>JARQZJ010000007.1:2737500-4087500 GCA_030704895.1 Henosepilachna vigintioctopunctata
CATGTAATTGGTCATCTTAGAATGGTGTTTTTGAATATTTATAACAATATATTGTACTCAAATTTTGAGTGTCGCTTTTCTTATGCATTAAGTTTTTTTGATAATTGATGTGGATCAACGTCCAGAACACATCTTTCTTTGTAATTTTTGTTCCAGTCGAGGATTGTAACTTCTTCCAGGTCCGTAGTGAAAAGTAATTATTTGCATTAATCGACAGGCACATCTTTAAAAGTTATCTGAAGAACGACAATAAAAGATATGCCCTATGAACAAAATAACTATGCAAAAATACTCTCTACAAATAACAGTAATTTGATCTACAAAACAAACTCGTACTCGATAAAGTTCCATCTCCATCAAAGCATGGAAAAGTTAAGATAATCTACTTGCCTTTTGGGTTCAATTATTTTTGTTAGTTTTCAAGTCTAACTAATTGATTAATTATATCATTCATTAATTGAAAATCAGAACATATATTATGAAACAGTTAGAATTAAAGATTTTCAAGAAATCCGTCATTCTGCACAATGACGTATTTTGTGTACGTATTTAATTCTGTTAGAGGAATCATAAAATTCTCAAACTGAGATTTGATCATGTTTTTTATGTCTACTATGTCGAAGTAGTTTCAATAATAATAGTAGTTCTTGTTACCGGTGTGTCATGAGACGATATTTGCGCGGAAGAATGGTTCTCAGTTGCGCTCTGGACCAGTTTTGCGTTTTGGGCCTGTGATACAGAATAGAAGCAATGAAAAAATTAGGTAGTTTATGTATGTAAACCTCCGTGATTGAAAACAGTGTTCATATCCCTATTAATATTTAAAATTTAAAAGTACAATATATTACTGAAATAGTAATCAAGAAATGAAAATATTGCGCACGTCCTATAAATATTAGCAAATATTTTCTAATACAAAAATTCTCGAGAATATGAAAACAAAATTTTTAATTCCATCATTTCGCAAATTTCTGGGAGGACTGGAAAAAAATAAAGAAATAGTCATAGTTGTCGATACTATTTGTGGAACGGTTGATGATGACGAAATGATATTTTGATAAGTGAATACTTCTATTATCAAACTATTGATATCAATGTCAACCGCATTTGAAATGAAAGCGAAGAAAATAGGAAACACAATTAGTTCCACTGTTATAGTTTGGATGGTATATAATACGTAGATTATTTATTTATACATTTATCTTTGATAATAAGTATGAAATTTCGATGCACGTGAAAATTTGATGAAAATTTGGTATTTACTATAACACAAAAAATCAGTGCATATCGAATGAATTTTAAAGAAGAGGAGACAGCTTTTTTTAGAGGCACATCTGAATTAACTTTTTTAATTTTAGGTTAGCCTGAACATTAAAATTTGAAACATTCAACTAAAATATTCTTTTAAATATTTAATAGTGTTGGCGTTTACTTGGTGTAAATCCATTATAACTGAATATAATCTTAAATTCAAACAATTGAACTTATGATTTACACTTTATTGACTACATAGCATGACGCGTTTCGTCGTTACAAACGACTTCTTCAGATGCTTACAGAATAATAACAACATTTTGAAAAACACAGAGATATATATCAGGGAATTTTGGTATTCTATGGTTTTGGTTTTACCTAAGATATTCCATTCTGAGAAATAATTTCTATTACCTGAAAAGGTTTAACAAGGTTATAAATATATGTTTTAAAACGAACAACAATTTATCGAGACACATTAAGAACAATAAAAACAAAATTAAAAGAGAAGACAAATCAGGTGTTTACCAATTGAATTGTGGAACATGTCCCGGTATATATATAGGTAAAACTAGTAGAAAATTCAGTACTAGAATACAGGAACATAAATATAGCTTCGCCCATAATAAAAGTAATTCGAATTATGCTAACCATTTATTGACAGATAAAATTCTACACAATATAGAGAGAAGTAGTTAATTAGATTATTGGGAAGTAGTGGAAATAAATCGGCTTAAAAATTCTGGAAATTTGCTCAATGAACAGATAGAATTAAACAATTCACCCTTGTTAAACCTTTTCAGGTACCTAATAGAAATTATTTCTCAGAATGGAATATCTTAGGTGAAACCAAAACCATAGAATCCCAAAATTCCCTGATATTTATACCTGTGTTTTTCAAAATGTTGTGATTTTTCTGTAAGCATCTGAAGAAGTCGTTTGTAACGACGAAACGCGTTATGCTATGTAGTCAATGAAGTGTAAATCATTAGTTCAAGTGTTTGAATTTAAGTTTATATTCAATTAAAATATTCTTGCTCTTGCTATTCAGGAAAGGTTGAGCAAGGTTTATCAATTTGCTATAATTCTTTTATGAATTATGAACTGTTCTTCGTTTTTGTTGTAGTTATTTTTCAGGTCATTGAAAAACGATATGAATATGCCCACATCGTCTTTCATGTTTTTCACTATGCGGGCATATTTTATTATAAAGCTCCTAACGGAAGATACGTAGTCTCTTGTGAGAGTGTTGCCCACAAGAGTTTCATTTTGAAAGTAATTCAGAAATGGAAAACAGCATGTCAGATGACATATTGTCTGTAGCAAAATATATCAAAAGACAGTAATTAGCCTGTTTACACCTGTAAGAGATACGTTTACTTGCAAATTATCAGTTTTCTTATTCAATCTAGAGGATCAGTCGTTTAACGTTATTATTGAGTTGAAATGAAAATAAGAGGAGAAAATATTTATTCTGAATTTGGAAGAATAATTTTATTCACACATGTCAATCTCTAAATGAAAAAAAATGTTCTTCAGCCTCTCTTTTTCCTCCTCAGCGGGGGCAAATAAAATAAGCAATAATATGCAGCATTCAAAAGGTCCTGATTTTAAAATATTTGCTGCCAAAAATTAATGAATTCGTCACTGCTAGGATTGTGGTTTTACGGAAGAATATCTTACCTGAGTATTCCACTGCTGAGGGTAATACAAATAGATGTAATATAAACATTAAATATAGCTGCAGATAACTGATCCCTGACAATCATCAAAATTGCCATAGTTTGCTGTTCTGAGAACATGTAGCATGCCCACAATATCATAGTGAAATAGATATACTCCTGAGGTTCCTCAAATGAACGAAGCAAGGGGAAAACTATCAGACTGGCTAAGGCAGTTGAAATGAGGGAAAATGGTATGGACACCATGTTGTAGGTGGTTAGGAATAATGTACCTCCATACAAGCCTTCTTGAGATTCTTGAAAATATCTTGTCCTATAAGTTGGAACTGAAAGATAAAAATTGAACAACAGTTTATCTCACAGGAATATGAACTATTATTTAAACTCCAAATAAACCGATGTGAATAAAGCGTCGGGTTTACTTGTAACCGTGTACTCGCCAATACGAAGGTATACTAGCAAGTATTTACTCGCGAGACAATTGAATTCACAAGAAAGGCAAGTAAATACTTGTAGCGCCACACAGACTACTACGCATCCTGTGGTGACTTGTTCTGTTTTCGCCGCTAAACTAACTTGACTCCTCGTCATAACTCACAGGTCAGTTGTCGTTCCCGTTTGTTTTTGTCCTCTTGCAGCTATGGATGAAAGTAGTGTGACTTCCGGTTGTGACAATAGAGCTATTTTAATAGTGCTAAATAAATCCATGTTGCCTAAAGTTGCATCTGCTAAAGAGAAGGCATGGGGATGTTTAACCGACCAGTTTTCGAAAAACGTTGGGAAGCAAACTAGTGTTGGGCAGTTGAAAAAGCTACTGAACAATATGAAAACCGCAGTCAAGAAAAAAACTGATGTCAAGGCAACTGGAAATGAACCAATAACATTGTTGTCATGGGAGGTAGATTTCCTAAAAATTAGCAATTCAAACGAGAACCCAGTTCATTGCAAAACACCTGGGGCTTCATGCGTTGGATTGGGAGCAAGTTCTACGTCGCCTGAACTCAATGAGTAGAATGAGAATAGGGAAGACGAAGATGACCCCGTTGACATGTTAGCATCAAACCATCCCATAACACCAGTGACTTGCATACGTGAGCGCGATGCGACGAAGTTAAAAAAAGATGAGAAATTGAAACTCTCACAATACTGTAGGCCCCTATGCACACACATGCGCACATGTGGCATACTTATTTTAAAAGTTATATTTTTGTTTTTTTATATATTTTTTATTACATTTTTATTTTATTTATTCACATATGCAATTGCAATTGGAGTTAAAGAAATAGGATTGAATTTATTTCCATGCAAAATGTGTATTCAAATAATCAGATTATTACTAATTTCTAATCGTTTTGTCTGACCACGTCGTCTATTTATAACTTCATTCCGATCTAAATTATATAGAGGTACATTTACTTCAGCCACATCACTTTCGATTCCGTCTTCCACTTCCCAAACATCATTCAAATATTTTGCTACATTGTGAAGCACTGCACCACTTATTACTAAATTGGGAACATTTTTGACTGCTATTCTAACTTGGCTCGAGAGTATGGGAAAACGACGTTTCATCTGGCCAAAAACTCGTTCAATTATTACTCTTTTCTGAGCATGGGTCGAATTGTAATTTCGCTCACGAGCATTTCTTGGTTCGTCAAAAGGAGTCAGTAACCAAGGAGTAATTCCATATCCGCTATCACCAAGGAGACAAACATCACCATCATATCGGCGCAGCACGTCCTGAATTCCACTCACTTGCCAAATCCTGCCATCACGTACACTCCGTGGCCATTGAGCGTCCACACTTGTAATTTTTTCATTAGCGTCACAAGTCATCTGAATGTTTGTTGTTTTTCCTTTTCTGTTCACATACAAGTACGACAGCAAGTTTGGGGTCGGGTTGACTTGCGAATGGACGAGTATTTACTTGCTACAGAAGTATTTACTTGCGTTTATTCACACCAAAATTGGCATTTTTCGGGGGTTTACTAGCCTCTCAAGTATTTGCTCGAGAGTAAGAGTATATACTTGTTTTATTCACTTCAATTTTGGCGTTTACTTGACATTTCAATATGTTCAAGTACTTACTTGTCCTACTCGTTTTTATTTACACCGTTCATTGTTAAAAGTTGATATCTTAAATGATATGATATAGCCAGGGGTTCCCAAACAGTGCGCCGCTACGCGCTGGGTAGCCGTAGGAAGTGAATCATCGGAAACCATAAATTAATGTGATATTTGTTTTAGAAACCGTGGATTAATGTAATTTTCGAGGTTACCTAAAAATCATATAATATGAGTATATTCTCATTTGAAAACCATTGATACCCTACAGACGCTTATTCGTAAAAGAGCACCGAATGATTTTATGGTTCTATTGCATCATCCATAGGATGGCTCTTGCATAAAACTCAATGAGCTGAGAAATATGAGAATGTATCATCGGTGCAGTAAATAACATAAAGAGCCGGTCTCCGAAGCTAAGTCGGTAGAACTCCCGCCTATGGTGCGGTAGGAGTCGGGTTCGAGCCGCGCTGGAGGCATGGGTGTTTGTGTTTGTCTATGATTTAAGTAGTTTAAATAATGAAATATGCTGCGTAATGTACATCGATTACAAACCCATTGGACGTTCGGTACCGGCGTTTAACCGTAGGTCCACTGAATTAAAAAAAAATAACATAAAGAATACTACACGAAAGGTTAGAATTTTCAGAAAACTATGCATAGATATAGGAGTTGAACTTGCTACGAAATCGGCAGAACTTTGATGAATCCAAATTTCGCTAAAACTAATATGTTTGTGCGATACCTATACGAGTATTTGAAAAACTGAATCAGTCAAATCAGTCATTGCAAGGTAAATATTAAGAAATTTTAGGAGAATATTGAGGAGTTAAAGAGACTTCTATTGAGAAAGAAGGTGGTCACATTTTTATGAATATGCGACATCCAATGAAATAGTTGTCTCACCTGACGTAATTGCATTTTTCACGAAATATCGTTCGAAACTCATCGAATGGTTTTCGGAATTGTTTACAGATGAAAATGTCGAAAGATGCGTAGATCCAAGATCCTTACAATTCACAAGTTCCGTCAGGATTCCCATCACAAGATGAATACAGTCTTTTTGAACTCTCTTGTAACAGTGACTTTTAATCTAGATTCACCAGTTCCGCTTTCGTGCAGTTTTGGCTATCGGTTGCAATAAATATTTGAATTGAACTACAACAGCTTCAGAAAATAACATTTTTTGATTTGAGGAGCTGAGTTTTCAGCTGTAGCTGTAATCAAGTTCGCTCCAGAATCGATGTGGAGCAAGAAATGAGCATAGCAGCGTCCTTACGTCTTTCCTGTTCTTTCACGTTCAATTCTAAATTCTTGAGAATGTGATAAATAAATCAATTTTATATTGTGGATATTTTAACAACATTGACTACTTGAACTTGAATATTATTTTCTCGCTCACATATCAAAAATTTCAATTAATTATATTATTATTTACAATAATTACTATTTGCAATAGTCAGCCAGGATAAAGCGCCGTGACAAAATAATAATAACTGGCGCCGCGGACTGAAATCAATTGGGAACCCCAAAGGATTTGATTGGAAATACACGAATACACCTATTTATGAATAGCCAGAATTATATATTTTTTCTCATTTTGATTATTTCGTGGTATATGAACTTTTTCAGAAACTGAGGGACACACTGCAAACAAATTTGGGTTGGTATATCATGTAATACCCATTGTAAAATTATGATGAAAATTAAATGAATTCAATGCTACATGATGCGTTCTACTGTACATCGTGTCCTAATAACATGGGCTCTCGCCCATATCTCGAAACCAGTTTATAGTAGATCTTGAGGAAAAAAAAATTATAATAAAAGTGACCTCGAGAAAAACCAGGAATTTATTTACAAAGTTGAAGGTCCACAGCTAGAGGGCGTAACTGAATACCAAAAATTGAAAATAAAATTTTTACACAAACTTTGCTTCATTACGATGCATTCAAACTACGATTACCGTATTACTCAAGGAATTCTGCGTATATTTGATTCCATAAGTTTTAGTCTATCTTTTCAAATAAGAGGAGGGAGGAAGTTGGAACTTTAACATGAAAAAACCCTTGTGACTCAGGTTCTACTCAACCGATTTATGAAAACTTAGCCTTTTTGAGAAGAGTTCTTTTCCTCCAATCTAGGAATTTTAATTTAGAAAAAGAGTAATGAGTAACCTATACGCTAGAGAGCACTATTTATTTATTTTTTAAATATAGTTATCAAAGGGAAATATTAATTGTAAACATGCATCTTTCATTATGGAATATAAAAGTAGACCAAATTAGCTACTTAGTATCGAAAACTGCGTATCTTCCTCCTATTCCGAGATATCTGAAGAGATGTCTGAATTTAAAGCATTTTTCATTCAAATATAAATTACTCAGGTGCCGGTCTCCGTGGCTCAGTCGGGGGAACACTCTACATGGTGCGCTAGAACTCTGGTTCGAGCCCCGCTGAAGGCATGGGTGTTTGTGTTTGTCTATGATTTAAGTAGTTTAATGAATGATATATGCTGGGTAATGTACATTGATTACAAGCCCAATGGCCGTTGGAACCGGCGTTAAACTGTACGTCCACTGAATTGAAAAAAAATACTCAGATTTTACTGAACGTGTTTGAAAATTTTTTTACTCCTCAAAATTTAATTTCCTTGTTCTATTAAGAACGACTCTAATTATTATTTCAAAATTAACGTTGCTCCCACCTGGAAACAACGTTATTGAAGTTGAAGTGGAAATATAAATAAAAAAACAAGTTATTTAAGATTTACATTTCGCCTTCGTTCTTGAACAGTGTATGAGTTTACGAAAAACTCTTATTAAATTAAATTAAACTATTGGCTTGATGTTTGACAATCATTTTTACCAACATGAATTTGTCAACATGTTGTTAAATGTAATCGTAAATTACTAAGCCAAGAGTTTAATTTAATTTAATATTTGATTATGTTTCATCAAGAGTTAAGCGAGAATTCATTCTCAGTCAACAAAAAACTCTGCTACCGGGATGACGTTTTTGGGGATATTGTTTAGCAAATACTCTATCACCAAGTATCATACATTCAAAATAAATGCCTATCATATCAAATGCTTCTTCATTTGTAAAAATCATCTCAGATTTCACTTTCAAATGAATATTATATCGAATTCAACATACAAGAATTGCAATGACACATAAATGAACAAATTACTATTGTTATTAATTTCAATGAAGATATAAATTTTTGTTTTTTCTCATGACCCACAATTCATTTATTTAAAAATTATTTCCACTTCAACTTCCATAACTAAGTTTCCGGGTGAGAGCAACAGTAATATTGAAATAATATAATAATTGGAACCATTATTAATAGAAGAAGGAAATACAATTTTGAGGAGTCAAAAAATATTTAAATTGGTTCAGTAAAACCTAGAAATTTATATTTGAAGAAAAAATGCTTAAAATTTATACATTTCTCAAGATATCTTATATATATTCAATATGTTGCTAATTTGGTCTACTTTTATATATCAATTATTTATATATTCACAATAATTTTCATAATATTTTGCTAAAATTAATAAATACCGTTCTAGAGTACAGGTCACTTATTAAGTTGTTTCTAAATTGAAACTCTTACATTGGTGGAAAAGCGCCCTTTTCAAAAGGACTAAGAAAGCATAAATCGATTCAGCAGAACCTGAATCACAAGCGTTTTTTCATGTTTAGGTTCCAACTTTCTCCGTCCTCTTATTTGAAAAACAAGGTATACTAAAAGTTATGAAAACAAATTTACGCAGAATTTCTTGAGAAATACGATAATCCTAGTTTGAATGCATCTTAATAAAGCAGAATTTGTGAAAAATTTAATTTTCAATGCTTGGTATTAAATTACGCCCTCTAGCTGTGGACCTTCATCTCTGTGAATAATTTCGAAATTTTCTTGAGGTCACTTTTACTATATTTTTTTTGTCCAAGCTGTACTGTAAACGGTTATGGAGATATAGCCAAGAGCCATTCTTATTGGGATACTCGGTATATAAGTAAAGTTGAAAAGGCAGCTCGAGCAACTAAATAAACTCGTCGTTATATTTCAGCTAAAGTAAGCAATACTTCAGCAAAATGGGTACATATTAAACAGTCTTTTCAGTTATTTAGGTCTGTATTACTGTTTGAGTTCCGCATCAGACATTGAATGATCTTTTCAACTCATTGACGTACATACGTCACTTCGAATTCGAACCCACGGCATTTCCATACACTTTTTCAAAGCATTCTATTGAATGCCTGTTATTATTTCGAAAGTATTATGTGACTGTGCCAAACTAACATTTGAATGGCGATTCCAAACGGCAGATGAACATTTGAATCGAATATTGTGGTGTGAATCGAACCACCACTAAGCCGAAAACTTTTTAAGTACTATTCCTATACGGAGTCTATATAAACATTTCATTCTTTGATATTAGAGTGGAATACATCTTATAGTTTTTGATAATAATGTTGTTTCAAGAATTGAAATTTTTTAATAAAAGTGTGTATATCTAGAAAATAACGTTCTCAGTAGAATTTCAATTTTGTAGAATACGGAATATATATAATATGGAACACGCTGACATGTTGTGGTCAATCAGCATCCATTTCTTTTCACACGCTTTGTCAAGATTACAAATAGATTATTAGATTAATGTAATGGAAATTTAAATGAGCCAGTTCCAAAAGGAGCTTAGTTTTTGAGAAACCGATTTAGTGCACATATAGGAAAAAATGTGTGAAATACATATTAATAAATGGTATAACTATCAGTGTAGAAGGTTTTTTTTACTGTTATTGCATGGTGCAGGGTTGAACCGCATTGAATGCATACATCGAGATAATTTGCATACATATAAAAAATAATCATCAGGTTTCTTTATCATCTTGAATGTCTTATAGTTTAAGCAACTTACACAAAAGAATACTATTTATTATTCCAATGAAATAGGTCCCAGCTAAAATATTGAGCAGCAGACCACTCCTTGTGATGAAGGTGTGTTGAAAAATCTGAAAATTGTTATATATATATATATACATATATATATATATATATATATATATATATATATATATATATATATATATATATATATATATTTTAAGAACAAGGTTGAAAATGGAGTTAAGAAATTTACGGTATTTACCTGAGATTTACGTTGCTTGTTTTTGTAGGCGGCTTTGTTTTCCTCACGTGGAATTTTGTGTTGTTTTGTTCTGTGTCTTTTTCGTTTCAATCAACTTTCAAGTTTGAACATCTAATAACTTGAACTACGCCGTTCTGATGATAGCCAATTAGCTTGAAACATATGTGAACGGCTGTTACAAAAACAAACAACGTAAATGCCAGGTAAATACCGTAAATTTCTTAACTATATATATATATATATATATATATATATATATATATATATATATATATATATATATATATATATATATATATATATATATATTCGTTCGAGAGTTTTTAGCAATAACAGGCTTTTTTTTTGATATGAAAAACTTTATTTTTGTTGACGTTTCGTTGTTATATTACAACTTTGTCAAAACTAATATAATATATATATGTAATATAACAACGAAACGTCAACAAAAATGAAGTTTTTCATATCAAAAAAAAAGCCTGTTATTGCTAAAAACTCTCGAAATAAAATATCTTAAACAGGCAATAAATCAATTTCAAGAAATATATATATATATATATATATATATATATATATATATATATATATATATATATATATATATATATATATATATATATATATATATATATAAGTGATATATCTTACCTTCATTTCTCTATAAATCAACCATAGTATAAAGAAAAACATGGGCAGGAAAAATAACCTCAAAAATGTCTGTTTCAGTCCACATTTCTTGAAACTTATTGTAGCTGCTAGGAGACGCCTAAAATTTCAATAATTTGAAACACTTTTACTGGCAATATAATAGAAATTTCAACAATCTAGTTTATTGAGTTATAAACTATGAACGGAAGTTTCCTAGAAAAGGTAGAACCAATATAATAAGGCCAGAAAAATGAAGTGTTATCACTTTTTGAAAAATCTGTTGACAAAACTGGTGACGTGTCGAGTGCTAATGGAATCGACTACAAGAAAAACAATTCTGTAATTCTCGTGCTCATCGCAGTAGTAAATACTGAATATAAAAAGTATAGGTATTATAACTTTCTGGTTGTCGATTTCTTTCATATTACGAGTATATATTTAGTATTATACGGTATGTTAAGTCAAGTTATATTGAAATATCACTTCGTTACATAATAATTACCGTATACAAGCTTCTGTTTGTTATTACTTTTAGGGTTTACCTTTACAGGCGCTAATTATATTTATATTAACATTGTCGCTATTCAAATTGTTAAATAGTTTTTAATGATACTAAGAATCTACCCTGGTAAAATTTCATAGTACAGGGTGGGGTAGAATGGTGGGGTGGGGATGGTATCTACCTGATATTCTATAGAGTAATTCTTATTTCAATCGAAGTATTCATTTTTATAAGTTTTAATGTTTGTATTTCTTTGAAGTCAGTCAGAGCTTGAAAGTGAAATTTGTTTTCTTAGTTTTTGAACTGGAAGTGTATTGAGTTGAAATCTTGAAAGAATTTCAGTGATTTGTGAACATTTTTTGCGAAATCTTTGAAACTAGTGCTTTCATTAGAATTATCGTCGAGAAACGTCCTCTTATCCCAAAATTTTTCTGATTAAAACGATTTCGTGCGGTGAATTTATTTAAAATGTCTACTTCGCAATATATGGAAAGGAAGAAGAAATCAACTCGTGCCAGTGCATCCAAGACCAGGCGCAATGTTGTTGTTGACAAAATTGAACCTAAAATTGCCGAATCCGAAGTGATGAAAGCTGCAAAATCGAATGATACGAAAAATAAGTATAAACACGAAGAAGAAAAGGAGATAATGAAGAAAGCAAAGGAAAATATCAATCGAAAAACCCGTCCCCTTATGAAATATTCCGATGATAGCGATGACCTGTTAAAAATTGATAAACAGGATCATGTAAACAGTTGGGAGGATTTATTTGATGAAAATGGGGAGCTACAGGAGGAACTATTAACAGAGGTACGTAAAATTCTCAAAGAAATTACACTCACGTCTACGAGAGCTAATATGACCATGACTTTCTGAAACAATTTCTTATTGCATATCTTCATTTCAACAATAAATGTGTCCATCTCGATTTTCCGAATATCCAAGAAATTTCCGTTTCTTTTTCAGTTGATGATTTCAGTATTTATTTGTTCTCGGTACGTTAATTCTCGAAAGCGACTTTTCTGGTTACTGACCACGGAATAAATCAAATGGCACTCTACAAATTATTCTGTATAATTTGGAAATTTATAACGGTATGTTCAATCGCATCAATTATTCAAAGCTATACCTATATGCTATACTTCTTCATAAATACTTCTTTCTTTCTACAAACTGCTTTAGCATTTTTCTTAATTTTCCCTACAAAGTTGGAAAAATGTAGAAATATCGCTGAAGAGAATGAATAATCTTAGAATATAAAAATGAACAATATTCGTTTTTGAAATCTGGTTGTATATTATTAATTTTCTATTGAATATGTTTCGAATATTTATGTCTTATTTTATACATATATTGATATTTGTAATATTAATTCAATTATTTTCTGTTACAGATAAAAGTAGATAAAGTAGGAAAAGATACGACTATTGTAAAAGCTACCGAAGATTATACTCCGTACATGCAGAAACAATCCGAAGATTGGGAACATATTGTGGAAATATATAATTTTTCTCCTTCATTAAACACAGGAGATATTATACATGCTTTCAATATTTTTGATTCCAATTCCATGTATATTGTATGGGTGGATGATACCCATGCACTTTTAGTTCTTGGATCATCCAGTCAAGGTAAATATTCTGTAATTCCCATAAATATTTCTTTTAAAAATGAGAATTTCTGAGATTTTAATTTTCCTGTTCAATTTACTGCAAAATGAATTTGTATTTCATATTGATTGAGTAGTCTCAATAATCAGAGCATTCTTTTTTTCATTCTTCCATAATTCTAAATTAAGGTTGTTCACCAATATTTGGTTGAAAAATAATAATCATAAATGAAACTATTTTCAAGTTTTCAACTTCGAAGTTTTACTCTATTAACGCAAATAATTTATCACTTATAGCACAAAGAGCCATACAGATGATGAATCCACTCATAAAAGTTAGGCCCATGTCACAAGCTAGTCCTGGAGCTGTAGCCATGGCTAGCCAGTCTGACCTCAAACCAGCCATGAAACGCCCAGAAACCAATCTTCAAACTGCCAGGAGACTGATAACAAACCATTTGGGAACTAAAAGTACACTCACAAAGGAACAATCAGCTAGAGAACGAGAGGATCTGCGTAAAGCGAGAGGTTCGTATTTTTTTTTATATCTGGTTCACTAAAATGAAAACTAAATATGAACTAGTGTTAGTAAAAGTAACGATTTAATTCAAGTAAACTAGAAATCAGTATTACAAAATAATTTAACCATTGTTGACGTAAATGACATGAATTCTATTTACTAATGAATGTCTTTTTCTTTCAGAACAGAGAAAAATTACTAAACAAAATGAGAAAGATGCATGGGAAGGCAATATACGTTCATCTGTACGTTAGTGAATTCTGGAAGGAACTTGTTCTACTTCGTTGTTTTTTCTTTATGTTCATGGACCTTCAGAACATTTCATGTGAACATATGTACATACATATCCTCTATTTATGAAATGCTGTGATTTTAATTTTTTCTATTAAGTAATTGTGTGTAATGAATTTTACATAATATTTCTGCATGTGCCAAAAAAATACAAAATGATTTGTAATTATATTGCACTATTTGGAAACATCGATGTCAAATATATGGTAATTAAGATGTTTCGTCATTTTTTTTTGAAAATATTTGAAGGCATTTTATATACGTGTATTCACATAAAATTCTTTCATATTTATAACCAATCGAACAGTTCAATTATAATTTGTAGAAATATTTAGTGAATCTATATATGATGTTCGAAAACTGCAATGGGGAAAAACCATTCTCAGTTATTGGCGATAAAATATATTTATTGTGATTACAATTTAGTCAACTTTGTAGTTAGAGAATAGTTGATAATGTAAGAATATTGCAAAATGTGTAGATATAAGTTTACTTATACAAGAGTGATGAAATTAATTATGTTGAATAAATTATATTTGGAATATTAATTAGTTCATTTTAATAAGGCCTAATTGAGCTAACAAAAATATGGACACTTCCTATTTCGTTTTGTTACAAAAATTACAAAAGCAGATGTTAAGACAAGTATCATTTAACGCCTCTTATTTTTTTTCTTCTATTCTGTTGCTTTTTCTGGTAATTTGGTGTAGTAGTTGGCATAATGATAATCTGTGTTATTCTTTTCAATACTTCATTTATGTTCGGATATTCTCATTTGGAAATTCCTGAAAACTCCAACTAAATAAAATGTATCGCAGCCCCTACAGTTAATTTTATACATCCCACACAATTGATTCTTGTGAATTTAATTTATAGTACCTGTATTATTTAATATGTGAGATAATCAGCCATTTGTTTAATGGACTAAAATTGATGAATTCAGTTCCACTAACTTGTTGTTGTACTAAAAAATTTTAGTGTACTACACTTTAGTGTTGTACACTAAAATGTAGCTTGTTGAATTGGATTTTGCTGAGTCCATTAAAGTTGATAAATTCGGTTATCATTCAAATTATGTAATTTTTATCGAAAAAAAGTTGAGATTATTAAAAGAATAATTTTGTTTTCCTGAATGCCATCAAATTTTCATAGGTTCGATAACGTAACCAATGCTGTGGATCCATCACAACGAAGATTCTCAATATGCAACAGGCACTTTATTACGAATACATGGACGAGTTTTTCGTTTTACAAATATGTTTTAATTTTGCCAATTACACTGGGGAACAGAAATTTTGTTGTCTTAGATTTGTGACTTATTTTTGACTGAATTTTTGTCCCTGTATTCAAAAATGTTATAAATTTAAATTCAGTTACAATTTGTTATGAATAACACAACATGACAAGAAATTAGAAAAATAGTCAAAATTAAAACTCTTATTACAAATAATTTATTGAAGTTAGCCTCGGTCGCATACATATTATTAGAGATGAAACGGATAGTGATTTGGCCGGATACCGGATATTCGGCTAACTACGAGGCCGGAGCGCCGGATATCCGGCCACCGGATATTCGGCCGCTTATCGCGTTACAATTTGATTTGAATATGCGCGAGCGATAAAGATCGGAAATATTCGGACGCATTCGGCGTGATCGGCATTTGGCACGACTCGGGGGCGTTCGGGTGTAATCGCTCATGCCAGGTTGTGTGCATTTGTTTATTCCATTGTTTTTCTTTCTATTTAACTTATCGATTATTAAAAAATGTTAGTATCAAAAAAAACCGCCAATTTGGCAATATTTTGATTTAAAAAGTGACGATAACAAGTACGCGGCATGTTTATTGTGTCACGTTGAAATTTCTCGCGGTGAAGGAAAAAAGGCAGGTTTGTAAGTTTAACACTTACTTACGCCTTTAACGCGATTTCTAATGAGATTGACTTTTTCTTAAAGTTATCTCGAATAGATCGCAATCGCGACCCATACCTTTGGTGGTCGGTCAATTCAAACCAATACCCTCAATTGGCGAAGTTTGCCAGAATTTATCTTGGAGCACCTGCCAGTAGCGTTTTCAGTGAAAGGGTATTTTCAGAAGCCGGTCTGGTATACGAAGCCAAGCGGAGTCGCCTCTTACCAACAAATGCTGAAAATCTAGTATTCATTCACCATAATTTGCCGCTAGTTAATTTTGAGTACTAACACTAAGTAAATTTTCAGTAATTAACTTTTTATCAAACAATTTCTGTCATTATTTTAATTTAATAAATGGCGTCCGTCCATAACCTATTGTTATATTGTTTTTATTTCATATATGCTTTGTGCAAAATAATCCATTACTAATATTATAAATTCGAAAGTAAGTCTGTCTGTCTGTCAGTCTACTACGCTCTCACGCCTAAATTACTGAACTGATTTTGATGAAATTTGATACAGAGATAGATTAGACAACGAGAAAGGATATAGATAGGCTTAGAAACTTTTGCATTTCCATGGAAAAGCGCGATATAGACGAGTTTAGGGCGTAAAGCATTCAGCGCGAACGGTATCGCGGGAAACATCTAGTATTCGGTATTTGGCTGGATAGTGCCCTACTATCCGGTATCCGGCTGGATAGTGAAAATAGGCCGGATAGGCCGGATACCGGATAGTTACCGGATATCCGTTTCATCTCTACATATTATTCAGAGATATTGTTTATCTGAAATTTAACTGAATACAAAAAACTTTGAAAAAACCCTGTAAAATGGATCATTCACAAAATGCAAAACTGCTTTTACTGACGAAATGATCAGAATGAGGAATGAAACATGAAGCCAAGAGTTTAATTTAATTTAATATTCAATTATGTTTCATCAAGAGTTAAGCGAGAATTCAATCTCAGTGATTTCTTTCATGTTTCAAGTAGCCACCTTGATGAATGACCAGCGAGCGTTTTTGTAACAAATCAGATGAAATTGTTTAAAAACTAGAGTTTATTGATACATCTAATATCGTAACTTTCAATGTCAGATGCATTTATGTCCTCTTCATTGATTCCTAAGATTTGAGATATACAGAAATTTATGCATTATATATCCATACGACTTATTATATATTTCCGTCTTACAATCGATAGGAGGATATGAGTGTCTTGATTATCTTGTAGTGAAACATTAACTGTGTTATGCTTTCAATGAATTTAGGCACCGACATTGATATTTTTTAACATTTATCCCTCGAAGGATAATGGAGACATGATATGGTCAAGTTTCACACAGCCAGCTCTGCAATAATATTCTTTTGAATAATGCCTAAGAAAATGTTCGAAAGAAAGTTATATATATTTTTAATATTGTATTTGTATATAATATATATATATATATATATATATATATATATATATATATATATATATATATATATATATATTGCCTTCAATTGGAACCAGCCGTAATTATGAGAATAATATATATTTATCCCATCAGACATTTCTTAATGTATAGGACATATCAACTTATCATTACAAGATCAACAAAACTCAGTAGAAAAATATTCACTTAAGCTATGAAAACATAATGTAATAACAATTTTTTCTACTTTATTTTTGAATTTTGGTTGATTCAATATCTTTAACCTGTTAGGTTAAACCTGTAGATGGTTAAATAATTCAATTCACATATAAGTTGGCGAAAATTCGAACTTTTTCGTCGTATGAGTCGGTGCACAGATAGTATCCTTATGTCTCTTTAAGTCGTTTTATAACTGTGGACCCAAGAAACATTATCGAGAGACCACAATTTATTCTCAACAAATGAAAGGCAATTCTGAATATACATAAAACTCAACGGAATAATTTTGTATTCTCTGAATGTCGTTCTACATGATTCCTGAGGTTTTAAAGAAAAAATAAAATGTATATACCTTTTTTGAGCTACAAAATTCTACCTCTGCTTCGGACTGTATAAGAATATAAGAGAAAATTAATTTTTTCAATTTTTTGGTGAGTTCATCTACTTGGCAGTGCCACTGATCCGGTCAAATTAGTTCCAAAAATAGGGAAAAGGCTACATTAACTCGCACCCCGCTAAAAATTGGCATGCATATTGGGGATCCTATTACACACAATTCGTCAATTATCCTCATCAATCCAACGTGTGGAAAAAAATTCATTGAAGGTCAAATGTTGCAAAAATCGTTTTTTTGAGTTTTCCAGCTAAACGGTAAGTTTCATTATAAAAATAGGTGAGATAAAAATCATCATGCAATTATCTATAAAAATTGTTTCCACACTTTTTTTCCTAAGAATCACAATTTCGGAGATATAGCGACGCAAAATGCTGAAGAAGATGTTTTACTCATAATATGTATGTCAATTACCGTTTTAAACCTTACAGAACGATAATATAAGTAAAAATATTAGTTTTCGTGGCGTATACATACATATTATACAATTGTCTAAATTTGTATGAATTTATGTCTGAAAATATCTCTATAAGCAAGCTGATAATGATGCTGATGTCATGATAGTTGAAACAGCAATAGAACAATTTACTTCGACAAATCCAACTATCGTTGTTGGTGAAGATGTTGATTTGTTGGTATTGCTCGCTGCTCGAACGCCAACCGAAAAAATTATTTATTTTTTAACGCCTGGAAAGGCTCAGCAACAATCACAAATATATTCATCCAAGAGTTTATCTGCTTTTTTCAAAATGACAAAATCATATCTTATTTCTACATGCAGTAACTGGTTGCGACGCGACATCAGCATTTTTCAGGAGAGGTAAAAAACAGTTTTGAAATGGTTTGAGAGACAAGATTTAATTGATTGTGCTGACGTTTTCAAAGAGAGTGAACAACTACTCCACAAGCTGTAATCACCAACGCAATTCGCTTTTTTTTCCGTATACGGAGCTCCAAAAAAAAATTACCTGCTTAGATAAGTTTCAATACTTATCTTTTGCTGAAAATACGCATAAAAAAACAAGTACAATTAGCTTGTCTTCCTCCAACCTCTGCGTCTGCTCAGCAACATCTATATCGGGTATATTATCAAGTTCAAGTATGACTCGGTAATAAACTAAACCCAGAGACTAGGGTTGGAAGTTAATTGACAATATATTGGAACCAGTTAAAACTTTACTCCCTCTTGTACCGGAAAAACTCCTCAATTAAATTTTTTGCAATTGCAAAACGGGGTGTAATGCTAAATGCGGTTGTAAAAAAGTTGGGTTGTTTTGTTCATTAGCATGTATCAGTTGTCGAGGCCAATCGTGCTCCAATGTTCAATCGCCAGTAGAAGAGGATTCTTACGATATATGCGAGAACACATCTGATGCATCGCTCTTTGAACAATTTATTTATACCCAGCAGGAAGAAGAAGAAGAAGAACAAGAGAGTATGGAGTATGTTCCATTAGAAGAGTATCAATCAGACGAATAATTTTCTCAAATTACTCATTACTTACACCGCTCTTGCCATTCCAATAGTACCATTTTCAATTTAATACAATAGCTTTTAACTCAAGAGAACCACAACAGATCGTGGAATAGGTCTGGGAAACCACGTAAAAAAAACGCGCCATGTACACTACCTCACGGGTGGCGCGGAAACGTGTGCATATTATGAGTAACACAACTTTCTCAACATTTTGCATCGCTATATCTCCGAAATGATGACTCTTAGGAAAAAAAGTGTAAAAGAAATTTTTATAGATAATTGCTTTATGACTAATTTTTGTCTCACCTATTTTTATAATAAAACATACCGTTTAGCTGGAAACTCAAAGAAACCGATTTTTGCAACATTTGACCTTGAATAAAATTTTTTTACACGTTGGATTGATGAGGATAATTGACAAATTCTGTGTAATAGGGTCCCAAATATTCATGCCAATTTTTAGCTGGGTGCGAATTAATGCAACCTTGAATATCTATTTTGACCGGAATACACCATGAGTACTTATCGACATAAATACCAAAGAATTTCACACTATCTGCTAATTTTATTTGGGATTATGTAACTCAACACTTGTTGAGTTACAGTATGATGATATTAATTATTTTAGTACTACTTTTTCACACTCCATTTATTTGTAATCATTATTGATTGCTCTGATTTTATCAATACGCTATTTTAAACTCACGTATAAAGTGTCCAACCAACTTGAATATGACTAGGTTTTCCCAAAAGTAAAGGAAGTTTACTGCCTGGTCCCAACGTATGCTCCAAATTATGATTAGCTACCGACCCTTTTCTATATATTCCACCTTCCATCTTAAACTTCTCTACTAATGCTGCTATTTGATGATTACTCTCAATAAATCTTTCTCGTGATCTTCTATCAACTGTTGACAAACATACTGAAAAAATTAAAAATATTTCAAAATTTCATAGAAAATAATGGGGTTATTAATTTATTTTTCTGAACTTCACCACTGAAAGTGTTCTTCAGTTGATTCTCTGGTATTCGAAGATACTCGTACAATGACTTTTGTCATTGATTGACTTTTGGTATTATCGAAAAATTCTTCAAGGGTAAGGGAGCAAATAATTATCACAGAAGAACAGACAATAGATCTCAAGGAAACCCAACAACCCCTCAATACTACAGGAATTATATACAATGAAGGAAATACTTGACCATTATTGAAGAGATAGGAACTAAGGGATAAATCATTAAAAATAAATTCAAAAAAATATTCATAGAAATTAAACTGATACGGCTTCACCTCTGCTCTATATATTGCAACAGACAGCATACAAAATTGACATCGTGTTATTGTCGAATTCATTTCGAAGTATTGGAAAAATATTTATAGTAGGAGAAGTTTTCCTCACAAAAACACCTGGCAACTGTGATTCAAAATGAACTTAGTACTACAGAGGGGAGATAACCACTGAGCGCAAAAAATTTTGTGATCTCCACTTCACTTTACTGGACGACTCGCATGTTGGTCAATATTGACAGATGTGGTCTCATTCCTTAGATTCATTTCAATAGAAGCATTCCACTACGTGGCTCAGGCGTTCGATAAAGACATCTAGGCCTCGAGCATAAGTCCAACAACTTTGCCAGAGCACTACAGATTACTGTTGAAATCCTATATTGATAAGGTAATATTTTGCTTCTTACGAGAAGATCAATACTCACAAGAACGATTGAAGCTGGTGTACCACAGAGATCATTGTCCTAAGTCTATTGCTCTCTCCATACGCCTTCCAGATACCAGAAACAAAAAAACTACAGTTGCCACATTTCCAGATGACATCTGTTTATCGTTTAATGGTGAAAATGAAGATGTGGGTAATGAAATACTCCAAGAAGAGTTGAATTAGTTCAAATTGTTTAGTATTCAGAGGCTCGAGGGTATGATTGAGAAAATACATTAAAATAAGAAAGTCGTAATTGAAAACGTAGAAGCTTATCTTGAGGAAATGGAATATTATATCGGCTATTACGAAAACGTTTTCAGCTATTAATACAAAATAAGCTACTGTTATACAAAAATATTCTAAAATCTGTAACAGCATTTCGCATACAAATATTGAGTTTTGTGTGTAGAAACAATATTGAATTAAGACTTCAGATGAGGTACTGGGAGATATTATTAAGCCCTTTGTTATGTGTGAAAAATCGACCTGAATAAGAACTTAGGTCAGAAGATGATAGCAGACGAGACAAGATATATTACAAATGAGTAGAAAGCACGGCTTCATAATCACAACAACGTAGAAGCAAATCAGCTGCACTACATACATACGTGACATCTAATAACACGCATCATTTTAAAATTCCGTGTGAGATTGCGGTGGAACCACGTAAACATTCTCACTATCTTTCACACATTAAAATTATAAAAAGCAGGAGTGAGTTTTTGAGAGAACACTGAGATTTCAATCGGAATATCGAAATATTTCGAATAAATCAAACCAATATTGTCAACGAAAACACAACTTATAACTTTCGAGAGACTTGTTGCAAATATCATGCTGTGTCGTTTAATTCTACTTCGGAAATCATCAGTGGCATGCATTAAAACAGTCAAGTTTCGATATTCTTTCAGAATGCACCAAGGTCTTATCTCTTCAAAATCTGGAAAACATCTATCAGTGAACTATTCACCTGAGCTAACTCCATAAACATCTGTAATATGAATTGGATTCCCAACTGGATCCGGCACTGCAATCGAGTTCTGGGATTTTAATTTTTCTCACATCAGAATATAACCCCAAAATTCTCAACAGTTAATTTTCCTTGCTCAAAAAACAGGTAGATGACATTTATTGTGTCTTCAGGTGGATGCGAGAATGGTTTAGATTTTCAATTTGAATTGTTCATTCAATTAATGTGGCCGGTTGTACCTAGGTCTGACCTCAGAGAGTACCTAATTGCGTGCGCTCGGAAAGTTGGCCTCAGTATGTCGTCCGATGTCTTATAGTTTTTATTTAGCTGTCAACTGCCTATGTGACAGTTGAATACTTCATGTTAATATTCTGTATCAACCCCCATATCGATTGTTCGAATTGTAGTAAATGTACACGTAATGACGTTAAATATTGTAATAACTTCCCAATGAAAGTTTTATCAAAATGGTCGACACTGTTACAACTTATTCCGAAAAAATTTGGAATTTTCGAATTGAAGAGGTGTGTATAGGACGTCTGTCGGGATCGCAGAATTTTATTGAAGACGTATGTATATATATATATATATATATATATATATATATATATATATATATATATATATATATATATATATATATATATATATATATATATATATATATATATATATATATATATATATATATATATATATATATATATATATATATATATATATATATATATATATATATATATATATATATATATATATATATATATATATATATATATATATATATATATATATATATATATATATATATATATATATATATATATATTATTTTGAAAGTTTTTAGCAATAACAGGCTTTTTTTGATATGAAAAGTTTATTTTTGTTGACGTTTCGTTGTTATATTACAACTTTGTCAAAACTAATATAACAACGAAACGTCAACAAAAATAAACTTTTTCATATCAAAAAAAGCCTGTTATTGCTAAAAACTTTCAAAATAATATATCTTAAACAGGCAATAAATCAATTTCAAGAAATATATATATATATATATATATATATATATATATATATATATATATATATATATATATATATATATATATATATCTATATGAATCAATAGGTTTCAATACAGTTTTCTGCGCTGAACCGACATTTTTAAGGCTAGTGTTTGGCTAGAAAAGTTTTCGCATTCTATTAAGTTGGATATAGTATCTAACTACCATAAACTATCTATTTCGAATTTCTTGTTTTATTGGCTGGGAAAAATAACATAGCATGTACTTACAATAATACATAAGCGGATTTTCTAGTTGTGGGCAGGGAAAACCAATAGCATTGAAATATTCAAGCATCTGCCTTGTACCTCCTGTATACACTACATCGCCCAGGCAAAGATATAATACTCTTTCCAGAAATGGAAACACGTCTGATCGAGGCTTTTCCATAGTGAGTATCATGGCAGTACCATATTTTTTCGCTGCGTTTGATAAGATAGAAATGACCAGGTAAGTATTTAGGGGATCTAGATCCCAAGTTGGCTCGTCCAGCAGAAGAACAACTGAAGATGAGAATGAGTGGTTGTAATCAATTATATAATAATATATAAAATTATTGTATAGAAAATGAAAAAAAAGTGGAATTCATAACCTTCAATGTTCTGAAAAAAAACCAATTTCTATAATTATTTATAAAAATAATCGCAATTCATTTCGATAGGCCTTGTTTGAGAAAAAGGCGCCATTTTATTACCGATAAAATATGACAAGTTACATTAATCTACATTGATTCAAATTGTCTATAACTTGGTTAATTAGTTGATGACCTGGTTGTGACAAAAAAAGAAAATGGAAAACCGAAGATTAACCTTTTTTCATATGGTTTGAAAATATATGAACTAATTTTTATATAATCATTGTACAAGGTGCGCCAGAGAAACTAACTTATTTGAAAATATTCCCGCGCGATGATTTGGGCGGGTAGAGGGGCGAGAGGGGGCGCATCTGGAGGGGGAAGTTCCCATGTCATTTTCAAGACTGCATGAAAAAAAAAATTGGGATATTGTTTGCTCAAATAAAAAAAATTTTAAACAATAATTGAAGAACTTTTGTTTTTATTGACCTTTCAAATAAGTAAGTTTCTCTGGTGTACCCTGAACTTCGAAGGAACTAACAGGACATATTAGGGTCAATTTTGTTTGACCCTAAAACTATTTATATATTAAAGAGGATTTAAATATGCTGAGAGCGCAGAGCATGATGAATTACAACGTCTGATCTGTCTATCGTTTTGTCATTTGTTAAAATACTTTTCTATTTTTTGTGATGCCTCAAACTATATTCTTGGAATTTCAAATGACATTTTCTATAATCTGTCAACAATTGATGAATTGACTGGGAAAATTTCCTCTTTTGTGCTAATAGGTGATATATTTATAACTCAACAGATACTTTGTTTGAATAATCAATCACAATAATAGTCACTGACCCGAAATTAATTCAGTGACTGCAAAATTTTGAGGATTTTGCTGCAATTAAGTATTTTCTGCACCTGAATATTTCCGAAAATTATCAATATTGAACATATTTTTTATTCAAGTAATTTTATTTCTGATTTCTATCAAAAATGTTTCTTATTATATAGGATAGAGGCACCACTCATTGCCACTTGAGGCTTTTCCAAAATTGCTTATAATATAAAAACGCTGGATTGGGAAAATACATTTGTGATGAATGTCAATTATATTTCAAGATCGGCCTTTTCAGAAAATCTAGTGTAATACAAATATAAAATGAAATTATTACAGAACTTTTCGTCACAAACTTCAAAATTCCCCACTTGTGACCATTATATTTTACTTTTCGCCATGCATGCCATACTTTTGGTCAATCAAACGTATGGCATGCGTAATGAAATGTTAATACATATTATCAATATTTATCGAAATAAAGAACTGATTGGTATTCATTATTTCATCAATTAGGGTGGGGTGACCATAGTTGGGGTAATGACCATAAGCGGTGCTTCTGGACTACCTAACCTAAGTTCCAACAGTACTGTCAACAAGAGAACATAAAATCTGGAATCATTACCCGGATCTTTAATCAACTGTATCCCTATCATCAATCTTCTGTATTCACTTTTGGTTAGATTTTCCGTACAACGACCAGCAACTTGGGACAATGCAAGGTCAGCCATCACTTGTTTCACTTTCGATTTTTTCAAGTACCCAGTCAACTGAAAAATAAAATTGAATGTGATATTGCGTGAGCAATATAAGCTCGATGGTGTATTGGAAAATGCGATGGAGTTCATCATCATTATTCTAGTTCTCTTTCCATAACAATGGAATAATTATTATCTCGACAGAATATTAATATTGATTTATAATATTAATATTATTATGGATATATTAATATTATCGAATAAGATATTCTACTATGCAAGCAGTGGAAAAATATTCATTTTGTAGATACCATCTTTATGACCGTCTTATAAAGTTTCTTCATGAGGTAGACCTAGTAAATGTAGGGATAGCCTTTAGTATTGATCCACAAAATTGAAAATGGTTTCCGACCGCTTCAGATAAAACGTGGATGTTTCTCTGTGTTTTTCGGCTAGTGGCGATTGAAACAAATTTGATAACATGTAATGATTACAAGCCTTATGAATTTGAAGAGTTGGAAGATGACTTTGACAATGGCAGTAGATGAATAAACATCACAGAGGAATACATCACTTTCATAAAGGAAATTGGGTTTGATGTGAAATTACAATAAATTTATTAATGAAATTTAGAATGTCTTACAACAAATTTAATGCTGTATTATTATTTACGTAGCCACTAGGTTATGTTGCAGACTAGGGTGTTCCCAGAGTAGATAGTTAAAATTCTTCATATTAATTGAGAAACGCATAGGTCCCCCCATATTTTGTTGCATTTGACCCTAACAAATGCAATAATACATATTATTGAAATCGGTAATAATCGGTATAAAAGTTTGTATCGAAACCAGAGCGGAATATTTTAACTTAATATTCATTTAGTAAATAGAACACTGATATTTCAATTATTGTATTATGTATTATACATATTCATCATTTAAATGATATTATTCATTAAATCTCCATTTTATGGCATCAACTTAACAGCTCTTTCAGTTGTATTATTAACTGCTTTCAGTGACTGCACCCTCATTTTGGCGTGTTGAAACGAAGCATTAGCAGGCCACGAAGTAGGACACTCCGAGAGAAAACTGTCGTCAATTTTGAGTCGCCTGAAAATGGATTTGCTCTTCATGGAAATAGACCCATCTATGTTTTTTTTTCGAAAAAGGCACGCTATGTTCTTCTCTCGATGGTTTGAAGCGTTTATTGTGGACAGATGGATTTTATTTGGCTTAATTAGCAAGTTTTTTCACCTTGCTTTCTTGGTTAATATCATCGCCCAATAGAGACATTGACAGTATGCCTTCATAGCCTTCAAAAAGCACAAGTCTTGGTAGAGCGCTTTCACCGCTAAAGTGCATTGCAGCCAAGGCTTGACAAAGGATGTCACGATAAACAAGCAGACGTCTAATAGAGCTGATTTATTCTTATTTGGCATTTTGAATTGAGAACTTAATAACTGTATAACGGGTGCTTTTTTTAGAGGTATAGAACTTTAAGTTGGCATTACTGTTGAAGATGATTCGCTGAGAAGTGATTTATTCTCAGTTTGGTTTTGTAATTCATCATGACAGTGCAATCAACAATGCAAATTTTTTTTCGAAAATAATGGTTCTGTGTGGAATACGTATCGCGCACTACGTCCATTGTATCGTCGACAAAATCGTCCATCAGAGCACTTAATTCGATTAACCATGGAACGTTTTCGCAAACACTTTTACTCTTATTGATAACTCGCATCCCCAGAGACGCCGTCCTTTTTTTGTACGGTGCGTACAAAAAAAGCTATTGCTACTGTAGAGCGTAGTATTGAGGAAGACCCGAATGAGTCCATCCGCCATCGAGCCCAGAAATTGAATCTGCGTCCATCAACTTTATGGAAGATTCTGCGGAAGGATCTTGATTTGCGTGCTTACAAAATCCAACTCGAGCAATAATTGAAGCTGAACGATCATCAAGCAATGCGTAGATTCGCCGAATGGGCCCAAAACTAGATTGCCGTTGTTCCAGATTTTTATAAACGAATTTTGTTTAGCGATGAAGCGCACTTCTGGTTGAATGGCTACGTCAACAAACAAAACTGCCGCATTTGGAGTGAAAATAATCCTCAAGTGTATGTCAAAACACCGTTACATCCAGAAAAACGGACTGTTTGGTGCGCTTTATGGGCTGGTGGAATCATTGGTCCGTACTTTTTCAAAAACGATGATGGCCAGAACGTTACAGTCAATGGTGATCGGTATACAGCCATGATTATTAACTTGTTCATTCCTGAATTGAACAACCATGATGTCCAGGTGCTGTGATTTCAACAAGACGGCGCAACATGTCACACAGCTCGTGCCACAATCGATTTATTGAAAGAAACTTTTGGTGACCGCTTAGTTTCACGTTTTGGACCTATAAATTTGCCTCCAAGATCTTGTGATTTAACACCGCTAGGCTATTTTCTGTGGGACTATGTAAAGTCATTGGTCTATGCGGATAAGCCACAAACGCTTGATCATTTGGAAGATAATATTCGCCGTGTTATTGCCGATATACGGCCACAAATGTTGGAAAAACTCATCGAAAATTGGACGTCCAGATTGGACTACATATGAGTCAGCCGTGGTGAACATATGCCAGAAATCATAATTAGAATGTAATGCGAAAAGATTATCTTTCGAATAAAAAAAATTCTTGTCAATCGATTGATCCATCGTTGTTTTATTGCAATTTAAAATTCTGCACCTCTAAAAAACACCCGTTATTTAATGAATAAATAGCTGTCGACAACCATCTAGCTTGGTGCATGGCGCCTGCAGGCCGAATTTAAAATTTAATATATGTATCTCCGTCAAGAAATATTATACAGTATATATATTATACTCTATTAACCCTAGATAGTCAACTCTTTCAATATATCTGGTCAACTCAGTTCAGTAATACTCTAAAAGTTCATCAATTTGAGAATCGTTCAAACGTAATAGCGTTTCTTCGTGGCTTTATATCTTCTCTACATTGACAGTTTTGCAGTTTGATCGATAATTTTTGAATGAAGGGATATCGGGACTTGTATCGACTTGGCTGATTTTTGCTTCGAGCACAACATTCAATACCATTCGTAGATGTGATGGCGGCAGGCAAGTTTTTTGTAATGGTTCATGAAAAGACGCAGGGGGTGTTGTGGCTACCAAATAAGTAGCCAGCCGTGCTCCAGAATATTTCCATTTTGCTCCTGGATATTTCTGAGGCTTGCCTTTTCTCCTTCTGACAATTTTTGTCCACTCCAGCTAAGTTACCTCGTTATTATGGCTCTCTCTCTGCATTTGTAAGAAGGTCTTATCTTCATTCATTTTTATTAATTGAAGCGCATCGGCATGTTGTGCAATATCAACAAAATTATTTATATTTGTACTAAATTCTCGTCGACGCTGCTCTAACACATCTTGAGTTTTGTTTGCATCTTTTTACTAATTTCTCCAAACTTGGTGGAAGGCTACAATTTTTATAACACAGTTAGGTAAAGATTTAGTTGGTATAAGTGCCTTTTCCCAATAAATAATGCACTCACGAATAGCAAGATTTGCACTTTCGTTGATACTTTAATTCATTTTGCGAATATTATAAAATGAAACCGACAAACTTGTCCATTAGAGGGAAGTTTAGAACAGCCTGTAATTTGATGTTTCATATCCCCGACCATTTAAATATAGAACCATTTTCCAAGCTTTCGTTAAATTTAATAATTTCTTGAGGGCTGTATACGCAGAAAAATAAAGATAACAATCTCTACTGTGAACATAATTTGAAACTACATTACCTTCAAGACTAAACATTATTTGAGATGAATACGTACATGGATTTGCCGAACGAATTTTTCTGGCGGAAAAAATTGATGGTGATCAATTGATTATAATTCATTTGTTGAGTTCTAACATTTTTACTATGAAACTGTTAGAACTAAAATGTGAACGATTATATAAAAGAGGCTCAGTGGCTGAACGGTTAGTGACTCTATAACGCTTTCGGCTAGTAGGTTCGATTCCCACCATATTCTTTGGCCGTTCGGAAGCGATGTTAAACTCTTGGTCCAATCGGAGCTATATAGGTCCCTGACCTCTGCTCTTAGAACAATGATAATGATGATTTGGCGACATGTGTGTTGTTAGGTACCAAGTCCTTTATTCTGGTTCAATCCAACAGTTTCGGAATAATTAGGTAGGTAATTGTTCCGGAATAGAATAATTATTCATCTTTTGATAGAAAAAATAATGATATTGTAAAGTAAGTGTGAATGTTACTTAGGTTAAAAATGTCTGATTTTTTATTGAGGCTACTCGGTTTTTTAGTATAGGATTTTACAGATATCTGAATATACACCTTAACCTAGTCTTAACAATAAACTTAACTCACTTTTGTAGGTGTATAATATAAAACTTGTTCGACTGTTAGTCCTGGTATCAAGTCACATTTATGTGTAACATATCCGCATCTTTGATGGAATACTGATAAGCTAAGTGGCTGATTGTTAAGTAAGATTTGTCCTCTTGTTGGTCCTTGCACGCGCCTTGATATTACATCAAGAAGCGCTTTTTTCCACTTCCTAAATCATATAAAAATAGCAAAATATTGAAAATTGAAATAATTATGATAATATCAAACTTTAAGTCGTTCGTAGTAATTATTTGTGATAATTTTCTCGAGAAATTATGTAATACTTTGTAATGATATGATCATTATCAATAGAAATTTTACTCATTTTTGCATTTTTAGAATACCGTAAGCTTCACATCACCTGATGAAGACAGTTATGAGAAATCGAAATTATAAAATTGACACACGGGACTTAAGTTTCAGTGAATATATTTAAAACTCTACATATGTTTAGGGTGATTAACCCATTATCAAAAGTATACAATATTACCAAAATTAATTATCAGTAATATTGAATACTCTTGATAATGGGTAAGCCATCCGAAACATATGTAGAGTTTTTAATATATTCAGTGAAACCTAAGTCAAAAGTGTTAATTTTCAATTTTACAGTTTTTAACTAATAGTTTTTTATAGTTTTGAATAAAAGATGAACAGAGACACACGCGATGTCACGTTAATATTAATTGTCCACACAAACATTTGAATATTAGCATAATTATTCATATCGTGTTGAGAATGACCTATAAAGTTTTTGAGAAGATATAGACAAAAGATTTCCATAGTCACATAGCGATTGACTATGAATTCATTTGAAAAACGCTTCAATATGCTTTGTATATTGTATGCACTTGAAAATATTTCAAATTTAACGCGAGTTATTACTATTTTTTTTATCAAAATATTTAAAAAATTACAACAGACACATTATTATATTTCCAAAATTAATTTCAAATATTATACCCTTTCATACGAATTTTTATTTATATTGAGTATTTGAAGGCAATGTGAATTCAGTTGAGAGTTGAAAATTCAAAAACTCGAATAGTATCACTGAAAAACTCTCGTCAATTCAGGAATAGAAGCTTGTCTAATCTCTCAGAGTTTTCACAGAGAACTAGTTATCTCTATTGTGCTTCTTTCAATCGGAAGATTGAATACGTAGATTATGTATAATTTCTTTTCATACTAATGATACCTATTCATTTCGCGTAGTGTTGAGTTTATATGTTGAATATAAAGACTTGAAATTGAAAGCTAATAACTGTCTAATTGAAAAGTTCTAAAAGAATGCAATTGTTTCTAACGGCAGCTTCTAAAATTAATATGAAAAAACCTGTGAATAATTGTAAATATTGAATATTTTGTATAATCTGTAAACTGTATGAAGCTAAGTCTTCTTTACCTTTAGATCCCAAAACTGCCATTACTTCTCCAGAAAACACCGTCATCGACACATCCTTCAGAATAACTCCAGTTTTTATTCCTCCCAATAACCTTTGCATACATGATACTGGTTCAACCTATCACATAAAATTCTGGTAATTCTTTTTCACTAATTGCTTTTTATTGCATAAGCTGTTTACTATGATTATATATATATATATATATATATATATATATATATATATATATATATATATATATATAAATGAAAATAAGCAGTAGTTTTTTTCGAATCGAATAAAACACTCAATTTGCATAATATATTCAAAATGTTTATTGAAATTGATAACTTGGCCTTTGCCATTTACATTTTAAAGATAACTTCATGTAAATGCTGTCCGCGGCTCAATATCAAATGGTCCAGTCGGAAGGTCCAATTTTGTGTCACTTTTTCCAGAATTTTGGCCTGTATCCCACGAATTACGCCTGTTATGTTATCCTGTATGGCTTCAATTGTATTCGGCTTGTCCACATACACTAACGACTCCACATAACCCCACAAGAAATAATCCAGAGGCGTCAAATCGCATGATCTTGGCGGCCAGTTCACAGAGCCATTTCCAAAGATAAGCTGCTCACCAAATTCATCCTTCAACATGTCCATTGTTTCACGACCTGTGTGGCAAGTGGCACCATCTTGATGACACCACATGTCCACCAAGTTCAACTCGGCCAATTGGGGCAAAAAAAATTGCGTATGATGCCGATGATGCCATCAGCCCATAAACCACACCAAACTGTAATTTTTTCGGGATGCATCGGTAATTATTCATTCGGCTTCAATTCTTGCAGAAGTTGAATTATATAGGCTTTCAATCCCAAATCAACACGTAAAATTTTCCATGTGGTTGAGTAAGCCATGCCCAATTGCTGAGAACGACGGCAAATTGACATTGCACGATCCTCATTAACACTGTACGCTACGGCTGCAATATTCTCTTCAGTACGCACTGTACGCATGCAAGACAATAGTTTTTTTGAATTCCCGTTACCTAAATTCGACATGTATTGATATAGAGAAAACAGATTGAGCAAAATTTGAAAGTTCATGAGAAAACCAAAATAAATAGAAGAATCGTGGCTAAAATATTTTCAAGTTAGTAGTTATACCTTCCACTTCCACTGAAGGAGGTAAGTACTTGTTGTTTGAAAGCAAAAATTTCATTAATTTTTCCATCTTGCGATTTTGAATGAAGCGTACACTCATTAAGTGCTCTCGTTTCGAAATATTTTGTAAAAATGCCGAAGTCACATATTCACCTGTGAAATGATATTTTTATCGTGTTTTTGTATCTTTTTTTATATGAAACTAGCGGACAAATTAATCACGGAAATCAAATACTTCCAGTTACTTAAAATCAGATGAATTATTCCATATATTAACATATTCGATGTATCGAAAGTGATTAACTTGTCAATTCTATAGTTGAACTGAAGATTTGTGATTTTGTGACAATGATTTTGACAAATATTCCAGTTTGATTGAGTGCAAATTTCATGATATTAGGATATATCTTGAGATGAAATAAATGTTTTGTTTTTCAAATTCAATATTCTTATTTTACTTTCTTCCCAAATAATAAATGATATCTCCAATTTCATTCCACACATTCTAACAAAATCTCCCGCCTTGTTTTAGTATATTTCAAATAGAAAATCAGCTTCGAATATACAAATCAACAAATTCAGCGAGCAAAACACATTTGTTAATCTGACAGTAGATAATGATATGATATTTATTTGATACCAGTAAGTATTTCAGTTGCCAGTGCACTTGCTAGGCACTGGCAACTTATAATATACTTTTGCTTATTATTATTATTTTCATTCAATTCCTAATTCATTGAAATTAAATAGGAATTGAACATCTTTGAAACACATATGAAATACTTCTCCACAAGAGACACAAAAGTGTCTTTAGGTGGATGATATGAATATATACCAAATTTATTTCTCCATCAAAGTATTTTTGAAAACTTTCAGAAGGATCGTCATAGTTCAGGTGTGTGAAATATTTATAGAATAAACTGATTTTTCATCCTATCGAAATAATATTGTTTCGTAAATAACACGGACGATTTGCTAATTACTTAGTGAAACAATAGGTCAAATAATGGTGAATTGAAATAAAAAAACTCAGCTTAAATTCACTGAGTATATCTCACTCACTCAAACTCAACCGAACAATTAGACAAGTGATTTATTTCTAATTTACTATTAATTCTATTTTATTTTCAATGCTCTACTAATACATTCTATTAGTGAAGTGATCGAACATTAGCGAATGAAAATGATATATTTTCAGAATAACTCACTCACCTGACCAGAATAATACACATTACATAGTTCCAGAACAAATTCACTAGTCATTTTAACAATGTTAATTTGAGCGTTTTCAAAATTTCAACATATTTTCATCATTCAGAACTCAGAACAGGTGCTACTATTCGTACTCTGTGAAAGGAACGAAGATATTGAACTGTAAATAAAAGCAGCGATTGTACTCAATTGAGAAGTAAGTTTTGATAAAGCTGCAGTGTTAGATACTCCGTGGTTAAGCACTCCGTGGTACTCGGTGGGCGAGGCTTAAGTAGAGATTATTGAGCGAAATGGTACTCGAATTTTGTAACAATGAAAATGTAGGTGTTACTATATTTCTGATATTTGAGAATTGAAATTGCATTTTCCAAAAGTTTTGGAACTCAACTGGGATTCGATTCTGTAATTTCAATCATCAAATTTCACTATCAAAATAATAATACATTCTTAATGTCCACACGTGGTTGGTTAACACGAAAAATTACTGTTCTATATATATATATATATATATATATATATATATATATATATATATATATATATATATATATATATATATATATATATAATATATATATATCATATTTATCAAACAAAATTAACAAAATCATCCATTTTCTAATATTTGCGAATTAACATATTTGCAGAGACTTGAATATCTGTATGCGATATTTACCATAAGTTAAATTAAATTCTTCCCCTTAGTTGTCTTGAATTATTGTTTTTATATTTCAACATTAATAATTATAACACGTCGTAATACGTGTTAGGTCTAGATCTGTGGATACTGTCTCATCAGGTGGTATATATATATATATATATATATATATATATATATATATATATATATATATATATATATATATATATATATATATATATGTAAGGAAATGAAATTTTTTTGTGTTTATGGCACTGAATGAAATATTTTAGAAAATTAACTCTAGAACATTCATTTGAAAAATTGAAATTAATCAAGAGAATGTTATAGTTATAATGTTATACTACAACATTCTCTTGATTAATTTAAATTTTTCAAAAATGAATGTTCTAGTGTTAATTTTCATTAAATATATATATATATATATATATATATATATATATATATATATATATATATTGATTTATTGCCTGTTTAAGATAGTTTATTTCTAATATTTTTAGCATTAACAGGCATATGTTAATGTCAAAAACATTATTTTCCTTCATGTTATATATAACAACGAAACGTTAACAAAAATAAACTTTTTCATATCAAAAAAAGCCTGTTATTGTTGAAAAAATTCAAAAAATTCATATATATAATATATATATATATATATATATATATATATATATATATATATATATTTGGATATTTTTTTTTCCTAGGTTAGGGTCAATTTATAACAATTATTACATTAATATTTAACTTTATTTACGCGTTTCGACTACAACATTTTCAAAATAATACATATCAACATTACATTCACAATTAATCTCAGTATATCGTCTCACTCCCTCTCAAGTCACGTGGTCTCTTAGGAAAAAAATATCCAAATGTATAATAAGAGTGGTCAGTAAAGATAAAGTAAATAAATATATATATATATATATATATATATATATATATATATATATATATATATATATATATATATATATATATATATATATATATATAACATACTCATTGCTATCTTGACCAATTTTATTTATATTTTCAGAAAGAAATTATTGTATTGTATTGTATAGGGTCACCGGAGAAACATAATTTTTCAATAAAAGTGTAATATTCATTGGAAAACCTTTCTACATTTGAATATTGTAGTAATAAGTATTGTTTTTGTTTACGTGGTAAGTTTTGATCGTGTACCTAATGTTGTATACATGCCTGTCATTTTTTTTCTTTTTAGTGATGACAATATATTGATAAACTTGATTTGAAAAAGGCCCAAAAATGGACCGAAACTTAATGTGCTGAAGATTTTTATAAACGATTTTGATCGTTTTAAAAATTAAACGATTGAATATATATATATATATATATATATATATATATATATATATATATATATATATATATATATATATATATATATATATATATATATATTATTCAATGTAATACAGAAGAACAGCCGAAATGGTTTTATGAGCCAATAAAAATGCTGAAATGGCCGTCTATGTATAACATTTGCTATTTCTTCGACATAGGAGGAAGTTAAATTAAAATTTTTTTTTCATTTCGATCAATATTGGGCTTTTGTATACATATTTCATAAAAGCCAGCTGGCAAAATTCGTACTGTGTGAAATGGGACATAATCAACTGAATGTCATAAATTTATACCTGACCAATCGGAAACAGAAGAAGTTAAAGGGCAGTAGTTTGGTATAATTGTCAAAAGAGTATGTCTAAATGTCTAAAGAAAATACTTACCACCAGAAAACTCTCGAATAATTGTGTTCCTATGAAAAATTCACATACTTTCAGCCCGAGTAAAAAGTATATCCTCTTCAACATTGGTTAATTGTATTGAAGAAAAATTTATGTATAATTTATGCTACTGGGAGATTTAATTGGGCTCCATCAACAAATGTATTACTTTTCAGATATCACAGAAGATTAGCTGTCCAACAGTCAAAGAATCTGATAACTCAAAAAAAAAAAAAAATTAAACGCATTGTAATAGCATACTTACTTATATCGACAAACTGAAACGGAACCTTTGCTATTTTGGATATATACGAGTACCTACTCTTAAAATATTGGAAAACGAGCAGAATTGAATATGGGGAAGATCAAATATTTAGGCATGATAAATTTTGAGTTATCTTGATATGTTGCCGTCCCAAAATTGACTGAACGCACAATGTCAATAATAGATTCAAATGATGTATCACGGGATGTTTTCATTATTAGGGTACCGTTATCTAATACGGGAAGACTCCAGGACAGAGCTTTTCAACAGGTTGGCAAACTCAAATCAAAACATGTATTCTGAATATGTCGTCTAATTTTTGAAGTATTTAGTAGCCTCTTGCTGGCAAACTCTAGGAGGGTAAAACTGAGCGTGTAAACTATCGCAAACTAGGTGGCATTAGTCCATCAAATTAGTTGAAATTGTTCATAAACAAGACTTGTAAAATGCAAAATCAGAAATAATAAGCACGTGTAAAATTTTCAACGTAAGATGTATTCATGTTTTTTCTATTGATTCCCAACATTTGAGATGTATAGTTATCTTTGTATTATATGTGCATACGATTTTGCAATATAATTATGTCAACTGATTCGAAAGATTTACTGATTTCTATTTTCCCTAACCCTTATGCCTTGAAGGAGAATGGAGGCATCACATTGTTCATGTCTCACATATCCTGCTGTGCTATAATATTCTTTTGAAAACTTCGTAATAAAAAAATTATCAAAAGGAAATTATAGTATACTCTTAATATTGTATATATAATATATATATGTATATATATATATATATATATATATATATATATATATATATATATATATATATATATATATATATATATAAATTAGATATTCGTGGGATAGCAGTCAGGCGGTGTCAAATGAAAAGACTCTTTTTTTCTCAACTCGAGCTTTCAAAACTATATTGTTTCTTCATCAGGCGTACTACAACGTAATATTACAATCACCATGGTGAATCAAACAATAAAAAGGTTAACTTACGAAATGGAGGTTTATTCTAAAAGGTTATTCCATAAAATAAACGAAATTTGTACCAGAACGCATGGTTTAGCTCCAATTGATAACCCATCGTGCAGGTTATGTTTGTTACAAAACAATGACATTATCAAAAGTGATTGATAATGTCATTGTTTTGTACAATCAAACATAACCTGCACGATGGGTTATCAATTGGAGCTAAACCATGCGGTCTGCTACAAATTTCGTTTAATTTATGGAACAACCTTTTAGAATAAACCTCCATTTCGTAAGTTCACCTTTTTATTGTTTGATTCACCATGGTGATTGTAATATTACGTTGTAGCACTCCTGATGAAGGAACAATATAGTTTTGAAAGCTCGAGTTAAGGAAAGCAGAGTCTTCTTATTCGACACCACCTGACTGCTCTCCCACGAATATCTAATTTATGTCTCACTAGTCAGTCGCGACTTGCACTACATATATATATATATATATATATATATATATATATATATATATATATATATATATATATATATATATATATATATATATATATATATATATATATATATATATATATATATATATATATATATATATATATTAGGGTGGAGCACGAATGTATGGCGAAATTTTTTTTTAATATTTTTGATTTCTAAATGGGGGGGATTTATGCCTTATGTGAAAACATGAACATATGCCAATTTTAGTAATTATTGAAAATTTCTTTTTACCTCCGAATCGCCTCTAAAATTTCGAAATTCTTGAAAAAACTGACTTCTTTGTTCAAATCTATATTAAGTCGAAATTACGGAAAAAAGGATGTAAAATAATACACAAAGCAATAATCAGACAAGTAAGTATGTAATAAATGCAAAAAGAAGTGAATGTAACATATGAAGAAATGCTAGGAACATCTTTTAATTTGGTTAAAAATGACATTTTGTATCAAATTTTGGCATTTGGGCTCTTGACTGTAATTTTGCCTTTATGGCACCTAGTCGCGATTTTTTTGTACACTGAGACATAGCAGCTTCTGTTGTGATCTTCACGGCTCGCTCTACAGGCTGGGTATGGCACGGAAGACGCAAAAATGATAGCTGGCCCTCGCCACCAGACTGAACAATACAGGAAATTTCTTCTGTCGACAAGTTTTTAAAAATTGGAGGTTCAGTTATCTCGTTTTGCCAATTTATCATCTCGATATAATTCGATGCATCAAAATTAATTTTTGGTACAGCAAAAAGCCTTGGAGCTTGTACCGCACTACTACGAGCCTTCAAAATACGCCGGGCAGCCAATTCACGTATGTATATGTTTCCTTTCGTCGGTTATCATAGCCAATAATACATTCTCAGCATGCGCGAAATATGCGTTCCTTTGAATTACAGTGTCAACGATACCTTTCAAATCATCTGGTAAGTATCTTGAAGAATATATTATATTGAATAAATGGCGGGAACCATCTTTACAAGAAGGTTTACTCTCAATTGCGAACCAGGAAGGCGCATATACTTTAACAATAAATGTAGTTAAAGTAACCAAGGCAGATGTTGGGTTTTCGGTAGCGACGTAAAGGCGCAAAAGTCTATTTGCGCGTTTAAGCAGGCGCGCATGAGACAATTTTCCTGCAGACTTGTGTCCTAAATCGTCAGAAAAAGTGCCTGTAATAATTGCTGAAACAATTCTATGCAAGTACTTCTGGTCTGTACTTAGATCGTTGGGCATTTCAAGTAGCATATCTCCTTCAATTATTTTATATTTTATCATCGGGAGTTCTTCACAATTTTCTAATGCTTTGCCTAACGGACCATTGTAAGACTTGGGTCCTGAAGTTAAACCATCAAGATGAAAAAATAAATGACGTAAAGGTAACTCATTCATGTGCAGTAAACAAATTATCCACTGAAGTGGTTTAGTAAGCTGTTTTACGAGCAGCACTATAATGCCACCATACTTTCCAGTGTTTACCTTAGTACCGTCACAACCAATTGCCATAAGACCGTCATGAGAAATATTTAGCTGTTTTAAAAATGCTGTGATAGAAAATACTATTCCTTTTGCTGAACCAATGTGAGGTACTACGTAACCTAAGTAGGTAGATCCTGGCTCCTCAACAAGCGAAATATGTTCCTCAATAATTACTTTTCTGTAATTTCGGTTCGCTTTCTCAATAATTTTTAAAGTTTTTTCTTTTCTGAAAATTTGGGCTCCTGTTTGCTCGTTTTCATGCTTTGCCTCGTCCATTCGTAATGTTTCACAACATCTTCAAAGGTAGGTAGAACATTTTTCTTTAACTCACAACATTCACCAAATAGTGGGCATTTAGAAGCACTACGAGTTTTTTCCATATTTAACAAAAACAATGTTTTAGGTTACGTTTTAATTGCGCGCGAGCGACAGTTCACCTCGAAAGACAATAGTGCACTGCCCCGCGCGGTCCACGCGCGAATTGTCCGGTTTGCACCCCCCGCACTCCTTGTTCGTACTTACAGTACCTGGTTTTTATTGTTAAAATACAGTATATTTCCAATTAATTAATATAGTAATACAGAAAGAAAGATCAAGATGTTATAGAAAAAATAAATCACTAACTCCTGCATAAATTCTGAATTTAGTAAAAGTTCAATAACCTTTCGGAGGTAGTTATATTTATTTTTATCGAATAATATTTTACAGGTATTTGTTTGAGCTTAAAAGGCATAAACTTTTTACTCTTAGAAGTTGGAACTGCGAAAAAACATTTTTCGCTCCACCCTAATATATATACAACTTTGTCAAAACTAATGAATAATTGAATTTATGAGTTACTATAGATATCAAAATGTCAAACTTGTTTTTTAGAAAAATCAAATTAGTTTTTTTGTATCTCCACTCATTGATTTTCATTATCAGAGGAATATTTCTGGTTCAGCATTCGCTTCGGAAGTTTTAGTCTTCTTCACCATGAAGAAATATCTGAAAAACTCATGTTAAGCCAGGTGATTCTAATAAGTGTGATTTATATTTACATATCGCATTATGATTACATATAGTTTTTTATACTTATCCAGTATATGTATATTGTTGGTTTATGTGTGTGAAACTGAAGGTAGATCTGGAAAAAATGAGTTTTGAGATGTGATGTTTAGTGATTGTTGTGTGTTTATTTTTTGAGTGTCATTTGTGAAAAAATTTATTTTAAAATAACAGAAAAACACGATTGTGATTACAAAAATACGAAGATTTTGGCGACTGAAAGGTACAAAAAAAGTAGTGAAATTTCAGAAATGTTATACATTCGTAAAAATTTAGAAAACACAGTAAATGAAAGAACAGACATTAAACATCTTAATTCTATTTACATCAACTTAATAAACCTCACAAATAACACTCATAAAATAAACACAAAACAATCACCAAACATCTGGATAAGTATAAAAAACTATATGTAATTATATATATGTAAATATAAATCACACTTATTAGAATCACCTGGCTTACCATGAGTTTTTCAGAGGTTTCCTCATGGTGAAGAAGACTAAAATTTCCGAAGCGAATGCTGAGCCAGAAATATTCCTCTGATAATGAAAATCAATGAGTGAAGATACAAAAAAACTAATTTGATTTTTCTGAAAAATAAGTTCAACATTTTGATATCTATAGTAACTCATAAATTCAATTATTCATTAGTTTTGACAAAGTTGTAATATAACAACGAAACGTTAACAAAAATAAACTTTTTCATATCAAAAGAAGCCTGTTATTGCTGAAAACATTCAAAATAATTTTCTTTAATATTTCATTCAGTGCCATAAGCACAAAAAATTTATATATATATATATATATATATATATATATATATATATATATATATATATATATATATATATATATATATATATATAGAAGCATTATATTTTTTTGAACGGTGAAATGCGTTCTTTATTTCTCTGATTTTGAAATTCTGCCGAGAAAAGTACTGTATTCACTTCAATTACTTTCTTCAATTGAAGGATTATGCTTCATATTTGAGCATGATATTATTTTGATTTGCTTTATTTCTAAGCAGACTTCTATCGTATTCTACTGAAAAAACCACCGGTTTCGTCCGCTTGTTTCGTCCGCAAGTTGAGATGTATAAATTTGATTGTCAAACGTGATGACAATAAGAGTTCTGAAACAACTTTTTAAACTTTTGATACGTTTTATTCAGTCGCAATATGAGCTACTATAATTAAAACTCTGAAATACAATAAAAAAATACTGCCATAGAGTGAATTTATATTTGTATATTTGTTAGCCCTTACGCAGGAATAATTGAAGCTTCAAAAACATTTCACATTACACTTACCAAATTTCATAAGAAATGAGAATTTTTAAATGTTGTTCATGATAATACCTATATATTCACTCTTCAGAGAAGCGTAATAGTCTGTATTGAATGTAGATGTACCTATTCAAGATAATGAATAGATACGTCTATGACACCTCATGATGGAAATCAAATATGTTGTTTATATAATCCTCCTTCCAAAAACGCAATGAAAAATGTTTGAATTCAATTTGAATTTGTGAGAGAATTTTAATATCTATACTTATTCGATAATTTGACTCAGGATTCCAATAGATTTAGTTAAAAGGTACCTATACCGACCTATATTTTATCATTACAATTAGGTACCAATTATATGAAATTGTTTATATGAAATTCACATTTCATAAAAAAAATTGTGTCAATAAATTAACTTTTGTTCCAGAAAATCTGAAAGTGGGAGAACGAGGTTTCGCACTCAATGTATGCACTCGAAATTACTTTCCACAGCGTTACACGATGATATCAGGTATGGTGTGTTTTATAACGTTGGTAGTGGTCTTTGCAACCTGTTACTGTTTTGTATTCGAGCAGTGGCGAAACTTTGCTCCGTTGATCCCGTTGTTCATTGTCGTAGCTTTTAGGTTAATAAAAAGTATGTAAGTAACTGTGTCTAGTGATTTAATTTCATATTGTTCGGATGTTCTTGAATCGAAGAAGTTCCAATAAGTTTTCGAACATTAACAGTTTTTTGATTCGGAATTATTGCTCTTCACAAAATGAATGGTAAGTGTAATTTTAACCCATTTAGAGCACCATTTGGTTGACCCGCAATTCCACTTAAATGATTTTATTTTATTGACTGAGTTTCCTCAAAAAAGTAATTATTAACTATCTTCGGCAGCCTTTTCTCATAGTTTTTCGAATGTAAACAATGAAAGTTTGTGAGAGTATGATGAAAGTTCCGAAATATTTATCCACTTGATAGGTACGGTATTTGAACTAATCTACAAACGGTTCACTAAAATCAAGATCGGGAATCGTTTCGTTCCTGCTCGATCGTTGAAGTTTCCGAGTGGGAACTTCGGTAAGATTGGATATTCTCTCAACAAGAAGTCTTATTAAATAATTTAGTAAACAAATTAATAATGCAAAGATTTTAATGAGAAATTAATCCAACAGATTTTTTATATGTATATAAAAAAAACCACTTATAGAGAATTAGCAAATTGATTGTGTTACTCAAATAGTGGCCTAATTATTTAATAAGAATACATTTTATTACACAATTGATATGTATATATATATATATATATATATATATATATATATATATATATATATATATATATATATATATATATATATATATATATAGTCGTAGCAATATTTTGATTTGACTTATCGGAGTCAAAATAGTTTCATCCAATTTCTTGGATGCGCCTCAAAAATCACATGTATGATTTTTAGTGAAAGGTCTTTTCTCTATCCTATGAAAGTTCCTTGCGATTCTGCTTCAATTCTGCAACTAAATAAATATTGCGAGAAAAATAAAGCAGTCAAAATCGTTGCAGAATGTGAAATAATATACGTTTGTAGTCTGGGAGTATTTTCCCTTTCTTTCTGCCCACCCTCTGCGTATTTTGATTGCTCTCATCGGCAACACTGAATAACTTTTTTTTTATATATATATATATATATATATATATATATATATATATATATATATATATATATATATATATATATATATATATATATATATTTATGACATATCTGAGAGCTGTCAGCATACCATTCTTTCTCTGTAAAAAAGGGAGAAGGATTGCAAGGAATGAGTTTAATATATAGAGGGAACTATAATTCGATCATAAGTAATGACGTAATTGTAAGATATGGAGGTTAAATGATCTAATTACTATCACTTGATTATTTCATTGTCCAAACCGTAAGACATTGCTGTTAAAATTGCAACGAAATTAAAAATATTATCTCAATTGTGTCTCTTCTCATGAACACTACCCAAAAATCTTGTCTTTCAGTCTGTGAAAAGAATTTTTTGTTGTGGTTTTTCTCCAGAAAATATTATATGTTTAGCGCAGCCATCGCATAAGACACTAATTATTACTTCGAAGAACAAGACAAAGAAATGAACCAATTTGATGATTGCAGTTATAAAAATATGAAAGGATGATCACTTTAAATGTACTTGGTATTAAATTTCAAAGTACTTATATCATTATAATTAGTAATAATTATTATCAGTAATAATTATCAACTTTCGTCTTCGAAAATATGGTACAATATTTAAATGCCTTACTCAGTGTCACTGGAGAGTATTTTAATTTGAAATCAGATCATGGGTCTCAATTTCTTTCCTTCTTGTTGGAAATGCTTTCGAAAATAAAATATTTCTGCTTCTTTGTCAGGTATGATTGTTCCGATCATACGAATTTTTCACCACTTTCAACAACCCATTTTTTTCGTTGAATATGTGTAATATCTTCGTTTTATCCAAGTTGCAAGATCAAAAATGGTTTTGTAGGGGTTAATATTCAGCTAATTTCCTTATCTCTTTATTTTGTAGAATAAATTTTCGAAACATATCAATTTGCACTTCGCTATTCCTGAATTTCATCCTGTTCACTATTTAATTGATTCAATAATTTATTTATCAATAGAAACCCGTACTAATGTCACTTAATCAAAAATGAAACAGAAAATTAAAGCTTTCGAATAAATACTTCTAATGAATTTATTTCCAAATTCTCCAATATGCTTATTAGGAATATTTTGTCTGAAGTTATAGATTAATTGAATTGAATGAAAATGCTTCAATTTTTTTGTGTCCTTTCAGGAAATTTCAACGAGCCACTTCGGTTGTACTTCTGAAAAAAGCTTATTAACACTAAATATTCTGAAACAAATTTCGAATGATTGTAGTTTTTCACTTAATTTTATCATATATATAGTTTCCTCAGTAACACGAGAGAAACTGACTGAATATATTGTATATGTTATATTAGTTTTTGTGTGTATAGATATATTTACACCACTACGAATTAATTAAATATGATTATTGACAGAAGTATTTTCATGCATGTCGTATGTATTGCAGTTGGATTAAAATTGATTCAACTGAACTGAGTATTTCGAGGAGTTTGTTGAAAATAGATGATTAATGGTAGAATATCGAGAAATAGTATTCAATTTTCGACTCGAAAGTCATTTGAAAGTGAAATTTCAGTAAACGACGATTCATTAAATGTTCAATAACGTCAATTCTCAAACGTCTGTTCAAAACTCATTTCTATAATACACCTACCCTGTTTCATTACCATATGAGTTATTTCGTTCGATATTTACCGGTGACTACATTTATAGTAATAATTCTTAGCCAAATATAAAAAACTCAGTAATTACTTTCATTCTGTCTTTCTCCCTTCAGTTCAGAATCATGTTCAGCAAGCCGTCTGCTTGTTAGGTTCTAACAGTTATTCAAAACGAATTTGAATATTTCGATATGCAGCAATGACCAGCAGAGTAATCATCAAAGAAAAATCGTGTATTCTAACTGTACTTGGAATGGTAATTCTCTTTTCGAATAACAACAGACGGTAACGTGAAGAAATTATGATTGAATCTTGTAATCTGATGTATTTCCCGGAAAATTTGCTCGAAGGTAATATTTACATAATTTTTCATGAGTAGAAAATAATTTGTTGCGTGAATTAAATATAAGTTTAATGCTCTTCGTGTTTTTTTTCGATGAGCTGGTGGTAGTCATTTCACAATGTTAAGCTAGATAGCTATTTGGTTTATGAACCCAGAGATGGTATGATGAAGTTTATGAATCCTATTGATTACGAATATCTTCGTTTGTTAATTTATGATCTTTATGACCTTTCAAATCCGACTTTTTGGCACGAAATGAAATATGTTGCACCATTCTCAGGATATTTCTCATGGTATAATTTTAAATATATAAACTTTTATATTGAATTCATATCCTTATAAGAAAATATCATTCCAAACTCTTATTTAAACTTTTATTTTTGTTTATTCATACCTGAAGTCCACGTATGAATTACCTGGACTGCCGATTATTCCGGAATACATAGATCTTAACTGTATCAAAATGAGTTCTCTAGAGGTATATTGTTCAATTGTATTTATCTGTTTATAACAAAATATCAAAATTTTTCTCACAACAAAATAACGTTTTTAAAAAGCGACGATTCTAGTGGCAAATCGTCAACAAATTGTCAATCAATATATGATATATATATATATATATATATATATATATATATATATATATATATATATATATATATATATATATATATTATATATATATATATATATATATATATATATATATATATATATATAATATTTATATATATATAAGAAAATACACAAAGAGTATTGCCGTGGATTCTAAACAACTAAATAAAAAGGTGGGTATACTCGGCTAAGGTGAGGATGGATGATTAAAGACAACACTTTTCATTTACATCGATATTTCGGTCCTATATTGGGTCCTTTTCATGTAGTTGTACATAATATGTCTTTGAAGACCAACTAGGAGCATTATATTCACAAGTGAGGTTAAACAGAATGTCCTTATTTGTCCCCAAAGATATATTATGTACAACTAGTTAATATCATCCTGAAGAAGGACCCAATATAGGACCGAAATATTGATGTAAATCGACAAGTGTTGTCTTCAATCATCTAGCCTTACTTTTTCCAAGTACCTACCTTTTTATTCAGTTCTTTATATATATATATATATATATATATATATATATATATATATATATATATATATATATATATATATATATATATATATATATATATATATTCAAACAAAAGTAGACATGTCGGCATATTCCAGAATTGGTAGCAGTCGTGTTTCGAGCTTATTGGCTCTCCTCAGAACGGCGTATCCAAGTTCAAGTTGTACGAACTTTGAAAGGGAAAAACAAGGAAGAAAGACACCCCACTGGAAGAAGTCCTCACATTATAGGCTATCCCGTTTTTACTCTCCGGATTCGGAGATTTGAAAAAACTACTTCGCCCATGAGGTGACTATTTATTCTTCAAGGATGCATCTGGATGCTTCCATCTGGATTCTGATGTCTCTGGATTATAGTGAAAATCAAAAAACTACTTCGTTTGATTCAAATCAATTATTATTTATTATTTTATTGAGATGAATATTTCAATTGTGAATTAGTTTAACCAATAGTTATAGAATAACTATGGCTTGTTTTGATTTACTCAAAAAAGATTTTTTTCAATTCATTAATATGTATTGTCCGATCTCAACCCTTATGTGTAACGCACTGTAAGAAGTGAAAACTTTCACGTATCAAGCATAAATTACCAAAGGTATGAAGCTCTCAGTTTTTCATTATGTTAATGAAATTTTCTTATAAATAGTTAATCCTAGTTGTGAAGAGCAACTACATAACTACTCATTTAGTGTGAACCTACCGGCCTCAGATGTATTTCAGTAGACCATTTGAAATGTTTCCATTGAACTACTTTTTTTTCTGAAATGTGGTGGTAAGATAGCACGACTAATAACCTAATACTTCAAAATACATTCTTGGTCTATAATCTTCGCTATAGCAGTGTGTCTTTTTCTAATGTGCTGAATCCAAATCAACGAATTTCCTCTGACAATGCCATGCCCTGACTATATGATTTCGATGAAATTTTCTATAGTCTCTTTATCAATACGATGAGTGAAAACTTTACACCCCTTACTATGAAAATTGTGCGGAACTTGAAATTTGACACAGTGGGTCGTATTCCAACATAACCTTCAAGTACACCAAAGATATGAAAACCACTTTCTTAGTTGAATAAAATGTTTGTTTCATCTATTTTCAAGATGAAACTTAAAGATAGATATATTTGAGAACTTGTATTCGACCAATGTTACTTCGAATGACTTCATTCGGAAATAAAGGTAGGCTATGACTGTACAAATTTCCCTTTTTTGGTCCACAAAGACTATTCATGTGGAATTAAATTCCAATAAAATTAGCGCCTTAAATAAATTTGAATCTCTTAGGAAGCTAGGATAAGAACTGAAATTTTTTTATGGATTATTTAATGATTGATTGCATTTGATGATTTGTATGAGCATATAGATTTAAAATATTTAATAGTGTACGTGTACGATGTGATGTTTCCATTATCATTCAAGGGAAAAATGTTAGAGAAATATTGAAATCGATGCCACACCTGATGTAAGTGAGAGACATATGTTTCGTTCTGCAAAGAACTCGTCAATCGCACCACGTCCATCGAAGTGAAGCAACGATTTCAATCCCCAAGAATCTTCTTACGACTCTTATTGGAATACCGTAGAGTAATGAATTCTCCACAATTCCTTCAATAGGAATCAGTAGAAAACATCTCTCAGATTACAGACACACTAAGCATCGAACTTTCACATATCTTCTATACCCGTAGTTATCTACTAAATTGCAATGCCTATTTGACAAATATCTTCATATGATGTTTTCAAAAGTCAATAGGTTGCGTTAGTAGTACGCTCGCGGTTCTTCCCGGTATATGAAGGTCTAGAAGATATTATGAAAAAGTTTGATGCTTGGTGTGTCTGTAATCTGAGAGATGTTTTGCACTGATTCCTATAGATGGAATTGTTTAGTATTCATTCCCCTTCGGTATTACCTCTAGAGTCATAAGAAGATGCTTGGGGATTGAAATCGTTGCATCACTTCGATGGACGTGGTGCAACTGAAGAGTTCCTTTGAGAACGAAACATATATCTCGCACTGGTGTCGCATCGATTTCAATAGTACTCTAACATTTATCCCTTGAAGGATTATGGAGACGTCACATCGTACACGTTCACATATCTAGCTCTACTATAAAATTCTTTTGATTAATTCGAATTTTTCGAATGAATGTTGTAGTGAATGTTATATATATATATATATATATATATATATATATATATATATATATATATATATATATATATATATATATATAATGAAGAAATTTACGGTATTTACCTGCAATTTACGTTCCTGTATAAACTTTCTTTTAAATTTATCTTATTGTCGGTACAAAATTTCTAGAAGGTATAAATATCGAATCGCAGGTAGACATTGGTTCAGTCTTAAAAATAGAGTCGTAAGAACTCCAACCCAAAATACTCAATTCAAACCAAAAATGATGTCGATTCTTCACGTGGAATTTTGTGTTGTTTTGTTCTGTGTTTTTTTTTTCAATCAACATCCTAGTTTGAACATCTAATAACTTGAACTACGCCGTTCTGAAGATGGCAAATTGGCTTGAAACATATGTGAACGGGTGTCACAAAAACAAACAACGTAAATTGCAGGTAAATACAGTAAATTTCTTCATTCCATTTTCATATATATATATATATATATATATATATATATATATATATATATATATATATATATATATATATATATATATATATATATATATATATATATATATATATATATATATATATATATATACATATAAACTAATTTTAACGTTCTAACATTCATCATCGGTTCAACATAATGCCGGTGCCTACTGATGGATTACACAATGTGTAAAAATTATGATTTTATTATTAATTTGCCAACGCAACGCAAGAATTACCAATTGAATTATTATTTCAGAGAGCATTTCTGCTGCATAATATTTACGTATCAATTAACTTCGTAGAATTTCCTATCTGATCGAAATTCGAATACTCTTCTCGATCAATCCATTATGAAATAAAATTTTAATGAAAATTTCAAACAACAAAGTCTTGGCGAATGTTTCACAAATATTCCAAAGACAAGAGTGTATATGTAAAGACAACTAGTGTATAAATTTTTAAGTGAAAACTTCTTTAGCGGCGCTGTGTATTTTTTTGGAATGGGTAAAAATTTCTGAACTCGCGTCAGGACACGTGACCTGATCGAGAATTCGTAAGACGGATGGAGAGAGGGCAGGCGGCGCAAGGCGCTTGCGCGAATGTTCGTGTGTATTTTTCATTCAATTGTCAAAGTTTACGTGCGCATGTAAATGATCTAGCAATTGACGCTCTTGTTAAAAAGATGAAGGTGTTAATTTTATTGAAAGTCATATGGGTAACGATGAAATAATTGACATTCCGAATTTCAACTTTGTTGCGAGTTTCAGAAGAAATAATCGTCCAGCGGGAGGAGTAGCTATTTATAAAAATATGAACACAGTTCATTATTGTACAAATTATATGGATGTGCATGTGAAATACAACAGCATGTTTAATGCTACTGTTTATGATATCGGGGATATTTGTATAAGTCGTTGCCACTCTGGTGATAATCAGTTTATCATTATGGTTGCCGTTTACATCTCTCCAGATAAGTCATTGCGTGCTATACGAGACTTTTTGTACGAAAATTTATTCATTTATTCTCATCATGCATCTGCATTGCTTAAAAAAAAATTGAAAAAAGATTTGATGAATTGCCCATGATTTTGAGTGTAGATTTCAACAGAAACTTTGCAGACGATAAAAATCAACTATTAATTGAATTTTTAAATAATGAATTTGGTTTAACTATGTTAAATGATCGCAATCTTAGCACAACGAAATACAAAACTACTATTGATGCGGTCTTTATTAGACACTTAAATAGGTTCCAATCAAAACTGTTCGTTTCTTACTTCAGCTATCATAAACCTATCGTATCAGTTTTAGAGATTAGCGGTGACGGTTCTGGTAAAGATGATGATGAAAAAGTCGTTGAAATTATGGATGGAAGTTGATTTTCCTAAGAGATAAACTTTTTAATGTAAAATAATGGTAATAGTTCTGAAGTGTTAAATTTTTAATGTAATATAAATTGTCATGTTTGTGTAGGATAGCGCAATAAATGAATATTGTATTCCACCACATAAATAATAATACTTTTATACTGATAATGAAAGCAATTCGTATAAAATTATTCTCTAACCATTCCAAAATATCAAAAATGCACAACATTAATATTCAAGTTTTCACTTCTGCCGGCACTCCCGGAGTGCAACCCGTATTTTTTTTTAGATCAGCTGAACGTTTATATTGAATAAATTGTGCCTGAGGCTTTGACATTTTTTAATATTCAATAATAATAATTTCCTGAATATCATATAACACAAAAATAAATGAACTAAGAATCATGGAGATACTTTTCTCATCTTAATACACCTTGACTTAATCAGAAATTCCGTTGGTTCATTCACTTGGTCGTGATAAAAGTATATGAGCGTTATATTGACTATATTTAATTCAGGTTTTTAGATCATTTCCAAAATAAGCAACGGCTATCATTGTTTCGTTAAATGAGCACGTGAATTTCACACGGTTTCTATCCAGATAATTTCTATATTTTTATTCATGAAATGAATTTAATTGATATTTGACTCATTATTTTATATGACAACATTTTTTGTTGCATTATGAAGAAACTTTTTAAATAAATTCTTCTGTTCAGAATTGTTCATCAGGTTAGGACTACATTGTAATATGCTTGAACAGTTTTAGTCGCAGCAGTTGAGTATAGCTCATAAGTGTTACGTATATTAATAATTGATGAGGCCGATACTTGATACGGGCAGACTACCGTCAGTCTGCCCGTAGCATTTGAAAAAGGTGAATCTCATCGAAACGTACGTCATGCAGTATTATTTTTAATATATGTGTAAATCAGTTTAACAATTGTTTTATTATGTTACGTAGGTATATACTGAAAAAAATCAACAACAATTGATCAATTATCAATATGTTTTTGAGTTCATCAACAACATGTTATCAATATGTTATCGTAGAGTCCTCATTTTCAAGTCTTATTGTAATTCAAACGAGTAAGAAGAGAATTTTTCAAAATTTAATATCTACCGCTTTCTTCTTATTTTAAGAGCAAGCAGGTTTGCAGAAGAAACCGGAATTAATTTGATTCAATGTCTGGTCAAGTCATCTTGTCTTTTCGAAAAAAAATGGGTATACATTTACTTCTTTTTCAATTTCCGCCTTTTATACATGCTTGTTGTATGTTTTATCGGGCGAACCTTCTCTGTTAGTCAATGTGTTCGCCCATGAATATGTTGAAAATCTAGGAATCCACAAATGTGACAAAGTTTCAAATGAACAATCTGAGGAGTTCATTATTGAATATAATTCTCTGAATCATTGATTCCATAAATAGAAAAATTGAAACTTTGGACTTGCCATTATAACCACATTTAGTAAAAATAACATATTGAACTCTTAATGATGTCGACTGAACGCAGACACATCCCTTTGAATTATGAATTATGTTTGAAAAATTAAGAGTAAAATATTAAAATTGAGTTATGATTTCATTAGGTTCCACCTAGAGTTGTGGTAAATATTAGTTTGGATAATTGAATTTTATATACGTATATATTCAATTATTATATCAATATCCTCATAATGATTTTCTGTCATATATTTAGTAGATATCTCAAAAAATATATTAATATGAATTGCTTACGACATCTACTACCCATTCTAGAATTGAGTAGAGAGAAAAGTAGAGGCTCATTAATGATGATCGATTTTTATATATAACTTATCAAGAAAACTCATCGTTTTGAACTAAAACTCACCTAAAATAACGGAAGCCTTGGGAAAATAAACCTATTAACGGATGATTTTTTAAGAGTTAAGTTTGTCAGGTTCGCTTTAAACGTCATCTGTCAAAGTGAAAAGTTTTCAGTATACTCTGCCATTTCATAATGGAAAGACTTACAAATGAGCAACGATTGAAAATTGTTGAAATTTACTATCAACATTCGTGCTCTGTTAAAAATGTGTATCGTTTGTTACGACTATATTATGGTCGTCATAATCAACATGGTGAATCAAGAATTCGTGTGATATCACCAAATTTCGCACAAAGATTACTTTGTTGGGCATCAAACCATTGTCTCGCATGCGTACAGTGCGTACTGAAGATAATATTGCAGCCGTAGCGTACAGTGTTAATGAGGATCGTGAAATGTCAATTCGTCGCTGTTCTCAGCAATTGTGCATGTGTTACTCAACCACAAGGAAAACTTTACGTGTTGATTTGGGTTTGAAAACCTATACAATTCAACTTCTGCAAGAATTGAAGCCGAATGACCTACCACCACGTCTAATTTTTGGTGAATGGGCCTTAGAACATCTCGATAAAAATCCGCTGCTTTATCGGGAAATTTTGTTCATCGATGAGACTCATTTCTGGCTTAATGAATATGTAAATAAACAAAACTGTCATCTCGAAAAAACGACAGTTTGGTGTGGTTTATGGGCTGGTGGCATCTTCGGTCCATTTTTCTTCAAAGACGACCGTGGAAAAAACGTTACCGTCAACGGCAAACATATCAAGCCATGATACGCAACTTATTTTTGCCCCAGTTGGCCGAGTTGAACTTGGTTGACATGTGGATCCATCAAGACGGTGCCACATGCCACACAGCTCGTGAAACAATGGACATGTTGAGGAATGAATTTGGTGAGTTCATCTCTCGAAATGGCCCTGTGAATTGGCCGCCAAGATCACTGAATTTGACGCCTCTGGATTATTTCTTGTGGAGTTATGTAAAGCCGTTAGTGTATATGGACAAGCCGAACACGATTGAAGCCTTACAGGATAACATAATACGCGTAATTCGTGCGATGCAGGCCGAAATGCTCGAAAAGTGACGCAAAATTGGACCTTCCGTATAGACCATTCCGAATTTGATACGGAGCTGCGGACAAAATTTAGATGAAGTTATCTTCAAAATGTGAATGGCAAAGGCCATGTTATCAATTTCAATGAAATTTTTGATATGATGCAAATTGAGTGTTTTATTTGATTTGAAAAAAAACTATGCTCAAAGATTCACCCCTTATTAATACTTTTGCCTATGCCATTTAGCTAGGAAATTTATGCGTGATATTTCTGTTTTCAACATATTACCTTTGCTATAACCTGAAGTCATATTCGTGATGGAGATTTTTCATATTTGTTATTGTTTATAATACATATCATTAATAATGTGACTTCAGTTTTTCTATATTTATATAAAATGCTTTTCTCTATATATAAGTTTCACATAATGATTATTTTCATATGAGAATGATATCACATAACCAGTGATATCACATAATATCCATACTTTATAGGTATTATATCATAGACGCATGTACTAAGTACTCTTTTGAAATTGAAAATATCGAATCATATAATTCATATATTCAAAATGAAGGAAAATTTCCTGCAATATTTCAATACTTCCACGAATGCTTCAGGCTTGAGCTTAGGAATACTACTATTAATTGGACATTTTCATATATTTCTTGAAAGCGGTGAAAAAGTTGTGAATATTTAATATATGATTTAATTTTTTGATGTGCCCTAGATCTATTTCCATTTTGTTGTCATAAAATGAGAAACTTGGGCGAAGAAATGAATAATACCTGTGAAATATAGAAAATATGAACAAAAAATCAAAAAGTCGCATATTCTAGGTTCGATTCGTCAGTTATTATTCTCATTTATTAGCATTAAAGAAACCAAGAAGTTCTGTATTTTCTGCTGAATGATACAGGTTATACACATCTCCAGATTCTTGACGCTGCGTCATCTGTTGAGCAACTGGCATGCGAACCGTTTTACTGTACCTACTTTTGTTCGTTATTGTACGAATAATAAATACCTTTTCTTTTGCCGATTAATTGAAGTAGCAGGTGAAAGAAGAAAACATATGTTTACTAAAGATACTGTGTTCTATTATCCAATTGATTAATTATAGCTATGTTTCCGATACCGTTTATAATTCTTCTCTCTTATTCGATATATAATCTTTTCGGTGTGAAATTACTGAAATGGAGCATTTATCGCCCATATATATCTCACATATTTTATTCACACAGTAACAAAGTAAACATTTATTTCTCCTCAAGATTTTCTTACAAGTTGTGGCATTGTCCAAATATTCATATTATATCATTTTGATTATATTTATGGAATAAAAATTGAACCTTATTCAATAACGATATTTTCGGAAATATATATATATATATATATATATATATATATATATATATATATATATATATATATATATATATATATATATATATATATATATATATATATATATATATATATATATATATATATATATATATATATATATATATATATATATATATATATATATATATATATATATATATATATATATATATATATATATATATATATATATATATATATATATATATATATATATATATATATATATATATATATGAAAAAATTAAATAGTAAATTAGTAACCCGAGCGTCGACTATTGGCTTACGAATAAAAGAGCATCAGATATAGTCGAAATTGCATCCCGAAGTGTAGACCTCTGTAGCTTAGTTGGTTGAAGCAACAGGGCGTAAACCTGAGAGACCTGGGTTCGTATCCCAGTCGAGGTTGAAAACTTTTGTGATGTAAATTCGATTCCAAATTCACATATAAATATTTCTTCATATGAATAATATGATCCGTACGTGTGTGGTTAGCGCGAATAAATATTTACTTTACTATATTTAGATATATATATATATATATATATATATATATATATATATATATATATATATATATATATATATATATATATATATATATATATATATAGGTGAAACAATAGTATTCTAATTTTAAAATCTATCTTGTCAATTTTGTTGCATAAACAAAGATAATACATTTTCTCACAAGGGCTGTAAGCTGTGGTGAGTAAATGGTGAGTGTGATATATATACATGATGCTTTGAGAAATGACAACTAGTGATTCTACAACCACAACCTAGATGGCCCATTACTTCACCAAATTAGATGAAATTGTTTCAAAAGACTAGACTTGTAAAATGTAGTATCTTAATAGATAAAGACGTGTGAAACTTTCAATGTGATTTTCATTTCAATTATGTGAAAATATATAAACTATTCCAAGTTTTATTATGAAATGTATCAATTGCGTAAGATTGGAATTCTCGAGTAGGTACTTAATGTAATGGTTTCACACTAATGGTGACAATTATAAATGCAAATTTTCCTGAAATCGTCTGTCCTTTTCTGAATTCAGGAGAAATTATTTTGGTTCCCTTTCACAATCGAATGTGTATTGAATATTCTTCATAAATGGGAATTTGGAATAATTAGAAAGTATAATACAACAAATATTTCAATTTTTAATTAGGTTCATTCAGTTTCATTATTTCAAAATTATGTCACAATATTATGTGTCAAGATTAGATGATAATGTTATTTATGGTAATTGATCATATCCGAATAGATTGAAATACTTCCAACTTCCTATTCAAATATGGTGAATATTAAAGTCACATTTGAGTTGTGAAATCATAATCTTGTGAAAATAGTTGAATATAAACTTAAATTCAAACACTTGAACTTATGATTTATACTTTATTGACAACATAGCATGACGCGTTTCGTCGTAACAAACGACTTCTTCAGATGCTTACAGAATAATCTGTAAGCTCATTAATCTGTAAGCTCATCTGTAAGATCATTATTCTGTAAGCATCTGAAGAAGTCGTTTGTAACACGTGTTCGACGAAACACGTTATGCTATGTAGTCAATAAAGTGTAAATCATAAGTTCAAGTGTTTGAATTCAAGTTTATATTCAATTATAATGGATTTACATCAAGTGAACGTCAACACTATTATTGTGAAACTGAATATTGTGAAAAAAGCTTGAATAGTTTTATAATTTATGAATATATCTAAATATCAAATTGAAGAGTCATGAGAAATTAACTTATTGAAGCTACAGAAATATTTGATAGGCGTAATTCTTCGCTGACATTCGACTTATTGAAAACTACAAAAGATTGTCTTCAAATTATTTCACCATTATAATTGTTGATTGATTCAGCGAAAAACACATTTCACCATTATAATTGCTGAAAGACTCAGCTAAAAATAATAAAAATTAATTAGGTTGAAGTTAAAACTTGAATGTTCGCAAATCTCTGGGTGAAAAATTGTTTGATGTAATGAATGGAAAATACTTGGCTTACTTTCACGAAAAACTCAAGCTTGAGCGAAAAAATTTCTTGTAATACTAGACGAAGACAATAATTGAATAAATGAAATAAAATGTTGAACATACCTATTGTTACCTTTTATTAGGCTTTATTAGGCAGAAATCACATTATATATTAATTATAAATTAATTTTTGTGTAAATTCATGTAATTCAATACACAAAGAGATGACGATTCTGATTCATGGAAGTTTCTTTTCACCCTTCCATGAATGAGAATATATCACATTATATATGAGTTTTCATCAAATCATTATTATATTATTATTGTTATATATAAGATATTCTTTGCATAATTTCGGAAATACAATTTCATTCATCTAATGTGCTACTCATTTCTGTACCAGCACCTTCATCATATGATAAATGTATCGGTTTTAATTATTTCCATATTCAATCGAACAAGAATATTCAGTTTGTGATACTAACATATTACATATTGTTTCGATTATTTGTTGTTAAAACTTGTTCGGAATACACTTTTTCATCTAATTCAGCTAAGTATCATCTTCCTCAACTTTCTGTAACTTCTTAATAACTTTCTGTAATTTATGACAGTAATAGTCAAGGAGACTGCAGTACTATCGTGTGATCAAAACCAACTAACGAACATAGAGTTAAGGGAAGGTTGAACTAGAGATTGGAGACTTAGAGATTAGAGAGGTTAGAAGGTGAAGTTACAGTGCAGATTGAAGAACTATTTGAGTAGAACCAACAATATAGTTCAATAATAGAGCCAACAGTATGTTCAGTTTTGTCTGAAGGGCAATGGAATTAGTACCTTGGATGTTAAATATGGACACAACACTATATCATCATCCCAATCAACAAAGTTTCTTGGAATACATGTAGACAGAAATTTGAGAAGGACAACACACATTGAGGTCTTATGTAAGAAATTGAGTAACTCATTTTTTGCAATCTCTAGAATCAAGAACATCGCACCTAAAAACTGTGTTATGAATGTTTACAGTCTTGTATATAGTCATCTAAATTATAATATTCTACTGTGGGGCTGCTCTACAGAAATGAATAGGGTGTTTATTACACAGAAGCGAATACTTCGATTAATATTCAATATTCATCAGCGAACATCTTGTAAACCTATCTTCATTAATAATTACATACTCACCTTACCGTGTTAATATATTTATAGATGTTTGTTATATGTTAAAGAAAATGAAGATAGGTTTATTGAATTGAATAGTAATCATGAGTATTCAGCAAGAAACAGGAATGTGCTACTTATTCCTATGCATAAAACAGCTAAATTTTGAGCACTCTCTCTATTGTCAGAGTATTGAAATTTTCAACCATTTACCATCGTACTTGAAAGTATTGAAAGCTCATTTGTTTAAGAGGAGAGTTAAATCTCTACTCTTAACAAAGGCATACTATAGAGTGTCAGAGTACTTCGATGATTCGGATGAAGGCAACAATGTATGAATCAATTTTTTGTATCATGTGTTTGTATATTTTTTTAACACAAATGTTCTTCACCATGTGAAATTGTCTCAAATGTTTAATATCTCTGCGAAATTTTTTTTTCTCTTCTTTTCAATCAAAGTTGTATATAATTGTAAATATGAATTTAACCAAGATTTTTGTTTGAACCAATATTTTTACTCGAGGGCTGAATGGAAGATCAGACTCCAAACTGAATTCAGTCCTTTTGAGAGCATTTTTCTCAGTTGTAATTATTGTATAAATTGAAATGAATGTAATTTTGCAATGTAAGGAATGTTTCTCAATAAATTCATGTTATTATTATTATTATTATCATTATTATTATTATTATTATTATTATTATTATTATTATTATTATTATTATTATTATTATTATTATTATTATTATTATTATATAGATAATGACAAGTACTTGATTGTATATGCAGATATAATTTTCAGGTTTCATTTTGACCTAAAATCATTATTCTTAGGCATGAAAACGGCGTTCAAAAGTATCATGTAATAACGTATGTTCGTAATACACTGAATTGATGAATTGAGATCTTTGAAATATGATATCAATTTTCGCGAACATGAAATCAAAAATTATGAAACATTAGAAATTGTTCGGGAAATTGTCATTAGTCTGCACGTAGCATTTGGAAAAGGTGAATCTCATCGAAACGTACGTCATGCAGTATTCTTTTTAATATATGTGTAAATCAGTTAAACAATTGTTTTATTATGTTTATCGATTTACATCAAGTATCGGCCTCATCAAATATTAATTATCAAACATTAAATAATTACCCAACTTTTGTAAATAAAAGAGTGCTTCATTCGTTATAATGAGAAATATTTCCCATTACAAACAATCAACATTCATGAAAAATGAATCGCCGCATTTTCTTGAAAATGCTTGAATAAATAATAATTAACGTGCTTCAAATTCTACAAGGTATGGTTAGCATTTGAAAGTTTTATCTAATTACGGCAAATCATTATAATAAATGAATAAAAGTGCAGGCAAACATTCGGTATAATTCTTTAGTCAGTTGGTACCTAACTTATAAATGATATTTCTGCTTCTAATTCAATGGCTATATATAATCTTTAAATAATCTTCGTATTTAACAATAATAAAAATTTTGGTTTCGTTTTCGGAAAAAATATGAAAATTATGAAGAAGCAGTCGATAGTTTTCATTTCTGAAGTCAATACTCGTTATTATTTCTCAGCTGAACCGATACACTCAATTATTAACAATAGCATTGCGTGAGACCCATTCCATTGTCCGAAAAGATGAAATTTACGTTCAGAACTATTCTTCGCCTTTCTGTGTCAGAATCTTCACGGCAAATCTCAAGAGTGCGAAGTTTTATCAGGAAGAATTGAATACGAAATCATTGCCATAAGAGGAAAACCCATATATTTCCTAATGCTTATTATGAAATCGATCATCTCTGTTCAATATGGTTATTTAACATTTATATTTGTGTTGTTACATTAACTATGTAGGATATAATATCTACTTCTTCAATTTCAATGACATATCAAGTTGTAGAATGTTGAATTTTTTTCATCATTCATTAAGATTTATTCTTCTCCATTATTTAAGCATGTGAGTTATTTCTTTTTATTATAATGATGTTTTTTTTCGAACATTTTGTAATGTGCATTATTCTGTCATTGTTTTTGAAGTTATATAAAGAAGAAAATCATTAGTCTTATTCTTTTCATTAACATACAAGGTTTCATAGGTTTCGGTTTTCAAAGATGTTTTATGTTTGACTGATGTCAGAATTTCACGTAACAGTATAAGAGTGTCATTGACAAAATTGATTATTTTCCGCCCTGGATCTTTCATATCAGAGGCGAAAATACTGGCTCGATATTATCCGCTATCATGGCCACAAGATATTCTTTGCCTAAGAAAACTTTTGATAAACTTATCGTAAGCAGGTAACGAAGTCTTTTGAAGATGAATATGTTTACATTGGACACTTATGTACATGATAAATTCATTCATAATTTTCTAATTCCTTCAACATATTCCATATCAATGCTATTATTGATTCAAATTTCCTTTCTAATTTTTTTCCTCTATGTTTATACGTATACGAAGATTTCCTAAAATGTCCCTACAATTCCATCGTTCTCATTTGATGAAAATCTTGTGTTTTGGTTATTCAATTGATATTTTTCGGATATTTTGTGATTGGGTAAGATCATTAGGCTACTTGCGTTTCTATTGGCTCTCATTCATTTATCTAAAATTAAGTACGTTTAATTTGACCATTTCCTACAATTTATCATTACACTGAATATTTTAAGCAATATCAGTTTTGGTGTAATTGTTCTGTTTTTCACTTTCGCATAAATTTCTTCATCTTGGTTTACCATATGTAGTATCTGCTAGTTCCGATTTCCGAAGTGATTTTCTTTTGGATGGTAAGAATTGGACAACCATACTTCTCCCAACTCTGCAGGTAATATGAAACCAAATGATCTGTAACACTTCAAATAACCGATTGAATGAAAGGTTGTCACAAATCACTGTAAGCTTATCAATATTCATGAATTATCTAACTTCTCATCAACACGAAAGCGTAGTCATAGTACTCCAATTTTGAGACTTGGCGTTCTCTATTAACGTAGCATAAATTGCTCCATATTGAAATATTCTCAGAAATTAGTTACTTCTATGAAAAAAGGAAAAATATAACCATATTTTGTGACGAACAGGTCAAGTTTTTGGAATCTTGTAATACACCTTGCAAGTAAATTCAGTTCCTAACTGAAATTACGAGAAGATGTGAACGAATTTAAAATCGCTAATAAGAATAATTTTCTAATTTAGTGATGTGATAATAAAATTGAATCGTTTGTTTACCGTTATTGAAATTATGTCTTCAAGAAAAAGAATAAGTTTATTTTTAATATATTATTAATTATACAAGACATTTTTCATTTCATTCGGCAAAATACTCTGTGACAACAAAACTGTGAGATGCTTGATAATACTTTATTTAAAACAATAGAATATGATATGAAAACAACAAAATACAATACATACTTCTAATTCGCTAAAGTTCAAACCACTAATATATTATCTAGGAATTCTATATATAGACGCAACAAACTAATTTATTAACTCTCCATAAGTGTTTTTATCACATTCGATCCAATAAAATGAATCACATCTATTCAATGAATATTTCGAATTTTTCCTTCTATTTCATGGACATATTCAGTTTCACCAATTACACTGTGAAACAGATAGCGTCATTTGTCTATAACTGACCTCATTACACAGGAAATGCATTTGTTTACATTAATTGAATTCATCTTCTATTTCATTCATTGGAGCTTCATAGAAAATGCCAACTGTTGTTCAACAATCAATTTATTCACGTAAAAATTCAAAAAGAAGGCTTGAATACTTCAAAAGCTACAAAATATTGAATATTATTGAAAATATGAATCAAACTCTTTACTTTATTTATTCCATATATGGAATACATTAATTACGGTTAATTGTATTGATTACACAATGTTAATTACACAAATCGAGTTGAAATAGTTTGCCAAATCTAATTATTCTAAGAATTATATTTAATGCAGGCAAACTTAAATTAAGTAAAAGAAGAAACTTACGTTGAAAACCTACACATTTTTTTTTTTTTTTTTTATATAACAGCCGTTTACATATGTTTCAAGGTTATTGCCTATCGTCAGAACGGCGTAGTTCAAGTTAAAGATGAAAGTACTTGAAGAGATATATAAAAAATTAATATATAAAACACGAAACACAGTTTCGTACACGTTTTATACACCCAAAACATTTGGGAAGAGTCAACACAACGTTGCAGACGACAATGAAATACCGTCCGGCTATTATGAGACTTTTATAGTTTCTGAACTACCCAGATAATCTTAACAATAAAATAATTATTCTAAGAATTATATTTAATGCAGGCAAACTTAAATTAAGTAAAAGAAGAAACTTACGTTGAAAACCTACATTTTTTTTTTTTTTTTTTTATATAACAGCCGTTTACATATGTTTCAAGGTTATTGCCTATCGTCAGAACGGCGTAGTTCAAGTTAAAGATGAAAGTACTTGAAGAGATATATAAAAAATTAATATATAAAACACGAAACACAGTTTCGTACACGTTTTATACACCCAAAACATTTGGGAAGAGTCAACACAACGTTGCAGACGACAATGAAATACCGTCCGGCTATTATGAGACTTTTATAGTTTCTGGAACTACCCAGATAATCTTAACAATAAAATAATTATTCTAAGAATTATATTTAATGCAGGCAAACTTAAATTAAGTAAAAGAAGAAACTTACGTTGAAAACCTACACATTTTTTTTTTATATAACAGCCGTTTACATATGTTTCAAGGTTATTGCCTATCGTCAGAACGGCGTAGTTCAAGTTAAAGATGAAAGTACTTGAAGAGATATATAAAAAATTAATATATAAAACACGAAACACAGTTTCGTACACGTTTTATACACCCAAAACATTTGGGAAGAGTCAACACAACGTTGCAGACGACAATGAAATACCGTCCGGCTATTATGAGACTTTTATAGTTTCTGGAACTACCCAGATAATCTTAACAATAAAATAATTATTCTAAGAATTATATTTAATGCAGGCAAACTTAAATTAAGTAAAAGAAGAAACTTACGTTGAAAACCTACACATTTTTTTTTTTTTTTATATAACAGCCGTTTACATATGTTTCAAGGTTATTGCCTATCGTCAGAACGGCGTAGTTCAAGTTAAAGATGAAAGTACTTGAAGAGATATATAAAAAATTAATATATAAAACACGAAACACAGTTTCGTACACGTTTTATACACCCAAAACATTTGGGAAGAGTCAACACAACGTTGCAGACGACAATGAAATACCGTCCGGCTATTATGAGACTTTTATAGTTTCTGGAACTACCCAGATAATCTTAACAATAAAATAATTATTCTAAGAATTATATTTAATGCAGGCAAACTTAAATTAAGTAAAAGAAGAAACTTACGTTGAAAACCTACACATTTTTTTTTTTTTTATATAACAGCCGTTTACATATGTTTCAAGGTTATTGCCTATCGTCAGAACGGCGTAGTTCAAGTTAAAGATGAAAGTACTTGAAGAGATATATAAAAAATTAATATATAAAACACGAAACACAGTTTCGTACACGTTTTATACACCCAAAACATTTGGGAAGAGTCAACACAACGTTGCAGACGACAATGAAATACCGTCCGGCTATTATGAGACTTTTATAGTTTCTGAACTACCCAGATAATCTTAACAATAAAATAATTATTCTAAGAATTATATTTAATGCAGGCAAACTTAAATTAAGTAAAAGAAGAAACTTACGTTGAAAACCTACACATTTTTTTTTTTTTTATATAACAGCCGTTTACATATGTTTCAAGGTTATTGCCTATCGTCAGAACGGCGTAGTTCAAGTTAAAGATGAAAGTACTTGAAGAGATATATAAAAAATTAATATATAAAACACGAAACACAGTTTCGTACACCGTTTTATACGCCAACTTGAACTACGCCGTTCTGACGATAGGCAATAACCTTGAAACATATGTAAACGGCTGTTATATAAAAAAAAAATGTGTAGGTTTTCAACGTAAGTTTCTTCTTTTACTTAATTTAAGTTTGCCTGCATTAAATATAATTCTTAGAATAATTATTTTATTGTTAAGATTATCTGGGTAGTTCCAGAAACTATAAAAGTCTCATAATAGCCGGACGGTATTTCATTGTCGTCTGCAACGTTGTGTTGACTCTTCCCAAATGTTTTGGGTGTATAAAACGTGTACGAAACTGTGTTTCGTGTTTTATATATTAATTTTTTATATATCTCTTCAAGTACTTTCATCTTTAACTTGAACTACGCCGTTCTGACGATAGGCAATAACCTTGAAACATATGTAAACGGCTGTTATATAAAAAAAAAAAATGTGTAGGTTTTCAACGTAAGTTTCTTCTTTTACTTAATTTAAGTTTGCCTGCATTAAATATAATTCTTAGAATAATTATTTTATTGTTAAGATTATCTGGGTAGTTCCAGAAACTATAAAAGTCTCATAATAGCCGGACGGTATTTCATTGTCGTCTGCAACGTTGTGTTGACTCTTCCCAAATGTTTTGGGTGTATAAAACGTGTACGAAACTGTGTTTCGTGTTTTATATATTAATTTTTTATATATCTCTTCAAGTACTTTCATCTTTAACTTGAACTACGCCGTTCTGACGATAGGCAATAACCTTGAAACATATGTAAACGGCTGTTATATAATAAAAAAAAAAAAAAAATGTGTAGGTTTCCAACGTAAGTTTCTTCTTTTACTTAATTTAAGTTTGCCTGCATTAAATATAATTCTTAGAATAATTATTTTATTGTTAAGATTATCTGGGTAGTTCCAGAAACTATAAAAGTCTCATAATAGCCGGACGGTATTTCATTGTCGTCTGCAACGTTGTGTTGACTCTTCCCAAATGTTTTGGGTGTATAAAACGTGTACGAAACTGTGTTTCGTGTTTTATATATTAATTTTTTATATATCTCTTCAAGTACTTTCATCTTTAACTTGAACTACGCCGTTCTGACGATAGGCAATAACCTTGAAACATATGTAAACGGCTGTTATATAAAAAAAATGTGTAGGTTTTCAACGTAAGTTTCTTCTTTTACTTAATTTAAGTTTGCCTGCATTAAATATAATTCTTAGAATAATTATTTTATTGTTAAGATTATCTGGGTAGTTCCAGAAACTATAAAAGTCTCATAATAGCCGGACGGTATTTCATTGTCGTCTGCAACGTTGTGTTGACTCTTCCCAAATGTTTTGGGTGTATAAAACGTGTACGAAACTGTGTTTCGTGTTTTATATATTAATTTTTTATATATCTCTTCAAGTACTTTCATCTTTAACTTGAACTACGCCGTTCTGACGATAGGCAATAACCTTGAAACATATGTAAACGGCTGTTATATAAAAATAAAAATGTGTAGGTTTTCAACGTAAGTTTCTTCTTTTACTTATTTTATTGTAACTCCTACAGCCAACAAATGATCGTTACTTTGGATAAATTCCATAAAAAGTATTCAATTATCACTCAATTTCAAGATAATTTTATGTTGACAGTTTAACCCTACATTTATTTCACTCTTCTTCTTTTTTTGTTTTTCCTCTCCAGTCTTCAGTAATCAAGTAAGCATAAATTGTGCTCAGTTTATCAGTATCTGTTTTTTATTTATTGGTTGTGCCAAGTTTTTGATATAAACAAATACCCTTAAATTGTAATTTATATATATTCAATAAGACCGTTAAAAAAAGTTATATATATATATATATATATATATATATATATATATATATTATATATATATATATATATATATATATATATATATATATATATATATATATATATATATATATATATATATATATATATATATATATATATATATATATATATATATATATATATATATATATATATATATATATATATTCATATATATATATTCATATATATATATATATATATATATATATATATATATATATATATATATATATATATATATATATATATATATATATATATATATATATATTTCGAATTGATTTATTGCCGGTTTAAGATAGTTTATTTTTAATGTTTTTATCAATAACAGGCTTATTTTAATATGAAAACCTTTATTTATATCACAACTTTGTCAAAACTAATGAATAATTGAATTTTATAAATTACTAAAGATATCAAAATGTCGATGTTATTTTTCAGAAAAATCAATGATTTTCTGAAAAATAAATTTGATATTTTACATTACACAAATGTTGTCAATGAGAATGTTGTGCGCTTCGAAAAATCATTCATCATTATTATGAACCATCAGTTATATTTAATCAATCAATCAAGAATCGATGATTATCAAAACCCCCTCAGGTCCTATATCCGAATGACTATTGTAAATGATTCGTATATATATATATATATATATATATATATATATATATATATATATATATATATATATATATATATATATATATATATATATATATATATATATATATATACTCACAAGAAAACCTCCTATTATTACTATATAGAGTGTTAGGGATTGTAAACGGATGGAAGAAGAGGCCACTCAGTGTACTACATTTATTTTTGTCAACGTTTCGGTTAAACAATCGTAACCATTATCAGGACTCTGCAATATGAGCTGATGTTACAAAAATCACTACTGAAGACCAAGACTTACCAAATAGTTGAGATTATAAAATGAGCCACATGGCAAGGAACGAAAAAACTGAATTATTTCTATGTTATTGATCATTCAATCTGGCTTACAACCATTAATGAATATACTTTAAACGAAACTCTCAATTACATACAGCACAAATCATCAACAATTCAAACTCTATACTAAATTTTAAAACTCTAAAACATCGGAATTGTCAAACAATTATGTCTGTCAAAGGAGAAAGAAGTAAAATTAGCGCTGAAATTGTTTGTTTTCTGTGAGTGTCCAAGGACCAAAATGTCAATGCTTCTTCTTTCTTGAAAATACTTCTCTTGTGCTTTGGCAGAACATGTTAGAAGTACAAATCATGACATGGACTATGAAAATACGTCAATTCTGGAGTATGAGATGAATTATAAAAAAAGATCTGTTTTAGAAATATTCCACATTAAGAAAAATCCCTCTTCTTTCAATTCATTCAAGAATAATGAATTCTCGTTCCTACATCAATAATATTACTAAAATCTATTCTTATTTGATAAGTCATAATAGCAATGAAATAAATCATTCATTGTAGTCATTAATAGTATGAGAAGTCTTTTGAAGAAAGAAGAAGCATTGACATTTTGGTTCTTGGACACTCACAGAAAACAAACAGTTTCAGAGCTAACCTTACTTCTTCCGCCTTTGAAAGACATAATTGTTCGACAATTCAGATGTTTTAGAATTTTAAAATTCAGTATAAAATTTGAATTGTTGATGTTTTGTGCTGTATGTAATCAAGAGTTTTGTTTGAAGTATATTCGGTAATGGTTGTATCCAGTTTTAATGATCAATAACAAAGAAATAATTCAGTTCCTGTATATTTAATTTATAGGCCTCTGAAATACGGGAATAAACGCGAGTGTACTACTAACGCAACCTATTGGCATTTGAAAACATAGTATGATGATATTTGTCAAATAGACATTGCAATTTAGTAGATGCCTACGGGTATAGAAGATATGTGAAATTTCGATGTTTGGTGTGTCTGTAATCTGAGAGGTGTTTTCTACTGATTCCTATAGAATTCCTATGGAATTGTGGAGTATTCATTACTCTTCGATCTTCCACTTGGAGTCACAAGAAGATGCTTGGGGGTTGAAATCGTTGCCTCACTTCGATGGACGTGGTGCGACTGACGAGTTACTTGCAGAACGAAACATATATGTCTCGCACTTCCATCAGGTGTGGCATCGATTTCAATATTTCTCTAACCTTTATCCCTTGAAGGATAATGCAGACATCACATCGTACACGTTCACATATCTAACTATACTATAACATTCTCTTGATTAATTCGAATTTTTCAAATGAATGTTCTAGTGTTCATTTTCTTAAATATTTCATTCAGTGCCATAAGCAAAAGATTTAATTCCCTATATATATATATATATATATATATATATATATATATATATATATATATATATATATATATATATATATATATATATATATATATATATATATATATATAGAGTGCTTATAATGTAAGATATATATATATATATATATATATATATATATATATATATATATATATATATATATATATAATGAAAATGAGTTCGATGAGGGGAAAGTATTAACAAAGGAAGAAATCATCGGTAAAGCCCGAAATTGGAAGCAGCATTTGATTGATAACATAATTCTCGGTTTGCGAATTCCGTAAAGGATCATCACACTGGCGAAGGGATGACCAATTATGGACAACCAGAGAGTTCATGCGGAAGCTTGAAAGGGTTGACTTCCTTTGAAGGAGTGCTCTTTTGATGTATGTATCTTCAGGTTTTTATTTTACGTTTTAACGTAAATATATATATATATATATATATATATATATATATATATATATATATATATATATATATATATATATATATATATATATATATATATATATATATATATATATATATATATATATTCAAACACTAAACGAATATAAAAAAAACCAACATATTATTGTATTCTTTTGAGTAGCACGTCTAGAAAATATTTGGTTACGATTAGTTTCAAGTGAAAATTATGCTATGACATGTTCTTGTTTCTCAACTTCGACGGTTTCAATGAAGTTGAAAACCATAGAATCAATCAGAGGAACATTATATTTATGAATGTTTTTTGGTATTACATATAAGGAATAATAGTTATTTATATCTTAATAATTAATGCATCTTGTAATTTTTCTTGGCTATACCGATGAATCTAATCTTTCTCAGGGTATAATTTTACTTTCTTATTTACATGAAGCGTTCATATATCTTGCGGATTCGCGCGAGTGCGTATTAAAGATCAAAACAACCACTAGAAAGGCCAGAGCAAACCTTGAAGGAGGTTAGTGACTGTGAAGCTGACTTGGACCGTAAACAATCTTTATTTATTAATCTACTCTATCGGTGGATTCGAACGACCGTTAATTTCAATTTTTCTTGTAAAATCATGAAGAAGAACAAATAACTGAAAATATTCCCATAGAAAATAATATATGAATTAAGTAACGAAATCGATTTCATGGTACTTTTGCGTTAATCACTTCCTCTATCACACTAGACTGTTGTTTTCTGAAGAAATATTGCTTCAGTAATTTGCTAATTATTTTTTGATTATGGACTTAGAAAAAATGGTATAGGAAAGGTGAAGATAGCGTAGAAAATGACTCCATAATTCATACTTTCTCTCCCTTGCTATATAGAAAACCCTACAAAACCGGGTTACAAATTTCAAATACATGGAAAGACAACCAAGAAACAAATATTCTCTAATCACAAAACATGTTGAAATTCAGCAAATCTGCCATTATCAATACTTTAATATCTCGGAGAAGTTATGCGGTTCTCAGGTTTGAACCGAATCGCTAATGAAAAAGAATTAACAAGCTCCAAAACGTGGGCGTAGTATAATGGAAAGTGCATTTCGAGAGGCGCCAAATTAAAGCATTATAATTCATTACCCAATAAAAATAATAAGACGAAAAATCCAAAGTAGGAAAATCGCCAATAAAACCTTGACATTTTCTCAAAGTTTGGCAGTACAAAATTGTGCTTAATACTTTAAGGTTTCAAAAGAAGTAATTTATTATTCAAGGTTTAAGTGAAAACTTCAGAATCTGCAAAAAGTTCTTCGAGCCAATCCTGGTGGTGAAATGTAACAGTTTTCCCGTCTATGTTAAAAAAATTTTTCTTCCAACAACACATGAACAATCACGAATCTTATCCACGTTAATGTTTATTGAATGAATGAATGATAATAACCCTCATGTTTATTGAATGAGTGAAGTTATGGAATTTAGTGAAAATTGGAAATCACATTGATACAAGGTTGTGCAACATAATTTACAATCGAATGAGTAGAATCACACAATATGCCCATGAGTAGTAGAATGAATGTGAACTAACTCTTAAAATCAACATTGTGAAAATTGTACAATATTAACCGATATATCAAATGAACTTATGGAAAATACTACTAGATAATACAAATTAAGTATTTCGGAATGGAGAATCACTGTGAGGGTGCTAAAATATTAAAAGAAATCCGCATTAAGAAAATTGTGGATTGAATGGAATGAAATGGAAGTGAATGGAATGCGGATTGAATTATCTATAGGATAATTGAAACATTGAGTTAGATTTACATTTTGACTGTAAATGACGTGACGCGTTTCGTCGGGTTGCCGACTTCTTCAGAAGCTAACAGAATATGGTTTGTGAAATTTCTGTGTCGATGTCGATTTGTTCTAAGCATGTTTGTGACAAAGGGGTGATGATATTATGTTTGAATTCTATTGCCAGTATATTCTTTTCATTCTTATTTTTGTGTTTGTGTCATATAAATAAATCTATCCAAAAATTTATGACATTTAATAGTGTTGGGGTTTACTTGATGTAATTTAAGTGAATTATAATTGAATAAAAACTTAAATTCAAACACTTGAACTTATGATTTACACTTTATTGACTACATAGCATGACGCGTTTCGTCGTTACAAACGATTTCTTCAGATGCTTACAGAATAATAACAACATTTTGAAAAACACAGGTATAAATATCCGGGAATTTCGGATTCTATGACTTTGGGTTTCATATATTTAATGGAAGATTTTCCATTCTGACTTAAAATTTTTATTACCTGAAAAGGTTCAACAAGGGTGAATTGTTTAATTCTATCTGTTCATTGAGCAAATTTCTAGAATTTTTAAGCCGATTTATTTCCACTATTTCCCAATAATCTAATTGACTTCTTCTTTCTATATTGTGTAAAATTTTGAAATTCGTATCAAAAGTATGGTTTTCTGTTAATAAATGGTAAGCATAATTCGAATTACTTTTCGACTTTTTGACTGACCGTTCCAAAGTATGTTAAGCTATTATATTTACGATTTCTATCCGACTGATAAGGAAATACTAATCATAGAGCTTTCTGATAGAGTTTTTTGTGAAAAATTTTTGACACTAGTTCACTTTCATAATTATTATTAACCGCAATCTGCTCAATGATGTTCAGTTCTTTATTGAAATTTTCTTCAGATAAAGGTATATTAGTTAATCTGTGCATCATACTTTGAAACGCTGCCATTTTATTTGGATATGGGTGGCATGAGGAGTGCTGTATTATGGTATCCGTATGGGAAGGCTTATGGAAAATAGAAAAATCCAATTTAATTAAATATTAAAATCTTGTGATTGTCAAGTCTAAAAAATTAATGGATTTATCAGATTATATTTCGGTTGTAAATTTTATATTAGGATGAAATTGCTGCATTGATGAAATTTTCGAAATTTTTCAATGAAAAAACAAGTGATTATATCATCAACATATCTATATCAGAATACAAAGTGTATGAAATTCGGGTTTTTTTGAATACTTTTTTTACAACTCATCCATAAATATCTCAGCTAAAAGAGGACTCAACGGATTTCCCCGAACAACTTATTCTTATATTTCCCGAGAAACTTATGATTCGAAAAATTTGTTTTGTTCTAATCGACAGTATTGGGGTTTTTTTCAAACTCACAATTCCGTTTTCAAGTGAATCTAGTATTCTCTTTCTACTACAAAATTAACAATGAACAATATGTTCAATGTTGAATGTAATATTACCGTCTAAAATATCCTATTGAATTTGGTGGATTCTAAATGATAGTTCAGGATCGATTACCTCGTTATATACGGTTGAAACATCTGTTTGATTATCCTGTATTTTGCAGTCTTCTTCGATTCATGTTCTTTTTACTTTTACGGATTTTTTCCTTTCTGCACCACAAGTGTTGTTTGTCCGTAGGTTGCTATATTTGTGGAATACATTGCTGTTCTAACATTTGTGAAAAACCATATACCCTGGATGTTGTCAAAAATCATATACAATTTCAATTAATAATTTGAAGTACCGTAGTGCCAAAAAGTTGTTATCGGCTTCTTCCAAATATTGTATATTATTAGCATTCAATTGGTGTTTTAGTAATTATATAACTATAGTAACTATAGGCTAATTCAAATACTCGACTTTGATTTACACTTTGATAGCATATAACGTGACGCACTTCGTCGGATTTCCTTCTTCCAGAATCATATTTTGTTATTAAGTAACAACTTTTTCTTTTATTCCATTCTGGCAGAAGAAATCATAAGTATATAAAAAATTTACGGAATAATAATTGCTCTGGCACGGACGCCCTATCCAGTAAAATTTTGAAGGTATGGAGAAATTTCTTCATAAATCTCAAGACACATTGCAATTTCATTAAATAAGTCGGTATCATCTGATGAATATCCATCTATCTTGGAACACAACATATCTAACATGGAAACAGCCAAAGTGAAAAAGTTCGAAAAAGTGGTTTATGGTCGTATGTTGAACTTCCTTAATAAATACTACGTCATTTATAGCTGCCATCATGGTTTTCGCAGTGGTAAATCAACCCAGTCTGCTGTGTGAAATTTCATCGAATTTGTATATGGCTGTCTGCACGATGGCTCCTGTGTGACAGGCTCATTTTTTGATACGACTGCTTAATGACGTACGATATATAAATGACATGTACAACAAACTCCAAAATCGAGGTTAAACCATAGGACATATAGTATGACATATCAACGTACAAAACTGTATTGACACAGACAACAATCAACAACACCGATTGTCCTAGCCATTGGAAATTTGTCCATGCTCATACAACGATAAATGGTAGCTGTAAACACAACTAAGATTCTCAAAGCCTTAGTATATATATATATATATATATATATATATATATATATATATATATATATATATATATATATAATATATATATATATATATATATATATATATATATATATATATATATATATATATATATATATATATATATATATATATATATATATATATATATATATATATATATATATATATATATATATATATATATATATATATATATTTATGAATAACTTGATAATAATAATCAGTTTTGTTTCTCTGTAAAACGAAGGAAACAACAATTAAAGTTCATTATTACACTCTTGCGTATCACTTGATTAACACTCTTAAAAATTTATTTATTTTTTACTGAGTTATTCTCTCTACTGCAAGTAATCTTCAAAATTTCAACATGTGATCCGAGGTTCCGTCTAGCGAGAGTTAGGTAATTGAAGGACGCGCGTATTATGTAAAGGGCGGCAAATTTGAATGAAGAAAGTACTTTCTTTACATATATTCTTCTATATATACATATAAAAACGATTTATATACACATATATTATATATACATATATATATATATATATATATATATATATATATATATATATATATATATATATATAGTTTTTGAAAGTTTTTAGCATTAACAGGCTTTTGTAATCGTTGTAATATAACAACGAAACGTCAACAAAAATAAACTTTTTCATATTAAAAAAGCCTGTTAATGCTAAAAACTTTCAAAATAAATACCTCAAACAGGCAATAAATCAATTTCAAAATAATATATATATATATATATATATATATATATATATATATATATATATATATATATATATATATATATATATATATATATATATATATATATATATATATATATATATATATATATATAAAGCCTATAAAGTCCGCAAGTTCCATGGAGAACTCATGTGGGCCGCAGAGTGTCAACTGATAGGTTTGATTTTGTTTGATGTTCGATTTTGAAATTTTGTTTTTCACTCTTTCTTCAATCTTTGAGTGTTCGGAGATATTTATATTCTTTTTTCTCTTTTTTTCTGTCATTGTAACAAAGAGGATAAAATGTAACACGATATTGTATCAAGAGAACCTCAAATATATTATTATTATTCTTATTATTATATATATATTTATATCTATATATATATATATATATATATATATATATATATATATATATATATATATATATATATATATATACATATATATAAATTTATTTTGTTTCAGTTTATATAGTTTGTAGTTGACATTAATGAAGTATTATTCTATGTTCATGAGACTCAATGTAATCATATATGGCGTGTTAGCGAGATAAGTTGTAATAGAAGCTATTATTCAATTTCATTTTATAAATTGAATATAATATTTTGTGTACAATAAAGTGTTTTATTAACAAACAAAAACTTATTTAATTAACATGGTAGCAGAGTGTGGGGAATTTGAATCCCCGAAGAGAATAAACGAGTGAAATAAAAAAAGAAGAGAAGATGGCGGACATTACTGTACCGGTATTTGATGGTGAGGATTATGCCAATTGGAAACAGAGAATAACAATGTATTTCAAATTGAAAAACTGCTACATAAACATAACCAGACCAAAAGATACAACGGACAAAGAAGAATGGGATACAAATGACCTAAAGGCAATTAATTACATATACAGTGCGATTACCAACAAACAATTAGAATTTGTGAGTGATAAGGAAAGTGCCTATGATATTATTGAAAAATTTGACGAACTTTATTTAAAAGAATCCACAGCCCTGCAAATTGTATGTAGAAATAAATAAGAAAAATTAAAACTGAAAGATTATAATGATACCGGAACATTCTTCATTACTTTCGAAAGAGCAATAAATGATTTGAAAGGTGCCGGTGCAAAAATAACTGAAAAAGAAAAGATGAACTATATGTTAAGAACCTTGCCAGATTCATTAAGTTATATTGGGGATTTAGTTGATGTATTAAAAGAGGAAGATCAGACAGTTGAATATATTAAAAGTTAGATCCGGTTAATGGATGTAAAAAATAATAATGAAAGTGATGGTCCTAAATCAAATACATTCTATACGGAAATAAAAACTGCTACAAATAGTCATAAACAGAATTTTTGTTATCGATGTGGTAAACCAGGTCATTTTAAAATGAAATGTCGACAAAGTGGAATATATCAAGGGACTTTAAAACGAAATGGACAATTTAATAGCAACAGAGGTCAACACAACTTACAACGTGGTGGTTACAACAACAATGGATCACATAATCGACTGGGACGGCATTGGAAGAATAATACAGGAGGTAATCGACAAAACAAAATAAGTGTAAATGCATTGTATGAAAATAGAGAATGCATGACATTAAAAGAAAAGTGGCATCGCACATTAGGTCATATAAATTTTAATTATTTAAAAATCTTAAGTGAAAATCAGATGTTAGGAGGTATACCTGTAAATTTAGAATCTAACTATATGAAATGTAGGATTTGTATTGAGAATAAAATGCACAATTTACCTTCTAAGAATAATAGGAATAGAGCAAAGGAAATAACTGGAAATTATTCATACTGACTTAAATGGTCCACACTCAACTATTGGATTAAATGAGGAAAAATACTTTCTTACTTTTATTGACGATTTTAGCAAAATATCAAGAGCATATACAATCAAATCAAAAGACAAAGTCTACAATTGTTTTATGGAATTTGTAAACGAAGTTGAAAATTTGACTGGTAAAAAGATCAAAAAGATAATATGCGATAACGGCAAGGAATACTTGAATTCTAACATTCGTAAATTTTTCAGTGAGAAGGAAATTGTATTGAATCCATGTCCACCATATATACATGAACTTAATGGAACTGCTGAAAGAGATAATAGATCCATCATGGATATGGCACGATGTTTATTAGCTGAGGCAAAAGTAAGTAGGATATCTTGGCCCGAAATGGTATGTGCAGCTGCATATCTTAAAAACAGGACTTTATCTAATACAAATGTAACGAAAACTCCTTATCAAATATTTTTTAGAAATGAATCCAATGTAAAATATTTAGGATTATATGGAAGTAGAGTTTTTGTACGTGTACCAGAACAGAAAAGAGAATCAAAATGGGATCGAAAAGCTGATCTAGGAATTTTATTGGGATATAGTGAAGTTGGGTATAGGATTTTAGTAAACAACAGAATTACAGTTGCTAGACACGTCGACATAATAGAAGAAGGTACAAAATGCATTGAACTTAAAGAAAATTATTTACAAACAGAAAGTTTAGAAAATGGAAAAATTCAAAGAGATGACTATAATTCAGATGAAGACAATGTTGCAAGTAGTTCAACTTATATTAATGAAAGTGAAATGGAACTTAGAAGATCGAATAGAATTCGAAAACCGCCAGTGAGATTAAATGATTATGTTCAAAGTAACTTCGTCTATGTAAGTTTCTGCTGTGCTGATAATCCAGGAAACTATGAAGAAGCAGTCAGTTGTAATGAATCAGAACTTTGGAAGAGAGCAATGAACAAAGAAATAGAGAGTTTAAGTAAAAATAAGACTTGGGAACTAGTAGACAAACCAAAAGATAAAAATATTATTGATGTTAAATGGGTCTATACAAAAAATCAGATAATAGATATAAAGCAAGATTGGTAGTTAGAGGCTTCAACAAAAGGAATCATTAGATGATATTTACTCACCTGTAGCTAAGGTGCAAACATTAAAATTGCTATTATTCTACTGTTGTCAAATGGGCTTAATTATAGAACAAATTGATGTTGAGACTGCATTTTTAAATGGAAAGGTCATGTCAGAAGTTTATATAACAAAACCTAAAGGATATGGAGATGGTTCGCAAAAAGTGTGCAAATTATTAAAGGCTTTATGTGGTTTAAAAGAAAGTTCTAGAGTATGGTATAACTGTTTTAATGATTTTATGAGTGAGATTGGATTTGAAAGGAATGAGTTTGATTATTGTCTTTATGTTTTAGAAGATAGTAATGATATAGTATATTTAATAATTTTTGTCGGTGATTTGCTAATTTGTAGTCAAAATAAAATTAAAATCATAGAAATAAAAAATCTGTTATCAAAACATTTCTGCATGAAAGACTTGGGTGAAGTGAAAAAATTATCTTGGAATTAATATAAAATACGATTATAAAGTGAATGTTATAACTTTAGACCAAACACATTATATTGAATCTTTAGCTGTTAAATATAAAATTAAAAATTCGACACTATATTATACACCATTAGACGTGAATCTCAAATTAGAACCAGCCTATGAAATATGTAGTGATATTAGATAAAGAAATTTAATTGGAGCACTTTTGTACATTAATTCACAGAAAATTTGTGTATCGCATAATAATTGAATATATCATGTATTATGATGTTATAAATGTAAGGGTGTTAAGTTTGTACATTTATTTTGTTTTCGTTTATATAGTTTTCGTTTATATAGGTAGTTGACATCAATGAAGTATTATTCTATGTTCATGAGACTCAATTAATCATATATGGCGTGGTAAGTTGTAATAGAAGCTACTATTCATTTTCATTTTATAAATTGAATATAATATTTTGTGTACAAGAAAGTGTTTTATTAACAGAAAAGAAAACTTATTCAATAACATGGTATTTAATTAACAATTTTCGATATAAATAATGTTTTGAGTGTCATAATGTGAAGCATGTTATCATCAATAAAATTAACCAACCGTAATAAAATGCACGAGTTCATTGAAATTTTGATACGCTCTAAGATGTAAGTAATTAGATGTTGCGCACACCTTGAAATATTATATAATGATTAAAGTGTTGTAACTTTCATAAGATATTATAAGACAGATTAAACCTAGTAACTTCTTACAATATGAACCTCTTCTTCAGCTGTGTAGACGTACTTGAACTTGAAATCGGTTCAATGAAATCAATTCCAAGAAAGAAAGCTCTTAAATTTCTCTCACGTCTCATGCATGGTGCGATAGCTTGAAGACTTTGTAATTACTATAGCTTTGATATCCTACATAATCTCACGGTATTTATCCATTTTGAATCGTGAATACATCGTACTATGACAGAGGCAGTGCTGTTCTAATTTCCTTCAGGTATAAATTCAATTTGGATTCAATTGATTTTACATTATAATCAATTGTGAAGGTTTTATAATAAATGGTTTTTTGGCTTCGAAACCTATACAAAATCAATTATATAATATCATCAAATATAAATTATCTGAGTAGTTTTTCAAAACTAAGTAGATTTTCAGCGTTTAAAATTACATTGTGCAATCCATTGAACAATTCAATGCATTCAATTGAAATATTTTCACATGTTTGTTCCTTATTGAATCTTTGTACATAGAAATCATATGCACTACGAGTATTGTGTGAATGTGCGCTATATGCCTTCATGAGTCAAATTATTTGGTACTTACCAAATAATTTTGCAATTTTCAACTTAAACGAAAAAATTAAGGAATTAAAAGCTAACGTCCGACGAACCTTCTTTAAATCAAGTTTCTTCAACATTTTCATTACACTTAATTATTATTCTCATCGCTCTGTTTTGTAATTTTTTTGTAAGTTCTGATTTGTTTTTCAAACACAACAATGTCGATCAATAACCGAAATGAGGTGCTGTCAGAGTTTTATACAACAACATTTTTATGTGCATAGATGAAACATGCCAATCCTGCTCAAAAATACACTTTCCTTGAAATTTTCCCTGAAATGAATGTCATGTGTTATTTGAAATTCAAGTACTTAACTATTATAATTTGTAAATATCTCATACTTTGAACATTCTCTAATCTAACATCATAACTTCAAATTACATACTTGTCAACATCTTTTTTGATTCAATTCACATATACTTGACTTCCTTTCATTTAGATACACATACTATTTGAGAAGATATTACCTGTAATGTAGATCATGGTGTCATCTCTAAAAAATGACATTTTGCACTTTTTCACTCGTTTAATTATATCATAAACAATATGAACAAAAGAGGTTCCAATACCGTACCTTATGGCACCCTATATATACTACTCTTCAGGAGAGAAAACTCCATCAATTTTGGTTATTTGACTTCGATTCGATGAATACGTCCTGAATTATTTCAAAAATTTACGTACAAAGACTATCTTTTTCATCTTTTTTTATCAAGAACAATCTGTCTTTCGTTTCGAACACTCTTTGAAAATCAAGGAAAACCACCAGAATTAAACGTCTATTGTCCAGTAGCCTAAGCCATGTATCACAATTTCCAATTTTTACTTCTTCACATGACTGAACGCGATACATTGGAAATAAGTATATTACTTTCCTTACAAAATCCTATAACTTGTTTTTTCACACATAGTTCTGATAACTTATCTTATTAATCTTTCTCATATGGAGAAACTGTGTTAATTTTTCCTATATTCAGCTGGTTAGGAAGCATTTACTACCTTCAGTACTGAAGTAATACAACAAGTTTTCCAGCTATTCCGAAACACCCCTTCACTAAAAGAGCAGTTTGAAATATCAAGTAATCTATTAGCACCTATTAAACAGGCTTTTTTTATATAGCCTGTAGCGTAGATAATATGAAATAAAGCTTTAAATTTATATGGATTGCTGTAACTGCCATATACTGAATGTATGATTATTCAAAGTTGATAATCATAACATCCTATATGTTACGGTTATCAAGTTTAGGAAAGACTTCAATTTCAAACCAATGAATAAAATACTTATAAGAAAATAATAGAGAATGTTTAAACTTTCTAATGATTAATATGAAACACTTGATATCAACCTAAAAAAGGAATATTATTGACAAAAGTAACTTGATAAGAGTAATAATTAACTCGTGGATAGATGAATAAAAAGAGAATAAATAATAGAAACCTACTTATCATTTCTATATTATGAAACATCTTTGAACCAGGCACATTTATCACGAAAAATTATTATACAGGTATATTATCATCTAAAATATTATAATATATAATAAATTAAAATAAAAATACCCAAAATAAAGAGAAATATAATGCAGAAATGGTATTATAATTAACAATAAGAGAAAAGCAAATTTAATGAAAATAATTAACATTCCTTCAAATTCCATTTCAATTTGATCAATTGAGTCAATTAAGTACGGACACAGTATTTAAGGTAAATATTCTCGTAATAGCACACAATCAAGTTCAGCAATTCCATAAAAAAATTCTACAGCAAAACCATTGAAAGGAAAGAACATCAAACTGTTCATAATAATTCTTTTGATGACTGTAGTAAATGCTATTTGAGGTCAAACATCTCAAAATTTAGAGAGACAGAAGGTTAATATGGAAATAATCATATCAGATCACCTACATAAACATAAGATAACCGCAAAACTATGAATTCAGCTTGAACAATGTGAAAATTTTAACAGCTGGAGAGAATAAAAATGTGGGAAAATTGTATAAATGAATATATTATACGCTCCTGGGGATCCTGTATCCTTTAGTATAAATTTAATGTGTTTTATTTCGGTCCAAATTGGACTGCAATAGTGTTATAGTGGAGACATAATCTTTCCACGAATTCCACTCACTTTTTTTCTGCACTTTTCTGGGGATATGTTTCTTGCAGTTAGAAAATATTGCAATAAATGAGCTATTGTAGTTGTTCTAGCCACTTTAAGTTCTTCATGGGGTGTAACCTCATTTAGCAGTTTCATAAAAATTGAATTCAGATTGTCCTACGAAAGGTGAAGAATTTAGTATGCTCCTTGATATATTTTTGAGATTTGAATTTTGGTGAATTTGCTGCACCGGAAGACCATTTTTGCGTTTCTTCTTTTCTGTTTTGCTATTAGGAGTTTTTTGCGAAGTTGGTTTTCGTGGAGCATAGAGTGATAGGATCAACTTCAGTGTCAGGTTCTGGGTGACTACTTTGCTCAATGGAGATTGAAATTTCCGATAATGGTCTCATTTTGAATGGATCACTCAGTTGTTACATTTGTCGAAAACATAACATATGCCTGTGCCTTTGTACCTTTATCGTCTAGTGAGGGTTCCTTAGGCAATTAGGTGTCACCTGTCTGTAACGTTTGAGAGTTCTCAGAGTAATATGCTAAATGACCGTTTTCACCTCTGACGAAGCATTCCATATTCCATACATCTGAATATTGTGTTGCCGTTCTTTTCGTGTCGAAGCCCAGCACATGTTTGTAGTTCATATATTTCGTTTCAGAAATAATGTACATCCGTCTTCATAAACTTGAACTATGAGAGTATTCTTCTCTTATTATTCCAGATTTATGGAATGAGATAAGATATGCTATACTCCAACCGTTTCGATAACCTCAGCAACAAGCTGAGGGAAATATGGTTAGATGTTAAATCTGAGTATTATTTTAGTTGGTGCGAGTAGCCTTCTTAAGTTATATCTTCAATTTTCACGGGAGGGAGACTGAGAACTTAAGGTAAGCTTATTTTTAAGGATTGCCTCACCTGTGGTCAATTTTAAATTTTTGCATTAAGCAAATTATATGCAACAAACAATTTGTGTTTGTTGCTTACAATGAAGGCCAATCTCATAAGAAAATTATAGGATTCGACTAAAAAAACTACTGAAAAGCAGTTTGTTCCACCTTAAGATCAGAAATTTTCATCGTTTGCTCATAGTTCGAAAATATTTTATATATTTTTTCTCTATAATTGAGCATCAGTAGCGTATTAATATGAAGTATTTTCCATTTCAATGAAAATAAAGAAAAATCGACGTGATGGCGATGAGCACACCGTAAGGAGCATCCTACGGATAGTTGAATTCTAAGAGAAAATATTTCAGTTGCTTTTACTTATATACCATAGTGATTGACTCATGCCAATTTATATTTCGAGAATATCAAGCATAGACATTCATTTGAGGATATGAAGATTCTCAAACTTACGGAATTGAACGAAAAATGGTTTTCTCACAATTGAATGACTAATTCAGTTATTTCAAAGTAAACGTAACCTATCTTACCTTCATCGACTACATAAAAATACCCGTTCGGAATGTGCACTCAAAAACCATAAAAATGCCAGAAAGCAACACAATATGCTTATCAAAAATACGAAATATGCGTTTTATAGTTCAGCTATTGATGGTTCATCGAACAGAAATAAAACAATTTGGAACATTGTTAACGATCTTTCTGGGAAAAGTGGCGGTAGGCGAAGTGATGTGACCTCAAACTTTGAGGGGGAGGTGTTTGACGATCCGAATCAGTTAGCTGATGTTTTCGCCGAACATTTTTCCACAATGGCTAGTACCAAATTAACATCTCGATATGGCAATAATCTATCTCGGATTTGCACATTATCACCCATGGTGAACACCAATTTCTACTTCTACCCTGTCACTAAAATTGAAGTTGAGGATACCATTAGAGCCTTGAAAAATAAAAAAAGCGTCGGTGTTGATTCCATATCAGCCAAAGTTTTGAAAGGAATTAGTGGAATTATTGGCGAGCACTTTGCATATCTTATAAATGTTTCCATCACTACTGCAAAGTTCCCCAATATCCTTAAGCAATCCATAGTAATTCCAGTATTTAAGAATGAAACCGTGAGTGAAATTACTAATTATCGCCCAATATCCATTTTGAGTGTGTTTTCCAAGGTAATAGAGAAAATTGTTTTCGCCAGAATGATGAGTTATCTCAATAGATTCAAAATAATTGACCCCGCGCAACATGGATTCAGAAGCGGTCACTCAACTCAGTCAGCTGCGGTTAAGTTTTTTGAATCCGTCTACGAGTGTTTGGATAAACATTTGTTTGTGGCGGGGTTATTTTTTGATTTATCTTCCGCATTTGATTCACTATCCTTTGAATTTTTACTTGATAAATGCTAAAATTTAGGTTTCAGAGGTGTGTTTCTGAATTGGTTACGTAGTTATCTTGAAGAAAGAACAATGATAGTAAAAACAGGTAAGAGTTATTCTCAGAGACATGATATTGTCCTTGGGGTGCCTCAAGGCTCTGTACTCGGACCTCTTCTATTCATATTGTTCATAAACGATCTGCCTGCGAAGTTGTACCGGTTTTTGGTGACACTATTTGTCGATGATTCATCGAAGGTTGTTTCTGGTAGGACTCCTGAAGAACTTCTGGAGGCATGTGAATGCATTGTGAGGGAGTTTGTAAGTTGGTGTCAAATGAACAATCTGATGGTGAACGTTGACAAAACTGTATGTGTTCAGTTTTGTCTGAAGGGCAATGGAATTAGTACCTTGGATGTTAGATATGGGGACAACACTATATCATCATCCCAATCAACGAAGTTTCTTGGAATATATGTAGACAGAAATTTGAGATGGACAACACACATTGAGGTAACACACTTATGTAAAAAATTGAGTAACTCATTTTTTGCAATCTCTATAATCAAGAACATCGTACCTAGAAACTGTGTTATGAATGTGTATTACAGTCTTGTATATAGTCATCTAAATTATAATATTCTGCTGTGGAGTTGCTCTACAGAAATAAATAGGTTGTTTATTACACAGAAGCGAATACTTCGATTAATATTCAATATTCATCAGCGAACATCTTGTAAACCTATCTTCATTAATAATTACATACTCACCTTACCGTGTTTATATATTTATAGATGTTCGTTATATGTTAAAGAAAATGAAGATAGGTTTATTAAATTGAATAGTAATCATGAGTATTCAACAAGAAACAGGGATGTGCTACTTATTCCTATGCATAGAACAGCTAAATTTGAGCACTCTCTCTATTGTCAGAGCATTAAAATTTTTAACCATTTACCATCGAATTTGAAAGTACTGAAAGCTCATTTGTTTAAGAGGAGAGTTGAATATCTGCTCTTAACAAAGGCGTTCTATAGTGTGTCAGAGTACTTCGATGATTCGGATGTAGGCAATAATGTTTGAATCAATTTTTTGTATCATATATTTGTATAATTTTTTAACACTATTGTTCTTCACCATGTGAAATTGTCTCAAATGTTTAATATCTCTGAGGAAATTTTTATTTTCTTTTCTTTTCAATCAAAATTGTATATTACTGTAAATATGAATTTAACCAAGACTTCTTTATGAACCAATATTTTTGCTTGAGGGCTGAATGGAAGATCAGACTCCAAACTGAATTCGGTCCTTTTGAGAGCATTTCTCTTAGTTGTAATTATTTATCAATTGAAATGAATGTAATTTTACTATGTAAGGAATGTTTCTCAATAAAATTATATTATTATTATTATTATAATTCAAACATGACTTTGCAATGGTAAACTTGGATGAAGAAGTGAATTTTCTCTTTTTCCTTTCTTTGAGACTCGCTGTTTATTGATAACAGTAATTTCAAAATATGCAGAATCAATGTAGCTATCAGATAACACCATACAACGCAAATGTATCAGGTCTCAATGGAAGCTTCTCTGAAACGACGCGAAAGAAGAGACTGAATCAACCAACACGTGTCGCTAGACTGTGAATATAATACTGAAACAAGCAAATAATACATGAATTCTAGATCCTCATATTTGAAGAGAAACACAGTTTAAGAAATTCATGATGGAACCTCTAATTGTTTTCTACAATGATCCTTCTACTCTAGAATCAGTTTTCAGAGAGACACACAAATTGCATATTGGTCTTGACCTTGAGAACAACATGACATCCGAATCTTCGAAAGGTTATTCACTTGTACCATCACAATGATTCAGGATTACGTGGAACCCTCTACAGCATTCGCGTCTTAAGGGTTTATTGTTCGACATAAAGATCTTAAACATGTTTAAAACCAGTTCAGATATCGAGTTTCTATATACTCCTCACCAGGGGCGTCCTCGTTCCTCGGCATTAACAAGAATATTCTCTTTTTACATAGGAAAAGAAAGCATGTTGACACAAACTTTTCCGCAATCAAATTTTATTTCACAATTTCTGTTCTCGGTAGTGGAAATTTTGACTGCAATAACAAAAACATCGTTTGGCAAATGTAAATAAAATATAAGGAAATGCATCACATCGAATTTCGAAGAAGACTCGACAATATCTGTGGAAAAGACGAGTATTCATTCAAGAATTTTAGTAGCTCGATAAGTTTGAGTCTCTGACAAGGCCCCTTCCTATTAATGATAAAATTACCTGAATTTGACTTTTAGTCCATTAAATGATTGGGTAAATATTATTGTGGCTATTATTATTTAGTTATGGTAGAAGAAAATCGTCTGATTTTCACTTATTCACATTATGAGTATCATATTTTTTGATAACAATGTATCTTTTGGAAGCATAATGAACAATTGGATCAAGTAACATAATTTGAATACTGAGTGAATTATTTATTTCAATTTATTTACTTCATTTTAGAAGAATTGATGTTCAATTGGGGTTCAGAAGAGTTTTTCTTGATTGCATAAACAGCTATATTACTAATAGACGCATGACGGTCAAAGTGCACGACAGCTGTTCTGGGGAGTGGTGCACCAGACTGGGGGTTCCCAAGGGATCCGTGCTGGGACCACTATTGTTTCTGCTATTTATAAATGATTTACCATCTTACTTAAGTGCAGAAATAGTTACTATTTTTGCAGAAGATACCTCCTTAGTGGTGGCGGCGCGGTCCCTGGGGGATCTCATGGATGGATGCAGCCGATTTTCAGATGAGTTCATCAAATGGTGTGACTCAAATGCCTTTATCTTGAATGTGGAAAAGACTGAATGTATCTATTTCAATCAGAGACGTAACAATAAATTTAAATTGAGTTTTTCCTCTGGGGAGAGTCTTGTTACTTCTAAGAATCAGGCTAAATTTCTTGGTATTATTGTAGACCATGAGTTGGGATGGTCGGATCATATAGATCACGTAATTAAAAAACTTAATTCAGCTTTTTATGTAATATACAAAATGAAAAACACTGTACCAGCTTATACAATTCTACAGGTTTACTATAGTTTAGTATATAGTTGTTTGAGTTATGGTATTATACTTTGGGGCAATTTAGTGGACCACAGACGTATATTGGTGGCTCAAAAAAGGATTATAAGGCTCATATTTGATCTGAAGCCACGCGATTTATGTAAGCCAGTATTTATTGCCCATAGAATACTTACCTTATCGTCAATTCATTTATATAAATGTCTATGTATGCTAAAGATAATCAAACGAAATTTCCATGTTTATCCGAGTCGCATAATTATGATACTAGAAATTCAAATGTATTATTTGTACCCGAACATGACACAGCGAGGTATAAAAAGTCCCCCTCATACCAATGCATAAAATTATTTAACCATCTGCCTAATGAAACTAAAAATCTTCGCGGTGTCAGGTTCAAGAAAATAGTGAAGGATGTACTCTTGAAAAAGGCCTACTATAATGTAGGCGAATACCTTCTTGATAGTAATTTTTTAAATAAGTAATTTCCTTATTTGACTTGTCCTATACATTTCTTATGTCTTACTGGATTAAATAAATATTATTATTATTATTATTATGTATATTATAAAACGCAGCCTAGTTATTTTATGTTTAATATTCATGTGCTTGCTGGTTACTCTTCTTATTTTCTCGCATACGATGAAAGTATTGGAAAAAAGGATCAAACGATGTGGCCTTTCAACTCTTTCATTTCGTATTTAATATAATTAATGAACAGGCTAAAACTTATAATTTTCTGTTACTTATATGGGGGTCAAAACAGAAATGACACTATGTTTAGAATGTTACATTACATGGTTAATTGTTGGAATCGCTTAGAATCTGTCACATTTATATTTCCGGTATAGGGGCATTCATACATGGAATACGATCGAAACATGGCTTACTTGAATCAAAAGACTAGGATTGAACTCCCTGAAGAATGGGCTGAACATGTGCGAGGAGCTCGACAAAGACCGAATCGTTCCAATAACATCGAATGTTCACTAGATGCATTCAAGAACTGGGCTGCATTTCTGAAACCATTTTACAAAAGCAATTGTCTTTTTCCCATTAGACCTATGCATGAATTTAGAGTACAGAGAGAACATCCACGCTTCATGTTTCACAGAAATTTTAATAGTAGTCCATGGGAATCCAGTGTGATCAACACACCAGCTTCTTTGCGGTCTATGAAGGCAGGCATTAATGAAGGAGTATTCAAATCACCTGGTTTGGCTTATAGAGACAAGCCGTCTATATCAACAGCATAATATAACGATCGGCAGTTTCTGAATAAGTTCTGTAGGCCTTCCCCATGCCTCAAATATTGAAGATGCAACAGCTAATTAAACCAATCATTGGGACACCTATCATTATTGACTGTTAACGCAGTATGGACATTGATTACTTTAGTCTTTATTTCTGAAGACATGCTTAAGATTTCTTTTTTAGTTTATAGTACTCAAAGTATGATTATCACAAAAGAAATGTTATGATGTGTTCTTTAACTTCAATAATGAATATTTCCTTATGTTCAGGTCAGAGTTCTTTTTCAACGTTTATAAAATTAAAACTAAATTATGTCAAAACAATGCACAAAGGACATTCATCATTATTGCAGTGGACCCTTCACATGATTCGTCTTATTGAATAGCGAAGGACTGCATTCAATTCAACTCAAAAAATACTGGTGACGATTTAACTTGAATGGGGATACAAATTTTTTATTGAAATTCTTCCGATTCTTTATATTGAAATATTTGAATTATGTTTTTCAGAAACCGTTTCAATCATCAATGATTTGACGGTTCATTAGTTTTCGTGTTTTCGAAGTTTCATTTCAAGGCGCTCTTTGTTTTTATTGTCCGTTGCTGCACCAGTTGAGTTGAAAAATTTAACACTATGATGTGCAGAGAAGAGCTGTTATAAGGAAAAAAAATTTTCTGAAGAAGACAACATTGGTTTGTCGAAACGTTAAAAACTATATGTAAATAAAATATAGAGTTACCAACAGTTACTTATAGACTTAATAACCCAAAAACTCCATTCAATAAAATATATATATATATATATATATATATATATATATATATATATATATATATATATATATATATATATATATATATATATATATATATTATATATATATATATATATATATATATATATATATATATATATATATCTAGTCAATACGGATACTCTTAATCTAAATAAAGAAATATTTCAAATAAAACTCTCATGGAGCTGTCTACAAAAATGTTGTCAACGAGAACGAACCTATCGAGAGTGAATATTAATTGCGGTTGGAATAATTATCGAACTTGTTGAATGATAATAAGATTTAATTGTTTCATCCTTATTATGAATCATCAGTCTTTTTTAACCAATCAATAAAAGGTTCATTATTGTAAAAGTAGTAAATAGTATACTTAATATTCACTCTCGATTGTGATGGGTTCATTCTCGTTGACAACATTTGTGTTGACAGCTCCCTGAGAGTTTTATTTGAAATATTTCGATATTTCAATTGAGAGTCTCAGTATTTACTAGTATTGAATGACCTGTGAATCTTGAAACTAGCTACACTTTTGCTGGAGCGTTTAGGCATGAGATTATTCGTACACATTGCGGACAATTTTCTGTAGTGTTCGAATGAAATATCTACAAAGCCTTCCACTCGCGCTACTGTTGTCATGAGTAGGAATCTTTAACGCTAGGGAGAGTTTATACGTCTTTTCTCCGATAGAGGGAGCCTACGTGAATATTTAACTAGGTTCAATTCCCCTCAATTTAGTATAGGACATATATTCGGTTTGAAAGTCATCGATTCTTGATTGATAGATTGAAAATGGACTGATGATTCATAATAATGATGAAATAATTGTATCCTATTATCATTCAACAAGATCGATGAATTCTTCGAAACGCTCTTAATATTCACTCTCGAAACTGATCGGTTCGTTCTCGTTGGCAGCATTTGTGCAGACAAGCTCCCTGAGAGTTTTATTTGGGATATTTCGATATTTTAATTAAGAGTCTCAGTATTTACTATATATATATATATATATATATATATATATATATATATATATATATATATATATATATATATATATATATATATATATATATATATATATATATATATATATATATATATATATATATATATATATATATATATATGTAATATAGCTTAGTTAATAATGAAAACCTCTGAGGAATTCTTGGTATTTTACTAACTTGAAAAAAAAATTCACTTTAAAATAGTGTAAAATGATAACTTCAACTTGAATGTCTATTCATTATGAATCTTATGAGTCTGCGGATTAATACGTAATACTTTTTTCATAAATCACTTCGATGAAAAAATGTTTTAATGAAAAAATTATAAAAACATTTGTTATAAGTTATGTATATGTTATGAGTTTCTATCAGAACTTTGAATTTAGGTGCCTAATCGTAGTTCATAAGAAATATCAAACAGCCAACTTGAGTTCTCCGCTGATATATTAAACCAACATCGTATTCAGCATTGTAAAGTATGATGAAAGGAAACGGAATATTTTTCCGGGTAGGCAAATTTTATATTGAATTTAAATCATACAATTGAAGAATTGGGAAATTAAATCAATGGCAGTCCAATGTACGCTATAAAATGGATGCCTTTGTTGAAAATCCTTCGATTCCATCACGCCTTGTGAAGGTTGTAGTATATTGAAAACTGATTGTCGAAATTTATTCGTTATAGATACGGGTGTCAAACACTTGTGAGCCTTCTGTTCTTGACGTGTCTATGCTCTGAGAGATGTTTTCTATCAATTTATTTAGATGGAATTGTACATTATTCATTACCTCACGCTTCTTCACATGGAGCCATGAGAAGATGCTTGGAGAATGAAATCGTTGCCCCATTTCGATGGACGTTGCCAACTGCCGAGATCCTTGTAGGACGAAACGGCTGTCTTGCACTTCCATCAGCTGACGCATTGATTTCAATACTTCTACCAACTTATCCTCAGAAGGATAATGGAGGCATCACATCGTCCACCTTCACATAGCTATACTTTAAAATTATTTTGATTTATTTGAATAATTCGAATAAATGTTCTAGTATTAATTTTCTGAAATTTAAATATATTCACACATGTACCGGAAAGGAAGTCATCATTTTCAAATTTCCGCATAGATTCTACGGTTTCAAACATTTATTCATTGAAAGATTGTCCAGATTAGGCATGGGAACATTCTTTCACATTGCGGACAGTTTTCTGTAGTGTTCAAATGAAATGTCTACAGAGCCTTACACTCGTACTACTGTTGTGATGAATAGGAATCTATAACGCTAGGGAGATTTATAGGTCTTTTCTCCGATAGAGGGAGCTCATGTAAATTTTCAACAACATATAGAAGAATGATACAAGAACAATACCCCTCATTCATATAGTATAGAACCTATGGGCGTTTTGAAAGTCAATCGATTCTTGATTGATAAATTGAGTATGGACTGAGGAATTATAATGAAGATGAAACAATTGTATCCTAGTATCGTCCAACAAGATCGAAGAATTTTTCTAAGCACTCTTGATATTCACCCTCGAAAGTGATGTGTTCATTCTCGTTGAAAACATTTTTGTAGACAGCCGCCTGAGAGTTTTATTTCGAAATATCGAGACTCAGTATTTACTAGTATGAATCATTTGTGAATCTTGAAACTATATATGTATTATATATATATATATATATATATATATATATATATATATATATATATATATATATATATATATATATATATATATATATATATATATAAGAATATATATACATATACATTCTTTGCTGATGAAATATTACATGAAGAAATGAACTGTGAGATTTGCAACAATATAAATAACTAAAGGCTAGATGATGGTATATAAGTATATATTTGAAGTTTCAAAGATGTTGTTTTGAATTTGACTATGCATAAGTGATACTGACTAAATATTATGTTTCAAATCGCTAGAAATAATTTAATAGATATAGTAATGGCGCCGCCGAGTGATGACGTGTTAAATAGTCGCTCAGCGAAAACGAGTAAAAATGATGAAAGCGTTGATAAAATATGCAATTACTGCAATAAAAGAGTTATTGAATACGTTAAGTGTATCAAGTGTATGGAATGTTTCCATCCTTCATGCCTGATTCGAGCTGCAAATAAGGAATCTACAATCTGCCAGCACGAGGTTAGTAATTCTAACAGAAGTCATGAAACTGAAGATTTTCCGGATCTTAAAACGGAGAATAAATTTCTGAAAATGCAGATTGAGTATTTGAATGCTTTCATAGTTGAGATTCAAAGTAAAAACAATATTTTACTTGAAAATAATAAGTTGCTAATGGAAAAATCTATCAATCAAGATCATACAAAAAGTAGAGATAAAATTGAAAAAAATCAAAACAAAACAAATGACAACACTAAGATGGAGTCAAATTACATCAAGGTCGCACAACAAGCATCGAGTGATATTTCTTCACATCGCGGTATAACAAAGAATGAAATAGGAAATTCGCCTAGAATGAGATACAGTTCTGTGGTTGGTAGTTCTAATGCAATAACGGAAGGTCATCTTTCTAACCTCTCCGAGCCAACAGAGAAAGTAAATAATAATGAAAATCTTCTAGATCCACCGTACACTGGAAATGAGAATGAAAATCAAGGAAAGTGGACGACAGTAATACATAATAAAAGAAAACCTAAGAATATACCAAACAGAAAAGATGAAATAGTATGTAAAGGCATCCAAAATACTTTAGCGACATTCAAAGGTGCTACCAGACGTAAGTGGATTTATGTCGGGAAAATAGCGGGCAAGACTGTGACTGAAGAAGACATTAAAGGATATCTGGAAGAAGTAGAAGATCATGAGCAAATAATAGTGAAGAAACTTGAAACAAAAGGACAAAATTCTGCTTTTAGTATTGGACTTCACAGCGAAGCTTCCTAAAAAAGGTTTATGATGAGTCTTTCTGGCCTGAAGGAATAATTCTGCGACACTTCTCATTTGGAAATTTTTTTCGTACCGGAAAGAAAATAACGGGGGATAGTTTGTCAGTCTCTTGAAAAGGGGGACCTAAGGACTGTAAATCTGATCCATCAAAATATACAATCTATAGGGAATTCATTTATTGGACTGGAAATATTTTGTAATGAACAAAAATCCAATATAACTAGTCACTTTAACTGAACATTGGAAGGATTCTAATCAGTTAGCGGCTTATCAGCTACAGGGTTTCAAATGTGTTTCTAGTTTCTGCAGGGAAACTAGCCAGCATGGAGGTAGCGCAATATACTGTAATTTGAATATTCAAGCTAAACAAAGAAATGACTTAACTCGACTTTCGCAGTCCAGAATTTTTGAATGTGCTGCTTGTCAATGTACTCTAGGAGATAAGAATGTAATCATAGTAACTATCTATAGACCTAACACCTTACCTTTTGCAAACTTAGACACCTTTTTTCAAAGATTCCAGATCATTTTATCGACTCTCTGTAGGGAAAATGCTAATTATATTATTAGTGGTGATTACAATATAGATTTCTTGGATACAGAAAGTAATGTAACCCAAAGATTCCTTGCTTTACTAGAAAATTTTAATGTTAAAATACTTGTGAAGGAGGCAACACACATAACTGCACATTCTCAATCCTGCCTAGATAATATCTTAACTAATATCGAAGATGGTTCTGTGTCGGTGATTCAGTCACACCTTTCTGATCACCTTGCGCAGAAATTCTCCTTCACGACGCAAACCCCAATCAACCCTACACCTCGGAAAATAAATGTAAGAACCATAAATCAAAACACTCTTGACAACTTCCAGTGTGAACTATCAAATGTACGTTGGAATGATATCATTGACAGGACATCTAATGACATTAACTCAAAGTGGAATGCTTTTAGTACCCAATATGGAAAGATTTTTGAAGCAAACTTCCAATATAGAAGTATCAGTGTGGGTCATACTTCCAACCATACACAAGACCCTAAAATTGCTCATTTGAAAAAGCAGTTGGATAAGCTATACACAATCTCAAAAGCGAACCCAACCTACCTAAACAGCTATAAGGTGTTTAAAAAGCGGTATGATGAAGAGATCATAAAATATAAAAAGCAATAATATATCGGTAACTCGATAAATAAATCGCAAAACAAGTGTAAAAAAGTATGGCAAATCATCAAGTCATTAACAGGAAAAAACTGTAAACAACCTCCCTTACCTACTGGGGATCTCAAAGAAATTGCTAACAACTTCAATAGTTTTTTTTCTAAGACAAAATTTGACATTGGGAAGAGCCATAAAAACTGTATTCTTGCCAATGTAAATCGTATGGAAAAATCATTTTATATGTTTTCAGTGACTGAAGATGAGCTGATCAACACCGTAAAGACTCTAAAAACTAAAAACTCTTTTGGCTATGATGGCATACCAATGAGAGTTTTAAAACATTCTATAACTTCCATCTCTAGGCCGTTATGTCAATTGATCAATGAAGCTTATGTGGAGGGAGTATTTCCTGACTCATTAAAGATTGGAATAATTAAGCCAATCTATAAAAAGGGTAATACAGAAGAACCATCAAATTACCGTCCGATTACCATGCTAACGAGTTTTTCAAAGATATTTGAAAAAATATTGTCAAATAAGATAATGAGCTTCTTCAGAAAGTTTCGTATTTACTCCTCCCACCAACACGGTTTCCTCGGTGGTAGAAGCACTGAGACGGCTGTTTTCGACTTGGTTAATATAATAATGAGAGCCTTGGAGGCGGGCGATATACCACTCAGTATACTCTTGGATTTTTCAAAGGCCTTTGACTCTGTTGATCATGTTGTTCTTTTGAGAAAATTGGAAGCTTATGGAATAAGAGGCAATCAACTGAAGCTGATAAAATCATATCTGGAAAATAGAATTCAAAGAACTGTTATAGACAGTAATGGTGAGATTTTTGCTTCTAAAAATGAGAAGGTGAAAACTGGAGTCCCGCAGGGCAGTATTTTGGGCCCACTTCTTTTTATTATATATATAAACGATCTTCCAGGTTTCCTAGGTTTGTCGGATGTTGTCCTGTTTGCAGATGATTCAAACTTCATAGTATCAGGAAGGGATGTTCGGACAGCCGAAGTTTCAGCCCAAACTCATTTTGCAGACGTGATGAAATGGTGTGAGGGAAACCAAATAAAGCTCAATATGGATAAAACTGAAGCGATGTTTTATCAGACTAATCGTTCCAGTAAAATATTTCCAGATACTCTATTAATGAAGGATGGAGAAATAACTGTGTGCTCTTCTGCCAAATTTCTTGGGATATATATTGACCAAAACATGAGATGGGATACTCATTGTACATCTCTCAGTAAGCGCCTACATTCGGTGATATATACGTTGAATGTACTAAGAGATAAATTAGCTGAGCCTGTACTGAAGCTGATATATTCATCAAATTTTGTATCTCAAATTACTTATGGCATTATTTTCTGGGGCAACAGTGGTTTCTCCAACAAAATTTTTGTGGACCAGAAGTGGGCTATCAGGACAATTTTTCATCTAAAGAGAAGAACAAGTTGTCGTGGTATTTTCAGAAAGCATGGTTATATGACATTAATTGGACTTTACATATATAAGTGCTTAATGTTCGTTCAACAGAATCGTAAATTGTTCATGAATTATGAAATTCATGGCAACACTAGGAAGATGGATTATTATTTTTTGCCTAAATGTCGTCTTGCATTAACTCAAAACCAGGTGGAATTCATGTGCCTTAAGCTCTACAATAGACTGCCTAGAGGCTTTTGTACTTCATCCGAGGATAAACATTTCAAGAACAGGTTACGAAAGTTTATAATCGAATGTGAACCCTATACTGTTGATGAATTCTATGAGTACTGCTCTTCAGTGGTATAGATTTCTTAAATTGTTTCTGTTGACATATTTTCATTTTATTGTATTTCAATAATTGTGAAAGAATAAATTATTATTATTATTATTATTAATAACTTGCACTTTTTTACAGTTGCTGGATAACAAAGTAGTAAACTATAAAGATGGTTAGAAGCAGAACACCTTCGCAATGTGAGGGATCACATGTATTTGAAATGGAAAGAAAATATTCGGTGCCATCTAATCCAGATTCTAGAGCCTTTTCGGGAACTGCGAGCGAAGATCTTCACGCGTGGTCGATATACAGGTAAGTTGCTTAGAATTCCGACTCAATTTGCATTCATATAGTAGTAATAGGATTTCCCTCATTTGCGTTTTACTAAAATATTTATTCTCAATAATTTTTATTAAAAATTCCGGTTTTCCGAGAAAAACACAAGCAATTTATGTTATAAATTGACATTCCCTAACGAGAAAATGTTACTCCTTACTTCAACTCCATGATCATCTGAGAAATTGTTGAAAAGGTTCCATAATTTTTTTACTCAGGAATGCCATCGATTTCAAATTTGTTAAAAAAAATTGTGATTAAAAAAACGAATTAACCCTAATGTAATACTCAAAATGTAACAAACAGAAACAGTATGAATTTCAATGGAATAAATATTCAAAATGTTCAATGCCAACAGCTTGGAAACTTTCTGTTATTGAAAAGAAATTGATTTTGATACATAAAGTTGTTCCTACTATTATATTCTTCACGCTAATTGGCATTTTCAGTTCCTAAGAAAAAAAAATGAGTTGAATACACATTTCTATATATATATATATATATATATATATATATATATATATATATATATATATATATATATATATATATATATATAGTGAATAATGAGAATTAAGTTCGCCCCAAAGCAGTGGGGCGTAAACCTGAGTTCAAAACTTTTGAAATGTCATTTCAATATTCACAATATTCACAATAAAAATATTAACCTATTATTCACATCCACACGTGGTTGGTTAAACACGAACATTTACTGTACTATAATTATATATATATATATATATATATATATATATATATATATATATATATATATATATATATATATATATATATATAAAAGTAAACTATAACTTTCTTTCTATAATTTTTTGACATTTTATTCAAAAGAGCATTGTAGCAGAGATGGCTATGTGAAACATAAAAAATGCAATGTATCCATTGTCCTTCTAGGGTTCAATGATAGAGACTATTTGATTTTCCATTATCCTACTAGGGATAAGTGTTAAAGAATCTTGAATGTAGAATGTTGAATCTTCAATGTATACTCAAGTGCTTTTCATTTATTCTAAGATTTTAGATGTACATTAATATATGCACTATGTGTGCATACGACTCAATTTATATTTCTATCATACAATCATCATACATAGAAAGGTTGCCTTTTATTTGTTGAACGCCACGTAACTGATGAGTTCATTGTAGTACGAAACATCTCACGCTTTCAATAAATGTAGGCATCGATTTCTAGATTCTTCGACATTTACCCCTAGAAGAATGATCGAGAATCCAATATTCTCTAACATGGCTAACAAGGACAATGAAGATATCGCATTGTTCATGTTTCCGATAGCCAGCTCTGCAATAATGTTCTTTTGAATAACTTGTTACAAATTATCGAAATAAAGTTATAGTGTACTTTGATAGCGAATATCTACAAATAGAATTATCAGATGTGCGATAATATAGCACGAGAACTTCAGATTTCTTTTTCTTGTAGTGAATTTCTGACATGTTTTGAGAAATGACAACGAGCGATTCTACAACCTCAACCTAGATGACGCATTATTTCATCAGATTAGATGAAATTGCTCCAATAAACTAGACTTGTAAAATAAAATATCTCAATTGATAAGGACGTGTGGCTTACAATCGACTAGAGAGTATGTGAGGATTGAATTCGTTGCCTTTCTTTCGTTGAACGTAGCATGACTGATGAGTACCTTGCAGTACGAAACAGTGACTGCCTCATGCTTTCAATGAATGTAGGCATCGATTTCAAGATTCCTCAACATTTATCCTTAGAAGGATAATGGAGAATTCAATATTCTCTAACATTAATCCTTAAGGACAATGGAGACATCGCATTGTTCATGTTTAACATAACCAGCTCTGATTCAATTTTTTTTGAATAATTTGTCAAAAATTATAGAAAGAAAGTTATAGCGTACTTTGATAGCAAATATCTAATGAATTTCTGATTTCTGATTATATATATATATATATATATATATATATATATATATATATATATATATATATATATATATATATATATATATATATATATATATATATATATATATATATATATAAGGAAATGAAATTTTTTTGTGCTTATGGCACTGAATGAAATATTTAAGGAAATGAACACTAGAACATTCATTCGAAAAATTTAAATTAATCAAGAGAATGTTATAGTAGAGCTAGATATGTGAACGTGCACGATATGATCTCTCCATTATCCTTCAAGGGATAAATGTTAGAGAAATATTGAAATCGATGCCACACCTGATGGAAGTGCGAGACATATATGTTTCGTTCTGCAAGGAACTCGTCAGTTGCACCACGTCCATCGAAGTGAGGCAACAATTTCAACCTCCAAGCATCTTCTTGTGACTTCAAGCGGAAGATCGTAGAGTAATGAATACTCTACAATTCCATCTATAGAAATCAGTAGAAAACACCTCTCTCAGATTACAGACACACCAAGCATCGAAATTTCACATAACTTCTATACCCGTAGGTATCTACTTAATTGCAATGTCTATTTGACAAATATCATCGAACGATGTTTTTGAATGTCGATTGGTTGCGTTAGTAGTACGCTCGCGTTCAATCCCGTATTTCAGGGGCCTATTCGGCGATATTTTTGAGGAAATGAAATTTTTTTGTGCTTATGGCACTGAATGAAATATTTAAGAAAATAAACACTAGAACATTCATTCGAAAAATTGAAATTAATCAAGAGAATATTATAGTAGAGCTAGATATGTGAACGTGTACGATGTGATGTCTCCATTATCTTTCGAGGGATAAATGTTAGAGAAATATTGAAATCGATGCCACACCTGATGGAAGTGCGAGACATATATGTTTGAAATCGTTCCCTCACTTCGATGGACGTGGTGCGACTGACGAGTTCCTTGCAGAACGAAACATATATGTCTCGCACTTCCATCAGGTATGGTATCGATTTAAATATTTCTCTAACATTTATCCCTCGAAAGATAATGGAGACATCACATCGTACACGTTCACATATCTAGCTCTACTATAATATTCTCTTGATTAAATTCAATTTTTCGAATGAATGTTCTAGTATTCATTTTCTTAAATATTTCATTCAGTGCCATAAGCACAAAAAAATTTCATTTCCTTACAAATATCGCCAAACAGGCCCCTGAAATACGGGAATAAACGCGAGCGTACTACTAACCCAACCTTTTGACATTTAAAAACATCGTTCGATGATATTTGTCAAATAGACATTGCATTTAAGAACATACCTACGGGGTATAGAAGATATGTGAAATTTCGATGCTTGGTGCGTCTGCAATCTGAAAGAGGTGTTATATATATATATATATATATATATATATATATATATATATATATATATATATATATATATATATATATATATATATATATATATATACATGTATTCAGTACAAGGTGAGATCCGTACATATGATAGACAACCTGAGATCCACCAGTAGAAATCACTTTGACTTTGAATTGTTTTCACAAAATAGTCTAAAGATGCGTACTGGTCAATAATATCAACCGAGGGGTAAGAAAAATTTAAATTTTTTTCATACACCAAGTATGAAGGTAAGTAGAGATCCATGATAAATGTAAGTAAGACGAGATCCGATATACTATTTGTATAGATACGCTGTACAAGACGAAATCCAGCGATGTTGCCACTTTATACAGAATTTCGTTTACAACTCAAAACAAGATGATCTATAATTACTGTGATTATTTCTGATGGAAAATCAAAAAGTGAAAGATTTAGTCATTTAATTTTTGATACTTCGCGTTGTGCATCGTGCATAACGTGAATTTCACAAATTTTTTTCGGTAGAAGATGTGCGTTGTGATCCTTGTTCTCCTCACAAGTTCTGTTCTTGAGGGCATAGGCATATATCATACAAAATGAAATACCACGAACTTGTCTTTTTATGCAGAATTTCGTTTATAAGTCTAAAAAACTGAGGAATATCTCGAATATTTCTGCAGGATATGCAAATTGAGAATATTCATTCATTGAAGTTTCTCGTATATCACGTTGAGCATTGAACTGAATAATTGAAGGAATAAATAATAAAGGAAGAAAAAATTTGGGTATGAAATTGAATTTTCGAGCGAGATCATTGTGAAGATTATGTATTATCCTGATGAAGGTTTAGAAACAGAATAATGAGGGCAATTGCTCCAATGAAAATAATTCAGATTTACATAAATACAGAAGTATAAAATACACAAGATAGATTAACATAGAAATGATGATATTTTTACTAAAGAAACTGAACAAGATGAAAATGTTCATTCACTAACAGAGTTCGGAGGAAGTTCTTTTACACTGCAGCTTCCATTTGAAATGGATAACATAATCCATCAATGAATTATTCGCTTCAATAGTACCATTCTATAATAACAGCTGAAATGAAAGTGGAAACCACATTTTATATACCTATTTATGAGAAGGTATCAATATTTTATCAGGCTACTCATGAATATATAAACAGGAATTAGGTTGGAAGAACGAGGAAAAATTCTTGAGCAGTTCAATATTCAATAACGAAATTTGTTAAGTGATCACTCTGAAAAGATATCGTATGTTTAGTAAACTTCGTGGAATACAGCACATAAACATAGTCTCCGAACAGTCAGCGGTAATTAGTCAAGTTGGAGATAAGGAAACGAAACAAACATAAACGATATGTGAGCAGATGAAGCATTTGAATGAACTTGATCGATCCATAGGTTTGGAATAGAAGCGAGAATTTAATTTCTGAAAATGGGTTGAATTTTAAAAGAGGAACAAAAAAAATTATCGCATAGAAGTTCAATAAATAAAACACTCTCATTTGTATCAGAATTGGTATTCAACTCAAATTGAAGCCTTCATCTGTATAAGCCATTGAAATTGATCAGAAGTAATTCATAATGATATATACCTATATATAATGCTGACTAATAAATTTTTGATATAAAAGAATTGTTCCAATTATTTTCCAGACTGTTGAATGGAATCACTCGAGATTTGAACACGTTTCAGGAATTTCAAAATATTGCTTAATTATAAGTATATTGTCCACTGGAATAATGTAGTGGATATTATATATAATAATGTGAAATTCTTGAAATGTGTCAAATTCATTGATAGTTTTGACATGGAATTTCAACACGTCTAAATCAACTGTTCACTTGAGAATGCATTAGTTTTACGAAATTATAGTTGACTCCAAATAAATAATGTATAATGATGAAAAGCAAATGAATAATTTATTATGATGAAAATGAATTTTCTGTTATAATAATTGAAATTATCTGATGACTGTTATAATATAGATAACTTGAATTAATGAACAAATGTTATTTGTTATGAATATTACAAACAGTATATATTATATTATATAGAATAACTTCTCAGGTTAGAACAACCAGAAAATAATTTTTTTCATTTTCTGTTCGCGATTAATAACCTACCCATTTATTATACTTTAGGAATTTTTTTCAGGATCCATATAGATACAACGCGATCAGAATATTCCGCAAGAATTGGTAGTAAAGTGAGCGTTTAGTTCAGTTTTTCTTAGGAGACGTACGTTTCCTTCATGTGACTGGTGCACTTCATAAGATCTGATAACACTTCGTTTGCTTTTCAGATCTGAAGAAGTCGTTTGTAACGACGATACGCATCATGCTATGTAGTCAATGAAGTATAAATCATAAGTTCAAGTGTTTGAGATTAAGTTTATATTCAAATATTTAATAATGTGAAATTATGATTTCGCGTCTCATATTCCTCTACAGTGCTAATTTGGGTATGATAGAATTGTTTGGACAGCGACAGTTCCTCTTTAACATTCTGGGCATTTAATAACATTCTGGGCGTGTACCGATTAAAAACAATAACTCCTAAAGAAATGTTTTTTTCTTAGAAGAAAAATATACTGCGTGATTATTTCAATGTTTCGAAATCGATCCTATCGATCTGAGCGAAAAATTAATTCCAGGGAGAATATTTAGATATCATTTCAGTGTATTTGAAATTCCAAAATTTGAGCGGTGAAATTATGCATGAACCTATTTATCATAGTACCTTATCGTCATTCAAAGACATTTGTTTATACAATTTCAGCAAGTACACGAAACTGAATAGTTATTGATATCAACGCATTCTTTAATCTATAGCCATTTCACCAAACGTTTGTTTCTTGACACATCAGGGGCGCCAAGAGATCAATGAAAATATTTATAAATGATCATATCATATTATATTGTCGAATATGCTGTAATTCCTCATAGAATATGTAGAAGTGTTTTGGCAGATAAATCGAATTTTCACTTAAGCGTGAATATTCATAATGTAAAATTTTTCGAAATATGTCATGACTGTATTTTTGAAATAAGGACACAAAAGTTTGATAATATTATCATATCCCTGTTTAACATTGAGAATTTCAGAAATTTAAGCTATTTCATTTCATGAGCAATAGAATTCTGTGAAAAATGAATATTGATCTTTCAACTCAACTGTAAGAGATTCTTGGTCAGCTGAAAGTTGTATTATCAGATCGGATCATTTAACTGATATCACATGATATATAAATACTATTCCGAAATATTTCATTACTTGATATGGATTCAAAAATATCGATTGACCTACCGTATTATGCTGTTTCATTTTAGCAGAGTTAACATTTAGATTCTGACTAATATAATGTTATTATGTCTGCTCAGCCTTCATCCTAAGAAAAGAGCAGTTCATATTATACCTACAAATTTTTAGGTGGAATCTTGAATTCTATAATCTCTGGACATTTCACGAAATGTTTGTTTTTTTCCCACATCAGGGACAACAGGAAATGAAAGACAATCGAAATTTAGGATTAATATAAAACAGGCATACCAAAAAATATATTTGTTTTAGCTATCGATACTTGTCAGGATTGCATGCACCTTATGGTTAAAATTTTTGTCATCTATTCGACAGAAAACTATATTTCAAATAAGTGTCTTCTGTCTCTGTTCAAATAAGAAATACTTGACCCGTTGTTCTGCATTATTTCTGAGATCAATGTCAACTATTGCACTTATAGAAATAAATTGTAGAATTATCTTATATATGTAATTGTTTCGCGTAATATGAATCAATTTCAGCTTGAATATTCGAATCATCCAATTATTCTGAATATGTTCTCAATATATTTTCGAAATGAGGGCTCTAAATTTCGATTCTAACATCATTTCTCGTGTATAACATCAAGACCTTCCATGAGCAACACCATTGTCTGAAAAATGAAAATCAAAAATATTGACATTTCGACTCACACTGTATGAGAATCTGTTAAAGATTTAAGTTGTATTGATCTGAATACTTTACTGAATCACCTGGTTTATCTTTATGAATATTTAAATAATCATTTAAATCATTTGCTGCTCAGTAATATTTGCATTATGTATCGTTGACAAATATTGATTGTTAAACAGGATTATACTGTTTCGGGAAAGTTTGATATTATATTTTATATTGTATGCTTGGTTCATATTTTGAAATTATATTCTCTGATGTTAAAGATTTGAGTTGTATTGATCTGAATACCTTTCTGAATCCCCTGACTTATAAATGCTACTCAGAAATATTTGCATTATGTATCGTTGACAAATGTCCATTGTTAAACAGGATTATAATGTTTCGGGAAAGTTTGATATTATATTTTATATTGTATGCTTGGTTCATATTTTGAAATTATATTCTCTGATGTTAAAGATTTAAGTTGCATTGATCTGAATACCTTTCTGAATCCCCTGACTTATAAATGCTACTCAGAAATATTTGCATTATGTATCGTTGACAAGTATCGATTGTTAAACCGGATTCTACTGTTTCGGGAAAGTTTCATATTATATTTCATATTGTATGCTTGTTTTATATTTTGAAGTCATATGCTACAATTCGTGCATCCACGCATTTTGTAATGTATGTGAAGAAAGTACTATTAGTTTTATAATTTTTATCTTATCAAGTATTATCATTTTTTTATGAATGAAATTTATTTTGCCTCACTATATAATATATCATAATGCAAATTTGAAACAAAATATTATCAACTGAAGAAATTACGACTAGTGGTAGTGAAATTAATTCATAAAAGGAAATAATTTGGGAAATTACATTAATATTATCTTCGTGAATGTTAATTCTATGCTAAAAAAAGTAGCTTTTATACACACATTCTATACACGTATTTATGGAACGGTATCAATAATTTATCAGGCTACTCATGAATATAGAAATAGGAATTACGTTGGAAGAATAAGGAAAAATTCTTGAGAGGTTCAATATTTAATTACGAGATTTGGTAAATGATCAATCTGAAAAGATATCGTATGTTTAGTAAACTCCGAGGATTACAACACATGAACATAGCCTCGGAACAGTCAGCGGTAGTTAATCAGGATAAGGAAACAAAACAAACATCAATAATATGTGAGCGGATGAAGCATTTGAATGAACTTAATCGATCGAGAGGTTTGGAATAGAAGTGAAAATGAACATTCTGAAAATGGGTTGAATTTTGAAAGGACAAAAAAAAATTATCGCAAAGAAGCTCAACAAAAACTCATTTGTTTCACAACAGGTAGGTATTCGGCTCAAATTGAAGCCTTCACTTATATTAGCAATAGTAATTGATACATAAGTAGTTCATAATGATATATGTACATATAATATAATGCTCATTAATAAATTTTTGATAATAAAGAATTGTTCTAATTATTTATTTTCCAGATTGTTGAATGGAATCACTCGACATTTGATCCCATTTCATGAATTTAAAAATATTACATAATTATAATTATATTGTTCAATATAATAATGTAGTGGACATTGTATATAATAATATTTAATAGTATTGGCGTTTACCTGATGTATATCCATTATAATTGAATATGAACTTAAATTCAAACACTTGAGCTTATGATTTACTTTATTGACTACATAGCATGACGCGTTTCGTCGTCACAAACGACTACTTCAGATTCTAACAGAATAATCATTTTTTTGTCGTTTGTAACGACGAAACGCATCATGCTATGTAGGTAGTCAATAAAGTGTAAATTATAAGTTCAAGTGTTCGAATTTAAGTTTATATTCAAATATATAATAATGTGAAATTATGATTATAGTCATGATTATAAATGAATAAATATAAAATACGAAGTGTGTCATATTCCTCTACAGTGCTAATTTGTGTGTGATAGAATTGTTTGGACTTGCTGCAACAGTTCGTCTTTATATTTATAACATTCTGCTTGTACCGATTGAAAACAATAATCCTAAAGAAAGTCTTTTAATGGTCCGAAATCGATCATAGCGATCTGAGCGAAAAATTAATTCCAGGGAGAATATTTAGATATCATTTCAGTGTATTTGAAATTCCAAAATTAGAGCGGTGAAATTATGCATGAACCTATTTATCATAGTACCTTATCGTCATTCAAAGACATTTGTTTACACAATTTCTGCAAGTACACGAAACTTAATAGTTATTGAAAACAACGCATTCTTTAATCTATAGCCATTTTACGAGACGTTTGTTTCTTGCCACATCAGGGGCGCCAGGAAATGAAGAACATTCGAAATTGGTAGCTATATTTCTTTCGTGCTTTGTTTCTTATCAGAAGTTTTTGCACCATATAAGTGAAATTTTTTCATCCTTTCTACAGACAACCACATTTCAAACATTTGTTAACAGAGACCTGTGTCTTGAAGACGTTTTCAATTTAAGAAATAATTCACACGTTGTTCTGTATTATTTTTGAGGTCCACTATTGCACTTATTTCATCGTCATTTATCGCCAGATCAATAGAAATATACATCCAGCTGGTCAGTTGATCAATAAGAACATATATCTACTTAAACAGACAGATCAATAAAAATATAGATCCACCTAAACGGACAAATCAATGAGAACATGAATGAATAATCATATTATATTGTCGAATATGATATAATTCCTCATACCTATATGTAGGTGTTTTGTGACCGATTAATTTTCATTTGAGCGTGAATATTCAAAATGTAAAATTTTTCGAAATATGTTATGAATGTATTTTCGAAATAAGGACCAAAAAGTTTGATACTAACATGATATTTTCTGTATAACATTGAGAATTCCAGAAATTTACGCTATTTAATTTCATGAGCAATAAAATGCTCTGAAAAATCAATACAAGAATATTGATCTTTCGACTCGCACTGTAAGAGAATCTTAGTCAGCTGAAAGTTGTATAATCAGATCTGATAATTAAACTGATATTTGATATATAAATACTATTCTGAAATATCACCATTACTTGATATGGATTCACAAATATCGATTGACCTACCGTATTATGCTGTTGCATTTTAGCAGAGTAAACATTTAGATTCTGACCAATCTAATGATATATGTCTGCTCACACATCTTAAGAAAACAGCAGTTCATCTGATACCTGCAAATTTTTTCGTGAATATGGAAATCTTGCATTCTATAATAGCTAGCCATTTCACGAAATGTTTTTCTTCCCACATCAGAGACAACAGGAAATGAAAGACAATGAAAATTTATTTCTTTCAGCTATCGTTATTTGTCAGGATTTTATGCACCTTATGGTTAAAATTTTCATCATCTATTCGACAAAAAACTATATTTCAAATGAGTGTCTTCTGTCTGTTCAAATAAGAAATACTCGACCTGTTGTTCTGCATTATTTCTGAGGTAAATGTCAACTATTGCACTTATAGAAATAAATTGTGGAAAATTATTTAAGTACCTAATTCCTTATATATGTAATTGTTTCGCGGAATATGAAATAATTTCAGAGTGAATATTCGAATTGCCAATTATTCTAAATATGTTCTGAACATGTATATTTAAAATGAGCGCTTTAAATTTCGGCACTAATGTCATTTCTCGTGTATAACATCAAGAACTTCCATGAGCAACAAGATTCTCTAAAAAATGAATACAAAAATATTCACATTTCGACTTACACTCTATGAGAATCTATTAAAGATTTAGGTTGTATTGATCTGAATACTTTACTGAATCACCTTGTTTATAAATGCTACTCAGAAATATTTGCATTATGTATCGTTGACAAATATCGATTGTTTTACCGGATTCGACTGTTTCTGGAAAGTTTCATTTTATATTTTATATTGTATGCTTGGTTTGTATTTCAAAGTCATATTCTCTGATACACTTATCTTACACGTATTCTGTTGGTGGCTTCTATTTTGTTTGGGGTTCATTCCCTCCAATTCAATAACTACACACTGCTGTATTGGGGGATATGTTTGCGATAACTCACATGTGCTTATCAATATAGTAAAAGTAAAATATTGAAGAGATATTTTTTTACTATAACACACCTCATAAAAATGTAAAAACCACGATATGGCGGTATAATTTGTTGTCGAATAAGGAATCTATGTTATAATCGAAAAGGCATTCCAATTCAACGTTTATATTCATGAAAACATATTAACCTTCTAACATGTCAAGACATAAATTACTTCAATTTGAAATTGATACGACCTTCTTGTTCTGCAACATAAGCAGAACACTACATTTTTAGCATTTCGATACAGCTCGTCTAGGCATTTCATATTTTAACGTAATACTCATACTCGCCAATATAAAGTATTTAGTGGCTTATCAATGTATACAATAAAGGAATATCTTATCCAAACAACAATATATTTCTCAATGTTCACCACAAATGGAGTTTGGACTGTTCCATATGAAACTTAAAAAGACATATTTCCGGGCCTCTATAAACTTCAGGACTTTCTTCCAATTTTTTCCCTTTGAGTTAAAAATACAGACGAATATAGGATCTATGGATTGCGCAAGGTTGACTATCTCTACACTTGCTATAATTGAATATCAAGTAGTTAAACTACTTCAACATAGAAAAATTAAACTTGAAAATATTCAGGCATCTTATGAATAGATGAGCGGACAATATTCCGTAGTCAAAAATTGTTATCGCGGTTTTTCTATCGATTCTGCATCAGTATATTAAGAGTTTTCTTTTACTTGAACATGAAGTAAATTGAAATTTTTCCCTTTTCTGTCTCTATAATTGAAGGTTTTCAAAAGAGATTTAGGATATGTGAAAATTGTTATTTATCACTTGTCATGAATAATTTACTCAGGTTGAATATCCGAAATTCAATCTGGATTTCAACCAAAGAAAATCATTTATAACGAAGTGATCGGAAGAATTTTTCCAACAAGAAGTTTTTTCGGAAACTTCTCGAAAATAGCTCCAAAAAGGAAAAAAAGCGTAAAAGTTTCATTTAACTTTTTCGCACTTGTAATACTCATGCTCATGTAAAAAAAAATAGTTAGGAAACATATGCAAAACCAATGAAAACAATTTCACTGAATTTTGAAGAATGTTAGTTATTATTTCAGAGGCACTCCCTGCTTGTGCGAAAGTTGCACCTGCAGTTTAACGCCGTTTCCAAACGGCCCAAGATCATGATGGGAATAGAACCCACCAGCTCCAAAGAGCCGAAAGCGTTTTAGAGTCACTACACCATTAATTATTTGTTTATTCATCTATGACGAGGGGACAATGGATTCGGAAGAGTATATACTATTATTATATTCTATTAGTAGATTAATCACACTTATTACTTACCGGACTTTTATTATCTTATAGAAGTTGACGTAATATTTTTTATTGAATATATTGGTATTAACTAGTATTAACCATTACTAACTTATTCTCATCTCAATGGAAAAATAACGAATTTCGTTCCAACAGTTTCGTAAAATGAGTTGTTTCGAGAAGAATTTTTATTTCCTTTTGATTCTTTTTCGAAATAATCTAATGAAATTAACAATCTACATACTCTTCCGAATCCAACGACCCCTCGTTCATATTTTTCGGAGTCGTAGAAGAAGTTTAAATCCAAAAGTAATTCAAATAAAAATGAACATTAATTCTGTCCAAATAAATGTATTCTGAATGAATAAGTTCTGAAACCCTAACGAGTAGATATTCTTCTTCATGAATCGATAATATTTACATTATAATATATTACTTTCGATAAACCATCAAAATCCATTTGTTTTCATACCTAAACACCGAATCCAAACGTAACGCCGAGATACAGTACAACGCGATAGTTTCATATTACAGATAACGACAAGCAGTCCAAGACGTGCATGTTGCCAAACTTTTGGATCTCTACTTTGCGTTATTTATCAAACTTTTATACAATGGCAGATCGGCCCCCTATAGGAAGGTTGGTGAACTAAAGTTGTATATAATGTGATATTTGGCTGAAAGACGAGATCCGACCGAAAATCTGGAAATCGGTTAATTGGGCCAAATTATCCACACCCAAGCCGATATACACGTTAAACAAGGTGAGATCCGAAATCGGATCTCGCCTTGCCAAACGGATCTCGACTTGTACAGAATTTGTATACAAAGGATCTCACCTTGTATCTCTTATATATATATATATATATATATATATATATATATATATATATATATATTATTTTTTTTTCGAAAGTTTTTAGCAATAACACGCTTTTTTTGATATGAAAAAGTTTATTAACTTATTAACAATTATAAATGAATAATTGAATTTATGAGTTACTAAAGATATCAAATGTCAAACTCATTTTTTAGAAAAATTAAATTAGTTTTTTTGTATCTTCACTCATTGATTTTCATTATCAGAGGAATATTTCTGGCTTAGCATTCGCTTCGGAAGTTTTAGTCTTCTTCACCAAGAGGAAACCTCTGAAAAACTCATGGTAAGCCAGGTGATGCTAATAAGATTCATATTTACATTTTATAATTACATATAGTTCTTTATATACTTATCTAGAATATGTATATTGTTGGTTTTTGTGTGTGAAATTGAAGGTAGATCTGGAAAAAATGAGTGTTGATTGGATTTCCAAGAATCCAAGAACTGCACGCCGATGAAACCAAAGATAAGAATTCATCGGAAGAAGGCGCATGTCCTAAACAAACGAACCTACAGATGTTACCCATAGACCATAATTCTCGCACTATTCAGTTCTACGAAAGATTTGTAAAATTGATGTCAATTTCCAACCAACAATGAACCTATAATATTGAATAAAGGTATCTAGGCCTTGAAAAAGGCCTAGAGCCGAAACATATGTCGAATAAATAATTACTCCATCAATTTTAAACTCTGCTCATTCCCAAGAAACCTTCAAACTTATGTTATTAAGCAAAGCACAAGAAAACTAAGCGAATTATATATATATATATATATATATATATATATATATATATATATATATATATATATATATATATATATATATATATATATATATATGTTCATAAAGGTTTCAGAAAGGTTTCCGCGGTCATAAGTATGTATAAAACTTGAAGATGGCTTCACAACGGAAGCCGAAACATCGAGATTATACAAATCTAGAACGCGGCTCATTCCGAGAACCAAGTTCTATATATATATATATATATATATATATATATATATATATATATATATATATATATATATATATATATATATATTCATCTGAATGTTTTTTGAAATATTGTTCAAAAACAAATAAAGCATTCTTCGTGAAACCTAATCAAACTGAAATTCATATTCTATTCTCCATATGAATAACTATATTTCACTTTACACTAGTGTGGTGAAAGCAAATATAATTCATAAATCTTCCAGAGACTGTTTTCTTCTACTACAGTTTATTAAGATAACGTTATCGTCAGTCTTACTAAGTTTGAGAATGAGATACTTCAAGAGTTCATCAGTTTCAGCATTCCGCGGGAAATTGAAAATTATTGTTGAAATAGTTAAATAAAATATCAAGTATCCTAATGCATTGACGTAAGCATATAAAATAAGCATTTAAAAAGGCAGAGAAGAAATAGTTGTAAATAATAATTTTTTTCAAATAACAAAAATGAGGTACCAAAATTCTGTTGATAAAATTTACTATTGAGATCAAAGAATGTATTGTTTGATATAAATCCATTGACTGAACTAACTGAAGAAAGTTATTCTTTGAGATAGTTATTTCGTTAGATATTATGCTTTTTTGAAATTATTATCTCAATAGTTAATTGTAAATGAATTCTCATAAATAACAGAACAATATCTAACATATCCACAACTTCGTTAATTGAAGTATTTGATAAAGTTCATTATAGAAAAATTATCACTCGTGTTTTAATCCGTCCTCTCCTCGAATGCAAACTTTATTGTAGTCTCTTTGACCCAATATCAATATATTTCAGTTTAAATTTTTATCACAGAGTAGCATCTCGAAAAAACTGTTTTTGGGGGGTTATTTTTTATTTTATCTAACTAAGAATTTCAATGCAATTTATTTTGAACCATGTTTCACCAAGGGATCAGCAATTCTTCAGTCAACTTCATTATGTATATGAACACTTCAATATTTCTACTTGAAGCTTCATTTGTCGAAGGTCTATTTTATAAGCAAATAAAGATATATGCTGCACACGAGAAAATAAAATGAATCATCACCGTAATTCAGAACCGTTAATGAACAAATGTCATGAAAAATTCAAGGTAATGATTTCCTATGTACCTACTTACTTGGCATGCAATATAGTACATTTTTCCAATTTTTGAAGTGAAAACTTCTTTAGCGGCGCTGTGTATTTTTTTTAGAATGGGTAAAAATTTCTAAACTCGTGTCAGGACACGTGACCTGATCGAGAATTCGTAAGACGGATGGAGAGAGGGCAGGCGGCGAAAGGCGCTTGCGCGAATGTTCGTGTGTATTTTTTATTCAATTGTCAAAGTTTACGTGCGCATGTAAATGATCTAGCAATTGACGCTCTTGTTAAAAAGATGAATGTGTTAATTTTATCAGAAACTCATATCGGTAACGATGAAATAATTGACATTCCGAATTTCAACTTTGTTGCGAGTTTCAGAAGAAATAATCGTCCAGCGGGAGGAGTAGCTATTTATCAAAATATGAACACAGTTCATTATTGTACAAATTATATGGATGTGTATGTGAAATACAACAGCATTGTTATTGCTACATTGTTATATCGGTGATATTTTTATAAGTCGTTGCCACTCTGGTGATAATCAGTTTATTATTATGGTTGCCGTTTACATCTCTCCAGATAAGTCATTGCGTGCTATACGAGACTTCTTGTACGAAAATTTATTCATTTATTCTTATGACGCATCTGCATTCTTCAAACAAAATTGAAAAAAGCTTTGATGAATTGCCAATGATTTTGAGCGGAGATTTCAACATAAACTTTGCAGACAATAAAAATCAACTATCAATAGAATTTTTGAATAATGAATTTGGTTTAACTATGTCAAATGATCGCAATCTTAGCACAACGAAATACAAAACTACTATTGATGCGGTCTTTATAAGACACTTAAATAGGTTCGAATCAAAACTGTTCGTTTCTTACTTCAGCTATCATAAACCTATCGTATCAGTTTTAGAGATTAGCGATGATGGTTCTGGTAAAGATGATGATGAAAAAGTCATTGAAATTATGGATGGAAGTTGATTTTCCTGAGAGATAAACTTTTTAATAATTGTAAAAGTTCTGAAGTGTTAAATTTTTAATGTAATATAAATTGTCATGTTTGTGTACGATAGCGCAATAAATGAATATTGTATTCCACCACATAAATAATAATACTTTTATACTGATAATGAAAGCAATTCGTACAAAATTATTCTCTAACCATTCCAAAATATCAAAAATGCACAACATTAATATTCAAGTTTTCACTTCTGCCGGCACTCCCAGAGTGCAACCCGTCGATGTTTCATTCCATATCAACACTGTGCTTTTCAATAAGAAAAAACATATGAATTAACGACCTAAATATTTTACGATAGACATATTAGTAATGAGTTCTTTTTGATTTTCAAACAAAATCTGAATTCCGACTTCACGATATTTTCAGCAATAACAGGCTATTTGTAATAAAAAGATTTATTTTTGTTGAATATCACAGAGCCTTGTTGTATATCACAATTTTGTCGAAACGAATGAATTATCGAATTCTCAAAATAACTATGGAAATCAAAACGTCAAACTTATTATCTCAAAAAATCAACTTGGCTCTTCTGATCCTTCAGTAATACTCGAAATATTGATCGCAATTCGATCAACAATCATATTGTGGACGTTCTCTGAACTTATTATTCTGTGTTACCCTACTTGGTGTTGAAGTTTTAGTTAGCACCTACACAGTTTATGCATTTTTCCTCTGGTAAAGACAGATTTTTATATCATGATTTCCCAATAGCATTCGTACATGTGATGATGGGTACCAGTTTATATTGGATATTGGTATTATATATTTGTTTATCAAGAAATGATTTTGAAATGATATTTGATGATTTTTTGAAATATGAATAATGAATGATTTGTGTTCTCCTTATTTTCAGACAAAATCTAAATTCTGACTTCACCGACAGTGCGTTAGGTTCAGCAGACAAAAGCCCTCTTCCTTATGGGAACTTCCAGCTTAGAGATACAACAGTACAATCCATATTATCACATCCCAGATATGGACCTAAGTGAGTAATATTTACAGAAAAATTATTATATTGGCAGGGTTTCCTTAACTCAGTTATTTAATCACAGTGTTCACCTGAAGTATAAAGTAACAATTGAAGTTTGTGATTGCGTAACGGACAATCTCATTGAAGAATTGAAAGTTATTTTTTGAATGATTCATATTATGATGAGAATTCGTCATACCTCGATGAAGAACATCATTTCGTATGGTTCGAAATCGTGTCTTACTAGAAAGAGATTACGCTCAGAATTATCTGAATCACAACAGAAAATAGAAAAGGGAGAGATGAAATTGTAATCAGAAACACGCATGATGTAAACACTAGAAAGTTTCTGCTTTGTAGTTCTTGGAACTCAGTATTCGTCCTTCGACCAACGTGGTCTATGCTACGAGAAAACTGTAGAGACAAGTAATATGGACAGTTACATTCAGCTAAAACTCATCCGTCCAAATATGATACTTTACAAAGTCCAATCCATTAGATCACAATAGTTATTGAACCTCAAATTATATCAGTTTTAGTGGCCACAAGAACGCTCTTGTAATAATATATATGAAAATTCAATCAAATTATTCAGACTTTTCGTATTAGTTCATCAGAATTTTCTATATAGGCAGATTTCATAGTTATTTGACGACAGAAATTCTATTTCAGGGGCCTCTGAAATACGGAAATAAACGCGAGCCTACTACTAACGCTACCTATTGACATTTGAAAACATCGTATGATGATATTTGTCAAATAGACATAGCTATTTAGTAGATACCTACGGTTATAGAAGATATGTGAAATTTCGATGCTTAGTGTGTCTGTAATCTGAGAGGTGTTTTCTACTAATTCCTATAGATGGAATTGTGGAGTATTCATTACTCTACGCTCTTCCACTTGGAGTCACAATAAGATGCTTGGAGGTTGAAGTCGTTGCCTCACTTCGATCGACGTGGTGCGACTGACTAGTTCCTTGCAGAACGAAACATATATGTCTCGCACTTCCATCAGGTGTGGCATCGATTTCAATATTTCTGTAACATTTATTCCTTGAAGGACAATGGAGACATCACATCGTACAACTTCACATATCTAGCTCTACTATAATTTCTTTTATAACATTCTTTTAGTTAATTTGAATTTTTCAAATGAATGTTCTATATTCATATTCTTTATATATATATATATATATATATATATATATATATATATATATATATATATATATATATATATATATATATATATTGAAATTGTTTTATTGCCTGTTTAAGATATTTTATTTCTAAAGTTTTTAGCAATAACAGGCTTTTTTTGATATGAAAGAGTTTATTTTTGTTGACGTTTCGTTGTTATATTACAACTTTGTCAAAAGCCTGTTATTGCTGAAAACTTTCGAAATATATATATATATATATATATATATATATATATAATATATATATATATATATATATATATATATATATATATATATATATATATATATATATATATATATATATATATATATATATATATATATATATATATATATATATATATATATATATATATATATATATATATATATATATATATATATATATATATATCAACTGAGGAGTGTTGCCGTGGTAACGAATATAAGTGTAAAATTGTTGGGTTATCGGCAATTTGTGCTATTAAATTAATCCAAGACTAATCGTCAGTAATTCTATATTTCGAACTAAGGTTCAGTTCTTCTTCAGGAATGCTGGAATCATATTACAAGATGTTAAGTAATTATAAAAGATAGTGAAAAATACCTACATCTGACATAAGTGGTTAAACTGACAAAAAACAATACAGAAGTCATTCAATAATCGATTACAAATGCAGGAAAATTATTTTAAGAACAAGCATGTAGATAACAACATAAAACATGAAAAATATAATAAAGTGACATTTCCTATGACATAGAACATTGTTTGAAATGACGTATAAGTTACGAGTGTGTTCTGTAACTGTTGACAGGACGTCTGAACGTTGGTCTCAGCTATTTTTTCGAATTTAACCATTCTCATCCAACGAGAGTAAATAGCTATATATGGAACTAAGATTCTCAATGTCTGCTCTTTTATTTATGTTGTTGGGTATGTTCCTGATATAACACATCTCCAAGAACATTCTTTTATTATAATTTGTCTCTACTGAGAGAATTTTTGGCTGGTTAAGGTCAAAATTGTGGTTTAAAGAAGACGCATGGCTGGCAAGTGCGCATCTTCTCGGCTGTAGACGGATGTCACTGCTGTGAATAGCCATTCTTCTTTTTAACGATTGGGTCGTCTGACCGATGTACACGGAATGGCAGTCTTTACCATTCACTAGATATACACAGTCAGAGATGGACAAAGTTGAAATCTTGTCTTTTAATCTACTGAAGAGTCTATAAACAGAAAATGGGTTATATCTGGCCAATTTTATATTTGGAACATCACTGAGGGCGTGAATTAGTCTTTGTGTCAACCCCCGGATATAGGGCAGCACAACATACCTCGTGGAATTGGTGTTTTGAGAGATATCATCACCCACAGGAACATTATCCAACGGCCTGGTTTGAGTAATCGTTGGAAGATGCTGAAAACACTTCGTCAAGAAGGATCTGGAGTAGCCATTTTCCAAGAAAGTATTGAAGAGTCTAGTTTCAGCAGATTTTAGATATTGAGGATGACAAATTGTTCTAACTCTGTGTACCATTCTCTTTATTAGGTTGATTTTGATTCCCCAATTATGGTTGGACTTAATATGGATGTATCGACTAGATGCTGTTGTCTTCTGAAACCAATCCAGTTTGATAATGTTTTCGTTAGATCTTATCACCTTCGTATCTAAAAAGGGAAAGAAATTATCATTTTCTTCTTCCACCGTGAAAGTAATATGTTCATCGAAGGAGTTAAAAATCGTAAGGATCTCCTCCGTGCCATAGTGAGGTATTGAAAGGATGAGATCATCAACATATTGGTATATGAAGGGTAATTGATATGATAAAAGAGGAATACAATTTTTTAATAATGCCGACATAGTGATGGAAGCCAAGATAGGACTCAACTTGCTACCCATTGGACATCCAAAAATGTGGGAGTATGTAGTTTCTTGAAAGACAAAATAATTTGAGTTGAACAGAAATCTCATCACAATGCAAAACATATCAAAGTCCATGCTGATTACCCTGCTGATCCCATCCCATTCTTCTTCTATAATCTTTAGAACATTGTCGATGGAGATATTGGTGAATAGGTTGACGACATCTAATGAAATGACTTTGTAACCATCCGGCAGTTGGAAGTTGTTAATTCTTTCACTGAATTGAAAGGAGTCTTTTATGGCATAGATATGATAGTCGGAGAATGCTGCTGATAGCATCGTTGCCATGTATTCACTGAGATCAGAAGTAGCCGAACCAACAGTGGAGACAATGGGTCTGAGAGGTGCATCTACTTTATGAATCTTTGGTTGCCCATAAATTCTGGGCGGTTGGGCTTTATAAGTTGTCATCTTTTTTGCTGTGATACTGTCAATAATGTTTTTGTCTTTTAGTTGTTTGATAATTTGATTATTTTTGTTTTGGACCTGCATCGTTGGGTCTTTTGTCAGTATTGTATAGACTGAGCGATCCTGGAGCAAGTGTTCCATCTTTTGATTGTATTGTTGTTGGGTAAGTGCTACTGTAACATTACCTTTGTCAGCGGATGTAATAATAATGTTCTCATGTGTTTTCAGAAAATGAGCAGCTGTTTCGAAGAGATGATACACAAATATATATAAAATTAGGTTTCACTCAGACATCCATTGACTCCCATGTAAAATTCAGACATAATTGGCTAGTAGGTTTAACATAAGTAGGGTTTTATAGAACCCTATATCAACGTTTTTTTCTATCATTTTTAGTTCAATGAAATCTTTTGATGAATTCCTGATTTACAAAGCGAAAACTTTCGAAGGAAAATGTGAGCAATTTATTCTGAAGGAACAGAAGAGAGTTTGTTTTTTTATGTAGTTTTTTTTTGTTTTTTTGTGTTGTTTTTGATTTTTTTATAGTGAGCATATGGAGCAGGTGTATTCCACACTAAACCAATCCACCCGTGTTAATTATTTCAATTTGTTTAATTTTTTTTATGCAGAAAATTGTTCTGAAACAGTTTTTCTTCGTTTCATTTTGGTAAGATTAATCAGGTCCTACTGTATCCCACCTCTTAGTACTCTAGTATTAATTATTAATATAAATATAATTATTATTATACTCAACTATTACTACTACTACGCTACTAAAAATTATACTCTAGTATAATTATTAGTACAGTAATTTTGATACAATATAAAATGAGTATGTTTAACAATATTAGCAACACCATGTAGGTATATATGCATGGAGTACTAATAAAGTTTTATTATCATGGAAAAATTTCACATTCAGTTGTTGTTTCACTTCAATGAATAGTTTTCCTACTAGCTACTATTATCAATCTTCTATGATCAAATTATAGTAGATGACAGAAACAAATCAATTTATTTCTGTCTGAAAATAATCGTCTGGTAATATTACCCGTGCATATATTCAATGGTACGATTACCAGATAATACTATTCAACTTTCACATGTAGTAGAAAGAAGCAATATCGATGATTCGGTGAACTAGATTCAGTTTACTTTTTGTTGTTTTCAGATCAGCATTAGGTTCCAACATGTACACGTACTTGAAATTCGGCCTGCCCAGAGTTTTTCCTCCTAATCACAATGGGTCCAATCGGTCTGGCACACCACAACAATTTACTAGGAATGCTTCTTCTAGGCCACATGCAAGGTCAGTTTCGATATATATTACTTTCTATATACTGAAGATCAACATAATAACTGATTGACGGATTCATTGATATTTAATGGTTTGAAACGATGAAAATTTTAAAACCATGTATTTCAACACATATTTATCGAATAGATTTGCGATTGCAATTAGTTACTCAATCATTAGGAATTGAAATTTCACATCGAATATACTCAGATGGTCGTGTCACCGAAATTGTAGAAGCAGTTACATTTCATAATCTTGTGATAGCACAGAAGTGAAGACCTGATTTTCCGTTTTTCAACCAATACGACGATTCTCCATAATTTTATTTTGAATGATAAACTGACATATTTCTAAAGTAAACGTGCAAAACATACTGCCAACACGCCTCCAATTCACCGTACAACCCCAAATTTCTCAAATAGATAGTGTGGACTTGTAACACATCTAGTGAAATGGTATGAAACACATCTAGTTCGATGTGAAAATTGAGATAGAATTTATATTCTTTCTCAAATCTTATGATTGCCAAATTTTTCTAAAATACAATTTAGTATATAGCGGGTATATCGGCTTTATCGCAGGGGTTATTCGTTCTTTCAAGTCGTTTAAATCGAGGGTTTCAGTTTTGTAAAAAGTGATCTTAATGGTTTTACCTCCGCAATCAATAATTTTTGTAGAGGATATTATATTCAGTTTACTATTCTTTAGAATTGAAGTTCAAGATTATCAAAAGAAAATTATCATCTCAACAACTGATGAATAATAACTTATAATCATAAACGTGTGACATCTCAAAAGCACCTTGTTATGATTTTTTCTTAATTTATCATCATCAAGGCCTAAATGGAAATTATTTGAAGTATATTGTATTGACTTTGAAATAAAGGTATTATTCGAAATTTCGGAATTTTCATGTTTTAATTTCAACCTTAATTGACTCTGGTAATAAATTTGAAACCAAAAGCATTTTAGAGAGCTGGATAATAGATCTGTCAAACGAAGCAACTCTAGGCAAAATTTCAGTTTTGAATAGTCGAGAGCCATAACTGTGATCGAAGGAAATTGAAAATGTTGATCGTATTCTTCAGATGAAGATTGAACATTAATGATTTGAGCTTGAAAGCTTTCATGGTTTTTTCATAGATATTTACACATTATGACTCAATTAATGTCTTGTAGTTGGCTTTTGTACATTGTTTTTTTCCCATAATAACAATTATGTTGTTTTATTAGGTTATATGTCAAGTTTCATGACTGAAAATTAAGAACTCACCTTTTGTTACTTTAAATCAGAGAGGGGAAAATTTAGGAATCAAACGAATTAGGTTTCTTTCATTCACCAGAATTGTAGGAGCTAAAAATTAATTTACAGGGATTGAATTTTCTCTTATAATCAAGAATGAAGTTATGTCTTTTTGAGTCGATATATAGGTTTGGAAATAATTTCCACACATTTTTCCGAATTGCGAGTGCAAAAGGAGATATCGATAACAATAACAAGATTTTTTGTCATGTTATTTCCTGTGAGAACAATAAAACCAGTAGAATAAACGTATAAGGTGTGAAAAAATGAAAGTGTAAATCTAATCCAAGTTTTTGAATTATCCTCTAATCATTGTCTGCAACTTTATAGTATTCAGGTCAATATTATATCTTCAACTGTCAGTTGTAAAGATCATTTTTAATTTTTTCATATTTTCAGAATGTAAAGCACATCTTAATATCCAAATATTTTTAAAGTATTGGGAATAAGTACTGTTTTGACGACTTTGAGTTTGAATCATATTCCTCGAAATATTCTTGAAAATAATAGTGATATTCGAAAATAATCTTGAATCTTTTCAATCGGATAAGAATTCTAAATATTTGTTCAATGTTCAATTTTATAGTCCTGATAGAGGATTGGTAATCCCCCATCAACGCCGAGAACCCATTTCATTACAGAAATTATCATCAAATACTTCTGTTTTTCTCTAGGTAATCTCTTTCTCGTTCTCTTTCTCTCTCTATCTATGTATATATATTATATATATATATATATATATATATATATATATATATATATATATATATATATGCATACATATATTTTCACGGTTCAATTGGGATTGCAGTCCAGGACTGGAAAATGAGTTACCTCTTTAATATTTTCCAACCTTTCGAAAATGTTTATTCTCTTCTTCAGGTCTACTATTGTACAATATTAACAGTCATTAATCGATTGGGCCGATACTTGATGAAAATCTTAATACAGGATTTAAATAAAACTAAGTAGTTTTTCGATTTTCACTATAATCAATTTCAAACATGACAATATTGTTTCGCCAACACAGTGACTTCATCAGATGTTGATGATAAACTGACAACTTATCATCAACAAATGATTCTATTGAAAATCACAAAGCCACTTAGTGTCATTTAATATAATTTTAATTTAATTATCAATATTAACAGTTATAACAAGGCACTATTGAAAATTTTTTCTTATAATTACTGTGAAGTTAATCCGAAAGTACATTTGTTTCTTGAATTTTCAAAATAAGTATTCCCAAATGCATTGCGTTCGAATATGATTGCATATTTCGTGTATAGTAGTTGTAAGAAGCAATGACACTGACTATATTTCTCAATTCACCCTTTCAAGCGGATTTTTTCCAGATGTGTCTTTCAAGCGCCCTGCGCGTTTCTTAAATTGCATAATGTTAGCCGAAGTTTTATCAGTAACGAAAAGAGAAAGTATTCACTTTGTGTATTTGGAGTGGATTTCGCGGTAAATAGGTTATCAGAATATGAGCCATTAATCAGAAGAACCAATCAGATTTTTATATATGTTGCTTAGATTATCTCTGTCCGATTTTTTATTAATACAGTTTTCTGTCTTTTATATATGAACTATTTCTAGGAAAAAGCGTTTGTTGTAATTATTTGCGTAATCTAAAAGTTTCGTGGCATTGTAATTCATATTTCGATTAACGTTTTGTGATTAACATTAACGGCATAATTATCAGCACGTACAAGACACCTCAAGAAGCCGAGCGTTACAATAGCCAACATAGGTGAAGATATCAGTGCAGAAGACATGTGTATTCGATTAAGAAAACAAAATGAAGATTTGGAAGATGAAGAGAAACCTTTTATCAAGTTATTTGAATAATCTAAAAATGGTGGTTCTAACTACGCTGTAGTGGAGTGCAGTTTTGCCTTATACAGGAAACTTATGAAGATAGGAAAAGTGAACATAACGTACAATAGGTGTCCTGTGTATGGCAATAATAAAGTTTCAAGGTGTTTCAAATGCTGAGGGTACAACCATAAGTCACAAGAGTGTGGTCAAAAGTTATCGTGCGCAAGGTGCTCACAGCAACACAAAACAATAGAGTGCAAACCTGATTGAAAATCAAATGAAAAATGTGCGATTTGTAGAAAGGTGTTGCAACCAAACCTTGAATCAATTTATAAGAGATTATAATACTAACCTTATAAATAATACACGAGTGATTAGTATGAGAGATTATCACTCTTCCGGGAGTTCCTATTTTGGTATTTTACTCAAAAATATATGGAGTGTTTACAAAAATTTAGATGTACTAAAGGTGCATTTACCCCAAATTAATGAATAACCCTTTCGATTGTATTGTTTTGACAGAAACATAAGCTGTAGGAAATTTTGATCTATTGCAGCTGGATGGTTTTTAACTTTCATATAATGAATGAAAAATAAATAAAGCAGATAGTGTTATTGTTCATTCAAGGAAGGACTTAAATTGTTGAGATGCAAGCAAGGTTTTAGAGTTAAAACTCAGATAAGGTAAAGAAACCATAGTTGTTTCAGAAATATGCATATCTCACGAAATCGTTGAAAAAGTGATTTTGGGTGCTTTGGAAAATTACTTCGAAAATATTTCGAACAACTCTACCAATCATGTTATTATGGTGGAAATTAATATTGACATTTGAGATAAGGGAAATCATTTCACACATGAATATTTAAATATTCTTTCTGAATACAATTGAAATTCAATAATAAATACAATTACCCGACAAGAAAGCGGATCATGTCTTGACCAAATTTTTCTGAGGATAAACAATGTAGCTAATTGGAAGTCTTATACAATGGAAAAAGATATTACAGACCATTTTTCAACAATCCTAGAATTGCCTGTTGACGGAAGTAAGCAAACACAGTCCCATACAAGACTTTAATAAACTATGAGAAACTGAACTATGATTTGTGCAATATAGATCGAAAACCCTTCTATGAAGAAACAGCAATCAATGCAATTACCAGCATACTCATGGACTGCATAATAAATTGTCTAAAAAAGAATACACAGAGGATAAAAATTAAGCACACCTTAAAAAAAAAAGAAAAAATGGATAACGATAGGGTTAATGGAATCAATTGCTAAACGAGATATACTATTTTAAAGATATAAAAATAGCCCCTTAATCCTATTTACAAGAAGGAATATTTGAAGTATGAAAATAAGATAATTGCGCTTATAAAAGAATTAAAAATAAACTATTTCAAGAAACAACTACAGAAGGCTAAAGGAAGCCAATACTTCTGGACAACTGTAAATTCTATTTGGGAAAGAGGCGCAGAATATATGGGTATGAAAAGAATTTGTAATTCTAAGAATGAAATTGTTGATGATGCAATTGAAATTTCTAATGAATACCTTTCAAATATTAGACAGAAGTTAGCTGAAAAAAGCCGAAAATCTAAGGAATCTATTCTGAAAAGAACTGCCTTTTTAGAGAGAAACTCAATTTATCTAACACCAACAACATCCGAAGAAGTAAAGTCTATAATTAAAAAGGGACGAAGCACCTGTGTTGGACGACATCAAATCAGAGACTTTGATAAATATCATGAATTCTATTGCGGAACCTTGTTTCATTTGATCAATGAAATAATAGAAGTATGTGAGGTTCCAAAGTCTTGTTGAGGGAGATTGTACAGCTGGAGAGACTGTACCATCATATAAAAATGGAGTTGAAGAAAAACTTTCAAACTACCGTCCAGTAAAAATTATAAATAATATTGTCAAAATATTTGAAAAGGCTCTAAAAAACGACTTGTAGGTTTTTTAGAAAAATATAAAATTATCTTAACAAGACAATTCGGCTTTAAAAGTAATATATGCACTCAGGATGCTATTAAATTTCCTGTTACGAGAATACATCAAAATATGGAGAATAGTTCGAACTGCGCTGCAGTGTTTCTATATTTATCGAAAGCATTCGATACAGTTCACCATGAGAAGTTGCTAAAAAATTTGTGAGAGGTAGGGATCCAAGGAATATCTGGATTATTTGTAGAAAGTTATCTAAAAGATCGGGACAGTCAGCATCAATAAGCGAAAGAAGAACTAATAAATTTGGAGAACCACAGGTTACAGTAATTGATCTCATTCTCTTTATACTTTATTTGAATAATATACTCCTGATAGACACAGTGGGTACAATCTAGCTCTAGTTTTTCCGATGACACCGTCATTATTTACTGAGATGAAAATTGGGATAATCTTGATATAAAAATTCTGGTTAATTTCACAAACTTAATTAATGCTTTTGATGAAAATTTACTGATTGTAAATTTTGATAAGACCTGTTATGTACATTTTAGTTGCTATTCGGACAACAAACCTACAAACAATAAATTTAATATAAACATCTATGGTAATATCGTCGAAATCTCATTGAGAGAAAACATCAAATATCTCGGAGTTCTCATCGATAGACCCTTACGATGGAATGCTCATGTTAGTAGCCGCCACTTTGAGAAGCTCACTGTGCACGTTTAGGTAATTACGAAATTTATTAGATTCGGATTAACTGAAAGTACTTTTCTACGCTCTTGTTGAATGCAGACTGATATATGGGATTTCATTTTGGGGTGCAGCAGACAGTTGCTACACAAATAAACTAAAGGTTCTCCACACAAAGTTCTTGAAAATAATTTATCGCAAGCCTAGGTTGTGTCCATGTGTACAGAGACGCAAAAATATTGTATTTTAAGCACTTATACTTCTATCGGGACAAACTTCGTATCTTGGAGACATTCAAGAACAGAGAAGACGTAGAGATGTTTGATCTTCATCATAACCCAAGATCCAAAGCTAACAAAAAGTTCTGAAGTTGGCATTCTCTTAGGACGAAGACTCACAGAACATTTTTGCATTGCTCAAACATAATGCATAATTATGTTCCACAAGAAATGAGAGAAATCTCATCATTAATGGATTTTAAAAGAAAGATAAGGAATTATCTACTACACCAACCAAGAGAGAATATGTCGGAATGTTTTTAGGTTTGAGTTGCTGTGTGCTGATATCCTTGATTAGTAAAGTTATTTATTTTATTTTTTATGGTATGGAATATTTTCTGTTTAAAATTGATACGGAAGCTGATTTAATACAATATAATTCAATTACGGTTAAGAAGATTTTATTTTGGTTTATATAAATTCTTGTAGCCCCATAGATTGACATCGCCAAAGTGGGCAATAATTTACTTATTATGTTTGTGTTATTTATGTAACAATGATTTCACAAATATATTATTGATATTATATGTTTAGACACTCAGTAATCACAAAAAATCCGGATCCAGATTAATCAAAATATAGACCCTAAAACTGCACCCTGTACGCTGAAAACATCGAAATCCTTCTGCCTGTTTTTGCTTTTAAATTTCCGCGCAGAAAATGTACCTACTTGAATTGAAAAAGAAAAAATGTCAAGGACTAAGGGCCTAAAAATTTATAGCTCTCCACTTTTAGTTGTGCATGTGTGAAATTTTTGTTTCTTACTCATTTTAATGTTACCAAATCATTAACTACTTCAGTAAAAATTCTTGTAATGTATATTTTCCTGGTTCATAATTGTAAGTTTGGAATAGTCTTTCAAACACCCAGTATGAACACATTTCAGAAGTTTTATGTTTTAGTTGGGGAACTGAGAAAAATTATGTGATTTCATCTCAGTTGAAATGATCTGATTCTCTCAAATTACAACAAATCAATGAAACTTACATAGTGAATTGAAAGGATGCAGACTACTACAAAAACTTTAATCAAAACGAACAAACAAAAAGGGATCAAAACTTTAACAACTACTCAAAATATTCTATGTTTCAATCTTCACATTTCCTTACTTGCTTTAAAATATTTCGAGCTGATTTTCGAATTATATTGGGACATGGAGAGAGTGTTTCATGTGATTCAAATGCTATTGTTTACTACCTTGGTATAACATAAAGCAATTCCATAGAATGAATCATCGACTCTGAAATAATTTCTAGAATCCCACGGTATGAAGAATCCATTTCCTTTCTTGTAAATTCATAAGCAATTCACTAATTGCTTGTACCGGTACAAAACCTTGGAAGAATGACCTTCATTTCGTTGTCATATTTCTTAGAAGAATAATAAGATAGCTGCATCATTCAGGAAATTTGCAATAGGTACCTACTCAGCTTACAGTTATTTCGTTGCAATATCAGGATATTGCGAAAACACAAGCTACATCGAAATAGACTGAGTATCTGCGTGAGAACGTATATTTTATAATGGTTCCTCTATTTCATCTGAGGTAGCTCATTGATTAAACCGCAATAAATAATAAAATACAAAATTGAATTGTGTTGAAAGTTTTCTTGTTCAAGTTTCCATTATTAATAGTTGAAATATTGATATCTCAGAAAATGATTCAGTAATATGATATAATATTGACGATAAAAATAAATAAATGATTAATGAAACAATATTTTTAATTTTCTCATAATTCTATAAAAATACTCATGACGCGAATCGAAGTACTACTTCTTTATCAAAGATGAATATCTTTTCATTTACTCAAACTTCTTTATCATTTTGATAAAGAAGTAGTACTTCGAAGCGCGTCATGCCTTTTTTTATTAAATTATGAGAAAATTCTTCATATTGTTTCATTATGGATATTCATTTTCTCCAAGTATCGGCCTCATAATTCATCAATTTTGAATAAACTATTGACATGGCCAATTATTCAAGACAAACAGTTTACTCCAATATCAACAATATACATTTTAACAATGAACAAATTAAAGAGTATTTAAGTACAATTTCAGAATACGATCAAAATATTAAATTCGTGAAGATCATATTTCTGTTGTTTCATTTTAAAACAAGAATACATAGCAGGCAAAGCATCAGCTGATACACGAATTTGTGATATAAAACGTCTTTTCTCCAATAGAGGGAGCTCGCGTTAATATTTCACTGAGAAAAATTCCCCTCAATTTGATATAGGACATATGTTCGTTTTGAAAGTCATCGATTCTTGATTTAAAGATTAAATATGGACTGATGATTCATAATAATATCGAAACAATTGTATCTTATTATCATTCAACAAGATCGATGAATTTTTCGAAACGCTCTTAATATTCACTCTCGAAAGAGATGGGTTCGTTCTCGTTGACAACATTAGTGTAGACACCTCCCTGAGAGTTTTATTTTATCGAAATATCGAAATATTTCTATATTTCGATTGAGAGTCTCAGTATTCACTAATATTGAATGATTTGTGAATCTATATAAACTATATATATATATATATATATATATATATATATATATATATATATATATATATATATATATATATATATATATTTATATATATATATATATATATATATATATATATATATATATATATATATATATATATATATATATATATATATATATATATATATATAAATCCTAAATATATACTAAACCCATCACTCTCGAAAGTGATGGGTTCGTTCTCGTTGACAGCATTTGTGTAGACAGCTCCCTGAGAGTTTTATTTGAAATATTTCAATATTTCGATTAAGAGTCTCAGTATTTACTAGTATTGAATTACCTGTGAATCTTTGAACTAGCTACACTTTTGCCCGCCTGGGCGTGATCTGGAGCGATTAGGCATGGGATCGTTCGTACACATTTCAGGCAATTTTCTGTTGTGTTCGAATGAAATATCAACAAAGCCTTCCACTCGCACTCTTGTTGTCATGAGTGGGAATCTTGAACGCTAGGGAGTGTTTATACGTCTTTTCGCCGATGGAGGGAGCCTACGTGAGTATTTCACTCTCTAGAACTTCTCTTAATTTGGTATGGGACCTATGTTCGTTTTGAGAGTCATCGATTCTTGATTGATAGATTAAATATGGACTGATGATTCATAATAATGATGAAACAATTGTATCCTATTATCATTCAACAGGATCGATGAATTTTTCGAAACGCTCTTAATATTCACTCTCGAAAGTGATGGGTTCGTTCTCGTTGACAGCATTTGTGTAGACAGCTCCCTGAGAGTTTTATTTGAAATATTTCGATATTTCGATTAAGAGTCTCAGTATTTACTAGTATTGAATTACCTGTGAATCTTTGAACTATATATATATATATATATATATATATATATATATATATATATATATATATATATATATATATATATATATATATATATATATATATATATATATATATATATATATATATATATATATATATATATATATATATATATATATATATATATATATATATAAATAAATATATTTATAAATATATAGTAAAGTAAATATTATTCGAGCTAACCATGCACGTACGGATCATATTGTATATGAAGAAATATTGAAATGTGAATTTGGATTCGAAATTACATCACAATTGTTTTTCAACCTCGACTGGGATACGGTCTCTCAGGTTTACGCCTTGTCCAACGGGCGTATTGAAATCCAACCTGCTGTCAACGGTTGGTACCAATCTGCGGGATATGCCGACAATTTTCATACCCATTCAAATTTTCTTGCGCATCAAATATTATTTAAATATTTTTCGACGTCTCGGCTTAGACCATCCTTGAGGGATAAATAGTCACCTCATAGGCAAAGCAGTTTTCAAATCTCCCAATCCGGAGAGAACAAACGCGGTAGCCTGAAATATTGCGACTTACTTCAGAGGTTGTCTGTATTTCTTATTTTTTTTGTTTTGTTTTCACCTACAGTGAAAACGGACATGTGAAAAGGTTGGTCTATGTATGTATTGAAAACTGGTGTTTCATTGTTATGACTATGTACATACAATCTTAAGAAACTTCGGAATATGCCCATGTTTTCTTGTTTGTTTCAGGACATCTAAAGCAGGAAGCAGAGGAATTAGGGAAGGCAGTTCGGGTTATGACAGCTCGGACAACGAAACAACCAACCAGTACAAACAAAACAGGAAATATAGGTCGGATCCAGATTTCCGGATGCAAAATATACATCCTGCGTATCAGCATGGGGTAGGGCGCCTTTTCATCACATCTTTATTTCTTTTATTTTTTTGATAAGCCTAGATTGTGTTGAAACTTCCGTGGTATGTTTGTGGTAATTCAAGGGTCATTAAACACGTTTTTCTCAATGATCTATAATATTAAATCTATGGACAGGATATATTGAGAATGCATTGAATTGCGTGACACACCCTGTACGTGAAATTACGTTGAGATACAATGAGTCACGAATTTTAGTACACTCCCAGGTGAATTGTCATCCGAATATATATATATATATATATATATATATATATATATATATATATATATATATATATATATATATATATAAATGTACACTACTTTTTGGATATTCTGGGTATGATTACTACTACTTTATTTAAATTATTTATTTTTCTGAACGTTTCAGATGTTTTTCCCTCCTTCTTCAGCAGTATAAATCTGAGATGTGAAACAAAACGGAAAACAGAGACGTATATAATCATCTGTTAAGTGAGATTAAATTTAAAAATTGAAAAATTCGAATTTTCACACGATAAGTTAGAAAAAAATTTTTCGGCGTCAAGTCAAAATTTCTCCAATTGAAGGTACCAATTTTGAAAGCATATTGGAGAAATTTTGACTTGACAAAAATTTTTCCAATTGAAGGTACCAATTTTTAAAGGTTATACCTTCAATTGGAGAAATTTTGACTTGACGCCGAAAAATTATTTTCTAAGTTATCGTTTGAAAATTCGTTATTTCTAATTTTATCTCATTCAACAGATTTACTTTATTTAATTAATAATTTTATTCAATAGATAGATGATTATATATGTCTCTGTTTTCCATTTTGTTTGACATCTTAGATTTATAATGCTGAAGAAGGAGGGAAAAAAAATATATATATATATATATAAATATATATATATATATAAATATATGAATATACAAAAAAACTATTTATTAAGTTTGACATTTATATATAATATATATATAATATAACAACGAAATATAATATATATATATATCACAATATATATATATATATATATATATATATATATATATATATATATATATATATATATATATATATATATATATATATATATATATATATATAATATAAATGAAATTTTTTGTGCTTATGGCACTGAATGAAATATTTAAGAAAATGAACACAAGAACATTCATTCGAAAAATTTTAATTGATCAAGAGAATGTTATAGTAGAGCTAGATATGTGAACGCATACGATGTGATGCCTCCATTATCCTTCAAACGAATAAATGTTAGAGAAATATTGAAATCGATGCCACACATGACTCCAAGTGGAAGACCGTAGAGTTATGAATACTCTACAATTCCATCTATGGGAATCAGTAGAAAACACCTCTCAGATTATAGACACATCAAGCATCGAAATTTCACATATCTTCTATACCCGTAGGTATCTACTGAATTGCAATGTCTATTTGACAAATATCATCGAACGATGTTTTCAAATGTCAATAGGTTGCGTTAGTAGTACGCTCGCGTTTATTCCCGTATTTCAGGGGCCTATTCGACGATATTTTTAAGATATTTCTCTAAAATTTATCCCTTGAAGGATAATGGAGGCATCACATCGTACATGTTCACATATCTAGCTCTACTATAACATTCTCTTGACTAATTTAAATTTTTCGAATGAATGTTCTAGTGTTCATTTTCTTGAATATTTCATTCAATGCCACAAGCACAAAAAATTTCATTTCCTTAAAAATATCGGCGAATAGGCCCCTGAAATACAGGAATAAACGCGAGCGTACTACTAACGCAACCTATTGACATTTGAAAACATCGTTCGATGATATTTGTCAAATAGACATTGCAATTCAGTAGATACCTACGGGTATAGAAGATATGTGAAATTTCGATGCTTGATGTGTCTATAATCTGAGAGGTGTTTTCTACTGATTCCCATAGATGGAATTGTAGAGTATTCATAACTCTACGGTCTTCCACTTGGAGTCACAAGAAGATGCTTGGGGGTTGAAATCGTTGCCTCACTTCTCTAGACGTGGTGCGACTGACGAGTTCCTTGCAGAACGAAACATATATGTCTCGCACTTCCTTCAGGTGTGGCATCGATTTCGATTGTATGTATATAATATATTGTATATATATATAATTCGATTGTAATATTTTCGATTTGTTATATCAATATTTCTCTAACATTTATCCCTTGAGGGATAATGGAGGCATCACATCGTACACGTTCACATATCTAGCTCTACTATAACATTCTCTTGATTAATTCAAATTTTTCGAATGAATGTTCTAATGTTCATTTTCTTATATATATATATATATATATATATATATATATATATATATATATATATATATTTAACATTTTTAGCAATAACAGGGTATTTTCGATGTTAAAAGCTTTATTTTTGTTGACGTTTCGTTGTACATTACCACTTTGTCAAAACTTGTGATATACAATGAAACGTCAACAAAAATTATTATCAAAAAAAAAAAAAAATATATAATAAAAATATATATATATATATATATATATATATATATATATATATATATATATATATATATATATATATATATATATATATATATATATATATATATATATATATATATATATATAAAATATATATATATATATATTTAAAAAGTGGTAGTTTTTATAGCATATTCCTTACTCTGCTTTCAAGCTTTTGGTTATCTTTGTAACCTTCATCTGGAAATCTAAGAGTGCAGTTATTATGAATTAAGCAAACTATCGAAAGTGACATAGTGAACAATGTGAAGTTTGAAAATTATGTGTGAACTATAATAAATTTTCTATAAGAGTGATATTCTGACTATATTCAGTGAAATCTATGACTCTACTGTGACATTATTTCGATCAATTCAAATTTTCGGAATGGACGGTCCAGTATTATCATCAATAAATTCATCAAAAATTGTAAAAGAAGTTTCTCCTACTTTGGCGTTGACACGTTTTTCAAGCTTATTGGGTCATTTCGATAACAGCGTCACCTTGTGCAACTAATGAATGAAATGAAAAGAAAGTAAAATATTCCTTTCTGGAATGTTTTACTCGATGCTGTGTGTGTGACCTAGTTGTCTACAGTTCATCATGAACAATTATAATGTTTTTGAGTTTCAATGCCATATAATCGAATTCTTTGAAATATTGATAGTGTATGAAACCTTTTTTTTAGAGACTCAGATCCAGTGTTTCCATCACAGCATAGCTTAAGGTCACTGTCATTATCATTAGTGTTTTTTTCAATTTGAATGAAAATATACATCCTACGTAATTATGATTAAGAAATAAAAGTTTGCTCCTTGATATTGTTGTATATTATCCACATTAAAATTTCCTGAAACAAATGGGACTGGGTATTCAATATTTATTTCATTGAAATAGTCGTACCTCTCCACATCATTCATAAAATTCAGTATCTTAATATTGAAATTCTTGCTCTTCGAAGGCAAACCCTGGTATACCTCTGGCAGCCATGCAACAAGGTGGTTTACGATCGCCAACGAATCAATGGAACAGAAATAAAAGTATATCTGAAGCTAATCTTTTAGCAACCGAATACTCGAAAACATTGCATGACTCACCAACTAGAGATCCCAGAAGAAATAGTGTAGCGGAATTTGGACATCACGATGTGGTTGATCATAGGTAGTTAAATTAACACATTCATGCCAGACAAATATAACGACTTCTCTGAACTAATTTCTCCGCCTACTTTTTTAGTGCAATGAGCAACTTAACTAGACCGATGTCGAAACAGGAGAGTCATATCTCCTTGAATACATCTAGAAAGACTCATCCTATTATGAGAACTGATTTTGTTCCAAATGATGATGAGAGCGGCACAGTTTTTCTTTATCCGCACCTCCAAGTAAGTATTTAAGTTTCATTCTAAAATCACTAAGATCAATATTTCACAAAGTTTTATACGTAATTGTTAAACACTTCAAATATAAGAAACTCCAATCAACTGCTGCTTAGTCTCTGTATTAGCAGACTCAATGCACTGGAAAATATTTAACGATTATTTGAAATAGAATAGAAAAAAAGATGGTAAATATTCTCATCTCAGTCATTCTCATATTTGTTGAATATATCTTCATCTTTGAAAGAACTTTCAGAAATTTTATTATTGAAGTGGAAGTTATGTTATATTCGAAAATGTTTGTTTGAAATGAATATATTTTACTGTACAACTTCAATTTACATTGACAGTCCCGTCTGAGCAGTACTCTGCATCTACTTTCTGAACAAGGTACCTATTTTTATCTTCTCAAACCGATAATAAAGAATATTGATCGTGTTATGAGATTTATAGATATATATTTTTAAATATATACCTATAAAAGCATTAATAGATATCAGATATATATTTTTGAATTGACAGCGGAAACAAAATGAATAAAATTTTTCAAATCCTCAATGAGTATAATTACTTAAATATGATAATTAGTTCATAGCACAATCGGTTTTAGGTAGCAAGTGTGGGTCTCTGGCCGAAATCGAAAACGTGCTGCAAAGGTAAACAGCACTTACTCCTCAACGATATATCTTTCGAAGCAAGAGGAGGAGAAATGCTAGCCATTATGTCAACTTCAGAGGAGGAAGGCACTGCTCTTTTGGATTTGGTGGCAGGGATATCTAAGCCAATAGTGGGCGATATAATACTCAATGGACATCATGTGACGAGAAATGCACTCCAATCAAGAGTGGCTTACGTGCAGAACGATCAGCATTTATGTCATGATATGACAGCTGCTCAAACCTTACGATTTCACTATGATCTCAAAAAACCTACTGATAAATTAGGGTACTTTAAAGTTGATGCCATGGATAGGGTGAGATTATTTGTCTTTTTTTTGTCCCCTGTAGATATATATATATATATATATATATATATATATATATATATATATATATATATATATATATATATATATATATATATATATATATGTATATACAGGGAGGTCCTTCGGGAACTCCATCGATACATATATGGAAAAGTATACATGGGACATATCTAGAAATCTGGTAGTGAACTAATGTGGATGCGGGTCATCCGACTGAAATATTTTCATAATGGTGGCACTTCCGGTGAAGTAGATGTCAAGTTCCGTATCGTAAATAAAATACCTCATTAGCACATTCTCCATAAATAATAAATAAATTCAAATAATCCTCATTTGTAAAATTTAAACGTTCTGGCATTATTATTGAAAATTTTTCAACCTGTAGATGACATCATATGGTTTTGCTTTTTCTAACGCCGTCATAGCCAACTCATATTAACTGTACCTTAAGGCGCATAGCTCAATATGAGTAGAAAAATGTTAAATTGTCAATTATAAAAATTATTATTAAAAAAAAATAAAATCATAAAACAGGGGATTTCTATTTGAAAAATAACTTTCTCCGTTTTTTTGAACTTGAGAAGTTAATTTTGTTCTTCTTTTTTGATCACTCTGTACTCATATTCTTGAAAATTTTATACAAAGACTTGTAAGGTCGATCTTCTTCTGGAATTTTTCGAGGAATCTAAAATTACAATAAAACGCATGATGCTCGATTTAAAATTCGGAAGTTGACATCTACTTCCGGTACAACTGAAAGTCCAATATCATATTAGTTTACTAACAAATATTCAGATTATTCCCAAGTTTATTTTTTTAGCGTGTTATTGCTACAAGTATTATGAAAATGACTATATCGAACATCAAGTATCTTTTCTTATTACAGATTAATATATTAATAGAAGATTTGGGTTTGGAGCAAGTAAGGGACACCAAAGTTTCATCGATGACTATTTCAGAGAGGCGGCGGTTGAATGTAGCTTGTCATTTGCTACTTGATACTGATATAGTATTACTCGATCAGCCAACAAAAGGAATGGATATCTTCGATACATTCTTCCTGATAGAATATTTGCGCCAGTGGGCTAGTGGTGGAACGGGAAACGCTTTAGGTTAGTTCTATTTGCGTTCTAGATTTTTTCATTCTATGAATTTGTAGTTCAGAATTTCAAATATGTTTCGAAATTTAATTGGAATCTGATTTCCTCTAAAAATTGGTTTTGACATATTTCAAATACTATTTGCATTGAGTATTAAACGATTTTCGCGAACGAAATCAGAAAGGTAAAAGTAAATAGAAATTTCGATACTAATGTTTCACGCGATTCAAATTCTTTCATTGTATGACCTTGAACTTAAGGGACTCGAGCGCAGACTGAAGAGCGTTGAGTTATTCGAGAATGTCCGACCAGTTTAACAAAACGAAAGAAAAAACAAATACTAGTATATTCATATCGTTTTCATGTTCTCTTATCTTTTCACAAGAGTAATGTATGTTCGTACAAGAATTATTCTAAAAATCCATGAACTTTATTTCAACACTACATGATTTATAATGATATTCTTTTTTCAAGCAGGACGAATCGTAATCCTCACGTTACATCCGCCGACATACGAGATATTTACAATGCTCTCTAGGATAGTATTAATATCAGCTGGCAGGACTATGTTCAGTGGAAAGAGGCGGGACATGTTGCCATATTTCGCTTTAGTTGATTATCCCTGTCCCTCCTTCAAGAACCCATCAGATTATTATCGTAAGTTTGATAAATTATCTTCTTCAAGTTGTAACAACTCTGAATCTTGTTCAACACTTGTACATTGTCAAATAGTCCGAATTAATATAAGAACATTCTGGTAATACTAATGATTGTTCATTCGATTACATTATTAAATGGATATATATATATATATATATATATATATATATATATATATATATATATATATATATATATATATATATGAATGAATATTATATATATATATATATATATTATATATGAAGAAATATTTGAAATTTGGAATCGAAATTACACCACAAAAGTTTTCAACCTCGACTGGGATACGAACCCAGGTCTCTCAGGTTTACGCCCTGTTGCTCTACCAACTAAGCTACCGAGGTCTACTAATTCGCGATGCAATTCCGACTATATCTAATTACTCTTTTTGTTCGCAAGCTAGTCATCGACGCACGGGTTGTCGTCTTCAAACTGTACGAACGTGAGTAAACACCTTCCCATCCTCCCAGATGTATTATTGAATTTTTTCGTTAATGAACATGAGGTTAAATTGAAGTGAATATTATTCGTGCTTACCATACACGTACGGACATATTATATATGAAGAAATATTTGAAATTTGGAATCGAAATTACAATTACAATTACGTAATTACAATCGAATTGTAATTTCGATTCCAAATTTCAAATATTTCTTCATATATAATATGTCCGTACGTGTATGGTAAGCACGAATAATATTCACTACAATTTAATCTCATGTTCATTAACGAAAAAATTCAATAATACATCTGGGAGGATGGGAAGGTGTTTACTCACGTTCGTACAGTTTGAAGACGACAACCCGTGCGTCGATGACTGGCTTGCGAACAAAAAAGAGTAATTAGATATATTCGGAATTGCATCGCGAATTAGTAGACCTCGGTAGCTTAGTTGGTAGAGCAACAGGGCGTAAACCTGAGAGACCTGGGTTCGTATCCCAGTCGAGGTTGAAAACTTTTGTGGTGTAATTTCGATTCCAAATTTCATATATATATATATATATATATATATATTTATAGAATTATGGGTAGTACAAAAAAATAATGTTACACCATAAAGTAAAAATACGTATACATCCATATAATAAATATTTACATTGTAAAATATTATTCACTTTCTATATAGGAATTCAGAAATACTAACGTAAGGTAACGTAAATACTAATGTAAGGTTCACTAACTAAAATTAATTTATAAGGTTTTTCTCGATGGGACTCTAACTCCAGAATTCTGATATTCCGGGGAATTGAACAGTCTTATAGCTGTATATACGGTTCCCTTTTCAGTCAACGTCAACGTATGTTGAAAATGCGTGAATGTTCTTCTTGTATTGTTTGTATTCTGCCACTCTTTTAAATGATTATTTTTCCGAAAAAATAGTACCTACTGTTTTATATATAAGGAAACCCGGCATAGTGATAAAGTTTTCGGATTTAAAGTTACAAAAAAATTGCAAAATATTGAATTACTTATCTCATATATTTTCATTCATTTCATTTATAAGGGTAGTTTTCAAATGTAAGGGTATATGTAGTTTTGGTAATATGTAGCTAACAAAAGTTGCAGAATGCGAACAATTTTGAAATTAAATATACAATGATAATCGAGATTATATAATACAATATCAATTATTAAAACATAATCGAAAAAGTGTTTAATTGCATAAAAGTTAGGTATGCCAGTTAAATAGACAATACTTATTAGACTTACTGCTAGTCTCATATTTATAATTTTTTTTATCATTTATTTGTTGCTAATTTACGAGTACAATCTACTCAATAGTAATTAGTAAATAATATAAGCAAAATTTAATTTGACACAGTTTCCATCCAGTGAGAGATAACTGATTATTTTATGTAAGTACGTCTTCTGCCCATGTCCCGATAGAGGGAGCGTACGTGAATATTTCACTAGGTGAAATACCCCTCAATTTGGTATAGAAACTAAGTACGTTTTGAAGGTCATCGATTCTTGATTGATAGATTAAATATGGACTGATGATTCATAATAATGATGAAACAATTGTATCCTATTCTCATTCAACAAGATCGATGAATTTTTCGAAACGCTTGTATTATTCACTGTCGAAATAGTGATGGGTTCAGTTCTCTTTGAGAATATTTATATATATATATATATGATATATATATATATATATATATATATATATATTTCGATTAATAATATATATATATATATATATATATATATATATATATATATATATATATATATATATATATATATATATATATATATATATATATATATATATATATATATATATATCCTTTAAACCCAATATATGTCCAAGTGTACAAAAATGTGCATTTTTAATATTGCGAGCCAATCATATCGTTATACACTGCAAGTAAGCATGAAATTTAAAAAAATATTCCAAATCGAACATTGCTACTGTTTAAACTCCAGTTATGTTCTTAGTTACTGAATATCTGAATTGAAATTAAATTGATGAGAATAAGTTCTAAATATAAGATATAAATATAAGATCTGAATAAACCATAAATGTGAAGAGAGTTTTGAGTATTTTGGGATTCGTTGATCAATATGTTACTCATATATTCCGTACAGATAAAAATTACTCTATCTCAATAACAACCTACATCACATTTCAATTCAAACTAATTGAAATTAATAAAAATATGAATTTTTTTTCAGTTGATTTAGTTACATTGGATGATTTATCGGCTGAAGCAATGTTGGAGTCTTCTCAGCGTATAGAACAACTAGCAGAAATTTTCAGACAAAAACAAGAGCCGTTAAGCGATCCTGGGCCCCCCTCGTCACTTCCTTTAACAGTGAAACCCGCAAATTTTTTCATACAGGCATTCGTTTTATTCACGTGAGTTTCGAAATACTAACTTAACGTTTTATTTTCTTCAATCTAGTCTAGTCTTTGATGTCCGTTTGAGCGTAGGCTATTTTTTCTGTTCGGTTGAAAAAAATTAAATTGCACAAATAAATTGATATGGGTTTGTGAACATGCTCCACAAATTGTTCAATAAAAAATCATACATCTATGAGAAGAATATTTTAGACATTTTATCAATACAATTATACAATTCATTAGTTTGTTATAGTTTTTGAAAGTGGAGATAATTAATTTTCGAAAAACTAAAATTAACTTAATTAAACTCAAATACGCACTCTGAATTACTTCATGCATTCATTAGATACTTATTTTGCAATTAATATATAAGATTGAGAGAGATTTAAGTTGATTAACATCCGTAATTCTTCGCGAAGACTCCGAATTTTATTCAATTCTTCATCAAGGTTTCAATAACCTGAAAAAGATGATATATGAAACTATTTTTGAGTCAGTTTGCTCAATATTTACTTATCATAAGGAACTGTTACTATTGTGCAATTATAATAATAAATTCCTGTCAAACATTGTGAACACTACGCGAACAGTTTTATCGCAAACCCATTAGTGGAAATCTGAATTATGAATACCTTATTCATTTCCTGATAATGAAATCCAATGTGGAGGATTCAAGTAGACCATCAAAAATTACTTGAGAATATTCACGAATTATTCGCGAAAGTTGTTGTTCGAAAAGTTTATGTGAAATTTATGAACGCATTGTACTATAAATGGATTGAATAATAATTCGTTACTTCAAAATAAGCCATATGTTCCTAAAATTGATATATTTGCATCCGCTGTAGTGTCTTCTGTAGTAAGAAAATCTATCGTACAGTGACATATTACATATTGAAACAGTAAATATCGTATATTAGTTCTCAAACAAACATGTTCAAATTTTTTTTTCTCAAAACCCTAAACAAAAAGGCGCGAATAGTAGGTACCATCTACTAGAAAACTGAATATAGAGTTGATGAATCCTTAATGTGAACTCTGGCATTAATACACTAGCAATTCAAATTTTCTGTTACTTTTGAAAAACATTCAGAAAACTCATTTGAAGTAACTGCTTATAAACTTAACTTATATGCCTCCGTATATATATATATATATATATATATATATATATATATATATATATATATATATATATATATATATATATGTTCTCTGTGTTCTCAATGTTCTCTGTGCTTCTTGTCAATTCATTCGATTGTTAATTTTGGTTATCATACGGAAACATTTTTATATCTACAATTTCAATTTCTACTGATTATTGTTTTAATTGTTTTAAATTCTGCTTATTTTACTATTTATTATTATTATTATTTTTTAAATAACATATTCCTGTTGGATGGTTGTTGGCCATACCTTTTATTCTTAGTTTGCCGTAAGTTGTCAAACATAATTTTTACAAGTATAATTGTATGTAAATGTTTTTCAGAGTCCTGATGAAGATTGTAATCACAATCGAAATATAGACCAGGCATCCAAATTGAATGAAACCTATTCATAGTGGCCTTTCATTTGCCTATAACCCATATAATTACATTTAAATTACCAGGCAATACTCCTTCTGATTAATGATATATATATATATATATATATATATATATATATATAAATTTATTTTTATATTTTTCTCTAATAATAATTTTTCGATAATTTTTTAGGAAGGCTATGGTATACAGTCAATCGAATACTTTCCTGAATTGGTTAACTTTAGTAGTTACATCGACAAGTCTTTCACTTATAATAGGTGCAATTTTCTGGGATGTGCCAAAGACGGACTTCAATTTGAATTTAAACGACAGGCCAGGATATCACTACAACGTTATGGCCATGATGTGTTGGCCTCTTCTATTATTGATAACGTCATCAGAAATTAAAAAAAATAGGAATATTGTAGAAAGGGATATCCGAGATGGACTATACAGTAGATTTACATATATATTTTTTAAGGTATGTTGAAAATTTCATGAGGACGATCTACGTGTTATTCTGATTCTTTCATTTCAGACTTTATTCAATATATTTCCTTCCCTTTTCATATGGTTGAACTATCTTGTGCCAAGCTATTCCATGTCAGGGTTATATATGCAGAGTCCGAATGATTACGATGGATTTTATATATACCTAGGTAAGATATAATTTTAACTGAAACAATTTCTTTGAAATATATTACACTATAACACGAAAATTATACGAATTGAATATTTAATTCCATAAAAACTAAATACGAACAAAAATTGGAGGAACAATTGAGTTAGGGCCTAGAAATTGGGAAAATTCAACCTCTCCGGTTGAATTTTCTTTTGTTTCTTATGAATTCCTTGGCCGGTCCGATCCCCACGCTAAAAAACCAATTAGGCCTCAACCTCTCTCCACTTCTTAACCGAGAGAGCTAGATATATATATATATATATATATATATATATATATATATATATATATATATATATATATATATATATATATATCTATATATAAATCACACTTATTAGAATCACGTGGCTTACCATGAGTTTTTCAGAGGTTTCCTCATGGTGAAGAAGACTAAAACTTCCGAAGCGAATGTTGAGCCCGAAATATTCCTCTGATAATGAAAATCAATAAGTGAAAATACGAAAAAACTAATTTGATTTTCTATGGAAAAATAAGTTTGACATTTTGATATCTATATTAATTCATAAATTCAATTATTGATTAGTTTTGAAATTGTGATATACAAAGAAACGTCAACAAAGACTAAAAGTTTTTCATAGCGAAAGAAGCCCTTTATTGCTCTGATAAACATTCAAAATAGTGAAAATACGAAAATATATATATATATATATACTATATATATATATATATATATATATATATATATATATATATATATATATATAAATACTTATTACCTGTTATTTCCATATTAACTTGACAATGACTATTCATTACTTTCACTCGATTTTTGACTTTTTACTGAACACCATTTACTTGACAATGATAGTCTAAACCGGTCGTATAATTCAAATACATTGTGTGAAATGGACGAAAAGCAGTTTTATCCAGTCTGTTAGCATACTTTTGATATGCTGGGTTATGTGCATTGATTACGAGCCAATTGGCCGTTCAAAACCGGCATTCAACTGTAGGTCCACTGAAATAATAAAAATAATTCCTCATCTTATATAATGAGGAAGTTCAATATGTTTAGTTTTGAAAATTCAAACATTAATAGATATTTGTATTTCCATAACATATGCAAAAAAGTTAAATTAACTTGGCTTCAATCTTTGAAGCTCAAACTTGAATGTACGGCATTTATGAAAACAAAATCATAATGATCATATGATTATATGGTCGCATCATATCACTTTAGTGAAGCACCAGAACTGTATTTACAACTTCAATCAAAATGAAAAGCTTGATTTAAACTTGCTGTGAGATACAAGTTCAAATAACCAAACATTATTTTTTTATTTAGATTATTATATAGCTACGGAATATTTTTGGTAATAGAGCTATTCCATTCATTAATATTTCAACATCACATTATCTTACATCAATACTTCCTTAACAGCAGTGACATTTCGAAAGTGAAAAAGTTCATAATGCAAATATATCATGTGAGAAAAACAACTGTTATTTAAACATATTAAACAAAGGCGGATATTGTCTTCCACATGGTAAGGCGTTTGTGGTTTATCCGCATAGATCAATGACTCTACATAGCCCCACAGAAAGAAGTCCAGCAGTGTGAAATCACAAGATCTTGAGGCCAATTCACAGGTCCAGTACGTGAAATTATGTGACATGTTGCACCGTCTTGTTGAAACCACAGCTTCTGGACATCATGATTGTTCAATTCAGGAATGAAAAAGTTAGTAATCATGGCTCTACACCAGTGATGGGCAAACTTTTCAAAAGAAGGGCCAGATGAAATTTAAAAATTTACAGGCGGGCCAAAAAAACAAAAAAAATACAAGTTATAGGCCTAAAAATTTTTATTGTTTAATTTTACATCATACACAACTTATATACTAAAATGGTAAAAACTTCCACACAAGTCACAAAAAATGATTAGTCTTTAGAAGAGCAAGAAGGCGTATGAGACAGATGAATCTGTGACTGAGATTCTAAAAGTTGATCATAATCTGGTAGAAACTGAGATGAGCTGATTCGCAGTAGTGAAGCTAAATTATGGTCAGTCAATCGATTTCTAACACTGTCTTCGCGAAGCTTCATAGTAGAAAACAATTGTTCACAGATGTAGGAAAAGTAATACATCGAAATTATCTTCTGAGCGTGAGATTTCAGGTTTGGAAAAGTTGTTTTTGACAGGGCCTTGTAGAACTCAATCTTCGAAACATTGAGGAATAGTTGTTTCAATTCAGTGCTACACTGCAACTCAATTAGTTCGAGCTGCAGTTCTGGTTCAACTGATTCACAATCCAAATTAAATGGCATGCTAAAAATCTACAGGTCCTGTTCGATAACTTTGAAGTCTTGGAATCTTCGTTCATATTCTTCATGAAGGCATTTTACGTTTTCTCATAGCTCTCAACTTTGTCTTCTGTAACTGCAATGGATTTCAACCTTGGAAAATGAGTGAAGTTTTTCTTGAGTAGTTGTTTGGAAAATAGATTTAACTGCAGTTTGAAACCCCTGATATGACCTCAAGTATCATGAATCGATTGATTTCTTCGCTTGGAGTTTAAGGTTCAATTCATTGATGTGGCTAAAAAGATCTGTAAAAATGCAAACTCTGAAAGCCATAACATATCTTTCAAATGATCACACTCGTTCATTCCTTTTTCTTCCATAAAAGAGATAATTTCGTCTTTTAGATCCCAAACTCGTTCAAAAACCCGTCCTGCACTGAACCACCTTACTTTGGTGTAGTGAAGTACGTCAGAATATTCTGACTGCAATGAGTAAAGAAACTCTTGAAATTGCCTATGGTGGAGTGCTCGCGAACGAATGCTAGCGCTGATGCATCCCGAACTTGACCGAGCAACACCGAACGATCTACAGGACAGGCCACTCGCATCGCACTAAATCGCCATACTACCGATATACATACATTTTGTACGGAAAGAAAACACGCGATGCAAACTCAGTTAATGTTAGATGCGATAATACCATACTTAAGACTCCCGATAACTATTATAGCTGCACAAAAAAAGTTATCACTTCCTATGTTCAATTAATTTTAGGGGTTAATCAAAATCGTGTCGCGGACCGGATCAGACTAGCCCGAGGGCCGCACTCGGACCGCGGGCCGTACTTCGCCCATGACTGCTCTACACTGATCATCATTGACTGTAACGTTCTGGCCATCATCGTTTTTGAAGAAGTACGGACGAATGATTCTACCAGTCCATAAAGCGCACCAGTCAGTTTTTCTGGATGTAACTGTGTTTTGAAATACACTTGAGGATTATCTTCACTCAAAATGCGGCAGTTTTGTTTATTGACGTAGCCATTCAACCAGAAATGCGCTTCATCGCTAAACAAAATTCTCGCGATACGTATTCCGCACAGAACCATTATTTTCGAAATAAAATTGCACTATTTCCAAGCGTAAGCAGTTTTATCTCAGTCTGTTAGCATACTTATGATATATGCTCGGTTATGGGCATTGCTTGCAAGCCAAATGGCCGTTTTGAACCGGCATCAAACTGTAGGTCCACTGAAATAATGAAAAAAATCTTCATCTTATATAATGAGGAAGTTCGATATGTTTCGTTTTGAAAATTCAAACATTGAGAGATATTTGTATTTCCATAACATATGCAAAAAGTTAAATTAACTTGGCTTCAATCTTTGAAGCTTGAACTTGAATGTACTGCATTTATGAAAATGAAATCATAATGGTTATAGTGGTCGCATCATTTCACTTTAGTGAAGCACCAGAACCGTTTTTACAACTTCAACCAAAATGAAGAAATTGAATGAAACTTGCTGTGAGATCCAAGTCCAAATAACGAAACATAATTTTTTCATTTAGATTATTATATAGCTACGGAATATTTTTGGAAATAGAGCTACTCTATTCATTAATATTTCAACATCACATTATCTTACATCAACACTTCCTCAACAGCAGTGACATTTCGGAAGTAAAAAGTTCATAATGCAAATATATCATGTGAGAAAAACAACTGTTATTTGAACATATTTTGTTTCAGGTGTTATGCTCCTATACCTAAGTTGCCTTCAAATATTGTTGACAGCTTTTATCTATTTGATACCTTTTTCCAATGGATCAGTGTTGGCGGCGTCTACGGTGCTGACATGTATGTTCAGCGCGTCTGGATATCTGATACATTTCAATGATATGCCAGTATATATACATTATTTGAAGTATATAAGTCCCTTAGAATGGTTACTCCCATATCTTCTAAATAGAGAGCTCTCGCCTGAAGCTTTAGCTACCGTTTTGATTTCACCAGCTTTATGCCGAAATAAACAGGTAAAAGGATATTTTTTAGTTTATTGTTGGACAATTAGAATAGAATACAATGAAAATTTGGATTAGTATCAACTCATGTAAACAAATAGAATTCAAACTAATTAGTAACTCTTCTTCTCAATTAACTAAGTACACAAAACTTCACTTAATTTCAAATCCCATATAGCAAGTTATTGAAACAAAAACCATTTTCCAGAAACCTTGTTCAGATAAATGAACAGATGTGTTTTGCTTTGATATAAATTCATGTCAATCAGCATAACTGTGAGATGATGAAGTGTGATTTTGATACCATAGTTGGTCAACATCTTTTCATTTTTTTATTCAAAATATCGATTTCTGCCTGTATGCAAAGGTGGTTGCCGGGTTTACGACAGTCCAAATTTATACTTTTCATAAGGCCAGTAAGCACATCATCAATCTCCTTGAACTGAGGGATCCAAACCTCACATTTTCAATCGGTAAAATTTTTTTTCCTGGAGAATTGATTAACTCAGATTCACTGAAAACATTTGTATTTATCCCAAGTAACCTTCGAATCAAACTTCAATCTTGCTCAGTATTTTCTCTGATATCTTTGTCTACCTGTGCTATCTGGAAATTTTCATGAGTACTTACATACATGATGTAAGTAAAGGGTGTTTTTTCAGAGGTATAGAAGTTTAAATTGCAATAAAACAACGATGGATCATTCGATTGACAAGAATTTTTTTTTATTCGAAAGATAATCTTGTGGCATTACATTTTAAATATGATTTATGACATATGACCGCCACGGCTAATCATGGCTCTATACCGATCACCATTGACTGTAACGTTCTGGCCACCATTGTTTAAGAAGAAGTACGGACCAATGATTCCACCAGCCCATAAAGTGCACTAAACAGTCAGTTTTTCTGGATGTAACTGTGTTTTGAAATACACTTGAGGATTATCTTCACTCCAAATGCGGCAGTTTTGTTTGTTGACGTAGCCAATTCAACCTGAAGTGCACTTCATCGCTAAACAAAATTCGCTTATGAAAATCGGGACAACGGCAATCTCGCTTTGTGCCCATTCGACAAATCTACGCCTTGCTTGATGATCGTTTTGCTTGAATTCTTGCACGAGTTGGATTTTGTAAGCACGCAAACCAAGATTCTTCCGCAAAATCATCCATAAAGTGGATGGACACAGATCCAATTCCTGTGCTCGATGGCGGATGAACTCATTCGGGTTTTCCTCAATGCTACGCTGTGCAGTAGCAATAGCTTCTTCTGTACGCACCGTACGGCGTCTCTGGGGATGCGAGTTATCAATAAGAGTAAACGTGGTGCGAAAACGTTCCAGGGTTAATCGAAATAACTGCTCTGATGGACGATTTTGTCAACGATAAAATGGACGTAGTCGTGATACGTATTCCGCACAGAACCATTATTTTTGAAAAAAAATTGCACTATTTGCAAGTGTTGTTCAGGCATGAATCTATTCCTGATGAATAACCAAACCAAACTGAGAATAAATCACTTCTCAGCTGTTGAATCGGTCGCCATCTTCAACAGTAATGCCACCCTAAAATTCTATACTTCTAAAAAAACACCCTTTATATTCTACATGAATATGTATTACTTTTGTACTAACAAGTATTTAAATTTTCGAACCATTCGAATCATCTGACACAAAATGAAAATAAGCATGATACTGAATCTTCACTTTAGCTGAAATGCTCCACTTGATTGCTATTTTTTCGATTTTACAGATTCTGCCCCAGGACATAATAGTACAGTCGTCATGCCCGACTCCTAATGGAACACAAATTCTATCTAATTACGGTTATTTAGATAATCAAAATTATATATTAAATTATGGAAATACTCCGCTATCCCTAGTTGTGTTTTATATGGTTTTCCTATTCCTTACATATTTATCGTTTGTTGTTAATTTTGGACGTTGCAGAACGAGGAGACAAAGAACTGGTAATAAACCTTAACTGAATATTATTTAATAATTTATTTCTTGTATATGTTACATTGTTGTTTTTATCAATATTATCATAAGAATATACATTTTGTACAAATAATAAAATACTATTCAAATAAATATTTCTTTTTTTCTTGCGTTAACCTAATGATATTATTATTTACACATAAGCATGCATTTCTATTATCTCATCATGAATTTATAATAGGTAAATATTTATACATACCACCTTATGACCTAATTTGGTTAAGAAGAAGGACTGAAGAATTTTTTTTCTGACTTTTAAACTTTTGAATGAGTTTTGAAACTTGGAGGGTGAATAGTGGCTAAAATTTTGATTCAGTTGCCAATCCATTCCATGAGCAATTTTATATAGCTGCTCACTTTCAATTAGAAGCATATATTTGTGGTAATTTCTAATGACATGTTCATATTTGGAAATTTGTTTGAATTATGTTATATATGTTACAGAAAATACTTTGAATATTTCCATTATTGCGAGTAACACATTCATATCTTTGTTTCAATGTGAGCACCTTTTAGTCACTTACGCATTCTTTAAGAAAGTAAAAAAGCATTTAACAGATTGAGCGCTGATGTTAAAAGTGAAAATACGTCGTCAAAAGTAACAGAAAATACAAATGATATTTCCACCTATACCAAAAAAAGTCAAAACGATTAAACATGAAATACAGTAAATAGGAATGTAATGATCGAATTGAGGGGTTCATTTTACTGCAGACAAAACCCAGTTGCGCAAAATATTTCTCAGTAATAACACTGAAAAATATGTCTATTATATAAAATTGTTGGTTTTTCGGAACCACCCCAATAAATCTTAAGGTTTTATTTGAAATATTTCGATAAGAAGTCTCAGTACTGATTATACATATATATATATATATATATATATATATATATATATATATATATATATATATATATATATATATATATTAATTCAATATAAGGATTGTTTTGAACTCATGAGCTATAAGTACAAACTCTTTCTTATTAAGCCAAGCTTTCGAATTTATTCAATACCTCATCAGGGCAATCTACAAATAAAAGCATCTTACAATCCCAACCTAAATTCCTGAATTGACAATTTACATACATAAATCGAGTTGAGCTATATGGTAAATCTACATCGACCTCTGAATTCCCCTATCACAACACAGCAAAACCATATAACACAATATTACAATATAATTTATCAGTTCATAAACGATTGATTCAGATAAGTTTTCACACATATTTAAAACCGCGGAAATGATAATTAGTAATATGTGTGAAAACTTATCTCAATCAATCGTTTATGAACTGATGAATTATATTGTAATATTGTGTTATATGGTTTTGCTGTGTTGTGATGGGGGAATTCAGAGGTCGATGTAGATTTACCACTTATCTCAACTCGATTTATGTATGTAAATTGTCAATTCAGGAATTTAGGTTGTGATTGTAAGATGCTTTTATTTGTAGATTGCCCTGATGAGGAATTGAATGAATTCGAAAGCTTGGCTTCATAAAAAAGAGTTTGTTTGTACTTATAGCTCATAAGGTCTAAACAACCCTTATATTAAAATAATATATATATATATATATATATATATATATATAAATATATATATATATATATATATATATATATATATATATATATATATATATATATATATATATATATATATATATATATATATAATGATGTTTACTTTTGTAGGTTAAATAATACAAGAAGTGTTTCTCTGTAAATAACAAAGATATTTTATTAACAATATAAAATAACACGTAATCTAAAAGTTTACTTTACCTGTAAATAACAAAGAAACAACATTCAAAGTTATTATTCACGAGGTTTTCTATATCTATCACTATGTCAGAATGATTCACAAAATTCAATAAATGAAATACAAGGTGCTCATAGATATGGAGAGATATCTCCATATCTATGATCTACCGTTTCACGGTAGTCATATTATCTATGAATCCGTAGTATATAATAATGCACTGAGCAATGCACTACACTACGTAATGGTCATTCCTTATATATATATATATATATATATATATATATATATATATATATATATATATATATATATATATATATAGTTTCCGTGCTATATTATCGCACTTGTAGATAATATTAATTATAGATATTTGCTATCAAAGTACACTATAACTTTCTTTCCATAATTTTTGACGAATTAATCTAAAGAATATTATAGCAGAGCTGGCTATGTGAAACATGAACAATGCGATGTCTCAATTGTCCTTCTACAAATGTTGAAGAATCTTGAAATCGATGCCTACATTTATTGAAAACATGGGATAGTTCTGTTTCGTACTACAAGGGACTCATCTGTCACACCACGTTCAAGGAATGAAATTATTATTATGTAACATTGATCCCTAAAAGGACAATGGAGACATCGCCTTGTTCATGTTTCACATAGCCAGCTCTGCTATAATATTCTTTCGAATAATTCCTCAAAAATTATCGGAAGGAAGTTATAATGTACTTTATATATAAATATATATATATATATATATATATATATATATATATATATATATATATATATATATATTTAAATATATTTGTTGCATCTCCGTGTAAATGCAGGAAATCGTTTCGTCAAAGCGCACATGCGCTCTTGTATATTTAAATCGCGCGGTTAGGAATATGCAGGCTCTCCGTGTAAATAGGAAATCGTTTCGCCAAAGCGCACATGCGCTCTTTTTCGAGTTCAAATAGGTGAAGAGGAAACGAGAACGTAGGAGGCAAAGCATTTTGGATGGTATTTCGAGTTGTTTAAGTTGATAAAATATTTTGTGTAGGAGGTAGCGAATTGGCTTTTTGGTGAGTATTAATAGTTTCAGTTTATCAATATTTACCACTTCCTCCTTTTCTCTAAGTATTTTCAGAGTATTATTTAATTTCAATATTTGATTTATTAGTAAAATTTTCGATAACGTCATGCCATGCTTGGTGCTGTTCACAAAATGGTGGTCGAGAATATTTCTGTACATCCACCATCAGAAGAGGTTTCATTAATTCAAAATCCTTAATGTATTTAATGGTTGTAAATAATGTTTTTTATAATGAGGCCGGAAATATTTTGTGGAAAGCATCTCAGCACGGGCATTGTTTATATAGAGTACGTAACATTGAAAGTTTAGGTTCTTCTTCCTAATAGGAAAGCCGTGTATGGTACGGGACTATACTTATCCCGCAATATCCGTTCCGTCCCTACCAGGGAAGACAGTTCAAAGCCTGTTTGATAGCAGGGATTATTTATCTGTCGGAGACGTCCAGTTCTGATAGTGCAGACGAGCTGAGTGCCGAGCTGTTGGTTCAGGGCAGCTAGATATCATAACATCCATACGAGAAACCTGTTCAATAAATTCCCGAGATAAGTGCCTTTTGGACAATAAGATTAGTTATAATTAAATTGCTTTATTTAAGACAACCTAGCCCACATTATACTTGGTGGCGCCCTTAAAAAAGTCACTCACACCCTCATTCCTCAACTTGTGATATTACCTTCACTCAAATTTGATGAGTACGGGGTTGTACGGTAACAATATATATATATATATATATATATATATATATATATATATATATATATATATATATATATATATATATATATATATATATATATATTCAAGAAAATGAACACTAGAACATTCATTCGAAAAATTCAATTTATTCAAGAGAATGTTATAGTAAAGCTAGATATGTGAACGTGTACGATGTGATGCCTCCATTATCCTTCAAGGGATAAATGTTAGAGAAATATTGAAATCGATGCCACACCTGATGGAAGTGGGAGACATATATGTTTCGTTCTGCAAGGAACTCGTCAGTCGCACCACATCCATCGAAGTGAGGCAACGATTTCAACCCCCAAGCATCTTCTAGTGACTCCAAGTGGAAGACCGTAGAGTTATGAATACTCTACAATTCCATCTATGGGAATCGGTAAAAAACACCTCTCAGATTATAGACACACCAAGCATCGAAATTTCACATATCTTCTGTACCCGTAGGTGTCTACTAAATTGCAATGTCTGTTTGACAAATATCATCGAACGATGTTTTTAAATGTCAATAGGTTGCGTTAGTAGTACGCTCGCGTTTATTATTATTACCTATCACAAACAGAATATATATATATATATATATATATATATATATATATATATATATATATATATATATATATATATATATATATATATATATATTTATGAACTGCTAACAATACTGCGTCCATATGAAGGCTGTATACCATACACTATTGATTGCGTCCTGAATAATATTGCATCCGTATATTGGACGCAGTAATGTCAGACGTTGTTTTCAGCCTTCCTTAGTATGAATTTTAGATTTTTTTATACAAGCAGGTGGTTTGTTTTATGTTTAGCATGAAATAAAGACGGTGACCTTTCATTTCTCAAGAATATTCGAGTTATTTTCACTTATTAAATGCAGGGTCGTACGTATTAATATCACACATTTGAAAGAAGAACGTATATTCTGGTTCGACGTCTTTCCTGTAGGAGTCTCACAAAGTATTCATCTGTTCGTATATTCTCTGGTGTTATTTATGATAAAAGTGTATTATTGCGTTTTCAAATATGGCAATCAGTAGGTAAAGAATGGGGGTGCACCGTGCCGAGTGACCTTGACCTTGAGAAGGTAGGCGTGGTGGGGGTAATGGGCGGAGTCGACCTTGAGTCAGTTGTGGGGATTGACCTTCGACCTTGAATCAGTGGGGGGGTTAATGGTGGGGATTGACCTTGAATTCGATTGGTCAGGTACGGCCTTGAGAATTTCCGGCACTACTTTCCCATATATCGCGCAATACGCTAATAGAGAGTCAGTCTGAAATTAGTTCACAGTTGTGAGCAACGGCTATCCGAATCTTATCATTTTGTTAAGACATAAGTTCGAAATAGTTTGAATAATGGGTAAGTGTCAATGCTTTAATTATTTCATATTTTGTTCATTTTTTTTTAACACAATGCTTTAATCAATTCATACTTTTTCATGTTTTTTTAAATTTCCAGAGAATTCATGCTTTGAAATTTTTCGCCGGTACAGCAAGTCCAACCCAAGTCATCAGTCAACATTTTACTGTTCATTGACACATTCATCGTACCCAGGCAGCACAAAATGAAATGCTTCGCAGACGAAGAACGCAAGGTCATTCCATTGGGACAGGACAGGATACACCTGCACGACGTTCCACAGTATCGAGTTTTCAAATCATTTGAGAATGTGCGAACCTCGAGCACCCGCTTGCTTTTCCCCGCCTCCTACATATATTTACATGTAGCGTACAATCATTAGTTGTTGTGTACTCATCAGCCGAATATTCAGTATAATAATGACAGTTAAATATTTTAGTGAATTTTGTGATAGTCAAAATTCTGTGTCGAGTTTAGTTGGTCAACCTCTAGGCAAAGCGCTAAGTTCAGAGAAAAGTGTCAAGTCCTCGAGTAAATTATCTTAGAAACGCTTTATTAAGTAGAAACAATCATAAATCTGTAAGTATATTATATAATGTGTTGCTCAAACCTGAAAATTTCGATTCATCAACTATTTCTGGATATCAAAACAAAATTTTACCTTTTCATTTCAAAAATGTTCTTCATTGTACTATTTGGAATGTACATGATATTTCAACATATCAAAATTCATTGAAACTTGTAGAATTTCACGAAAAAGGATTTGCATTATATCGACATTGTTTTAAAACAGAGGATGAATCGAAATTGAATGTTGAAATAACCGATTGCGACAACTTATCCAGTTCTTCTAAGATACTAAACTCTCATAACTCTTCTTGGAGTTTAACTTCTAATATAAAGCTGAACAACATTGTCTCTGGAAGCCTATAACTTCACGAAATTTTGTTAAATATCACAAGTTATGCTGATATCGATTTTTTCTCAAACCCATTTTCCTAAAATGTTGATATTAAAATTTTATTGTTTTCTAATGATGAGCCCTCGATAGTAAAAAAATATGGATGAGTGTAAGGGTGCTTCTGAAGTCACAGCTGTATATTCAAATAGACGAGTTGATAGTGTTAAGTCTCCAATACAGTTGACTAATTGCAAAATTGATTCATCTATAGACTTTACAGATGATCTTTCGAAGTGTTCTTACAGATCCATCGAAAATTTTGATTTTGACATTTTCGATATTTCAATGTTTTTGAACGAAGAGCCTTGATTGAAAATTCACTAGATGGTGGGCTAGGAGTAACACATATTGCTAAGATGTGTGAAGGTAATTTAAAATTTCCAATGACCATCATTTCGATTAATAATTCTCTTATAAGAATGACAAAATCTGCGTCTCATTCCGATTTGAATATTTCTAATGCTTATGAGTCCTGTGTACAAAATCTGCATCTTCTACGCAATCAAGTATGTTCCGTAGAGATAGCATACTCGATCAAAGTTAGGGACCACGATCACTTAACCGGTTTTTATATAGAGGCGCTGCTCATCAAATTGTAATTTGTTTTATAAAACGTCTTAATTTGTACCAGTTATAATTCACAACCTTACTAATTATGATTGAATCGTTAAAAGCTCCAAGTGAAAGGAACTATCTCGAAATTAATGATTTAATCAATAATGGAGGGTTCGCACCTCTGAGTGTTAACGATTTTGAGATTACTAATATTTCTAATGCTTATGAGTCCTGTGTACTAAATCTGCATCTTCTACGCAATCGAGTATGTTCCGTAGAGATAGCATACACGATCAAAGTTGGGGACCACGATCACTTAACCGGTTTTTATAGAGGCGCTGCTAATCAAAATTGTTATTTGTTTTATAAAACGTCTCAATTTGTACCAGTTATAATTCACAACCTTACAAATTATGATTGAATTGTTAAAAGCTTCAAGTGAAAGAAACTATCTCGAAATTAATGATTTAATCAATAATGGAGGGTTCGCACCTCTGAGTGTTAACGATTTTGAGATTACTGTTACTCAACTACCAACAGTTGACGTAGTTAGTATTGTTGAAAAGACGGTATACTACTGAGGATTCAGACAAGGAAGGGATATTGAAAAACCTATCAAAAAAAGAAAATTATGTTTTGATATGGAAACAATAACACCTGTGCGAGAAGATACAGATTTTTATACCGGACTCAATGTAATTGAGTCCTATTTTAACATATGAAAGTAATCCGATTTTGTTACAGAATGATAACGCGCTCAGTGACGAAGATGAATGGGGTGTTAGTGAACATAAACAATTTGCTAGAACAATCGTATAAACATTTATTCAATACAACGATATTTAAAGAGTTAATCAAGGCCGACCCATGTACTGTAGTGAAGTAATGGAGATAGCTTTTTAATATGAAGAAAGTACATTTCAGTGATCCTTGTAAATTTCTTATTCACAATCTGAACAAGTCGTTTATAATAAAGTTTAAATCATAAGTTCAAGTGTTTGAATTTACATTTATATTCGATATAAATTTAATATTCGATACAAATAAATACTATTGGGAAATGTTTGTTATAGATAGAATTAGATTCAACAATAGAATAAGTAATTCAGAGAATATTTTGACTCCTATTTTAGATGTTTAACATGTAGAAAAAGTTTTTATCAATAGATTCTGTCAAATATGACCACACTTTGTATTCATGAGTTCAAATAAAAATAGAAAAAAAAAAATAATTTTATTTCTCAATATCGTTACATAATAAAGTATATTCAGAATTGAATAATTTAAAATTATTTTTATGGATCCAAGAATTATGCTCCTTCCCCATTCCTAAATATTTCACGAATAGTTTATTTCTTTTTCTTCTTAGCATTTTCTCAATCAGATAAATTTCAGGATGCTTTACTTCCTGTAATTCTAATTCGTAAAAGTACACATGATATCCTCATTTGAAGAATCGCGTAATAGGTAAGTTCTTGGGTATGTGGATTTTATCTTCCTAATTGTGAAAATTTCATTAGACCAATTGGGTGTGTAACCTTTCACGAATGCTTGTCTAGTTTTACCAAATCGTACAAAATCTCCAATTTTATACTCTTGTTTTTTTGGATTTATAAGCTTAATGTGGGAATAAGCGGAGCTGAGAATTTTTTTAGTTGAGTGTTTCCTAGCATTATATTTCGATACAATCATCTGATACTATGGAAATATACTTGAAACCTTTATTGAAGCGAGCATATAGTATCATCTCTACAAGGTCGGTCTGAAAAAGATGTCAAAGTCCTTCAACGATTACTCGTCGTCGTGGGAAATTAATTCGAACTGGCTTGTGCAGTTCATTCACCACTTCCCGTTTCAACTCAGCATTTTAGTTCAGACGCAACTTGAGTCTCAAATCAACAAATAAAAATCTTGACCTTTCATCGTACGAGATTTCTTGAATGATATATTATCTCCCTTTTGTAAAAATATCTTATCCCCTTTTTTCCATAACGTAATCAGCATCATTTGTTTCGATTTATATGGAGGCCACTAGATGGATTAGCAGTGAAAGATATAACTTCAATACTTTCATAAGGAAATATGTATTCACTTGTATTTGTTCAATTTTATATATATATATATATATATATATATATATATATATATATATATATATATATATATATATATATATATATATATATTCGTTTCAGAATCCAACACCCCTGTGAGTTGCAGATAAAGCAAGTAATGCTGCTTAGAATTATCAGTTTGAGAAAGTGTTATGTGTTGAGAAATATGGTTATAAAACTTATCGATGGTCATCTCGATGCTAGAACTTCATTGTCTGTACCAGTAATTCTTTATTTGATATTTGCTTGAATATTTATAGTATTATTTTCGAATTTTTCAACTCATTCACAATATGACTCATCTCATTGAAGTGACTATTATTAATTTCAATCTATCCACCAGTTGGTTTGGATTTTTACAAGGTACGAATTTTAAGTCCCTATTTGTGGTTTCTAGGAAGTTGAAGTTGTTTCTTTTATTCGTATTCGATTTCGTTGGAAAACTTTCAAATAACCCACCTCATGACTGTTTTTGTATTGGTGATATTGTAGTAATCCTAAGGGATGTTGGAATTTCTAATAAATTAGGATATGAGGAGACTGTTCTAATATCACTATCGGATTCTGAATTTTCTTTATAATTGTTACATACTTTTTACCGGCATTCCCTGATATTTTCTTATCTATATTATAATTTTTCCGATCAGCATTCGTTTTTTTCACAATATCCCTATAATTTCTCAAAACCGTTGCATTATATCGAGCAGTATCTTTCTTGAATAATAATTCAAGGAGTCCTTTAGTGATAGGAGAATCGATTGGACTATCACCTTTAGGGTCTCAACTGATTTGAATCTTTCTCAAAATCTATTTCAGAATTACCTATATAAAATTTGGATTCTTCAGGATAGTATCTCACACCGTATTTATGATCGAACAAATCAGGAAATGGTGTAGGTATCATTTCCTCAATATAGTCCCTAGCCATCCCCGACCACTGGTCTAACCATTCACGAAAAACATCGGTATTTTTCAATGCTTCAATATTTTCTAACTCAACTTCTGATAGGGGTTCTTGATATTCTTCAGGTTCTCCTTCAATTGGCTCAATATTTTCAGGAATATATTCAATACTATCTTCATCACCAAATGTTCTAGGAGTATCATGCAATTTTGAGGAGAATATTTTCAAAGTACCTTTCTCAGGTGTGATAACTCGTTCTGGTGTTAAAATGTCTCTTTTTATTCCTGGTTTGGTTTCAGATTTCGTAATCAGTGGTTGCTATTTCTTCATTTCTGTTTTCACATCTAATGGTTGAGCTTTTTTAATTTCACTCAACAGTTTTTCGATTGGGCGAGTAATAGGCTGAATTGATCGACAAAATCTCAATTGTTATGTTATCAAATCAAGTATCAAATGTAGTAGTTTTTTTTCTAACATTTTTTCTTGCTTTTACTAATTTTAAAGCCAAACGTTTAAAATCCTGGTGGAGCTGTTGGTGAAAACTGATGTATTATATGTTGAGGTACACCATTTCTATTACTGTTTACCACAATATTGATTTAGCAGATATTGAATTCACAGTAATTATATCAGCAATATTGTCTGATCTAGCTTTAGAATCTTTATCTAATATTTTTTTATTGAATCCAATTAATGGTGCTATACTATTTGAGCTCGTTATATCTACTTTTTCTGTACACTTAATATGTGTATGTTGTGTATTACGATTTTCTGATAACGCGAAAAATATATGTTCATATTTTGATTCTGCTTTGACCTCATGGGTAATGAAATTGTTTAAATCCTGAAGTTGATAGCATCCAGTTGGAATTCTTATTTCTTAAGATCCAATTTTTATTGAATTACAATTATCATCAATGTTTGGGATTGAATTCTACACTGCGAAAACTGTTAGACCTAACACGTATCGACCATCTTTAACTTCAATGGGTGGGTTGAATTCGGAAACTAATATGGATGATTTACCACTTAGCACAAAGAACATTTCTGTAGTGGAGATATACTTCAACTGGTATTTTATATGTGTGACCAACTGAATGAGAATTTCAGAACTAAATTACCACAGTTATATATATTAATTTTTTGATACTTCTGTCTGTTATACAATATCCTGTTCCTTTTATTATTGCTCTTGAAATAAGACTTTGCTTCTATTGGAACTTCTATATTTCCAATACTATCGAACTAATAGATTACCTTGCCATATTTCACATAGCCTGTCCAATGACTTCCATTTCCACTACTTTCATCTAAATTAATTATTTTACTATCATAATTCCTTATTTTTCGCGGTATTTGTTTTCGCATAAGAACTCCCTGAAATATGGAATCTTCAATTTCTTCACTAATTCTACAAGTTATACATTACTCAACGCGTGCCTTGGTAGCTTTATCGGTAATTTTTTGATACCATTGGTACGGACCTATATATAAACCTTTTCCCTTACGTTTCTTTCTTCGTACTAATCATTTACCTTTAGTGGCTTCCATTTGCTTGTTATGTCTAATCGTCTCTTTCAATATTTTTTTATTTGTTCTCGCTTTATCAATCGCTGCTGCTATGGATGCTGCGCCACCTCCTAAAGCTCCTAGAAGAGGTAATAATATCGGTAAGAAACCACCTCGTTTAGGTGTTACCGATATTCTAGTTTTGCATGGTTTCTTTTTTGATACTCGTTTTGTCCTCATACCTATTTTTGTTTTCGCCTTCATGAGTGTCAATACAAGAAGGCCTGCTGCTTTCTCTTTTCGACTTGCTTCCTTTGATCTCAAAATATCACTAGCTTTTTGTATCAAGGTATTATCAGATTGTCTTCTTTTCTCAAAATCTTTCGATTCAGTATATGCTAGATCGTTTTCTTTGCATGCCTTATTCAATTCATTTATTCCTGTATCTCCTCGAGCTAGTCTCTTCTCGAGATTTGTACCGGGCCCACAAAATTGATACGTTGGAATATGTAACTCAAATGGTAATTTATCTATCAAACTATTTATGAAGAAACCACCTTTCCTCACGGAGTTCCTTGTTTTTCCTGATATCTATCATTTTATTTTTCTTCGTATATATGGTATGTATTGTATGAGTATAACTTGAGAACTAAAAAATTTTCTATTTTTCTATTTATTCTTAAATAATATACATATCTACAAATGATATATATCTATATATATATATATATATATATATATATATATATATATATATATATATATATATATATATATATATATATATATATATATATATACATATATATCTCTGAATCTCATATTAGTCAACCAACATCTTCAGATTCAGAGGCCATGCTCTCAACACCACTATCATTATAACTATCCACAATGTCACCAACCATTGTCATCGGATCATTCCAATTGTTGCGGACCAGATGAAATGTCTTGAACCTACACCCACATTCCTGTGTTTCCAATGTGTAAGCCCCCTGCATACCACAATGACTGCATAACATTTCATTAGGTGCTAGACGAGGCTGGTGAATATGTCTGATAGTGAAAGGTTCATTGAAGGTTCTTACACACAAAATACATAGCAACGGTCCCTCTTCCTCATTAATATATCGGTGAAAAATTTCGAATCAGGAATTCTCTGAAAATGTTGAAAAAAAAAACGTGAAAAATTATGAAATAACTAAAACATTGTGTTGAAAAAAAAAACATGAAAAAATATGAACTAATTGAAGCATTGCCACTCACCCATTATTCAATATTATAACTGTGTTCACACTAATTTCAGACAGATTCTATATTAGCGCGTTACGCGATATAAACGAAAAGAAATTGGTAGGGCCGGAAATTCTCAAGGCCGTACATGACCAATCGAAGTCAAGGTCAATCCCCCACCATTAATTCCACCCATTACCCTCCACTGCTCACCACTGATTCAAGGTCGAAGGTCAATCCCCACCATTACCCCACCGCCGATTCAAGGTCGACTCCGCCGATATCAGCTATTTCCAAATCCATACCTCGATTGTAGTTTTTGTTCTCACCATCCATTTTAGCGGAGTCGACCTTGAATCGGCGGTGGGGTAATGGTGGGGATTGACCTTCGACCTTGAATCAGTGGTGAGCAGTGGAGGGTAATGGGTGGAATTAATGGTGGGGGATTGACCTTGACTTCGATTGGTCATGTACGGCCTTGAGAATTTCCGGCCCTACCAATTTCTTTTCGTTTATATCGCGTAACGCGCTAATATAGAATCTGTCTGAAATTAGTGTGAACACAGTTATAATATTGAATAATGGGTGAGTGGCAATGCTTCAATTAGTTCATATTTTTTCATGTTTTTTTTTTCAACACAATGTTTTAGTTATTTCATAATTTTTCACGTTTTTTTTTTCAACATTTTCAGAGAATTCCTGATTCGAAATTTTTCACCGATATATTAATGAGGAAGAGGGACCGTTGCTATGTATTTTGTGTGTAAGAACCTTCAATGAACCTTTCACTATCAGACATATTCACCAGCCTCGTCTAGCACCTAATGAAATGTTATGCAGTCATTGTGGTATGCAGGGGGCTTACACATTGGAAACACAGGAATGTGGGTGTAGGTTCAAGGCATTTCATCTGGTCCGCAACAATTGGAATGATCCGATGACAATGGTTGGTGACATTGTGGATAGTTATAATGATAGTGGTGTTGAGAGCATGGCCTCTGAATCTGAAGATGTTGGTTGACTAATATGAGATTCAGAGATATATATGTATATATATATATATATATATATATATATATATATATATATATATATATATATATATATATATATATATATAGATATATATCATTTGTAGATATGTATATTATTTAAGAATAAATAGAAAAATAGAAAATTTTTTAGTTCTCAAGTTATACTCATACAATACATACCATATATACGAAGAAAAATAAAATGATAGATATCAGAAAAACAAGGAACTCCGTGAGGAAAGGTGGTTTCTTCATAAATAGTTTGATAGATAAATTACCATTTGAGTTACATATTCCAACGTATCAATTTTGTGGGCCCGGTACAAATCTCGAGAAGAGACTAGCTCGAGGAGATACAGGAATAAATGAATTGAATAAGGCATGCAAAGAAAACGATCTAGCATATACTGAATCGAAAGATTTTGAGAAAAGAAGACAATCTGATAATACCTTGATACAAAAAGCTAGTGATATTTTGAGATCAAAGGAAGCAAGTCGAAAAGAGAAAGCAGCAGGCCTTCTTGTATTGACACTCATGAAGGCGAAAACAAAAATAGGTATGAGGACAAAACGAGTATCAAAAAAGAAACCATGCAAAACTAGAATATCGGTAACACCTAAACGAGGTGGTTTCTTACCGATATTATTACCTCTTCTAGGAGCTTTAGGAGGTGGCGCAGCATCCATAGCAGCAGCGATTGATAAAGCGAGAACAAATAAAAAAATATTGAAAGAGACGATTAGACATAACAAGCAAATGGAAGCCACTAAAGGTAAATGATTAGTACGAAGAAAGAAACGTAAGGGAAAAGGTTTATATATAGGTCCGTACCAATGGTATCAAAAAAATTACCGATAAAGCTACCAAGGCACGCGTTGAGTAATGTATAACTTGTAGAATTAGTGAAGAAATTGAAGATTCCATATTTCAGGGAGTTCTTATGCGAAAACAAATACCGCGAAAAATAAGGAATTATGATAGTAAAATAATTAATTTAGATGAAAGTAGTGGAAATGGAACTCATTGGACAGGCTATGTGAAATATGGCAAGGTAATCTATTAGTTCGATAGTATTGGAAATATAGAAGTTCCAATAGAAGCAAAGTCTTATTTCAAGAGCAATAATAAAAGGAACAGGATATTGTATAACAGACAGAAGTATCAAAAAATTAATATAATAATAATAATAATAATCTTTATTAATCCTTTCAGACATATAGAAACATATGTATAGGACACGTCAAATTACAAGATAATCAGAAATCACAATCATTGAAGTATTCTTCTACAGAGTAGTAACATTTTTTGATCAATTTCAACTTAATAACATTTATATAATGTTATATATAACTGTGGTAATTTAGTTCTGAAATTCTCATTCAGTTGGTCACACATATAAAATACCAGTTGAAGTATATCTCCACTACAGAAATGTTCTTTGTGCTAAGTGGTAAATCATCCATATTAGTTTCCGAATTCAACCCACCCATTGAAGTTAAAGATGGTCGATACGTGTTAGGTCTAACAGTTTTCGCAGTGTAGAATTCAATCCCAAACATTGATGATAATTGTAATTCAATAAAAATTGGATCTTAAGAAATAAGAATTCCAACTGGATGCTATCAACTTCAGGATTTAAACAATTTCATTACCCATGAGGTCAAAGCAGAATCAAAATATGAACATATATTTTTCGCGTTATCAGAAAATCGTAATACACAACATACACATATTAAGTGTACAGAAAAAGTAGATATAACGAGCTCAAATAGTATAGCACCATTAATTGGATTCAATAAAAAAATATTAGATAAAGATTCTAAAGCTAGATCAGACAATATTGCTGATATAATTACTGTGAATTCAATATCTGCTAAATCAATATTGTGGTAAACAGTAATAGAAATGGTGTACCTCAACATATAATACATCAGTTTTCACCAACAGCTCCACCAGGATTTTAAACGTTTGGCTTTAAAATTAGTAAAAGCAAGAAAAATGTTAGAAAAAAACTACTACATTTGATACTTGATTTGATAACATAACAATTGAGATTTTGTCGATCAATTCAGCCTATTACTCGCCCAATCGAAAAACTGTTGAGTGAAATTAAAAAAGCTCAACCATTAGATGTGAAAACAGAAATGAAGAAATAGCAACCACTGATTACGAAATCTGAAACCAAACCAGGAATAAAAAGAGACATTTTAACACCAGAACGAGTTATCACACCTGAGAAAGGTACTTTGAAAATATTCTCCTCAAAATTGCATGATACTCCTAGAACATTTGGTGATGAAGATAGTATTGAATATATTCCTGAAAATATTGAGCCAATTGAAGGAGAACCTGAAGAATATCAAGAACCCCTATCAGAAGTTGAGTTAGAAAATATTGAAGCATTGAAAAATACCGATGTTTTTCGTGAATGGTTAGACCAGTGGTCGGGGATGGCTAGGGACTATATTGAGGAAATGATACCTACACCATTTCCTGATTTGTTCGATCATAAATACGGTGTGAGATACTATCCTGAAGAATCCAAATTTTATATAGGTAATTCTGAAATAGATTTTGAGAAAGATTCAAATCAGTTGAGACCCTAAAGGTGATAGTCCAATCGATTCTCCTATCACTAAAGGACTCCTTGAATTATTATTCAAGAAAGATACTGCTCGATATAATGCAACGGTTTTGAGAAATTATAGGGATATTGTGAAAAAAACGAATGCTGATCGGAAAAATTATAATATAGATAAGAAAATATCAGGGAATGCCGGTAAAAAGTATGTAACAATTATAAAGAAAATTCAGAATCCGATAGTGATATTAGAACAGTCTCCTCATATCCTAATTTATTAGAAATTCCAACATCCCTTAGGATTACTACAATATCACCAATACAAAAACAGTCATGAGGTGGGTTATTTGAAAGTTTTCCAACGAAATCGAATACGAATAAAAGAAACAACTTCAACTTCCTAGAAACCACAAATAGGGACTTAAAATTCGTACCTTGTAAAAATCCAAACCAACTGGTGGATAGATTGAAATTAATAATAGTCACTTCAATGAGATGAGTCATATTGTGAATGAGTTGAAAAATTCGAAAATAATACTATAAATATTCAAGCAAATATCAAATAAAGAATTACTGGTACAGACAATGAAGTTCTAGCATCGAGATGACCATCGATAAGTTTTATAACCATATTTCTCAACACATAACACTTTCTCAAACTGATAATTCTAAGCAGCATTACTTGCTTTATCTGCAACTCACAGGGGTGTTGGATTCTGAAATATATATATATATATATATATATATATATATATATATATATATATATATATATATATATATATATAAATTGAACAAATACAAGTGAATACATATTTCCTTATGAAAGTATTGAAGTTATATCTTTCACTGCTAATCCATCTAGTGGCCTCCATATAAATCGAAACAAATGATGCTGATTACGTTATGGAAAAAAGGGGATAAGATATTTTTACAAAAGGGAGATAATATATCATTCAAGAAATCTCGTACGATGAAAGGTCAAGATTTTTATTTGTTGATTTGAGACTCAAGTTGCGTCTGAACTAAAATGCTGAGTTGAAACGGGAAGTGGTGAATGAACTGCACAAGCCAGTTCGAATTAATTTCCCACGACGACGAGTAATCGTTGAAGGACTTTGACATCTTTTTCAGACCGACCTTGTAGAGATGATACTATATGCTCGCTTCAATAAAGGTTTCAAGTATATTTCCATAGTATCAGATGATTGTATCGAAATATAATGCTAGGAAACACTCAACTAAAAAAAATTCTCAGCTCCGCTTATTCCCACATTAAGCTTATAAATCCAAAAAAACAAGAGTATAAAATTGGAGATTTTGTACGATTTGGTAAAACTAGACAAGCATTCGTGAAAGGTTACACACCCAATTGGTCTAATGAAATTTTCACAATTAGGAAGATAAAATCCACATACCCAAGAACTTACCTATTACGCGATTCTTCAAATGAGGATATCATGTGTACTTTTACGAATTAGAATTACAGGAAGTAAAGCATCCTGAAATTTATCTGATTGAGAAAATGCTAAGAAGAAAAAGAAATAAACTATTCGTGAAATATTTAGGAATGGGGAAGGAGCATAATTCTTGGATCCATAAAAATAATTTTAAATTATTCAATTCTGAATATACTTTATTATGTAACGATATTGAGAAATAAAATTATTTTTTTTCTATTTTTATTTGAACTCATGAATACAAAGTGTGGTCATATTTGACAGAATCTATTGATAAAAACTTTTTCTACATGTTAAACATCTAAAATAGGAGTCAAAATATTCTCTGAATTACTTATTCTATTGTTGAATCTAATTCTATCTATAACAAACATTTCCCAATAGTATTTATTTGTATCGAATATTAAATTTATATCGAATATAAATGTAAATTCAAACACTTGAACTTATGATTTAAACTTTATTATAAACGACTTGTTCAGATTGTGAATAAGAAATTTACAAGGATCACTGAAATGTACTTTCTTCATATTAAAAAGCTATCTCCATTACTTCACTACAGTACATGGGTCGGCCTTGATTAACTCTTTAAATATCGTTGTATTGAATAAATGTTTATACGATTGTTCTAGCAAATTGTTTATGTTCACTAACACCCCATTCATCTTCGTCACTGAGCGCGTTATCATTCTGTAACAAAATCGGATTACTTTCATATGTTAAAATAGGACTCAATTACATTGAGTCCGGTATAAAAAATCTGTATCTTCTCGCACAGGTGTTATTGTTTCCATATCAAAACATAATTTTCTTTTTTTGATAGGTTTTTCAATATCCCTTCCTTGTCTGAATCCTCAGTAGTATACCGTCTTTTCAACAATACTAACTACGTCAACTGTTGGTAGTTGAGTAACAGTAATCTCAAAATCGTTAACACTCAGAGGTGCGAACCCTCCATTATTGATTAAATCATTAATTTCGAGATAGTTTCTTTCACTTGAAGCTTTTAACAATTCAATCATAATTTGTAAGGTTGTGAATTATAACTGGTACAAATTGAGACGTTTTATAAAACAAATAACAATTTTGATTAGCAGCGCCTCTATAAAAACCGGTTAAGTGATCGTGGTCCCCAACTTTGATCGTGTATGCTATCTCTACGGAACATACTCGATTGCGTAGAAGATGCAGATTTAGTACACAGGACTCATAAGCATTAGAAATATTAGTAATCTCAAAATCGTTAACACTCAGAGGTGCGAACCCTCCATTATTGATTAAATCATTAATTTCGAGATAGTTCCTTTCACTTGGAGCTTTTAACGATTCAATCATAATTAGTAAGGTTGTGAATTATAACTGGTACAAATTAAGACGTTTTATAAAACAAATTACAATTTGATGAGCAGCGCCTCTATATAAAAACCGGTTAAGTGATCGTGGTCCCTAACTTTGATCGAGTATGCTATCTCTACGGAACATACTTGATTGCGTAGAAGATGCAGATTTTGTACACAGGACTCATAAGCATTAGAAATATTCAAATCGGAATGAGACGCAGATTTTGTCATTCTTATAAGAGAATTATTAATCGAAATGATGGTCATTGGAAATTTTAAATTACCTTCACACATCTTAGCAATATGTGTTACTCCTAGCCCACCATCTAGTGAATTTTCAATCAAGGCTCTTCGTTCAAAAACATTGAAATATCGAAAATGTCAAAATCAAAATTTTCGATGGATCTGTAAGAACACTTCGAAAGATCATCTGTAAAGTCTATAGATGAATCAATTTTGCAATTAGTCAACTGTATTGGAGACTTAACACTATCAACTCGTCTATTTGAATATACAGCTGTGACTTCAGAAGCACCCTTACACTCATCCATATTTTTTTACTATCGAGGGCTCATCATTAGAAAACAATAAAATTTTAATATCAACATTTTAGGAAAATGGGTTTGAGAAAAAATCGATATCAGCATAACTTGTGATATTTAACAAAATTTCGTGAAGTTATAGGCTTCCAGAGACAATGTTGTTCAGCTTTATATTAGAAGTTAAACTCCAAGAAGAGTTATGAGAGTTTAGTATCTTAGAAGAACTGGATAAGTTGTCGCAATCGGTTATTTCAACATTCAATTTCGATTCATCCTCTGTTTTAAAACAATGTCGATATAATGCAAATCCTTTTTCGTGAAATTCTACAAGTTTCAATGAATTTTGATATGTTGAAATATCATGTACATTCCAAATAGTACAATGAAGAACATTTTTGAAATGAAAAGGTAAAATTTTGTTTTTATATCCAGAAATAGTTGATGAATCGAAATTTTCAGGTTTGAGCAACACATTATATAATATACTTACAGATTTATGATTGTTTCTACTTAATAAAGCGTTTCTAAGATAATTTACTCGAGGACTTGACACTTTTCTCTGAATTGAACTTAGCGCTTTGCCTAGAGGTTGACCAACTAAACTCGACACAGAATTTTGACTATCACAAAATTCACTAAAATATTTAACTGTCATTATTATACTGAATATTCGGCTGATGAGTACACAACAACTAATGATTGTACGCTACATGTAAATATATGTAGGAGGCGGGGAAAAGCAAGCGGGTGCTCGAGGTTCGCACATTCTCAAATGACTTGAAAACTCGATACTGTGGAACGTCGTGCAGGTGTATCCTGTCCTGTCCCAATGGAATGACCTTGCGTTCTTCGTCTGCGAAGCATTTCATTTTGTGCTGCCTGGGTACGATGAATGTGTCAATGAACAGTAAAATGTTGACTGATGACTTGGGTTGGACTTGCTGTACCGGCGAAAAATTTCAAAGCATGAATTCTCTGGAAATGTAAAAAAACATGAAAAAGTATGAATTGATTAAAGCATTGTGTTAAAAAAAAATGAACAAAATATGAAATAATTAAAGCATTGACACTTACCCATTATTCAAAAACTATTTCGAACTTATGTCTTAACAAAATGATAAGATTCGGATAGCCGTTGCTCACAACTGTGAACTAATTTCAGACTGACTCTCTATTAGCGTATTGCGCGATATATGGGAAAGTAGTGCCGGAAATTCTCAAGGCCGTACCTGACCAATCGAATTCAAGGTCAATCCCCACCATTAACCCCCCACTGATTCAAGGTCGAAGGTCAATCCCCACCACTGACTCAAGGTCGACTCCGCCCATTACCCCCACCACGCCTACCTTCTCAAGGTCAAGGTCACTCGGCACGGTGCACCCCCATTCTTTACCTACTGCAATCGATATAGCGCATTTCCTCAAGAACTAATTCTATACGTACTTTATCATATTTCATCTGGACGTAAATCTTTGTCTTTCGACAAGTGGACTAGAAAATAACAATTGGTGGGAATCGAAAAAAATTAAATTTCGTACATTTGTAAGATGAACAAAAGTGTTGTTCGAATGTTGTGAACAAAATTATTTGTATTAGAGATATGAGAAATAAGACTTAGAATTTTAATTCAAAATCGTGTTCATTTTAGGAAGCTCTTGTAGTGAATTCTGGTGTCAAACGAAATAAACGAATTGTTTCTATCACTCTTCCATATATCATTGAGATATACATATCTTTCACAATTATTCAGTTTATCCTAATATCGAATTATTTTAAGATGAACTATAAACGGCACTGATGTAGGTTTTGTTGACTAATTCGTAGGCAATTCATTGTAATAAACTGACTTTACCATGGAAGAAAACTTGTAGGAAGTGACGGCAAAAGTTATCAAAGTAATTACGAAGAGATAAAATATAAAGAAGACGAATGCACAGGTTTAACTAATTCAATTGCATCAACAATACAAATATCAAAAACCTTCTGAAGGCTATCAATAAAAATAGAATTTTAGTAATATGAACAAGGGAGCAAGAAAACTTCATTAAATCAAACACATGTTAAACTATACCGAAAATGTTGGAGTGTGAGAGAAGCTAAACTCTAGAGAAAATATCCAGACCTTTTTACACGTAAGGATACGCTCATAAACTATCACAGAGCAGTGAATAGATAGTTTTGAAAAGACATAAATATTGTCGAAAAAAACATCAACAATTATCAAAGGATTTAAACATATTATATTTCTGTCCACAACAATAGCACTTTGAACAATAAGCGAAATAGTTAATTTAAGCACACTCTGAACAAGGCTCAGGGTCATTGAATATGAAAACAATATCCCGAAGGGTATTTTCATATTTTCCGAGGAAGCAAAGATGATAGAGGCTGTAGAGATTTTTCTTCTGAACACTCTTCCTAAAATATTCATCACTCACACTTTCCATCGCAGATACAAATCAAGACCGCAGATATTTTTTCCCTATAAGCAATATTCAAATAAAAGCAATGAATTTTTTAATGGACATCCTCTACTGGCTAAATGTATGGCAATAAAGACGTAAAAAAAATAAATTTCGAATTTTAACTTCAACTCAAAGTAGCCTACACATTTCTAGCCTTCCTTCATTTTGTCCTCTGCTGCAAATATTTCGGTAAACTATAGAAGATAAAATGTTTTTCAATATTCTCAAGATACTATGAGCTAGCATTGTCCATCGAAATGGGCGAAGATGTCGTAGACCAGATTTTGTAACGCATAATATAATAATGATTTCCTGAAATAAATGAGGGTTTGAGACCTTCAAAAAACGTTCTTTCCATTGCAATTTAGTAGATACCTACGGGTATAGAAGATATGTGAAATTATGACCCTGCATTTCATAAGTGAAAATAACTCGAAAATTCTTGAGAAATGAAAGGTCACCGTCTTTATTTCATGTTAAATATAAAACAAACCACCTGTTTGTATAAAAAAATCTGAAATTCATACTAAGGAAGGCTGAAAACAACGTTTGACACTACTGCGTTCAATATACGGACGCAATATTATTCAGGACGCAATCAATAGTGTATGGTAGGCAGCCTTCATATGGACGCAGTATTGTTAGCAGTTCATATATATATATATATATATATATATATATATATATATATATATATATATATATATATATATATATATATATATATATATATATATATATATATATATATATATTCTGTTAGTGATAGGTAATAATAATAAACGCGAGCGTACTACTAACGCAACCTATTGACATTTAAAAACATCCTTCGATGATATTTGTCAAATAGACATTACAATTTAGTAGATACCTACGGGTAGAGAAGATATGTGAAATGCTTGGTGTGTCTATAATCTGAGAGGTGTTTTTTACCGATTCCCATAGATGGAATTGTAAAGTATTCAATACTCAACGGTCTTTCACTTGGAGTCACAAGAAGATGCTTGGGTGTTGAAATCGTTCCCTCACTTCGATGGACGTGGTGCGACTAGCGAGTTCCTTGCAGAACGAAACATATATGTCTCGCACTTTCATCAGGTGTGGCATCGATTTCAATATTTCTCTAACATTTATCCCTTGAAGGATAATGGAGACATCACGTCGTACACGTTCACATATCTAGCTCTACTATAACATTCTCTTGGTTAATTTGAATTTTTCAAATGAATGTTCTAGTGTTCATTTTCTTATATATATATATATATATATATATATATATATATATATATATATATATATATATATATATATTGCTGTGATAATATTCATGGAGTTATAATTGATATTGATAGTATTGAATTAATTGATATTATTAATGAATTTTGAATCTGATTTATCTGATTCTCTTTTCTGACCACTCTTTCTCAGGGTGGATTCATTTTTGAAATCTTAATTTTTCAAAAATATAATTTCTCTGATAATTTTGAACATACTTTACACTTCAATTACAATAGTAATTTAAAAAGGAAATATTGAACAAACTCTAAATTTCTTACAACTAAAATAAACTTAATATAAAATTTCAAATGGCCTTTTTCTTTGTAATCTATCATTAATTTTATATTTAATTGAGTTACCTATTACTTCGAGCTCTCTTCTTTTTTCTTCTACGATAACACTCCAGACTTATTCATTCTAATTTTTATGAATTTTATATTCTGCTATTATTCAGCGCCAATTTTATTTCCAACTTCCCTCAACTTGGCTTGTCAACTTCTTACTTTGCGTCCCTCTTTCTATTGTTCTGGAATTTCTCTTAATTCTGAGTCTGATATATTTCAAAGCATTCTCTGATGTCAAATTTTCGAACTTTGTGCATAAAGTTGGCTTCTGTGATTCTCCATTTAATTTAAATTTTTATTTTCTATGAAGTAGTTCTGCCTCAGAACTTCAGAAAATTATAATTTTTTATTTCTTAATTGGTTCAAGAGCGACAGTTTTTTTAATATCATATTCGTATTTTTCAGTACTTAATTAGTTCATAAAAAATTTTTCTTCTATTTCTAAAGCTTTTGACGCCAAAGGAATATTTACCAGTTCTGCGGTACTATTGATTTGAATATTAGATCAATTTGATGATCAAATTTTAGAAGTGGATTTTACGAATACATTATATGAATAATACTATGTGACAAGAAATAAGTGACAATCTAAATAAATGAATATTATATAAACTAAATACAAGTGATGTTAAAATTGTGTTGTGTTGAAAACTGAATAACGAAATTATAGATTATCAACTTTCAAAAGAAATTTAACTACATCAACATATTATCAAATGGAATTAACTATATCTACAAAATTGTATGTATGTTTAAAGTCTTACATATTAAAGTAAAATCAATGAAATATGACTTTGTTGAAACAATCAGGTTAGCAGCTTAGAAGCATCTCCTTGAGAAAAAATTTAACTTTGTTCATTTCTATTTTATATCATTATAGAGATTGCATAAAGTTTTACCATAACAATTCCATCAAATTTTGTTTTCATTTTATAAGAAAATTGTGAATTTTTCTAGAAAAGAAAAACCAAATTTACAATTTTTTTAATTTGAAAATATTTTCTACATTAATTATATTTATCTTATAAATATAATTATAGGATAAATATAATCATATGAATAAGATAATATAATGTAGAAAATAATTTCTACATTTATTATATTTATCTTATAAATATCATTATAACATTCATTATTATGCATTCATCACACATCTTCACTTTCTCTTTCATCATTCATAAGTACATTTTCATAATCATACATTAGGTTATTTCATAGTCAAATATTCAATATTATATTTACTTCTTTTTCCTTATCTTAAATCGTTTTATTGCATATTTATACATACTCTAACATATTCTAATATCTATTTAAAGTATTAAGTTAAATTTTCCATATATTTATCAGTTATATATTTTTATCAGTTATCATCTGTCAGATATTATGCATTAAACTATTGATAAAGTTGATCAAAGAAATTGGTCTTCTATTTACATTTACTTAATTATATACCTTCTGACCTGTTCTTATAAAGAACGGCATGCCATCTTATGCACATTCTATCCTGTATTCTTTTTAATTTTAATATCTATTTAAAGTATTGAGTTTCCAAATTATCCATTTTTTATCAATTATCTACTTTCAGATATTATGTATTAAACTATTCATACAACTTGATCAAAGAAATTCCATTTTTATTTGCATTGTATACCTTCGAACCTGTTTTTATGAAGAATGGCATTCCATCTTATGGACATACTATTCCGTTCTTCTGATTATTGTAATATCTTTTTAAATATTAAGTTACTCAATTATCCATTTTCTCATCAATTCTACTTTCAGATATTATGTATCAAACTATTGATCAAGTTGATCAAAGAAATTGTATGTGACAGCATATATGTATAGCATACTCTACTCCTGATACATATAAGAATATAATAAAATAAGCATTTTTTATTATATTATCTAGATGTTCATTTACATTCAGTCTGCAGATTCCCTTTCTCCTATTCTCCTCTCATATTTACATGATAGAATAGATTTCCGCATTCGTAATTTTTATTTAATTACTTTCTCATTAATATTTTTCATTATAATACTCTATTATTTATTCATTGCCGCTTGTCCCCTATTTCGGTAGACTTATATACTTTTCCATTCTTGTCTAAACAGCATTACTATACCGCTTGTCCCCTAGTCTATTTTGGTAGACTTTATATTCATCTTTTTTTTTTGCGCATTTCAGTTTATTTATATTATTATTTCATTCTCTTTTTCTACTCCCATCATTATAAATTCCAATTTCTACATTTTACTTACTTTCATTTCCACTATGAACCTGAGTTTGAGTTCTCAATGCTCAATATATATATCAATTCCAGTCTATTTTTTTATTCTATTTAAATGCCTCTTCTTTCATTATCATTATATTATACATGTTGCTATACTTTCATATAATCATTTATATATCACATTTAATACTTTTACTTATTCTTTATTTATCTCCTTATACCTCAAGAAATATATGTTAGAGAAATATTGAAATTGATGCAACATCTGATGGAAGTTCAAGACAGCTATTTCGTTCTTCAAGGAACTCATCAGTCGCACACGTCCATCGATGTGAAGCAACGATTTAAATCTACAAGCATCTTCTCATGATCTTCAAGTGGAATACCGTCACGTAATGAACACTTCACAATTCCATCTATAGAGTGGTAGGTAACATAAACAATGAAGTGGTAGGTATCTGCGTGTTCACGCACCTACTGAGGTTCGTCCGGTTCTCCGCCATCTGAATTACCTGGGTAGAAGTATACGAACATTTAAAGCTATTTTTCAATATTCATTCATAAGATACAGTAACTTTTTTTTGGATATATTTGTTATAGTCTATTTATTGTCATTGAAAGTTTAGTAACCGAGCGGTATAGTGGTCCTATACGAGTTCAGTTTACTGGTGCTTCTAGGTTCGATCCCCATTGTGTTTTTGGGACCTTCGGAATCCATGTTAATCTGTAGGTCCAACTTAAAACGAAAAAATAATGTTTGTATGTTTGAAAAATTGTTAAAATTGTTTTGAATGTTTATATTATAATATAATTCTAACATTTTAAGCTAGTTTATTTTATCAATTGAATATTTCATCGTTATTTGTTACGGGTTTTCCTTACTATTCATTTTTAAGTTCACTCAAGAACGTTTTCATTTATTCAATATTCCAAAAATTAAATATTTTTTATTGAAATATATTTCATGAACTCATGAAAACTGTGAATCTCAACTATTGCAAGAAAATCAATATACATATATATATATATATATATATATATATATATATATATATATATATATATATATATATATATATATATATATATATATATATATATATATATATATATATATATATATATATATATATATATATATATATATATATATATATATATATATATATATATATATATAATATATATATATATACTAGCTTTTACCCGCGACTTCGTCCGCATAAATTTATTTGTTTTCTCCCGGCTGTAAGTCCCCCTGCAACAATGTCCCAGTATTGTCCCAAAATTTGTTCAAAAGCAACCTAAGCACATAATGGATAGCTCCGAATGTTTCCTTAGTAAATATAAAAAGTAAATAATGTAAATCGGTTTAAAACCTTTTATACCTAAAACCTAAATTATCTAAATAAATTCAAAAATATTGAATTTATGAACCACACCACAATTCACAATTTTCTTCACTACTGGTACTACCTACTTATCTATCAAAACTAACATAAAAGTACTATAATATAATGACAAAATCTATTACTAAACTAATTTACTACGAACTATAAACATCCTGATGTGAGCTAAAAAACACTTAACCTGCACATGAATTGAGAATTAACAAATGAAAGCGAGTGCAAAAATAAAGAATAATACATATCTGAGTAAACCTAGAGATATGAATGATTCGTTAAGAAAATACCTACATCTAACAGCTACCTTAACTATCTAATGCTTCTACCTGCCTAAAAAACTACCTGCCCGCTTGGGTAGGCACAGTTGGGCACGGCCCTACCCTCGCGCCGCACCGCCTCATCGCTCGGCGCAGCGTCTTGTATTCACTACGACGACGTATGATTTGAAGGTTTGCGTTATATTGAATTATTTTCCCTCGTTGATAGTAAACAAACTAAGTGTAGGTGTTTTAATTTCGGTGATGAACTGATTACTGGGCTTAAAGTTCGTATAAATGTCTATCTAATTACCTCCTCAAGTTTAAAGCGTAGCTAGTTATGTAGTACTATATTAATTATGTGGTGTAGGTAATAAGATTTTGTCTGTATGTAATGTAACAGTCAGTTGAATAAAAAATCGTATACAAATCAGATCAATAGTTTTGGCGTAATGTGATTCTAGACAGTGTTTTAATGTTGTAGATAGGTAACTATGTATAATGAGATATTTTCGCGAAGTAAAAAGTAGTCTGAATTCTGGTACCTTCCTACCCTATAAGTTAAGTAGTGTGATGGAATGTCGCTAAGTTTCGATCCAAGTAAAACTGTTAAATAAAGACAGTTGCATCAGAATTTTATCATAAATTCCCTAAATTATGGCACCTATCTACCCTCTAAGTTAGAAAAGTGGTCAAATACTAACTTGAAGTCTTAGTAACACTCAGTTTAAAAAAAAACCATCAAAATCATTTCAGTAGCTATGGCGTCATGCGCTTCTTGACACGATCACGCTAGATTTCCGCGGGAATGAGGTACTTTCCCGCCCTAAAAAGTAGCCTGTGTCCGTGCCTAGGATCATATCTTTAAATTGACCAAGTCTTACAAAAATCCGTTCAGACGTTAAGGCGTATGTGAGGTAAACTTTTAAAACAAACGATTAAAAATCACTAACTTAATTAGTTTTCTGCCTACTGCCTACGCCTTAAGTATGATATCATGAATATTAATAGCCCATATCCTTTTCTAGGTTACTCTCTATCACCTAACTAAATTTCATCAAAATCCGTTTAGCCGTTGAGGCATGATAGAGCAAAACTCCCAGCAAAAACCGTTAAAAAATCACTAACTCAATTCAGTTTTCTACCTACTTCCTATCCCCTAAGTACGATGACGTGGTCATTTTGATCTTATATCCGTTTTTAGGTAACCATCTATTACCTTACTAAATTTCATCAAAATCCGTTCAGCCGTTTAGACGTGAAAGAGCAAAAGTCCCAACAAAAACGACTAAAAATCACTAACTCAATTTAGTTATCTGCCTACTGCCCACCCCTAAGAACGATGGCGTGATTATTTATAGCCTATGACCATTTCTAGGTTATCGTCTATCACCATACCAAATTTCATCAAAATCCGTTCAGCCGTTTAGGCGTGAAAGAGTAACAGACAGACAGACAGACAGACAGACAGACAGAGTTACTTTCGCATTTATAATATTAGTATGGATATATATATATATATATATATATATATATATATATATATATATATATATATAAATCTCGTGTGGGGTTGTTAGTACCCCCATCGGGCGCCTCCCCAGGTGGCGGATAGGGGAAGGTCTCCTAGATATAGGAGACACTGATACACAGGGCGGACCAAAAACTAACTAAACAAATCCATTGGCGTCTGTTCAGTATCTGACGGCCAGTGGTCAGCGTCTGTTTCTCTAGTTGAGGCGGCTGTATTCCAATCTTCTCGAACTCAAAATCGAGTCGTACACCCTGTGGTCTCAACTGAGACCACCACTTAGCTCTATTCAGCTTGAACGCATGATGTAAAACAAGATCAAAGTATCACTACCCCAGGCACCAGTCGAAAGACTGGCTTCACCTGATCATCGGATTCTGGGGGATCAGGGACACCATGCGGAGAAGAATCGGAGCTTCTCAAAAACCTTCCATTATCTCAAGATCAAACAAAAACATCACATCGGTACAATTAACGTTAATACACTCGCTAAAACAGGTAAACTGAAGCAGCTCACCAACAACATGAGAAAGTTCAATCTCAAAATCACCGCTCTCCAAGAAACACGATTCATGGACGAGAATCATTTCGATACCGACAGTTTCAGAATCTACAAGGGGAAACCTGCCGTGAAAGTAATGGGCAAATTACCGCTTTTAGGTACCGGATTCGCGATACACAATTCCATACTAGACTGGGTTATTAATTTCACATCGCCTAACGAGAGAGTCTCATTGCTTTCTATTAAATCAGCTAATAAAGCTTACACTTTAATCAACGTGCACCCTCCCATTAATCAACACAACAAAACCGTTCCAGAAAGCGTACAAGATTTTTGGGAAACATTGGAAGAAACAACCAATAAAATACCAAAACACCACGTGAAAATCTTGCTAGGAGATTTTAACGCACAGCTAGGTAAGGAAAGGAAATTCAGAGATACTACGGGTCCCCATACTAAACAAAAACGTACCAACAAGAACAGTGAAAGGTTAATCGCGTTCTGTAGGAACTTCAAACTCAAGATCATGAGTACTCAATTTCAAAAACCTGCACATAAGCTAACTACTTGGAGATCGCCCAGTCTCAAGCAGGGTGAATATCAAATTAATCATGTCGCAATTTTCAAGAACAACGTAAAGGAAATTTTAATTGTCAGAACTCGTAAAGGCGTCTTTGATTCGGATCACTATCTCCTCCAAATAAAAACAAAATTTTAACCCAACAGAAATAAAAAATTTACACCCAGAAAAGTTAGGTCCGATCCCGAATATCTGAAACTTCACAAGGATACAATCATTGCACTAATCAATCAGGAAGAATCGACGAATTGGGAAATCCTCACAAAGAATATTCAGAAAGCCATCACACTAGGGCAACCTCCTCGCACCAGGAAACACCGCTGGTGGAACTTAATCTGCGACCAAGCAGTCGACAAGAGAATAACTGCATGGAAAAAATTTAACGGCCATGAAAATGACGAAAACTGGGAGAATTTCCTTACAACTCAAAAACAGTCCTCCAAAAAATTAGAAGAGAAAAACGGAGATATGATAATAATAGGTGTCACGAAATACAGAAGGATTTCACTAATAATAATACTAGAGATTTTTACAAAACTTTCAGAGAAAACTTGCGAGGATACCAAGCGCCCACTCTTTGCTTCAAAAAATCCGATGGCGCGTTGGAAACTAACACAAAAATAACTGCAAAATGTTAGCCGAATATTTCAGCACCCTTCTCAACTGCAATCCACCCCAAGAAAAACTTAAGTTCGACTTTTCGGGGTTTACGCATCCAGACTCGCAAGCCCCTGATATGAAAGAGATTACGGCAATTATCAAGCAACTCAAAAACAACAACGCAGCAGGAGAAGATGGGATTATTGCGGAACTCTGGAAACTGAACGATACTACTTTGACCCAAAAACTTCATCATTTAATATCAGAAATCTGGAGATCAGAACAGATACCAGAGGATTGGAAATGCGCGTTGATACATCCATTGCACAAAAAGGGGGACAAAATGGATATCAATAATTACAGGAGAATTTCCTTACTCCCGGTTGCGTACAAAATACTTTCTAAAGCACTCCTAAACAGAGTAGAACACCAAGCGGATCCACTAATTGGGGAATACCAAGCCGGATTCAAAAGGTCGATCATGTGCTGAACAGATCTGGACTTTGAAGACGATATTACAGATGAGGAAATGTAGAAATACTGTGATCACATTCATTGACTTCAAGAAAGCATATGACTCGGTAGACCGCGAAACCCTTTTCGAAATCATGAAAGAATTTGGAATCGATCGAAAGACCCGAACAATTATAGAACAGACACAAAGGTACAATTTCCAAGGTAAAATTTATGGGTGAAATATCAGATCCCTTTGAAATCAAAACCGGTGTGCGGCAGGGGGACGGACTTTCGCCAATTCTTTTCAATATTGTTTTAGAAAAGTTCATAAGGGAATGGGAACTTCACGTGAAGGGCACACAAGTGGGCATCAAAAAAGAAAATAGAATAAATGTCAAATGTCTCGCCTTTGCAGACGATATTGCTATCATCACAGACAACAGAACTGAAGCCATTCGCGCCGTGGAAAAACTACATGAAATTGCGCAGAAAACCGTTACAAATTTCTTATGATAAAACCAAATACATGGAAAGAAAGCCAATCAATAGAAACGGTATTTGGATGACCTCAAATTGAACTGTATCAAAAGACAAATACGATAACGTAAGAAATCAGAAAACGACGAGCAAAGTTCTATGCACATGTCTACAGAATGAAACAGTCCAGAATACCGAAGAAACTACTCAATATAATTATGAATAGTAAATGCGGAACAGAGTGGCTAAAAGAGGTCCTAGAGGATCTACAACAGATCAATATAAAAAATCTCGAAGATCGCACTGAATGCCGCTATGAAATCGCACATATAAAGTTTGAGCAAAAAGTAATTCGTCAACCTGGAGTAAAGTGGACAGATGAACGGAAGAAAGAGCATTCAGAGAGGATGAAGCGTTTTTGGGAGGCAAAAAAGATGAAGCAAAATTCCTAATGATTGCGAATTCAAGTTCAGTCGCTCTCCCTCATGGGGAACAATCGAAATAATAATGATAATATATATAAATATATATACATATATATATATATATATATATATATATATATATATATATATATATATATATATATATATATATATATATTACAAATCATTCAATACTAGTGACTACTGAGACTTAATAGAAATGTCGAAATATTTCAAATAAAACTCTCAGGGAGCTGTCAACACAAATGGTGTCAACGAGAACGAACCCATCACTTTCGAAAGTGAATATTAGAGCGTAGAATATTAAGAGCGTTACGAAAAATTCATCGATCTTGTTGAATGATAATAGGATACAATTGTTTCATCATTATTATGAATCATCAGTCGATACTTAATCTATCAATCAAGAATCGATGATTTTCAAAACGGCCATAGGTCCTATACCAAATTGAGAGGAATTTTTCTCAGTGAAATGTTCCCTATATATATATATATATATATATATATATATATATATATATATATATATATATATATATATATATATATATATATATATATGTATGTATATATATATAATTTAGATATTCGTGGGATAGCAGTCAGGTGGTGTCAAATAAGAAGACTCTTTTTTCCTTAACTCGAGCTTTCAAAACTATATTGTTCCTTCATCAGGAGTGCTACAACGTAATATTACAATCAACATGGTGAATCAAACAACAAAAAGGTTAACTTACGAAATTGAGGTAATGATCGAGTGATAACATTGATACTCCAGAAAGAGAGAGAAGGCTTTAATATTTTCTTTTTCCATTTATATTTCATGATTCCAAGTTATAAAACATTTGTTGAATCTGGGCGAAAGTATCGTCTTGCAGAAAGAAGACCAACCAAGGTCATGTCGAGAATGATTTACGACTTTGGTAGAGAGTAGGAGAAATATTCAACTTGGAATAAATACAGATATAGGTATCTACTCATATGGAGATAGTATTATTTATGAATTCATACATTATTTTCAGTTTATTATCGGATTGGAACAGTGTATCAAAATTGGATAATATAAAAATTTTCTTGAAATAAAATTAAATAAGATTTATATGAAATGATGACATTATTTATATATTATCTACTAATTATTACTACTTATCACTAATATAACGAATGGGAATTTAGATACAAATAAAATACAAATCGGGATATCAAAACTAGAAGAGTTCTAGAAAAACAAAATGTAGTTATCGATAAACAAAATATAACTAAACGCTGTGAAAAAGTGTTTCCTTCACTTCCATTTTTGGAGGTAAAATATGTTACATATATGCATATGGAACTTATCACTACATAGTATAAAGCAAAGTCGCTTTTTCTGTCCCTTTGTCCCTTTGTACGCTTTAATCTTTGAAACTACGCAACGGATTTTGATGCGGTTTTTTTTAATAGAGTGATTCAAGAGGAAGGTTTATACGTATAATAACATCCACTAAATAGTGGAGAAGTACTGTTACTTTTGAGGTTTCTAATGTGATGTCGTAAATAATTACATTTTTTCCGCTTACATTGCAAACGCAGGCTGAACCCTACGAGTTTTATCAAAATAATATACTAAGTATTGTACACATTGAAAAGGTCTACAGAAAAGTCCGTGATGGTATATGTCTATCTCTTATGGATAACCCACAATAACTTTTTTTTGTCAAATTTTTGTCAATTTTTTTGTCACTTTTTGGGACAAATAATGGCTAATTTTCGAAGCGATTTTAACCCATACAGCATTAATCCTTAATCAATTAAATACCTTGAATACATTGCTCATTTAATATAGATATATATGGCCCTTTACACCGTATGATTTAAGTGAATATTTTCGAAGATATTACAGATTCAAAAATTGCGGGGCGTAGCGTTTGCGGCGGTACCGGCCGGCCGCCCGGTGCGGCAAAAGCGTGCGTGCCTATAAATAGCGCGTCTGAGGCCGCGCGTTTTTCCGCGATTTAGCAGCGAACGGACGCGTTTATTATATCGGAGCTCTCCAGCGAGGAATAGCAATACTTCACTACATAGTATAAAACAAAGTTGCTTTCTCTGTCCCTATATCCCCATGTATGCTTAAATCTTTAAAACTACGCAAAGGATTTTGATGTGGTGTTCTTTAGTAGATACAGTGATTGAAGAGGAAGGTTTATATGTATAAGAGCATCCATGAAATAGTGGACAAATAATGTTATTTTTGAGGTTTCTAATGTGATGTCGTAAATAATTACATTTTTTCGCTAACATTGCAAACGAAGGCTGAACCCTACGAGATTTATCAAAATAATGTACTAAGTATTATACACATTGAAAAGGTCTACAGAGAACTCCGCTATGGTATATGCCTATCTCTTATGGATATACCACAATAAAAATTTTTTCTCATTTACTTTTTACAAATAATGGTTAATTTTCGAAGCGAATTTAACATTACGAATTTAACCAATACAACATTAATCCTTATCCAATTAAATACCTTAAATACATTGTAGATTTTATATAGATTTATATGGCCCTCAACAGCATATGATTTAAATGAATATTTTCGAAGATATTACAGATTTACAGAGAAAGTGACCTATATATATTATATAAGTCTTATATAATAAGTACTTATATATATATATATATATATATATATATATATATATATATATATATATATATATATATATATATATATATATATATATATATATATATATATATATATATATATATATATATATATATATATATATATATATATATATATTGTTATGGTAAAATTTCATGCAATCTTTATAATGAAATAGAAATAAATAAAGTTCAATTTTTCTCAAGGTGATGCTTCTAACTTGCTAAACTGATTGTTTCGACAAAGTCATATTTCATGCATTTTACTTTATTATGAAAGATTTTAAACATACATACAGTTTTGTAGATATAGGTAATTACATTTAAAATAATATGTTTATGTAGTTAAATTTGTTTCAAAAGTTGATAATCTATAATGTTGTTGTTCACTTTTCAACACACCACATTTTTAATAACATCACTTGTAATAAGTATATGTATGCAATGTTCATTTAATTTGATTCTTCATGTTTATATATTTCTTGTATAAGTCATTTATTGCTACATAACAGTATTCATAAAATGTAAATGTAAAATCCATTTCCAAAATTTCATGAAATCGATCTAATTATCAAATCAATAGTAAAGAATAGTTAACTTTTAATAGTAACCTGAAAATTGAAATATATATAATAAACATAATGCAAAAATATGGTATCCACCTTACCAAAATGGTATAATTATTTAAGATATTCAAATATATTATATACATGATTTCATTTATAAATATGAAATTTGTTGACATGTGTAATATCATAATATAACCTCAAATATGAAGTTCGGACGTTCGGAGGCAGAAGCACACCATAGACAACATAAATTACAAATTGAATGAAGAGTCACAGAAATCAATTTTATGCACGAAATTCGAAAATAGGACATCAGAGATTGCTTTGAAAGATATCAGACTAAGAATCAAGAGCAATTAGAGAACAATCGATAGAGGGACGCCAAGAATAATTTTTAGAAGTTGAGTTGAAAAATTGGAAAATAAAGTTTGTAAGAATGTATGGAAAAAAGAAAAATTATTTGTGAAATATAAGTATAGCAAATCTATAAGAAGTTTGGAAGCCAAGTTGAGGAAAATAAAATTGTAGCTGAAATATAAAAAATTAATGAAAATTAGTATAAAGAAGAGAGCTCGAAGAAACAAGGTACCTCCATTAACTTAAAAATTAATTATCGATTAAAATAAAAAAAAGGCCATTTCAAATTATATCTTAAGTTTATTTTAGTTGTAAGAAGTTTGAGAGTTTGTTCAATATTTTTTTATTTCTTGTTGAAATTAAATTGTATGTTCAAAAATTCTTCAGAAATATTATTTACAAAAATTTAAGATTTCAATTAAAAAAAAGAATCCACCCTGAGAAAGAGAGTCAACTAAATTAAAATTCAATAAAATTCAAAATTCTTTAAAAAATTCATTCAAATAATTATAACAATAAAACTTTGATAAATAATATCATAACAATAAAATCATAATATATATATATATATATATATATATATATATATATATATATATATATATAATTACAATAATTTATATGGCAAAACAACGTTGGCCGGGTCAGCTAGTATTATTATATAATAATAATACAGTGTCAAACAAATTAGTATTCATACATTTCATTTTTTCATATAATGAATGTTTAAAATTAATAACCCATCAAAATTCTTCATTGCCGCCCAATGTATTTTGTTTTGGTATGCATAATCATACAAACTGCGCTATTTATTAAAAATTCAATGGCCAATGTTCCTCAGACATGCCATAGTTTTCAGTCCCACTGCATGAAATTCTCAGAATTACGAGTTCTATAAGAATTACGATCCACTGAAACGAAAAAAGATTGAACATGCAATGTTGCCATTCAATTCATATTATAGGCAATATTCCTTTTGATAATGCAACACTGTATTAGATTCTCAACTTTTCATCACCCTGCAATTTTCATGAAGTTCAAAATTTTCTTCGTATTTCTTGAAATGATGAAAACTAATTTGTAGCCTTTCTCTAATAAAAAGACCTCAATTATTAGAAATTTAGAATGATAACCCCGAGAAACATATTTATGAATAAATGATGGATGTTCAAAGAAGCATCGGAATGATGTTGGCTGCAAAATATAACGCCTAATTCGGAATTGAAATATACAATTTATATATTTACATACCTATTCAATTTTTATATATAGTGCAGGCTCCAAAGGGAGTTGAGTATGCAAAACATGAGGACCGGCAACTAAGCTCAGATTCGTTATCCTGAGACCTCCGATAACAAGAAAAAGTATGCTTCCAGATTCTGTGCTGGTCCATTTTCCTGTTATTGGCCCCCCTCCTCTTGCGAGCGCCATAATGCGCCATAGCGCGTGTAGTTGTCAGTAGGAATCAAATGATGGTTTAGAATAGTTAATTTTTTGGTATTTACGCAATATAATGCAAAATTTCTGGTATTTTGAGTACAGGTAATTAGATGAAAACTACAACCAGAATAGTTCATAAACATTCATAGAACGGCAGATCGAAGAAATCATGATATACGTAAAAAGATGAAAAACAATACTGACTTCACTAGAAACGATAGTTTCAAGACCCAATGCAGTGGATTTTGACTTGTCATTAGAGCAGTATCAAAACCGATCTTCTGCTGTGATTGGAGGTTTGATCGATATTACTCAAAATGAAAATGAGATGCAAAGATACCCGCTCATATGATCCTACAGAAACAGAATTAACCGGCTTTTTTCATCTCGAATACAACCTGACTCGTCATGTAACACTAATTACTGTAATAAATGGTCGCAATCCAGGATCAATAAAAGTGACAAAGAATCAAAATATCGTCCAGTAATTTAATGCTTGAATCCCTATAATGTGAACCAACAGTGTCCTTTTCGATATATTTGCACGGATGTAGGTACTTGCTGATAAATTTCCTTCGCAATGTTTCCTGAGTTAAGTAGAGAATGGAGATGTCGTGTCGAGTACTTTCGAAAATGAGCGATTTGAGCTGAAATTTTGAAAGTTTTTCGATCCATATGAAAAAAGAATTCGACACCTTTGTGAGTAATTCTTCGAAAGAAGGCAACAGTATATCAAAGTTGTATGAGAACAAAAGAACGTACATGAAGATAGTACATACAATTGCAAGATGTAACAGATACAAATCTTTTTCAACAAGCATTTATATCGTCTAATTAATTAATAAGGATTTTACATGAAATCTCCAAAACTAGCTGTAGAAAACGAAAATAATCACAAATATGCTACAAAAACTAGGAAAGATGTATTTATTTTTTTTGGCATTCTTCAAAAATGTACATCGTTGATAGTAGGAAGGCATTCTCCAAAAGAATTAATAATATATTCTCGCAGTAGAATGTAAAACGATTAGATATTGTGTTTGAAAAACTTGATATTTCGATGAAATACTTACGAATCAACTTAATGAAGTAAAGGCCGAACGATTTTGTGATTTCAAATCATCACACAAAAATTCCAACAACTAACTAAATATCGAATAAGAAAATACTTTCAAATACCGAAAATAAGTTTCAGCTCGTTCGGTTTCTCCATAAATGCAAAGGATTTGATGATCCAACAAATTGATTCATGCACAAAGCCCTTCATTAATTGAAGTAATTGGCTTTAATTCAAACCATTTAGTTAAATTGATTGTTAAATTAATTGTTAAATTTAGGTCAATGAGACTTCTGAGGCTGTTCTTTGAAAATTTTCGCAAATTTTGTTATTAATATTTCTATATATAAAAGAAAGTCGTGTTAGTTACACATTTATAATTCGAGAACAGCTGAACTGATTTGGCTGAAAATTGGTCGGAGGGCAGCTTAGAACCAGGAGAAGGACATAGGATACTTTTTGTCACGTTCCCGTGGGACGTGACGTAATACGTGTTATAAGAAAACGGATATACCATAGCAAGGATAATTATGTCGGAAGGCATTTTACATCAAATTCGTGTCAGTAAAAGAAATCCCGACCTTCAGATGAATGAGTAGATACATAATCAGGCTTTGATATTGATCGAAGACATGTGTTACTTCATGTTCGGTAATTTATTAGTCAGTTTAGGAATGAAAGCGACAAATCGTGAAATGAATTACGCATTTAATCAAGAATTTGAACGGGAACTTTTTCGTTGACTCGAATATGATCACCAGGAATTAGATTTAATAGTTCAAACGAAAGTACCCCTGTTGAATCACCAACATGAGGATGATACAATGATGAACGCAATTGATGATGGAAATGGTGGTTTATATTTCCTGGATGCTCCTGGTGGAACTGGTAAGACATTCCTTATGTCAGTAGTTTCAGCCACTGTTAGTGCGAGATCCAACATTGAGGTTGCAGTTTGCTTCTTCTGGAATAGCAGCCACATTACATTGTTAGAAGGATGGCGTACGGATGACTCATTCAGCATTAAAATATCCGTTAAATCTTCAAACTATTGAAGAACTAACATGTAATATTGCAAAACACTCCGCAATTGCCAAAGTTTTATTAGAATCAAAAATCAGCATCTGGGACGAATGCCCAAAAAAATAAACGTGCATTGGAAGCACTTCACCGAACATTGGAAAATCTACGCAATCAATGAAGATGTTTTGGAGTTGCATTGCAGAACGATACATCTGCTGAAGATTTCTCTGAGAAATTACTGACTATCGGTAATGGTCGAGTACTTAGAATTTCTGTAACTTTGTCTCATCAAAAGACGAACTTATCAACAAAGTATTCCCAAGAATCATTACTAAACACAAAAATAAGGAATGTTTGAGAGAGCGAGCAATTTTTAAACTCCTTGGATGTGCCGGGATTACCACCCCACAATTTACGACTAAAGGTTGGCTCCGTAGTAATCATGCTTCGAAACATAAACCAACCAAAACTGTGCAACGGAACGCCTTTGGTGATAAAGAAATTGATGAACAATGTGATTTACGCGACGATACTCAAAAGAAAATTCGAAGGTGAGGAAGTTCTCATTCCAAGGATCCCGACTGACATGCCGTTTGAGTTTAAACGACTTCAATTTCCGATCTGACTTGCATTCGCCATGACATTAAACAAATCACACGACCAATGATTAAAAGTTTGTGGTCTGAATCTAAAAAATCTATGTTTTCCCATGGTCAATTCGGAGTATATGTGGCATGTTCACGGATCGGAGGACCATTTGCGTTTTTTTTCTTGCACCTGATAATAAAACGAAAAATGGCGTCTATCACAAGATGCTTCACTAAACAGTGGAATCCATGCACTAAAATACATGGCCAATCATTAAAATACGATACTTGCATTTTTAATTTACATTAATTATCCAAATAAACAATTGCCCTTGATAAAATCGAAAGTCTGCTCATTTATTGCCTCTTAGGTGGAACAAAGTTCGCCGGGTCAGCTAGTTATTTTATAAAGTAACTTTTTCCTCGAAACGTCATTGAAACAGGATTCATTGAAGCTACATAAGATACCTGCTTAAGGGCTCGGTTTAGTAAACTCCAAATTGCGTTGCGTCAGTAGATGGCGATACCGATATCATTTTAAGATTGTATATTAGGTCATTGTACCACCTCGCATAATTCGATGAAATTTCAAGTTTAAATAATTCGCCATCTGTCGACGAGAGGTATAAGTGTGTTTTGGTGTTGAGTGACTAAGCAGAAACAAAACTGTAATTACGGTGAGTTTATTTTTCGAAATTGGAAAACTTTCGCGGGTACTCCAATACGACGATCATTCTCTTTTATGACCGAACGAATATCTAAAGCTTAGATTCGTTTAGATTCTAAACGAGTAGTATCTTAAAACTTTTTTGGGAACACCTAGCAATTATTTCCATATCACAAATTGTATTCATCAATACATTCACTTCGTTTTCTTATAGAGCGTTTGTTTACCAATTTGTTTTACATTTTATTATTATATTACCAATAATTTACTTTCAGTTCTCAGAATGGTTCGAAAAAGAATTACCTCAAAAAGAAACGCTCCAAGAGAAGCCGATGTCATAAAATTGCTGCAAATAAACAACACTGTGATAAATTTATAGAGAATATATTATTTAACAATTGCAGTTCAGCGATGGATATTGTGGAGACGAGGGGACGTGAATTTGTTTTCGATGAATATGTCATTATTGAAAACGGAGAAGGGTTGTTAGACAATGGTAATTATAAGGAGGTCGAACAGATAAAAGATAATATGTAAGGAATTCATTTGGGTCTTACGATTACGAAGTATTGATGACGAATCAGTGACCTCATCGTTGGAATGTCACGCCATAGATGACGTACATATTATTTCGGCCGAACTGCTGCGTCCCCAAAATTCATAACAAGGAAGATTCATTCTGTTTTGTAGCTTTGTATTAGATGGTATCTACTAATTGAATTGTTTATTTCATCAATATAGTGTTTAAATGTAAAAATACGTGTTTAATTAATTATATTCACTACAAATACTTCTGCAGGAACTCTCAGAAATATAAATATAGGAAATAATAATGTCGACGAATAGGTATGATTTATAAAATCACAATTTGAATTCAGCTAAAACGCGTCACTTCATTCTTTGTTATATAATCACATATACCTAATTCGCGAGAATGTATCACCGCTACCGCGAGTGCCAGTGATGAGTCTCTCACAACTCCACTTTCATTTCCAGTCAGAACAGTCTTTCATCTTCGACGCCGGGCGGCTTCTTTAGCAAATACAATTTCAAATTTATTGAGAACGAATTGTGTACTTCAAGTTATTCATACTGAAATCATGGATAAACTTCACTCTATGCTTATTAGACAAGGATCTGGAGAGAGTTGAGTATGCAAAACGTGAAGACCGCATTCTGTGAACTGTTTTAGGCTCATAAAGGCTTGCCGATTACGAATCTGGATGATGTCGGAAACATTTCTGGTCCAATTTTTTTTATCGACCCCACCTCTAAGATATCGAATCAATCGACCGAACGAATGCTTTAGAGCTATTTTGATAATTTTTTTTTAGCGATAATAATCAATTTTTTCTGAAGATATTAGATATACAGCATGTCGAGGTGAATTGGAACCAGGGGGCCAAATGGGCTCCCCCCCAAAAAATTATTTTGGTTGCTAGAAGATCAAATTGAAATTATGAAACAAAATGGAATATGTAATCTTTTTTCACATTGATTTTTTTCAAGAAGTTCGTTTACTCCCCCTCGTCTCCCTCCATAGCTCGGAAGCTAACACAAAAAAAGATAGGGATGAAAAATATTTACTCATAAAAAAAATAATTTTCATGATCAAACGAATTTTAATATGCAATTGTTACTACATTTCTGTACAGATATTATTGACATTGAATATGCAATTTGCACAATGAAATAAAATTAAGTGGTAATTTTCTGCAAGCACAGGTTTTTTCCGGCATGTGATGAATATGAATGTGAAGACTGAATCGAAAATTTTGGTAAAGACAACTTTGTCAAACGACGTGGGTATAATTTGTCATTTTTTTTGATAGTCTTATACGGTATATCCAATAAAAACACTTGACCTGGTTACACAAAAATTGTATTAAATTACTTGTTTGACAATTGTTTAGAGATATTACCCCATATTCAAAAGCTAAACTATTTTCAGTACTCTAACAGGCTTTGAGTTGGAATAACACCCCGAAACAATTGTCTAGCAATTAATTCGATATAATCTTTGTGAAACAACTTCAAGTGTTTTCTTTATCAATATATGTTCAAAATATTCATTGTTTCACCAAGAGATCAGCAAGTTTTTCTAAATAAATTCAAGCCGAAGGCGATGATTTGAAAATTTTATTCATACCGGAGTTCATCAACAGCTGATTTTTACTTTGAAAGAAAAACCTGTCATGGTTTCTAATTCTCCCAATTTTTCGATACTTAGGAATAGGTTTCCTAAATAAACTAGACATTTTTGTACAGATTCCAACGATGCAACTTTTAACCTTTTTTCCCGGCACAATCTGCTAGTCCCATCGCAATCACTCAGTGTAAAGACGGAAATATATGACAAGGGTTTTCGCCAAGGGATTGAGCAGTAAAACTGCATCCGGAAATGTATTTCTTTTCGTTATAACTGTAGATCCATACACCTTAACAACCTAGAAGTCCTTTTCTTTTGCAGAAATGGAATATGTGATAAAATATTTTGTAATCGGCTTCTAAATGGTTTGAATTAAAGCCAATTACTTCAATTAATGAAGGGCTTTGTGCATGAATCAATTTGTTGGATCATCAAATCCTTTGCATTTATGGAGAAACCGAACGAGCTGAAACTTATTTTCGGTATTTGAAAGTATTTTCTTATTCGATATTTAGTTAGTTGTTGGAATTTTTGTGTGATTTCAAATCATCACACAAAAATTCCAACAACTAACTAAATATCGAATAAGAAAATACTTTCAAATACCGAAAATAAGTTTCAGCTCGTTCGGTTTCTCCATAAATGCAAAGGATTTGATGATCCAACAAATTGATTCATGCACAAAGCCCTTCATTAATTGAAGTAATTGGCTTTAATTCAAACCATTTAGAAGCCGATTACAAAATATTTTATCACATATTCCATTTCTGCAAAAGAAAAGGACTTCTAGGTTGTTAAGGTGTATGGATCTACAGTTATAACGAAAAGAAATACATTTCCGGATGCAGTTTTACTGCTCAATCCCTTGGCGAAAACCCTTGTCATATATTTCCGTCTTTACACTGAGTGATTGCGATGGGACTAGCAGATTGTGCCGGGAAAAAAGGTTAAAAGTTGCATCGTTGGAATCTGTACAAAAATGTCTAGTTTATTTAGGAAACCTATTCCTAAGTATCGAAAAATTGGGAGAATTAGAAACCATGACAGGTTTCTTCTTTCAAAGTAAAAATCAGCTGTTGATGAACTCCGGTATGAATAAAATTTTCAAATCATCGCCTTCGGCTTGAATTTATTTAGAAAAACTTGCTGATCTCTTGGTGAAACAATGAATATTTTGAACATATATTGATAAAGAAAACACTTGAAGTTGTTTCACAAAGATTATATCGAATTAATTGCTAGACAATTGTTTCGGGGTGTTATTCCAACTCAAAGCCTGTTAGAGTACTGAAAATAGTTTAGCTTTTGAATATGGGGTAATATCTCTAAACAATTGTCAAACAAGTAATTTAATACAATTTTTGTGTAACCAGGTCAAGTGTTTTTATTGGATATACCGTATAAGACTATCAAAAAAAAATGACAAATTATACCCACGTCGTTTGACAAAGTTGTCTTTACCAAAATTTTCGATTCAGTCTTCACATTCATATTCATCACATGCCGGAAAAAACCTGTGCTTGCAGAAAATTACCACTTAATTTTATTTCATTGTGCAAATTGCATATTCAATGTCAATAATATCTGTACAGAAATGTAGTAACAATTGCATATTAAAATTCGTTTGATCATGAAAATTATTTTTTTTATGAGTAAATATTTTTCATCCCTATCTTTTTTTGTGTTAGCTTCCGAGCTATGGAGGGAGACGAGGGGGAGTAAACGAACTTCTTGAAAAAATCAATGTGAAAAAAGATTACATATTCCATTTTGTTTCATAATTTCAATTTGATCTTCTAGCAACCAAAATAATTTTTTGGGGGGGAGCCCATTTGGCCCCCTGGTTCCAATTCACCTCGACATGCTGTATATCTAATATCTTCAGAAAAAATTGATTATTATCGCTAAAAAAAAATTATCAAAATAGCTCTAAAGCATTCGTTCGGTCGATTGATTCGATATCTTAGAGGTGGGGTCGATAAAAAAAATTGGACCAGAAATGTTTCCGACATCATCCAGATTCGTAATCGGCAAGCCTTTATGAGCCTAAAACAGTTCACAGAATGCGGTCTTCACGTTTTGCATACTCAACTCTCTCCAGATCCTTGTCTAATAAGCATAGAGTGAAGTTTATCCATGATTTCAGTATGAATAACTTGAAGTACACAATTCGTTCTCAATAAATTTGAAATTGTATTTGCTAAAGAAGCCGCCCGGCGTCGAAGATGAAAGACTGTTCTGACTGGAAATGAAAGTGGAGTTGTGAGAGACTCATCACTGGCACTCGCGGTAGCGGTGATACATTCTCGCGAATTAGGTATATGTGATTATATAACAAAGAATGAAGTGACGCGTTTTAGCTGAATTCAAATTGTGATTTTATAAATCATACCTATTCGTCGACATTATTATTTCCTATATTTATATTTCTGAGAGTTCCTGCAGAAGTATTTGTAGTGAATATAATTAATTAAACACGTATTTTTACATTTAAACACTATATTGATGAAATAAACAATTCAATTAGTAGATACCATCTAATACAAAGCTACAAAACAGAATGAATCTTCCTTGTTATGAATTTTGGGGACGCAGCAGTTCGGCCGAAATAATATGTACGTCATCTATGGCGTGACATTCCAACGATGAGGTCACTGATTCGTCATCAATACTTCGTAATCGTAAGACCCAAATGAATTCCTTACATATTATCTTTTATCTGTTCGACCTCCTTATAATTACCATTGTCTAACAACCCTTCTCCGTTTTCAATAATGACATATTCATCGAAAACAAATTCACGTCCCCTCGTCTCCACAATATCCATCGCTGAACTGCAATTGTTAAATAATATATTCTCTATAAATTTATCACAGTGTTGTTTATTTGCAGCAATTTTATGACATCGGCTTCTCTTGGAGCGTTTCTTTTTGAGGTAATTCTTTTTTCGAACCATTCTGAGAACTGAAAGTAAATTATTGGTAATATAATAATAAAATGTAAAACAAATTGGTAAACAAACGCTCTATAAGAAAACGAAGTGAATGTATTGATGAATACAATTTGTGATATGGAAATAATTGCTAGGTGTTCCCAAAAAAGTTTTAAGATACTACTCGTTTAGAATCTAAACGAATCTAAGCTTTAGATATTCGTTCGGTCATAAAAGAGAATGATCGTCGTATTGGAGTACCCGCGAAAGTTTTCCAATTTCGAAAAATAAACTCACCGTAATTACAGTTTTGTTTCTGCTTAGTCACTCAACACCAAAACACACTTATACCTCTCGTCGACAGATGGCGAATTATTTAAACTTGAAATTTCATCGAATTATGCGAGGTGGTACAATGACCTAATATACAATCTTAAAATGATATCGGTATCGCCATCTACTGACGCAACGCAATTTGGAGTTTACTAAACCGAGCCCTTAAGCAGGTATCTTATGTAGCTTCAATGAATCCTGTTTCAATGACGTTTCGAGGAAAAAGTTACTTTATAAAATAACTAGCTGACCCGGCGAACTTTGTTCCACCTAAGAGGCAATAAATGAGCAGACTTTCGATTTTATCAAGGGCAATTGTTTATTTGGATAATTAATGTAAATTAAAAATGCAAGTATCGTATTTTAATGATTGGCCATGTATTTTAGTGCATGGATTCCACTGTTTAGTGAAGCATCTTGTGATAGACGCCATTTTTCGTTTTATTATCAGGTGCAAGAAAAAAAAACGCAAATGGTCCTCCGATCCGTGAACATGCCACATATACTCCGAATTGACCATGGGAAAACATAGATTTTTTAGATTCAGACCACAAACTTTTAATCATTGGTCGTGTGATTTGTTTAATGTCATGGCGAATGCAAGTCAGATCGGAAATTGAAGTCGTTTAAACTCAAACGGCATGTCAGTCGGGATCCTTGGAATGAGAACTTCCTCACCTTCGAATTTTCTTTTGAGTATCGTCGCGTAAATCACATTGTTCATCAATTTCTTTATCACCAAAGGCGTTCCGTTGCACAGTTTTGGTTGGTTTATGTTTCGAAGCATGATTACTACGGAGCCAACCTTTAGTCGTAAATTGTGGGGTGGTAATCCCGGCACATCCAAGGAGTTTAAAAATTGCTCGCTCTCTCAAACATTCCTTATTTTTGTGTTTAGTAATGATTCTTGGGAATACTTTGTTGATAAGTTCGTCTTTTGATGAGACAAAGTTACAGAAATTCTAAGTACTCGACCATTACCGATAGTCAGTAATTTCTCAGAGAAATCTTCAGCAGATGTATCGTTCTGCAATGCAACTCCAAAACATCTTCATTGATTGCGTAGATTTTCCAATGTTCGGTGAAGTGCTTCCAATGCACGTTTTTTTTTGGGCATTCGTCCCAGATGCTGATTTTTGATTCTAATAAAACTTTGGCAATTGCGGAGTGTTTTGCAATATTACATGTTAGTTCTTCAATAGTTTGAAGATTTAACGGATATTTTAATGCTGAATGAGTCATCCGTACGCCATCCTTCTAACAATGTAATGTGGTGCTATTCCAGAAGAAGCAAACTGCAACCTCAATGTTGGATCTCGCACTAACAGTGGCTGAAACTACTGACATAAGGAATGTCTTACCAGTTCCACCAGGAGCATCCAGGAAATATAAACCACCATTTCCATCATCAATTGCGTTCATCATTGTATCATCCTCATGTTGGTGATTCAACAGGGGTACTTTCGTTTGAACTATTAAATCTAATTCCTGGTGATCATATTCGAGTCAACGAAAAAGTTCCCGTTCAAATTCTTGATTAAATGCGTAATTCATTTCACGATTTGTCGCTTTCATTCCTAAACTGACTAATAAATTACCGAACATGAAGTAACACATGTCTTCGATCAATATCAAAGCCTGATTATGTATCTACTCATTCATCTGAAGGTCGGGATTTCTTTTACTGACACGAATTTGATGTAAAATGCCTTCCGACATAATTATCCTTGCTATGGTATATCCGTTTTCTTATAACACGTATTACGTTACGTCCCACGGGAACGTGACAAAAAGTATCCTATGTCCTTCTCCTGGTTCTAAGCTGCCCTCCGACCAATTTTCAGCCAAATCAGTTCAGCTGTTCTCGAATTATAAATGTGTAACTAACACGACTTTCTTTTATATATAGAAATATTAATAACAAAATTTGCGAAAATTTTCAAAGAACAGCCTCAGAAGTCTCATTGACCTAAAAATTTAACAATTAATTGAAAATATTTTGAAAGAATATAATGTGTGTTGTTTTCAATACAGTAATTGTTCTTTATATGAATTGAATATTCGATTGCTTTATAATTATGTTCAATATATGTGTATTGAATGAAATTAGTGAAAACTTTTGTCATTGAAGTAAAAAAAGCTAAGCTTGGATCAGCCGGGACCGAACCCGAGGCTCCCGCGTGACAGTAGAACATTCTACCACAGAACCAGTGATGCTTACTACTTTGTGCTAAAAAAGTATGATTTCAACCAACTCATACAACCTTTCATAGTGACTGACGTTTCTTGTCAAGTTACACGGGAACGCTGCCGAACGGGACAAAAAGTATCCTATGTCCGTCTCCTGGCTCTAAGCTACCTCCCCACCAATTTTCAGCCATATCGGTACAGCCGTTCTTGAGTTATAAGTGGTGTAACTAACACGACTTTCTTTTATATATATAGATGGTGGAGAATATGAATGATTCAGAAAAATTGTTGTTTTTCACTCTCAGTATTTAATTTTGTTTTCCGTGTCTTTTTGAAATCATAATTCTTATCAGAAAAATATTTTGCCTCGAAACATTGAATAAGTATTTTTAGGAATTACATTTTTAATTAATATTCGGTAATATTCGTATTCTGTAATATTGCTAATAATTATTGACTCTATATAAAAATCAAAATGTATATATTTCACTATTTAAAGCTAGAATGGCGTTCCTTGAATGAACTTTTGAATAACTCATATTTTTCATTTAGATATAAATGTACATCTTAGGTCAAAAAGTAGTTTAAGACTTTAAGGTTGGCATGGTTAATTTATTTCATTCGAAATCTAAACTGTGATCGTAATCGCTACTTAAAATAAATGTGATACACAAATCACAGTCACTGTGATTACCGATATTTGAAAACACCGGATCGCTCATATCTACTAGTTATGCCAATTCTCACACCAGTGTAACGGATTTGTAATTCGCCGGATGAATTCCATTAACTGAATTTTCTAATCAGCAACCAATTCTTTATTCACAAATTGAACAATAAAAAATACTGCAAACCCCACTTTTCTCTCCTATTTACTGTAAGTGCAACTCGAACTCGAAATTAATACTGCCTGTAACTGAGTTCCCGTCGTCTGTACCTGGCCTCTTATATTACTAACTAGTCGACCCGGGCGAACTTTGTACGACCATTTATTTTTATCTGAATATTTTTCAAAAAGCCCGAAAAACATGTTCTAATATTTGTAATACACTATCTTGTTTTTGATATATATCCCGTGTGAAGCCAGGGACTTACTCATTTACGAAGGGAGTGCAACACTTCTTGTTATTTTAAATCAGTCTAATTATCAAAAAATTCCTATATTAACACGTTTGATGTATTGAAAGTGATTATATATCATCACTTTCTATACTTTTTACTATATAGAACGGACAGTGTACTGCCCGTTCTATAGTTGAACGTCATGTTCCTAATTTCGTAGCAAGTATTTGTCCTATATATCTCATCATTAATTATATGAGATTTGGTTTCTCAAACTTTCGATTGTAAAAATTTCCATCTCTAGAACGCAGAGGCAAGGCGAACTTTAGAGTAAAGTCGGCCGTGGCAGACTTTATCTAGTGGTTTACTTTATTTATTTAGTGGTATCGAAGAATGATATTTATCATGATAAATAACTAATCACCCCCTTCAATAATATTCATTGATTCATTGTTAATATCATTTTCTCACAGTAGTTTTCGAGTGTTAGTGATAAATTTAGTGGAGTTTGATTAGACCTTTAGGGAAATGAAATTTTCCGTGTTGAGAACAATGTTCCAAATATTATTCCGTCATAGAATAAATCTGGTTTGAATAATTAACTGATTCAAATTTTTTTTGAAGTAGATTGAACTTTTTAATATGCACTAATATTCATAAGAAATGAAAGGTTGAGCATATTCATTCTCATTTTGAAGAGAGAAGAGTTGTCACCGTGAACAAATGGGTTTTCCATAAATGATGAATTTGAGAAAATTGTGAATGGGTAACGAATTTCGTTCAAATGCAAAATATACCAAAAACCAGAATTTTACTATTACTTAGTATCATGGTGTACCAGCATAAAAGTTGAACTGTTAGAATACTTTTTTGAAACTATTTTTCAATATAGAATAATGAACAAGAAAATGTCAATAATGTGATGGTACGTATTGTATTTGTGAATGATTATTAAATAATGAAAAGTATTTTTAGAGATGTTTTGATACAAAAAAGTTTCTTCCTGTTACAAGGTTCAGAATGAACAGTAATGAGAATTTCTTAGTAATTATGGCTAGTAATGAATAGTTGGTTGGCACTTGATAATAAGTGGTGAGAAGTATTGCAGTATACCAGTATTGTTATTAGAAGTCGATGGTATCATGAGCATTTTTTTTTGAATGATGAATTTGTCATAATTGTTTTGTGAATCACAAATGAATATCATTGGAATGTGAAATATAACCAGGCTGTAATGACATTGGCAAATGGTGCAGGTGCAAACTGAAGAAAAATTTGCTAGATAAGGATAAGATTTCAAAAAGTACTCATTCTGAAGAATATATGGTAAATATATATAAGCTTGTAATATATGTAAAAGGATATATATTATAAGCGATACCAAGGTAATAAAATGTGTTTTTACAGGTTAATGATAATTTCAAAACAAGCTTCTCGTTGTTAACTGGCTCGTAATGACTGGTAAAGAAATATATCATTGATAAAGATGAAGAATTTGTTAATATCATGCTGACTTTACTAAAACAGATGCTGATGCTAGAAACATGTTAACAATATCCTAGGTGATTTTACACAATTACCTAGTAGATGTAATTTAGAGATGTGAGGTGTACAAAGCTCAATCTCTTTATTTAATTTGATATATTGTATTAAAAAGTCTGTGTGTATATTAAAACAGAAAAGATATATAGTAGAGGTAAATTATTCAAATACTTTCTACTATTCATTAGCAAGTATTTATTATGTACTACTTTGATTTGAATGAATCTGAAATGCGTTATAAATTACTTCATAATGAAGTTACAAGAGGTGATGAAAAAGAATGTCATTCAAGAGTTCACCACTGCTAAATACATAATCTTTGATTTAAACTGCAAGAAATAGCCTGAACTTTGAATTTAAAACTATGGAGGAGAAGAAGCCAAGTTTATGTGATAAGAAGCCTTAATATCATGTGATTAATAGATGAAGATGTGAGAAATCTTTCTTATGCTTACCTGACTGAATTAGAAATGTGAAGAATAAACTGTTAGGCATCAGAAAATTTGAAGGGAATGGAGCATGGTACTTTCTTTTGACTATCTTATGAATTTCAAGTTGTTGGTGCTGAAATGTCTGAATGATTTTGAAACAAACTGGTTCCTACATATATTGAGATTTGGTGAGGCTATTAGTTTAATATTTATTTTCTGAATAATATCTTTATTATCTATATAAACTACACATTTTAAGGTGTATAGACATTTTATGTCTTGATAGCACAAGGTTTCGTCAGTTGTATGAAATATATTGATATCATATATAGCAAGCACAAGACCCCATGATCATTAATTATCAGTTTCCTTTCAATAATTGTAGAAAAATTCAGATGAATTTTTCTCAACTTCTAATTCTTATTATAGGAATATATGGCAATGTGTATTGTTACACTCACTTTTTCATAAGGAATGTTTTTCATTAGGTGGGCACCACAAGTATTTTTGTAGAGGGCTTCAGGTGGAGAATATAATGTTAGCATATGTAGCATATTTTAGCAGACATCTAAAGATTTTTTAGACATCTGATCCGCATATATTGACAGAAATTGACGATACACTATTGACTTCTTATGAAATAAAAATCATTGTGGAAATCCTGAGTCATTTATAGGGAAATTTTATCGTCTATGATCATTAATTATGTTTCCTTCCAATAATTGTAGAAAAATTGAGATGAATTTTTCTAAACTTCTAATTCTTATTAGAGGAATATATGGCAATGTGTATTGTTAAACTCACTTTTTCATAAGGAATGTTTTTTATTAGGTAGGCACCACAAGTATTTTTATAGAGGGCTTCAGGTGCAGAATATAATTTCGATGAAAGTGTTTAATAACAATAAAACTTAATGTGCAATAATAATATGAAATTAATAAGCATATGCTACATTAACGACAGAGTATTTTTTTAATTAGATGTCAGTATTTCAGACAGTAATTTTTGTGTCAATTTCAAGAACAAAAGATTGTAGGACTATGTCTTGAATTTGGAGATAATGGTAAACTTTTTGAAATTATTAGTTTTTCAATAATACCTACTAGTCTAGATATATAGACTTATAATAGAAATAATAATACTTCAGATATTTTATGACCTTTGGTCAAAAAATTAAATTATACATCTGAAAATTTTCAGATGTACAATTTTCAAATTTCATCATTAGTGTCCGTGTGACATCTGACCTGCATATATTGACAGAAATTGATGATACACAATTGACTTCTTATGAAATAAAAATCATTGCGGAAATCCTGTTCAGTAAACACTTCAATTTAAAAAAAACTTTACCTAATATTGAAAAGTCACGATAACTATTCAGATATATGTAAGTACATAAATTTCTTTACAACACTGTCTTGAATAACGAATTTTATAAATCGTCTGTTACGAAATTGATAATATTTGACACATAGTGGAGCATAGAAATCAGATAAGTGGTTGAAAATGCCTCCTACACCTTGAGAATACATTTGAACTCATAATTATATTCAGCTCAAATAATATTAATTTCACTGAATGGTGATATTGGAACACCAGCCAGCCTTCCACCTTTGAAAATGATTCTTATTGCTCTATTTTGAAATAAATATAAGATGAAATTCAAACACTTGAACTTTTGATTTACACTTTTATCAATATTTCTAATACTTTTATTCAAAATTTTGAAGTAGCTGTTATCCTCTCATAAAGCATTGATTTATTCGTGAACAGAGTGCACTTTAGTGGTGCAAGTATTAGTATACAAACAACTTACAGTTTGAACATTTTATTTTACTTTAACTTAATAAACATACAGCTCATTCCGTTCTTACTTAGAGACTAGAAGACTTATTATAAATCATGGATTTAAGCTTATCAAAGCCTAAACCATAGATTAAATTTACAAGCTAACCTACCTATACCTTGTCATAGCTGGGCACCGTTATTCAAACAGTTAACTTCGCTAATCGTTAATCTGCTACTAAAAAAGTTAGCTTCGTTAAACGTTAAAGCGTTACATTTCGGAAGAATTAACGTCAGTTAACGTTAATCGTTAATACGTTAAAATGTGGTAAAAATTTCATTTTTATCTTGTTGTTGCGTTAGTGAACTTGGGTTTTGGTTATGGAATATAACATGTTAGGAACAGAGGAAGACTTGTATACGTAATTTAAAGTCTAGCATAAGGTGCATATTTCCCTTCATGGATATTAACATATTAAAGTTTTCGTCCGACAGTGATGCTCGTTAGAATGTCTTTATCCAAGGAAAAAAGGCGTTCAACTGAAGCGCTTGATGGTATAGCAGTATTGTATTTAATGAACAGATTAATTGATATCTGTTTTCCAAGGAATGCAGCATCGTTGAATGAGTCTTTTGACTTCATGTGCAGACACATTTCAACGAGACTTTGCGCTTTACTCTAAACACGTGGAACTGTTTGGTTTTTCTATAGACTGAGTAACAGGTTTGAAAAAGTCTTCCTCGTCATCATCGTTGTTACTCGCATTGCTCTCCCCGCCACTTAAACTATCTCTGTCCTTCGAATTTTCGGCTGATGCTTTTCGTAAGGAATCTTTTCCTTTTTTTTTCCTTTTTTTTTCATGCATTTTTTTTACTGCGTTCACTGTACTGCTGTCATATGTTTCCAGTCATATCAACCGGAAATATGGATGAAATGCCGCGGTACGTTGGCACTGTTCATCATTCAGGAGTGGTCCAAACCTTTTCTCCATGTCATTTAGTACGGCATTGACTAAAGCTGTACAATTAACTAAGCCCTTAGATTTAATATTTTTTAATTTATAGACAGTTCGGTAATCGTCGGTAGTAGTGTTCCGAGATAAGCTAGAGCTTCTCCTTGAATACGATCGAGGTAATTCGCGACAGATGCCATAACCTGTAAATAAGTACCTATTAAAACTATTTCTATTTATAAGTACTGCCGCGTCGTGCCTATCCCCTAACTCAAACAGCTTAGTTTTGAGTCAAATGAGTTTTAAGTTTTAAACTTGAACGTTAATATTAAATATTCACGTATTTAAATTTACCTTTGCGTATTCCTTCATTACAGTCACATCTTGGGCGTTGAAAGTAGAAATGTTTAGTTGAATCATAAGCCTGTGAAGAGAAGTCTTTTTTGTTTCTAAGACCGTTGAGAACGACAATTGGGACGACTAATTAAGCGTGAGTGCTATCTGCTGCTACTTGTGATTGCTGATTCTAGAGAGTACGTGGCTTGGCTAAGGCACTTCTGTGCCTTAGCTAGCGACCAAATTGAACGTATGTGCAGCACATCTCATGTGAACTGACAAAGTATTAAAGACTTTTAATATCTGTTCATTGATTTCAATGCTCTGGTGACGATTCGGAGCATTTAGAACAGTGGTCGTCACACTTTACTAGCCAAGGGCCACACGTGACAATGTGAGTGCCAGGGCCGGGCTGCAGAGTATGTATAGGCGCTTCAAGAGCCTGTGCACACTTATCTATACTAGTTCATACTAATATTATAAATGCGAAAGCGTATGTCTGTATGTGTGTACTTCTGTATGCTTAAACCACTAAACCGATTTACATGAAATTTGATATGGAGATAGTTTGAGTTCTGGGGAAGGGCAAAAAATAATTTTAAACTCGGGAATAACTATCACATAATTCAACTCGTTTAATTATTCAGTTCGCAATAGCTGTGCCCGCGGCGCGATGTCGTTCATGAGAGAGTTGATGTCGAAAAAAGTACTCGTATATGTTATTCATTACAATATTTATTAGAAAAAGATATTAATATATAAACATAGGCAAGTAAGGAATTATTAATTAAAAAGTTAAACGTCGTAATAAAAAAAAGTTTTATAATTAGGAATTATGGTGTTGGACTTTTATAATTATTTCTTGTATATTAGCATCTTTGGTACTACATGCAATCCTCATTGTGTCTTCTAAGTGAGTGGAGAGACGATTACGGTATTTATTTTTTAAGAAGCTCATTTTAGAAAATGAAGCTTCACAGAGATATGTTGAAGAAAATATTGTTAAAATGAATTGTGCGCAGTCTTGTAAAGATTTATACTTGCTAGGAGCATTTTTCCAAAATTCATTGTATTCCTGCTTTTCACGGTGCTCAATGAAACTAGCTTTTAGCTGTGTGTCGTGCTTTAGTTCAATGATTTCATTCATTAACTGTGTTTTAGAAAATCCAAACTGGCAAAATAATTTCATATCTTCGTTTTCAACGTGCCATGGATTTTCCACAAGTATAAAGCAGCTCTTAATCTGTCGCACATCATCAAATCTATTTTGTATTTCTCTCAGATATTGTTTCAAATAGGATATCAAATCTTCATGAATAGTACTATCGGGAACTGAAACTTCGGATTGCTGAGCAGCAACAGTTGGAAAATTTGAAAAATCTCCTGCTTCGAGTTCGTTTATATGGGCGTTTCTCTGTAAACTGGGCAACTCGTTCTACGGAAACTGTCTACGCAACTTTTTTGCTCATAATATAATAAATTTTATTTAGGGAACAAATATCCGTCTATTTATTAATATACGCCAGATGAACCACAAATATTTCCATTACTTTAGAAAATATTAAGCATTTTCGGAAAAACCTATACAGGGGACTGTTGCCAAAGCCAGGGGACTGTGAACTTCAATAAAAAACACAATTTTAGTACCGAAATTAAATGTTTTTTTTATTATTATAAACTTTGGAGCTTAAGAATTAAGTAACTAAACAATAAAAAATTCAAGAAACAACTATCTTTAGGTAATATTGTACTTAGCACTGTAATCTTAATATTTACTCATTATCAATTAAAATCACATATGTTGAAAGGACTTTCAGTACTTTGAAAATGACACTACAGAATCAGTCTCGAAAAATAATTAGTTATTTTTAAAATATAGCAAAAATAGGTTAAAAAAAATTTGTATTTAAAGACTTATTTTTTCTCAAAAACATCTACAGGTGAATTAAACTTGTAGAACATTCTATTGCCTTTTAAAACTATATTTGGATTAGACAACTTCTGTACCACTTGGTCCATTGTAATGTCTGCCATATCATCATCATTGTATCTAAATAATTGGCCTTTATTATCACAGAGTTTTAAGAATGTAACCCGGATTTCGCCATCTTCTTCATCAATCTTGTCAATTACGCTCACATATCTATATTCCATATTTGTTTTGCCAAGCAATTTCACAACAATATAATCTCCAGTTTTAAATGCTTGTACTATAGTGGAACTAGGTCCAGCCTCATTCTCAGATTCTGAATCAGTGTACACATCTTCTACATTAAGTTTTGACTTATCAATAATAAAATTTCCACTTTTGACTACTTGTACTACAGCAGAACTAGGTCCAGGCTCATTTTCAGTTTCTGAATCAGTGTACACATCTTCTATATTAAGTTTTGACTTGTCTTCATAAATTATTTCTTGTATTCATATAAATTCTTGTATTTGTTGTTTCACTACTTCACCTAAAAGTGCTATTTTGACTAGATCTTTTCTTGATTCTGCAGTATCTGCCATTTTCTGTAACTTTGTATTTGGTGTATCTTTAGGCTTTGGATTGATACTCTTTTTTAGTCGCGATAAACGTTTTTTGTACTTTAATACTCTCTTCTGCAGTTCTTTAATTTCTTCATCTTTTTTCTTTTTCATTTTATATCTAAGCATCTTTTCTTTATTTTTATTTTTTATTTCAGCAACTCTAGGTGTTGACATTTCACATGACATAGGTACATCAGAATCTGGAGTATTTTCTATAATAAATGAGTTAGTAATATTTGCTAATACTTTTTTCTTATTGCGATACTTGGTGCACTGCTCTTTCCACTTCTTCTTGACATCTCGGTGTTCTCGTGGAGTCATACTCTCAACAAGCTTTCTAGTTCCCTTTTCTTTTTTCTTAAGGTATTTAAGGCGTTCTTTTTCTCTAAGTTCTTCCATTTTCTGAGGGCCGTTTTTAATCTTCTCGTATCTCTTTCGTTCTGCTTCCCTTTTTTTTCGTAGAATTTCTTCTTTAGTGGCTTTTCTTTTTGGCGCCATTCTCAAAACAAATCTAAAATAATAACAAACATAATTTAGAACAGGGATGGAGAAATTATCGAAAATAAAACTAGACGCGCGCGGCCGAACTGTCTTGTTGACTGATTTAGACAGTCCCCTGGGTGCGTAAACAGTCCCCTGTCCTGTAAAAAGACAGGGGACTGTTGCCAGAGGACTGTTTAATTAGATTCCATTGATGAGTAGTACAAAATGTAATTGATCTATGCTATTTTGCTGCACATAGCAAATATGTATATATTGTAACAATTCAAAGATTCGAAGGAATCATCAAAATACATAAATAGAAGTAAAATAATCCTTACCAGACGACTGTTGGCTGTCAGGTTACAACGCGGCTACCACGGAAAGACGCTCGCACATTACTAAATAAGATGGCGCTCGGGTCGCCATGGCGGCAACGGCGCAAACTTCAGACTTGTTGCACTTCGTTACACGCATAAAAGGCGTTGTTTAACCTTTCGGCTACGTGATACGTAATTTATAATATAGACCAGGGGACTGTTCACTAAATGCGAAGACGAAGTTCCATTGACTTTTTTTTAATTGTAAAATAATATTTATGTAAAATAAATAGTTCTTATTAACAATCAAACAATATTGATTTAATAATTCAACAAATCAATTAATTCCAATAGATACTGTCTCGATTAATTTAGTCTGAAGTAACTGTACTGCTTTGGTGACATGCCAGGGGACTGGTTTTTAAGAACTATAAAATCGTTTTTGATATAATAAAGTTTATTTTAATAGATTTTCAATGTTGAGCAGCGGTAGATGAAGGTATTGAGTTTAGGAATTATCTATGAAATATTTACGATCGTTTCCTTTTTAAAGAAAATTAGCCTGGGACAATGAGTTGCCCAGTTTACAGAGAAATTTTAATGAATGAACTTTAATAAAATAAATTTCTATCATTATTTATCAGTCAATATATTGAAATCTTTCTATCTTTGTTATCATGATTGATGTGTCGTAATATACCATCAAGCGAATGTTGCTATGAAATATTCAAATCATTATCAGCATCTTGACTGCCTTCTTCTAAAACGCTTGTCAGTGTCATGGCGGCGCTTAATATATAAATGATTAATATTATAAATGCCCATATATAATCGTAGTTTGTCTAAAAATGCAAAAACATTATTTGTCATTTGGCCAATTATTTTGTTAGGTCCTTGCATCTCTAAATTAAGACTATTGAATTTCATAGTGATATCGGTCAAAAAAGCCGCAAGTATCCACCAGTCATTTTGCTGTAGTTGGGGATATTCTTTGCCACTTTGTTGCAAAAAAGTATTATTTCGTGTTTCAAATGAAAGAACCGTTCTAATACTCTTCCCTTGCTCAACCATCTGACGGCTGTATGTATCATAACATCACCATAGTTAGCTTGCAATTCTTCAAGAAGGTCTTTGAATTTTCGGTGGTTAAGTTCGCGCGCGCGAATAAAATTTATAATGTTTATAATAGTATTCATCACGTCTTTTAATATGTTATTCGAAATTTTACAAGCCAAAGTTTCTTGATGCAGCAGGCAATGAATGGGAATAAATTAAATAAATTCCATTCCTTCTTCATTAAAGCAATCAAACCACTATTTGCACCCACCATTGACGGACAACCATCGGTACACACTGATATCAACTTAACAACAGGTATTCCATGTTTTTCTATAAATTCTTTTAGAACTTCCATAAAATCACAACCTCTCGTATGACCCTTCATGGTAATCACTGCTAAGAAATCTTCTTCTATGATTCCCAGTGGCGTAACTATACCGTTCGAGGCCCGTGGCAAATTCATCGAATGGGCCCTCCCACTTCCCCAATATATAAAGAAGCTGAACCAACAACAATAGTATTTTTTATTTTAATATATTTATTTATACACTTTCATTTGTAAGAGTTAACTAATAAATCACTACGTGAAGTAGGTACATACAAACTTTATAATTATAATTTCTTGATTTTCTAATTATTCACTTTTAATTAAAGGTACCTAATTTAAAGTACATATTGAACTGAAATCACAATTTTATTTTAAGTACACAATTTTAATTATTAAAATTCCTTTCTTCGGACTTTCTGTTCAGCAAAAATGTTAATGACATCATCAAAGTTCAAATTTCGGGCCATAGAACTTTCGATGGATAGAATAGCCAAATTGCTTAACCTTTCTTGTCCCATAGAATTTCTTAAATAAGTTTTTATCAATTCCAGTTTTGAAAATGATCGCTCGGCACTAGCCGTAGTTACAGGAATGGTGAAAAATAACAGAAATGCAGTGCACACTTCAGGAAAGCTTGAAGATATAAAATGATTCTTTATTATTGATAAGTCAGCAAGTTCTCTTATAGAAGATGACCTTTCTATTTCGTGTTTAAAAGAGGATCGAAAACGGAGAATTTCTTTGGAAAACGACATAGATATATCTTTTTTATATAAATGGACAAATGCTAAAGCCTTTTCCAATAAATCAGTATCATTCCAGTTTTGCAAAGTGGCAGGCTGCAAGACAATAAAATTGGAAACAATTTCATTAATTCCAAGCAAACGCGATCTAAGTTGATTAATGATGATGTCTAATACTCGATAGAATACGTTCACTTTAAACAAGCTTTCAGGATCTCGGAGACGTTCATCCTCACAAATTTCATCAAAATGACGTTTCACTTTTCTCTGACGAGTTTTAGGAAATTCAGGGTTTATAGACCATTTAACTGCAATACTATTTGCTTCCGTTTTTAAATCTTCAAATTCATGTCGATACTTTTCAAGTTCTTCTAGACAGACTTGCAAACGCTTTGAAGCATTTGAAAGATGAATGACTTTAGATTGAAGTGCTTTAGAAGTCGCGTCTATGGTTTGTAAGACTTTGCAATGGAAAACCAGCAATATAATAAAATTGTAGTTCTCTACCTTCTTCTTTAGCAAGATAGCTTCATTTCTCTCATCTGATTTGGAATTTGATAAAATGGTTTTTGTTAGCGCTTTTTGAACATCAACAAATCGAACCTTTAAAGCAAACATGGCATCAAAGCGTCCTGCCCATCTAGTTGGATTCATTGTTTTTAATGTTACTGAATTTGATGATACAACGGTTTTTCCTTTTTTGTTGTCAGATATAAAACTAGATAATATATTCCATCGTCTAATACTATGGCCAAAAAAATTATAAATTTGTTGCACAGTTTCGAATAAGTTTGTATTTCTATGACCTCTTTTACTGCATCATTTACTACCAAGTTTAAATTATGAGCAGCACAATGGACATACACTGCATTTGGCTCTATATCTCTTATGAGTTTTTGAACTCCGCCATAAGTACCTTTCATGGTATTAGCTCCATCGTCCCTTGTCCACGGCACTTATTCAGAGAAATACTTTTGTCATTTATGGATTTTATTATCTGCTTGGACATTGCTAAGGCAGTTTGATCCTTAACCTCATGAAATCCTAAAAATGACTCTTTTATTACGAGCGCCTTTGGAGTTCCATTTTCATCTTTCTCGATTACACAGTAACGGTAAAGTTCACACAATTGATCTGTTTTGGAAATATCTTGAGTAGTATCAAACAAAATGGAATAAAACGGTGCGGTGACTATTTCATTTACCAGAGCATTTTCCACTTTTTGAACCAGAACAGCAATGAACTCATTTTGTATTTTTGCACTTAAGTATTTAATCTGGCCTAGGTTTGCTTAGCAACTCTTGTAAAATAGGATCGTATTTGGCTAATAACTCAACAATACTCAAAAAATTTCCTTTTGGACCAGAATCGTTGCCATATACCGTTTCTTTATGGCCACGAAAAGCTAAATTACAGGTTGAAAGTGTCAGAGTAACATCAAAGAGTCTAGTGAGTACCTGGCGCCAAAAAAATTTTTCTCTCTTGATAATGGACTCTTGCTCTTCATCTAGTGTTCCATGTAACTGCCACTGTCGATGTACGAAACATGAATGCAAATGTTCTTTCGATGTCTCATGTCTTTCTAAGGCTTCCATAATATGTTTCCAATCATCATAGCCTTCCATCCAAATATGTTGTATATTTTTGGATGCCCTATTTGCGAATAACCAACATGGTTCACAATATGCTTTTTGAAGCAATAGAGAATAGGACAGCCATGTACGTTCTAACTTTACGCCAGATTTAGAAACAGTGTAATAATATTTATCTAAGAAAGATCTATTGTTACTATCCCTTAAAAAGGGGCCTTTTGGTTTACAGTGTCCGTTTTCGATCACAAACCGTTTTACTTGATCATTGAGTTCTTTAAAGTTACCTTTATCAGTAACATGCGGTAAAGATTTTAATTTTTCTATGTCCAAACATGATTCATTTAAAGATTTGCTTGTACCTGGTTGTGGTTGTTCTGAATCTAAATATTCACTGTTATCGGGCCCTGCGATATTGCCACTTATGTCATCATTTTCTGTCTTTCCGTCGCGCTGTTCATTTGATTCTTCTTGTATACTATCTTGATTATTAAAGTACTGACTTATTTTAGGTAATTTTTTATTTTGTTCTTCAGACTGCTTCTTTCGCTTTCGTTTTTCGCTTCCACTCTGATACTTTCTAGAACAAAACCGCAAAAAGTTTGTAATAATACTATAGTTTTTATTTATTGAAAAATCTACTTAATTGCTAACAAATGCCAAAAAAGCGACCGTAAAAATGTTCATAACACCCCCCGAAAGTCCACCGATTGTTCAAAGTTCAATTCAAGTGTCAAATTTTGTAAGTTTTGAAAGAACGATGAACATAGGTACCGAAATAGTTTTGGTGGTTACGAATGTCAAAATAGTGAATTGATTTTGAAATGCGCGATGAGAATCATTATTTTAAATAATAATTTCGTAACTTGTGATTTCAAACTTTACTACTGATACCTACCGACGATGTGAATGATTAATTTTATGGGTAGATTAAAAATTAAAATAATTGTAATAGTATAAATTATTTTAAATATTAGAATAAAATTCTTACCGAGTAGACATTGTCAACCTATTTTCACAATTAACTAATTAAATATATCCTCACTTGCAACAAACAACCAATTCTTACAACAATAAACTGCTAATTGCTTGGTGAGCTCTTGCGTAATACAATAGTGGAGTTTTCATATTGTCGGGAATTTATCACTAATGTCGGGAAGTGTTTCCCGCTCCTTATGGATATGTGTGTCGGTCCGCTGTACCCAACAGCTTCTTCCTTACCGAAATTGTTTGGTTCTACGTTGACGCCGGCGTATACAGAAGGAATAAGTTTGTGCCGCTCCGCCACGACCCAGTCATGATCAGTTAAAAGTATTCTGTATTCCATGTGTATTAAAAGAGGGCTCTGACTTTTCACTGCCGGTAAACCTATTGGTACACGTGCCTTATCGTCTTGCGAGAGAACGAATACATGCTGCGGTCCCAGAAGCTTAGCAAGAGATTCCAATGGCCTGATTGTAGCAGTGCAAAATTCCCCGTCCTCGTGCTTTTTGTGTGTTCGTACGTGTCTTCTTCCCTCTTGTGTGTTAAAAACGTGTGGGAGTAAATGAAGATATGTGCCGCTTCGAGAAATTTGGAATCCCATTAACAACAGCCTCTCATGCAGGTCTGACAGAGTGAGACAGCTCCTAATCATCTCTGTTCGGTGGCGTTCATCAGCAGCGCTGCCATGAATGGCAATATTAATTATGGTCTCTAGGAGAGCAGGTTGCGAGTCAACTAAAGGGGGCTGTCCAGGCTCAGTTCGAGGTAGTGGTGCAGCAGGATTGTTTCTCTGACGTCCTGTTTTCTCCAGTTTTTTTGGCTCGAAATTTTTTTGCACGTTTAGCAGTCTCTTTTTTTCTTTAAAAATTTCTCTTCTTCTTTCAACTCTTTGCGTAGCTTTTTTATTTCGTCATGAACATCATCTTTGGCTATACCAGTGTCCCTTGCTTCAGTGAGAACAATTATTTTCTGTTGCAGTAGACTAATTTTCTTCATAAGAGTTTCTTGAGCCGGTTTGCTTGGAACATTTTCAGTGATGCCCGAATCATCCAAAGTTTTGTGTGGTTCCGTAGACGATGTCTCCACAGTTTCCTCATCATTCTGACTTTCATCATGGGTATCGCTCATCTTTCGTTTGACAGCAGTGCTTTCATGTCCAGCGACTGCGACAATCGATTCCATAAGAGATGAACTCGTGGATGAAGCTACAACATTTGAATCCTATACACCAAGAGAAAATAAATTAAGAATAGGTATTATTACACATGCGATAAAAAAGATCATAATAGACAACACATACAAGTAGTTGCACCTGTTTTTGTTGAGGAGCACGCGAAGTCGAGGAAACATTGGGCATTAGTATTGCTGGCGTGCTTGATGTTTGCATAGGTAGCTACAAATATATGGGTCAATCAACTTTTAAGTGTACATCAATGATAAATTTTATTTGAATTTTTTTATATTTCAACATTTTTTCTTTAGATAATTATTTATATTTTGAGAATTCACATAGAGCAGAACGATTTATTTAAACAAAATAGTAAACATGACTCCGAAATCCACATGACTCTAGTTAAGATAGTCCCTTGGACAACTTACTAAATAGACTTCTGAACCATTTGAAATTCCGTCAAATTGTGAACCGTCACTTTATTCTCACTTAATATAGGATGGATTTCAATTTGTCTTCCATAAATAAAAGACGTGACTTTTAATTGATAAGTTATTTCCAATTATATTGTCTCCTGGACAACGACAAACTTTAAATGTTTAAATGTTAAACGACAAACTTTAACGAACTTTTCATTTGACTCGTGAAATAATAATTAATACTTTAACATTTAATCTTTAGGAGACAGGGACAAAATGGTTGTCCAGTGGACATATACGGTTGTCCATAGGACATACTCGGGAGTTCAAAGGAGATACTAGGATTGAAATCGCCTGTATTTGTTATTTATGTTAAAAAAACAACTGTATGACAATAATTTTTAGTTTTATTATAATTTTTTACGAAAGAATCAACATTACAATAAATGACTCAACAATGAACAGACCTATAAAAGTGACAACTCTTACTAATTAACTTACAAACATTAACAGACTCTTTAATTAGCTTAAATACTATTTTGACTCTAACTTGTACTTAGCTGTCTCAATAAATGACTAATACCTCTGTGTATCACATAAGGGTTCGGTAAGATACAAAACTTAAAAATTAATCTACAAAAACAATGAACTATTTTCTAAAAACATTAATATCACATGAAAATTTATAATACTCAGTGCCTCTTTGGTGTTCAATGTCCGGGGTTGGAAGTTTTTTAATTATATCATTGAATGCTACATAGGATTTATCTTTCTTATTCAATATAAAAAGTTTTCCATTTTTCACACATTTTAGGAATGTGACTCTGATTTCACCGTCTTCATCGATATCGGTTTCGGCAATGCACGCATATGTATCGTATGATTTACCTTTGGTGCTGTAAACTTTGACCAGCAAAAAGTCACCTACACCAGGCAATAAATTCTATTGTCCTGACGTAGATGGCTGTGGTTCCTCTGTAGTGTCATTTTCATTGTCAGAGCCATCAGACGATCCATATACACTCTTGTAGATGCTCTTGCGTAAACCTTCGTGTATTTCAGCGAATGTAATGTTGTCTTTATTCGAGGATAGCAAATTATTTAAAGGTACGTCGTCAACATCGCTGAATGTGTCGTTGTAAATATTTTCCACTGGTGCTAGGATAGGACTTAATGGCATCTCTTGAGGTATGTCTTCGTCAGGGTCGACTGTTGGGTTGGAATGTTCCTTGGAGCTGGTATCGGCGAGTAGAACTTGGGACGCAAGCATTCGCATAATCCTCTAGAACAGAAGCAACTCAAATTTCTGAACATTAGTTGGTCATAGCTCTTTGAAAATATTTGGTGCACTTCTTTTGTACCGGGCAAAGGCAAAAGATTCTTTGGTATTTTCCTCTGAATCCCGTCGATCTCTTCTTTTGTTACATAAAATAACTGAATTTTACTCGACTCTTTGAGAACTTCATAAAATTGAAGAGCATCAGTAACGTCCGTTCCTGTTGCCACTTTCCTATCAGCTGCTCTTTTTGAGAATCCCCCAATATCGCCTGCAGGGCCTTTGCCATGCCGGGCTTCAAAGAATGACCAGCTAAAAGTTTGGATTCCGTAGCTAAATGTTTTCGAGCAGGCCAAATAAAAATTTGCTTTTTGAAGATATTGCGAAAATGGGCCATCGGAGAAATAATGAATACTGTCAATTCCAGGGTAATTTTCAATAATCTTCATCAAAATGGGATGCAAATGGGCCCATATTGCATATATGGGCATGGAGAAATAGCACAAAACGATAAAGCTTCATATTTTTTATCTTTATTATATACGTAAACAGGGGCGCCGAGTTTTTAAAATTCCCGTGGGTGCTCCAGAATTTTTAATGACATACCTAGCTTCTTATATTTATTATTGTTACACACAAAACAGTTTGTTGTTAGGCACAAGAAAATACAAGATATTTAGAAAAGATAATTTATTATATTACACAGCAGTTTGACATATGCACCTTATTTATCATAAACATTAGGTGTTATTCAGTGCGAATGTATTTTGACGAACTACTGCTCTATTTATAAATATGTCGGCAATGTTTTCAAGTTCCAAATCATCTGCTATTTCTCTGTTTACATGCACTACCATGTAATTATTAAGTCTTTGCTGAGTCATAGTAGTCCTCAAGTAAGTCTTTATTCTTCGTAATGGCGAAAATGACCTTTCAGCTGTGCATGTCGATATTGAAAAAGTTAAAATTATTTTTAATAATTTGATGACTTCTGGTATCATATTTTTGGTAGATTCGCAATGAGTAATTATAAAAGAAACAACATCCTCTACACTATTTAGTTGGTAATTTTTTGTTTGCGCAAAATCTGAAAGTATGTTTCAATGAAGAATCAAACGATCCATGTCAAAGTCATCTCCATAAAAGTTTTTCACATCATTGCTGCTTGTCATGTCATCATTATTTTGCTGAGTAAGAAATAGTTCCATTTTGCTCAAGTGTGCCATAGTATCTTTAGTAAAGCGCTGTTCAATACAGCCTATGACTTTATCTAACACTTCAAAATACATTTTTCGATAAAAGTCAACTGGACTAGTAAACTCGTGCTGCTCACTTGTAGAGTCGTTTATCTTTTTAGGTCTTTTTCGTATTTTTCGTGTTTTAGGTTCATCCAATTCTAAAATGTGAGCCAAATCTACAGTAGATCTCCAGACGTTTTCAAATTTTTCGTCAGTTCTTTGGGATGATATAACTTCTTTGACTGTATTAATATTATCGACAGCTTTTTGTAGATGCAGAGATATCTTCTGTAACGTAGCATTTAAAGCTTCTATGCGACTAAGAATTTCTATCAGAATTTTAATGATAAATAGTGATTCGAAAGACTGAAGACTTTTTAAAAACCCTTTTGCTTTGGCACCGGCATAATCTTTCTGAGTTTTTTCTTTTTTGTGTTGTTCAAAAAACATAGAAGTACACTATAATTGTCGAGAAATGTTTTCAAAGAAGATATACGACAGCACCAACTTGTTGGGCAAAACGGCCGTAGAGAAAGATTTTGTGCATCATCAGCTGCCTGTAGCGATTCAAAACAAGCTTGGCGTTTCGGTGACACGAGAACGAAGACAATGAGCTGTCTTATTAATACTAAAAAATCACTGATTGCCGGTACTTCTCTCATAGTATCTTGAAGAACCAAGTTTTAAGAGTGTGCGACAAAATGCACATGAACTGCCCTTGGTTCGATAGCTTGAATTCGTGCTTTAAGGCCAGTATGCGTTCCAGAAACATTGGCAGCGCCATCTGTACATAGACCTCTGCAAGTTTGGATATCAAGGCGAAATCTTTTTAGCACGTCATTGAAAATATCAAATAAAATTTCAGATGAGGTTGACGGCGTTTCATAGAGTCCGAAAAATGTTTCATGTATATTAAGCTTTGAGTCCACGTACCGAAAGCAGAATGTGACTTGTTCATGATTGGTAATATCATTGGTTTCATCCCCCATGACAGAATAATAGATAGAACTTTGTATTAGCTTAATTATTTTACTCAATACTTCGTGACTCAAAATTGTACACAGTTCGTTAGTGACATCGTGTGACAACTATTTATATTTACTGCGCTGAAGCCACGACTTTAACTCGGGAATATCCTCTGATCGCAGCTTCAATAACCGACTATAATTCGAATTTTCATCCTCATGGTCCCTTATGGCAAGACCTCCGGTCATTAAAAAGCGAAGAGTAGAAATCATTTTCATAAGGGCGGTTCTAGCAGTTTTCATATCTTCAAGTTTACTTTTTGATAACATTGAGTGTACATTGACGCCACGGTCTACATTGGCTTTATGTAAAACACAAAAACGGTGAACTTCAGACATTTCGTGCTTTTTGAATCTTTTCAAAGCCTTATTCCATGATGAAAAACCAATCTCAGTGAATGCTTCAATGGAGTCATCATCTCGTGATGATTTTTTTGGCGTAGAAATGCCACTAGATATAGTTTCTCTACAGATTTCACAAAACACTTTATCGATGTCTCCATCATACAGTAGCCATGAAAAAACTGATTGCCACTTACTTTGATAGCTGCGTCCTTTCTTCTCTGAACATAAATTTTCAGATGTAACGTTTCGGTCTTGACCTATGTTAAGCTGAGAAGAGCCACTATTACTTGTGAAAGGTTCTTCAGGTTTAGGTACCTTACGGTTCCGAACGACATACTTATCCATCATAACATAACATAACCTAACAGTTCACGTGCTACACAAATACTAGTAAAAAATGCGCGCGCGTGAGTGCGTGTGATGCAAGCAGTGCGGGCGGTGGCCAAAGACAGAGGTGGGGGGCGGGTGTGGCAGTCACGGGTGGCGCGAGCGAGCGCGACTAGGTTTGTCTCTAGGCGCGTTTACGTATATTACTTCGGTACCTATATTATTTTGATTTAGTTAAAATATGAGAATTATTTTAGATATTCATAATCGTGGGTGCTCGGCACCCACTATTTACCTCTCGTGGGTGCTGGAGCACCCGATCACCCACGGAGTCGACGCCCCTGTACGTAAACGACAACTGTGTGAAGAGTGACTTGGTTACGAGAGCCACCAAATTGATGCGCCTGAATTTCTTCTGTACATTGACAATTATAATTTTCGCTGAAATCGACTAAAAATTTTTAAACTGAGTTTTCATATTAAAAATATGTTTCTTTATACTCTTCAGTTCTTCTTGAAAGTTCTTGACCATGTTTTCTATAGTATCTTCTTCAAGTCTTTTCACGTTCTTTACAACTTTAAATTTCTTGTCGTTTTTCAGACAGATTTCCTGTTCCCTCACCCATTCAAACCACTGTGTTTTGCCTCAAACACTGTCACTATTTATCTTGAATTCCTTATCCCGACACTGATTACAAGTACAACACTCTTTTTTAGTGCTGTCACAGACTGTCTCTGATATCAGTGTGCTTAGATCTAAAGCACTAATAACTCTTTTTTGTTTCAGAGCCTTTATCTTAGTTGCTGCATTAGAGTGTACTTCACAAAGGCACATATCCCTTCCATCAACTGTTGGTATGACTACGTAGAAAGGGCGATTTTTAGTAAAATAGAAATATGAGCATTTAGCATTTGGATTCTCTGATTTGAAGGCTTTGAACAAGTTTTTCATTGAGTCCAATAGGAACCGTTTTTGCACTTTTTCTTTGCCTTTAGTGATGGTTTCTTTTTTGCCAGCAGTATTTCTAGATACAAGCTTAAAAGCTATTACAGAGCTTACAAAGCTAGATACAATATTAAAAGCTATTAATTTTTTTTGTCAGCTCTGTATGTGAATTACGCGTGGTACTTGTTCTGAGTCTTCCTTGTAAGCCCAAACAGTCTTTTACTATTTTATGCTTTTGCGCACCAAGTTTCGCGAAAATGTTTTTCAGCATTTTTTTGCCGTTTCTGGCATTAATTTTTCTGTAATTATCTTTGATAGCGTTTGTTAATATGCCGTACTTTTGTTTTTCTTCAATATTTTCTTCCCTTTTTTCTTTTACTTTAATTAATTCTTTTTCTCTCCGATGAGCCCTCTTTTTATATTTTTCAAACTTTTTTTCCACTTCTTGCTTTCAGATTGCAATTTTACATTTTCTCCATATAATTTAGACCGTTCTTTTCGAACTTTTTTCTGCCTCTAATCTTTTCATTTTTCGAAGACACGGCAGGACTGGGAGGTGGTGTCGTCGGTTGAAGTTGATCTTCGGGATTTATTTCTTGCAGAATAGACGGAGAGCTTGGAGGCGTATTCTCTATTATATTCCTAACAGCTTTTTTAGCGTCTTGATTTTTCTTTTTCCGTCAAACCCATTATGTAAAAATAATAACGAAAATCATTTAGAATATAGATTTATTACATATAGCAAAAATGTGTTAAGTAAGTAAGCTAAGTGTCTCCGTGGTGTAGTGATTTGAGCGTTTGTCTTAGGGTCCGGAGTTCCCTGGTTTGATTCTCGGGAAAGGAACACGTGAAGTTAATATTTGTCAATTTATCACTTTCACTCACAAGATTGTGCCCAGTTTGGTTAGGACATAACAAGCTAAACCACCTGATTGTTCATAACAAAGATGGTTCTGTGCTTCGGAGGCCATGTTAAGCTGTTGGTCCCGGTTGCTATGATTAATTAGATGGCAGTCGTTACACAATCATGTCAGAGGCCTACTGCTAGTAGCAGGTGGTTTGAAAACTTTGACACCAGAGATCATCGGATCGTTCATCGACTCGGTGTTCCACACGTCAAGAAGTAAAAAGTTGAAATTGGTGAAAATATCAATCTAATTTATATTGAGCAATAATAAATGCTCTAGCCTTTGTAAGAGGCTCTTCAGTGACTAATTATTGAAAGAAAAAGTATTGCTTTATGCTGATTCTATCATTAATTGTCCTATGGGTAACCACAATGTCCCACGGACAACAGTTTTGGTTGTCCAAGTGACTGGTTGTCCGAGAGACATTTATCAGCCTTTGCGCTTCCTGATAATAAATAATGATATTTTGAATTAGGTCTTACGCGCAGTGAAAAATATAGATAAAATAGAATATATTTCACTTTTATTTACTACGATATATCAGATACTTCAAAACGCGCGCGACCGACTGACACCGCGGCAATGATGAAATCAAAATGGCGGTTGGATGAGTGTTGTCACCAAATCTACCGACTTATTGTCAAGACACTGATCACTCCATCTATGTTTTGGTTTCGGAACTTTTTTACCGTTGTCCGGTGGAAGTCGGAATAATAAAATATAATTTAACCAAAACGAACATGCAAAAAATTCGGTAAAATTATGAAACAAACATAAATCTATATGCTAGAATCTTAGTGAACATTGTAATGAATAATTATGTACAAGCGTAATTAATTGCCATATAGTATTTTTTTGTATAAAGTAATGTTTCATTGTAATTAGCTACTGGGGGACAAATGAAAAAACACTACATCCAGATGTTTTGTTCCTGGACAACCATTAAAATTCCAGTTTAATAGTGATTTATTTAAAATAATTTACTCGTATGTTTGTTTAATAATAAGATAAATGCGACATATGCCAAAAAACCACTTAATTTTCTTTAGAACTGCGATTTATTGGCCAGGGACAAAACATAGTACTCACAGGACAAATAAAAGTTGATTGACCCATTTACAACGCTGAAAGACTTTCGGTCAGATCTTTCAAATCCATTGATATCATTTCTACAAAAAATAGCGCTCCCGCCATGCTTGCCAGGTTCCCTGCAAAAACTTGATTTTAGGCTATAACAATTCAACAAATATTTATCTAACTCGTGTTCTGACCTCCAATGCTCTGTTATTGCCATTATTTCTGGACTGTGCTCAGCAATAAGGATCCCAAGTTTATTTACAGCAGTGCTCAGAGTCTGAACATTTTGATGTATCAAGCAAATTGGCTTACGGTGTGTACGCTTCCTGGAAGCTGTACCAAACAGAGTCGATTCAGTTAGTTGTATTGGGAGTGTTGTAGGCTATGTCCTTCATTATGATTTGATTGCTTCATATCATAATGAAGGGCATTAGATTAGTTAATTAGAGATTCTATTCTTGTAAAGAAATGACCGCAAACATAGGTCGACAGTTGCAATTTCACTAAACGATTCTCCCTCCAAGTGAGCGTAAGAGAAAATAGGCTCAGTTTGTTTTCGGAGGATAAAAAGCATGGCAACTGTGACACTTATACTTTAGCGACAGTTCAGTATAGTATACGTATATTCCCGTTTGGGAAAGGTGAATACTCCATCTATTGCAAGTTTTTTGTTATTATAATATTTTTTTTTCAACCAAAATTCAGTGTTACAATTTCTGTGATATGGCATTATAAATATTTATACCACAAATCAAGATGACATTTGGTACACTTAAAAAATATCAAGAAAAAAAAGAAATAATCAAATCAAACCCAAACAAACTCTATACATTGTACAATATCAATAACCAAAGTGCACAATTAGCAGTTAGTCCAGAAAAAAACGAAGTGTCAACGAATAATATCGTGAAGGCAATTTTCATCCTCAGAAGTGCTTCATACTTTTTTGAGAATTTATACTCCTTACTTATCAATTGCATCAATCCGTTCTAGTACTGGTCTGCTTACAAAGGCTTAGTTTATTTGAAAAGTTGAAGTACAATCACACTATCTTTATATGTATCCACTTTTTGAATAAAGTTCTACAAGTTTTTTGAAAGGTTCCAATCTTTTTCCATTCTTCAGAGCTTGAGGAGTCATATCGTGCAGCCTACGAATTACGTAACTGTAATGTCTTTGTCCTATTTGTTTCGATGTTCTCACCTTATGCGTAATAATTTCTTAACATCTCGTGTGGTACGTGTGTCCTGCATAGGGAATTATGGTTTTATCTCTGAAGCAGTACATCAATGCTCTTTTCATATGGAGTTTTCTTAGGTTCAAGACTTTCATTTCCTCGAAAACTTTCTCACTCGAGTACATCCTGTTTTTGTTCAATATTATCATCAATATCTACCTCTGCAACACATTCAAGTTTGCTAAATGAGCATCAAGAATGCCTCCCCACGCCACTATGCCATACGCAAGCTGCGATTCTACCAATGATTGATATAGGATTTTTAGTTCTGGCAATCTAAGAGTACCTGAATGATATCTGAACCTGGAAAGCAGGCTTCGAATTTTCACAGTTACTTTCTTGATGTGAAGATACCATCTTAAATGTTGATCTTATGTTATTGTTACGCCCAAGTAGGTTACTGCGTTTGCACATTCAATCCTGCAATCTTCGTTAATTCAAGATAATTAAATATATTAATATATTTGGAAATAAAAACGACGTTTTTGCTTTCACGAGAGTAGAAAATTAACTGATTTCAATAATGAATATTTCGAAAAGTGTGAATGCTCAGATGGATTTGTTGTAATTATCAAGTGTTGAATACGGTAATATCGATAAAATGTATTATAAAAAAATTAGTTCTCAATACAATGAAACCAGAAATGCTAATTTACATGAACATTGAATGAACAAATAAAAAAAATTATTGTCCCTTAAAGATACTATATACAACTTTTCAAATGAAAAATAGTTATTTTCCCACAGGAATAAATTTTCATTATGCTTAAAAATTCATTCTTTATAAATAAAGATTTGAAAAATACTGATACTACATCTGCACTAATTACTTACGGTAAGCATTCGTTATAAACTTGAATTTTGTTTAAATATTTATAGAAAAACAGATGACTAAATAATTAACAATATATCTGACTATATGTGGTAATCCTAACATTGTGTGTGATAGCTGGTAACCATTTTTTTTTCATTTCTTGACATCACTTTTTTCCAAATGGGGTGACATTGATTAAATAAACGTAGTTGCAGATTATATCAGCAAATATATTGAGTATAAATATTAATTACAGGTAATTGCGGTTAATTTTTTTTAGGCAACCTAATACATTGCATACTCCCGTATTATTAATTCAAATTTAGATTCATTAAAAAACATATAGCTACAGAATCAGCAGTGGAATCTTGGACTATTGTGAATTATCAAATCATAAAGATATCCTTATTGTATTTATATTTTCCTTCCTTAAGGAAGCTTACAGTAACTGTTCAAGTCTTTGCTTTCTCTTGATTTGATTGTGTAAATATGCCTTCAACTGAGCAGGAGTTCGATTTCTCAGTGACTTGTTCAACGATATGACATCACTACGCCGTGATAGTGATGGTAGGGTCCCATTTTTCAAGCACTTGAAAAGCACTTCGCTACAGTCTTCCTTTCGTCTTCGTTCCAAGACACTTCTCCCAAGAAATATCAACTACAATTAATTAATGAGATAGATTCAAGACAAATTAACAGAACTTGCTTTTACGTAAAAGCAAATTCTACTGAAAATGTTTATTCTAATGGAAAATCAAATGAATTCCAATTATAAATAATTTTATGAGAAATTGACAAAAAGTTTTCTCTAACTTTTTTCAGTTTTGAACTCGCATTTTATATTTTAACTGAACTGATATCTATAGTAACTGGACTTAACACAAACGTTCAATCGATGAGACATATGAATTAATCAATCATAACGAAAAATAATTCAATATAAGTACAAGTAAAACAATATACTTTAAAAATACCCTTCAAATCTTTTTCTATTGAAATAATATGTTAGAATTAAAAAGTTTTATTGAAACATTGCATGAGTGAAAATGTGATTATCATCCGTACATTGAGTAACTTGCATTCACTTAAAAAGGATGTTAAAGGAAAACTGGGCATGCAGGGTTTTAAAACAAGTTTATATGTTACTATTACAGTAAGGTTTGGTTAATTTCTTCTACACAAAGTTTACCTTTGGAATCTACAGAATATCAGAACTACTACATCCACTTTCTTCAAAAATGCATGCGTTTACGCTACTAAAGGAAATATCTGCTTCTTTTTGTATATTGCCTCTAGCCTCCCCTAAAACCGTAGACATTCTAGTTATCTCTTGAGCTGATATCGGTATTCCTGCTCTGGTATTAAGACACAATTTACCTCGAATAGTAATACGCCCATAGTTTCTAGCTGCAACTCTCTCGGAATTAGTGAATCCTTCATACAATTCGAAATTTTGATCCTCAGATACAGTTTGGTAATTGCGCAGATCAGTTAAAAGCGTCCTTTCCAATTCTCCAGGTCTACGACGATTGAGAAGTAAGAGACTTATCAACGTCAAAGAAGCCAGTTCTTTCCAATTTGATGAGGAATAATTCTCGATCAAATTACTGTAAGTGAGTAATCTTTGCTGTTTTATGTATAAATTCAACACTTTTATATCATCCATTATTGGAAGTGTAGTAACTTTCTTCCTCTTCAGGACACTTTGCGATTCCGCTACAGTTTTATTTACTGAGCCACTATAGTCCTCATTGAACAGCTCTAAGAAATATTCCGCATCTTTTTTGCATTTTCATTTTTTTGTCTAATGCAATAAGCAACCTCGCCACTTTTTTAATTTCAATTCCTATCGCAGAAGGTACAGCAGGTTTATTATATGTTGTACCATCTGAAGATTGTTCTCCCAATAAATTCACAGCTGCAACGAATGAATCATATAACTCAGGAGTATAAATGCTCGAAAAATTTGTATCTAGCTTGTTGATTTTCTTCATTTCATAAATCAACCTTCCTAAAAGCCTGAGCTTTGCTCTTATTATTTTATGGTTATATTTTGCTTTATATTTCAAGCACAACTTTGCAAGAATTTTCCTGCTTTCCACCATTTCAGTTCTTTCTCCTTTAACAATTGTTTTCCTGCAATTCGCATAGTGGCGTTGTAGGCTTGATGCAGAAAAAAAACCTCTACACTTGAGACAAGGTTTGTATAAAGAACCATCTCTTTTTTTACTTGGTCTCCTTGCAACAATTATATCACCCTTATTCAGATTTTTGTCTGTATTGTAAATGCAGCATCCTTTCATTCGTAATATTTCTATGATGTTTTTTCTCTTTGGGCAACCTACTGAGATAAAAAGATCAATAAGGATTGTGACCTACAATTCATAAACTATGAACTTTGAATACACAATTTTAATTGAAGTTAAAAAATTGACAATTTCTTAAAATTATATATTTCGGCCCTATGACAAATGTCACATTTGAAAAATTGCGCTATGTGAGTAACAAAGAATTAATTGATGCTTATGTTCCTATGAACAATGGTAGAGTTATATGCAGAGGAAAATACAAAACAAACGTATTCACCATAGTTCGCAGCACAAAATTACGTAAAAATAAAAACAATTTTTTGGAGTCGATTTCAGACCAATTTACGTTTTGGAAAAAGCCAGTTGCTAGCATTCACCAACTGCATTCAGAACCGCTAATTCTTTTCATGATCAATGACGTGATTCAAAATTTTTTTTTAATAAATTTTATGTGTTGAATGGAGCGAAAATTATTGATGTGGGAGTATTAATTTCAGACTAAGCTCACCAGCATATTATAACCAGAAATATTTACTTATCATTTATAATTGGAATTAGAATAGGGATCCTAGGGATCCAAGTTCATTGGAATAGGGATCCTAATATAAACTCGGTATTTGTTGTATTCTAGATTATGACCTGAACATTATGCTAAGATACGGTCATATAGACCAGTTAATATTTAATTAAGGAAAAATAATTGTCTTCTTCAGTTTAAAATCTAGAAACTCGCCTTTAGGAAGAACTGAACATTTTTTCACATCATTTTCGTATTTGTGAACTGTCTCTAGATGCCTAACCAGCTTAGTATTCATATTTATTATAGACATCCAACTCATTAGATAGTTCTGCAGTGTCATCTAATCGTCTGCGAAATTCGAACTACAATTTGATGAATTTTGAGAAGTCTCAATTGAGTCTTCCATTACAAAATCAGGATCGGTGGGGTTCATAGAATCAACAGATAGTGTAGAATCAGCGAATGTATCATCACCTACAAAATGAAATGACGATACTAAAATTAATAAAATATTTTCAGATAATTTGTACTTACACCCAGATGGAATTTCATATTATCATACGAACTAGGTATGTAGAGTAGAATTGATATTATCGCCGAGACCTGCAAAAAAACAGGCATAGGTATAAATGCAAATATAGAGATAGAATTGCAATTGATAATTATCGTAATTTTGAGATATATGTCAGGTATGTACTTATACACAACAGGAAGTTCATTACTAATATTGCATAATGACTGAAGAGTTTCCATGGAATCTGAAATTTATTTTATAAAATTCAATATTTAACTCACTGTAATTGAGCACTTAAAAATTTGAATGTTTCATTTTCAGTAATTTGCCATAAAATTATAAATTTGAACTTACCATTATAAACTACATATTTTGCTCTATATGATCCTCTATTTTTGTATTTGGAAGATATTTTATTGTTCACTTCAGAAACATTATGCTTCTTGCAAACATATAGTTCTTCATTTTCGAAGCACACCAGAGAATACATTTTCTCACAAAAAAAAATGAAAAGGACAGAAAAAAAGGCTTAATGTCAACTTTAATGTTTGGAAATATGCTTATAACTGCGTCGAAGCTCAACGTTTAATGATCTAAGAAATAATAGGAAGAGACGAATTTTGGAAAATTCCAAGAAAAAATGTAACCAAAAACCGGGAAAGCTTTCAATTGGTCAAGATATGAAGGCCTAGCAAGGATATTATAACAAAACGGTTTCACATCAAACGCAAACCGACATGTGTCGGTCTGCTTTTGATAGAAAACGATTTTTTTTTTCACAGGAAATGAATAGTTTTTATGATTCAAAGAAACGCAAAACACGTCTTTGATGTGCCGTGATACAGACATACGCTTTGAGATATTTGTGGATGATCCGATTGCGCCATGAACATTAAAAAATTATCTCTTAACCCTGCAGCGGGCGCGCTTATATCGATGAAAGTAGCAGGCGCGTGGAGCATTAAGTGCGCCAGGCCTTTTTTGGAAAGATTCCTTGAAAATTTCAATTTTTTACTGCTTTTTTCTGAAAGATAATGCTTTGTTAAGATATCTTTATTCGATTAAGTAAATGATAACATATTTTTGATATGTTTGAACAATTTTTATCGTAATATAACTACAAAAGTCCATGAAAATACAAAAGACGAAGAAATTTACGTTGTTTTTGTACAAAATACTAAAATATTCATCAAGAAATAACAGATTATTATTGTGAATCATCTTCTGGTTTATCAAGACATGTAGCACAAAGGCTAGTTATTTTCACATGTTTCTTGCACACATGTTTATGACATTCGTCACAAGTGATGGTGGTGTTGATGTTTTTTGCTCGTCCGCACGTAAAACACCTTCCACGTTTTTTTCTTGGAACTTCATCTGTATCTGATGCTGCTATAGGCTTGTACCTCTCAAGAAACACTGTTATATCAGTTGGAAGTGTCAGAATTGTTGACCGTTCTTCAAGATGAGGCTTCATAAGATTTAATGCTAAACTGTTCAGAAAAATCCTTCTGAAGAGTTTTGTATTATTCTGATTGAACGAATACAATATTTGTACATTTATTCCTGCTAATTTCAGGTAGCATCAAGTGGTCTTTAAATGGATCAGAGGTTTTCTTTTGTGTTGCTGCCGAAGCTGGTTGTACTAGAGATTCTGTAGGTAAAAAGGATGGTAGGGATGTTGATGATGAAGTCAGCGCTAGTTCTGGAGTTAGTTGCTTGATGAGAGTTTCTTTTTCAACATTTAATATGGTTGGTGTTGATTCAGTATTTTCTAACGGTAGAATTAGAACGTCGTCTAAGGACACCACAGAGTCGACGTCGAGGTAACTGCCAGAAAGATGTAACGTTGAAAGGGACAAGTCAGGGACCGAATAGTTTTTGTTGGCGTCGGGAGTTGAATAATTATCTGTATAAACTGTGATTTTATCGTAGTCAATCTCAGACAATGCTACAGTTCTATTGCTGGCAGTTTGAACTTGTACAGTAGGATTGAAGTTAGCTCCATCATTTTTGGTTTCGGCGTCTTCTTGAAATGAAGAGATTGTGATTTCTTGAGTTGCATCCAATTCGCAATCAATATGACTAAAAATAGTACAATTTTTTTCTATTGAAAGTTCCATATGTGACGGCTCAGATTCAGTTTCGATAGAAATCTCCGCAAATCCTACTTTTGCAGGGAGAGACTTTTTTAGCTTATTTACTTCTTTCGTTATAGTTCTAACGTCAATATTTTCTTCTTTTAGTGTCGACTTCAGGTGTTTCAAAACTTTTTCAAAACTTTTAATGTCCGAGTGGGTAACAACTTTTGACTGTTGATCAACGGCCTGAACATTTTCCAAAGTGTTTCTTACACATTTAGTATAATCTGGACTATTTGCATCGAATGGATAAAGACCACATCGCCTAAATCCATTTTTGATGTTTTCGGGCATGTTAGGATGTTTCAATGCATCATTTAGCAATGTGCAAAAGTTTGTTTTTGTGACGGCAGAGTTCAAATTTTCGGGTTTTGATAGGAATGCGCGGACTGTAGATTTCCAATATGTCTTTACCGGTGCAAATATGCTAACGTCAGCTGGCTGTAGAATATGGGTGGTGTTGGGCGGAAGGGCATACAATATAATTTCCAGTTGTTCACACATCTCACTTAACATTAAAGACATATGCGATTTATGCCCATCTACCAGCAAAAGCACTGGTTTTTTATGTTATTTGCCGCTACCCATTTGTTAAAGTCATTGGTGATGTATTCAAAGAATACATCTCCTCTCATCCAACCTGTCTCCGATCTGCCTAAGCACCATTCTGGAGGCATACTATTCACTACAGCTCTTGGTGGTCTAATATATGGAAACACGATACAAGGTGGACACATATCTCCATTCGCATTAAATGTTAATAATACCGTTATATTTTCTTTTTCATTACTTGGCTTTATTTGGTATAAGTTTTTGAACCCTCTTGGACCTAAAACTTTTCCTGTCTTTGGACAAAGAGCAAAACCACTTTCATCTCCGTTAAAAATTCTTCTCGGGTCACTCAAAATATCTTTTTGGTGTATACTGTCCAAATATTCATCTAGTTCTCTAAACCACAATCTGATTGACTGTTCTGTCACTTGGGCTCTAGCTTTATTAATACCCTCTGCATTTTTAAGTGTGATTTCTTTATTTCTGGCCAAAAATTTTTCAAACCATTTTTGACCTGGACGATCATCTTTGAAATTATTTTTAAACTCTCCGTCTCGAATTATTTTTTGAACAGTATCCAACAATTCTTGCTTTTTCACTGGAAATCCACATTTCGAAATGTTAAGAAGCCATTCAACTACTTTTTTTTCACCATCTACTCCTAGCGCCGGTTCTGGTCCTGGTTTTTTTAGTCCATCGGGTCTGCGCCCACTGATTTTGTCCAATATTGTGGTCTTGGGAATAGCATATTCTTTGCATATTTGTCTTATCGATTTATTCTTCTCTCGAATTTCATTTAACGCTTTCTTTAAATCTTCTCCTGTGTATGTTCTCTTTTCCTTCTTCTTTCTTGTATCCGAAGAACTCATCTTAAATGAAAAAAAAATGAATGAAATTACTCATATCAATTGATAATTTAATTATAACCACATACCTATATATCTTAATAAAAAATGTACATTAATACAGTACAATAAGTAACAGTACGTTTGAAATATTTTTTATAAGCGAGTAGTTAACAAAAACAGTGGACGCAATTTGGTTTATTATTATAGGGGATAGGTAAAGTTTGCGTCCATTATGGACGCAAAGTGGAAGTTTTGTAAAATTCGATGTAGTAATTCGCGTCCACCTTATTTTATTCGTTAAATATGAAAAACATTACCAAATTCATAATAAACATTAAACCTTTTTTCATCATTAAAGTATAGAAATAGCTATGTATCCTAAAATTCACATAAAACAATATAAAACTTACCATCAAACACGCCGCCGCACACTAATTTTTATCTAAACATGCAGCGCGTGCGCGCTTCCTTGTTGATCGGCCGAGACTAACTATTTTTTCTAAACAGGATTGGTTGGACGCACAGAACTTTTGTCTATGTGTGCGTGCCTCTTATACATTGACGTATTAACAGTAATGACTTTTCGTTTCATTGGTGTGTTAGTTGACTTGTTTTCGAGGATTTTTAAAAGGAGATCGTCAAATTGGGCGCGAACTGGGCGATGGACGCGAGCAGGCGAAATAACCCTATATCCATTAATGAATAGAAAACAATTAACGGCCATCTTCTAGATATTCGTGCTACTGAATATGTTCCACTCATTTGGTCAACAGTGTCAACTGTGCCTTTTGTGGCATTATAGTCTAAAACTATTTCAGATTTGTTCATTTCTTCATCAACAATTCCTGCATCATTCTATTTTTTACTCATTGTACAAAAGAGAATGATGCAGGAATGCATTGTATTCCTGCGTCTCTTTCTCTTTTGTACTCGATAGACTTTTCTTTTTGGATTATATAGGAATTTGTACACGTCACAATGTCGTCTATAATGTACATATCGATAATCTGCAAGAATGCATCGACTTCATTCGAGATGTTTCGTGCGCCAGATTTTGGACAAGGGATTTTTTTCAAGAGATTCTTATTCTTAGTTTTTGTGGTACGAAACTCCTTTTTATACCAAGAAGTTTGCTTATCTTTTCCCACAAAACATTCTTCTTTTGTACCTCAGTATCGGAGTCACTTGAATCTTCCGGAACATATTCGTCTTCTGACGCGCTATTATGGTCTGGATATTCTAAATGTTCCATATCTTCTTCTGAGTCATCGTCTAAAGGATTATCTGGAACATCTGCTAGAATATCAGGACCTTCGTTCAAAATGATTTCAAGTTCTTTATCTGACAGATACCTTCTTGCCCTATAAACAAAGGAAACATATTTTTATTCATTGCAAAAACATAATATATATCCTATATGATATAACAGTTTTCTCAAAATGGATATAATGAACGGTAAATAAAGATAATAATAATAATGATAACAAAGAAATCCACTTACATGACCGAGCGCGTATAACACTTTGTGCGCCAACGACGATACGACTCACTTGAATGAATGAAAATAGACGTACGGAAATTTGCACAATGACACAACTTTTCGTGCTAACTACTAATAACATATTGAAGGTATTCCTAGGCCTATGGCCTTCTAAGTAGCCGTATCACGAAATAGTACACGAATATTTCCGAGTGGCGCACTTTTTACATAGGCGCGCCTGCTGCAGGGTTAATACCGAAGAAAAAATAGTAAAAAAAATGCCGATAGAGATTCACACCCTCAAACAAGCGGTATCGTTCCAAAGGACGCTTTGTTTTACCGGCCGAAAATTCGTCTTCCCAACATCTTCTTGCGCGTCTCGGCACCGCACAACACGTAATTTTGCTCATCTAGGAATTTATTTATTTATTTATTTAACATACACTGTTTTACAGGACAAGTCCTAATTACAAAACAGAAAACACAACATATACAAAAAACAAAATTGGTAGTACAAAAGTTTCAATTTTGTTTCATTTTAAATGAAAGAGTTTGTGATATGAATCACAACTAATGGAATGAAATGAAATAATTATAGAGGTAAAAAAAAACTTAAATGAAAAATAAACTTAAAAAAAAAACTTAAATGCTGACCAAACTTATACATACATATAAATTCAAACACACAAATACATATACATTCACATATTAACCTATACACACATAATTATATGAGTAAATATGAATTCTGTTCGTGAAGACATATAAATAATTGTTTTATCAGAGATTATGTATATCGAGGAAACTTGCCTTAATATCAGTAACAGAACAGTTGAAAATATCCACCTTAGCTCCTAAAATATTACATTTTTCGCACATCGTGTGCAATGGCGAAAATTTTAGAACATTCGTTCTAGCTGCTGGAAGGTAGAAAGTGCTTCTGGAAGAAACTCTTGTGGCAATGAAATTAGGCTTTTGCAATAATTCCTGACATTTCACTTTATTGTTAATTATTTTATGCAAGAAGATTATTGCATGCCATTTCCTTCGCGTACTGAGTGTGTCCACATTATGTCGACTTGTAAGCGTTTCATGTTGTAAAGTTTCAGGAACTTTCGTTGGATAGACTCCAGTTGATCAATGTGTAACATAATGAATAACACATAATGAAGGTATGACATGAGTTTTAATTTTATAAACGGTGAAATATAAACTCTGACCTGAGGATAAGGAAATAATCATTATTAAAATTAAAAAACATGTATCATCGTAACATTTATTTTGTAGATAATCATACTTTGAATACTATAAACAATAAAAAAATTATATACAGTCAATAATGATAGGTGTCCCAATGGTTGGTTTAATTAGCTGTTGCATTTTTAATATTTGCAGCATGAGGAAATTGATCGTAATAACGTTTCGTTTCAGGCCTACAGAACTTCAGGCCGTTATATTTTGCTGTTGATATAGGCAGCTTGTCTTCATAAGCCAAACCAGGTAATTTAAATTCTCCCTCAACAATGCCTGCCTTCATAGAGCGCAAAGAAGCTGGTGTGTTGATCACACTGGATTCGCATGGACTATTATTAAAATTTCTGTGAAACATGAGGCGTGGATGTTCTTTCTGTACTCTAAATTCACGCACAGGTCTAATGGGAAAAGGACAACTGCTTTTGTAAAATGGTTTCAGAAATTCAGTCCAGTTCTTAAATGCATCTTGTGAACATTCGATGACATTGAAAGGATTCGGTCTTTGTCGAGCTTCACTCACATGTTCAGCCCATTCTTCTGGGAGTTCAATCCTAGTCTTTTGATTCAAGTAAGCCATGTTTCGATCGCATTCCATGTATGAGTGCCCTCTTATCGGAAATATTACTGTGATAGATTCTAAGCGATTGCAACAATGAACTATGTAATGTAACATTCTAAATATAGTGTAATTTTTGTTTTGACCTCCACATGAATCACAGAAAATTATAAGAGTCTTGGCCTGTTCATTAATTATATTAAATATGTAATGGAAGAGATGAGAGGCCACATCATCTGATCCTTTTTTTCCAATGCTCTCATCGTATGCGAAAAAAATAAGAAGATGAATCTATGGTGGAAGATTGTGATAGTAATAATTAATAATAATATTTATTTTATATAATCTTTATTAAACTACTATCTTACACAGTTAAGTTGCTTACTTCTTATCTCGCTACTAGAAGGAACGCCATTTTTCCACAACATGGCTTCCTGCTTTTTATTGCCAACCTAAATTCTAGTACAATACCAACTTAAGTAAGTTGTGATTGCAAACACAATCACACCCTCCCTCAATCAAAACTTACTTTCAGACTAATGAAATGACTAACTAAACTAATGAAACATATATCCCCTTAATTTTTCCAACAAAAACTTATTGAGTGGTTTTGTGAAAATATCTGCAATTTGTTCATTATTTGTTCGGGATGTATTTCAATTCAATTAATTTTTCCTTCAGTTTCTCCTTATTGCTTAAGTTTGCCGTGTAAGTTTGTTACTTTAGTAATAATGCTGTTCACTGATTCATTTTGAAACTTCAGGTTATAAAATTGTTCAAGCAATAAATGGACACCAACTTCCGATTTTCTTTCATAAACACCTTTTAGCTTGTCCCACATGTCTTTTGCTGAGGTACACTGTATAATGTATGACAATACCTCATCTTCCATTCTTAGCACAAGGACTTCTTTGGCGCGGGCATCTTTGATTTTCCATTTTGCGATATTTTCGTCGCTGTCAGTAGGTAAACCTTCACTGCCATTGGTAATTTCTAGCAATCCTTTCGCCATCAGAACAACCTTTACTTGGAACTTCCAAACATTCCAATTTGAGTTGTTAAGTTTATTCACTGTAACCTCCATTTTTTTATGTTTCAACCACGTGTTATCACTACACCAGAAAATAAACTTACTTACAGATTACTACCACAATTTTTAATATGCTGGGCCCATAACCTATGGTGGAAGCTTGTGATAGTAATGATTAATAATAATGTTTATTTTATATAATCTTTATTACACTACTCTCTTACACAGTTAATTTGCTTACTTCTTATCTCGCTACTAGAAGGAACGCCATTTTTCCACAACATGGCTTCCTGCTTTTTATTGCCAACCTAAATTCTAGTACAATACCAACTTAAGTAAGTTGTGATTGCAAACACAATCACAGAATCAGCCAGCACATGAATATTAAACATAAAATAACTAAGCTGCTTTCTGTAATATTATACATCGTTTGTAGTTATGTTAGGTATGGGTAGATTTTTTGAGAAATCCATTGCTATTGCTATTATTGTGGCATCTTGCCTAGCACTTAAACGAGCTTTTCTTTTTTTGTCATAAAATACTTCAGCTCTCTTTTTGTGAGCTAAGTTTTCAATTTCGAACTTTCGAAATTGAGACAGTAACTGAGATTTTTCATGACCGTCAGGAAGGGAAGAAATTTTAATATCAAGATGTTTTTTCTCTGCTTGGAATTCGTCGCAAGTCGAACATGTATCCATCCTGGGATAACCAAATGAAATGTTGAAGTTCTTTTTGAAAAACTTGCGATATGTTTCGTATGATACTTTGTTATTTGGATGACCTTCGTTAAACATTTTGTGAATACTAGACAAGTTTAACTCATCTGACAGATATATTTTTTGGCTCTCATGTAAATTGTAGTGGCCTTTTTTACCATTAATTTCTTTTAGATTATTAATCTGCTTATACATCTAATCCGTAGTTTGATCAGAAAGCTTTGTTTTAACAAGTTTGCCTCGCTTATCTTTTTGAACAACGCCATGCTCAGTCAGCGATTTCTGAAGAAACTGAAGTCTTCTTCCAGTGATGCCGTGTAGGGATATAAAGGCTTTTCTACACACCGGTACCTCGTGAGTATCATCCGCAATCATACGAATCTTGTAGGAATATGACTTATTATGTAACTTCGCATTTTCTTCACCTACTCGTGGACGGCGACGTCGTACATTTGATACGGTTATAAGCCCGCATAAATAATTATCTTGATCATACCTGTTAGCAAAACTATTAAACTGCCTCATAATTCTGGTCATCTGATCTTGATTTATCATTTCGAAACATTTGAAACGCTCACATTTGCAGTTATCGCCAATTTCATGTCCCTGCAAACGAGGTTTCTTCAAAACATCACTCATTCTGCCTGTCTGTTTTCTTTTTTTCATATTTATCACAGTTTCGTTGTTTAACCATTATTACAAGAAATAAATTACTTTAATTCGTTTAATATAACTTTACACGACGACGAATGTGCAAAGAATGACAAAACAATTCGCGGGAACGCCGATGGTTTGGCAGTAAGATGGCGCTCATTGCGAGGCGATGGACATTTATCATTATAGCCGTGAAAACCTGTGACGCTTAGCGTTTTAACCGTGTAGCTTAATATTGAAAACATATTTATCGCGAGACTGCAAGCGATGTTGCTGAGTTTGTAAATGAAATAACTAACTATTTATTTCAGTCGACCGAATGACATTAGTCACTAAGGTTTTTATATTTTTGGACTTTCATCATTATTGCAGTGGACCCTTCATGTGTTTCCATTTGCATCAGGTACGTTTGGATCTGCTCCGTTTTCCAGGAGGTTTTACATTAATTGCGGATTTAATACAACATAAAATGCAATATGTACTGCCGTGTTCCCTCTTGCGCTTTTCACATTGATATTTTCACCTCGCTTAACACTCCAATACACGCGCCCCCTAGTGAGACATAAATACACGCGTTTCATCTGTCAGATGACTGTTCACTTTCACGTTCACGTTTCGTCAATAGTATAATTGTTTTTTCGCAATTTTGCAGGAATAATGGTGCATAGATAAATAAAAAAGTTCATAAATGTTCATAAACTTGTATTTGAAAAAAATTATCTGTATATAAATCTTCAAAAATTTTTGTAACACAGTTGCCACGGTAGCTTAGTTTCGATTTTTATACACTTTATACAATTTTTTTAAATTTTTAGTTTGATAGTTTGAGAGAACATAATAAAATGTAAAATGTATGAACACATTGACAATTGAGCCTCATTTCTAGAACTTGGAAAGTTACTCAAACAAATGGAAATGACCAAAAAAAAAAAAATACTGAAAAGACCAAGAGCACTTTGCTTTTGAAAAATTAAACATTTAAATTTAAAATTATTTAAAATTAATAAAAATTAATTGATATTAATTAATGAATTAGTTAATGATAAAATTAATTAATTAATAAAAATTATTAAAAACAATTAAAAATTATTTTCACCCTGAATCACTCTCATTACCCACACCCACGTTACATCCATCAGCACCAGAAAAGGCACAGTGTTGCAGACATAAATATTGGCCACATTCCTTGCAAGAATATTTGGTGTATCGTTTTGTTTTATTTTCCAAACATAATCCGCAGCGCTTGCGTCCACCAGCATCAGTAGCTGCTGAGTTGCTTGAAGCTCGTGGTGGTATTTGATCATTGGGAAGGAGTTCTCGAAGACGTGAGGTCATGGTGCGTGGCAAATTGCTGAGCTGCACTCGCATAATCAACTGATCTCTGACGAGTTGATCCCCCAATTGACGAAGGAAAAGTCGGCGAGCTGGCACGTTTTGTCCGTTCCCCAGACTGATGACTTGGCTGTTGATACCAGCCACATTTAAAATTGCGTAAAAAACAACCATTGGCCACCTTCTTTACCTCTTTGGACATTGTAGGCACCGGACATTGTATCCACCATGTCCACACCAATTTTATGGTGATTATAATACGTAACCACCTCAGGTTTTCTTTTCTCTCCACTTTCTTCGTCGATTGCTCCATCCGTATGCATGCTAGATATCAAAGCACATTCTTTTTCTTATTTTGAGGTACATATGAAACCATAGTTCCATTTTTACTAAATGCTATAATAATTGAGCACGCTTCTCTATTTTTCAAATCTTTCATCTCTTTTGGGATTTGCCATTTATTTTTTTTCAGGGTCCCCACGTACGATAGCCCATAATTTCTTGACAGAGTGTGAAGGAGAGTAGTGTCGCTGAACCAATTGTCGACATGATTTAATCGTGAAATGCAGAATTGTTTCCTAATATTCTTACGATTTTCAGGTTTTCATATATAGTAAATATATTCTACATTTTCAGTCAACACTCCTCATTTTAATATAATGTTGTGATTTTCAATTTAATAATTCTCACAAGGAGGTTTCGCTTATCTCTTGATGAAACATTATGTTAAAAACTATAAAATTAAAAAAAACCCACTTGACTTAAGTTTCACTGAATATATTAAAAACTCTGCACATGTTTCGGGTGGTTAACCCATTATCAAGATTGTGGGACCGTTCAATTATTACGTAAGCACTATTGGGGGACGGGGGGTCTTTGCTTTGCTTATTTGGGATGACATCGGGGAAGGGGGTCTAGATGATGATTACGTCATCAGATGTTATTTACGTTTTTGCACATATGGCAACCCTCACCTTGCTTTTGCTTTAAAACTTAAACGCATTTTCTGGAATTTCCTCAAATAATTCATATGTTTTAATTACCTTGAGTAATAAGTGAACACGCACAGTCAGGAAAGTTAGACCCGTAAGAGTCGCTGGTCGTCGTGCTGATGAACTGATGTGCATTATTAAAAATTTAGAGCACGATGATGTTGAATGACACCATGAAAATGACGTAGACATTCCAAAATTGGATGAAAGTGAGCAGACTCACAACACAGACTCTATGTTGAATACCGCATCAGTAAAATCTAATCTCTATAAAAACCATTTTATTATCTTTAGAATTATAACTTCTGCTCATGAATCATCAAAAAATCGATATATAAATTAAAAAATGTTTACGTAATCATGGGAGGGAGGGGGTAAGCAGTTTGCTTACTTTTGCTGACAAGGGGTTGGGGGGGTAATAATGTAATAAATCTGCTTACGTAATACATCGATTTCTTTTTTGTATAGAATGATAACTTCTGCTCATGAATCATCAAAAAATCGATATATAAATTAAAAAATGTTTACGTAATCATGGGAGGGAGGGGGTAAGCAGTTTGCTTACTTTTGCTGACAAGGGGGTTGGGGGGTAAATAATTGTAATAAATCTGCTTACGTAATACTTGAATGGCATCTATATAGTATTACGGAATTTCAAAATGTACATTTCACTTACATATCCTAAATCACAGAATTTAAAACTGGTTTCACGGAAAAATCTACGTCGTCATTACAAATAGGTGAATTCTTCTTTTTCGCTATCGAAATTTTCAAGACTTCAAGGGTATCTAATCTTTTGCCCTTACTACCCGAGTTTACCATTTCGGTCTTCATCGGATCCAAGAAAAGATTATTTTTAATGCTATGTTCAGAAAAACCCGTATTAGGTTTATTCAACAGTATTGATATTGATATTGAATGTTCATCGATTCTTTTTTGTATAGAATGTCCAGTTTGACCTATGTAAAAGCTATCACATTCACTGCAAAATGACTGGACTTATTTCCGAGAAGTGGCGTTTATAAAATACTTTGATAATGGCTTAACCACCCGAAACATATGTTGAGTGTTCAATATATTCAGTGAAACTTGAGTCAAGAGTGTGTTAGTTTTAATTTAATAGTTTTTAATAAGTTTGAATTGAATTTCAAATTCTTAAGTTTGTTGTTCTTGTCCGTATCAGGTAAAATTTCACTATTTCATTACATTCCATCAAGTATATGTAAAATTCTAAAATATATTTTTCTTAGAATTACCAATAGTCTTCTCAGTTGTATACTTGCTCCAAAAAATTTCTCTGATACCAATTCACGTCCTTCGTGAAATATGTTTGAAATTTCTGCTTTATTTATCAGAATGAAGAGATAATCGAATACAGAAAAAAAGTCACTATACCATTGAGTAAATATATCAAAAATAAATAGTCTTGTGCGTGGTGTGTTAATACAAATACATTGAAATTTTACTCAACATTTCATCTACAAAATGAAAGAAAAATTTCTCTGAACATTCAATCTACAGACGCTATGAATCTATTTCAAATTATATTAATATTAAACTTTATTTAAGGTTCTCGTGATTCTAAGTGTATAAGGGAAACAATAGTATTCTAATTTTGAAATCTATCTCGTCAATTTTGTTGTCTAAACTAAGAAAATACATTTTCTCACAACAGTAGCCTGTGGTGAGAAATACACATTTAAATTCACAATAAATCAGTCCGATGCTATACACTTTTTATTCTCATTTTTTGGAATGTTTTGATTCAATTGATAATGGAACATTTTCCTGTTCTTTCCTCACGTTTTGATTCTTTTTTTTTGTATTTGGTTTTTTTTTCTAGGGGTGTGCTTATTATCTACTGTTATCTGCTTTACAATCTTGTGTACAAGTTTTTAAATAACTGCTAAAATAATTTTATGCGATTTAACAAAATCGATAATTTCTTATTTGTATCGAAACGATAAGATTTGATATCTTTCTACAAGACGTATATAAATCACCATTTCTAACCCGTATTGAAATATACTCAAAATATACTTTTCTTACAATTCTCAACAAAGGTTTATCAAGTATTTTACCTATCATTTTGCCACATTTGAAATGAGCCTTATTGTTCTTCTGTAAAATAATTAAATTTTATGTCTAACTTCAATTGATTCGATCGTAATTTCAGAATGTAGAGAAAACAACAGTTTTTGAAATAAATATCGATAATATCAATTGAAATCGATATTTCGTTTTCACTTATTTCCATAAAATTAATAAATAAGATAAATCAATCAATTGCACATAGGATAGCATTTGGACTTATAAAATGTCTTGAAATCAAATTGGCAATAAAGACAGGTAAACAGATTTTCTAACGAAATAATATATTTCATGAAATCTCAAAAAATTTAGAGAGGTATATACCTACGGAGGGAATATGTTACCAGCTAGGGATTGCAAATAAGAAGAAATTGAATGGTATTATTTTGTAATTGAAATCATTGAAACTTCTTCATCCATGTTGTTCTAGATATTATTTTCTAGCTGGAAACAAAAAAGAGAACAGCGAATTGCTTTGATTTCTTATGAGAATTATATTATATTTAAGTCAACAATAACTACTCTTGTAACAAGAAAACTGAAGAATGAAAAAACATTTCTCAGAATCACATATAGGGTAAAAGTGGGATAGATGCCGCACTTTTTGTAAGCTGACTATAACTTTTTTTTTAAAGCACTATTCGAGTGAGTTAACTATTTGTAACAACTATAGTCCTTATACTTACTATCTACTCATATCATTATTCAATGCATACCGTAGATTTGTTGATATTCGGCTCTTAAAAAAACTTATTGTTTGAGGATAGACGCCTACTGTATGGGGTAGTTGCCCCTGGCAAAATTTCGACATGAGTATAAATGCCATACTATGGGATAGATGATAAAAAAAATTCGTAGAAAATTAAATAAAATGTTTATTTGCTTTCTTAGTTGCAATAATATATTATAAGGTTTTCTTATCCAAATATACCGTAAAACTGAAGTAAATGGCACTTTTATAGGAACAAATGGCTCAGTCTTCCAATCATTCTTTGGGTAAACTTAGTAGTCGGAGAGCTGGTCGCCACCTTGACTAAGGTACTCCCCACAAAGCTAAAATTTTCTGTATTATTTATTTAATATTAATAAAGTATGAAAACGTACTACTGCCAGGGGTGGCGCGGTTGCAAAAATACCCCCTTCATTTTTATAATTGTAAAATGTTTTTTAAAAAAAATATTCTTTCACAAGTCTGCCGTTTACATATGTTTTCATTTATATTATTTGTATTTCATAAAAAAATTAGCAGAAGATTCACGCGGTTTTACTTACCTGCCAGGTGAGTTTGAAATTGTGACGAATTGTCGTATTTCATAATATACTTCAACAAGTCTGGCGTTTACGTATGTTTTAATTCATACTATTTTAACTGTGTAAAAAAATTAGCAGAAGATTTTCTCGGTTGTAAGTACCTGTAAAATTGATCTGAAGAGAATGCATTTGTATTCAAAACTTCACATAATACACTATTCTTATATGTTAAAGAAGTATAATAAAAGGGCATGTAAAATAATTTTTGAACATACATACATTTTATATTATTATTTTTTATTGACAATAGCCAAATCTATACATTCGTATCAAAATTTCTCTTCTTATTTTATTCTAACAAATTATTCATCGGTGCCCTCCTCATAGACGATGTCATCTTCTGAATCGAGTGTATCTTCATCTATTGTGCCTTCACTCTCTGAAACATTAAAATGTATGATTAAAATTTGATTATGTATGGATATTTATAGATGCTTATACAATATATCAAATTGGGTTTGAAAAAACCAATTTGAGTCCGTAGAAGTTGTTGTTTCAGTTCTGATTCACAGGGTGGTAAATTTGATGCATCATAATCAACATATTTCTTATTAAAAGGTTCATTTCCATTTTTTGCATTATATGTTGATATGAATTTGTAGTATCTGGCTTCATTAACATTATCAGCTGTAATTCTATATATTTGGCAAATGAATTGTTCCAAACATTTGAATATTTCATTACTACGTCCAGTTATGTGAGCAGTTGAAATGTTCGTTAACGCTTTTTGATAAGCTGGCGTTTTTTTTAAAATTTCAAATGGCTTTTTTTTGCTCGTCTGAAAAAAGAAGAATTATAATCGCAACCCGTAAGCGCATGGAACCCTGGCAGGCTTGATGATAGTGATGGTCCTAACTGAACATACAATTCAGATATGTTGATGTGTCTTTTCTTTTTTCCGATGCCGTATTCCATGAAAATGTTCAATGATGAGCTCGACAAATGATCCATGTTTCTCAGCATTATCACTAAAATATCCGTATCTGATGATTCAATTAAAACATTTGTAGATTGATCATTTTCAATTTGACATATATGATGGACGATTTTGGTGTCAGCTTCTTCATGATCCAGGTTCGGTAAATTTTCTTTAATTGTTGTTATGAGGGAATTATTTCGTACTACATAGTTATGGCAATGTAGTTCAAGTTGATTTCTGTAGTTCCGATGAAAGGTACTACTTCATTTGTGCTCCAATGCTGAATCAAGAAGTCTACAAGAACTTCTTTAAAAGAAATATTTTTCAATTCCTTTCCAAAATCGACTGGTCTTACTTGTTCTGGGCCAGTAATGATGTAATTGATATTTCTGCTTTCTTGACGTTGTTGACGTTCGTAGTCTTTTATTGATGGAGAGTAATGCTGATCGAATATAATATCAATTCGCGATGCTTTTGTAGCTGTCATAGTTGATAATATTTTTTTTGATATATTTCCAAATGTATTAAGAATATTTTGCATCGAATATAATAAATAATATCCATCGAAAACAACAATATCAAAATGTTTGGGTGATTCTGTATTTACTATGTATTTTTCCAAAACTGATACTAGCGCTGATTTTACAGTTTTATGAATTGTTCCATCCATATGACATAAAGACGTTGGCAGAGGTATTAATGGATATGATAAAGCTTTTTGTAAATCAATTTTTTCATTTATTGATATTGCAAGTAACCGTCCAAATAAATTTCGTTGAATGCGTATTTCTTCGATTTTATCTCCTACTTGCATTTTTTTCTTCCCAGTTTCAGATGAAAAATTTAGTAACTTGACTTTACTAATTGCTGCTTCAAATCTTGTATTATCACTTGCACATTCTGCTATAAATTTTTCTTTTAATTGGTTTTCGGTTTTTTCAAAATTTAATAAAAATTGTTCAATTTCGATGGAAGCAGCTTTGCCACTCTCAATATTGAATAAATTATCCGGGTTTACATTAGGGTCAAATGGATTCATATATTTGTCAAAATTTTTTATAAATTGTTGAAGCTGGTCATTTTTTTTCTTTATTATATGACGTTCTAGTTGTGCATAGGAATCGTCGAATCTTGCTAAATCTGTTGTATCTAATATGTGAGAAATAATTGCTGTCCTAATACCATGACTCTTAGCCCAACGTTGCCGGGCAGAAATAGAGTTGGTGAAGTGAATAACACCTGTCAAACGTTTTCCTGCATCAGCATTTATTGTTTGTTCAAGAGTCAAGTCAATTGTCTGTCTTGAAAAAGATTTATCTGTACGTTGAATACCGAAGTATCCAGCGCTCATAGCTGCATATAGGTATGTCTGGATGAGTTTGTTCTAATTTTAGTAAATTGTCGTGATATTTAAGAAGCCATCGAGCATAATTTTGTTGATTTGTGACAAAAAATAGGTTAGCAATTTTAGCAAGTATATATTTAAATAAAGAAAAATTTCCTGTTCTAATACTACGGCTTAATATTTCATAATAGTTGACTAAATCTATGTATATTGTATAAAATTGAGCAGTTTTAACAAAGTTTCCAATTTTACATTGTTCTCGATGCTTCATATATTTTTTAATAATTTTTGAAATATCTTCTTCATTAACAATGCTCATGGCAGGATTGTAAGTGTTTTCTGTCAATTTCTTATAGACAGATTCATCTACTACGGTACCAGTTCTATTTAAGAAAAAATTAAAATTAGGATTATATAAACCTAATGCCATCAATGGGTGCAAACGTTTGCATCGATTGTAATGTTTTCCTTGAAGAAATCCATTGACTGATCCATTTGCAATTATGCCACTATCAACAGCAACCGTCATTAAACCACAATCGTCTATAAATTTACCTATGGCTTTAAAAAATGACAACATTATGTGAAATGGACATAGATGTATAAATAAATTATCATACAATGGTTTTTCTGTTGCTTGAATTTGGGGAGCTATTTTAGCAATAGCAAAATCGTATGTCACCTCTATATTTTTTTGATTTAGTTCTTCCGCAATCTTTTGACTGATCTTCATGGTTTCAATAACAACAGATGGTTTAGTCGGAGATTCATTTATTGGAGGTAGATATGATGAAATTTGTCTTGAAGTATTGATATCCTTCACTATTTTATTATTAAAACCTGCCCACATCGGAGTGTTTGGAATTTTTAATGCATGGCACATCATCCATAACGTATCTAGTGTTGATATTTGTTTCATCATTTCTGATATTTCAGCATGTGTTGTAAGTCTTTCATCGCCTACTGGTAATAAATGTTCGACCATTCGTGGTTTTTTCGTGTAAGGAAGTAATTCTGCTTCAATGCTATCGAATGTTCGTCTTCTCTTCAACAATTTACTAGAACTAGGTCTACTATCATCACTTGGAAGGTCTTTATCACTTTCTGTACTATCTGTCTGATAAATTATACCAACAGTATCATGCAATGTATCTTTGCCACTGGTGGTATCTACATAACGATCAAAATTATCAAATGCTAAGCCAGTACACAATTTATTTGATCGCACAATTGCTTCTGTACAAAGACCAGAACGATTTGTTGAAGCAAAAGTTTCTTTTGTCTCCAATTCTTCTATTACATTGTAGCTACAACAGTGACCGTATCTGTTTATGATTTCTACAACTTTACGACTGCTCGTAAGACTCTTTAATGCCAACCCAACGTGATGTGTTTACTAGTCTTTATTTTGCCATTAGTGACATTGTAAATGAGATCTTCAGCAAATGAAGTGATTTTCCTTTCAAGAATTCGGCTGCTTCTGCGATTACGTCGAAAGCCACCCAACAATGAGGAGTAAAAATCTTTAATGCTCTCGGGAACATCACATTCTCCGTTCAACAAATCAGAAATTTTCAGATCTTCTGGTAATGATTTTTTCTCAATTTTATTTATTTCATCACGTAAAATAAATGCAGCTTTTAATATTAGCTAGTTATATTTCTTTTTCTTCTAGAATATCACATAAATTCCCTTCCATAACGAATCCTTTTGGAAGGACATACTTTTTCCTTCCTATCTTAACAATGTCAATTTTTTCTTCAAAACTATTCAAAAGTTTGCTTTCGAAGTTTTGCGTGCTTCGCATATTTATCATATATGCTCCATTCGTTTTATCATATGCTCCATTATCTTCTTCTGCAATTTTTTTTAATAGTGGCTATGTAGTGTTTGCATAAATAATCGAAAGTGAAACTCTTTTTTTCTTGAACGATGTTTTTTGTTATAAAGTCGCTAACTTCATTAAATGTCTGAGCATGATAATCTCTAAGAATATGAAAAGATGTTATGGGTTTTTCTGTTTTGTCCTGGATCTTATAAAGAAAACTGAGACGACAAGGGTTATGATAATGTAATTCACCGGATGATAATTCTGACAATTCTTCTACAAGTGTGTTTTCGTGAGTTATTTTCAATGTTTCGAGGAATTTTGTTCTGCTGACAGAATGCAGGGGTAAATAGCGCGATTTTACCTTTTTTGTTTTTTTTCTGCAAACGAAACAGCTGTCTTGTATATTCTGCTGACCTTCTACACTACTTTCTGGTAACGCACTTGTATTGACTTGTGCTTCTTCAGTATTACTTTCTGAATGCTCCATACAAGAAGTATCTTGATGAGATGTTCCTGCCGAATCTCCGGGTTCTTGGAACGTACCTTCTTCTTCTAGAGCAGCCACCGTACCTAAGACATATTTATTTGATAACAAATTGTAAAATTTCTATTAAAGTAGTAGTTTTATTATATAACAGGAAATATTTATATACATCATATATGATAAGGAGTAATGTTGATGGAAAAATTATGATGAACTTTCCTCTAATAAATGTTTATACTCATATAGATTCATATATTTTAAATGTTATGGAATTAGAAAAAAAAATATCTCATAACTTGAGCGTCAATAATAAGTGGATATGACATTTATGTACCTACGAAATCATGAAAGATAAGGTTTTTGTTAGTGATTGTAGTTTTTGAAAGTTAAAGTAGGTAGACAGCTTTTATTTTTTTGTAGGAGTCATAAATGGGAGTTGTTCTGAACCCCTAAAAGTAAGAATTTGCCTACATCTGCTCTGTAATAATTTAACTTGAAGGAATTTATGAGAAACATAAAAGCCGCAGGTACGTTTTACAACAAATGAAGTGTAAGGGATTTAACCTTCAAGCGGGCGCGCGTAACCGAAAAGACGTATGGGTGAATAAAAGAAATAAAGCACTAATTAATCAATAATTATTTATTTATTTGTACTCAGAGATATTATCATTGTCTTTAAAGTCTAATTTGTCAAAAAAAAGTAGTTAAAATTATGAAAAAGAAACAATTATTAAAGTAATTAACATAACTCAAATATTCTTAGAATCAAAACAAAAATAGGAACACAAAACCCTTTCACATATCCCAGACTAGTATATATACCTAGTCAAATTATAAAAAATACAAAATAAGAATAAAAATGAATTAACTTTGGTTCAGTTTTCATCAGAATCAGTCTCTTTGTCCATATAACATTGATTGCAAATAAATGTTGTATGACTTCTGCAAATATTTTTCATACATAACTTACATTGCGTTTTTGATTGCCTCCTCTTTTTGGCTGGACAAATTTTACAGGTTCCTCTGCATGTGTCAGAACTAACTGCTTCTGTATCAGCAGCACCAACCTCCATACTCAAATGCACCCTTATGTTTCTTTTTAGTTTTCTTGAAAGGCCTACCATCGTTGATCTTCTTTGGACGTACTATTTTGTCAATTCAGTGCCTAATGTCCGTAAATACATTCGCCTTTTCCGTAGAGTCACATTATTTGCCCTCAATATCACCATACTATTTATTCCTGCAATATCCAGAAGACGAAAGAATAATGTCAATGCTATTGATTCTTTTAAAACTGCCCAACGATGAGTAGAACCCGAAAAAAACAACTGCACAATTGAAAAACAATTCACTGCGATCGTACAACAATCAACAGCACTGCGACCAATCAAGTTTAGAGTATGTGCATGGTATAAATACAGCATATTTGTTGTGTTCTAAAATTTTTTGCTTCTGCAAGCGTTTGGATAACTGCAATAACTCGTTGCAATACATTTTGCCAATATTTTCTTCCTTCTTTCACTTGTGCCTCTAGATTTTTGGTGATCCCTAGACCTTGTCTTCGACTCAAATAAGTTAGCATAAAGTCCTTATGAGCTGAACTATTTTCATGGTGCTCAATTGCAATTACGTTGCGCCAATCACTAAATCCGTCAGCTGCAAATTGGTTCGGTGCTGTGGCGATGGATTTGTTACCAAACAACTTGCAAACAAAGCAATACAAAGATCCTTTTGTTTTTGAATACAGTAACCATTCCCGTTTATATGTTTCTCCGTTAACTGTTTTACCGAAAAATAGACGTGGTGTGCAAAAACGGACACTTTTACCACTAGCATATGTACGGCTAGCTAGTTACCACTAGCACATGAAATGGGCCCTGATGGTGCTGACAATTCTCTGGATCGTGGTCAATCCAATAGCAAATATCTTCCTCAGAAAATTTCGTCCACAGCCCAGCATCTGTCTTTTTATTGGAATTGACGAGTTCAATTTTTGAAACTTCAGGAATCGCAACAATAACAGGTTCAGATTGATCGGGAACAGGAACAGGTGTTTTAATTTCGCTATTTATTTCATCGTCATCAAAATGATCATCTGAGGTGCCTGTAGTACTGTTTTTATCAATTTGTGTTCTAACAGATGATAAAGATTGAGATTCTTGACATACATTATTATCTTTACCAGATTCTAACTGATTGGTTGGAAAAAACGATGTCATTTTTGGGAGTGCATCTGTTTTTTTCTTCTTCAGCTCTGCCTGTTTGCGTTTTTGTGCGCCACTGAGATGATGGCGTTTCATTTTTAATATAGATGATTAGTATCAATAACAAATATCATCTTCTGTATACGTACGGTGGCCTCTGGAACCTGAAATAAATTAGTTATAGTTAAAAAAATATATAATAGGGGCTTTTATTGCGTATGTGTAGACAGTGTAGTGTAGGTTATTACAAAGTAATAAACAAAGTACAAAAGACATCGAACTTTTTGTATGAAGCCAAACATACCTTAACTTGGAAGTACATGAAATGTATTTTTTTTTTGGTGTACAGGTCAATCGAAACCTAGGCTAATCGATAGAAAATATTATGCACAACAATAATTACTCTTTGAAAAATGACGTAAATCTCATAATTTCCGCGATATTTCAGTGTGAAGTTATAAAATCAAATAATACGATACTCGGTAGGTAGGTAGTAGTCGGTACTTATTGCGCCGGCGACTGACTGACGGAGCGCGCTGTCAACTGTTGGTTGCTTATAATAAGAACTTTATTTATCAAAGGAAAATGCTACATAAACAAACTGAAAAAAATATGTGACTCAAATATTTAGAGTCAATACAAAAAAAATATTCAATTAAATCTATTTTCCCTAATTTGTACAATTTTTATTTAGGTACCATACCTTATGATGCACCTAAAGTGTTCCAAGTCTAAACTTCTTATAGTTGATGGAAGCTTATTATATTCAATAAGTGCTTTAAAGAAAACAGAATTTTGGGATGCACTTGTTATTCTGTGATCTAATATAAACCTATCTCTATTCCGTGTGTAATGTTGATGGGTATCACTAAATGTCGTTAATTTATTGCACAGATATATGGGTGTCAGTTTAAGTTTAATTTTATGCACAAACACTAATACATTCATTTCCAACAAGCTTCTGATTTCCATCCAGTTTAACATTTTCAACATCTGCTTAATGCTGGTTTCTCTCTTCACATTTAAAATGACTCTCATGGCTCTGTGTTGGAGAAGTTGTAGTCTTTGTATGTCTGTTTGTTTTGGCAAGTATAATATGGTTGCTGCAAAATGGAAGTGTGGTAATACTATTGTGCTATATATGGTTTTTCTTGTTTCCATTGAAAGATACCAGCCACATCGACACAACATTCCTATTTTTTCAGCAATTTTTCTGCATATATAATCTACATGCTCATTATATTTGATTTTTTTTATCTATTATCACGCCTAGATATTTTATTTTCTCCACCATTTCAATATTTTCACCGTCTATTTTTATAGTTACATTTTCATTATTGATGTCCCGTGTATCTTTGTTTTTTCCAATTACCATTCCTTTTGTTTTCTGTACGTTCAATTTCAATTTATTTACTTCCAGCCATTTATTCATGTTTTCCAAATCTTTATTCATTTTTTGTATAATTTCTTCTTCATTATCTCCAGTTATGTAAATAACCGTATCGTCCGCAAACAGATGATACTTACAGTACTTCAAGACTCTACCAACATCATTTATATACAGTATGAACAGAAGTGGGCCTAATATACTTCCCTGGGAAACACCTTTATTGTTTGTTTTTGGGCTCGAAACAACATCATTACATTTTACTGTTTGTTCTCGATCGCACAGATAGCTTTGAATCCATTTATGAACTATACCTCCCATGCCATAATTCTGGAGCTTAATTAATAATCTTTCTCTGTCAACCGTTTCAAAAGCGCGTTTTAAGTCAAGAAAAATCACTAAACTAAACTTATCATTATCAATATTTTCCTTCCACTCATTCAACAAATACTGCAGTGCTGTTTCGCAATTATAATTTTGTCTAAATCCAGACTGAAACTCACATAATATATTTTGTTGAGTAACATATTCTAATAACTGGATATATGCTGCTTTCTCTAATATTTTTGCGAAAAACGGTAGTGTATTTACTGGTCGAAACTGCTCCATATTTGTAGTGCCTGGTACTTTTTGAACTGGTACCATGGTAGCCATTTTAAATCTCTTTGGGACTAACCCTATTTCAAGCGAGCTATTTATCACATTTAAAAAAACATTTTTTCCATTTTCAAATGACAATTTCATTAGCTTCATGGTAATATCATCCGGACTACCCTTATTTGGTAAAGCAAATATAATTTTCCTTAAGGACTTCTCATCTAGATATTGAAACGAAACTATTTTATTTTCTAAACTGTTGTTTCGAATGTCAGTATTTTCATGTTTGGTAATTGTTTCTAGAATGCTGTCTATACTATCTATGTAATATTCGTTAAATTTTTCGGCAATTGAGAATTTATTTGTATATACCTCTCCTTCAAATTTAATTTCATTGTATATCATTTTGTTTTTTCCTGATATTAAACATTTTAAATTTTTCCACATTTTCTTAGGTTGATCTCTATTCTGATCTATCTCATTTTCAAAGTAGCTCTTTTTTGCATTTTGAATTTATTTCGTGACACGGTTTCTACATAACGTATAATTTCTCCAGTCATTTACATCCCTCGTGAATACAAATCTTTTGTATAGTGTATCGCGGAATTTAATTTCCTGAAGTATTTCATATGAAAACCATTGCTTGCACTCTTCCATATTTTGTATAGTAACCTTTGGCATTAACGTTTCTATTATGAAACTGAAACTTTCATGAACGTTATTGTATTTCTCATCTAACGTCTGCTTCTCTGTATTTATAACTAGCACAAACATCTGAGATCATGTTTTGTAAACTACGTATATCATGCAATCCTTTTCTAATTACAAGTGTTCTACTATCCACTTTTTTGCTATTAAAACTAAGTTTTATCAATGAATGATTATTAAAAACTGGTTGACGTAGCACATTGCACTCAATATCGGTATAGTTCGTAATGACCAAATCTATCAAAGATGTGCTTCCATTTGGTGAGATATGTGTATACTCGTCCACATGTTGCTTCATTCCTCTGTCCCCAAGATAACTTTTTAATCTGTTTGAATATGTGTTATTTTCATGTATGTACATCGATTACAAGCGCAATGGCCGTTCGGAACCGGCGCCGGCGATAAACTGTAGGTCCACTGAATTAAAAAAAAAAAAATCTCCAAGTATTATTAGAGTTTACGTCATCATCTACAATTTCATTGCACCATTCTTCAAAAAAATCCAAAAATAGTACATGTCCACCACTTGGAGAACAATATACGGGTCATTCTAAGTTAAGAGGTAATTCGTTGTATGAGGTCATTCTAAGTTAAGAGGTAATTCGTTGTATGAAATGGCGGCACGGGATTTTTTATATATTTTTACTTAAGTATACATTTTTTAAATGTAAACTGCTACGTTGAAAACGTTTACAAAGGTGCCAGTCAATTTGTTGGTTTTATCTCGTTTTATAACTGACCAGGGGAAATACACAATACAGGGGGAGACAAGGTGTACAGGGGAGGATACTTCATGAACAGGGAAGAGATAAAAAAAATAACAAGGTTATTTTTAAGAATCATCTTCATTTATTTTAATTATGAATTATTTATAATCAGACTTTTCATTTCTTAGCAGTCTTCTTTGTTTATAAAATTTAATGCTTCCTATGTGCTAGGTACAAAACATGAAAAACAATAATAAAAAAAAACAAAAACTAAAAATTCTCTTTTGAATAACATTATAAACTTGAAAAAGATTTATTTTTCTTGTCCATCAAAACAAAACTACCTATAAATATATATAATTTTACTATCAATAGGCAATAATTAAGTAAAAAGAAACAAAAACTAAAAATTCTCTTTTGAATAACATTATAAACTTGAAAAAGATTTATTTTTCTTGTCTATAAAAACAAAACTACCTATAAATATATGTAATTTTACTATCAATAGGCAATAATTAAATAAAAAGAAACAAAAACTAAAAATTCTCTTTTGAATAACAGTATAAACTTGAAAAAGATTTATTTTTCTTGTCTATCAAAACAAAACTACCTTATATATAACTTTACTATCAATAGGCAATATATCAATATATATCAATAATTAAATAAAAAGAAACAAAAACTAAAAATACTCTTTTAAATAACAGTATTAAACTTTGGTTGTGCTTAAACTATACAAACATTTAAAGGTAACTAAAAAATACTTTTTTTTCTAAAAGCGGCGTTCGAAGACATCAACGGATTCATTAAAAGCGTAAAAAATACGCTGCCCCTTCATTTTTGAGTTAGGGGCAGGTAGTTCGTTTATAACATGATCCCAGGTGATAAAAGAAATATCGTCATCATTAATTTTAAAGTTCTTTCCAGTTTCATCACAGATTTTACAAAATACAACTTGAACTTCATTACTTTCTTCAACACCTGTGCACATTGCAACATTTAACGATATTCTGTTTTTCTATCTTGAAGTTTAACCAGCACAAAGTCCCCATTGTAGAATGTTTTTTCTCCAGATGTTGAGGGCTTTGGATCTTCTTTGTGCAGTCTGGTTATATTGCTTGTGGTAGGTACAGAAAGTTGTATTTCTTGAGGCTTCTTCATACGTTTTTGACATGCAATTTGAATTAGTGGCTCATCATCTGAATCACCAGCTCCGTATATATCATCAACATGTAGACGAAATTTAGCATGTGTTTGTGGATAATCCAAAGTACCCAACTGAAAATGACGACATAACTCAGAGTCACAGAAGCAGCTCAAACTTTTCAATATTAGGCAATTGGGTAAGAATACGCAACCGGTAACTTGGTGAACCTTTAGTGTTCCTGAAAAAGTCTTTATACCTTCAGTAGATCCCAATCTTGCTGTTTTTTCCGTTATGTCTGCATCATCTATGGTGAAAACTTTAATATTTGGACAGGTTGTCTCAAGGGCTTTGGCTAAGTCATCTATTGATGAAATATCGGTGCCACTTGCAACTATTCGATCAGCAGTTCTATTGCAAGTTGCACCCACTCCATCAGGAGCTCTCTTACCGTGACCTGCTTCATGGAAAATCCACGTGAAATTTTGAAGCCTGGGGTAGAAAACATCCAGCATTGTGGGCCAAAACCTTGAACATAATTTTGTTACGATATTGGGTGACCGGCCCATCGCTAAAGAAATGTAAATTCGTAACAATATCCGGCAGACGGTCAAGTACGGGTTGTAAATGGGCCAAAATTGCAGCAGGTGAGTGCGATAAATTTTGTGACAAAGTGCAATAACATTCGCTTTTTAACTCTTGATTGACATCTTTAGTGTACACTACAACAGTGTGCATACTTATTTGCTGTCTCGATCCTCCGAAATGGAAGGATTGTACTTCTTCAGAGTATTTTGTGAGATCATTTTCACTGAAATCTACATGTATTATTGCTTTCGACTCAGTAAGGGACTTTTTTTTCGTTTTTATAGCTTTATATTGATGCACTATGTTTAGTTCGTGATTCAAAAACTTTTCCATCTTTGATTCCAAATCCAAAATTAAGTCCCTTGCTCTAATCTGTAGTGTGGTTTCAACGCATTTCGTTACAGTCCGTGGTTTTTTATTTTTTAAATCGACAATATCTTGGCGTACACTTTGCCACTTGCTGTAAAATAGTGAAATAGAGTTGTCGAATTCCTTGTAATGGAGCCCTTTAAACACGCCTTGTACTCGCGTGATAAATATTTTTCATTGAATCTATTGCAGCAAACTTTATTTAGAAGGTCCACGTGATTAGAGACAGATATTATATTAGCCTTGTAAAGTGACTTAAGTGTTAAATCTATATTGCTGTGGGTAACACACATGCAAGTGTTACGATCGTCACAGCGTGGTTGGACGACCCAAAATGGTCGGAGGTTGCAAAACATTGCGTAGGATATTTTCATGTGTATCTTTTCCACAAAACGTTTGTGCAAGTTGAGTAAAGTATCTAGCATAACTCGTTTTTGCTTACGCTCGCCCTTTTTCGTTATAAAGTCTTTTTTTCCTGCACAAAGTCTACTGCTTGACTCATCTTCTATAAATTTGGCTATACTCGTTTTCAATTTCTCACAGTTTTTTCTTGAGCTGCGTTTTATGTCTAACAGTCTTGATTTCTTGCTTATGTTACTTAAAGGTTTCATTTTCATTTCTTTCGATAAAACATCATACTTTTTTACTATTTTCCCGCTTAACACTCTCCTGAAGACTCTTTTTTCTTTATTAGTGGTGAGATTTGAAAAATTTTCATTAAGTTGTTGAGTAACTTCACTGAAAAGCAGTTTCTTCTTTATAGTTTCTTTGTCGGCTGCACTTACTAGTGAATTCACTTTAGTGTTGGGTGTGATAATAGGTGGTTTTTTCATCCGTTGTACTTGTTTTTTGTAGCGTTGGACTGCAGATTTAAGTTGAGCTATTTCTTCCGCTTGTTTTTTTATTTTCAGGTTTCTTGCTTTTCTTGCTCCAGTTGACTTTTGCTGTGCTGCCTGCGTTCGCCTGTTTATATTTTGAGGAGGCGGTGGGCCTTCATTATCTGAACATGGTGGTGTTACTAAAGCATTACTTATATCTTGGAGTGCTAAACGTCTTCTACGAATTTTTGCTTTTTCTCTCCATATTTTTCTAGCTTTCCGCTGCTCTCTGGGTGTCATTTTCTTCACAGTTTTAATAGTTCCTTCATCTTTCTTCTTTTCATATTTTTCCCTTTCCTTAACTTTTTGTTGGGCGTACTTATCCGGGTCATTTCAATTTTTTGATATCGTAACCGTTCAGCTATCCTCTTTTTTTCAAGCCGTTCTTCACGCGTCATTTTTTTTCGAGGTGCCATTTTTCTGTAAATAAAACGTAATATTGTATTGTAAAGCTAAGATAAGCATAACGCCAAGTAAAGGATTAGAGAAAACTAGAAGTATTAATGGAAACGCGTAAAAATGTATCTCCCCTGGACATAAAGTATCTCCCCTGCCATCAAAAGAGCCAGGGGAAATTACGCCAGGGGAGATACATTTTCGATAGAAATCTAAAATAGCCGTAAAAGTATTTCGCGCACGTCATTCACACACAAACATAACAATGTATACACTATTCATAGAAAATATTTAAGTATATGTTAGTATTTTAACAAAAAATTGCAATGTAAAACTTACCAGAGGAAAGACTGCATTCACTAAACACTTCTGCACTCAGCGAATGGCGTGATCGAAATGGCCGACAATAAAGGCGGCGCAGTTGTTTATGCGCGGTTTGCTGCTAACTTCACGTTACACACTATGCATTCAAGGTCACAACTTCTACAGACTAGGAGAGCAAAACTGATTTTTGAACGAAAACAAAAGACCAAGGGACGAGACACGAAACACGGTGGACAAATTTCGGTGTTCATATTTTTCTTAAAGAATTGGAATAAAAGCACTTTTACTTGTAAGATACTATTACTAAGTTTACTTATAAAATTGAAGAATTTAAAATAATTATTGAATTTTGATACATTCATAATCACTGATTTAAAAATAAAGTCGGTTGGGGGACAGACCAGGGGAGAGATATTTTTCTTATATTAGAGCTTGTTGTGACTTAATTACGTAGGTACATTTCTGCAATAAATTTTAGTGACCACGTAGGAAACATTTAGTTTTAAGTAATAAATAGGTTATTTGTAAAGTTTATTGAAAAGAAAGGTATTTTTTGTCTTTACCGTCGAAAGTACTTCTTAACTTAAAAAAACCCATACAAAACCTATTTTATACTGTTTTTTATTTAAGGTAATCTTTATCAGAAGTAGCCAGTATACCATCTGCATCGACCATCTTCCAAGGACTTCATATTTTATATCACTCCGAACATACACTAAGACACCACCTGTTGCTCTGCTTATAGAGTCCAATCTACATATCGCACCTACGGTGCACTTAGTATCTAACGTATTTTTTCAGGAGAAGCGTTTGAAAATTGATCATTCTATTAAATTGTATAGTATTACTCGACTAAAAACATAAGTTCATAATGTTGAAACTAAACTATTAAACCTTACTTTAACATAAAAGCAAACATTTCACTGTTTACTATTATGAAGATATAAACGTTAAAAATTTACAACCCTCGCAGAAGTGACGTTATGAGTCTAGAAAATAATTTATAGGTCAATTATGTCGAAGCAAATAAAACACGTCATCATGCATTTCTAAAGTTATTTATTCAAATATGTAGCAAAAAAGAGTAAAAGAAAAAAGTAATAAAATTTCTGAATTCTAAATACCTAGTAACTTTTATACTAATCAGACTTTTAAATGGCCGATTATCTTCTTACTGTCCAAACTTGAACAATCGTACCCAATCGTTCAACATCTTCGTAATTGCAATTATCCATGGAACTTAACTATTGATTAATCTATGAATCACAGTCATTGTATCCTTATTTAAATCTTATTAATTAATTAATCAACAGTAGGTATCACATACCAATTACTTTACTCATCCTAGACCTACAAAAAAATAACTGTTTACTTTTAACTTAGAATCACCGGCTTGGTAAACCTTAAGGTAAAATACAAAAATTAAATTAAATCATTATAAAAACTTTCATAGTATCTTGGCACAAGATTAGCTTACAATAATTGCAATAAATCACGCTTTTTACGTTCTGAAATCGGTATTTTGTTGTTGTAAGCTTGCTTCAATGTAATTTCGTCTATTTTTCGATTGCCTCTATTGCCGCGTAATTTTTTGGGTGGAAGAACAGCTTTTGCTTCCTCCCAATTATCCGTTTTGTATGTGATCTGATAGTGGTAATTTTCAGAGTTTTTGGTAAATTTAATACTTTTGATGTCACCGCTCTTGATAACACGATCATTGACATTTTTCGCCATATTAAAGTTTATGTTCTCTTCAAGTGCTTTCAAATCGAAGAAATCGTCAAAGTTCATTTCGTTTACTACAAACGGTTTCCCAGTTTTTTTGGCCCCACGGATTAGGAAAATGTATTGATCGGGTACATAAATACATCCAGCATTCTTGGCTCTAGTCATAGATTTTTCTATTACAGAATGAGCTGCATCACCTTCGTTCTGTAGCCTCGAATCAAAAAGTTGTGTTAAATGGAGTTAATATTTGAACGAGTCACTGCATAGTAATACATAGCAAAAACAAATCTATTTTTTTGCTGACCGCAGCAATTGTCAGAGTAAATAATGACATCGCAGCCTGATTTTTCGAATGCAATCTACTCTAAGTATTTATACACACACGATCCTATTTCGATGGCTCCTCTATTGGCCAAGCCTTCATGCCAAAAATAACAGGTGGTTTCTTGCTTGTTTGCATTAGATATAGTTGAATTATAACAATTCAGTCTTGATTTGTAGTAAAAAGAGCTTGATTTGCCAACAGGGCATGGTAACACCGCTTGTACATAAGTCATAGGTGAAAACAATTGTGTTGTTGTCGGGTTCATGACATCTTTTCATATTCCTTTCTTCCTCAAGTCTACTTAAGTTTTTTTCTTGTTGATGCAGTTTGAAAGTATTACGTAATTTATTTTTTTCTTCTTCAGAGGCATTTTCGTTTGCTTCACACTCATCGCATCAATCATTTTTAGGTTTGAAAAATCTAATGTTAAAATATTGGTTGAAAATTCGTGAGTAAGCGTCGTAGTTCACAATAGGCTTGTTCTGTTGTTTCTGAATAATTTCTGTGTAATTCTGCCACTGTCAAACCCCCATCAATAAATTGTCTGCTAGTACTATCCCTGAGATAGTGACTCTCAATCCTTGGAATTGATTCGATATGATCCTTTACTGCTTGTATAACTTCAGGTCCCAAGGTACATTGTTTTCCGTGTTTTCCTCGCTGATCAGCTAGAATAAAACCATCATTCTGAGCATTGCCGTCGATAGCAGTCCGTATAATCCGTTGTGTGATACCCAAAGTGTTAAAGAGAAAAGTTTTACAGACGCGGATTTCCTTATGCTCATTTAACAAGTAAAACGCAGTGTTTGCTTTTCTGTCGTACTTTTTGTCAGTCTTTATGCGGCGGTAAGCACATTTTAGTGGTCTTGTACAGGTGTTTAAAAAACCCCGTTGCCTCTCTAAACTCTCCAACTTCCAGTAAGACTCAAAGATTTGAGTCCTTTTTTGTTCAGTAAATTTAGCAGCACAAGACAACCGACATTTAGTTGTACATGTAGGTCCCATTGTTTTACTTTGATTTAGTTTTTTGGTTTTTATTGAGATATACGTTTGTCCAGAGTTTTTTAATCGCTTAGCAACATTCTTTTTCCAGTTTGTTGGATTCGCGTACGCTTTTTGCCTTTAGGTTTAGTTATCGGTTCCGCTGGTTGGTTACATTCGTTAACTAGGCTCTCATTATTGTTTTCTGCAGGAGAATCACTGGAACTACTACTAGAGCTACTGCTACTGGAGCTACTGGATGAAGACGATCTTGAACGAGGGCCAGGCCTGTATTCATCTCCTGAATCAGTGCCGGAGAAATCGCCTGTTTGAAAGTCGATACCCTCTTGTTCATACGATTTATTAGTCGCAACTAAAATAGATGGAGAGTTACCGGGGTTCTCAAAAGTAGTATTATCCGGCTCTGGATTGATTGTTGTTGGGTCTTCTAGGTTAGCTGGTGATACTGGACATTCGGAATTTGTAAGAGACGATGCATTTTCTGTTTCTGAATGTGGTAACTTTGTAGAGTCGGCTAAATTTTGAACTTCCACCGAGTTTTTGTTGCCATTTTGTTGTTTTTAATTCCCGTAAAATAATTACTTATTAGATTGCTTAAAAGCAGTGACAGCTGGCCTTTTAGTGCGCCAAATCACCACATTAATAATACAAATAGGTACTAATTAACTAATTATAATACAATTTCAAAACGAAACAAACTTTTCACTTTGAAATAATAAAAAAAACAATAAAATAAAATAGTCTTAAAATTACCGGAACCACCGATACCAGTTTTCAATTTAAGGTGGTAATGTAATTTCAAAATGTAACATCTCACGTCAACAGAACAACTTTTTGAAAAATTCGAGATAAAAAAGAAAAACGATATCTTAATCATACTATTCATCTATGTATTTATCATGTTGGAATAATTATCATAAGAAACAATCAAAAACAATAATCATACTATACTGGAGCAATATCGTCACAAGTGTCAATCTAACGTTACACTTCACACCATAAAATACAAATTTTGGGGAAACATTGCTATTACTTTACTAGTGTGACGTTATTGTTCCAGAAACATAAAAAAAATTGTCACAATTACCTTAGTAACGTTGTAGCTCCAGGGGACAACTACTCGTGCGGGGCCGCGCGCAACAGAACGATGAAATGTTGTTTCTCCCACTCAGTGTTGCCAACCCAAATTTTAGAAAATTGGTAGATCATGTGCCAAATGTTGGTAGAAGTTGGTAGAATGTAAAATGCAAAATTGGTAGATCTACCACCTTAACTTAAAAAAAAATTAAGATTAAAAATACATGATCTGTTTGTGAAATATTTATTTTTTGAAGTTGTACATATTTTTATTGAATAATTTTAAATGTTCTGCACTAGGCTGCCCATTGTTTGATGAAAATCCCTTTGTACGTAACAATCCCTCTAGTAGTTCAGGGAATAAAGACATAGCACTTCAGAATTAATAGGGGAAAGCTGGATTTTTGCATGGACCTTCCTTTTGGGATCCTAAACAATATTACAAAGATCCCCTTTGATAGATGCCTAGCTTCAAATGTTACGTAAGGTCAAAGGTCACGAAAAACGGTTTTTCGCACAAATTTCGTTAATGGTCAATTTTATCGAAAAAATAGTAGTTATCAAATTTGTAGTTTAGAAAATTACCTACAAAAAACATATTATTAATTTTTTTTATAAGACTAACGGTTTTGGAGGAAATTCAATTTAAAAGTTATAGCGTACATATTACTCATGATTTATGTGTATTCTGTTGCACATTAGGATTGATATATAGTTAGATAATAAGTTATACATTTTTTTTTATCTAAGAATAATTTAAAGAAAAAAGTATTAAATCGTATTTGTTTATTTATTTCAAATTAATTTTTTTTTATATTTATTATTACAAAATTTTTTTTGTTCCATCAATATTTTTGTATTCATAACAAACTCTATGATAGCATAAGATTACTGCTTTTTAGCTTTAATTTAAAGCTTTTAAGATTAAGCTTTGTTTAAAATATCGTATTGTGTGTCTATAAAACAAATAATAGTTAAAGAGGTACTTTTAGTTGTAATAATAATTTTTTTACCATATTTATTGACGAGTTTACTCTTAATAGTTTTGTCATCTGGAATATAATCCTTGCACAAATCTTTTAATTCATTTAAAGTAAACTGAGATTCATCATTATTCTCAATAAATGAGTATATTTTGTCCATTGCTAGTGACACTCTACTATCTTCGGGACGACCAACTGTACCACCCGTGGTAGGTTTCATGAAATGTTTAAAACAGTCGGAATGATATCGTGCCTCAGCAGCGATCAGATCGTGTTCGTAAATAATTCGTCGTACAACTGCCTTAGCAGCGTCATCATGACGGTTTTCTGCTCTCTCAAGTACGGTGTTTTTAAAAGTAAGCGTCGACACATAATGAATTTTACGGCGAATATTTGTCGGCTTTTTCTTTTCTTTTTGCTCATTTGCTTCTTCAGCACAAAAAATGCAAAGAGTTTCAAATGAAAATCGTGGTTCACTGGAACGCATTCTGGAGTGAGGTGGACTCCGAGATGTCGATGTGCTGGCTTCATCTCGCTGTCTTTTTGATGCCAGTATGCTAGACTTTCGCGTATAATCTTTACGGCACTGTACATGAATTACCACAGAACTAGCATTTTGTATATATGTTTCTTTTCCGTCCTTTCTTTCGATACTTGACTGTCTTAACGTATCAAGTCCCCGTTCCACAACAACGGTTGCACCTTCTAGCAAAGATTTATCTCAAATAAAACAAACTTCTGCCATTTTTTGATAATTTGAGTAATTTATACAGTAATAATTGAATAAATCAGTAAGTATAAACACGTCCGTTCACGAAAAAATATCAGTTAATACTAACGTTCGTTCGTTTGGATACTTAGAGTCGACCAATGTATAACGCAGGTATAGAAAATTTGTACCCTAACACGAGAGAGGCGAGCAGATGTCCCTCAAGGTCGTATGACAAACGAGAATGTTTTGGAGTACATACCTCTCCGTGTAGCCCACTATAAAGTAAGGGCTATATTATAACGTAGTGTATATGTGTTAGTTTATATTATTACGAGTTTTAAAACTCTAACGCAAATAAATATTGAAATATTTTAAACTGTATGGAACGTTCAATCACGAATATATATGACATATACATACCGGTAAAAAGTGCATATGTTATGTTCCAACTTTTAAATGGAATTTTCTCGAAAACCGTTATTTTTACGAAAAAAAGTTATATTATATTTTTTGTAGGCAATTTCATAAGCTGCAAATTTGGTAACTACTATTTTTCCAAAAAAAGTGACTGTTAACGAGATATTCCCAAAAAATCGTATTTCGCGACCTTTGACCCCGAGTAACATTTTTAGCTACAGATGTATCGATGGGGATTTTTGGAATATTGCTTAGAACCCCAAAAAGAACATTCATACAATTATCTGGCTTTCCGGGAATTATTCCGAAGTTTGACCTTTTTTTTGTCTTTATTCCCTGTATTATAGAGTCTCTGTGCAAATTCTATTTCTTTGCGATGTTTTCATAATGTTAATTGCAGAAAACAATCGCTCCACGTTGGCGCTACTATGTAGAAGTGCGAGTAATTTTCTAACAAACTCGCATAGCAGGGGAAACATTGGTCTCCTTTTTTAAAGGATAAAACATGCTTCCAAAATTCTTGAGGTGTGGGATCCACATTTTTGTCTGTAAATGTCATGTTTTCCAATAATCTCCACTCTCGATCCAATTCGGTAATGTTTTCTTGGCATAATCCCAAAAATAAAATTGTAATGTAATTAAAAAAAAAGTCTAGAGTAGATACCATTAATTAATGAATTATGTCTGGAACTTGCCTGGAAACTGAACTGCTACATGAGCAATAGTTCTGACCGCATGTTTTTCAATAATCTGTTTCGGATTCATGAATTTTAAACACTTCAATCTTTGTTCCTCATTAAAACAAAAACGCTGCTTTATTTGTTTTGCACTCTCCATATAAAAGAGAAAGCATTTTTCTTTGAACTGCACTATTTCCATTTCATTCATTCTATCCAGAAAGTCTTGTTTCAATAACAGGGAAATAACATTGCCCCCAAGGTATATTTCTTCAATTGGTACATGGTTTTGTTTATTTTCGTAATCTAAATTCAAAATTTTGTTCTCTAAATCCAGGTCAAAATCCTTGCCACTATTTTTTCACCTTCTTTCAGCTGTAGTAATTCCGGTTCGATAAAACATTCCAAAATAGTCTTGTAAGTAATAAAAATCCGTTCTTATAATAAATAAAGTTTAGGACTTTCTGATTGCATCTCCTCATTAATGTCATGGAAATAAGGCAACACATAATCCAAAAAATTTAAGTACAGCTCTGTTGACGGATCCATAGCCTTCACATGGATGGTTTGAGCTGCAAGCAGCCTATCATTCAAAACAGCATTTTGGAAATATAACTTTAAAGCTGGAAGCTGCTCTAAAAGCCGTTTGACCACAGGTAGTAGAGACAGCCATCTTGTTTGAGCTGGATGTAGAAGTTTGTTGGATAGAAGGTTTTATATCCAGAAAGGACTGGAATTCTTTATAATCACCCAGACGTTTTGGGCTATTTTCGATATAATTGTATACATCTCTTGCAAAAGCCTCTACACCCCTCGGAAGAGTTTTGCAGGCATAAGAAGCACACAAATGAAAAGAATGGCAAATGCACTTCATCATAAATAAATGTGAGATCTCATTTGCAAATAGAGTGGATAATGAATGGTTTGAACCAAACATCGTATTTGCACCATCAGCTGCAAACCCAATCATATTCTCTTTGTAAGGAATGTTTTCATTATGAAAATATTCTTTGCATTTATTATGCAATGCTGAGGCAGTGCCGTCTACGATTGGTATTAAACATAAAAAATCATCTTCCACATTAAAATCTACTGCTGTTCTGGCAATAAGTGCCAAGTGTTTTGTTGTTGATTTATCAGTGCTTTCATCAACAATCAAAGAAAATTTTTCAGTTTGTAAAGCCTTAACTAATTCGCTGTGAGATAATTTTTCCGTTACATTTGTAACAATTGCTTGTGCCTTTGTTTTTTCGAATGTAATTCTTTTGGCTATTTCAGAATCCAAGCAGATATTTTGAATGAGTTACTTTAGATCACCTGAAAAATAATAGTGTCTAAATTACAATTAATTTGTTGTGGATGAAATAAAACAAAACATATTTATTAAATAATGAATTTGTAGGCCAATCCGCAGTCATGCTTAGATTGACTCATGCCGTCAAGATTCGCGCCAAAACCGCGCGACTATAATGCCCTCTCGCGGACAGTTTGCGTACTACACAAATGACATTATCGCACCAAGTAAAGAGGTGGATTTGGAGTATTTTCTCATAATCAGTTAAGTTTTGAAAAAAATTGCATAAGTGACGTTATTGCACCTTAGGTGCGATATATTATAATCTGAAATCTGTACTTCGTGATCTTCTATATTTTCAGTTAGGTGTGTTTCAGTTAAGCACATAATTTCTGGTTTTTTCAACACAAAATATTCAATTTCATCAATATTTGCCAGTAGACTTTGGCAATTTTGTAGGTATATTTTCCCATTTTTATGTTCTCTAAATTGCTATTTATCACTTTCAATATCATAATTAACTCTATTTCGCATTACCTCAATTTTTCTCTTATAAACAGCGCATTTTGGATCAAACACAGAATGATTGATGTCAAGTTGTAGATTTAGTTTTTTGTTCATAACAATACAATTTACACATTTCACTTCATTGGTTGTGCAATTTTTTGTTTCATGCGCATTGTCACTGCATTATCCACATGCTGCTTCGTTTTTTAATTTTAATTAATCAACTATTTTAATCACTTTTATTGTATCTTGACCGTGTTCTTTGTCCAATGTTATTTGATTTTGAACTACTAAGCATTTTGAAAATTCTTGTTCAGTTAAGTCATCCATTATTCCAACAATTTTAAATTGTGGTTTTCTTCCTGCTGGTATGGACACTTGATATTCATAAATTCAATGGACGATGAATCTACTTTGTGATAGTTCATATTTAAATGAGAGGCAATAATAAAAACTTGTCTATAAATCACTGACTGAACAATTCTTTATTCGACTAGTTTCGCCTTTAACAGCATTATCAAGAATGAATACATATTACAAAGACAACCTATAAATATTTTGCAGATCTGTTCGGACCACCTTAAGTTCCGTCATAGAGGTGGGGGTTTCCAAATTATCAGAGATTTAACAGCGGGGAGTGGTTTAGGTCTAACTGGTCATTAAGAAGATTGAATTTATCAGGTTTTTGAAGTTTATTTATTTCCATGGCTTCCAGGTAGTTCATTTTAATTCCTTTTTCACAGTAATGAAGAATCTTAGGTTTAAAACAACTTGAGATCTTATGTCCTGCCGACTCTAGATGTTCCCGAAAAGCAGATTGTCCGTTTTTTATGTGTTCTTTTAGCCTAGTTTCAAAACATCTTCCGGTCTGGCCAACATTTGACGACTTACATTCTTCACAGTCCAATCTATAAATTCCATACTTCTTCATTGGCTCGGATTCGGACAATTTGTTATTAAAGATCATTCTATCCAATCTGCTGTGACTTGAAAATGCTATATTCAAATTATTATCTCTGAAGAATTTAATGATTTTTGAAGAGGGAACGTGTGTATAAGGGATGCTCACATATCTTAATTAATTTCTGTCAATATTACTATTGATGTAGTGTGGCCTATATAAAAGTCTATTGATGAAGCGTTTCTCTTTCTCTATAATTAGTTTATTGATTATTTTCAGTGGGAACTGATTGTTCCTACCTATCGTACGAATCAAATTAAGTTCTTCCCTGAGGTCTTGTTTTGATAACGGAATCGAAAAGGCCCTATGGATCATTGAATTAAGAGCTGCGATTCGGTGACTTATTGGACTGAACGAATTGAAATTTATGATGGCGTCAGAGAAGGTAGGTTTCCTGAATATTTTGTACGAAAATTTATCTTGTTGTTTGGAAATTGTAAGGTCAAGAAGATTCAACGAATTATTCTGTTCCTTTTCTACCGTGAATTTGATCTTCTAATGTAATGAATTTAGATATGTCAGGTATGAACTGATATGTTTGTCTGTTCCACTAAACCCAACTAAGATATCCACATAGCGGTACCAAAAAATTATATGTTTTTTTGACATCTCCGATTCTAAAATTGTGATTTCCATGAGGTCCATGAATATGTCCGCTAATAACGGACTTAAGGGGAACCCATAGGTAGACCTGAATTCTGTAAATATATTCTGTTTTGGAATCTGAAATAATTCTGTCCCAAGGCAACCTTAAATAATGTTGAGAAGTCTGCTTTTATCGTAGGAAGTGTTTTTCTTTTTTCCAAGATGTTTTCAATTAGGGGTATACATTCTTCCGTAGGGATGTTAGGAAACATGTTGGATACGTCGAAGGATACTACTTTAAAGTTTTTATCAAAGTCAATTTTATTTAATTTTTGAATAAGGTCTATTGAATTTTTCACACTATATTTAGGAGAGAAATGAGTATGTTCTTTGAAGGCTGTATTGAGAAATTTAGAAAGCTCACACGGAGTTGCTTTTGAAAAAGAAGCAACTGGTCTAACGGGTAGATCGTCTTTGTGTACTTTATCCAGCCCAAAAAATGTAAACTTTTCGAAGTTTAGTTATGAAACATAAAGTTAGAATTATTGATGAAAAAAGCAATATTCTTTATACGTGTACGTAATCAATAATGAAAGCGTAAATATAGTACTTACCTGAAAACTTTGTGTGTGGTAACGATAAGTGTAGTTTCAATCAAAGCCACTCCGTCAATAAAGTAGGTGTACGTACGGTAATACGTATGGGCGCTATCATTTGCAATGCGAAGACAACTCACTTACTCGGTCTGGCGGAGCGACGCGACGTGCGGGTAGGTCGCGCAGGGGGCAGGGCCCTGCGGGGGTGTATGAAGGGTCACTCCCGGACTGCTCGCGCCTTGTGATTTCGGACATATTGTGGATGAATCTTGATAAAATGTAGGTATAAAATGAAACGCCAGCAGAGGATGGAGGCCCCTGGAGAACAGGGGCCCCAAGCACGTGCTTGTAGTGCTTATACGTTAATCCGCCACTGGATGTAGGACAAAAATAAAATCATGATCACTTACTAAATAAAATAACCTTAGTTAGTTTTTCTCCTGCGTTTGGTTTCCGCTAACTCTGAGGTGCATTTTTCCGCCAAATTTTTATTGCGTTTTCAACATCAACACTTGCAACACTTGTTACTGCAAGTGTTGCAATAGTAGCTACTGTTCAAGTAGCTACTAAACTATTAAGAGTAAAAGAGGAATAATCCAACAATCATTAGAGTAAAATAGAGAGGAAAAATATAAACATAACATGTTTCGTACTTTAAACTGGAAATTAAAGAAGTCATTTAAGAATTCAGACAGGTATTTTGAGTTTAATACTAGCATAATACCTTGTGACTCCTGCATTGATTTGACATTTATATGAAACAGTTAGTTGAAAAATAAAGTACATATAAGGAGTCTAAAATATAGAAAAAAACTTTGAATAAACTGAATATACCTACAGCAATAATTGAACAAATTCCTTGGCAATTTGGTTAACTGAAATTATTTTCAACAAAACTGAGGCATCCTAACAAAAATTCATAGTTACTAAACCTTAGTCATAACAATTTCTATTTTATCGAGCACAAGCCAATTATGTAATTGTTTATTTTTGATTCAATTTATGTTCACTAAATCATTTGACCAATAGGTACTTACTAATGATTAAATCTTTCAGTTTCAAACTTTGGTATGGAATTTTGTTGGTTTTTCCTCTATAATTATATTTAGCTGCAAGAGTATCAGCAGACATTTCCCTCAAAATCCGATTTGTAACTGTTCCAGTGGATTCACCCCCAAAACTTGATAAATATAGCATCTGAAATGAAGTAAGGTCCAGTTATCTTGACTTTATGTTACAAGTTTATCCTTACCAAACTGTTAGCACATTCATTGTCCAATTAAGCTTCAAATGACTCAACTTCATAAATATCTTTTAGGGGAAATTTTGTGTTTGTTAACAAAGTTTGCACAGGTGTATTTTCATACAATATATTTTGTCTTATGGCAGCTAATATTCGACAATTTTGTTCTTTTAATGTAACAATATGTGGGAGCAGATGGTAATAAACTGAAACAAATATGTTCAAAAATGAAAATAGATTATCCATCATTTAACTTTGATAATCACTTCTAAGCGATAAAATCAAAAAAGAGCTAAGTTGAAATAAATTCACCTTCTTGTGCAATATTTCCAGACTCTTGTACATCTTTTTGTATTTGCTTATGCACACTGCTATGTGAAGTATAATATTCTTTTGGTAATGATACATGGGCTGCGCTACTTTCTATATTAATATTTTCATTGGGTTTCTTATGAGAGCTTTATGTAGGCCTCTTGACACTTAACTGTGAATTCTTATTATCAGGGTCACTCTCACTGTCTGAAAGTCGAAGATACCTCTTAGAAGGATATTCAACTATTTTTCTCCTAACATTTTCATCATCTGAATCTATATTTGATGTGTATTCTGCTTCCTAAACCTTAGCTAAAGATTTAGGAAGATTATCTGAAAATTAAGAAAATTTGAAATAGGTACAACACTTTTAAGCATGTAAAACATGTTTACATACCGGTCTGATATATTACTCGTTTTGTAGGATGAATTGTCCAATGAGCTGTCGGTTCTTCGCGCTTTTCTAACGATCTTCTATAACTGTAATTATCAGAGTATGGAGGCCAAAACACATGTTGTTTTTCGGGGCTTACCCAAGTCTCATGAACTACGATTATTTCACCATTCCCCAGTTCGATAATTTGATAGTGTTTTGACTCTTGCGACATGACAAAGATCGCTAACACTGATACGACGATTGTATGTAAATTTATTCATGTATTAGTACTATCACCAGCACTACCGCAATAATACATCCTGGCCAGAGTTTGGGGTAAAAAAGTGAAATTGAAAATGGCTGCTCATCTAGCAACACGAATGCGTCGGATTGGACACATCTCCCGCTAGGATTCAAACAAACCAATAAAGAATTATGACCATATCCACAGAGAATGAGACCACATCAATCAATTTAGTGAACCGGTAAAAAAAGCTATTCTCAACTTCTTCTCATTTTCGCGATTATGGTGTTGCCATAGAGGAACTTAACCAGTATATATACTCTTTGGTATTGCTTATAGTTCTGTTCTTGCGCCCTAGTCACTTGTTATTGTAGACCTCGTTCCAATAAAATACACAACTCAAACATAGGTACTGAATAAAACATACAATTTAAATTCATAAGCCGGATTTTACATGAAGCAATAAGAGTTTTACGTTATAGCACAACGAAAATAAAACGTCTAATATACGTCACTTAAAAGTAAAGGAAGAAACTTACGTTGAAAACCTACACATTTTTTTTTTTTTTTTTATATAACAGCCGTTTACATATGTTTCAAGGTTATTGCCTATCGTCAGAACGGCGTAGTTCAAGTTAAAGATGAAAGTACTTGAAGAGATATATAAAAAATTAATATATAAAACACGAAACACAGTTTCGTACACGTTTTATACACCCAAAACATTTGGGAAGAGTCAACACAACGTTGCAGACGACAATGAAATACCGTCCGGCTATTATGAGACTTTTATAGTTTCTGGAACTACCCAGATAATCTTAACAATGAAATAATTATTCTAAGAATTCTATTCAATGCAGGCAAACTAAAATTAAGTAAAGGAAGAAACTTACGTTGAAAACCTACACATTTTTTTTTTTATATAACAGCCGTTTACATATGTTTCAAGGTTATTGCCTATCGTCAGAACGGCGTAGTTCAAGTTAAAGATGAAAGTACTTGAAGAGATATATAAAAAATTAATATATAAAACACGAAACACAGTTTCGTACACGTTTTATACACCCAAAACATTTGGGAAGAGTCAACACAACGTTGCAGACGACAATGAAATACCGTCCGGCTATTATGAGACTTTTATAGTTTCTGGAACTACCCAGATAATCTTAACAATGAAATAATTATTCTAAGAATTCTATTCAATGCAGGCAAACTAAAATTAAGTAAAGGAAGAAACTTACGTTGAAAACCTACACATTTTTTTTTTTTTATATAATGTTGAATGTGTATGTTGACTCTTCCCAAATGTTTTGGGTGTATAAAACGTGTACGAAACTGTGTTTCGTGTTTTATATATTAATTTTTTATATATCTCTTCAAGTACTTTCATCTTTAACTTGAACTACGCCGTTCTGACGATAGGCAATAACCTTGAAACATATGTAAACGGCTGTTATATAAAAAAAAAAAATGTGTAGGTTTTCAACGTAAGTTTCTTCCTTTACTTAATTTTAGTTTGCCTGCATTGAATAGAATTCTTAGAATAATTATTTCATTGTTAAGATTATCTGGGTAGTTCCAGAAACTATAAAAGTCTCATAATAGCCGGACGGTATTTCATTGTCGTCTGCAACGTTGTGTTGACTCTTCCCAAATGTTTTGGGTGTATAAAACGTGTACGAAACTGTGTTTCGTGTTTTATATATTAATTTTTTATATATCTCTTCAAGTACTTTCATCTTTAACTTGAACTACGCCGTTCTGACGATAGGCAATAACCTTGAAACATATGTAAACGGCTGTTATATAAAAAAAAAAATGTGTAGGTTTTCAACGTAAGTTTCTTCCTTTACTTAATTTTAGTTTGCCTGCATTGAATAGAATTCTTAGAATAATTATTTCATTGTCACTTAAAAGTATGTATTTCAAATCCCCGTAAAGAAACGTTTTGTAAACGTTATTTCAAATCACGCAAAGGTAATGACCTAAAATAAACGTTTTGTAAACGATAAATACCGCATATGGTTGCCTGGGTTGTCTCAAATTTTTGTTTGTTTTTATACGCATTTAAACACATTTCTAAGATATATAAGCCACAAAGTGTGTGAACTCTCAGATCTCTAAAATATGGCTTACATGAGACAAAATTAGAAAGTCCACAAATTGTTCTCAGAATTTTCTTTTGCGTCCTGAAAACATCCAAAAAGCCCGATGAATTTCCCCAAATACAAATTCCATATCTCAATCGGGATGAGACAACTGCCGAATATACCGTCAGTAGCAAAGGTAGAGACAAAACAGCTCTTAAATTTCTGAAGACGAAACAAAAGGAACTCAAACTCGAGGTCAAGGATACGCAATGCTGGGTCCAGTTTACATTTTCATCCAAACCGATGCCAAAAAACTTGAGACTAGGTTTTTGCTCAATATGTATATCATCAAACTCAATTCCGATATTCATGTCTCCTCTGTTTAGCACGTTGCGAAAACGGATGTAGTTTGTATTTTTGAGGTTTAAGTATAGGGAATTCCCGCTAAACCAATCCACCAGAACCTGCAATTTTCGATGTCCATCCACCGCAGTCCCATCTTTATCAGATACTATGAAAGCTAAATCATCAACAAACATGCCGAAGTCTGTCCTGAGATTCCTAGAGATATCATTCACATATATAATAAACGAAAATGGTCCCAAGACCGACCCTTGTGGTACCCCGATGTTATTGATACGAGAATTGGATGACATGGTTTTTCTTTCATTTCCTGCTATATATGTGATCAAAGTGTACTGTCGTCTATCTCTTAAATAGCTACGCAGCCACTCCAAAACAATTCCCCTCAACCCGTAAGCATTCATCATCTCAAAGAGTAACCTATGTGAGATACAGTCGAATGCTCTACTGGGGTCACACAAGGCCCCAGCAGGGCACTCACCGTTCTCCAACTTAAGGTATATTGCTTCCATCAAAAATACATTTTTCATTTTCAAACTCACATAATAAAGCTCGATGGTCTGAGAAAGTGACATCATATGTACAGGCTGCTGCTTCAATATTTGGAAATACATAATCCAGTCTATTATTGATCCTGGTGGGACCTGAGTCTACCAAGTGTATATTAAATGATCTAAAAATATTACATATCTGTTCAAAATTGACTGAATCTCTAAGAGGATCAATATTCAAATCATCTGTGACAATGATATCCCTTGTAAATTTGTAAAAATCCATTGAAGATCATTTGCATTAAAGATCCACATTCAAAACATGCTTTACTGTCGCTTACCTTGAAACTTGTTTCATTGTCATATTTATTACCACTGTCTTGTGTAACTAATTTTAATTCTTCATCCAGTAATCTAGCCTTATCAAAATCATTACTCAATCTATCTACAGTTTCAAGGGCAGTAACAATAGTGTTAAATTTTTGGGGTAGTGACAAAAATAAGTGACACACCTTATCACTTTCATCTAAATTAGTGCCATGCTCTTTAAGCTCTCTAATTATGCCGTCAAACTTTGTAAGGTGTTCCTCGAGTTTTTCTCTAGGTTGTGTTTTTAAATTTATATTTATTTCATTTAAATTTATATTTTCAATAATATTTACAACGCTGAAGGACTTTAGGTCAGATCTTTCAAATCCATTTATATCAGTTCTACAAAAAATAGCACTCCCGCCATGCTTGCCAAGTTCCCTGCAAAAACTTAATTTTAGGCTATAACAATTCAACAAATATTTATCTAACTCGTGTTCTGACCTCCAATGCTCTGTTATTGCCATTATTTCTGGATTGCGCTCAGCAATAAGCATCCAAGTTTATTTACAGCAGTGCTCAGAGTGTGAACATTTTGATGTATCAAGCAAATTGGCTTACGGTGTGTAGGCTCCCTGGAAGCTGTACCAAACAGAGTCGATTCAGTTAGTTGTATTGGGAGTGTTGTAGGCTATGAATACGATAATATTGATCAAATGTATTATGAAAAAATTAGTTCTCAATACAATGAATCCAGAAATGGTACTTTACATGAACATTGAATGAACAAATGAAACAAATTATTGTCCCTTAAAGATACTATATAGAAATTTTCAAATAAAAAATAGTTATTTTCGCACAGGAATAAATTTTCATTATGCTTAAAAATTTATTCTTCATAAATAATGATTTGAAAAATACTGATACTACATCTGCACTAATTTTATACGGTAAACATTCATTATAAACTCAATTTTGTATTAATATTTATAGAAGAACAGATGACTAAATAATTAACAATATATCTGCCTCTATCTGGTAATCCTAACATTGTGTGTGATAGCTGGTAACCATTTTTTTTTCATTTCTTGACATCACTTTTTTCCAAATGGGGTGAAATTGATTAAAAAAACGTAGTTGCAGGTTATATCAGCAAATATATTATTGAATATTAATATTAATTACAGGTAATTCGGTTAAGTTTTTTTAGGCAACCTTATACATTGCATACTCCCGTATTATCAATTCAAATTTAGATTCATTAAAAAACATATACTTAGCTACAAAGTCGAGCAGTGGAATCTTGGACTATTGTGAATTATCGAATCATAAAGCTATCCTTATTGTATTTATATTTTCCTTTCTTAAGGAAGCTTTCAGTGACTGTTCAAGTCTTTGCTTTCTCTTGATTTGATTGTGTAAATATGCCTTCAACTGAGCAGGAGTTCGATTTCTCAGTGACTTGTTCAACGATATGACATCACTACACCGTGATAGTGATGGTAGGGTCCCATTTTTCGAGCACTTAAAACAGCACTTCGCTACAGTCTTCCTTTCGTCTTCATTCCAAGACATCCTTCTTAAACACTTCTACCAAGAAATATCTACTACAATTAATTAATCAGATAGATTCAAGATAAATTAACAGAACTTGCTTTTACATAAAAGCAAATTCTACTAAAAATGTTTAATCTAATGGAAAATCAAATGAATTCCAATTATATATAATTTTATGAGAAATTGACAAAAAGTTTTTTCTTAATTTTTTTCAGTTTTAAACTGCATTTTATATTTTAACTGAACTAATATCTATAGTAACTGGACTCAATACAAACTTTCAATCGATGAGACATATGAAATAATCAATCATAATGAAAAATAATTCTAACAATATACTTTAAAAATCCCCTTCTAATCTTTTTCTATTGAAATAATGTGTTAAAATTAAAAAGTTTTATTGAAACACTGCATGAACCAAAATCTGATTATCATCCGTACATTGAGTAATTTGCATTCACTTAAAAAGGATGTTAAAGGAAAACTGGACATGTAGGGTTTTAAAACAAGTTTATATGTTACTATTACAGTAAGGTTTGGTTAATTTCTTCTACACAAAATTTACCTTTGGAATCTGAAAGAATATCAGAACTACTACATCTACTTTCTTCAAAAATGGATGCGTTTACGCTACTACAGGAAATATCTGCTTCTTTTTGTATATTGCCTCTAGCCTCCCCTAAAACCGTAGACATTCTAGTTATCTCTTGAGCTGGTATCGGTATTCCTGCTCTGGTATTAAGACACTCACTTCTCTACACAATTTACCTGGAATAGTAATACGCCCATAGTTTCTAGCTGCAACCTTCTCGGAATTAGTGAGTCCTTCATACAATTCGAAATTTTGATCCTCGGATACAGTTTGGTAATTGCGCAGATCAGTTGAAAGCGTCCTTTCCAATTCTCAAGGTCAACGACGATTGAGAAGTAAGAGACTTAAGGTAAAAGTAGGATAGATGCCCCACTTTTTGTAAGCTGACTATAACTTTTTTTTTAAAGCATTATTCGAGTGAGTTAACTATTTGTAACAACTATAGTCCTTATACTTACTATCTAGTCATATCACTATTCAATGCATTCCGTAGATTTGTAGATATTCGTCTCTTAAAAAAACTTATTGTATTGAGAATTTGAGAATACTGTATGGGGTAGTTGCCCCTGGCAAAATTTCGACGTGGGTATAGATGCCCTACTATGGGATAGATGCCTCCGTAATAAAAAAAAAATCGTAGAAAATTAAATAAAATGTTTATTTGATTTCTCAGTTGCAATAATATATTATAAGGTTTTCTTATCCAAATATACCGTAAAACTGAAGTAAATGGCACTTTTATAGGAACAAATGGCTCAGTCTTTCATTCTTTGGGTGAACTTAGCAACTTAACAACGTCTATTAAAAATTATTCAAAACTTTACAGAACTAAATTTAGGAATAATAAAACTTAAAACAAATCCGTCCCTTAAGACTTCTTTGGAAAAAAACAAAGCTTCCTTCTTAAAAAAAATAACAGTAATCAAAATTTTCAAATAATCAACAAATATAGAGATACTGTTTACTTTGGCCAGGTTACTTATTCTTTGATTTCACTTTGGCCAGGTTAGCTTTCAGAGCTGCAAGCTTCTTCTTGTGTCAACATCTATTACAGTAATCGCCATATAGCGTGCAATCTTCGTGTAACCGGAGTTTACACATCAAGCACTGAATCCAGTCCGCCGTGGACTTGGTACTTGCATAGTCATCGAAACATTCTCTACATTGAGTATTTTCTTTATCAGATTCAGTCTGGTCAGATTCTAATTCATCTCTTGTTCACTTTCAGAGCTAAACCTTGGTCTTTTCTTTTTAGGAACTGATTTTTGGTTGTTTTTTCTAGTTTTGTCTGGTGTTTGCTTCTTAGCTTTACCTTTCAACTTAGCTTTCTTAGAGTTAATATGTTCTTCTGAATTTAAAACGGCAGCACCTTGCTTGCCTATTTTGTATAATGGAACAGGAATTTTCGGGATAGGTGAACATTCGTTAAGATATTTACTTGGAGTTTTGACTTCTACACTTTCATAAATATAAATGATACATACTATTTAAATAACAATACACACTTAAAACTTACCTTCGAAAACGAAAGTTCTGAACACGTCAAAATGTCACTGTCACAAGAATCATGCAAGCGCCATAAAATTTTGCAACGTTTTTTAAACTCAAGCGCCGACACGTGCAGTCCTGTCGAAGCGCGTGCACGGACTGAGCGGTGGGGGCGAGATCTGTCCGAGGAAATTGATACTAGAGCGTGAACTTGATTTTAAATTCGCTTTTTTAAGGTGCGGCGTCTATCCTCCAAGGGCGTCATTCCCACTTTTACCCTATCAACGTCAAAGAAGCCAGTTCTTTGCAATCTGATGAGGAATAATTCTCAATCAAATTACTGTAAGTGAGTAATCTTTGCGGTTTTATGTATTCAACACTTTTATATCATCCATTATTGGAAGTGTAGTAACTTTCTTCCTCTTCAGGGCACTTTGCGATTTCGCTACAGTTTTATTTACTGGGCCACTATAGTCCTCATTGAACAGCTCTAAGAAATATTCCGCATCTTTTTTGCATTTTCATTTTTTTGTCTAATGCAATTAGCAACCTCGCCACCTTTTAAATTTCAATTCCTATCACAGAAGGTACAGCAGGTTTATTATATTTTGTACCATCTGAAGATAGTTCTCCCAATAAATTCACAGCTGCAACGAATGAATCATATAACTCAGGAGGATAAATGCTCGAAAAATTTGTATCTAGCTTGTTGATTTTCTTTATTTCATAAAGCAACCTTCCTAAAAGCCTGAGCTTTGCTCTTATCATTTTATGGTTGTATTTTGCTTTATATTTCAAGCACAACTTGTTACCATGTTGGATCAACAATTCATCGTAGCGAATCAAGCGTAAGATATAATTTTCTCTGATAACAGAATGAATACTTCATTCCTCAGGATATAATTTGCTAGGGTGTGAATTTTTGCAAGAATTTTCCTGCTTTCTACCATTTCAGTTCTTTCTCCTTCAACAATTGTTTTCCTGCAATTCGCATAGTGGCGACGTAGGCTTGATGCAGAAAAAAAACTTCTACACTTGGGACAAGGTTTGTAATTATAAAGAACCATCTCTTCTTTTACTTGGTCTCCTTGCAACAATTATATCACCCTTATTCAGATATTTGTCTGTATTGTAAATGAAGCATCCTTTCTTTCGTAATATTTCTATGATGTTTTTTCTCTTTGGGCAACCTACGGAGATGAACTAATCAATAAGGATTGTGACCTACAATTCATAAACTCTGAACTTTGAACACACAATTTTAATTGAAGTTAAAAAATTAACAATTTCTTAAAATTCTGTATTTCGGCTCTATGACATGTGACATTTGTCAGAGCCGAAATACATAATTTTAAGAAATTGTTAATTATGCTAAGATACGGTCATATAGACCAGTTAATATTTAATTAAGAAAAAAAATTGTCTTCTTCAGTTTAAAATCTAAAAAATCGCCTTTAGGAAGAACTGAAACTTTTTTCACATTCTCTTCGTATTTGTGAACTGTCTCTAGATGCCTAACCAGCGTAGTAATAGCTTTATAGCAATAACAACAAAAATATTTCTTTGTATCTAGTCCTTCTTCAACAATCAAATTACTCGTGACCCTTTCATATGTATTATAGATATCCAACTCATCAGATAGTTCTGCAGTGTCATCTAATCGTCTGCGAAATTCAAACCACAATTTGATAAATTTTGAGAAGTCTCAACTGAGTCCTCCATTACAAAATCAGGATCGGTGGGGTTCATAGAATCAACAGATAGTGTAGAATCAGCAAATGTATCATCACCTGCAAAATGAAATGACGATACTAAAATTAATAAAATTCTTTCAAATAATTTGAACTTACACCCAGATGGAATTTCATGATTATTATTATCATACGAACTATGTAGAGTAGAATTGATATTATCACCGAGACCTGCAAAAAAACATAGGCATAGGTATAAATGCAAATATAGAGATAGAATTGCAATTGATAATTATCGTAATTTTGAGATATATGTTAGGAAGGAACAGGAAGTTCATTACTGATAATATTGCATAATGACTGAAGAGTTTCCATGAAATCTGAAAACTTTTCATAAAATTCAATATTTAACTCACTGTAATTTAGCACTTGAAAATTTCAATGTTTGATTTTCAGTAATTTGCCATAAAATTATAAATTTGAACTTACCATCATAAACTACATATTTTGCTCTATATGATCCTTTATTTTTGTATTTGGCAGATATTTTATTGTTCACTTCAGAAACATAATGCTTCTCGCAAACATATAGTTCTTCATTTTCGAAGCACACCAGAGAATACATTTTCTCAGAAAAAAAAATGAATACGGACAGAAAAAATGCTTAATGTCAACTATAATGTTTGGAAATATGCTTATAACTGCATCGAAGCACAACTTTTAATGATCTAAGAAGTAATAGGAAGAGACGAATTTTGGAAAATTCGAAGAAAAAATGTAACCAAAAACCGGGAAAGCTTTCAATTGGTCAAGATATGAAGGCGTAGCAAGGATATTATAACAAAACGGTTTCACATTAAACGCAAACCGACATGTGTCGGTCTGCTTTTGATACAAAACGATTTTTTTTTCACATGAAATGAATAGTTTTTATGATTCAAAGAAACGCAAAACACGTCTTTGATGTGCCGTGATACAGACATAAGCTTTGAAATGTTTGTGGATGATCCGATTGCCCCATGAACATTAATAAAATTAACTCTTAATACCGAAGAAAAAATAGTAAAAAATGCCGAAAGAGGTTCACACCTTCAAACGAGCGGTATCGTTAGAAAGGGACGCTTTGTTTTACCAGCCAAAAATTCGATTTCCCAACATCCTTTCTCGCGCGTATCGGCGCCGCTCAACACGTAATTTTGCTCGTCTAGGGCCGCATTTACACTGCCCGAACATACTCGAGCATCGAGCATTCGCGTTCGTTCGCCGGTTTTCAACGAGCACGAACGGAAACGAACCCACTGTTTACACTGCCCGAGTATTTCGGACGATCAGTTGTTCGAGAGCATTTGCTGTGAACGGATGGCACCAGGGTTGTCGAAAATTGCGATTGCAGCTGCGTCAATTGTAATTCTTGATCATCTAGAAAAGGAAAAGCGAAAAAAAAGGCGCCGCATGTGGGAATCTTCGTTTCTGCGCGGAAGAAATTATTCCTCATTGCTGAACGATTTGAAGCAGGATGACTGTGGACTCTTCAGCAATTTTAGTCGCATGTCACATGAAGATTTCGTCTTAATATTGAGCAAAATTGAAGGAAAGATTTCCAAAAAGGACACCAACTTCCGCGCAAGCGTTCCTGCCGCAGTTCGGCTGGCAATAACACTTCGATTTTTAGCGACTGGTGACTCGTATGGCAGCCTCATGTACCTCTTCAGGGTTTCAAAGCCTGCGATTTCGCTACTTGTTCCTGAAGTCTGTAAAGCCATCGTTGAAGCCCTACTGGTGTATGTTAAGGTAAGAACAAATTTTAAATTTCATTTTTGAAAATATATATTTCGAATAAGTAGGTAGATATGACAAGTTGAATGAAAGTATTGAATAAATTGAAACTGCAAACGTGCGTTTATGTTTGAAACGAGGAAAAGAAGGTAGCTGTTTCCGAGGGTAAGTCAGTTCCTGGGTCCAAGTCAACCATGGCGACAAGTGAATTTGCTTCACCAGCTGAAGCTTCAGTGCTTGATTGGTAAGAAGAATGAGGAGAAGGAAGAGGGGCAGAATGAGGTGCTGAAAACATGGAAGGGGAAGGAGAGGCTGAATGATTTGACGAAATCGGATCATACGTGGTAGGAGGTACGTCATAGCGGCCCATGTCGGCATCGAATAGAATGTTGTTGACGTAGTGCTGGACTACAGCTTGTGTCCGCCTAGTGTACGTTTTTAATTTCATGGCGACGTGCTCCCCATACACGTCACAAGCATCACGTTTCAAAGATTGAGTCAATACGTCGACTACTTTATTTACTTCATACACCGGAGGAGCCGAAGTATTTTTGCGCTTCGTTGAAGCAGGCTTTGCAAAACCTTCTTCCTTTGGACTAGATGCAGATTATTTGCAAGCAGATTCACTTGTATTCTCGCCCTCTACGTCAATGAGCTGTTCACCGCTGGTTGATGCTCCCGCAAATTGAATTTGCTAGAAAAAAAATGTAAATAAACGTAAATACTTGTCACCCTCGTAAGCAGGTACACTTATAAATGTATACAGTGAGTTTAACAGATTTATTCTCACTATTATTAACTCTGCGTAGCAAATTTGTTTAATTTTGAAGCTGTACGTATAATAGGAAATTTTTTTTATTTACAGATGCCAGAAAATGAAGAACAGTGGCTAAGCGTATCCAAGGGTTTTGAAGAGAAGTGGAACTTTCCTCGTGCTGTAGGAGCCATTGACGGAAAGCATGTATCAATACAATGCCCGCCCAAAACCGGGAGCGAATACTTCAATTACAAGTAATTTTTTAGTTTTGTATTATTTGCACTTGTTGACGCTGACTACAACTTTATGTTTGTGGACGTTGGATGACAGGGTAGAATTTCCGATGGTGGAGTTTTCAAAAATTGTCAGCTGTACGACAATATTCAAAACGGCACCTTGAACCTTCCCCCACCTTCTCCACTGCCGAATTCGAGTATCCCCGTACCGTTTGTAATTTTGGGAGACGAGGCTTTTGCACTGAGTGATAGTTTGATGAAACCGTACTCGGGTTATCATAAAAAAGGTTCCCCGGAAAGAGTTTATAATTACCGATTGAGCTGAGCCAGAAGGGTGGTAGAAAATGCTTTTGGTGTTTTTTTTTGTGTTTCGTGTATTGAAGAAACCTCTGGAATTGGAAACTGAGAACGCCAAGTGGGTTGTAATGGCCTGCGTGTACCTTCACAATTTTCTGCGTAGAAGCGCAACTTCTTCACGTTTATATTGTCCAACAGGTACTTTGGATACCGAGGAGAATGGGGAAGTTATACCCGGTACTTGGCGAAGTGAAGAGACTCCAACATCACTTCTTAATTTGAAAAGTGTACCAAGGAGACCAAGTACTACTGCTAAAGATATCCAAAAGGCTTTTGCAACACAGTTCATGACAAATGGAGCCGTATCATGGCAAAACGACTACGCTTAATTGTACTACCTGCACCTTGAGGCATTAAGCAGACATAGAAGTTAACCGCTATGGTATGTAGTAACATAGGTACCTATATGAACTAACCTGTGAATCATTCACCTGTGAAGCGTTTTGAAAAGTAGAATTGATGGTTGTTTTGCATTTGTTTTTATCACTCAAAAATCCAAGAGCCTCATAAGCATACCATTTGCTCCTGTAGATCTCGTCTGCACCTGATAACAAATAACATTTAAAATAAAATAAATAAAAAATAAATACAATAATAATAAATGTAATAAATTCATTGTCCTATCGAGTTGTTTTCTTTCCAAATGTAATAATAATAATAATAATAATTTATTCATGTACATAGATACAATTGTGTTATTTTTCGTGTACATATTGAAGTACAAGATTACAAGATTATTCTTGTACAGGGAATTTAAAGGCATACAACGGCCCGGACTAAAGTAAGAGGGCATGACGAAAGTGATTCCCGGTCAAATCCGGTGTTAATCTGGATTTGAATGTATAAGCAATTCTTTTAAATGTATAACTGAAAAACTTAAAAATATTCCAAAATGAAATTGGATCGGGGATCACTTTCGTCTCCCCCAAGCAAGTAAATAAACCAAAACATAGGTATGTACTTACCTTTTCCTGTCCCTTTTGAAGATTTTTCCTTGTTCTTCTCCCTCCTGTATGATGCCAGTAAGGAACTTATTTTACTTTTAACGTTTTCTGACGACGTTTCAAGCTGCGGCGCAATGGCTTCCCAGGCGTCACTTTTTTTATTTTATTATAATAAAATTTGTGGTCGGGCTGCCACAGCTCTGGGAACCCCTCGTGAAGGGAAAGTAAGCACTTTTCACTTTCCCACTCCATCACAAAGACAAATTTTATTTATAATGTTTTTAATTCGATGTTATTCCTTCAACAACTTGCCAGGAACTAGATTCGATTCGGCGAATATCGGTGTAAACAACCTGTGGTGTTTACACTGAGCGAGCGGCGAACGAGCATCCCTTTGATGACTCGGCGGAAAACCGACAGCGGGCGCATCAACCACGAACACGAACGAGCCTCCCTTACGAACCTTGCTCGGCTCGAGGGGACTGTTTACACTACCTGAATGCTCGTTCGAGAGCTTTGTTCGCGACAAATGCTCGGGCAGTGTAAATCCGCCTTAGGAATAAAATGTACCGCAAGTTCTTCTAAATCAGTATTTAATAATTTTTTACTTGGGCATTATTTTCTTACTGAGTAATAATTAAAGAATAATTGTATTGTTGTTCAGTTTTCAATTTTCTGATCTTTTCCATTCTTCTCAAAATATAAACACCTCATGTGTTTGAAATAAAATGCCTAATTTGAGTAATATAGCCTGAAGATAACTGTCATTCATCTTATACACAACGCAAGATGATAAATTAACATACTAATAAAAAAATTGATTAAAAGCATTAAATATTAGTCGGGTAAATCAGCTTTTTGCAATTATCAACAATTTTCATTTCAAGTAATTTTTCATTTCAAGTTTTTAGCGCGGATAGTTCGGAACGCGCATGCTTAGTATATGTAAAACCTATATGGGTATAAGGCGTTGCTAAGTGAATAGATTATTATACAACATTTTCAATCCAATTAAAAATATAATTATTGCTATTGTATGAATTTTATTATTAATAAAAAATATTTTCATATATTATTTTGAGCTGAAAAAGTTCAATTATAATATTTTCAAATATTCACACTAAAAATCAAGTCTTTCAAATATTATTATATATTTTATAAGTTCTAATGAATTGTTATAATTCATTAGAAATTTATATTATTTATATATTGAAGATGTGATAATGAATATAGGGTATAGGGGGACAATACGAGGACCGAGAAAATATTGCTCTTTATTTTTCGATCCGATTTTTTTTAATGTTCAGACAACACAATTATGTTTGAAATAATTTATTAGTTTATTAGACGTAAATCTACAAATCATCATGTGTGATGTTAACCCAGCAAACACAAACTTGTAACATTTATATGTTTTATATATTGCAGAATTCCCAGTTACATAACTGTGTACCATTCATGAAACAAGTTTGTACTTATACAATTATAGCTCTAAGTCCTAATTTTGTTAAGTAACATGCGATATACAAGTAGAGTAACGAATATAGTACATGTAGAGTACAATGTAATATTTCCAAGACAATATTACATAGATGTAACTATTGTAACATACAAATAGAGTACTATTATGAATGCTTGCAATATATTGTAAACATAAATTTTGTTATATAAACTATATGATACCACTATTCATATCATTTACATCTCATATAGAATGAGACTAATACAGTACTTTGTTGATGAGTATTCAATATAACCTATATTGTTTTTGGAAAAAGGAGTATTAATGAAAAAAAAAATCAGTGCATATATATATATATATATATATATATATATATATATATATATTTTAATTTATTTGAAAATTATTATTTTATCATATATAAATTTTATATATATAATTTTATTTCCTCTCTCTACTCAGCCTCAAACGGCTCAGTCGCAGCCATTCACTGGCATATTTCTCGAACTCTGCCAGCTGCATGGTAGAAGCAGAGCTATCTATGAAATATAAATTGAAAAATATATATATATATATATATATATATATATATATATATATATATATATATATATATATCATAATCATTCAAATTGTACTAATTACGAGTTTCCCGATAGGATATCTGAAAAAAATTGTATTTATCTAACATGCAATAAAATATCAATCGAAACTTCATAAATTCGTTCACATGTTACGAAATTTCGAGAAGCTAAAAAAATATAACACCAACCATTCTCAAATGAGTCAAGTTGTAATGATGCTTCATTAAAAAAGCAGAAAAAATATAGGTACCAACATGCATAATATCAAGCAATCAAAACATAAAAAGATTCTGGAAGGCATCTAGAACTATTCATTCAAAAGTGGACGAATCTTGAATCTTATTACGATTTTCTACGAATCACTTTGCATATGAGCTACACTACATACATAACAAGAACAAAAACTTTCCACACCTCTCGCAATTTGCATGAAATTGAAACCACTGGCTTTCAAATTACTCCGCTGTCCAAGCCAAGAGCAAGATGTTCCAAACTTGTTTGAAAATAAAGTTTTCATTATTCTGTTCACTCTGTCTTTAGCATGCATTCCCCCGATTGAGTGCAGATATTTAGTCTAAAATACATTATATTCATTACTTGATATGCTGAAAGATAGCTTTCAAGCTGAATTGATAAAATGCTTCACAACTGCAAAAAAACTCACAAACTCAAGCTTGTGTTCATATCTTCCAAATATCGGTCCACTTTCTCAACATCAGCTAAAGAACGACAAGGAAGATTCTGCTGAAAAAATTTCCATTTTTGAGGATTGGATCTCATCTCCAAGTCATCAAATTTTTTGTTCAAATCAACTATTTGATACATGATGGTTGATGTCATTCGTAATAATTTATCTGTTGAAAGAAAATTAATATTACAAATATGGAGACAAAATTAATAGCCAAACCGCTCAGATGAAAAATACACACCAATTTTTGATTCCTCAAATGTATGATCTCCTTGAATGAAAAAAAATATTTTATGAGCGTCGAAAAATATCAATCAGTGCAGAAATACATACCACTCCTTGATTCTTCAGATATAGTATGCTCCTCTTTAATATGAAACAAACACAAAATATACATGGTAGTATAAGAAAACAAAAGTTCAACTGCACCTACCTGATGACACTACAGTATAATCTGCAACATATTCCTCTTCTACCTGATTGACTGAAAATATTAAAACAATGAAAATCATAAACTAACAATGCTCTCTTAAAATTACAATGCTCAAAAAAAATATGGGAATTAAAATTATGCAAATCAACCGAATTTGCCATTTCTCTCAAATTATCCTTCTGATGAATATACTTAACTTACGTGTAAAAATTGAACACAAATACTCACTCATCAAGGAACCATCATTAGGACCTGAATTTGTACTTTCTGAAAGAAAAGAATTAATCAATGAAAAAAATTCAAATGAAGAAATTATTCACTCACCTTGACTTACGTTACGATATATTATGCTTCCCTCAAAGTTATCTGAAAAAGAATATTTACACACACACACACACACACACACACATATATATATATATATATATATATATATATATATATATATATATATATATATATATATATATATATATATATATATATATATATATATATATATATATATATATATATATATATATATATATATATATATATGTATATATGTATATATATATATATATATATATATATATATATATATATATATATATATATATATATATATATATATTTTGAAAGTTTTTAGCATTAACAGGCTTTTTTAATATGAAAAAGTTTATTTCTGTTGACGTTTCGTTGTTATATTACAACTTTGTCAAAACTAATGAATAATTGAATTTGAGTTACTATGGATATCAAATGTCAAACTTAATTTTTCGAAAAATCAAATTAGTTTTTTTTGTATATTCACTTATTGATTTTCATTATCAGAGGAATATTTCTGGCTCAGCATTCGCTTCGGAAGTTTTAGTCTTCTTCACCATGAGGAAACCTCTGAAAAACTCATGGTAAGCCAGGTGATTCTTAAGTGTGATTATATTTACATATATACAATTACATATAGTTTTTTATATACTTATCCAGAATGTGTATATATGTAAATATAATCACACTTAAGAATCACCTGGCTTACCATGAGTTTTTCAGAGGTTTCCTCATGGTGAAGAAGACTAAAACTTCCGAAGCGAATGCTGAGCCAGAAATATTCCTCTGATAATGAAAATCAATAAGTGAATATACAAAAAAAACTAATTTGATTTTTCGAAAAATTAAGTTTGACATTTGATATCCATAGTAACTCAAATTCAATTATTCATTAGTTTTGACAAAGTTGTAATATAACAACGAAACGTCAACAGAAATAAACTTTTTCATATTAAAAAGCCTGTTAATGCTAAAAACTTTCAAAATAAATACCTCAAACAGGCAATAAATCAATTTCAAGATATATATATATATATATATATATATATATATATATATATATATATATATATATATATATATATATATATATATATATATATATATATATATATATTTATATTATACATATACATTTAGTATTTAATAAAGATTCCTCAGAGCATAAATAAATAACAAAAAAATATGAACGCGACAATTTTTTGATCTAACAATCTAATCGATTTCATTTTGTTAAAACATTTGAATTTCATTTATTTTCAACGTTTTAAAAACCTGTTGGTTTATATACATAAAACTTCACCTTTAGCTACTCGCGTACCAAATTTTCTCGTTACTACTCGCGTGGTGTATTTCAAACACCATTGCATTTTTCATTATCACTTTGTATATATTAGAACAACAAATAATAATACTAGGTCATTTTGGTTGCCAACACAGTTTTATTTTCAAAAAAATGTAAAAAAGTATCCGGGTTAAAAAAAAATATGAAAATGCTAATATTATTAAGAATAATTAATTAATTAATTAATAACATCTTTATTAGCTAGTAGCTGTACAATTTTCTTCTCTTTGCATGCATAAGTACATAATTATATTTTAATATTTTACCTGCATATTTACCCTATTAAACTGTATTATATTATATTATAAACTGTATATAAAGTAATTACATTCTATTTAAATAATAATCAAATAATTGTTTGTTAAATGATTTAAAGCTAGTACAGTCCTTGATTTTTTTTGGTAAACTATTATACTTCAATAGTGCTCCATGAAATAATGAATTCTGAGTTGTCGTCTTGTTTCTGTGTCCAACAATGAAATTCATTTCATTTCTCGTCCCGTAGTTATGGACTTCTTGGAATGTTGTAAGTCTTTCATTACAATAATTGGGCATTTTCTTTACTATGCATTTATAATATGAACTGATATATAATATTTATATAATATGATATATAATATAATATAATATAATAATATAATAATATAATATGATATATAATATATAATAATAAGATAAGATAAGATAATAAGATAATATAATATGATATATAATATTTGTAATATGAACCTCATTGCCAGCATTTCTATATAATCACTTATTTGTACCCACCTTAATTCCTCCAACATATTTTTAATTCTTGTGTACCTGTCACAACTCAGGATTATACGCATTCCTTTATTTTGGAGACGCTGTAATCTTTCTTTGTCAGTTTTTCCCGCTAAGTACAATACACTACCTGCAAAGTTAAAATGTGGTAGTATTATGGTATTATATACTATTTTTCTAGTCCATGTTGTTAAATATTTACTGGATCTTCTTAATACCCCCAACTTCTTTGAAATTTTTTTACACTCATAGTCAATATGATTAGTAAATTTCAACTTTGGATCCAACATTATTCCCAAGTATTTAAAAGAATTTACGGTTTCAATCTTTTGCCCCTCAATTACTACATTAAATCTGTTTGTGAATTTATTTATTTTATTTGTGCTACCTATTATCATTGCTTTGGTTTTTGTAACATTTATTTTCAATTTATTAATCACCAACCACTTCGTTATACTTTTTAGATCAGCATTGAGTTTTTCTTCAATTTCATCCGAGTCTTTTCCCGCTATATATATTATCATATCATCAGCGAACAAGTGATACTTACAATGTTTTAGTACTCCTCCAATGTCATTTATATATAATGAGAAAAGCATGGGGCCCAATACGCTACCTTGAGGTACCCCACTTTTCACATCTATTTCTTCTGAACATTCATCTCCAATCTTGACAGTTTGTTTTCTTCCAGTCATGTAGTCCTGAAACCACTTAAATACTGTTCCATTGATTCCATACCTTCTTAGTTTATGAAGTAATCTTCTTCTTGCTATTGTTTCAAATGCTCTCTGTAGATCCAAAAATACTACTACTGTGCACATATTCTTGTCTATATTGGTTTTCCATTCTTCAATTAAATTTTGTATTGCACTTTCACATCCATGGTTCTTTCTAAATCCTGACTGTTGTTCTATCAATAATCCATTGCATGTAACATACTCTTCTAATTGTTTAATAACAATTTTTTCTAATATTTTGGCTTCTGTAGGTAGAGTGTTTACAGGCCTGAAGTGTTCCATTTGTGTTGCACCATTTTTTTTCCTAATCGGTATTACTGTGGACTTTTTCAGCTTGTCGGGGACTGTTCCAGTTTCCAATGAGCTATTAATAATATTTATCAGAAAATGTATTAAATTATCTAAATTCTACTTTCGCATATTTGCAGTTATTTCATTGGGACTTCCTTTGTTCGGTAATGAGCGAATCACATTTTCTAATTCTTGATAATCAATTAACTTAAAAACTTCCCATACAGCTTCAGCTTCCCTTATCTCACACTCTTCATCTTTTGGAGCAATACTATTTTCTATTTCCCTTATGCTTTCAACAAAAAATTCATTGAATTTATTTACTATTTGTGTTCTGTTTGTCCATACTTGGTTGCCTTTTTTTATTTCTCTATATTCTTCATTTTTTTCTTTTGAAATTATGTTCTTTAATGTTGTCCACATTGATCTTGAATTATATTTATTATTGTCAACTTTATTCTCATAATATTTACATTTTTGATTTCTTATCATTTCATTGGTTTTATTTCTATACACTTTGTACACTTCATAATCTTGTTGTTCTTTTGTTAATTTAAATTTATTGAATTTCTCGTTTCTTTCTCTCATACATTTCATTACTTGCTCATTCATCCAGCATTTACTTTTGTATTTTATATATACATATTTCTTTGGCATAGTTTCGTTTATTACATACATTACACTGTTATAAAAGCTATCATATTTATTATTTATGTCTTTTTCTCCAAAATTGAAAGTAATTTCTTCCAATCTTTCTTTGAATATATTGCTTTAAATTATTGTCATTCAGATAAGTTTTTAATCTTTTCGAGTAATTATCTTCTTTACAATAATCTATATTAAGATCTCCTAATACTATTACATTCTCCCTATCTATTACATGTTGGTTGCAAAACACTTCAAAGAAATCCAAAAATTCTTTTTGGGATCCACTAGGTGACCTATATATTAGGTTTATTTTGGTAACTATTTGTTTAATTTTAATTGCGAACACCAGCACCCAATGTTTATAATCTTCTTCAAATGTCTCTATTAACTCATATTTTACATTCTTGTTTATGTAACACATTACACCACCTGTTGCCCTACTGTTAGAGTTTACCCTTACAATATTATAATTGTCTATTTTTATTTCACTGTCATCTATGTCTTCTGTAAGATGTGTCTCTGTCAGGCACATTACTGTTGGCTGTTTTACAATCACAAAATTAGATATTTCATCGAAATTTGCAATAATACTTTGTGCATTTTGTAAATATATTAGCTTATTTTTCTTTAATTGCTATTCTTCTTCATTATACTCAATTCTCCTTTTATATTCCTCTACTTTTTTTATATAAACTTTGCAACTTATGTCCTGTACACTATGGTTCTCTGAGAAACCTAGATTATATTTTTCATTTATTATTTTACAGTTTACACACCTTTTTTCATGCACATCACAATCCTTCGTTCTGTGTTTTTCACTACTGCATCTTCCATATGTCTCTCTATTTTTACACTGCGTTGAAATATGATTATAACCGTTACATTTATAGCATCTTCTCACGCCAACATATTCGTATACCACACATATGCTCCAGCCAATTTTGAGTTTTCCTCTCCTCATTATCTCACCAAGTGTTCTTGAATTAGTTTCAGCTATCGCTGTATATACATAATTTCCCTTATACGTTGCTATAATATCCAGATCTAATCGATCTAATGACTGTAACTCATTTTGTTTAATGATTGTGTTTTTCAGTTCATCTTTATCCATATTTTCATTAATACCCACAATTTTAATCTTTGGTTTTCTAGTTTTTACTTCAGATATGTCATATTTACTGCCTAATTTGCTTTCTATTTCAATATATCAGTCTTCTTCTCACAACTTATTTTCACTTTTCCAGCACCAGTTGTTTTCATATTATTCACTCCAATTCTAAGTTCTTGTGGTTTAATTGCACCTTTTAAATCATTTTGAATGCTAGTGTGTTTATTTATATCTTCATTTTTGGCAGATATTATAATGGCTGCCTCACTTCTTTGCTTTATTTCTTCAGCACCAGCATTTGAATATTTCACATTATCATTATCATCCACTTTTATTGCACTTACTTTCTCTTCTAGCCTACTTATTTGGTCTTTAAGTTGTTTTATTTCCTTAATAACTTCATCATTTGTCCTTTTTATAACCTCACTTTCATAACAAATATCACAAAACCACTTCAATCGTTTGCAACCTTTAATAACATTATATTCTTTAACTGTTAATTCGGCGCATTTCAAATGAAACCATTCACTACATTTACTTTCACAGCCTACACTCAGACCTCCATCAAACTCTTTAGAACATTTGCCACATTTTTCAGGTTCCTCCTCGTCCGCCATCTTGGACGATATTTATTATGAGCAATATTGATATAAAATTTTTAAAGTTATGATTTATTTCAGGCAGAATTTAGTTTTGTTACATGGCCTTTTAGTATCAAATTATTATGGGCACCACTTGTTGATTGTATTTTTTCTAAGAAAATTGGTCGACTGGTATTTATTCTTTTCTCAATAATTTCTCATTAAACACTCGTATGTTTACATTTTAAAAGAACAAAAAAAATGGGATTCACACATTTTCCACGGGGTTTGCTTATTCACTAGAAGAATCATGCACTTTACATTTATGGCATGTAATAACATTATCACTATGTTCTTTACACACTGATCTGCTGCAAAGGCCGCATGTGATGGTTGTAACTCTGTTTTTTTTCCTGCCACAGATGAAGCACCTTCCTCGAATTTTTGTGGGAGGTTCTTGATCCATCTCCTCTTCATTTTCTCGATACTTAGACAAAAAATATGTTATATCGGTAGGTAAAGTTGGAATTTTAGCTCTTTCTGAAAGATGTGGCCTCATCAGCTTCAAAGCAAGCGTTTTCAAGAAAAGTCTTCTGTATTTGTAGGGAGAATTAGGATGATTGGCATTGTATAAAAGTTGACTATTAATTCCAGCTATGTTTAGCAACTGGAAGAAAATTGTCAAAGGCCAACGTTTTGATCTTCTATTGACAGAATATGTGTTACACATTTTCTCCACTGTATCCACTCCACCTTTTGTCCGGTTGTAGTCCAAAATAATTTCCGGTATATTGGTATTTGGGTCGATTGCAGAATCATCGTGCATTGTTGAAATCAAAACGACGGATTTGTTTTTTTTTTGGAACATATGAAACTATTGTTATTTCCCTTTGGAATCCAAAAATAGATGAACCAGCCGCTCTTGTTTTGTTGGGTAAAAATTCTTGTGGCAACTCTCGTTTATTTTTTTTCAACGTTCCAATCATTGTGATCTTATTTTGTAATAATTCATGTGCCAAAGGGTAGCTTGAATACCAGTTATCACAAGTTAAATTTCTAATACTTCTTTTCAGTTCTTCAAGTAAACGGTGAACTATTGCAGTTGGAGTATTCGGTACGTTGTATTGTCCCTCTGGTTGTTTTCCACAGTACAGCTCTAAATTGCTAACATAAAATGTTTCAGCGTCACAAAGGACGAACACTTTCAAGCCATATTTAGCAGGTTTGTTGGGAATATACTGTACAAAATTGCAGCGTCCCCTGAATGATATTAGCATCTCATCAATTGTTACAAATTCACCGACACTGTAATTGTTTTTGCAATTAACTACAAAGCTGTCCAATAGGCATCGTACTGCAGCCAACTTGTCCGTTTTTTTTCTTTCGTCTCTGGTGGTTTTGTCATCAAACCTGATAACTCTAAGCAAAAATAGAAATCTTTGGTAGTTCATACAAGCTCGAAATATTTCCGATCCTGTCCCATCCTTTGTCCACAATTCCAAAAAATGAGTGTGATTTTGCTTCTTAGAATCAGAAAGAAATAATAATCCAAAAAAAGCAAGCATCTCGGTTTTCGTAACATCCTTTGCGTCTCGCTGTCGATCGTAGTTTGGTCGTACTCGCAAAATTTCTAAATTTGTACATTGAACAATCTGTTCAACCATGACTTCATCAAATATTTTCATAAAAGCGCTCATCTCATCAGTTAAATCACGTGCGCACTGCCTTGGTCCCGGGAATATTTTCAATAAATTTTTCTTACTGGTTTTTCTAAATTTAGTCACAATTTCATTTTTCGACCATACAGTTTTTTTATCCTTTCCAACATACTGATTGTCTAGGTCGACTACTTCTTCGAAATCTGAATTTTCCATATTTGCATCCATGACTTCGTCTTCTGGAATATCTAAGTCACTCATTTCCTGCTCCGAATTAGTATGGTGATCAGATTCTTCTATAAGCTGGTCTTCTGATAAATCTGGTTCTCCACCGACTTCTTCTTCAGAATCGCTATCAAAAATAACCTGAGCCATTGCTTCCAGTTCAACTTGAGTTAACTTTTTGGGATTATTAATTGCTACTCGATGCCTAAAAACAATTATTATAAGTAAGTATATGACAAATGAATACATATATACATAATATGCATAATACATATATACAGAAAACCAAAAAAATACTACTTTTCAAAATACTTACATAGTTACTCGCGTTGGCGTATTTTGTACACCACTCAAATTCTTGCAAAATATCTGACTACTCTGTTACGCTATTAAATCGACACTGCGCGTATATTCAGAGGATATACCAGGCAAAGGTTAGCGAGCTCGGCGACCTTGAAAAAGAAATCGTAAGAACTCGACAGCGTTTGGAACAAATTTGGTGTATTTTTTACACCAGCGCGAGTAGTTAAAGGTTAATCTGAAGGCCTTATGATTATACAAACCAGAAAAAAGTTGCATTACACCTATGGCAACCAAGCATGAACTAAAATAGCACTATAACTTCTATTGCTTTCTATGACATCAAGAATTAGAACAAATACACAAAGTGACAAAGATTTATCTGAAGGAGCTGAAGTAAAAATTATTGAATTCTAATAATCCAGCAACTATAACGTTGGATATCAATTTGATCTCAAATGCAATGGTGTGATTATTATGAAATTGAATGAGCCCATTGCATTACTCACCATTTGCCTGGTTTGGCAACAATCCTGGTTGCTCTGCACACAATTCATTCACCAAAGCGAATTTTGGAGGTGTCATATTACCTGAAAAATTAATTTTGAATATACAGTTTTCATCATCAGGAATCCGCAACACAACAGAGTTAGTAACTTCTATTTCAAATTGAGTTACCTGCTCTTGGCAATTCCTCATCACTAGATGATGATGTGTCTGCACAAAATCTTCGTCTCTTCATTTGAAGTATAATCCTTATCTGAAGCTTTCTTTCTTGCCTTTTCTAAACTACCTGAAAAATAGTATTGCAAATGTAATAAAATCTACGATCACAAACAGAAAGTTAAATAAAGGCAGTTATAAAAATACTAATTTCAATAAATATGCTTTCCATATGTATTTCTCGAAATATATTCACTAAATATTCCCTCCACCTCTACTTCAAAGAAAACCCAATCAGCAGCAGGTTCCACTGCATTCTTAATAAGTGAAGTAAGATTCTTAGGGTTATTTAGAGGCCAGGCACATTTTGACTGACACTGTGTAAGCCACTTAACTGGCACTTCACTATATACTGTGACTCATCTTTAAACAAAACAACTGCAAAAGACATCTCCTGAAAGCTATAACATCAAGCAGATTATGCTCTTATACTCAAAATGTTTTCAGCATAAATACTTAAACAGAAATCGCTAAATTATGAAACCCATGATTCACCTTGATTTGTATAAGATGTGCATTGCATATAATTTTCGTTTGTTTCTGAATGAAAGCTAAAACTTTATATTAATTCCAAATCATGAAAGTAAACATCTTCCAAAAAAAAACTCAATAGTGGTATTCTTAACTTAAATACTACAAAGAATTAAAATACTATATAGTGATATCCTTAATTATATGAACTTAACTGTATAAAAAAAAACATTTTTGAATTTTATATCCCATTGTTAGAAATATACTACATTCAAGTGACCAATCAAACACCTCAAATCCTAATTCAACAGAATGAAGTAACATAATTAATCTTTTAACGAAGAATGCAGTAAATGCATAATAATGAACATGGTATCACTTTCAAAGCTAGTAAAATTCAAGCATTTATGGATAATAAAGTTCACTTCTGAAGTTAACAGATTATGACTCAAATTGTCTGGTTGGACTGTATGAATTCCCATTAATGATGAGTCATATGTTATGCTAAACAAATTGCCAGATTTGGTGAAATATTTGTAATTCATAAAAATTTTGGCATGAAGATATCTTCAAGAGAACAACAAGAGAAATTTTTCCATTCTCCAAAATACAACAATTGTTAGGTGATTCACAAGATATTACAAAATCTGAAAATACTATGAACTTCAAAACATTATTTGAAAAATGAGCTTGGGGATAAGATTTTTTGTCTTTTTGAAATGAACTATAAATTAAGTTATTCTCTTCACTGATTCTGCTCAAAATCTGTTGAAGGGGTTTACCAGACATTTTCAGCTTTTTCTTAATGTGATACATATAATTTTCGAACTTGAATGCACTAAAATTTTGAACAGGTCCAAACTTTCTGACATCATTACAAAGATGTATTAGAGAATGAACGTTATAACTGATATATTGAGTTCCATACAAGATTCCATACTTCTCTACAAAATATCTCAAATTTTTGTCAGCGTAATCAATTAAATGAGGCGAAAGTTTTTTGTTCGATAATACTCTTAGCGATATACTTAAAGAAAGAAAATGATTATACATAACTTCTGGCAAGCAGCCCTTCAATATAACAATCCCAGTATACAATAAAAAAAGTCGAAACTCAGTTGCTTTCCATCTATCAATTTCAGATAAACTCCTTGGAAAACGTGCAAATTCTTTAGGAATAAATTTTTTTAACACTTGAATTTTAAGTTCCACTTCTTGGAATTTCTGCTTATTGATTCTAACATTCATCTTTCCATGTACCCAAAATTGCAATAAACGTTTCATGACTCCCAAATAAAATAAAGGCATAGGATCCAAAGGAATTTGAGCAATCAAGTTTATATTCAACTGTTCTAAAATAGTATCATATTTATGATGTTCTGGCTGCTGTCTATTTCTGAAAGACAAATTCGTCCTCAACTCAGAATCTATTTCTGGAAATACAACTCGATTATCTACAAAAACCCCTTCAGTGATGCATTTGGAACAACCAAAATATCCTGTGTGGCCCTTTATTCCACAAATGAATGCTCTGGCAGGAGCATCACAAATAATTGCATTGATACCAACTTTTATGACATGATCATCATAATTTAAACCATTCTTCATCAAATGATGAGAATGAAACTGTCACTGAGAGTCACTGCTCTCCAGAGAGCAGTGACTCTCTGGAGAGTCACTGCTCTCTGGCCTGCCGACAAAGTATGAACCGTGTATGTGTTTTTGATATTTAAACTTTTAGATCTTATACTCCTGAAGAAGTCACGAAATAGTGACGAAATATTGAGTGTATAGGAAAATAAAGTATTTCACACAAACCGCTATCCTGATATCCAAACATTTAATTTTCATAAATTGTACGGTTGAAATAATAACGATCAATCTATATATATATATATATATATATATATATATATATATATATATATATATATATATATATATATATATATATATATATATATATATATATATATATATATGCCAGTAACAAACGAATCAGTTGAAAAATGTTTATATGTGATCTATATGATAAATCTCGTTTCATATACAAAACATTCGTAACATTACTTTAACATGTAAAATATACATGATTTGCTATATAAGTTTTATCAACGCAACATAGTAATATGACTGATATGTATATCAAATACTACATATATCTGATACATGTTTCGTGTATTAGCTGGAGTTATATAACCAGAGGGAACATGTAACAGATTGGTTTGCTGGGAAGGCCTCTTGAACACTCTTGAAGGCCTCTTGCGCTTAAGAGAGCACAGAGAGTTGCTGCTACAGCAACAACTCTCTTGAGAACATTTCTCCAATAAGTAATTTCTTCATCAATTTGGACCTATAGTAAATTGTCGAGTTGGCCATCAATTGCACTTCTGGTTTTCATACTAAGAATGCTTGATTTATGACGTGCAGAGTTTTCATGCATAACTATTCGGTGTTCTGCGTTTTTCCAGTCATTAAATCCTTCGTTCTCGAACTGAGTCTTATTCTCCAATGGACCAAACAGGGTCCGCAATATACAGATCTTTTACTTTCAGAATAAACGAGTCAATTTCGATCTCTCACTTCATTATTTTTCATTTTTCTTTGGAAGATACTCACTGCCAAGAAACGACGCCGATCGCCATATATTTTCTCACTTTTAGATAAATCACAAGATTTGTTTTGATCAAAGCCGGACCTTGCGATAATCTCTCTTAATGTATCGTTAATTGACGTCGGATTCGGAGACGGGTCTTCGATTGTCATACTCATACTTATTGATGATTCCTCTACCGCCTAGTTGTCAAAATCATAATTATCCGTTTCTTTAGAAGCAGATTGTTCAACAGGTGACAGTTGTTGTTGGGCCGCACAGTTAGAATCCGTTTAATTTTTTTCAGATTGAATTGTATCAGTGCATGTGGTTGAAGTTCCTGGTCTTACGACACTGCGTTTAATTCCACTTGTAAGAAAACTGTCCATTTGTATCGTTTTACGGATAACCTTTTTTTTTTTCATTTTGGCCTTTTTTTATACTCCGCTCCACTAAGTCGCTTTCTTCCGTCACTCATTCTAACGATCTTTTATTCAATAACTGAAAAAAAAACATAACATTTTGAGTTTACTTTCTCGTAGGTACATAAGTACCAGTACCTTCGTTCAGTCGTGAATACTTACCTAAATTAGCAAAGGAAATGTAAATTAATATTAATTGACGGTTAAGTACCAAACAATGCTAAAAACGTTAACGATTGTTCTGCGTCATCGTCATCCATCGGCTTACCGCAACTTTTACCACCTTGGTCTACCTTGTTGGAGGCCTACCCACTCTGTCTTCTGGTACGTGGACTCCATTCGAGACCCTTTCCACCCGGTTGACTATCGAGTTCTGCGTGCAATGTGACCTGCCCTTTGGCGCTTGTGCTTGGCAATTTTACGGGCAACATCATTTCATATGGAATTTTTTCAAATACCACTATTTTGGTACAATTGCATTGTTCAATTATCTCAAATAATAAGTTAATAAAAATTTTTTGCTGTATTGTAGAGGTGACGTTTTGTAGATAGCAGTGTTTGGTATTTAACCGTCGAAATTTGAGTATAATAAAACAATCAAGAATCAACAAAAAAAATTTTTTGCTACAATCTTTTATTATGAGCGAATATTGTATTGTCATCTGACTTACGTAAGTATTCAAAATTTCAGCTCAATAGGTCGAGGATAACTCGGTCAAAACTGAGTTGAAAGATTTAACTCAAACAAACAAATAAATAAACGTAAAAGCTTGTAATAATAAATAATTGAATTTCTACGCGAAACAGCATCAAGTTGAATTGCTGATTCGTTAGTTTTATTGTAGAATATTACAATCACTTACCTATAAGTAATATAGGTATGTATTGTATGTATGCACCAGGGATGCGATGTTATGAAACTATTTATATGAAAAGTGTAGCACACAACCAGAAAAATCTTCTCTCGAAATTCGAATATTATTAGAAATTGCAGGACGAATTACCGACCAAAGTGACTTGTCATTTGTTTTTGATTGCCGCTCCGCTCTATATCTATCTCTCTCGCTCCCTACATCGGTTCGGCCGCACGCGGCAACCCGATCGCGACGCCGCGCCGCCGAGCGGGCGCTTTCGTGGCTTGTGCTGTGAGTCAATTCGTCCAGTCAGAGTGCCACTCTTAGCGAGCGGTCATGCCATTCGTTCGCCTCCCGCGTTGCAACCGAAAAACTACTACGAAAATACATACGTACGTACCTAGTAGAAAAGAAATATGTATTTACATGTTGAAACGTATTACACGTTAAATATCATTTTTATAATGAAGGTAAAAGTTACTGAATTTAAATTTGAATTAATATTAACAATAGTTTATTTATTTATTAAATTTTATTCATTTTCTCTTCACAACAATCAGATAACAGAAGATAATTAGCTAAGAACTACTTAAAGGTAATCAGAAAGACCAAGGCTTGGTAATAAAACAATATACACTAAGTTGTGGAGAGATGGTGCTCGTGCTAGGCTCCAAAGACACTAAGTTGTGGAGAGATGGTGCTCGTGCTAGGCTCCAAAGATCCTATGTTACGAGTTTTTTATTTTATTTTTATTGGAACGCTATTGGAATATTTTAAAATTCATGATCACATAAGTACCTAAGTATATATTACAGTGCGTTTATTAATCGTTTATTTATATATGGACTAGCTTTTCGGTCGCGTGGACTTCAGATTTTGCCCAATAGTGGGATAAAAAGTAGCCTATATGTTGGGGTCTAAGCTATACTATTAATGCAAAGTTTGATCAAAATCGGTCTAGTAGTTTCGGTGTGATTGAGCAACAATCCAAACAACTAAACATCCAAACTCACTTCTACATTTATAAAATATTAGTAAGATCATAATGATTTGAACCATCCAAGAATAGTGAAAAGTTCACCCGCAAAATTCAATATTTGACACGACCATCAACAACGTCTGCCTTCACGCGTCTGCCGCGTTCCGGTTGCTCACTCGGGGATCTGCCCCCGCTCCGCACCTCACAACCGCCGAATTGAAAAAAATAAATATGTGGTCCTCCACCAATTACTTTAAAGAATATCCATGAAAAATTTCAAAGAGATTGGACCTCGGAATCACGTAGTTCCATACAAACTTTGACACCCTTAAGGGTACAATTTTGATAAATATTTTATGCTAAATGTTAAACCGGACTACACAATTCAAGCATATTCATGTAAAAGTGCCCAGTAGTTTTTGCGTGATGTTCATTCAAACAAACGGACAGACAGACAAACAAGAAATTTCAAAAAAATCTAATTTTACTCAGTTACTCATCTTAAGCGATCCTAGCTAATTTTTTTTCGAATATCTTTAATGTACAGACTATTTTAGGTTGACGATTTTATTATAGTATAGGTTGTGTACTCGTATATTTATAAAAAAAAATCTGTAAAAAAAAAATTTGCTAAATTTGCCGCCCCTCTAAATCTGCCGCCGTAGGCACCGGCCTACTTGGCCTATTGGTAAATCCGCCACTGGGTTGAGGTTTTGGATTGCTTACTTGAGGAGGAATTCGTGCTCTTTGACCAAAGACTAATTTGTATTGAGTTTTTTGAGTAGATTTGTGGATTGAAGTATTATAACTGAATGTTGCAAAATTAAGAAATTCATCCAAATTATTTAAATCTTTACTGATATAGCATTTAAAATAATCTTTAAGTGTAAAATGTGTTCTTTCTAACGATCCTTGTGTTTGAGGGTGAAGATTGTTTATGTTTGATAGTCATTAATTTGTTGATTTCTTCAAAAACTTTTGAAGTGAATTAAACACCTTGATCAGTAAGAATATTATTTGGAAATGCGAATTGAGTACAGAACTTGAGGAAATGACTACACTTTCTGCGTCGTGTGTGTGAAGAGCGTAAGCTTGAATAAATTTTGTAAGGCCATCTTGAATTGTTAATATAAATCGATTTTCATTTTTCGTAATGGGTAGAGAACCTAATATATTTCATGCAATTTGTTCACAAAATTTGGTTGATGTAGTTGTAATAATCATTGGACATTTGTTATGTTTGAAGTCCGTTTTTGGATTTTTGACAAATTTGGCATTTCCTTATATATTTTTGTCCTTCCTTATCCTTATTTCCTTATATATATTGTCCCAAAAATCTTTATGTTCAATTTTTTCATATGTTCTTTCAAAACCTTGATGTCCTGCTAATGGTGAATCATGATTTTCCTGTAAACTTTCTTTCGTTAAATTTTCATCAGTAATATAAATTGTAGTATCATTCAAGATTTTATAGTCAAAGTCACGAAATAGAAAATTTAAGAGACTGAAAAATGTATCTTCGAATGGAATAATTTGAATTCAGATAGATTTGGAATCGTGAATTTTTTTATTCTTTTGAAATTGAGCATTAGTCTTAAATTGAAAAGAGTTGCAAATTAATCTTCATACATTATTGATTGATCATTGAATTCTTTGAGAAAAAGAACAAGAATAAATTGTTGTACGAGTTTTTTAGCTATAATATCAGTTATCTTTGGATTTTCTGGTAAATCTGTGATATAATTTCTCACATAAGTGAGATATTCATTAGAAATAGCGTAATCACATGACATAGGTAATATAAGAGTTTTTATTTTGGAAATAGGAGTACGTACCAGTTTTGGTTTTGGATTATTCACTTCTAGTGGATGAAAACCCTTAAAATATTCGAAGGTTAATTCTTCTTCATTTACGGAATAGACGAGTTTTATTTTCTTTTACAGGCAAACTATATAATAGTTATTTCAATTTGAGAATTAAGAAAAATATATATTATCATAGCAAATATTTTTGGCCAGTAGAGTTTATCGAGTCCGCATGATAGGTGTGGAAGTGCTAAATGAGTTTCTTCATTTTCTTCGCACAAATTTTCAGATTTAATAGATTAGCTTCAAAGACTGTTTGGTCTTAAGGTTTTTCATTAAAGAGAGATTTTGTTATAAGATAGTACATATATTCATCGATAGTACGAGAGCCCACGACCAAAATTTTTGTCTCATAGCAATACGGCCAAAACCGCATCAAATCGATAGATACGATTATCTTGAACTCGAAAATACTAATATCAGACATTTTCAGACATATCAGATTTTGAATGATAGTTCTGAGATACCTGAAACATATTTTTCAGACGTTAGTGGTGTAGCGCAAACCCGTAAAATCACAAAAATAAAAAATGAGACAAAAAAAATGTCTCATAGCAATACGTCTGAAAATCTTTTTTATTAGTAAATTTTGGTTATTTGATGCGAACAAAATAATTTTCAGACGGAAATGTGAACGCATTAAATTTTGAGACCGTTTTGAAAATGTTAACAAATTTTACCGATCGGTATCATAGCAATATGTCTGAAAATTGTTGGACATGATATGTGCAAATTTTTTTTCGAGATATCTCCAAATGTTCGTGGTATGTCTTTTAAGGTGTGCAGTAAAAAGAACCCATCGATAATCAAAACATCTGTAGACTCTGGCTCCGTGCTCTCGATTTTTTTTTCAAGGTCTCGCATCAATGCTGATTTGTCGGTTTTATTTATTGTACCGTCCATGTGACAAAGTGATAGCGGCATTGGGGTTATCGGGTAACACAACACTTTTTCGATACTTATTTTTTTTTCTAAGGACAAAGCTAAAAGCCGCCCAAATAAGTCTCTTTGTAGCCTCAATTCTTGAACCTTGCCACCGAGTACAACTTTTTTCTTTTTCTTTACCGTGCTGAATGTAAAGACTGGATTCTTTTTTATTGGTTCTTGAAAACGTGCATGTCTCTCTTCTACCTCGGTTATGAAATTATTGCGCAAAGTTTCTCCTCGAGATTCGACGTTGAGCAGAAAGTCAGTGGTATTTTGTGCAGCAGCTTCTCCAGTTGTGATGTTGTACAACTTATCAGCGTCTAACGAATTGTCGAAAGGATTCATGTATTGTGGTAGAGTCCTTGTGAATTTCTCAACTTGCTGATGACTCTTTCGAATGTGAGAACTTTTCAGTTCCGAGGTGATATCCTGATTCTTGGCGATTCCAGCGGTTTTCAGCACATGTGATATTATACGAGCTCGAGCACTGTGATATATTGCCCAACGTTGCCTTGCAGCCACCGAATTTGTCATGTGAATTATTCCGATTAGCTTCCGAGCTGCTTCGCCGTTTATCGTTTGTTCCAAAGTCAGGTCAACAGGTATTCTGGAAAAAGATTTCTCCGTTCTTCGTACTCCGAATGATCCTTGTTCTAATGAGAAACGCAGTCCTGGATGGGTTTCGTCGATTTTGCACAGCTTGCTGACATAATATACCAGCCAACGAGAATGATTTTGGTGATTGAACGCGAAGAAAAAGTTTGTGATTTTTGCAAGAATGTAAACATACATTTTAAGATTTCCGGTTCTGATACTCTTGTTCAGCATGTCATAATAGGACACTAATCGGATGTAAACGGCGTAAAACTGAGCAGTTAGTCCATGCTTTCCTTGTAATGTTTGTTCGGTAAAGTTGTCATACTTCTCGAACAGTTCGAGAGTTGCTTCTATTGTAGGCGTCGTTAAACGTTGCTTTTGTAATTGAAACAAATAATTTTCAATTGATTTCTCGATGACAATTTTTTCACGGTCGACGAAGGTATTGAAATGCAGTTTTTGAAACGCGAGCGATACAAGGGGATGTAGTCTTTTGCATCGATTGAAATTTGTACCTGAAATGAAACCCTTCAATGAACCATTCGCCAAAATTTCACTGTCCACCAGAATATTGGTGATACCGCAATCCTCAATGAAAGAGCCGATAACTTCGAAATATGACATCATTATGTGAAATCCGCCGAGATGTATGAAAAAGTTGTCGAATTTCGGCGCTTCCTGGAACTGAATTCCGAATGCAATTCTTGCAATTGCTAAATCGTATGTTACTTGCATGTATTCCGAACTGCATTCTTCAGCTACTTGTTGAGCCATTTTCAAAGTGAGGTGTACTACGGAATTATCTGTAGGAGATGCATTGATAGGCGTCAAATACGATACTTTCTGCAAAGCAGAGGTGTCTTCAGTTATGAGGCTATTAAATCCAGTCCACATAGGGGTATCGGGAACGTCCAGTGTGTGTGAAAAAAGCCAAGCAATATCAAGGTTCCTCCACGTCTGAAAAACTTCAGGTTTGATTGAGATTTGACCGATACAAGGAGTTGAGAAGTAGGAATCGATTTTTGGTTTTTTTGTGTACGGCACGATTTCGTTGACGATAGCGTCGAAACATCTTCTTCTTTTTCGACGTCGCGGCGATTCATTTGTAGAAGCAGCTGCAGTATCATCACTTTGTACAGAAGCGTCGGTTGGAGCGGTAAAATTTGCGTCACTAGGTACATTTTGGTAAATTATCCCGACAGTGTCGTGGAGAGTGTCTTTACCAGTGAGAGTATCGACGAACCGATCGAAGTTATCGAACGCGACTCCAGTACACAAATTATCGGCGAGAATTATGTCTTCGGGACAAAATTTGTTCTGTTGCGTTGATGTGAATGTCAGCTCAGTCTCTAGCTCTTCGATGACATTGTAGCTACAGCAATGACCGTATTTGTTGACAAGGTCGATAATTTTCCTGCTGCTCAAGAGACTCTTTAACGCCATTCCCAGAGTAACATGTTTCGAGGTTTTAATATTGCCGTTCGTAACTGCATAAATAATGTCCTGACCGAGGGAAAACATTTTTAAGTCGCGCGAGGATTTCTTTAATGCATGACGAGATAGACTTACGCCTTTACTATCACCGCAAATGATGCACTGCAAGAGATACGATAGCAACGGTGGCACAGAATCGCATTCACCTCGGATGAGATTTTGCACCGTTATATCCTCCGGTAATTTTGTCTTGTCCACGTTAATTATCTCTCGTCTGATTATCTGCCCGATGTTGTATATCGCTTGTCTCGTTTCGATGTTTTTGAAGAATTCTTGATTGCTGACGATGTGACCAGCGTATGGAGCGATATACTTTTTGTTGTCCGAGAAAATGATTTTTATTTCAGTGTTGAACGTTACCAATAACTTCTTTTCCAAATGACGCGACGAAAAAAAATCCGGTTTTTCGACGTTGGAGATGTTGTCAAAACGTTCGTGCAGGAACTCGATGTACTTTTCTGAGATGAAATTATAGAAGAGACATTCATTGTTCTCAACAATGCGTTCGCGAATAAGTATGCAAATTTTGTCGTACGCGTCAATATGACATTGTCGTTTTTTGTGCCAAGTTTTTTCGTTTTTTGTCTCGAGATTATTCTTACAGTGCCATTCAAACTTTGTTTTGCAATGTTTGTGATAGAAGCAGTTGTCATCTTTGAGAGTTTCGATTTTACGCAGCATCTCGATGTTGTTGTACTCTGTGGACACGGCCTTAATAAAATCGATGAAAGTAGTGGTCGCTTTTATCAAACATACCGCGCGTCTTTTCACATATATCCTGTATTTACCGCAAATAATACAGCTGTGTGTATTTTCATCGGCAGTCGAATCATCAGTTGCCGTATTGTCAGCAACATCAGTTACCGCACTGTCATCACGTATCCTATTGCCGACAGCTACCATGCTGTCGTCCGCTAACGCACTGTCGTCCGCTGTCGTACTCTCGTCCGCTCCTCGATCACCTTCAGGTTCTTCACTGTAATATGACAAATTCGAAATTGGGATGTTTAATTTAATTATCGGATTTCGTTCTTACAATTATATTTTAATTCCCATTTATTTAGACACGCAAGGAAAAAAAATTCTATAAAGAACAAGAAGAAATTATATACCTACAAAAGTTCAGAAGTACAGAAAAATTTATAAAATAAATATTGAGTGTACGTATACAATTTTTTGAATATCCATTCTGATAATTGGTTCGTTCGTTTGAATTTGTGAGCATTTGGATAAACAAAATTTAAGAAGGGGGAGGGGATAAGGGTAATGCACTATAAAAAAGCATATTTTCAATACTTTTTGTTGACGACACAGTTCATATATATTTATTTAAATTATTAGTATAAAATAAAAGGACATTTGAAGACTATTGTGTGAAATTTTCATTAACAATTGTGCAGAAATGATTAAATGACAGCCAATCTCTCAGACGCCGCAAAAAAAGTTACATTGCGATGAACTGTGTCACTCATTTCTGGATGATCTGGGAAAAAAAATTCTAAAAGATTGTATTAGTCAATAAGTTAATTGAGATAACGCTGTCGAGATTTTATTTTTTTTGAATTATTTAAACTTTTAGTCACAATTTTCAGTCCATTTTTATTCGCAGTTCAGTTCTAATTTTTTATTTCGAAAATTGGAACCTTCATTATTGTAAAATGAATTAAAATAATAAAAAATAATTTTAATAAATCGACAGCATTACCTCGAGAAACTAATAAAGTAATAGAATCTTCTTACAATTTTGTTTCGGATGATCCGGTGATAATTATGCTGTACACCGCAATTTCTTCGAGGTGTCTGCAAAGATGTACAGTAAGTGGCTCATTTTCTGTACATTTCTTCATAAAAATATTACAAAATGTGATTACAATGTCCTTCTACTACATACTTTTTACATAAATAAATATATATTAAACTGTGTCGCCTAAAAAATATCGTAAACATGTTTCTCTTCATAACGATATAGCCTTTATACTCCCCCCCTCCCAGTTGTTATTACTACCAGAGAAAATGAGAATTGATAAAGTACTGTTACAGAATAGAAGCGGGAGACTTTTTCGAGTATACGGAATATTAAATATGCACCAAAATAAATATTATCGTGAAAATGAAATCAACTTAATTTAAAATAACAAATAAGATGCAATTTCTTGGCGATTGTTGGCTTGTGTACGATGCGGGCACACAAATGTGCGAGGCTCACCGATACAGCAACCACGTGGTGTACGACGCACTTTATACCAACGCTCCTCAAAGATATATTGCATATATATTCCATTCTTACCTCGCTCTGGATGTCGATGCACCGTCATCAAAAACATTACTGACGACATTGTCGTGAGAAATATTTGAATCCTTCGGAATCCTCACAGCCGTGAAATTTTTGTAGCACGCCGAATGGTATACTATGTCCGTGTCGATACCACGTGGCAACTCGATTTCGGAGTAAATCGATTTCCTGTTTACTCTCTGTTTTTTACTCCGATATTCGGTCACTTCTTTGCACTTTTTCAGCATCCCTTCAGTAAATATTTTCACTTTCTCATTCGTTGTTTCTTTACAAAACACACAACTCAGGTCCGACATTTTACACCATCACAACCGCACAACGTATGACAACTAAGTGAGCGTCATTCCAACGTTTGGAGCAGCTGGCGAGTGAGCTGTATAATAGTAAGAAAGAGACAGGAGCGTAAAGGCCTGTTTTCACTTTGATTAGAATTTAGTGGGAGTGAGCGAGTGGAGGAGTAAAACAGTGTGTTCTATGATATCTGTAATCTGTCAAAGTACTTATAATAGACAAGGGAGATTCTTGAATATCTATGAAGGCTGTAAATTTAAAAAAACATTTAACAGAGGCGTCGGTCAGGCGACTCCGAAACGTTATTTTCGTTTTTGGGAGTATATGCTACACTTAAAGTGTCTGAAAACAGGTTTTTGGTAATCCTGGCAGCAATACGAAAAGTTGAAAAAAAAAATTATCCGTATTGCTATGATACAAGTCGGCTAATTTTCAAAAATGCGCTCAGGCTATATGCTACGCGCAAAATGTCTGAAAACAAAATTTTACGTAAAACAATTATAAAATCTATGTACATTTTCACTATCAGACGTATTGCTATAATACCGACTGTCTTTTTTTATTGACACAGCAGAAATGGCCTCCCACGCAGTTGCTACACTTTCGACCGTTACTACACGCCTAGTCGGGTTCAGAATCATACAATCTAACGATTTTATAGGGTTTTTGCCGTATTGCTATGAGACATGGTTTTGGTCGTGGGCTCTCGTACTACGAGTATTATTAGACATATGGACTACTTGTCCTACAGATTTATTTTGAGATTTTAATTGACTTACACAAATATTTTTTTGAATATTGAGGCAATACCTATGTTTATTTTGAAATCTTGAGAGATACAATGTGCTAGAGCATGATTTAGTGAAGCTTTTACTATACCTCCTGATTTTTCATAGATATTGGAAGAGTTTATTGTAACCTTGGATTCATAATGATTTAGGAAATTTTCATAAGAGAGTTCGTCATTGCTCAATTGATTCATTGTATTTCGTAGATTTTGATAATTGATTTGATATATGCTCATTTGTGTTAATTTTATTTTGATTTGAATTTTCGGAAAATAAGCGACTGAGTGCATCTGCATTTTGATTTAATTTACCTTTCTTATAAACTATTTCATAATGATAGTTCATTAATTTAAGTCTCCATCCAGTGGCGTAGACATAGTTTTGTCAAGTCGGATATCTCGTTGGAGAAAACGAAACGACAAACTGTATTCGTGAAATCTGTGGACGGCAATCGCTCGTCCTTCAAAGAACGTGCGCTGGACACAGGTGTACCTGTTTTATTTTTGTCTAATGTTTGTTTATTTGTATATTTCTTATATTTACTGTTTGATTTTGTTTCTTGTTGTGTTGTGCTTACATTTGAAAGAAATAACAAACTACTTTATTACATTCCATGATAAAATTACTAGACTACTAGTGAGACTGGGAATTTAAAGATCACTCATTGATCCCGTTTTACTTTAAAATTTTCTTACTGACATCGAAAACTTGTTTTTAAATCACATTGTAAGATATATTACACCAATATTACCTTTTTAGATTATGAAATATTTTAACCCACGAAAATAAATATATCTAAACCGTTCGTTTAAAATAAAAATACTATAGTTTATATGTTCAGTTTGAAACTGAATATGGAGGAGTTGGAATGACAAATTCTCGCTAATTGGCAATTGCTTCACACTAAAAACTAAATCTGCATTGCTAGTTAATACATTAAAAAATTAATCAAAAACTAAAAATGACTTAATTACTCAATACAGCTTAACGTAATCAAAATACATTTCGAAAACAAATCAAAAATATGTCACTTTAAACATGTAACACATTTTGTTATTGTGTTTTATTAAACGTAGGATAATTAAGTAACAATAAAAACCAACTTAGAGGCATACCAAAGTGGAAAAAAGATTGTTTATAGTATATAAAGGAAAACTTTTACATGTCAGTCACTTGAGTCTTTTCAGGGTCGGATTGGGCCGGAAGGGCCCGGGTGGCTGATCACAATCCCGGGGCCCGAGACTAGATCATGATCATGGGATATCGAAAAATACTGAGATACACGAATTGAGATGAACAAAATATAAGAAATTTAATTATTATACAAAAATAAAGTAGAATAATATATAGATATTTACTTATTACAAATAATATATGAAGCTAGCCAATCAACATTTTCTTTAAAAGAGGAGAACTTTCAGCTAAGCTGTTAATGACTCGATCGTAAAAGCTACTGTTTTCGTCATCCTTGATTAGATCCGATTCTGTATTTAATATAATCAACGAATTCAACAGTTCTTGCCCCAGTAGAGAACGAAGTCTCGTTTCGATGCGCTTCAATGCTGAAAACTGTCTGTCAAAAGTCACTTGCGTGAATGAAATTGTGAGAATTACACAATGTGCAACATATAAAGTGGTGTACGTGCTGATATGCATGTTATACTGTGATAAAAGTTTACATGGTATGCAACTTTGACAGACGTCCGAATCACTTCTAGAAAAACACATGGCGTCCTTTGCTGGCTGGTCTAAATCTAAAACATCTTCGTCGCTTTGTGAATCTGAATCTGGCTTATGCTGCCTAGGAGAAATGTGTTCATCCCAAAGAGTTTTAGACAGTTCATTAAAATTATTTGCAAAAGATTTCAGTTCTTGTGACAGCAACTCTCGATCGACATTTGCAATTGATGCTATAGACTTTAGTGGGTCATTAGGAATCCCATTTTCTTTGATTTTATTGAAGTTTTTCGGGTCCAAACAAGCAGCATCTTTCATTAAATCTTCGTTGCAGATGAATTTTTCGTTTATTTTAACTAAAGCTGCATTAACAATGACTTTGTAGACAGAAATGGAATAAAATCTCTTTGGGTCTGTAGCCAATAATGTTACTTCATCTTCACAAAACTGGTCATGTTTCTTCGGTTTTTTTAGAGATTCTTCGTAACGGTAACGCGGTTTGTATGTCGAGATCAATGTTTTCAGCGTGCATCAAGTCTTGAGATGCATCAAGTCTTCGGATGCAAATAAACTTGCAGCTTTGAAAACATAATCGAAAGTATCTAAATATCTTCGTAAATCGTTTGGAGATATTGGCTTACTGGGGTTGATAGGTCAAGCATTTTCTTGAACGTGAAGGCTGTCAGGATAGTTTCGACTTTCAAAAAAGAATCTATCAAAGCCTTTGCTTGGAACGAAACCTTTGGCTTGAACTCCGTGCTCGAAGATATGCACTTAAAGTTTTAATTAACGCCACATATCGAGTTTTCTCCATAACAGTGCTCTTTAGCCCACCATCTTGTTTCAATTTGTCTTGTCCAGCTGTTAGTTCTGAAGTTTACCTTTTCCTGAGTCTTTTCTTTTATTACTTTCAGTAATTGTCTCGGACATGTGGGCCTTAAGAACTAGATCATACTTCGACAATAGTACAACTAAATTTAAAAAGTTTCCGTGATTCTGGTTGTCGTCTGCGATATCCGCTAACAAGTATGAGGCCTCACTTTTTCCACGATAAGCAATGCATTGTTTAGATATAAATAGTATTATATCAATTATTCTTTTCAAGACAAGACGTCTATTGGAAATCTCTTGCATATTCTTTCGCGTGAGATGTTGTTCCACAATTCCTCTTTTTTTGCTGTAAGCAAGGCGACTACGGGATGACTGTGACTTTCCTCGTGTTTGACAAGTTGCTCATAAATATGTTTTCTGGATAGAGTAACGCCATCAATGAATGGACTTCTTCCTCCTCCTTGTTCTTTCGTGGCGTCAGACGCAAAACACATGCAGGCAGTACAAAATAGCTTATTCAATTCAAGAGAATGAGAGACAGATTCTCGTCGAATTAAAGTTCCTGTTGGTAACTTTCCGTAGTAAACCCGATTTGTGGCTTCAACGCAACGTTATCAATATTTGCACTAGATCCAGATTCACTAGAAGTAATTGAACTAATATTTTCTTTGGGATTAGAAACGCATGCATTTGTTTCTTGTGGTGCCTTGTCTTGCGTGATTAGTATGGGTAGAGTCACCGCGCTATACTCTGTTCTGAATTACTTGCATACCAAACTGAATCCAATTTTTCGTCTAACTCAAATATTGATGATGATGATGGGTCCTAAAAAAATAATATATTGTATAAATATTTGATAGCTATACACATTCATAAAATATCATTGAAATCGGTTGAGGGGTTACAGAAATTAAATAAAAATCCGTTTTTCGTCTACAATTTGAGTAAAGGGATTTCATTTCATCACAAAAATTCAGCTATCTACGTTCAAGGGTATGGTCTGGGCACTAATGAGTTAATCAGCCAAGACTTTTGTTTATATTACATTAAGATATCAAAAAATTTTGCATTCCCTAAAATATTCCGTATCTATTTGAAGCTTAAAATTTATACATCAAAGTCAATATATAAAAAGACGTAATTTTGGCTTAAAACAGATAAATTTGACAAAATTTCAGATTATAAAGAAGGAACTAAACAATGAAACTACATGTAAAACTAGCAAACGAATATGTAAAGATTTGTTAAATTAGAAAACTAAAACTATATTAAATTAAATCTATTAACCTGGATGCGATTCGCTCCGATTTTGAGGATCTTCAAGCTCTTGATATGTAGACGTGAAGGAAAGCCTGGATTGCTTTGGATTCGAAGTCGCTGTTTGTAATTCTATCTTTCTTTTATTTTTCCGTTTCTCCGAACCAGATTTAGGTTTATATGCCCCTGAACGTGACTGAAACCGTTAATTATATCAATTTGAGTAATACTTAGGTATATAATATTAAATTACAAAAGCTCCAAAATAATTTTTTTTTCAGAAATTAATAAAATAATATACAACTTACCTTTTCCATTGTACTGTTTCTCGATGTAAAGTTAGTCAGAATAATATTTAAAAACAACGTAATTTAACTAGAGTATCGACGGTAACGTCAATACAAACCGACTCTACAATGGAATGCGATTCAAGGAGGAGCGAACGCACGTCGGGGATTCCCCAACAACCCTAACCACAAGATTCTTCATTTGCGTAATGCGTTCCGTTTCATCAGAATTATGAGATGAGAGTGAATAAATACGTTACATTTCTTACTTGTTATTTATAAATGGTAAAAAACCTGGTGAATTGCGAATTTTACGCGTTTTTTCCGCGACCTTACCTCAGTAAAAGTGTCCCAGTCCTTCGAAATCATGACCGATTCCTGTAGGGTTTCTTGCTTAACCGCTAAATAGCTCAGTTGGGAGAGCACCATTGCGTACAAATGGAGGTCGTGGGTCGAGTCCCACTCGAGCGGGTCAAAGATTCAATTATATAAACTTATGACTTTTTAAATTTTTAGTAAAACGCATAGTTTCTGAGACATGCACGCGGGCAACCGTAGCACAAGGAGCACGTTGCGCACGCCCTCTGTGCTACTGTATGCTTCTGTGTTGCCGCATGCCCCGCAACCCAGTCCCGTGGGGGGCCTGCGCAGGCTGGGGCCCGGCTGGCAAATGCCACCTCGACTGTATGGCCAGTTCGACGCTGAGTCCTTTATTTTGAGAGAATTCTACGTGGCTTCTTCGCCAACTCATCCATTACTTCATCTGCCGACAAAGGTATGTTCTTGTGTGCTGTCAGGGGAGCATGGCCATTTAGTCTACACTGTCCTGTAGTGTTTCTCAAATAATTTTTCATCCTTTTTAATGCCGAAAACATTCTCTCGGGAGTTGCTGTGGTATTCGGTAGTGTACACAATATCTGAAGAAGTTTGTATACATTAGGGAAAACTACCTTATCACACTTTAAGAAAACATGATATGCGGTTTTGAATACAAGATGTTCTTTTCCACTCTATATTTTCAAAGTCTCAATACTGGGTAAGAATTTAGGGGAGGGGGGGGGGGGTCATAACGGGGATGTTAAGGGCAATAAACAATAACAAAATTAATTAAAATATTTTTTAATGAAAACTAATGACATCCCTTTGGTTACTTATTAAATTATCATTTGGCTCCGAATTTGGTGTGAAGTGAGAAATCAAATAATATTTTTAATTTTAATTTCAAAAAACCTTTATGAAAACTCCATCGTGCCCCGGGGTAGGGGCAGTACGGGGTACTTTATTTTATTTGTCACAGAATAAGCAGATGTGGATTTCTTCTAAATCTGCGTCATTAACTCCTGCACAGGCTGTATGGGCCCACTCTCCACATAGCTGGCAGGCCACCAAACGCTCCGAAGACTTCAAATAAGTGTGGTTCGAGTCAGCACAATAGATGCATAAAACATCCTGAACATTTTCTCCATCAGAGCGAGCTTTTTGAGTCTTCTTCTGTTTTTTTGAGTTTTTTTTCAACCGGGGGTCATTCAGATTTGAATACTTCTTCGTCCGTTTAAGTTGTTCGCGTTCTGCAAGTTCGTTTTTGTAGGGGGTTGAAGTGAGAACAACCGTTTTCCCTCTGCGATATTTTTTTCTCGATAGGTTTCTTTGTTCGACTGTGGGGATGGGGAGAATGTCTTTGGGAGAAGCGTTTCGAAAGAAAGTTGTTAAATCACGACATACTCTTCGAATTGGAGATCGGGAAACGCTTTTTTCGTCTTGCATAGATGGTCCAGGCTGAGGCTCTGAGATAGGAGTTTTCTGATATAAATGTGTCGATATTGCATGTCGATATTGTATCGAAAGCAAAGCATAACAACACCATTCTTAGGTGCATTTTCAATAACTTCTATATTTTACGTATGCGTTACGTGCCCATCTAGAAGTAACAAGACCGGATTAGTTATTGAGACCCCAGAAAAATTGACGAACCTCATGAAGGTTTCAGTTGTCATCCAGCCTCGAGCGTTGCATTCTCCCGTCGTCCCTGGAGGAGCTCGATCCAATAACTCCCGCTTCATTCTCTGTCGAGGAAATATTAGCATGGGAGGCATATAAGTTCCGGCTGCATTGAAACATATCTCAACGGTAATCGTCTGCCCTCGTTCTGCAGAAGAAAGGGAGCCCACTTTTTTTCTACCTTTTTCCGCAATGATTTTGCTCTTTGTTTTGGAGACGCATGATATTCCAGTCTCGTCACAGTTATATATTTTATCTGGCGTTAAATTATATTTGTCGTATACTTTCCCAAGCAAGGAATAAAATTTATTCACGACCACTTTATTAAAGCCCATAGCTCGCGCTGCCGATGTGGCTTCTGGTTTTCGAATGGATAAATCCGGGTGACGTTTCATGATGCCTTTTAACCAGTCTATGCCAGCAATATTTTTAAAAATTTGTGAGTCTTACGATTTTTTTCTGCGAGCTGATAGGCTAGTTTTCGTAGGACGACAGTTGTCAATCCAAAGAATCGTTTGTCCATATCTTTTTGATACCTAACAAGTTCCTCTTCTTCTTGTTTGGAAAATACGGGTTTAAAGTTACCTGGAGCTGAATAAAGAGATACCTCGCCCTTCCTTATTTTTGCGACGTGACGCTCCAATGTGGTCTGTGGAACACCGTGCAATTGAGCTGCTTTTCTGTAGCCTGCTGATTTGCCTAAAACTGCAACAATTGCGTGTTTCATGCTTTCTACAGACCAACTGCCTCGGGAACTTTTCTTTTTATAAGTTCGTATCATTTTTATATACCTAAAACAAAATGAATAATATCATTGTAATATTATCAAATGAACAGATCATTCAGGGGCATATTGGGGACGGGCACAACGGGGTACCCTATTGTGCCCCATAGCCATGTCCCCGTTATGCCCCCATGTCTAACAGAATTTTAAATAACGCACAAAAAAATTTATTGAAGGTCAGAGTGATTTTGCTCAAAACATATCAATAGTCGATGTTAGTAGTAACACACATAAAAAAAACTATAGTAGTAATCTAAACACTTACCTCTTTAGACGCCATTTGGTAACCACTCGAAATTAGATGAAATGTCGTTGGAAAAAATAATTGATCATCAAAAATAAACACGCGCACTCTGATGGCCGGTCACTACCGCACTGAAGGACGATGCGAAATGCCCTCTTATTGGTGAAAACAAAACACGGCTAGTAAGCGTAGTTACTTGTATGTGTGGGTGGCCCCGTCGTGCCTCGCGTCCCCGTTATGCCTCCCCCCGCTCTTTCAATTCCTGGATGGCGCATTAAGCACTTAATACGCACTCCTTAAGACCTAATGATTCTTTCTGGTAAATCTTGCATAGGTAGTCCATATCCAAATATTTCACTTATTACAAATAACGAAACAAAAAATTCAAAGTCCATTGCATTTAGTAAAATATTTGCATCGGACGATGTCGAGTCATTCCATGAGCATATAGTTTCTAGAGCTTCGTGAACATAAGGAAGGAGTTCTGAAAAATCATTGATAGCGTCATATATTGATATCCATCGAGTAGCATTAAGTCTGTCCAGTGAACGAGCTTGAGGTGTATCACTGTTGTTTTCAATGACATCCATTAAAACAGATTTCCTCTTTGGAGTGTTGAAAAATGAATACATTTTTTCAAATGTACCTAGACAATTCCCCACAGCTTGTATTTCACTTGCTTGAGTTATTGCTAACTTTAATGAATGTGCGACACAATGTACATAAATAGCTTTAGAATATTTTGCCTAATCACAGCTTGCACATCATTGAATTTACCCGTCATACCCTTGGCCTATCATATTCTCGCAACCAACGCCACATGGGGTCAACCCATTAATGATGGTTAAGCTAAGTCTCGGCCTTTAAGAGATTCAGCTTCATAAAATTGTAAGAAATCTTCTTTAATTTCATGATTTTGGTTAATGTACCTAACACAAATGGCAAGTTGTTCAGTAGTTGAGATGTCGGTCGTTTCGTCTGATAACACAGTAAAACGTTTAACAGGTTTATATGGTTTATTGGCCTCCAAAGCTATACAAAATCCGATATATAATTACATCAAATATAAATTTCCTAAGCAGCCTCATAAAACCACGTACATTTTCAGCGTTTACAATTTCATTGGGCAATTCATTGTGTACATTAATGCCATTAATTAAAATATTTTTACATGTTTGTTCCTTATTAAATCTTTGTACATAGAAATCATGTGCACTACGAGTATTGTATGAGTGTACGTTATTTACTTTCATGAGTCTACTCACAAAATCTGGCAAAAGCTCATTTTTCAATTTAAACACAAAAACGAATTAAAAACTAACCTTTGACGAACATTCATCGAATCTAATGTCTCAAACATTAATCTAATAGGAGAATATTTATTACACTTTAGTTTTATTCCCATATCCCTTTTTTGTAATTTTTCAAGTTCTGATTTGTTTCTGAAGCACAACACTGTCGAACAATAATCAAAGTGAGGTGCTATCAGGGATTTGTACAGCAACATTTTTATATACATTGATAAGCCAGTTTCAATCCTACTCAAAAAAATTCACTTTTCTTGAAATTTTTCCAGAAATCAATGTCATATGTTTTTTGAAATTTAAGTTCTTATCTACTATAATTTCTGAGTAATCTCATACTTTCAACTTTTTCCAGTCTAACATCATTAATTGAAATTACATACATGTTATCGTAGTAATTACTCAATACATTTTTTGATCCAATTAATATACATTTTGACTTATTTCAATTCAGACACTCATTGTTCATCGTGTTCACCATTTCTTGTGAGTTTTTACCTGCATTGTAGATTAATGCGTCATCAGCAAACAATAAGATTTGGCACTTCTTTACTCGTTTACTAATATCACTAATAAACAATATGAACAGAAGAGGTCCCAAGACCGTACCTTGTGGCACCCCATATGCACTACTCTTTTCAATAGAGAAAACTCCAAAAATCAATTTTCGTTATTTGACATCGATTTGACAAATAAGATCTGAACCATTTCAATACTTTACCTCCAAAGCCTATCTTTTCCATCTTCTTTATTAACAACAATCTGTCTATCGATTCAAATGCTCTCTTAAAATCGAGGAAAACCACCAAAATTATATTTCCGTCATCCATTAGCCTAAGCCATGTATCACAATTTTCAACTATTACTGCCTCTCATGAATGATTATCTCTGGAACTTGATTGATTTGAAATAAGTATATTTCTTTCCTTACAAAATCTTACAACCTGGTTTTTTTTACACATATTTCTAATACTTTCTTATATGGAGAAACTGTGTTTATTGGCCTAAAATCAGCTGGTGAGGAAGCATTTACTACTTTGGGTACTGGAGTGATACAAGAAGTTTTCCAGCTATTCGGAAACACCCTCTCACTCAAAGAGCAGTTTACAATATCAAGCAATCTATTAACACTTATCAAACAGGCATCTTTTAAAACCCTTGCGGGCACTGCATCCAATACTTCACCTGTATCTTTCAATGAATTTATTATCTGTTTAAAACTTTCCATGTTTACTGCTTCGAATTGTGTAGGTAAATGAGCCAGCTCTTTCTATTTTATCCACGACACCTAAATCAGGGTTTGGAATTTTCATTATAACGTCCTGTATGCTATCCAAAAAGGGGCCATCCATAAAGTACGTTACACAAATTTCATGATTTTTTGAGAAGCCAATGAACTTCATGTTGCTTCTTATGTAGTTGTTTGTGTTGGTTAATGGCTTTATATGATGCAAAATATAGACCACAGAAGCCGCAAGATCGCTTACACAAGTATCCCTCAACACTAGGGCAGTAACTATCATACGGTACTTGCTTTAAATGTGATGACGCGCTCAGTTTTAAAGACAATTGAAGTGATAGTGCAGCGAATTCACCTTCGATGTCATCCTTTTCTGTTGTTACATACTCGTTTGACTATTTATTATATATTCGTCTGTTTGATTAAAATAGGTGGAGGCAAAAACCCCTCTCGTAGAAGTTGCCGAAGGCTAGAACGTTGTACACCATAGCACGAGACAACTTCACATTTTACTATTTGGAGTAAATATTGTGATTCTCGTAATGATTTGCGTACAAAATCGCATCACGTTTCAATACCTTAGCCTGTTCAACATCCAGTCTAGTTTCCGTGGGCATAATATATTTGTCAACCACAGAATGTCCATCAATGACCAATTGGCCCCAAATATTACTCAGCACTGTGCCTGCACTATCAAAGTTTCGTTCTTCTAGTTCCAGGTCATTAGTTTCATTAGTGCAGTAGTTCCCAAACATATTTTTCTCGTGGACCACTTTCAAAATTTTACTGGTTTCTGTGGACCCCCTGCTGCTACATTTCTACCACATTCTTAAAGTCGCCAAAAAATGAAAATTGTGTCACTTCTGAGTTGTATCCCTATATTCCGATATGTAAAATAAAAACGAAAAATGGTACATTTTATAACACTTTATTTATTAAGAGAATAGAATTACAAGAAAAAATTATTAAGGTAATATAGGTTCAGGTCATAATTTTAATTAATTGGAAGGATGTATCTGATGGGGTGTCAGCAAACGATCAATGTTTGGCTTTATTTTTGTGAGCAATAATCGCAAATCCCCCCGCTATGTGATGTTTAGTTTGCTCCTTTTTTTGTTAAGAGGTTTGTAACGGCACTAAAACTCCTTTCGACAAGGTATGACGAGGGAAAAGCTATTAAAATTTTCCTTGCGATTTCTCACAGTCCAGGATATTTTTTGGGTATTTCTGCTTGCAACCAAAATGTTTGGTAGCCCATTCTAAATTTCACCTTCAGCTCGTCATTAGTGCTTAGCTCGAGCAGCTCCTCTTGTAATACAACATTGGCCACTTCCGTTTCATCAAATGGATTCATTATCCATTGTGGTATATCCATCGTCAGCATATCTTCAAACATGGTTTTGAAGTCGTCATGCAGGGCACTTGAATGTTGACTGTAGGTATGGATATCCTCATCAATACATTCTACCTGCGACAAGTTTGGAAATTGAGAGAATTCGCGCCGACTAATGTTTTGCTTCATAAATTTCAATTTCCCAAGAAAAGCCGAAATTATCCCCTTTGTTTTTATTAAATTCAGGCTGTCCCCTTGTAACTGCAAGTTAATATCATTAAATTTTATAAACAAATCTGTCAAATACGCAATGTCTGCTTTGAATTTGATGAAGTTTTCTTTTGAATCTGGATCTCTACTTTCTAAGAACTCTAATATGGAATCGGAAACAGAGTAAAATCTCGTTAAGCATGCACCTTTCGACAACCAGCGTACTTCAGTATGTAAGAGCAGTCGTTGGAAGTCTTCATCATTTTCGTCGCACAATTGAGCAAATAAATGCGTATTCAATGCATTGCTTCTTATTTTGTTGACAGCTTTTATTACAAAATGAAGAGATTGGTTCAACCTGTCAAATAAAATATTGGTGTATATTTTATATACAATAAAAATTGGTTCACTAAGTATCGAATACTGATCATATTTGTGTAGGAAAAAATAAAAGTCGAAATCCCAAAATTGTTCATAAAAACGATAACTAACATTTTATTAAATCAATGAGTTCACGCGCTTCGTGTATTTGCGTATTTTTTGTCTGCGGCTTCATTGTTAAAACGTGACAAACTGGCATCGAAGTTCAAGCCCCGCCCTTTTCCCGTCGCCCGCGCACCGCTCGCTCTTTCCGAAAAGGAATAGTTTTGATAAAATAGATACTTCAAAATCAATTTAAAATGATTATGAAATTACTGTTTTATAAAATTAGTAGTTATTTGCAAGAAAAATTATAAAATTTATTGCTCTTCAATATTGCTTATTCGGCCTTTTTAGAGAGGCAGTTGCTTCTCTCGTGAAAAAACAATTGAATAAAACGTGCTGTGTTTGTCTTCAAATCGAAAGTGGACAATTAAAATATCTGTAAGTTACTAAGTTACCTATCTATACAAGCCATTGTGATACACCGACTAGTACACGTAAACAAAATACTTAAGTACTATAACAAAAAAAAGGTTACTTACTTTTCTCCGGCACTAGCAAACACAGATATAAATTTTCTCACACCTATTTTTCAAAATTCCGAAAACAAATGAATGAGTTTGCCTTTGGCATCAAGTATTTATAGTGGTGATCAAGTTCATGTCTGAACAAGCATTAAGCATTGTCGGGCGGATAGCGCTTTGCAAGTCTGTACACGAAATTGTACGTAATATCGAATACGCAAGTTTGGACAAGTAACAGTCGCTTGCCTTATTAAAATATTATCTGCTTAGTAAGGTACTTAAAACAATGTAGGTAGGCCCTTATAAAAACTATGCTTACATTTTTGCTCTTTACTATCAAAAGCAGATAATTTTTCGTGGACCCCCATTAACATCTTATGGACCCCCATTTTTTGTTCACGCCTACGTAGACCCCCAGCAAGTCTCCTGTGAACCCCCGTGGGTCCACCTGGACCACTTTGGGAATCACTGCATTAGTGGAATCGAGATGTGAACCGAAATTATCGTGTTTTAATACAACACCAGTAAGTTCACGACTAAGAGGCGCCATTCGTCGTTCAACTCTATTAAAAGCACTTCTTCCTGGGGCATTTGTAGCTATGTAAACAGCATCCAAATCAAAATCTTTAAAATGTTGAAGAGCTGAAATTATATTTCGCTCGTATCGTGGATTTTTGTCGGGACCACCATCGCAAGTAAAAATAAATAATAGGTTTTATAAAACCTTCTCGAGTTTTCATGAAGTTTTCGAAGTCAGATATTTCAGAAAGTTTGTGTATATCTGTGGCATGAGTCCCTGCATTAGAGGACGAATGCTTTCCACTGCGAATTGCTACGTATGTAGGTCCGGAATGTGTCACAGCTTCAAGTTTTTCTTTGAAAAAAAAAACCACGTTTAATAAGCGAAAGTTAATTGTCGAATGAAATTAACAATAAAATCACGGAAGGTGCGGTGCGTTTGGCGGCATTAGTCAAAGGGCTCGTAGGCGATCGGCGCGTATCACTAGAAAGGGTATGAACTCGTTCTAGTGACACGAACGAGTGTCACTAAAACTATGAACAAAAGAATTTAAACCTTATTGTCATAATGATAGAGTTTGAAATATTTTTTAGTTTAATTAATATTTCCAAGTACGGGATTTAATATCTCTAGATATATTACATTTTGAATGTGATGTCACGAAACTTAGGACGCCTCCCACCCCTTGTCACACCATGTCACACTTTTGTCGACACCTCCCCCCCCTTTACTTGTGACGTACTTTATGGATGACCCCAAAGTAGGCATTCAACCTTTCGGATAAGTCCTGTTTATTCTTTAAAACTTCATCTTCAAACTTAACACTAAATATTGGTTTAGAATTATTAGAAAGTAGCATCGTTTTCATGCCCTTCCATAATATTTTACTATCAAAGTTATTTTTATCCAAGATATCAATATAATATTTTTCTTTATTCTTTTTTATCGTCTGAAATAACCGATAACCTTCTCTGTACGGACTTCCAAATTTCAGTATCGTCAGTGAATAATGCTCTTTTATATATAAGATCCCTCTTTCTCAATAATTTTTTTACCTCATGCTTTATCCACTTATTGTGGCTATGGCTATTATTATGGATATATCTGTTTTTTACGCTCTTACTTACAATCGGACACATTTGATTAATGCCATCACTTATTGTGTTCATGAAGTTTTTTGCTAAGTCATCAACATTACTTATGTTATTTGACCATTTTCTAGATAATATTATTTCATGTAACTTATCAATATAATACCCTTGCCAATTTCTAAACGATACATTGGTATAATCATTATTTAATTCAGCAGAGTTGATACAACAATTGAATGATCACTTATTTAAGGTGTCAAATGAATTTCATGATCTAAATTTTTTTCATTAATTACCAGATAATCAATTGATGTTCTACTATATTCTGTGATTCTCGTCCGATACTTAATTATCTGTGTCAAGCCATTTTCATCAAAAAAATAAGTAATCTTCTTACTGTAGTAAGAGCTATAACAGATTTATTTTGAAGTCACCCAACATTATCAATTTACGGACAGGAAGTATATCATCAAAAACCTCACCCAAAAAATCCAAGAACAGTCCATCATGTTTACCAGGGGGATGATAGAGCACACATATTAAGTATTTCCTACTTTCTATTGTAGTCTGAATTCCAATCAGTCAAACATACTCTAAATTAATCATATGCTTAATATTCACTTCCACCATCTTCCTATAGTACACTGATACTCCTCCAGTTTTTCTATTATGTGTTAAACAGTTAGTATACTTGTATCCTTCGATTTTCAATTCAACTTCTTAAACCGTATCGTCTACGTGTGTTTCCGATAAACACAATAATGCTGGCTTCCATTTACTTACTACATCCACAATCTTGTGTTTATTATTTATCAAGCCCTGACAATTTAAATATACTATTATTTCATTTCAGCCTTTCTTTTCAGTTCCTTGCTATGAGATTTTAGTTTTATTACGAGTTTTATTCTCTCAATAGTTTTTGAATAGCATGGACATTCTAAACTGAAAATTAAATCATCCGACGCTAATTTTATTTTTATCTTTTCCATTGTTTTTACACAATTATTACATTAGATAACATCCCTATTGCCTTCTTTCATTTGGTGATTTCTAGCACGTTTTCATAACTTATTTAAAAGAGGATTAAAACGGATATCATTTTCTAATAATACTTTATTGACACAACCATATATTCTCTTACACCTCGCGAATTAATTAAATATAAAGCACTTAACCTTATTTCAAACATAGAAAAATAAAAATGTGATTCATAGAATATTCTATGAATCTCATTAGACTTCACTATTACTGTATTTTAGTGCAACAATCTACAATACGTTTTCCACATACAATTTGGTTCAACAGCAAAATGGTTAAATCAATAACATTCGAAACATCTTATGATATCGACTTGCTCTTGAATTCTGCATATTTTCCATCCTACTTTGATACACTCTTTTTTTTTAAATTTTTATATATATCGTAATTTACTTGAATAATAATATTTCCTATATTCTCTCCCCGTTTTTGCATGTATTTTCTTTTAATGTAGATTTCTTATCTATATTTTCGTCAATTGCTTTCAGGTCGTTTTGTTCAATTATATATTAATAATTATTTCATTTTGTTCAATTATATATTATAATCATTTGGCATAATTTATTTGTGTTACGAGTGTATTAAAAATACCTTGATTCCAACTTTCAATTATTTTATTTTGAATTTACGGACTTACGTATTTGTTCCTTTCGCCTGGTCCTTCAAGCATTTCCCGCAAGTCAGCATCACCGCCAGCCCTGTATTTCAATATTGCCCTTAAGATGCCTTCATTAATAATAATAATAAGTTCATTTCCTCTGATTACATAAAAATAATATGGGAAAATGTCAATAGAAGATTTGCACATACAAATGTGACACCATACAGGTAGTTTCAGAATGAAATAGTATACACATCATTATATTATTATTATTTCTTATTATTATTATATTATTACAAGTTCCAACAAAAGAATATCACAAAATCACATTAATACCTCTGTAAAATATTCGTCAACGGAATTAATTACTCTATCCAGAAGTAGCGATCTAACAGCTGATTTGAAAGGCCTAAGATTATCAATTCCTCTAACTCTGTCAGGTAGGTGATTAAATATTTTTACACCCAATACATTGAAACTTTTTGTAATTGAGTTAAACGTGTTAAAGGAACATGATACAACTGCGAGGTAGTCCTCCTTATACTATATTGATTCACATCACCACAGCTAACCAAAGAAGATAAACTTCTTTCAATATAGACCACACAAGCATAAATAAACATACAGGGTAAAGTCAAAAAATTACTCCTATAAAAATTACGACATGACGTTACTCTAGTGAGACCAAATATTGAACGAACAATTCTCTTTTGCATTTTAAAAACATAATCCGCATTGGTACTATTTCCCCAACAAAGTATACCATATTCCAGCGCCGAGCTCACTGAAGCATAATAATACATCTTTAAGATATTAGGGTCACAATAGTTCTTAAGTTGCCTTATTGCAAAGTTTGACGAAGAGAGTTAACCGCTCAATACCGCTACATGATTTTTCCAGTTTAAATGATCATCCATCGTAACACCCAGAAACTTCACCTCATCAGGCAGACCCAGATACTCAGCACCTGGCAATCTAACCAATGGACTGAGACACATCTTTGTGCCATTCGGAGTAGACATTAACAGAGTTGTTTTAATCTCATTAAGAATAAGGCCATTTATCGAGCAATATTCATTCATTTCAATGATGCATTTATTTGACAGCAAAGATAGGTCATTTATATTTTCAGCAGATATAGGCACAGAACTATCGTCCACGTAGAGCGTAAACACCCCACTATCTTCTGAAAACTTCACCAAATCATTTATCAAAAATATAAACAGGGTTTGACCTAGTTTACTACCTTGAGGCACTCTACCCTGAATGCAACCATTAAGAACCATTAATCAACCATTAGAGCAAGAGGGTTGATAAAGATTGTCTACTTCAATTTTCCTGCTATCACGATGACCCCTCGCTGCTATTTCTTGGCGGCCGCACAACATCCAAGAATGTTTATTCCCACGTTGTAGTTTTATTTTCCTGTTTCCCGTCACTTTTACGTCAGTCTTCTTCTTGACGGTAGACTTCACATTGTTCAATGCTTTTACTAGTTGGCCTAGAGTAACTTGTTTCCCCAATGCACCACAGTAGTCAGAACGTAAGGTTTTCCAAGTTCTTTCTTAGCATTCATCACAGCAGGGGTTTTTAATTTGCTAAGTAAGACAATGTGATCCGAAAGGAGACGTACAAACAGAGTGCGATCAATTTTTTCTATTTTATGAAAATCATTGTCAGATTCTTCTGATAATGCACACATCTTCTAGCACGTGGTTGAACAGAGTGAGAGAGGGATATACCGCCGATGTGGAGTAGATTGAAAGGTAGTGGAGGGGAAAACGTGTCGTGACAGGAATGTTAAAACCTAGCATTTACTTCGCCTAGAATGTACTACCCCGCCAGTAAGTGCTTGGGTTTTTTCGGATTCTACTAGACTTGCCCTAGTATTTTTTACAAATCTTTATTTACACTGATTTGACCAACTAATTACTAGACCTAGCATATGCTAGTTAGAAGCAGGGATGTAACGGAGGTAGTTTTATCGGAGCCGAAGGCGGAGTCGGAGTTTTTAAATTTGCTTTATCGGAGTCGGAGTCGGAATCGGAGTCGGAGGCAGGGTCAGAAGTGGTGACATGAGAGAGAATTTTTATTTAAAGACAAATGAAACATTATTTAGTCAAATTTTTTTCATTTCAATTTTCAAATTATAAAATAAAATACAAACAATGAAAAAAATTGGCATATTCCTAAATAAACAAGAAATTAAAATAAATGAATTTAAACCCAAAGTAGCATATTACATTATATTATATGAACAAAAGCTTTAAAACAACCTAAATCAAATGAATTGACTCCAAAAGTAGTGTATTATACTTTACGAACAAAAGCTTTGAAGCTTTGTCTCCGTCCAATCTATTTCTTAACGAGTCGTAGATTAGGCCAGCGCCACTAAAAAGTTGTTTGCTCGCTACCGAGCCTGGTGGACACGATAAATATTGGCGCGCAATTGATTGAAGGGGCTCAAATTTTGTATTTCCATTTACTTTCCACCACAATAACGGATCATCACTAATACTGATACGTTTTTCTTTATTGAACTCATTTAATATACTTTTCATTACAACAAATTTGTCAAAAACTACACATTTTTCAGATGTGGTATTATCATCGTCTTCATCACTACTTAACAATATATTCGACAAAACTGTTTGGACATTACTGCTATGGCTAGCTTCTCCAGGTAATTCCATTCTTGCCCGTTTTTCTACAGGAACGACAATATTATCAACCTCGTTTTTACATGTATCTGCATCAAATAGTGACATTATTTCTGTTTCAATCTTCTCTTTAGCCACTTCATTAAAAATTTTGTTTTATAGCGAGGATCTAGATATGTTGCTATTGCAAAGAAATTGTTTGATTGAAGGTCACAAAATTTAGAATTTAATTGGTCGACGGTACATTTTATTATTCTTTTAAATTTTTCATTTGTGTCTTGTTTACTACTCTCAGTGTGTAATGTATACTTTAGTGTGTGTATAAGTGGAATTACTGATGAGATACTGGTGTTATTGTCACTCATATTTCGGGTAATTTCTTCAAAAGGTTGTAGGATAGTCACTATTTTTTTTAGCTGCAGCCATTCTTCAGGAGACAACTGAGAGATGTGTTTACATGCGTATAGGCATAGAGAATCCTGTATTCTAATCATTCTTTCCAACATATAAAATGTACTGTTCCACCTGTAACAAATTAATTAAACTAATTAACGCTTATAATTTACACTAATTTACAGTATAACTTAAAGTATTATTTAAATTAAATGAATGACAAAAACTAAATAATACACACATTATAATCAGCGTGCATATACCACAGCAAGTTTTAATAAAATCGATTTAGTGGTTTTATTTGAATTTATTGTATTAGCGTGGATAGATCTTTGATTGAAATGAAATAATCTAAAGGAAAAAATAACTGCACAAATTAATACAACTTACCGTGTGCTACACTCCTGTATCACACTCAAACATTCTTGGTTGAGTTGTTCCTTTTGTATTTTATGCAGTTCAGTCTTAGCTATTTGGGAATGATTAAAATGCGTCGAAATTTTTTTGCATTTCGATAATAAGGCTTTAATTTCTTCATCACAATCTAACAATGTTCGCACACACAGTTGCAACTGATGTACAGTACAACTGACATCAGGGATGTCGCCAAGTTTCATTGCTCGTATCATATTAGATCCAGACTCGCGAACAAAACAATGAATTTTCTCTTTTATGATGCCCCATTCAATCAACATACTCTTAATTTTTTCCAGAACTAGATCTCCTGTATGTCTTCCGTCAAATGTGTGGCATTTTAAAATAACTTTTAGCCTTTTAAAATCTCTATTTATGCCATGCGCTGTCAGACTCAATAAAGACACATTCGAACTTGGTTCGGTCCAAATGTCTGTTGTAAATGAGATCTTTTCAAATTGTGTGAGCAAATTCTTAATTTTTTTTGGTAATGTTTCATATAAATGACCACAAATATTTTCTGTAAAAAAATGTCTTCCCCTCAAGTGATAATTCGGCATAGTAAACTGCATAAGTCGCCGAAATCCCATACCTTCCACAAAATTGAAGGGTAGATCTTGCAAAGCAATCATTTCAGAAATCAATTTGTCAATTTCCATAGATTTAGCATTAGAAGTGCACCATTTTGTATTCTTCAGCAAAGTTTCTTTTAAAGTAATTTGTTTTTTAGCATCCTGAAGGGGCGTCGAAGTCGAAGGCTGTACAGTATTTTTTTTTCAGTTTCTAACTTTATTAATTCTTCATATTCAGTAGCATGGACAGACTTCAAATGACCTTTTAACGACGTTGTCGTACCTCCCTTTCTTGAATACGTCTTCATACACAGTTTACACTTTGCCGAATCTGAATTAATTTCAATGAAGTATTTCCAAACACAACTTGATTTAGGTTTCATTGTCCAACATAAAAACAGATCACTTTTACTGATAATAGGCCGCAAAAATCAAAACAAATATCTATAACCTATAAACGTGTCGTGTGCGTAACAAATTAACAACAAGTGAAAAAATAATTGACGATAGAGTGCACGTAGTGTGAGTCGGGGGGATTCCCAGCGCGACCGCTATGTTATGCTTCAACCTCCGATTAAGACCTCCGATTTAAAAGTGTCGGAGCCGAAGTCGGAACCGAAGGTGTAATAATAATCGGAAGTTCCGCCTTAACGGAACCGGAGTCGAAGCTCCGTAACATCCCTAGTTAGAAGGTGCTAGTTTTCATTCACATGTCAACTCTGTTTATATAACCCCACAGAAAGAAGTCCATTGGTGTCAGTTCAGGGGACCTAGATGGCCAAGCATGTGGGTTTCCACGCCCAATCAATTTGTTAGGAAACTTTCTTTTCAATTAGTTTCGCACATTAACTGAATTGCATAATATAAATACAATTGCAACATTATTTGTATTCTAATATTGATTGGAACATCTTCTAAAAGTTCCCAGAAATCCTTTTTTAAAAATCTCAAAAATTTGCGGCCGTTTAAATGACCATCAAAGTAATAGGGGCCAATAACTTGGTCGGCTATAATTCCTCCATGTACATTAATACTCAACCGGTTCTGATGATCTATTGTGTGGAACAAGTATCGGTTTTCAGTATCGTAGTAGTGCAAATTATGACGATTAACCAATCCGTTATTGTGCAAAGTCGAGTACGCTAAACAGTACATTATAAAAATAATTTTTTCGCCAACTTTATGCATCTCGAAATGCAAGGGATGGTTCTTTTGAAAATTCTAGACACACTGTACTGACTTAATCCGTTCTCTCGTGCTAAAACTCTAGTGTTCGGATTTTTAATTACCGACCCCAATACCATGAACTGATTTTCATCATCATCGGTGACTGGTTTTGTAGATGTCTTCTTTCGATATTTCACGCTTCCTATAGCTCTGAAGGTTTGAAATAGTTTTTCAGGTGTCCTCTTATCAGGATGTCGCCGATTAGGTTACTTCTGTGCATACACTTGTTCTGCCAAAAAACAATTCTCAAAACATTCACCGAGTACTAAAATCATGTCAATTCTTTCTTGTATGGAATAATACATTTTTACAACTTTTGTAGATAATGGTTTAAACAAAACAAGTAAGCCGTCTGAATAATTTTAAAAACTGACTCTCCTTAATTGACAGCAGCCTACTTCAGAAAAAAAGGATAACTGACAGCCTACTTCGAATTCTCAAAAATGCAAAACTTCGAAAAAAATAAATACTCAAAAACTCAATAGTAATCTAGAGCTCTTCAAGAAACTGATGAAACATTCAGAGTTGAAGCCGGTATGAAAAATATGAAACATTCATCTTTTTTTAGAAATCTTAGAAACAAAATTGAAAATAATGCTAAAACTAATAGAAATATATATAATATATTTAAGATATTATAATATTATATAAGACATATAATACCTCTTTCGAAGAGAATGTAATTTGGTACATGATGGAATTGAAAAATACAGTGTGTTCCATTTCAAATAAGCATGATATGGTAGTTTGAATATGTTAGCAGAGGAACATCAAATTTTGGACACCCTGTAGAACTCTGAGTGAATGTGAATTCATTAAAACTTTCCGTAATCGCTCATATATTCACTCAAAAAATTTCACTTCGCTAAAGTAAATTGCCTCGGAGATGTTATCTTTTTTTGTGGTCTCCCCAATTTCCGAAAAATCGAAATATCTCAGAAACTATAATTGTTAGGTATATGACATATTGAAGAAAGTATATCTTATTTTTACGTAAAACCCAAAAACGTAGTCAAATACAAGCCGTTCCATAAGAAAAACATAACTTTGGTATGACACACATTTCTGAAACCGCCTGTATGTATCAAACTATTTTTAGAATGTACCCTTGATGAATTCCTACATGACTGCGTGGTCATATTCTTTCAAAAATTAACCGTTTCGTAATAAGAGACCATCGCGTCTACCTTGACTCATCCTGTATATATATTTTATTTATTTTTTTATTTATTTATTTTCATTTACATTTATTTATTTTTACAAACAAAAATTGCCATTTTAATGCACTGTGGGTTCAATGAACCTGTGTGTGCATTACGAATCATACATGAAAACACTTCTTAACATTATTATCCCTAATTGATAACATACAAAAATGATACATACTATACAGTACATCATAATTTCACACAATTGAGATGACCATAATTTATATTCCTACTTGTACTCTATCATGTCTCTAGTGCAAAACAACTTTCTAAGAGCCACTTATTCAGAAGCCTAGCTTTGTTCTTATCATATGGCAATGATCTGAAATTGGAAGGCAACCCATTAAACCTTTGGGCCAGTAAAACTAATGTGCAATTAATTGTACAGCAGTGAAGTTCACATGAGGAGTTAACACATGACTTCGTGTAACTTTACGAGTCTGTACCTCGTGTTGTACATAGTTCTTATAATAAGATTTTGTTATCATAAATCTAGCTACAGACTTAATGTAAATTTGGCAATACTGAGCAATCCACATTCTCGGAACAATAGTGCCGTTGAGTATCTACTACTCTTAAAAAACATAGTTTTTATGACACGTTTTCGAATAACATTAAATGGTTTTAAGACAGATTTATATGCGCTACCCCAGACAATTATACCATAACTTATAATAGATTCCACTAGTGAATAATAAACTACTTTCAAAGTGCTCATATATACTATTTGACGGAGCTCCACAAATTTATAAATTAATTTCCTGATTTTATCTGTAACATAATGTATGTGTTCCCTCCATGTTAGACACTCATCTATATATACACCCAAATATTCAATGCACTTCACTCTTTCCACTGTTTTAGAAATATTCAAGGTTAACATGCTTTCATCAAACCATTCCTTAATTTTTGAAAGAGTTAATTCTGCTTTTTTAAATGCCATTTCCTAAGTTTTGCTCCTCATAATTATTGCAGTATCATCTGCATAACAAAAAATATCTTCTTCATCTAACACATATAAAACTTCACTTATGTAGAGTGTAAACAAGACTGGACCTAGCACTGTTCCTTGTAGTACCCCCGACTCAATTTTCAAGGATTCACTTATAACTTGACCTATTTGTACCTTTTGAGTTCTGTTACTGAGATAGGATCGGAATAGATTATTGGCAGTTCCTCTTATTCCAACATCATGCAGTCTTTCCAATAAGATGCAATGAGCCACAGTGTCAAACGCCTTGGCAATATCTGAAAAAATTGCTATAACCTTTTCTCCATCATTTATATATTTCAATATTTTCTCAGTAACATTACACATCGCTTCCTCTGTTCCTGTTTTTCTTTTGAACGCAAACTGATTATTTGATACGATTTTATATTTTTTCCAAATAAGCAACAAGTCTAAGATTGATACACTTGTCTATTAATTTTTCCATAGTGCTAACCAATACAAGGGGTCTGTAATTTGTAGTTAAATTTCTATTACCTCCTTTATACACAGGAACAATAATAGCCCCTTTAAGGACATTTGGATAGATACCAGTACAAAAAACACGATTCACAGTGTGGAGCAGCGGCTTCAGTAAATGTTTGTGATTATTTTTCATCATTTCTGATGTTATATTATCTTCACCAGCTTTAATTCCAATTTTTAGACTGTTCATTTGAATTATTAAATCATTTTCTTTAAGTGAAGTGCGAAAGAATGAATTGCACTGCGTATACCTCATCTGTCGACTTCTTTTAATTTTCTTTAATTTTATTCTGTCATGTAACTCTTTGGCAATACCAGTGAAATACCTATTGAATTCATTAGCTATTTCCTCAGCATTATTTATTTACAAATTATTTTCCTGCATAATTATATTTTTGATCTCATACTTGTTTGTTTGATCATTTGTTATCTCTTTTATTACTTTCCATGTTTTTTTGGCATCACTTCTACTCTCATTCAATTTTTGCTTAAAATACTCATATTTCGATTTCTTTATCAGTTTAGTTAAGTTATTTCTATATTTCTTATATTCACTGAGGGTCACATAATTTCCTGGATTTACAGTACACCGTTTTATCAATCGATCTCTTTCACGAATTGATATGATTAAACCATTTGTAATCCATGGCTTTAATTTAACGTTTTTGCTACATTTATATATACTCGTGCATTGATCGATATAGGTTTGCAGTGCTTCAACAAACTTATCAGTAGAATGATCAAAATCATCGCTCATTACCACATTCTTCCAACTTTCTTGTTACAAACACTTATCTAGCATTGTCCAATTAATTTGTTTATACTTATTTTTATTTTGATCCTACTCTTTTGGATGTTCAACATTATTCATTTCCAATTTATTAAAATGAGATAATCATCTGTGAAATCCGTTTCCAAAATAACAGACTTCACATTATTACATACTGTAGTTTTATATTTCACAAAATAATGATCAATGCATTTTTCCGATGTCGGAAAGACTGGTTGCTTTGTTGATTCCACTTACAAAACCAAAACTGTACAGAGTATCCAGATAGCTATTCGTATGTTTCGAGTTTATATCTGACGGATTCAAATTAGTATCTCCTGTAAATATCTGTATCTGTTTAGGCTGTCTCTGACTATCCCTTAAAATATTATTCAAACCAATTATGAATTGATCCACATTTGTTGCAGGTGACCTATAAATACCTAGCACTTCTATAGTAACACCATTTTTGCACAGTGATACTTTAATGCACTTCAGATCGTTCTCTTGCTGAATATAATGAGTTTGATTACAATACAATTGAGCTTTTATGTATATTATGCATTCATCACATTTATTGACAGTACTGTTATTCGAAAGAGGAATATAGCCAATTATACCGAAATCATTCAAATCAAACACCTTATGAGTTTCAGACATTATGATGACATCAAAATCCTTACTTGTAGATTCAAGGAGAACAAGAAAACTATCAAAATTCCTATATATACTTCTTATGTTTACATGTATTACATTAATATCTCTTGTGCTATAATCAAAATAATCTATTTGTGTTAAATCATTACATAATGTTGTTTCACAAGCCTTATAATCATCATGTATATTATTCATTTCTGAGAAAGCGAAATTAACAAAAAAATACAAACATCGCAATACTATTCCGTTTATTCCTGTTTCAATTGATCAACATGTTCCATATTTTTCAACATAACCGATTTAGAAGATTCACCTGCTCTGCAGAAGACTAACCCATATTTTACCCATACGTATTTATAACCTATTCCTATCAATTCTCTAGCTTTTCTCAATAGTTTTTGTACTTCAATTGGCAAATCTTCATTTATATAGATATTTCGTTCGCCTCCTTCCAGGTGCATATTTTTGGAATTTTAGTTTCCTCTATCTTTTCTTTTGTGAATCATTTCTTTAATATAATCCTGTGCGGTGTTGTTGCTCAAGTATTCGGACGACAGAATACTCTCAAGGCATCTCAGCCTTTCAAGGGGAGCTCGCCATCTCATGAAGTGGACTCCCAACCCTCCATCTGCTATTGAAGCATGAAAGTAGGAATTACAGCAGTCAGCAGGCAGATGTAGCCATTTTCTCACTGCACTTCTAATCAGGATATCTATCTTTCTGAGAAGGCTGTACTTGGTTTGACTGAATACTAACGTATAAAACAACTTAGGAATCAGAACCGATCGCAGAACCCACATTCGCCGCTGCGGCTTTAGTGGGGCTGATGTTAATTGCCCCAGTTGTGTGTTCAATCTTTTCCTTACGTCCGGATCCGAGATGCCATCCGCGGAGAATTCCACACCTAAATACTTCCATCTTTCCACACGGTCTAAGGTGGGTATCTGCTGTTTCTTTATCGAAAATTTACAGGAATTATCCACAACAGATTTTTTCATCTTCGGAACGGACTTTCAGGAAAGAGTTTTACATTTCGCCACATTAACCGCCAGTCCGCAGGTCTCTAAGTGTTCGGAGACATGGTCTATCAGGGACTGCATACCCCTCGCTGATGAAGTGAGGAGTATCATGTCGTCGGCAAACGCAAGTACATTTAGGCGAAGACCAGCAAGATCGACGCCTAGTTCATCAGGGATGGCGGCTAACATCCCATCCATCACGATGTTGAACAAGATAGGGGAGAGCGGATCTCCTTGCTTGACTCCCCTTCTTGGATGGATGGGATCCGATTCCCAGCCACTATGCTGCAAAGTTGTTCTGCTACTCTGGTAGCTCTGCATGATATAGTCAATTAGTGGCTGGGGTAGGCCCTTAGATATCATAGCTGCCCTAACTGCAGGAAAAGATATGGAGTCAAACGCCTTGGCGAGATCGATAATAGCCATGAATAGTTTCTTGTGTCTTCCGCTCCTATGTGTCAACGCTAAGTCTAACATAGTAAGATTTTCGGCGCATCCGTTAGCCCTGATGAACGCCCTCTGCCTTTTATCTAGGTTAATAGCATCAGCGATGCGGTTTGCTAATATTCTATGAAACAGCCTCAGCAATGCCGAGGAGATGGTGATTGGCCTGAACTGACTAGGAGATGTTGCGTCCTTGACCTTCGGAATTAGGACGGTACGTGAGAGATATAGATTCTCAGGGAGTTCGCCGCACCAAATGAAGAGTGTGAGGATCGTGGCTAATAAAATATGGGGCATCTCCCGCAATTTGCGTGTAGATACCCCATCAGGGCCAACTGCCGAGTTCTTCTTAGGCAGGGCTCTCTTAATTTCCTCACACTCTACCCGACGCCATAACTTATCATGGACCGCATCCGCTGGAGGACGTTCAGGACAAGCGTAGGACTCGCTTTCCATCGCCTCCCTCCAGTACGGCTCCATGAGATCCTTACTCAGCCCGTTGGAATGGCACGTTTCGTTATTAATTATGCGTTCAACGGATCTCCCTGGATCCCTCTTCCAAAGGTCTTGGATCCGTGCGTAGTCTGCTCTACGTCTTTCTCTATGGTTCTTATATGCTTGGCCGGGACGGTTTCCGGCGGAAAAAATAACCTTCCTCTCCTTTTCAGGAGGGAAGGTGGATTTGAGGTACGCAGCTAACTCAAGGCGTACAGAAACTTTGGTCGCCGTTCCGACCATAGCGCATATCCTCGTCAACCATCCAGCATCAAATTTGACGCTTTCAGGTAGGACGATGCCCCGGATATGCACAATCAAGCTTTCTTCAGCAGAATTGGCTTGGTTATTCTCTTCGTTAGTCCCAGTCAGTTCTATATTTTCATCGTCGGAATCTTCAACATTCGGTCTTTGCTCTTCTAGTTCTTTGAGGAAATCCTGGACTAATTTTTCATAGCCAGGATTCCTCCTTTGCCCCTTTATGGCCTCGAGCGTGCGGTCAAAGTGTTTTACGAGCTCTTGGTTTAGAAAACGAGCTCCTGATAGGGAGAGCTGCGCCTCTCTTCTGGCGAGCAGCATAATCTCCTCCCTAGTCCAACGACTTTTCTTCTCCTGATGTTGTGTTAGTTGGAGGTTATCATTAAAGGCAGGATGGGCCTTTCTTTCATGCTGACTTCGGCCAGCTTTTGTGGCGAACCTACGGCTACAAGTGAGTTCGCGACATTCAAAAGACTCATCTGCCACATTCACAGTGCCAGATGGTCCGGCTTGATTTGGTCTATCGCCGTCAAGTGTTCTAGCAAGATCAGCGGATCTGCTAGTAATTTTCATCCGAGGCTGCTTGGATCCGTTGCTCACTTGAATAAATTTTAGGACAGGGGGTGTGAGCCCCTAGGTCCTTTAAGCCAGAGCCGGTGTTGCCGCAGAACGCGTTGCCTGGCCCCCACCACTTGCAGGTACGGGTTGGCACATGTCGCAGATGTTGAGAGCGACTTCTGGTGTACTCTATACTGAATTTCCAAAGTATCTCAATCAAAAATTTACTACAGACTGAATATTTAAACCAGAAGTTCGAAATTTGAGAGACTAGAACAAGAAATAAAAATATATATATATATATATATATATATATATATATATATATATATATATATATATATATATATATATATATATATATATATATATATATATATATATATATATATATATATATATATATATATTTCTTTCTGTATTTATTTTACGTCCATCAACACGCAAAAACGTATTTATTTTGCGTCCGGTGGTAAAATGCGTTCGTATACGGACGCAAAATACAAATGTGCTTAATCTTGCGTTCTAATTCATTTTACTGTGATTACTATATATCCTTGCATAGCTCTTTGCGTCTACCACCATCTGTTAAAATATTGAGTAAGCTTTGATTTTGCCTTCAAAGATATCTATATTAAATACACTGTATTAAAATAAATACACTGATGTAAATTAGAGTATACGTTTAGTTGGAGCATCTGCCGCAAAAGCCCTCCTCGAAATGTATACTTCTATACATGACTATTCAACAAGTGTATTCATTTTGCGTCCCATACAATATGGCAACATTGAATTTGGTTGAAATTAATCTCATTAACTCTGGGAATTGAGCGCGAATTAAGCGTAAAATATAAACGAATTTAATGCGAAGTGATGATTTATTCAGTTTCAGATTTGAAGAACGAAGGTAAGTACAGCTATTTAATTTATTTTTTAAGGAACATAAAAGAAAATTGATGTAAAATGTAATTACTATTAATTAATACTAAAATTATTTAAAATACTAAGATTATAATTGATAAAAATTAGCGCTTACTCACATCTTTAGGTTCAACATTTTTGATGTTTCTCTAGATCAGATATTTTGAAGACAATATCCTGATTTTTCAAATCAACTGCTTATTCGTGTTGTTGAAAAAACTTTTCAAAATTTTTCGGCATATTAACCTCGAATTTTGATAATTTTCAGTTTGATTCACATTTTATCGCATCGAACATAACAATACTAGTGAAACAACGGAAGCTTTCAAATTTTTCCAATAGCAGTGTATTTTGATACTTTTTGAGGAAACGAGAAGTTTTTCAGATTTGTACCTTAACTGATTATCAAACTTTCAATGTTTTTTTTGAGCAACTATAAATTGTTTATATAATTTCTAATGTTTCACTCATTTTTATAGAGGTTATTCTTGTGAAGTTTTTTAATGAATATTTACACAATACATCAGGAAAATGATTATCTTCACGTGCAATTTTTTTTCGTGCTGGCGATTCTTCGTATGTTTTACGTTGTCTCATACTGTCATTCTTTTCATATATTTCAGCTGGCCGGACGACATCTGCCAAACAGCTTAGATTTTCAAACTTCTCTTGCTGATGGAGGGAGGAAATGTTGGCCATTTTAAGGGAAAAGTTTTGGATGATATTGATCTGTCATTAGAAGGAAACTTACTGAATGACCATAACGAAGGCAAAAGCTTGGACACTTACTTTTATTTGAATTATCATTAACTTTAAGTAGGTAGTAATTATATGTCTCATAGATATCAATATAAATATTTGTGATTAAGTCCTTGTGTATTACTCTATGGGTGTTATTTTTTTATTCTCCACGAATATCATGAAGTTAAAGCAGTAGGTGAAGTACCTAGTTAAAGTATAGTAAAGAATGTGTCGAATTAACCCATTCAAGATTTCAAAATAGAAAAACAATAAGGATATCGAGCTTATGTTTCTGTATTTCAGAAGCATATACATTGAAATTGCGGAAAGAACCATTGCCATGAATTTATGAATGATACACGGGAAATATTTTGTTACAGATTCTCATTTTAGAACAATATTGATGAAATTCGATATCCTCTATAATCACATCAACTGAACCAATAGTTTGAACTTTTACTGTCTTAGTCGAAATAATTTAGTGAACAATTTCTGCTTATAGTCCATTGAAATGTTACATTGAACCTTGCATTTATCAGAGGACGCAATTTTATTGTTGGGACATGTGGGGGGGTTGCTAGAAGCTTAACTCTGAGTTTGTGGGGTTGCAACCCTTGTCCCGCGGCCGCCATATTGGAAAAGGGGTGTAAACGCCTTTTTATCCATATCTCTTAAACTATACATCTCACCAAAAATTTGTGATAACATAATTTGTAGCAAATCGCTTTGTCTACAATTTTGTTTATCTAACTTTTTCCGATAATATTGAAAATAAAAAAGTTATTAACAAAAATATGTGAAAGTTTTTCCAAAAATTTCCTTTTTTGTGTTATAACTTTTTTTTTCAATTTTATCGGAAAATTACCTCAAACCAATATTGTAGGCAATTCGATAACAAACAATTTGACTTATAATTTTTTTCATTCACATGCATTTGCGAGGGTTTTGGAGCGCTCCAAAGCCGACTACTCGCCACAATCTGGTCACAATGGAACGTCAGATTTACTTATATTATTCTTTTATTTTAGATATCGTTCTTAATATTATTTGCAACATTATTATATTATTATTTAATTCTAACTGACCTTTTTTCTTACCATAATACTTACAATATTATTCTTTTTTACAATAATTTCTAATGCGACTGTACATTTACAAGAACTAGAAGCAGGTAGAAAAGGTCCAAGTTACCGTTTGGGGACAAGTTAACATTTGCCTGCTATTTTTTTATTATTTGCCTTTCAAGGTTCAGCTGTTTTCTCCTCTATTTCTTTTTTCAGTTGTGCTACGTATCTCGCCACGTGTAGACGTATTAAAAATTATGAACACTATTTTCAATTAAGTAGATATAATTCAAAGTTTTGCGTGCAGAATTTTTCATTTAGTGATAAGCTTGTGGCTTTCTTTAATAGTTCATCATGAGTGATTGTTTTATTTGTAAAAAGCCTCTCGGGGATGACAAAATAAGAACTGTGAAAGCTAGAGGAGTAAAAACGTTGCTTGATCGAGCAAAAGCCAAAAACGATGTAGAAAATGAACAATTTTTACAAACTGTTTCGGAAGTAACTGTGCATACGCCTTTGCCTCGTCGTCAGATCGTCTGAGAACAAGGTCCAGAATGCTTTTTTTGTACCTTCATTTCGTACCTGACAGATTGTCCTCTGCCGGCTTTGACGCAAATGACTCTGATCTGCAAATGTTTCTGCACAAATGAGGCAATAAAGCGAAAATCAAAATCTGTCTCTACAATTTCTGAAACTGAAGATGATTTTTGCGTATGCACAGTTACTTCCGAAACAGTTTGTAAAAATTGTTCATTTTCTACATCGTTTTTGGCTTTTGCTCGATCAAGCAACGTTTTTACTCCTCTAGCTTTCACAGTTCTTATTTTGTCATCCCCGAGAGGCTTTTTACAAATAAAACAATCACTCATGATGAACTATTAAAGAAAGCCACAAGCTTATCACTAAATGAAAAATTCTGCACGCAAAACTCTGACTTATATCTACTTAATTGAAAATAGTGTTCACAATTTTTAATACGTCTACACGTGGCGAGAAACGTAGCACAACTGAAAAAAGAAATAGAGGAGAAAACAGCTGAACCTTGAAACGCAAATAATAAAAAAATAGCAGGCAAATGTTAACTTGTCCCCAAACGGTAACTTGGACCTTTTCTACCTGCTTCTAGTTCTTGTAAATGTACAGTCGCATTAGAAATTATTGTAAAAAAGAATAATATTGTAAGTATTATGGTAAGAAAAAAGGTCAGTTAGAATTAAATAATAATATAATAATGTTGCAAATAATATTAAGAACGATATCTAAAATAAAAGAATAATGTAAGTAAATCTGACGTTCCATTGTGACCAGATTGTGGCGAGTAGTCGGCTTTGGAGCGCTCCAAAACCCTCGCTAATGCATGTGAATGAAAAAAATTATAGGTCAAATTGTTTGTTATCGAATTGCCTACAATATTGGTTTGAAGTAATTTTCCTATACAATTGAAAAAAAAAAGTTATAACACAAAAAAGGAAATTTTTGGAAAAACTTTCACATATTTTTGTTAATAACTTTTTTATTTTCAATATTATCGGAAAAAGTTAGATAGACAAAATTGTAGACAAAGCGATTTGCTACAAATTATGTTATCACAAATTTTTGGTGAGATGTATAGTTTAAGAGATATGGATAAAAAGGCGTTTACACCCCTTTTCCAATATGGCGGCCGCGGGACAAGGGTTGCAACCCCACAAACTCAGAGATAAGCTTCTAGCAACCCCCTCCACATGTCCCAACAATAAAATTGCGTCCTCTGATAAATGCAAGGTACGGCCTAAAAATTGTAACATTTCAATGGACTATTACCTATATCACATCTGAAATAGTTCGGAATTTGGATTCCTCTTTTGATTTTATCTTTATGATAATGTTTAACTTGTTATTAGTTTTGTGAGATCTTAAAAACAACGATAAGGCAGTGTACTGACCTTTACCACGAAGTATGCGTAATTCAATCTATTTCACTTGGATGTATGAATAAGCAACGTATCCCATGAATCTACGTGTTCGCCCAACGATTTTAAAGCACGAGAATGAGTACCTATTATACCTTTAAATTTTCTAAATTCCCTTCCAGGTTCTTCGACAATTTCGGCAACTCCGAAAGCATTATCACGTTAATGTGTACTGATTATTTTATTATGAAAGGGATTTTTCAAAGATCAAGCGGTAATTTTTCTCGAAAGCTTCTTAATATCGAAAAAACTTCACCTTTCAATAAAGATTTCAAGTACCAATATATATATATATATATATATATATATATATATATATATATATATATATATATATATATATATATATATATATATATATATGGTGGATATAAATAATAATATATATGAACTAAATGAAACAAAAAATCAAGCTAATATGGTACTTGAGTGAAAGAAAAAAATTCAGAAAAGAGAAAAATTATTTAAATTTACTTGAACCTCCACCAACCTCCAGTTCTTTCACAAAATTTGCTAATGGCTCGTTCTCAGTGTTCGTGTTTTTTCCCATATAAGGTATAGCATTGCACATACTTCGTACTAGAATCAGCAACCATCACAAGCTTGAAGCCATATTTATTTGGCTTATTCGGGATATACATTCGGAAAGGACAACGTCCTCTAAAACCAACTAATTGCTCATCCACGGTTATGTACGAACCTGGCTTGTACCATTTCTTGCAATTTTCAATAAACTTTTCCCATACATCTCTAATTGGTGCCAGCCTATCAGATTCTCTTCTCTCTCGTCTAGTATTTTTGTCATCAAATCTAATACATTTAAGTAAAAATTACATTATAATAATAAATAAACAAGGTTTATGTAGTTATTTTTGATTTTATTAGACAAAAAAAAATGCATCACATTGATAACAAGTTGCGTGAATACTAACCTTTCGTAATTTTTACGCCGATCACACGATATTTCCTAACCAAAAACAGGTGCATCCGTAATGAGTGTTTACGGGTCACTGGTGATGCGAATTAGGAAGGTTCTGGAAGTATGCGGATTTGCGCGGGAGGGGAACATACCTAAACCTTAAATGCGCCAGTCACGCGTCGTAATTTTTACGAATGGTTAGTGATTTAGGGTTAAACAGATCACAAATTTATTAAGGAGTTAATACGTACAACAAATTTGAACATTTATTTGTATAATACGAGTATAGTAATTCTACAGAATGTGGTTGCGTATGCTGTGCATCCACCATTACAGCGTTGAAAATGAAATAACTGAAAACAATTTGTATTTCTATTCTATTATTTATGTAACAAACGAGAGAATTTTTATGTTGACTATAGAAATACTGATCATCAAAATAAACTAATTACATATTCAGAATTTGAATTAAACTGACCACCATACTACTGAAATTTCAATTAACGGATAGAGACCTGGACTAATACAATTATTGATAAAATTTATAATTTTCTGAATTAATTACCAAGCAACTATGGCCCGATTCAGAGACTATACGTGAATGATCAGATTGGACCCCCAAGTCTTTGATCTCTGTGACGAAAAAGGTACTACAAATTCTTCATATTCAATCGGTCTCAGATTCAGAGTCGTCATGATTAGCCAAATCAGGTTTCAACTCCTTGACATGCCAATCGCCCAAATCTCGCCCTTTTTCATCAATTAAATTATACACAAAATTCGAAACCACTCGTTGCGCCGTGCAAGGCACAAACGCCGGGCTTAACTTGGACGAAACTTTATCAATCGCACTTGACAGAACAAAAATTCGCTTTCAAACTCTATCCACCACATTCAACTGAACATGGTCCTTCCCTGAGTCATAGCGTGGTTTGCTTCGCTGATAAGCCTCATACAAGCGCCTGCGGACATCAGTATAAACTGATGTCAAGTTTTTGAGGTCACCGACCCAACCGAGCCGTTCAGAAACATCCACAGCTCAGCAGGACTTACTATTTGGCACATGAGTCGAAACTCTCCACCAAATTTTTTGTAAGCTCGATCCTATCATCATAGCTATCCCGCCAGTCACCCCTGCCGTCACTACCCCCACAAGTGAGGGCAGCACCGGCAGAAGAGACCGGCCCGGAACACCAGGAACATCACCAAGGGAACGAGCAGAAAATTGCGGAAGAAGACAAATCAAGAATCAGAAGAAGACAAAACTAAGAGTTCGAGAATTATACGATTCCCAATCACTACACAGATTAATCACGCCTTGTGTTAAGAGCCTTGATAATAGAAATGGCACAACTATTGATCCTTCTATATGATGCAGGATCAGAAAGCAACTCTGAGACTGGAGAACCCTGGTCCTCAAGAACGAGTAAATCAGAGGCGAGACGAAGATGACGGAACAACGGACAAGAACGAAGGACATGGTCGCTGGTCTCCAGTTGGCCGCACGAGCAAAGGTCGGAATCAGAGAGACCCAACCTATAAAGATTAGCACGGAATGGACCGTGGCCAGTGAGGAAGCAGGTTAGTTCAAAACCCGGATCAAACCAATCTATAGATTCAGCGAAAGACACAGAAGGGATCCAACCATTAGTGACGCGACCAGTTACTCCCGCAGACCACTCAGTCTGCCAGCGATTCACCAGGAAGTTATAACACTCACGACTCAAATGAGATATCACAGAGCGGCGGTCCGGGCTGTTCAGGGGAACAGCGTCAAAGGAGAAATCACGGTAAGTAAAAGGAAGGCCACGTCGAAGATGGAAAACTGATGCACGGAAAATAACCATAAGTGGAGCGGGAAGGCGTCCCGACAAGACATGGAGGGAGGCATTCGCGACTGTTCGGCAGGCATAAGATGTTAAGAGCAGAAAGTGGCGCTGGGCAGAAAGTAGGACACGACGTACATGAGTATTATTTGCACGTAAGTACCAAGCAGACGAGCAATAGGTAAGAATCGGAACGAAAATCGAGACATAGTATATACACAGTGAGCGTCGCGATCCACCCCCCAGGCATCTACCAAGACGCATCAACTTTGACGAAATGGCGAATGATTTCTCCCTAATAGCCTTAACGTGTGGCAGGAAGGTGAGGCCACAGTCCAAAATTACGCCCAAGTATTTCTGTTCCCTGCACCACCTGACTGGCCGGTCATAGAGACGAATTGAGGGAGGTCTCCTCGGGTCGAGAGACCCCCTAAGAAGGAGGGCACCCGTCTTTTCTGGAGAGATGCGCAGATAGTTTTCCTCTAGCCAACGAGAAGTGGCGTCGAGGAAGCGCTGTAGTTCCATCTCCAGAGAGCGCCGACTATTAGCCTCCACAAGGAGAGCCAAGTCGTCGGCGTAAGCTATACAGGTACCTCCCAACGAGTTTAAGTTGGTGAGGCACTCGTCGAAGACCATGTTCCACAGAAAAGGACCCAAAATAGAGCCCTGAGGGCAACCGCGCGAGAGTTGTCGGGTTTGTTGGTAAGTGCCCTGACTATATATTAAAGATCGGTCCCGTAAATAGCTGGTGAGAAGTAAGTACATATCCGCAGAAAAACCTGCGAGGCGTGCCCTCCTCAGGACGCTCGCCCACCACAAACCATCAAATGCACCCTCAATATCAATAAAAATAGCACCAACGTGTTTACACTCAGACTCTCGTGCAAAGCGAAGCAAAGCGCCCACGGCATCCTCAGTGCCCAGGCCAGAGCGGAAACCGAACTGAGATGGGGAAACCAATCCCGACGACGAGTACGAAACTTGCATGCGAGCCAGCATGAGGCGCTCAAGCAGCTTACCTAGTTCCGATAAGAGGCTGATCGGGCGGTATGATTTTGGGTCGTCTCTGGGCCTGTCCGCCGACTTTGGGATCAAGCAAAGTCTGGCCCGCTTCCAGATGGATGGAAAAATACTGTAGGTGAGGCATAGGTTGTAAAGCCTCAACAGAAGAGACGGCACCACAGAGTAAACCCTCCGCACAATGTCTCCAGACAACAAATCAACACCCGGCGCCCCGCCTACTCTGATGGATGAAACAGCAGACTCAAGTTCCTCACTGGAAAAGGGAACACTACGAGAGGCAGCCGGGCGGAAAGAGGATACCTCATCGCGAATCCGGGCCTGATGCACCGAATCCGCCAACGGATCATCGGGGGGAAAAAGCCTATTCAGAACCGCCGTCACAGACCCGTCAAGGGTGGACGTGTACGAACCATCCTGAAGACGAACAGAAGAAGATACCTGGTCCGGAACCAATTTACCCACTCCAATCTTGTAGGAGACGCCCCACGGTGATCGGGGCAATTCAGACTGGACAAACTGAGTCCAGTTGTCCAGCTTTGATCGACGAATTTCCGCAACATATGCGTTCCTGGAGCTTTTATAGTTCCTTTCCAGGACCTCCATCACCGCAGGAGGAGAGGAGCGGCGCCGAGCGCGCTGAAACAAGCGTCGATTACTATTCACCTCGGAACGCATAGCTGACAACCGATCATTCCACCATCCGACCCGAAACGAGCCAGCGGAGGTGACCGGGATGGAGGAGGAGGCAGCCTGGAACACTGCATCTGAGAACTCAGAAGCAGTGGCCTCAACGTCAGCTGGGGAGGAACACACGTAAGAGATGTCGTGTACGTGGTTCTCCAAGAGAGCATCAAACAGCTCCCAATCCGCTTTTTTGGTGACAAAGCGCATCCTGGTGTCGGCACGATACAAAGAGTGGGGCGTTGGGGCTCCAAAAACAATATCAAAAATAATTGGGCGGTGGTCACCAGCCCCAAGATCATCATAAACAGACCAATTTCTAATATCGGCATCCAAGGCATGAGATGCAAGGGTAACATCAATATTGGACTCGCCAAGGACTGTCCAAAAGGTCGACGGCTGACCAGGCAGATTACAGACTGTGAGCCTGTGCCTAGCGATGAAATCCTCCAAGGCAGGGCCCCGAACGTCACGGCAATCGGAGAACCAGAGGGGGGACTTGGCATTAGAATCCATTGAAATGAGAAACTTAGAACATCTGAGAGAAGTAATTGCGTTGTCTAACCTGTCCAGGAAGAGGTCGATACCCTGATTGAATTGACAGTATAAATTGAAAAAAATAAAGGAAAAACTTCCACAACTAATAGACAAGGCGACAAAATGGTCATCACAAAACTGGTTCAGGGCAAAAACTTCCAACTCCCCGTTCAGAACAACAAACGCAGCCATAGGGCTGTCAGACTGAGAGGAAACTATTCGAGTACGATTGCCAAGACCCCTTACCGATCCGAAAGCGTGGTAGGGCTCCTGCAAGGCGACAATGTCAATTCTATGTCTAACGGCATATTCGTGAACGAGAGCGGTGACTGCGGCGGAACGTTGAGCATTAACCTGTAGGATCTTGAGCTGTTTCATGAGTAATCAATCAGGTCTTTGTAACGAGCAAGCTGACGAAGATATGTGGGGCAAGCCCCGCTCGAAGTGTCATGCTCAGAATCAACGCCACCGCCGGAACTTTTACAGTTCACACAACAAGCCGGACTCGCCTTGTTAGGACAGTCCTTGAAAACATGGCCCGTTGACGCACAGTACCCACACTGCAGTGGGCGGGAACAAGAAGCAGATGAATGGCCAAACCTCTGACACTTATAGCATCTCATGATGCTAAAGTGATCTTGGAAGCGATGAGAGCCCAGGTCGATAAAGATCCTGCCTCGATTCGAAAGAATAGCACGAAAAGAGCCTGGCAAGCTTACAACAAAGTTGTCCTTGTTGGGGAAACGCGATTTTATCCTAGTGACTATCTTAACCTTCTCCTTTAAAGCAAGTTTTAGTTGCTCATCAGGAACGTTTTTATCTAACAGATCATCAAGAACTCGCTCATTGGTGAGCGAAGAAGGCACATCATAGACAATAATACGAGGCTGAACTTTACGAGGCTCAGTGCAGCTCAGATGCACAGACTCTCGAATCGCGACGTTCACCTTGACAACGTCAGCAGGCGAAGGAGTCTCCACCAGCACGGAACCGCTGCGGAGCTTTCTCAAATTAATTACTCGAATAGTGGCAGAACGCCTCAGAATAGATGAAATCTCAGACTTAATTACCTCAGAATCCTCAGTAGTACTGGAACCAATTAAAACATTATGCTTAACTTTCGTAGGCGTAGATCGAACAGGAGAAGACGATGATGGCGGCAAAAAAGCTACCGAAGCATAAGAAGTCTCGCGAACAGGAGACGTAACAACAGGGTTGGGACGCGGAGCGTCCTGAAGCAGACGAGAAGAAGAAACGCGTTCGGCTAATCTTCCTTCAAGAAAAGAAATCTTTTCTTGAGCCCTAACATTTATATTTTCACTTCTCGCGAAAAATGACAGAATTGTCTCTATATGGGGACGAGAAATTTTATTGGACGGATTAAATAAAAACTTTTCTAAAGAAGAACGAATTACAGTATGCGAGTCGGGAGGAGATTCAGAACTTTTGGGGGAAGTAGATACAGAAGATGACCTACGAAGAGGTGAAGGGGGAAGATCTAGTTGCTGCACTTTTGCAGCAGAGATGGGGGACTTTACGCGAGAAGATGATTGTACGGATTCATCGCCCGAACAGGAGGAAGTGCGAGCGGAAGCAACGGAAGACTTTCTAAGAGAAGTAGATCGAGTACCAGAAGTCGAAGCCAAAGTAGAAGCAATAGTCGTCTTAGTTTTAACAGATTTAGTTTTTGAAATATCCATAAGAAATCCCACGAGTTGGGTCGAAAAGAAAACTCCTCAAGGCAGTGCGCCCTTACCTTGAGGGGCCTAACGTGTCCCACCGGGGCAGCCACCATCCGACGGTAAGAAAGTCTAGGGACCGGATTACCCTCCGGCCATGCATCTCCTAAGCAACCTATCACACCGAGAGATTCAGGGATTTTTACAGAGGTTATCTCCTCTTTGAGCCAGGCGATTAAGCCAAGCTCCCCATCCAAGCAGAGACATGACCTAACTTGGACGGTTTATACAAGACGAGCAAGCTCGCCAGGTCCTAGGGTACCTCGGGTTCGGCGATCCCCGTATCACAGTCCCCTCGCTGTGACCCCTGAGGGAATAGGGTGAGGCATTTCCCACTGCCTCACCCTGTTCGTGAGGCAGTGGGAAATGCGTTGATCCTCAATTTGCCAGTGTTTATGAAATCCCTTCCACTAAGGAATTTCGTTGGCTCTGCCAACCACCCATGCTGGCTCCTCACCTCCCCCGAGTCCCTGAGCCTCCCTCCATCAACAGAACTATAGAGGCAGCGGGCCCAGAATTCATTGAGAAGGGTGTTCGTTCTCAGAATTGTATTCCTGTCGTCTTTCAGTCTTAATTCGGTCTTGTGAATCATTTCTTTAATATAATCCTGTGCGGTGTTGTTGCTCAAGTATTCGGACGACAGAATACTCTCAAGGCATCTCAGCCTTTCAAGGGGAGCTCGCCATCTCATGGAGTGGACTCCCAACCCTCCATCTGCTATTGAAGCATGAAAGTAGGAATTACAGCAGTCAGCAGGCAGATGTAGCCATTTTCTCACTGCACTTCTAATCAGGATATCTATCTTTCTGAGAAGGCTGTACTTGGTTTGACTGAATACTAACGTAAACAACTTAGGAATCAGATCCGATCGCAAGGCACACATTCGCTGCTGCGGCTTTAGTGGGGCTGATGTTAATTGCCCCTGTTGTATGTTCAATTTTTCCCTTACGTCCGGATCCGAGATGCCATCCGCGGAGAATTCCACACCTAAATACTTCCATCTTTCCACACGGTCTAAGGTGGGTATCTGCTGTTTCTTTATCGAAAATTTACAGGAAGTATCCACAACAGATTTTTTCAGCTTCGGAACGGACTTCCAGGAAAGAGTTTTACATTTCGCCACATTAACCGCCAGTCCGCAGGTCTCTAAGTGTTCGGAGACATGGTCTATCAGGGACTGCATACCCCTCGCTGATGAAGTGAGGAGTATCATGTCGTCGGCAAATGCAAGTACATTTAGGCGAAGACCAGCAAGATCGACGCCTAGTTCATCAGGGATGGCGGCTAACATCCCATCCATCACGATGTTGAACAAGATAGGGGAGAGCGGATCTCCTTGCTTGACTCCCCTTCTTGGATGGATGGGATCCGATTCCCAGCCACTATGCTGCAAAGTTGTTCTGCTACTCTGGTAGCTCTGCATGATATAGTCAATTAGTGGCTGGGGTAGGCCCTTAGATATCATAGCTGCCCTAACTGCAGGAAAAGATACGGAGTCAAACGCCTTGGCGAGATCGATAATAGCCATGAATAGTTTCTTGTGTCTTCCGCTCCTATGTGTCAACGCTAAGTCTAACATAGTAAGATTTTTGGCGCATCCGTTAGCCCTGATGAAGGCCCTCTGCCTTTTATCTAGGTTAATAGCATCAGCGATGCGGTTTGCTAATATTCTATGAAACAGCCTCAGCAATGCCGAGGAGATGGTGATATGCCTGAACTGACTAGGAGATGTTGCGTCCTTGACCTTCGGAATTAGGACGGTACGTGAGAGATATAGATTCTCAGGTAGTTCGCCGCACCGAATGAAGAGTGTGAGGATCGTGGCTAATAAAATATGGGGCATCTCCCGCAATTTGCGTGTAGATACCCCATCAGGGCCAACTGCCGAGTTCTTCTTAGGCAGGGCTCTCTTAATTTCCTCACACTCTACCCGACGCCATAACTTATCATGGACCGCATCCGCTGGAGGAAGTTCAGGACAAGCGTAGGACTCGCTTTCCATCACCTCCCTCCAGTACGGCTCCATGAGATCCTTTCTCAGCCCGTTGGAATGGCACGTTTCGTTATTAATTATGCGTTCAACGGATCTCCCTGGATTCCCTCTTCCAAAGGTCTTGGATCCGTGCGTAGTCTGCTCTACGTCTTTCTCTATGGTTCTTATATGCTTGGCCGGGACGGTTTCCGGCGGAAAAAATAACCTTCCTCTCCTTTTCAGGAGGGAAGGTGGATTTGAGGTACGCAGCTAACTCAAGGCGTACAGAAACTTTGGTCGCCGTTCCGACCATAGCGCATATCCTCGTCAACCATCCAGCATCAAATTTGACGCTTTCAGGTAGGACGATGCCCCTGATATGCACAATCAAGCTTTCCTCAGCAGAATTGGCTTGGTTATTCTCTTCGTTACTCCCAGTCAGTTCTATATTTTCATCGTCGGAATCTTCAACATTCGGTCTTTGCTCTTCTAGTTCTTTGAGGAAATCCTGGACTAATTTTTTATAGCCAGGATTCCTCCTTTGCCCCTTTATGGCATCGAGCGTGCGGTCGAAGTGTTTTACGTGCTCTTGGTTTAGAAAACGAGCTCCTGATAGGGAGAGCTGCGCCTCTCTTCTGGCGAGCAGCATAATCTCCTCCCTAGTCCAACGACTTTTCTTCTCCTGATGTTGTGTTAGTTGGAGGTTATCATTAAAGGCAGGATGGGCCTTTCTTTCATGCTGACCGCAGCCAGCTTTTGTGGCGAACCTACGGCTACAAGTGGGTTCGCGACATTCAAAAGACTCATCTGCCACATTCACAGTGCCAGATGGTCCGGCTTGATTTGGTCTATCGCCGTCAAGTGTTCTAGCAAGATCAGCGGATCTGCTAGTAATTTTCATCCGAGGCTGCTTGGATCCGTTGCTCACTTGAATAAATTTTAGGACAGGGGGTGTTAGCCCCTAGGTCCTTTAAGCCAGAGCCCGTGTTGCCGCAGAACGCGTTGCCTGGCCCCCACCACTTGCAGGTACGGGTTGGCACATGTCGCAGATGTTGAGAGCGACTTCTGGTGTACTCTATACTGAATTTCCAAAGTATCTCAATCAAAAATTTACCACAGACTGAATATTTAAACCAGAAGTTCGAAATTTGAGAGACTAGAACAGGAAAAAAAAAAAAATATATATATATATATATATATATATATATATATATATATATATATATATATATATATATATATATATATATATATATATATATATATATATATATATATATATATATATATATATATATATATATATATATATATATATATATATATATATATATATATATATATATATATATATATATATATATATATATATATATATATATATATATATATATTGAAAATTCATATAAAAGATACTCAAAATGAAAACAAACGCATAACATGTAGGGATGGAGTATCAAAAATGATCTAGACAAGGTTATAGTTGAATCCGAAAACAAAGAATGACACTTATAGGTTAACGTTCCATCATAGAAAAATCGCGAATTACGCGATGTCTCCATCATTCACAGAACTACTACACATCGCCAGTACCAACCCACACACATATCCACAAACACAACAAATCAAACCGAGTGACATGTTTAACTACTGACACTGACAGTATTCAGACTGGGACAACTGTTATGTCTTTTGGCATCGTAGTCAATTAATATATATATATATATATATATATATATATATATATATATATATATATATATATATATATATATATAAGAGCTCTTATATATATATATATATATATATATATATATATATATATATATATATATATATATATATATATATATATATATATATATATATATATATATATATATATATATATATATATATATATATATATATATAAGAGCTACAAGGTGAGATCCTTTGTATACAAATTCTGTACAAGTCGAGATCCGTTTGGTAAGGTGAGATCCGATTTCGGATCTCACCTTGTTTAACGTGTATATCGTCTTGGGTGTGGATAATTTGGCCCAATTAACCGATTTCCAGATTTTCGGTCGGATCTCGTCTTTCAGCCAAATATCACATTATATACAACTTTAGTTCACCAACCTTCCTATAGGGGGCCGATCTGCCACTGTATAAAAGTTTGTTGAATAACGTAAAGTAGAGATCCAAGAGTTTGGCAACATGCACGTCTTGGACTGCTTGTCGTTATCTGTAATATGAAACTATCGCGTTGTACTGTATCTCGGCGTTACGTTTGGATTCGGTGTTTAGGTATGAAAACAAATGGATTTTTATGGTTTATCGAAAGTAATATATAAAAGTAAATATTATCGATTCACGAAGAAGAATATCTACTCGTTAGAGTTTCAGAACTTATTCATTTAGAATACATTTGTTTGGACAGAATTAAAGTTCATTTTTATTTGAATTTCTTTTGGATTTAAACTTTTTCTACGACTCCGAAAAATATGAACGAGGAGTCATTGGATTCGGAAGAGTATGTACATTATTACTGTCATTAGATTATTTTAGAAAAGAATCAAAAGGAACTAAAAATTTTTCACGAAACATTTTGAAACTGTTTTTCACGAAATTCGTTATTTTTCCATTGAGATGAAAATAAATCCCAAAACAGGTACTCTGGCTTGCACGAGCCTCGTTTATACTGAGTTAATACAAATATATTCAATAAAAAATATTTCGTCAACTAATCAATATCAATTAAGTTAATAAAAATCCGGTAAGTAATAAGTGTAAATAATTTACTAATAGAGTCTAATAATTGTATATACTCTTCCGAATCCATTGTCCCCTCGTCATAGATGAATGAATAAATAATTAATGGTGTAGTGACCCTAAAACGCTCTCGGCTTTTTGGTGCTAATGGGTTCTATTCTCATCATGATCTTGGGCCGTTTGGAAACGGCGTTAAACTTCAGGTGCAACTTTCGCACAAGCACAGGGTGCCTCTGAAAGAATAACTAATATTCCTCAAAATGAAGTGAAATTGTTTTCATTGGTTTTGCATAAGTTTCCTAACATTTTTTAAAAAAAATTTTTTCCTAATTTTTTCTTACATGAGCATAGTATTACATGTGCGAAAATGTTAAATGAAACTTCTACGCTTTTTTTCCTTTTTGGAGCTATTTTTGAAAGGTTTACGAAAAAATTCTCGTTGGAAAAATTCTTCCGATCACTTCGTTATAGGTAAATGATTCACTTGGGTTGAAATCTAGATTGAATTTCTGATATTCAACCTCAGTAAATTGTTCATGACAAGTGATAAATAACAATTTTCACATATCCTAAATCTCATTTGAAAACGTTCAGTCATAGGTACAGAAAAGGGAAAAATTCCAATTTCCTTCATGTTCAAGTAGGAGAAAACTGTTAATCTACTGATGCAGAATAGATAGAAAAATCGCGTTAAAAATTTTTGACTACGGAATATTGTCCGCTCATCTATTCATAAGATGCCTGAATATTTTCAAGTTTAACTTGATATTCAATTATAGCAGGTGTAGAAATAGCCAACCTTATGCAATCCATACATCCTATATTCGTCTGTATCTTTAACTCAAAGGGAAAAAATTGGAAGGAAGTCCTAAAGTTTATAGAGGCCTGAAAATATGTCTTCTTAAGTTTCATATGGAATGCCATTATAGAGTAAATTCTTTAAATTGGCGAGTATGAATATTACGTTAAAATATGAAATGCCTAGTCGAGCTGTATCGAAATGTTAAAAATGTAGTGTTCTGTTGCAGTGCTTATGTTGCAGAACAAGAAGATCTAATCAATTACAAATTGATGAAATTTATGTCTTGACATGTTGGAAGGTTAATAGGTTTTCATGAATAAACGTTGAATTTGAATGCCTTATCGATTATAACATAGATTCCTTATTCGAGAACAAATTATATCGCCACATCGTGGTTTTTACATTTTTATGAGGTGTGTTATAGTAAAATAAAACCTCTTTTATATTTTACTTTTACTATATTGACAAGCACATGTGAGTGATCGCAAACGCATCCCCCAATATTGCAGTGAGTAGTTATTGAATTAGAGAGAATGAACCCCAAACAAAATAGAAGCCACGAACAGAATACGTATAATATAAGTATATCAGAGAATATGACTTTGAGATATAAACCAAGCATACAATATAAAATATAATATGAGACTTCTCCAAAACCGTAGAATCCGGTAAAACAATCGATATTTGTCAACGATACATAATGCAAATATTTCTGAGTAGCATTCATAAACAAGGTGATTCAGTAAAGTATTCAGATCAATACAACTTAAATCTTTAATAGATTATCATACAGTGTAAGTCGAAATGTGAATATTTTTGTATTCATTTTTCAGAGAATCTTGTTGCTCATGGAAGTTCTTGATTATACACGAGAAATGACATTAGTACCGAAATTTAGAGCGCTCATTTCAAATATATATACCTGTTCAGAACATATTTGAGCAATTCGAATATTCACGCTGAAATTGATTGATATTTCGCGAAACAATTACATATATAAGGATTTAGGTATATAATTTTCCACAATTTATTTCTGTAAGTGCAATAGTTGACATTGAACTCAGAAATAATGCAGAACAACGGGTCAAGTTTTTCTTTTTTGAACAGACAGAAGACACTCATTTGAAATAAGTTTTCTGTCGAATAGATGACAAACATTTTAACCATAAGGTGCAAAAATTACTGACGAATAACGATAGTTGAAAGAAATATATTTTTTGGTAGGTATACCTGTTTTTATATTATACCTAAATTGCGATTGTATTTCATTTCCTCTTGTCCCTGATGTGGGAAGAAACAAATATTTCGTGAAATGGCTAGAGATTTCCATATTTACGAAAAAAATTGTAGGAAGGTATAATATGAACTGCTCTTTTCTTAGGATGAAGGCTGAGCAGACATAATATCATTAGATTAGTCAGAATCTAAATGTTTACTCTACTAAAATGAAACAGCATAATACGGTAGGTCAAACGATATTTGTGAATCCATATCAAATAATGCCGATATTTCAGAATAGTATTTACATATCAGGTGATATCATTTTAATTATCACATCTGATAATACAACTTTCAGCTGACCAAGATTCTCTCACAGTGCGAGTCGAAAGATCAATATTCTTGTATTCATTTTTCAGAGAATTTTATTGCTCATGAAATTAAGTAGCGCAAATTTCTGAAATTCTCAATGTTATGCAGATGGATTGATGTTAGTATCAAACTTTTTTTGTCCTTATTTCGAAAATACGTTCATAACATATTTCGAAAAATTTTACATTTTGAATATTCACGCTCAAATGGAAATTGATCTGTCACAAAACACCTACATAGGTATATGAGGAATTATATCATATTCGACGATATAATATGATATAATTATTTATTCATATTTTCATTGATCTGTCTGTCTAGGTGAATCTATATTTTTATTGATCTGTCTGTTTAGGTGGATATATGTTCTTATTGATCTACTGACTGTTCAATAGTTGACCTCAAAAATAATACAGAACAAAGTGTGAATTATAGACCTGACATACAGGTCTCTGCTAACAAATGTTTGAAATGTGGTTTTCTGTAGAGAGAATGATAAAAATTTCGCCTATATGGTGCAAAAACTTCTGATAAGTAACAAAGCACGAAAGAAATATAGTTACCAATTTCGAATGTTTTTCATTTCTTGGCGCACCTGATGCGGCAAGAAACAAACGTTTCGTGAAATTGCTATAGATTAAACAATGCGTTGTTTTCAATAACTATTCAGTTTCGTGTACTTGCTGAAATTGAGTAAACAAATGTCTTCGAATGACGATAAGGTACTAAAATAAAAAGGTTCATGCTTAATTTCACCGCTCAAGTTGTGGAATTTCAAACACACTGAAATGATATCTAGATATTCTCCCTGGAATTAATTTTTCGCCCAGATCGCTAGGATCGATTTCGAACCATTGAAGTAATTTCAATGGTTTTGGAAAACATTTCTTTAGGAATTATTGTTTTTAATCGATAAACGCGCAGAATGTTATTAATATAAAGAGAAACTGTGGCTGCAAGTCCGAACAATTCTATCATACACAAATTAGCGCTGTAGAGGAATATGACACACTTCGTATTCTATATTTATTCACTTATAATCATGACTATAATCATAATTTATCATTATTATATATTTGAATATAAACTTAAATTCGAACACTTGAATCCATAATTTACACTTTTGTTGACTACATAGCATGATGCGTTTCGTCGTTACAAACGACAAAAAAATGCTTATTCTGTTAGTATCTGAAGAAGTCGTTTGTGACGACGAAACGCGTCATGCTATGTAATCAATAAAGTAAATCATAAGTTCAAGTGTTAGTTTAATTTGTTAAGTGTCAATTTAAGCTTATGTTCAATTATAATGGATTAACATCAAGTAAACGCTAACACTATTAAATATTATTATATATAATGTCCACTACATTATTGTAGTGAACAATATAATTATAATTATGTAATATTTTGAAATTCATGAAATGTGCTCAAATCTCGAGTGATTCCATTCAACAATATAGAAAATAAATAATTGGAACAATTCTTTAATATCGAAAATTTATTAATGAGCATTATATTATATGTACATGTATCATTATGAATTACTTATGTATCAATTACTATTGCTAATACAGATGAAGGATTCAATTTGAGCCGAATACCTATTTTGAAACAAATGAGAGTGTCTTTGTTGAACTTTTACGCGATAATTTTTTTTGTTCGTCTTTTAATTCAACCCATTTTCAGAATGCTCATTTTCACTTCTATTCCAAACATCCCGATCGATTGAGTTCATTCAATTGCTTCATCCGCTCACATATTATTGATATTTTTTCGTTTCCTTATCTCCAACTTGATTAATTACCGCTGACTATTCCGAGGCTATGTTTATGTGTATTTTGTATTCCTCGAAGTTCACTAAACATACGATATCTTTTCAGATTGATCATTTACCAAATCTCGTAATTAAATATTGAACCTCTCAAGAATTTTTTCTTATTCTTTCAACGTAATTCTTATTTCTATATTCATGAGTAGCCTGATAAATTATTGAAACCTTCCCATAAATACGCATATAAAATGTGTGTATAAAAGCTACTATTTTTTCATCATAGAATTAACATTCACGAAGATTATAATAATGTAATTTCCAACATTAATTTCTTTTATGAATTAATTTCACTACCACTAGTCGTATTTTGTTATATTTCTTCAGTTTATATCATTTTGGTTCAAATTTGCATTATGATATATTATAAAGTATGGCCAGATAAATTTCATTCATATAAAAAAATGATAATACTTGGCAAGATAAAAATTATAAAACTAATAATACTTTTTCACATACATTACAAAATGCATGAATGCACGAATTGTAGCATTTTCCTTTCGTCAATAAAATATTGAAAGTAATACTAAAGCCATGTATCCAAGCATATCAATATGCTATCGAAAGAACTAAGTTACCTTCAAAAGTCGACAAAATTTTTTTTTCAACGATACATACCGGAAAATAGCACAATGTGATATATGAGAGTATTAACCCAAAACAAAATAGAAGCCACCAACAGAATACGTATAAGATAAGTGTATCAGAAAATATGACTTCAAAATATGAACCAAGCATACAATACAAAATATAATATGAAACTTTCCAGAAACAGTAGAATCCGGTTTAACAATCGGTATTTGTCAACAATACATAATGCAAATATTTCTGAGTAGCATTTATAAACCAGGTGATTCAGAAAAGTATTCAGATCAATAAAACTCAAATCTTTAGTATCAGAGAATATGACTTCAAAATATTAATCAAGCATACAATATAAAATATAATATGAAACTCTACCGAAACAGTAAAATCCGGTTTAACAATGGATATTTGTCAGCGATACATAATGCAAATATTTCTGAGTAGCATTTATAAGCCAAGTGATTCAGAAAAGTATTCAGATCAATACAACTCAAATCTTTAGTATCAGAGAATATGATTGCAAAATATGAACCAAGCATACAATATAAAATATAATATGAAACTTTCCCGAAACAGTATAATCCTGTTTGAAAATCGATATTTGTCAACGATATATAATGCAAATATTTCTGAGCAGCAAATGATTTATATATATTAAATGATTATTTAAATTAATGAGATTGAATTCTCGCTTAACACTTGGTGAAACATAATTGAATATTAAAATAAATTAAACTCTTGGCTTAATGTTTCACGGTTTATTTAACAATATGTATAGTCAACATGTTTCGAGCATTAGCTCATTTTCAAGACAGTCTTGAAGACTGTCTGAAGACTGTTGAAGACAAGTCTTGAAAATGAGCTAACGCTCGAAACATGTTGACTGTACATATTGTTAAATAAATCGTGAAACATTAAGCCAAGAGTTTAATTTATTTTAAGATTATTTAAATGTTTATAGACATACACCAGGTGATTCAGTAAAGTATTCAGATCAATATAATTCAAATCTTTAATAGATTCTCATACAGTGTAAGTCGAAATGTCGATTTTTGATTTTCATTTTTCAGAGAATGTTGTTGCTCATGGAAGGTCCTCATGTTATACACGAGAAATGATGTTAGAATCGAAATTTAGAGCCAACTCATTTCAAAAATATATTCAGAACATATTTCGAATAATTTGGTAATTCGAATATTATTGCTGAAATGACAGTCAAATTCATATTTCGCGAAACAATTACATATATAAGGAATTAGGTATATAATTTTCCACAATTTATTTCTATAAGTGCAATAGTTGACATTGACCTCAGGAATAATGCAGAAAAACGGAACTTATTTGAACAGACACAGAAGACATTTATTTGAAATATAGTTTTCTGTCGAATCGATGACAAAAATTTCAACCATAAGGTGCATAAAATCCTGACAAGTATCGATAGCAAAAAGAAATATATTTTTTGTTATGCCTGTTTTTATATTATACCTAAGTTTCGATTGTTTTTCATTTCCTTTTGTCCCTGATGTGTGAAGAAACAAACATTTCGTGGAATGTCCAGAGATTATAGAATGCAAGTTTTCCATATTTACGGAAAAATTTGTAGGTATAATATGAACTGCTCTTTTCTTAGGATGAAGACTGAGCAGACATAATATCATTAGATAAGTCAGAATCTAAATGTTTACTCTACTAAAATGAAACAGCATAATACGGTAGGTCAAACGATATTTGTGAATCCATATCAAGTAATGCAAATATTTCGGAATAGTATTTATATATCATGTGATATCAGTCAGATGATCATATCTCATAATACAACTTTCAGCTGACCAAGATTCTCTTACAGTTCGAGTTGAAAGATCAATATTCATTTTTCACAGAATTTTATTGCTCATGAAATTAAGTAGCTTAAATTCCTGAAATTCTCAATGTTATACAGGGGATATGATAATAGTATCAAACGTTTGTGTCCTTATTTCAAAAATACATTCATAACAAATTTCGATTAATTTTACATTTTGAATATTCACGTTCAAATGTAAATTCGATTCATCTGCCACAACACTCCTACATATAAGAGGAATTATATCATATTCGACAATATAATATGATATAATTTTGTATTAATATTTTCATTGATCTCCTGGCGCCCCTGATGTGTCAAGAAACAATCGTTTCCTGAAATGGCTATAGATTAGAGAATGCGTTGTTTTCAATAACTATGTATTTAGTTTCGTGTACTTCGTGTACGATGAGGTACTACCTATGATGAATAGGTTCATGCATAATTTCAACGCTCAAACTGTAGAATTTCAAATGCCCTGAAATGTTATCTAGATATTCTCCCTGGAATTAATTCTTCGCTCAGATCGATTTTATCGATTTCGAACCATTGAAATAATCACGCAGTATATTTTTTCTTCTAAGAAACAAACACATTTTTTAAGGAGTTATTGTTTTCAATCGGTACACAAGCAGAATGTTATTAATATACAGAGAAACTGTCGCTGTCCAAACAATTCTATCATACACAAATTAGCACTGTAGAGGAATATGAGACACTTCGTATTTTATATCTATTCAACTATAATCATGACTTTAATCATAATTTCATATTATTAAATATTTGAATATAAACTTAAATTCAAACGCTTGAACTTATGATTTATACTTTATTGACTATAATAAAACAATTGTTGAACTGATTTACACATATATTAAAAATAATACTGCATGACGTACGTTTCGATGAGATTCACCTTTTTCAAATGCTACGTGCAAACTAATGACAATTTCTCGAATAAATACAATATATAAACTTAAATTATAAATACAGAGAAAAAAGGTAGATAACAGGTAGAAGGGATCAATTCATACTGAACTACTATATACTAAACTAAGTAATTTTGAAAAGATTGAGAATGGGGCTTGAGGTATGATCGATTTGGCTGTTCAAAAGGTTGCCAGAATATTTTTATTTATTAATTTGAAGTGATTCTAAAAAATTAAGCTTCATTCCCTTGTTTGCGGTATTCAAAATTTCAAAATCGGAATTGAATATATGATTTTCATTAATCAAATGATTTGCATAATGAGAATCTGTCTTCTGATTATCAAAGCTACGTTTATGTTCCGAAATTCTTATTTGAAAACTTCTAAACGTTCTACCAATATAATACTTATCACAACTACCACAGTTGATTTTATATACACCTGATTTTTTATTTTTGTTGACCTTAGATCTGTTATTTCAAATAGATTTGTTGTTTCAAATAAATTTGTTAAATCACATCATAAATGCCTATATATAATGCTAATTAATAAATGTTTGATATCAAAGAATTGTTCCAACTATTTTCCAGATTGTTGAATGGAATCACTCGAGATTTGAACACATTTCCGGAATTTCAAAATATTGCATAATTATAAGTATATTGTCCACTGGAATAATGTATTGGACATTATATATAATAATGTGAAATTCTTGAAGTGTGTCTAATTCATTGATAGTTTTGACGTGGAAATTCAACACGTATCTCTTTTCTCAAACAACTGTTCACTTGAGATGCGTTAGTTTTACGAAATTATAGTTGCCTGTAAATAAATGATTTATAATGATTAAAAGCAAATGAATAATAAATTATGATGAAAATGAAGTTATTTTTTGCAATAATAATTGAAATGATCTGATGACTGTTATAATATATATAATTTGAATGAATGAACAAATATTATTTGTTATGAATATTACAAACAGTATATATTATATTATATATTGATTGGCTTGTGATTATGAATTACTTCTGATCAATTACAATGGCTTATACAGATGAAGGCTTCAATTTGAGTCGAATATCTATTTTTAAGCAAATGAGAGTGTTTTTGTTGAACTTGTTGAACCCATTTTCAGAAATTTCATTCTCACTTCTATTCCAAACCTCTGGATCGATAAGTTCATTCAAATGCTTAATCTGCTCACATATTGTTGACGTTTGTTTCGTTTCCTTATCTCCGACTTGATTATTTACTGCTGACTGTACAGAGACTATGTTTATATGTTGTATTCCTCCAAGTTAACTAAACATACGATATCTTTTCAGATTGATCATTTACCAAATCTCGTAATTGAATATTGAACTGGTCAAGAATTTTTCCTCGTTCTTCCAACATAATTCCTGTTTAGGTATATATTCATGAGTAGCCTGATGAAATATTGATACCTTCTCATAAATAGGTATATAAAATGTGGTTTCCACTTTCATTTCAGCTGTTATTATAGAATGGTACTATTAAAGCGAATAATTCATACAGATTGATGAATTATATTATCCACTTCAAATGAAAGCTTCAGTGTAAAGTAACTTCCTCCGAAATTTGTTAGTGAATGAACATTTTCATCTTGTTCAGTTTCTTCAGTAATATCATCATTTCTATGTTGATCTATCTTGTGTATTTCTATACTTCTGTATTTATGTAAATCTGAATTATTTTCATTGGAGCAATTCCCCTCATTATTCTGTTTCTAAACCTTCATCAGGATAGTACATAATCTTCACAATAACCTCGCTCAGAAATTTTATTTCATACCCAAATTTTTTCTTCCTTTATTATTTTTTCTTTTGATTCGTCAAGTTGATTATGAAATTTCAGATAATATTTGAAAAAGAATTATACAAGAAGGAAGCCTTCAATTGAAAAATCAAAGCAATTCTATGAGTAAGAATTAGGGTATTCCACAGAGTGTTTCTCATTTTACAGTATTCTGCGCCTATAAGAACCCCAAAACAAATTCTTAAGCTACAGGATAGAATTTGACATTTCCGGATAACGTTAATAGTACCAAATTTGAGGCTGATATGCCTCACATTGTTATCTATAATTTTTTGATAAATTTTGAGCTAAGCTACATTTATTTCAACGTTGAATTCACATTCAAGAAGATAGATGTAATTTCCAACATTAATGTAATTTCCAACATTAATTTCTTGTATGAACTTATACCACTATCACTTGTCGTATTTTGTTATATTTCCCCAGTTTTTATTAATTTTTTTCAAGTTGCATTATGATACCTTTTGTATTTTGAAGTTACTCTTACGTACAAGTTTTGAACTTCACTGAGTTAATCAGTTTATTTGAAGTTATTTATTGTAAGAAATAATGTAATCCATATAATATGGCCAAATAAACTTCATTCATATAAAAAAAATTAAACACTAATGATACTTTTTTCACAAACATTACAAAATGCATGAATGCACGAATTGTAGCATTTTTCTTTCATCAATGAAATATTGAAAGTCATACAAAAGACATGTATCCAAACAAATCAATATGTTATCGAAAGAACTAAGTTACCTTCAAAAGTTCAACAAAATTTTTTTTCAACGATACATAACGAAAAATAGCACAATGCTCAATGTGATATATGGGAAACTTCAATGAATGAATATTCTCAATTTGCATATCCTGCAGAAATATTCGAGATATTTCTCAATATTTTTCGATTTATAAACGAAATTCGCATAATGTGGCAAGTTCGATGTATTTCATTTTGTATGATATATGCCATCAAGAACAGAACTTGTGAGAAAAACAAGTACCACAACGCACATCTTCTACCGAAAAAAATTTGTGAAATCCACGTTGTGCGCGATGCGCAACGCGAAGTATCAAAAACTTGAATGACTAACACATTCACTTTTCGATTTTCCATCAGAAATAATCACAGTAATTATATATCATCTTGTTTTGAGTTGTAAACGAAATTCTGTATAAAGTGGCAACATCGCTGGATTTCGTCTTGTACAGCGTATCTATACAAATAGTATATCGGATCTCGTCTTACTTACATTTATCATGGATCTCTACTTACCTTCATACTTGGTGTATGAAAAAAATTTTATTTATCTTACCCCTCGGTTCATATTATTGACCAGTACGCATCTTTAGACTATTTTGTGAAAAGAATTCAAAATTAAAGTGATTTCTACTAGTGGATCTCAGGTTGTCTATCATATGTACGGATCTCACCTTGTACTGAATACATATATATATATATATATATATATATATATATATATATATATATATATATATATATATATATATATATATATATATATATATATATATATATATATATATATATGGTGGAGAATTAAATAATAATTGAACTAAATGAAAAAAAAATCAAGCCAATATTGGTACTTGAGTGAAAGAAAAAAATTCAGAAAAGAGAAAAATTATTCAAATTTACTTGAACCTCCACCATCTGAATTTACACGTCCCTATTGAAAATATCCCAACTCACAAGACACTTTGGCCAATCACACCTCAAATTGGATCTCAGGTTAGTGGGTATAAAATTTGACGCGCTAAACGTTGGGCGTCAATTGTTACCGTTCAGCCCCCGTACCCATCAGATTTGGGTGAAGGGAATACCACAAGTTATGGAATGAGGACGTGAGTGACTTTTTTAAGGGCGCCACCAAGTATAATGTGGGCTAGGTTATCTCAAATAAAGTAATTTTATTATAACTAAAACTCTATTGTCCAAAAGGCACTTATCTCGGAAATTTGAATTTATTGAACAGTTTTCTCGTATGGATGTTATGATATCTGGCTGCCCTGAACCAACAGCTCGGCACTCATCTCGTCTGCACTATCAGAACTGAACGTCTCCGACAGATAAATAATCCCCGCTATCAAACAGGCTTCGAACTGTCTTCCCTAGTAGGGACGGAACGGATATTGCGGGATAAGTATTGTCCCGTGCCATACACGGCTTTCCAAAAAGCCAATTCGCTACCTCCTACACAAAAAATTATTACCAACTAAAACAACTGGAAATACCATCCAAAAATGCCCTGCACCTCCTAAGTTCCCGTTTCCTTTTCGCCGGCTTGAACTCGAAAAAGAGCGCATGTGCGCTTTGGCAAAACGCTTTCCTATTTACACAGAGAACCTGCACATTCCTTACCGCGCGAAGTTTGAATATACAATGAGTGACTCAAGCTGAATGCATCTTGAATGCAACAATACATATCCAGCGTTAATTGTCCACTATATAAATTTCTGTGATACAAATCACATCTGGATATGAGACAGCTATTCTCGCCATTGTAACCGATTGTCTTGTCAATTTGGATTTTGCCTTTGCTATTTTATACTCAGCAGTAAGAGTCCTAATTATATTGGCTCCGTCCTCACTTGTCCTATCAGCTGCCTTGTGTATGTTGGTCCCTCTCTGTAGGTATATCATAAGTAGAGATGGAAGATCTCCCTTCAAATTTGCTCCGCTGTTTTTAGGTATTAGCTGAATTAGTATTAGAAGGTATAAATAAATCTTTCATAGGCAAAAGCATTTTCAAGCTCTTTTGCCGAAGCTACACTTCCAATATAGTTTCTCAAATCAACAAAGTATTTTTTATGAACTGCACTTTAAGTTTTTAGGTATTTTCTGTGCGCTTTTTTCGGTTCAAGCATTAATCTGAAAGTTTCAGTAACATAACGTTAAAATTTTTCTCTACTGCTCTGAAGATTGATACGAACATTATCTGTCGGTGCATGCAAATCAAAGAGTTGCAGGACACAATCATTCGTTCTTGATACATTTCCAGGGTGTTATGCTTGAAAAGACGTGACGTATTTTCTGATGAAGGAAATGTGGAAATGTGTGTGCATATATTGGGTTTGTAGGTAGCTTGCATTTCCAAGGTTTCTTTTACAATCACAAGATCCTAAGTGACTTGATTTTTCACAAATTGTTTGACTTTGTTCCGTTGTTTCCAAAACTACAGATTTGTTAGTAGGTGATTCATTTATTGGAGTTAGATATGAAACTATTCGTTTTGGACTGCTATTATCAACTAGCAGGTAATTGAATCCAACCCACATTGGCATTTTTTTTTCAGCGTGGTATGGCCGTAAACAACCCACATTGGATCCAACCCACATTAAATCCAACCCACATTGGATCGTTTGGTAATTGGAGAGCATCCACAACGTAACAATCGTTGTTTATAGTTGTAAATCTTCACTCTTATGATCTGAACTTTTCAAATTTGACGGATTTTTTTTTAGCTGAAGGTTTTTCACTAATTTCAGTTGATATGTCTTCAAAAATTCTCCGCCTCCTTTTTTTCAAATTCAAAGTTACTTCCTCATGAGCATCAGAGATATTTATTAATTCAGATTCATTTCGGGCGTTTGAATCATTATTTTGGTGCATAATACCAACGGTATCGTGCAAGGTATCCTCACCAGTCTTTGTTTCCACAAAACGATCGAAATTGTCGAAAGCAACACCGTTACACAAAACTGGTAATTTTATATTGGTTTATACCCCAAACCAATTCGAACTCTTCCACTCCTGGATAATTGATACAATGCCCATATCTATGAATTATATCAATAATTTTGGGGCTATTCGTCAGACTTTTTGAAGCCATTCCGAGTATAACGTGTTCTTATTTTTCCATTGTTCATACTATAGACGACATAATGACCTGACTTGACGGATACACTTTACTGGCTATCAAACTGGAGTTAAATTGCAGTAGATCTTGTGGCACAGATATTTCTCCATCCTCCAAATTTTTCGCACTTATATTATGTTGCAATTTTATCTTTTCAGATTGCAAGATTGATTTTCTCAATAATAAAGCGGGTTCAAGTAAAATATCTTTTAGACTTCCAAAAGAATGCTCATCAATAGCAACTAGATTTTTTGGTGCCAATGATTTTTTATTCTGAATAGTAAAAAATTGTATTTTTTTACCGAATTGTTTTTTAATTTTGTATTCTTATATGTGTGGTTTGAAGTCCCCTTCCATTTCTTTACCATTATTTTCTTCACTTTCTTCTAATAATCCCATATAACACAGAAAAATATTAGTCAAGAAGTAACATCGTCCTTTTTGAATTATATTTTCTTCGATAAAGAAACATATTTCACCAAAAGCAGCTCGAGCAGTTTTAAGGTTTTTTTTTGTTTGATGAGGCTTCATAAGAGAAATTCAATTGACAGGTATGATGATAGATAGATAGATAGATAGATATTTATTTCTCTCAATTATTGCTATCAAAATAACAATGTCAAATTACAAATTCAACAATAAGTAGAGAAAACGTCAAAACAAAAGCAAAAGAAAAAACTCAAGCTATATTAGCACAGTATCTTTCGTACTCTGTAATATCATACGGCTCCAAATTCAATAGAAGCCTGTAGATTTCTTCTTTAAATTTTGTGTATTCTGTTTTCATTCGAACTAATCTGGGAAGCTGGTTAAATAACTTCATTGCCATGTAACATGTGGACTTATTTGTCATCGATAGCCTATGTTTAGGATAAAAAAATGTGAACATCTGTCTAGTGTTGGTTCGATTTAAGTACTCATCAAAATAACATCTATTTTTATGCACGAATAGTATAGTTTCTGTAAAAAAACGGGCCAGGTAAAGTAAGCATATTATTTTTCTCGAATATTCCACGACAGGATCCTCTGTAACCTATTCCAAACATAGTCCTCAGGGCAAATTTCTGAGCAGCAAATATTTTCTTTGCATAGGAGCTAGCCCCCCAAAAAAATAACACCATAACTCAGCAGCGAATAAAAATTAGCAAAATAGACAACCTTCAGCACCCCAACCTCAACATGAAATCTTATAACATTAAGTGTATAAAGAACTGAGTTCAATTTCTTGTTAAGACACACAACATGACTCATCAGCTTGAAACTCCAATGCACTCTCGCTGCAGATTATTGAGTCCGGATGCTCCAAAGTAGACCTACTTGTTGAAAAAATTATACCGTCAGTTTTGCTTGCATTCAACGATAAGTAATTCTCAAGGCACCAGCCCCACACCTTCCTCAAAGCCCCGCATACATCCATGTTCAATAAATGCAAGCTAGTAGATATCTGAACGTTAGTGTCATCTGCATACAGCACCGGCCGAGCAGAAGCACCTGTAAAAACCAATGGAAGATCATTAATATAGACAACGAAAAGAAGAGGACCTAATATATTGCCCTGGGGTACTCCTTATTTAAGAAACTGTTCGTTAGATGAGCAATCACCATCTTCAGCAGAGAGGAAAACGCGTTGCCTTCTGTTTGTCAAGTAGCTTCTTATCAAATTGAGTTGTTTATCTCTGATACCGTGACATATAATCACGAGATAATGACAACTTCTGTTGTAGTCTATCATGGTCCACAGAGTCAAATGATTTTGACAGATCCAAAAACAGACCGACAGGTACCTCATATCTCTCCAACGCTGCAGTTATCGACTGATTTAGCTCAAAGATCGCAATTTTCGTGTTCCTGTTTTTTGAAAAACCATGCTGAAACTTACTGAAAATCTCGAACATTCTGAAAAATTTCAACAAACGTTCAGCAAGTATCTTTTCAAATATCTTGGAAAATGACGTAAGCAAACTGAGGCCGGTAGTTACTCTTGTCATTCTCATCTTCCTTCTTATATAAATGTTTAACTATGGCGACTTTTAATAGGTATGGAAATATACCATTAATGAAAAAACTGTTTATAATGTAGCAAAGTGGCCTTACAATGAACTTTATGCTTTGTTTTAATCCTCATAGGGATATGATCATAGCCAGAAGAGCTTTTGTTTTTGAATTTTCTTATCGTTATTAGAATTTCTTCTTATGTTACCTCGAAATGTAGAAAGATTTTTTCAGCTTTTTAAAATTATCAGAACACTTCAGCCCTGAAAATCCATCTCTCCTACCAGAAACAACATTAACAAAGTACTCATTGAAATCATTTGCAACTTTGGATAAATCACCCTCAAATTTTGGCTTTTTCATGACAATCTTAAAATCACCTCTCATATCATTTATAGCTCTCCAAACCATTTTTGACTCATTTTTAGCTTTGGAGATCAAGTTGCCAAAATGAGCCCGCTTGACTAACTTTATCCCAGTATCATATCTTATTTTGGTTTCTTTATAAAGGTCATTGAATTCAGGCCGCCTATGAGAAAATGTATATATTTTTTCAAGCTGACACTTTATCAGTTTAATTTCATTCGTTTGCACAAAAGAAACTGTAGAACCTTGCCAGACCTAGCAATCACCTCTGGAGAAATTTCATCAAAAATAGAACGAAAAATACTTGAAAAAAGATTGAACATAGTGTCCACCTCCTCAGATGCAATTGACAAAACATTATTCCAGGTTTGTTGAGATAATGAATTCAAAAATTTTATTACATTATCGTTATTAAATTTGCTAATCTTTATTATATGTGGCTTCCGGCAGGGAAGTAATAAATTGAAATCAATTATTTGCGCGAAATGATCTGACAAATGGTATTGAATAACAGATGCATATGATTCATTTATGTTTGTTGATATATTGTCCAGACAGGTTGAGCAATTAGAAGTGACTCTTGTGGGTTCTCTGATCCTAATATTGAGATTGAAACTTTCCATTATATTTAAAAATGTTCTAGATTCTTTACTACTAACTAAAATATCTATATTAAAATTTCCAAGAATAACAAAATTACCGTTCTCTGAGACACACTTCTGAAGAATGTACATAACTTTCTCAAAAAAGTTATTCACATTTGCCCAAGGTGAAGTATCTTTCCTATAAACACAAACAGTAATGAGCTTAGAGGATTTTGCACCCACCTGAATGCTCGAACATTCAAAAACACGAGACATACTGAGCAATTCAAAATCCTGTCCTTGTTTGCAATTCAACTTATTCCCAGAAAAAATAGCACAGCCTCCATGTCGATTTCTATCACGACAGTAGCTAGATATTAAGGTATAGCCAGGCAAACTGTAAGCTTTAAGGTCTTCTGAACATTTCCAATTTTCAGTTACAGCAATCACGTCAGAATCCTCCTCTTCAATAAACATTTGAAACCTAGAGTGAGAGGAGTCAATTGATCGAATATTTTGGTGTATTACAGAGAAATCTATACCAGCAGTTTTAATAACTTCAGATTGAGAAACTATTAGTTTGAGTGTTTCTCTTTGATTGAACGAAAAAAAACCCAAAAAGTTAATTCTCTGATGAGGACTCCTTCCGGCCAGAAATCCGTATTCACAGATTATTTTAAATAGTTCCTCATTTGGAGTTCCAATGGAGAAAGCAGAATTAGATCTCTTAGTTTCTAGTTTCTTCACTTCTATTTGCTCACAATGCTTCAATTTCTTGAGGAAGTCTCAACATCCTGAAGAGTGACATCATCCATGGAGACGTTGGCTCCCGCAATTTTGCCCACATAAATCTATTTTTTTAGGAGCCCCACGAAGTTTTACGTCGTGTTTTGGTGTCTTTGATCCATTGCAAATAATTCCCATGGAACGTCTTCCTTTTTGTTTGATTTCCTTCTATTCGTTTTGTTGATATCTCCTTGTATATTAATTTCCTCTTTAGGCTCATTTATGATATTAATTTTCTTAGTTGTTAGCTCTATATGTTCTCGACTGCTGTTTGTTCTCAAACTAGTACTTACCTCACTCAGACTGGGTTTCTTTGTACTTATTTGAATAACGAGTTCTTTCAACTGTATCCCAAGCAGTTGCAACTTTAACCACAGAGGTAGGTTTTCGACTCTGTGCTTGTACGCAGTCTTTAGGCATTTCTGCTAGTTCCAATGCACTTGGTTTCTAACGAAGAGTTTGAGTTTGAGTTTTTTCTGGATTAATCTTATCAGATTCGTTGTTTACATTATTTTTCGTATAAGCAGTTCCCAAATCCTCGATTTTTTCCAATAGTAACTTATTATTTGGCAACAAAATATCATTCTTGCTTCGAACTTCAGAAACTATTAACTTTAAATAATTATTTTCAATCATTACTACTTGCATTATGCTATCCTGTTTATTTTCTCGTGAATTACTTTCAACTTTACGGGGTAAATGTACGCACATTGCATTTTTCTTGGAAGCAGGTTGATTTAGACAAAAGGGATGAAAAATTTCATCACACTTAATGCACTTAACTATTTCAATGACTTTCTTATTACAGTGATAACAAAAACTTTCACATTTACTATTACATTTTGATGATTTTTGGGAGTTCTCATTCTCCACATCAATATTATCATCCCCTATTTTCCTTTTTCTGTTTATTTATTTTCTATTAATATATTTTGGAATGGGGATAATTTACAATTTTATCAATGAACTCCGTATGATTTTCATTTTGTTTTTTCACTTTAGATAAAAAACTGTTTGGTCAGAGGAAATTAGAGGCAATCTATTAGACTTGTGCTTTTTAGTTTTTTGGTCACAGTATATACAATTAAGACTGGAGTATTACTTACATCAGCATCAACCTCAATATGTTAGAAAGAAAATCATTATTTTTCAGGTGCTCAATATGGTCTTTTACATTTGAAGAAACCGGTTCGACTAACCCAAGTGAAATAGATGGGCTAGGTTTTGTTATAGGGTCAGGTATAAGAGTGGTTGTTGAATTAAAATCTTGAGAAGTAGATGCTTCTGGCTCAATACTTCGTATGTTTGATTCAACTGGCGTTGAAGGTTCTACAGATAAATTTTAAGCAATATTTGATGATTTTTCTGTGAAGGTAGATATGTCGATTGATTTATTTTTTGGTAAATAGTTTTTTTTATTTGAGTTGATGATGTCGATACTTGAAGAAAATTAATATCCATAATGAAACAATATTGAGAATTCTAGATATTGTTTTATTTCTTATTTAATCCTGTACATGATTTATAACATTGTCTGTGATAACCACTCTCGAATAAATCACCCGTCAAAACAACGTCTTTAAATTTAAGGTTATGTTCTATTATATTTTAGGGTTTTTGTCATTGTCATTCCATGCAAGAAAACATATCACAGAATAGTATCACTATAATGTTATCACATTGGGACGCCCCACCAGTGTCAACATGTAAAACGGGCTACCAACATACAATCTCTCTCTTCTCTCTCAGAGCTCTTGTATATTTCATGATCAGGCTCATCTATAGCATTTTGTGATAAGAATTGGTTGGACGATTTGGCAGTCATAAATTGAGTAGCAATTCTTTTCTTACCTTTTTTAGATAACCACTTTCGAATAAATCACCCGGCAAAGCAACGTCTTTAAATTTAAGGTTATGTTCTATTCTATTGTAGGGATATTGTCATTGTCATTCGATGGAACAAAACATATCACAGAAAAGTACCACTATTCTGTGATCACATTGGGACTCCGCACCATCAACTGTCAACATATAAAACGGGCTAACAACATACAATCTATCTCTTCTCTCTCAGAGCTCTTGTATATTTCATGATCAGGCTCATCTATAGCATTTTGTGATAAGAATTGGTTGGCCGATTTGCAGTCATAAATTCAATAGCAATTCTTCGCTAACCTTTTTTTGTGATATTTTTTATATCTTCAATTATTTTCTGGAAAAGTTTTTCCCCAAATTCATAGGGTGTATCTTTCCTAAATTTTGACCTGAGGATTCAACAATTACAAGAAACGTACCTAAACTGAATTGTGGGTATTTGAAGTCTCTTTTCTTTTTTGTTCTAATTAAGGATTGGAGGAAGATCCGTTATTTTTATATAATTCTGGAATTAACTGAGATAGAGATTCAGCTTGTTCTATTATTTCTGGATCTACACAAATTAAATTGCGTTTTGAGTTCATGAATTTCTTTTGATAGTGTGAAGTAATCAATAAGTGGACTGTATATTTAGAATTAGGAGAAGCTGATTACGTAACAAAAAATATAAAAATAAATGTTTCCTTTGATAATATAAGGTGAAGTAAAATTTTGTGAATAAAATAAACTGCGAAAATATGACTCTAAAAGAAAAGAAAAATACAAATTCACAGGGAAAAAATAAAAGGACTTACCAGGATCGAAGAGCACAGAGTTAAGGAGAAATGCCGCAAAGCACCAAAAGTAAAGAAAAACACAATAATCTATCTATATTTTTCGTATGAAATATATATCGCAAAATCCAACGTATGCTCTAAACAAAGTCGCAACGCAAATTCTTCTTTCGTATAAAAAAGCACAAAATGTCAATATATTCCGCATGAAAATATATTGTATCCAAAAAATCAACCTTTTTGAAGCAAGTCTCGACGCATTCTCTCTCTCGTCTTCGGAATTGCACTTGTCCGGTTGACACCACATGTTATTGAAATAGGAAAAAAAGGAGAGAAAGACAAGGGATTCTGTGAATCGTAATTTATAAATTAATAAAAATAAACTAACCCGTAATTGAAGGCATCTTCAATTGTAGAAAATAAACAAAATCATTAAACTATAAATGAATACACCGTTATAACGGAACAGATAGTGAAGTTAATTCGGCATTGGAATAACTGATTGGGGATGATATTATTTTATGCTCTGGACTAAAATGTCTATTATAAATTCTTTGTGATGTTGGGGTGAGATGAGTGAATATGATGGGGGAATTAACTATTTCAATTTTCAAGTACATCATATTGGGAAATGACTTACCCTCACTTTCACTCACACAGCAGAGGAGTATAATTATTTAATAGTGATTTTAAATCCAATTAATATGTTTAAAATTTGAGAAATTCGAAAATCAAAACCAGATGACCACACAGTATGACAGTTAACCTCTAGTTCTAGTATAGAATAATATAGCGACCCGCTATACTATGTTTTAAAGCTACTCGACACTGTTTGAATGTTTCGTGGAAAGTATTAAATTTACATCAGAATTTTTAATTCAAAGAAAAAATCATCATTATTATGTTAAAGTATAGAATGAGACCTTGTCCCTCAGCACTTATTCTTGAGCCAATTATTCATTGTGGGCACAGCAAATATTACTGGTCACCACTTTCACTGAATTGCCTCACTGTTATCGATAGATAACACGCATATGTTCTTTACTGAACACTTCGTTTCTCCTGTGGTGGTTTTTAATGTCACTACTCGGGCTACACTGTCGTTGCCTTCGTGTTGTTGAATGATGCGCCCTAATCTTCAGGACAGTGGTGGAGTTGGTTCTTTCACAAGAACTACGTCGCCGAAAATGATGGAAGTTTCCCCGTTGCGGTGTCATTTTGTTCTTGGTTGCAATTGACCAAGATATTCCCGTGACCATCGTTTCCAAAAATGTTTCCTCATTTTTTCTAAATGTTGCCATCTTGAAAGTCTATTTGATGGTACCTCTTGCAGGCTGGATTCAGGCATGGCGGTCACAGAACAGCCAATTGAAAAATGTCCTGGCGTCAGGACTTCGAGGTAATTCGAATCTTCCGTCAAGGGTGTCAGTGGACGCGAGTTCAAACAAGCATCTATTGATGTTAGCAAAGTTAGCATTTTCTCATATGAAACTTTCAGTAGTCAAATCAGTGACTGACTCTTAATGAATTGCTTTCGATGCGAAGCACACAAACAAGCATATATAAGCTTTTATTGACCGTTTGCTACGGCGTGTACCTTCTTTGATTATTATAGGGCCGCCGAAGTCAACACCGAAGTTTGAAAATGGTCGCGCAACCCTTATTCGATTCACCGTTATAGTGTCTAAGTATGTGGGTTTCAAGCGGAAACAATACATTTTCTGATAACATTACGCACTTGATTACGCCCGTCAATTTGGTAACGTGATGTTTCGGTATTACAATTGCAAATTTTTTGTCAAAATTTACTTCAGCATTGACTAATCGGCCACCAACTCTTAAAACGTCGTTTTTATCTAAAAATTAGTTCAACATTTTTAGTTTGCTTTTATTATGAACATGTCCATGCTTTTTCAAATCAATAATCTCTTGATAAAAGTACTAACTTCGAACTATATTAAAATAATTTCAAATTCCGATGTCTTCAATTCATGTAGAGTTAAATAACCCACAGGTTTAATCGAAATTTTGCGATTGTATATTACTCTTAAAATCCAAGCTAGTACTCGCACCAATTCTTGAAATGAAGAAAATTTATTAAATAGAAGAAAATTTGTTAAATAGATAAGTGAATATCTCGTTATCTAAACTGTGGCGATAAATTAAAGATACATGCCGAGTTTCCGGCATGTCTATTTGTTGTATTTGCAAAATGGGCCAGTTTCCTTTACTATGACTAAACCAAGTTGGGCCATTAAACCAGGTTTTGTTATCAATTGTATCGTTTGGCAAACTTCCTCCAGAAATTATATCAGCTGGATTATCAGGAGATCTTACATGTTTCCATTGTGTAATTATTGAATAGGTTTGAATTTCGGATACCCGATTGCCAACAAAAAGTTTTAGGTTGAATCAGTCCAATAATTATAACTATCAATATGCATTTCCAACTGATTCTTTAGATTGAACATCAAACGTGATAAGAACGTCGCGGCACACAATTCTAGCCTAGGAATAGTGATGGTTTTGATAGAGGCTACCCGTGACTTTGCAATCAAAAGATTGGCTTTGAATTGAGTTCCATTAATTGTACGAATGTATACGCAAGCACCGTAAGCTGCCTGAGACCTGTCACAAAATTCATGTAGTTCTATGAGTGAATATGGAAACGAATTTATTACTTTTCTAGGAATCCGAATGTTATTTAGAGTATAAAGTTGATCCACTAAATCAGACAAGGGTAATAGTATTTCTTGAGGCACTCGTTCGTCCCACCCCAATTTTAATTTCCAGAGTACTTACCTACAGAGTACTAACTTTACTAATTTCGCTTTCACTATCACCTGACCTATTAGTTGAAACGGCATTCATAAATTTTTGCGATCATGGATAAAATTTTGCGTTTTGTAACGTTAGCTGTATCTTGTCTTTCGAAACTAATTTCGTATCGAAAATTATCTTCCTGGCAATTCCAAATTGAACCTAACGTCTTCGTGTTGCCGTTCTTGTCGAAATTAAAAAGATGTGATTTTGATTCTGGTTGATTCAAATTTGATAATAATCTGGGTTCATTTGACGCGAATTTTAATAATCGAAAAGAGCCGCTTTTTAATAAACTGATTAAGTCGTCTCTAATTTTCATTGTAGTTGACAAAGAGTTTGTACCTGTTAAGACATCGTCATTGTAAAAGTCATCTAGAATAATTCTAGAAACTTCGGGATGCATGTGTTTCGATTCATACGCCAATTTCTGTAAACACTTTACTGCTAGATAAGGAGCACAAGATAAATATGTAACACTATTCAATTGATATATTTCATATTCTTGGAATGGGTTATCTCCCCAAATAATATTTCGATATATGCTATCTTCAGGAGCAACTAAAATTTGCCTGCACATTTTGCTTATATCGGCTGTAAACACATATTGATATAATCTGAATCTGATTAAAATTGGAATCAAATCATTTTGAATTTTTGGGTCAACTGTGAGAGTATCAATCAAACTAATATTTGTTGAGGAATTCAGACTTCCTTCAAAGACGACGCGAAGCTTTGTTGTATCACTTGATTCTTTCATAACCCCGTGATGTGGTAAAGAAATGATATGATTACTTTTGTCGGAATTATAACTGATTTTTGACATTTGATTCAACTCCACATATTCTTGAATAAATTTGTAATATGCAATTTTCAACGAAGGATCGCGTTTAAATTTGTTTTCTAATAAAGTGAATCGTTTTATAGTCACAATCTTAGTGTCGCCTATGTCTGAAGGATTAGATTTAAACGGAAATTTGACCATAAACCTCCCGCTGGATTCTCGAGTTGTCGTTTTTTCAAAATGTTGTTCGCATTCTTTATCCTCAAGGGACTGCAATTTCTCGGAAGGCTCTGTGAGTGAATAGCCTTCAATTTCCCAAAAGTTACAAATTTGTTTTTTAGGGTGTTTAAACTCAAGTTGAAATATTTCCACTAACAAAACCGTTAGAAATATTTGTCAGATTAGTTATATCTCCTTCAATTATTCATCCCAAACAAGTCTTTTGGAAATGAGGATGAGAATTGTTTGCTTTCATTTGTCGCCTTAGAAGAACCTTCCAGAACTCGGCTCCCAACATTGCACCTATTTCACCTGATATATTGAAATTGGGATCCGCAAAATTTAGATTTCCCGGCATGTTTAGTTTATCTACGTTAAATGACATCGACGGTAAATTGTCTGTAATTTTTTCCAAAATAATACAATTCACGTTATTTTGATAATTACCGAAATGAATTTTCGTTATTTCATCGGCTTTGCTATGAACACTATTAATTCCTCTAATATTCATATTTATTGTACTTGTTTCTAAACGTAACTCCTTCTGTAGTCAACGACTTATTTAATGACTAATATGAACGACTCTACATTTACCATGTATTTGCATTGTGTTTTTTGATTCAAATTTCAGCTGTTGATAACAACGTGTGACTTACATTATTCGAGTTATTAGCACATGCAATTACTGCTCCTAATTCAGGGTTAGTATCTATTTGATGTGATATGGAGCTGTGATTTAATCTACAATATCGACATTTATTAGGTGGCCTGCAATCATCACTTGAATGATTATTTCTGAAACAATTGAGACACAGATTCAACCTTTTTACAGTGTCTATTCTTTCAGGAATGCTTTGTTTCAAAATATCTGGACTATAATTCAAAAAATGACCTCTTTTACACAGTTGACAGAAGGGACTTTTAGTGGCTAGATGACATTGAGTATGAGTTTTATTTTGATTAAATTGATTCTGATGCATGTGAGTTTTTGGATTAGCATTATTATTGACGTATTTGTTTGATATTTTGTGAACCTTCGGATTCTGATTCATGTAGTTTGGCTTGACCGAGATTTGTTCAGACCATTTAAAGGATTCTAATAAAAAACAACGTTTCTCCATAAAATCGGTCAACTGTTTAAATTTTGGAATTTCACGGGTTAAAGCAGTTTCCCAGTCGCGTTTTGTTATGTAATCGTTTTGACGCTATAATCGGGATTAATGATATAACCCAGTACTCAGTCGGTTGGTTCATTGATTTTGAGCCCGCTAAATTAATTGCTACGTCATTGAATAATTTCCGTAACGACGTATGGGTATTTTTATTTAACGATGGCGAGTTTGAGATTGATAACACGTGTTCTTGTGCGATAATTCTCAAATTTTCGTAACGATTTCGCAAGGCATCCCATGCTGTGTGATAATTTTCGACCGAAATTGCAAATGAGTCCATTATTCTTTGCGAATCCGATTTAAAACAAGGTTTTAGGTAATAAAACTTTTCAATATTTGTATATAAATCACTGTAAATGTATCTCTGGAAGAGATCCATTCTGAATAATTTCCAGTGCATATGGGTAAATCTAAAATAGGTTATCTTCTTTTGTTACACTTCTTTATTTACAGAATTTTCATGCTCATCGATTAGTTGTAATAATAACGCTTCAATAGTTGAATAATTATTTTCAAACTCTTCGCGATCTTTCTCTTGTTTGTCGTTTGCATCGATGGTTTCTATTCAGTTTAAATATTTTCATAATCATTGAAATGTGACTGCAATATAGGTTATCTACTTTTTAGTTGAAATATATTTGAATCTGCACGGTCCACATAATTTCGTATAAATGTGTTGATTCTAGTTACTGCGCTTTTGATTACTCCACGTCGATGAGTCAACCTTTTAAATTCCACAGTCTCCGTCATTTTGATGGATATAAAGTTTCAGAATATTCATGAATTATCAAAGGTACAACACTAACACAAAATATGAGGGAATGTTTACTATCATAAATTGATTTGTCTGACCCAAAGGTACTCCATTCAATCATGTGGGTGACTTCTGCGAGGAAGATTTGTACTCTTGACATCTGCTTCGACGTAGTATACGACTTCATCTTTGTTGCCTGTTCCTTCGATATGTAGGTTTTATTACTCAGTGTGGATATCAATTTGTTACATTTGTTTTGTAGTGTCTGTGTCGGATCCCTTGGTAACCTCTTGAAATCTTTCGACTCAGTTATTTCCTCCATTTTTTTGTCATATTGTTCCCTATTCATAATTAGTGTCACTCCTCCCTTGTCGCTATTTAACACTATGATGTGTTCATTCTCCTTAAAAAAATTTCGCACCTCGATATACATTTTGCTTATATGGTTTTTCTTCTTCAGTTCTGTCTTTTGGATATAGTTTATCATAATGTTTGTTGCTCTGGCTCGTGTATTGTCTTTTTCATTTTCTGGATTACCTATTAAAATATATTCAATATCTGCGATTAGATCATCAAGTTTTAAATCTTTTCGTGATATACTAATGCTGAATTTAGAACCCATTGAAAGTATTGTGTTGACATTTTCAGGTATGTCTCTGTCAGTTATGTTTTTCAACCTTTTTTTTTTGAGTATTGCACGATTGCCGTTTACTTTGCTTCAGACTATCAATTTACTTCTGATAGAACTCTCTATTATAACTGATTGTTTGTCTTCTCCTAAATTTATTAAGTATGTACTTTGGTAGGTTGTCAAGGTCTTGTATAATTCTCTCCTTCTGCTTTTTTAGTCTGTTAATTTTCTGATTAACTGATGCAATTTCAAGTTAATGATCTTATTGATTATTCCATCATCAAAACTTTTGGTCTTTCTATTTAATTGATTGTTGTCATATTCAAACAGTGTCACCACACTTTTCAAGTTTGTACTAATGTGTCTTGATACAATGTCATTTCTTTTACACTCCAATGAAAAAATTCGTCTGTTTGTAGCTGATGCCAGTTTGTTGTTATTCATGCTCCAGAGTTTTAGACACTTGGTGGTGTTTTGTCCATAAGTCGTAGAAATTTCTTGATAAAAACCCATTATTAATAATTGATATAGTATAGTTTTCAGAGTCGTATTTAATGATATGGTAAGCGAGGTTAGGGTGTTTTCGACTCAATTGAGCAAATATTGTATATATATATATATATATATATATATATATATATATATATATATATATATATATATATATATATATACAGTGAAACCTGGTTAATTGGGATCTCAAGGGACCAAGACATATGTACCAATTATTGAGGGTTTCCAATAATCCAGTTTTCCAATTAAGCAGGTTTAAATTTATAGTTGTCTCATTTACAGAGGCCCCCGCTTACAGAGGTTGAAATGTGCCGTTATTCCATTTTTAGAAGTGGAAATGTTAATAAAAATGCGTATTTTTGATGTTATGAATTTATTGTAGGTATGAATGTACATACATAATGTATTGCGTCGAAAAAAAAATACGATGAAGTTTATGACTTAAAGTAATCGGTTATGTTTGTTTGTATTTGATTGCCAGTTGCTGAAACCTGTTTCTCGATAGAATAAATTTGATCAAAAATATTAGAATTATCAATATTTGACATTTCGAAATACTTGTGTAAAGTTTCTAAAGCTTCTATTGCCTCACGCTTTGAAATTTTTACTGGAGTGTCTTCACAGTCTTCTTCTTCTTCTTCTTCTTCTTCTGTGTCCAAAGAAGAATACATAGCAACTATGTCATCATCATTGAGCTCCTCTGAAATGAGTACATTATCATCCATAGAAACGAAATCCTGAAAAGTCACCTGCTGCTCATTTAAGTCATTCCTACATGTGGTAAATATTCTATCCCATTCTGGAGACGTTGCACAAATCTCTAGCTCCTCTTGTAGGCTCTGAGGTTCAGATACATTGGTCACTTTAAATCCAGCTTTTTTGAAGCAATTATTGATTGTGGTTTTGCTAACAGAAAACCAAGCTTTTCTTGCAAATCTCATAGCCTGGAGGATGTTGATTTCTGGACTTTTATTCTCTTCTATAGATTTCAGAACATACTGAACCACTTCCTTCCTGTAGTAAACCTTAAAGTTGTTGATAATACCCTGATCCATGGGCTGCAATTTACTTGTGGTATTGACAGGTAAGTACAATAATGTAACATAGTCTAATTTGGGCATATTGTTGTGAGCTGTGCAGTTGTCGACAAACATAATGATTTTTCGTTTTTGACCCCTCATATCGGCGTTCACTTTCTTTAACCAATCTGCAAATAATTCAGAAGTCATCCACGCCTTTTTATTGTTTTGATAATAAAAAGGCAACGTTTTAATACCTTTGAAGCATCTAGGGCTCTTAGATTTTCCAATTAAAAGAAGTGGCAGTTTTTCAGTTCCAGACATATTCGCACTTACAAGTACAGTGACTCGATCTTTACTCAATTTACCACCATGGCAAGACTGACCTTTGAACGTAAATGTTTTATCCGGTAGACACTTGTAGAATAAGCCTGCTTCATCGGCATTGAATACGTCATCGGGGGAATAGTCGTGTAATAAAGCTGGAAGGTTTTTAATCCACTCATTACAGTCGTTATTGTCCACAGAATTGCTCTCACCACAAACATTTTTGAATGCGATATCGTTTCTTTTCTTAAATCCCTCCAACCACCCATTACTGCCAGAAAAATTGTCAATATGGAGCTTACTTGCAAATTCTTGAGCTTTCTCTTTGATCATTGGTCCGCTTATTGGAATGTTATTATTCCGTACCTGCTTTATCCATGTACAGAGACACTTTTCAACTTCAGGATACTCTGCAGCTCGTATTCGTTTGAGTTTTCCTTTTCCATCAATACACTGAGACCGAATTTTCTCGTTGTTGTTAATAATTCTACACAGAGTTGACTTGGGTATGTTATTTTCCTTACACAGTTCATCACGCGACTTTCCACAATCATAATGTGATAGAAGTTTTAATTTTTCAGATACTGATAACGTTTGATATTTACGTTTGGGCATTTTGTACACTTTTATTCCCTTGTTTTTAGGTCAAAACATGAGATAGTACTGACAATCAAAGCATGCGCGAAAGACGACGCGAAATGTATGTAAACAAACACGTCAAAACGTGTTGAAACCTGATTAATTTGTCTCATTTATACAGGTAATTGAGCTACAGAGTCTCAATTGTAGAGGTAAACATCGAAAAAGTCTTAGAATTCGAATCTTATTTAACCAGGTTCAAAAATTCCCATTAACAGAGGTAATTTAATGAAAAAAAACCGAGACTTCGTTGCAACTCTCAATAATAGAGGTTTCTCATTTATCCAGGTCCCACTTAACCAGGTTTCACTGTATATATATATATATATATATATATATATATATATATATATATATATATATATATATATATATATATATATAATATGGATTAAACGAAACACAATTCTCACTACTTGAATTTTTGGTTTAATTAGCTACCGGTTTCGCGAAGTATTATTCGCTTCTTCAGGCTTCAGAGGGCTGTGAAAAATGCGGAAGAAAATTAAAATGAAAATTTTCATTTTAATTTTCTTCCGCATCCAATAATATTATTTATAATATTATTTACATATTTTTCAACGTCTCGGCTTAGAGCATCCTTTGAAGGATAAATAGTCACCTCACGGGCAGAGCAGTTTCCAAATTTCCCAATCCGGAAAGAACAAACGCGTAGCCTAAAATGTTGCGACTTCCTTCAGGGGTTGTTTGTGTTTCTTAGTTTTTCTTCTTGTGTTTTTCACCTCCAGGTTCCTACAACTAGAACTTGGCTACGCCGTTCTGAGGAGAGCCAATAAGCGAAACACGTGTCAGCGGCTGCTACTAGTCTTGCGGGATATGCCGATAATCTTCATTTTCATTATATATATATATATATATATATATATATATATATATATATATATATATATATATATATATATATATATATATATATATAAGATTGTACACAGGTATTTCTCAACAAATTGATTTATTCTAAAAGAAATATAACTTTTTTTCACAATATTCACTAACATTATCAAGTTCAACTTACCTAAAAGAAAAATCAATTTAAAGTCCTTATATCCTATACAATCTTAACACTATCTATTTCTATTATTTTGCAAATACGTCTCATCTATATCTCCCTTAGTTTGAAAAGGAATCTCTTCAATTCTGTCTGTTGAAATGAAGTTTCTCCCTTCCTCTTGAAAGATGCCCATTCACAGATATAATTCTCATTCTTCTTTACAGTAACCATACACACCTATAATATAACTATACTATATACAAATGATATGAGGAGTCTCTTATCATATTACATCTCCCCCCCCTCAGAGCTGAAAATAGGGGATAACCTATTAATATGTACATATTCACACTTATTTCTATGACCTGAATCTGCTTTACATATTACATTAGACACCCTATCTACTATTTTATGTGGACCTGTTCGTACGCTATCTAACTTCCCTCTATTCAGTAGATTTCCTAATTCTACATACACATCATCACCGATATTAAAGTTTATTTTCTTTCTGTTCTTGTCAATCCTTGACTTATTTATGTTATGGTTCCTTTTTGAATTTTAACATGCTAATTCCCTATCTCTAGCCAAGGTAGATTCAGTATACAGATTCTCCGGAATTATATGCGATTGAACACCATGCCGTATATATTTCGAGAATTTTGTTACACTATGAGTAGTATTCGAACCACTATCGTAGATTCCAGTCACTCTCTCATTATTAATTTTGACATTTGAACGAATTAGTGGTGTTCTTCCAGGTTTTTTGAACTAGTGTTACCAGTAAAATGATCCTTTTCCTTATCTCTATTCCAGCACACTTCCATTGGGTGAAACGCCCTGAAAACCCTATTTTCTCACAAATTGTACAAGGTTTTTTTTCTTGACAAGTACTTACTTTCATTCTTAAATTACTCTCAGTCGTTTTCGATATTTTATTTTAAGTTCCCAAAATATTCATCAACTTTACCGTTGAACTAACTTCTTTAATGTTGAATATATCATACACAAAACTAGGCAAACCACAAACAATAAGATTTATTCTAATTGTTTCAGTCATTTTGGAATCCGTTTCTAATAGAAGTCTTCCTGACTTAAGCGCATAATCTAATAAACATCCACTTTTATAATGATAATTATAAGCGTAAAATACCTGACTCCAATTTTTACCAGCATACGTGTCTGAAAAGTGTTGTAACCATTGATTCCACGTTTCATAAATTGATAGTTTACTAAGTGTTGCCTTATACCATTCCACTGCATTCTCCTCCAGGAATAACCTTAGTATCTGGATTTTGCTCACATCTAAATCCACTCTCAAACGATCACATTTAACCCTTTTAAGGGCTTGACATTGGATTTCCTTTTGTAAGTTCTTGAAAAGATTAATGGAAATATATCACATTTTAAATGATTAACAATTACGGGGAGCAAAGATCCAAAGATCCAATCTTTACCCTGTGGACACTGCGAATATTTGCCCTGGTTTTCAACCTCATACTATAATGGCAAAATTTAATAGAAGCATACTGTAGAGGTTATAAATTCCTTCTATACGGCTAGTTTGAATCATAACTATATAAGCAAATATTTATGAGAATTCAAGAGAATAGTTTAACATTATAATTTACACATACATATTACCTTAAAATCTATGATAATGTCACATAATTAGGCAGAATCAGGCAAATTCGGGCTACAAAGTCAAAAAGATCGAGTAAAAAAGTCATAAATCGGGTAAGTCAGTAAAACGGGATATTGTCACTTCCGGGAACCAAGGTCAATATTGGTTCTTGATTGAATTTTGCAATATCTTCATAAATATTTTCGTAGCTTCATTTGCATCATTTTTTTCATAAACTATTTCCCAGTTGTTGTTCCCCAGTTCCTGCCTCAATTTATTGTAGTCAATGTATTTATGACATACTGTATGTGCTTGATTGTATGCTTCATACTCCGCAACATGTTCCTTATATATTCTGAGTACTACTGGAAAGTGGTCAGTAATATCGAACTCAAGAACAAATGACGATAGTAAATGACTAGCTGCCTCATTCCTTGACTTCACCTATATATGGTCCAAGCAAGTTCCAGATGTTGGTCTAGTGCACTTATTAATGTAGGATATATTGCCGGCCGTTGAACAGACATTCTTATACATTTCAGAACTTCCATCATCAAATAAAAGGTTAATATTGATATCTCCAACTATCACGTGAAACTTTTTCGGTTCTCTAGATAATTTTGCAAATTGCTGTTAAATTGCCAAATATTTGCACTTGGGGGTCTATAAATAGCTGTGATCCCCAGTTTTTCATTTCCCCTGTCCTGATTCAATTCAATTGCTTTGATTTCACCTATATTGATAACTTTATGATCCATTTGTAATTCATTTTTGTATAAAAAATGACACCGTCATTTCTATTCAGGGTTTCCTCACTGTACACTAAAGTATACCCTTCCTTATTGAACATATTTATATCATGCACATAAAAAGTCTCAGTGAGGACAATGACATCAAAATCAGATTTAATTTGCTGTTTCATCAATTTCTTCTGTGGAGACTACCCCGGTATCTATATCTTTTTTTTTTTTTTTTTTATTTATTTATTTATTTATTTATTTATTTAGAAATGGAATACAGACAGGTATAAAACCCACAATAGCATTCACAGAATGAAAAATGAGAAATTATAAACTATATACTTGCAGAATTAATATCTAAAACTTACACTAACAATTTCTAGATTCTATGATACTTAAAAACTAAACAAAACCAAATTAAATTAAATAATATTATGAAGACAGATTTCTATTCTAACAAACAAACCTAAAACTAGAGAAGTTGACGGAATGCATTCTTAAGTGTTCGCTTTAAGGAAGGTAAAGAAACAACAAATAAATCGATCTCGCATGAGCGTAAAAATTCGTTACTGACGGACATTAATCTACAAAGCCCCACATTCTTAGATATATTAGTTCTTCTAAATGGAATATAAAACAAGTCGTGATATCTAAGCCTTACATTTGGAACATTAATGATTGTTACTGATGATTTTATAAATAAATATTATGTCAGACATCTTTCTACGATTATCCAGAGTAATAAGCCCAAACCTTTTACGAGCTTGTGAATAATCGTGATCTGAAATGTTAAAATTATTTCTATTAGCTAAGTATCTTATAAATCTATTCTGAACGCTCTCCAACCTATTAATATAACATAAATACCGAGGGCTCCATATTACCGAAGCAAAATTCACCTTGCTGAAAACAAATGAAAAATATAAAGATAGAAAGGTGCTATTGTTTTTGAACAATCTACTATTTCGGAAAATGTAACCCAGCATTTTATTGCATTTACCAATTACTGATTCGATGTGTTGATCAAGTATCAATTTAGAGTCTAGAGTTACACCAAGATCGCGAATGGCAGAGACGCGTTGAAGGGAGTGATCGCCCACAGAATATGGATATACTATTTTATTTATATTCTTTGTATATGCTATAACAAAACATTTACTGAAGTTCAGAAACAAGGAATTAGCCTTACAATACCTATGAAGCCTTTCCGTATCACTCTCCATCATACTACAATCCTCAGGTCCATCGATCTTTTTAAACACTTTCAAGTCATCGGCAAAAAGTAGGAATTCAGAGTGACGAAAGCAAGTCGAAATATTATTAATATATATAAGAAACAATAAGGGACCCAGATGAGAATCCTGGGGGACGCCTGAGGAATTAGGAAATATTTCCGAATTGCAACCATTTATAGTGACAAATTGCGATCTTCTCAAGATATAGGAGGTTAACCATCGCAAAAGACTTCCACATATACCCACTCCAGCTAGTCTCATCAGCAGAATACCATGATCTATCTTATCAAACGCCTTCTTAAAATCAGAATAAAGGGCATCAACCTGCTTCCCACACTCAAAACTCGACTGAATGAACTCCAGAAAGCTCATCAGGTTCGTCTCAAGATTCCCACCTCTAGTGAAGCCGTGCTGCTGTTCACAAATAATATTTTGCACATGGTGATAGAGATATTTATACACCAGTGATTCGAACAACTTAGGAATAGTAGATAGCATGCTTATCGGTCGATAGTTTGATATTAGATCCAGATTTCCACTTTTGTGAATCGGAATTATGCTTGAGATCTTCCATTTTTCTGGAAGGATTTAACTTTTTCAGAGCTTGAAGAATTTCTTCCAGACTCAAATAAACAGAGCCCAGATAGTTACCGCTGTAGATGTTGGATACATTATCCAACTTTTCTGGGACATCGGAGGACGGCTCAAAAACGTCCTTAAAGAACCTTGCGAAAAGGTTCGAAATGTCCGACGCCGTGGTAGCCACTTCATTTTCGTAAGTCATTGTAGAAGGAAATCTACTACGCTGTTTGTGATGTGAAACGTATTTGAAAAAATTTTTGAGTTTACATTTATTTCATTTTACACATTTTGAAGGTATCTAGAGTAATCTGCCTCTATCAACCGTTTTGAAAGTCGTCTCAGATTCTTGAAAGCAGCAAAATCATCTGAGTGACGGTATTTTTTCCACTTCTTATGAATATGGTTTTTCCGCTTAACTATTACCACTGATAACCTTGAAAAATAGGCTGGAAAGCGTTTACAACATTTTTTTTAGGTACATGCTCCCAAACTAAATTCATTAGTATTTCTTGAAAATCATCGACATTCTCATTGAATTGCTTACCGTCAAAGACAAGATTCCAATCAACCGTTAACAGACCTTCATTAATAGCTAAGTAATTAGCCCTATTGAAATTAAAAAGCTCTATTCCAGCAATGTTCTTAAGATAGTTTTTTGCTTCGAGATTCAGCAAAAATTCTAAGGAAGGATGGAGAACGTCCTGCGCAATTACAGGATTATCACAATGTTGTAAATGACTTATTACATACTTATTACATAAAATAAGATCCAAAATTCGGTTTTTATTGTTATGTACATAATTGAACTGTTTCACCTCGGAACATCAATAATACCTGAGAATCTAGCCTCGACATTACGGGGCTCCAAGCAGTCCGTGTCCGTATTCACCCAATTCACGGAGGAACAATTAAAGTCTGCACTTATCAAAATCAAATCTCCACCGATCCTGCGCTGTGTTATCTCCAACTTACTTGCGAACGCAGAAGCTGCTGTGTGATCACCCGGTGGCAAATAGACACAACACGAATAAGCACTGATATTGTTAACACAAATCCGTACCCATACGTCTCCAGCTTCACTTTCAAATTGAGGTACGCGATGCGCCTGTATTTTACTATGGGTTGCAATAAATACTCCACCTCCTTCTTTTTTAGATGAGCCGGTTGATTCACGATCCCTTCTAAATATACTATAGTTCTGCAAATCAACCACTTCAGCATCAAAAATACTCCCATTCAACCAAGATTCGGTCACGAAAATTAAATCGTGATTATTACATTGTGTACTTACTTTAAATTTATTTAGTTTAGTCCTCAATCCTCGAACATTTTAATAGTAGATATGCAAAGCCATTGAAAGAACACAAAAAGTACAAGTATAAAAGATTTATCAGTCTATATCAACCCAATGAAGTCAGATTCCCGCCGAACTTGAAGGATCCTGGAAGCATCGTTCTTCCGCATAAGGATACTGCCACCCTGATACCAAACGAATTTATATCCCTTTTTCTTAGCAGCCTCACGTGCAGCCTTGAAAAGGATTTTGTTTTCCACAGTGAGATGATCATTGATAAAAAATTTTTTCGATATACCTTCAATTTCGAACCCTGATCCCTTGCTCAGCTCACTACCTGTAACCTTTACTGCCGACATGAAGCCGTCTTTCACATTTTTGTTCGTGAATTGAACTATTAAATTCTTTGGCTTGTTTTTTATCTTGGTAGGCACTCTAGTGATGGAGCCTAGACATTCAGGGTGCACTGGATATTTTAGGTAATCACTTATTTTATGGAATATTTCTACAACGTTCTCACTGTTTTTTTCCGGTATATCCATAATTTCTATATTAGTATTTCTCATATTTTGTTCCAAATCATTAATTTTACTCTTTACTAGATTCATATCTTTCTTAAGGGTATCGTTCTCAGCCTTTATCTCCCTAGTCACTTTGATGACGTCATCCAACTTTGACAACTTCTCCTCAAAGTCGGTAACCTTATCCGAACAGAAATCAACCGAGTCACGCAATCCTCTTATTTCGTCCCTCATAGCATTCATTCCTATTTGAATGGCCTGAATCATACGAAGAATAACCCTGTTCCCTTCTTCCCCGCCGTCACTGATGTCATCGGACGGATCCGTGATAGTGGTCGCTGCAACATTTCTGCATTTCTCACATGTCCAGTTACTGCCCGGCAAACTAGTGATAACAGATAATTGACTTTTTGATATATCTGAGCATTTCCCGTTGGCATGAAAAAAATGCTAGCATTTTTCACCACACTTCGGTCCAGGAGACTTTTTATTCACGGGTTTAGTACAAATTGCAAAAGCAGGCATCTTCAAAAGTTATTATAATATGTGTTTATTTTACGTACGTTTAGATAATCAAACTGGTTAAAGAGATAATGTGACTCACTACACAATACACGAGTTCTCTCCAGCACAGATGTCCCACGACTCGACTTTTTAAAACTATCATAAAATTTCTTACATAGGTTGATAGAAAATTTTCATATCACTGACTTGAAACTTACTTCGGTCCTATTTATAAGAAATATTTTCAAAACAAAGCAAGAAATTTAGCATCTATCAATGTGAACAAGCGTACAATCAAATTACTGTAGCTCATTGGTTTTATTAATCTATAACATTACATATTTATCTATCTATAACATAAGAATCCATTATTTTACCATATACAGAAACAATTCAACTGTAAGAAAACCATATTGGAGACGAAACAAATACAACTGCACAACACAAGAACCTCAACGGAAAGAATTACTTCTGTGATTTATTTCTCGTTCTTGGACCTCCACCTGCAATATCTCCCACTTTCTGTATGGCTCCAAGTGTAAGGTCAATTTTTTGTGACGCCTCTGGTTTATTGAATTTCATGTTATTGAACTCAGCAGTTGGTTCTCTATTGATATCTATTTTTTCTTGTGCTGGAGTCCTAGTTATTACTTGCAGTGGTGATTGACTTCTCCCTTCCTTCTGTATTGCTTGTGAATGAAATTTTTCTGATTCAGTAGCGTTATACCCCTTATTATCAATAATTAATTTATTTCCTTCAATATAAAATCTTTTTTCTGTATTTTCCCGTAGATATTTCAGATGTTGTCTCAAAATCTTTTGCTCTTTTTGGGGCTCTGTTAGATCGTTCGATATGAAAATTTTTGTGTTCTTTAGTTGTTTCGTATTGTGCAAAATTTTTTTTTTCTTGATAAATGACAACAGCTCTACTTTTATTGGTTTATTTATTCCCTTCCACAGGGTGTAAGCATCGTTTATATCCGATTCGGAAAGCTCGATCTGTAATAGAGGATTTATTTCTTGGACTACTGACTGTGCAGTCACTTCATCATGTTTATTAGGGAGTCCAAAAATCACCAGATTGTTTTTGATTGTTCTGCTTCTCGAGAGCTTCAATCTTTTCTTTCAGGATTTTATTTTCCCTCTCAAGCTTCTGTGATTTTTGGTTCAGCGATTCTAATTTCAGAAGAAGAGTGGTGTCACTTGCTTCAATCGCCCCCTTTAGATCATTTCTCGATTCGACAATTTCCCGATACAATTTATCAAGAGTAATTTCTTCATTCGATTGAATATTCATATTTTACCAACGAAATACTTTATTCGTGTATGTACTCCTTTAGTTATCAACAACTTGTAGAGAATACAGATGTTCTTCAGAGTTCTTATGTTTTTTATGTTTTTGGCACGACGTATTAACTTATGATATTTACGTGAATTTCACGAATACCTTTGTTGAACTATCTCAGCTATAGTTGGTGGTTATGAAAACGCTTAGATCAGCACTTTATTCAATTCAACCACAATCTACAAGAATTATTTCGCTATATTTCTATACATATGAAAATTTACCGGATAAAATTATACATAAATATGCTTCTGCTAAGGCATCTTTATGTATAAAGATGCCTGAGCAGCACACACACACACTGAATGAGCCTACTTATTGACTTATGAGTATCATTATATATTCATACAAGTTTTTGTAACTCAAAATGAAATGACGTAAATAATTCAAAAATATCAATACTTTGAAATTTTTTTTTCTCTCTTTGGAAAAATTTATGACAAACAAAGTGGACTGCCAGAAATTCAAATTCATGAATAAAAAAAATAGACTAAAAATCTTGTATTAGGCTTGAAAAGTTTATCAAAAAACAACATAAATACAAAAATAATATCAATAAAAAATTAATTATAATAAATGTTTTCTATTCTATATCTGATTCATCAGAAGTATAATTTTGTTTCTCGAATTCATCTGACTCATTATTAGTTTCTTCCTCAATTTCTTCCATCTCGACAATGTCCTGGATTTTCAAAGGAGTTTGATCTCTGATAAAACCAGTTGGATTTTAAAAAATCATCTAAATGCCAACCGTAGCTTTCAGGGTTTAATTTCGCACATACAGCATCAGTTGCATTAAGCCACATAAAATTTACATTATAAAGTTGGAACCAAAACTTTTTATCTTCTTTGAAAATCGTTTGCTGTGTTCTCTTGCGCCGTACTTCTTCATAAAAATACGAATTCTCGCATCATTAACTGTCTGGCAGTGATTCACGCCATACATTTTTGCTGTAAACTCTTGAACAGCTTTCATTTTTTCATTAATAAAAATATCAGCAATGAAGCAAAAATAGTTTGGTACGTCTCATTTTTAGAAAATAATTTAAATGGTCTAATTTTTCCATTGTTATAAAATGTCGCAGTGTAATCACAACCTGTGAATGCGTGAAAAGCAGGCAGACTTTTACATAATTCGGGTCCTAACTCGAATGCTAAATAGATGCACTTAATGCAATCGATGTGATTTGACTGCTTCTTAGTCGCTGAAGTTGCTATAAAAATTGTAGACTGTGACAGTTTGTGCTTGTTTCCTAGTCAAATTACGAGAACATCAGTATCAGAAGCTTTTATCAGAATTCTGGAGCCTGGTGTTACTTTATGAGCGTGAAAAACAATTCTCTTGTCTGCCTTTTCATGGTAGCATGTATAATCAACTTCTTCGACTTTTTTAATACAATTTTCCTGAGCTTGGTACGAGTAACACAGACGAGTGACAGTTGAAAATATTTTCTTGCTTCGTATTATTGACGGCAAATTCTTGTTTTCCCAATAATCAGCCAAAAAGTGTACCAAATCATCTTTGAAACGATAATTTTTAAGGTTTTTCCTAGAATCTTTGGGTCTGATTTGTTTTCAAATCAGACCTAAATTTGAGGTCCTGTAATTTTATATGGAATATCAAACTCTTTTCGGCTTTGGCGTTCGGAATCCTTGATTGAAGGTGATAAATGTCCGTCGAATATTAAATGGATTTCTGTAGCTTGTGATGCACAAATTTTCATGAGTATTGACTCTGCAACTTTCTCGAATGTTTGTGGCATTGAGTTTCCAATTGAGTACAAATAATACAAACCATCTATTTTTTGAACGTTAATATCGCTCAACCATTTCGATTTGAGATTTTAAACTGTTCGAAAATGTTGATTTAGGAATTTTGAACATTTCACCAGTACATGAGAAAAGTGCAGGCGGCATTGGTGCTAGTGGAAAGCTCAAACAATATTCTAGATTAATTTTCTTCTTTACACTATTAACCAGGAGTCTTCCGAAAATATCTCGTTCCATTTTAAGCAAAACTTTTTTATTTTTGTCTTTAGTCATTGGGACTTCAGTTGAGCATTGAGAAGTTCATGATTTTGTTGCGTTTAGTTGGTTTCTCGAATCTATCGGGAGTTGAAGAGCAATCGGAAATGAAATCGAGCTTTTGTTGATGGCCGGCTGTTTCGACGTTCAGGAGAAAATCAGTAACTTCTGGCGATGTAGCTTTACTAGTTGAAATGTTGGACAGTAATTTTTTATCGAGAGTATCATCGAATGGATCAATCAGTTCTTCGATTGTCTCAATTATAATATCGAGACTTTCTCTCTCTTTTTTAATCTTACTTTTCTGCAAATTGTGTGACGTTTCATCTTTTTTTGTTAGTTCAATATTTTCTTCAATTGTTATCAGTATTCTCGTCCTCATACTGTGGCTGAGCGCCCATCTTTGACGCACAGATATTCAGTCAACAGCAAGGTTATCAGTTAATTGATTAGCGCTTAACCATTAACGCTAGCATCAGCGTTGATGGTCTGTTCAAGTGCCAAGTCGATCGGCGATCGAGCTACTTTAGCGGAGATTCTTTTGATTCCAAAGGCGCTCCGACGAAATTCAGCCACCATAGACGAATTTTTATTATACAAGTCGATCAAATTACTTAAGTACAATAGGCTCCATCGGGCATAGTTGGCCTGGTCAAGCGAAAGAAATAAATCAGTCATGTTATAAATTGGGCCCATATATAATTCCCAATTACTGCTGCTGAGGCTTCTTGAAAACCTAAAGAATGAATTAATTAGTTTACAATACTGAAAGTAAAATTGAGCAGTTTTGCCCTTTTTCACCCATTAAAGTCTGACGGCTGCATTCTTTGTAACCATTCAGAATGCGACTAAATCGGGTAATTCTATGACCTCGTTGATGTCAGGAGAACTTCCATTTGTTGTATTTTCCATTTGCGTTTGTAATAAATCACTTGACATTTCTGAAGTCATATTTGTTGTGCTTAAATATTGCTGAAAGTGCAATATTTGAAATACAACAGCAATGAGAGGGTGTAAACGTTTTCAACGATTGAAATGCTCACTATCTAAGAAGCTGTTCAATGAGCTGTTTAGCTAAAACTGCTAGAACCAGTACTTCCACCAATCCATTACCATCGATATATTTTCCAACTGTTCGAAAAATGTCATCTCCACGTGAAATGCTCCTAAATTTACGAGTCCTTTATCAAATTTAGGCTTTTCTTCTTCTTGTATTTGCATATCCATTTTGGCTATAGCCAAATCATACGTGACAATTATCTGCTCCCGTTAGAATTTTCAGTAATTTCATTAGCCATGATTAGTGTTTCATTTACTACAGCATAAGACGTTGGAGACAAGTTGATTGAAGGCAAATACTCGATCTTCTGCTCTTCACTGCGATCAGTTGATATCAAGCAGTTGTAACCCAACCACATAGGAACACAATCCAATTTTGATAATGACATTATCCATAACAAATCTTCATCCATTGCAACTTCTGTAGCACCTTGGCATAAATCAATGACTTTAGTAAACGAATCTACAGGAAGCAACTGTAAATTTATTTTTGGTTTTGAATAATATAGTCTGATATCCCGTGAAATCTCATAAAATCGTCGTCTTTTACGTGACGGACCTTTTTCATTGACACTTATTGCTGGTTCTGATGTAGTTATAGCATAAAGATCATCAAGAGTATCGAAACGGTCACCACTAGTGAATTGGTATATTATACCAACAGTATCGTGCATGGTATTTTTTCCAGAAGTGGTGTCAACGAAGCAGTCAAAGTTATCAAAAGCAATATGGCTGCTGAGTCCCTTTGTTGCTATGATGTCTTGGTATTACAGGGTTTTTTTCAATTGACGTGTAGTGTAGGTCATTTCGGTTTCACGTTCTTCGGTTAAATTGTAACCAATTGAGTGGCCATATCTATTAAGTATTGTAATAACTTGCCGAGAGTTGGCTAAAGACTTCATTGTCAGTCCTAGAGTCAAGTTTTTACTCTACTCTGGTTTACATCTTCCCTTGGTAATAGCGTATATTATGTCACTACATATAGAAGTTATTATTGTTGTAGTTGAGTGAGCATTTTCTTCGCATTACGTATAAAATTAAATTACTCCTCAGGAATTTCGAATTCTCCTCGTATGATATCTTCAGCAGTTAAACGTCTAGGGAGAGGATGATAATCAATGTTTCTGATGCAATTTCTCAAATCGTATGAAACATCTTCAAATTTATGATCTTCTTTGCTTTCCATCAATGTGGTATTATTTGCCATGATAGAAATGTCAATGTCTGTTTTATATATAATTTTTTGATGACGTGGCCCCGTGGATGCTTCAATAGTCACACGATCACCAAAGATTTTTTCAATTTTTTTCTGCAACATTTCAACTTGATAATCTTTGATGTCATCAAAATCTATTTCACAATCGCCAAACTCCAATAACAGAGCCTTGTATCTTCGAAATAGTTGAGCGAAATACATTACTTTATTATTTTCAATAATCTCTTCTACAATAAAAAATTTTAGCGATGCAAAAGCCAATTTGTGTATATTACGATATCGCTAGTTACTTCAATCTTCATGTTCTTGGGTGGACCGTTATTTGGTCAAATGAAATGCGTAGCAGGACTAATGATAAGCAGTAGCTTTGTTTTCAAGCTTCGACAAGACTTCCGAACCATCAAGCTTTTAAGCTATTTGTTTTATTCGTTGAATAACATGGTCACTCTGAGGAAATGTAAGATTTTGTTTCCTCTTCCCGGAATTTTTCCTTACGCAATTGCAAAATGAGCATGTACTTATGTTGGACAACGATGTTGTTGATGTTGACGCTTCCTGAAATAATGAAATTCATTTTATAAATAGTGATCCACTGAAAGGAATCGTTTTGAGCGTATCCAATAAATTGATCAAGAATTTATTGAATATTTCTTCAATTTTTATCATGTTCGTGAATTATCATGTTCAAAACCTGTTCGTGAATAATCTATTTATATCATTGTTTTTAATTTTTAAGGAATATTTTCTTCATTTTATATTAGCATCTATTTAAATAAATACCAAAACATTTCTTTACCTCATCCAAATCCGTAGAAGTGTGGGATACGGCATTGGCATTACTTTCTTCACCCTTAGTATCTGCTTCACTAAAATGGACACTAGAATGTACGCTTTCTGTACCTTCATCAGCAACAGAAGTATTGACCTGCTCCTAGAAGTAATTTTTTGTATATAATGTTAATATTTGAGATTTTCTTATGGAAAATTCCATGGAAATTTTATTTGTATCGATAATACTTTCTTGTCAAATCTTATTCGAGAAAATTATTAAAAGTGATAAAAACTGAAAGAAAATCGAAACTGAAAAAAAACGAGCGAGAGATCTTTCAATAAAATAGTTGTTTAGACAATGAATTCGATAGGAATGATTACTCGTTAGATAAAAATATTCAATGAATGTTAAAATTGTACGATTTCTACTTCTATTAGATGATAATTGAAAGAATAATATACTATATACTTACTGCGTACTCTGTACAGAAAATTCCAAATTCTTCATTGTATTTATTGCCTAAAACAGTTACTTTTTTGTAACACGTGGTGTGGTAACCAACAAAATCGAAAACTGCTTCAGTTAGTTCAACGTTATGATATTTAAGGTTTTTTTTTTACGAAAAGCTAGCTTTAACGAGCAATTTTTTAAGGTTTCATTAGTAAAATCACTTGAAGAATTGTCCGAGCCACACAAAAAAACCATTTTAGCCATTTTTTATCACAATGATACAGAAAAACACGTGTTGCGACTCCAAAATAACGCTCACTGTTCACTATAGTATCGCTGTCATTCTCTGTCGTACGAATACCGAGCATGCGCACTTTCTTATTTTCGAGGCCCCATTACATGCGACTGCCATGTTGTGTCCTTTATTATTACCCGCTATACTTAACACGGATCTTTCTCTCACACATGTCCACTCGCGTTAAAATTGAAATCTTGAAAATTCGCAAACCCCTATTAGGACCATGTTTTTTAGACAACCCTATATCAACGTGTTCGAAATAAAACAACGCTTTTATTGATAAAAATTTTTTTCTATTATCCAATCAAGTGAACGTAACTGGCATCGACATACCTGTTTATACCTAACAACCGAGTAGTTTGTCCCGGTAAATAATAGGCAACCCAACGGCTGCACATTCTATACATTTCATACTTTAAGTCAGGAAAAAAAATTCTCACCATCTTGATGTTGCAACATTTAAAAAAAATCATTTTTTTAAAAATAATTAGAAATTGTCTCTCCAGGATTTCTTTAGGCAACCCATTTTCAACATATTTTCTAATATACTAAATTTGTTATAAAATATGTTTCATTTCATCATCAGCTCGGTGAAGATCGATTTCAGTTCGGACCTTTTACTATATGGAAAATGAGGTAGCGGTAAATCATGATAAAACTGAAACCATCACCAAAAAGCCAATTCACTACCTCCTGCACAAAATATATTACGAACCAAATCGAATAGAAATACTATCCAAAATGCCCTCGCACTTGCTAAGTTCCCGTTTCCTCTTGGCCAGCTCGAACTCGAAAAAGTGTGCATTGGCGAAACGCTTGCCTATATATACAGAAAGATAAGAAGTGACGCAAGCTGAATGCATCTTGAATGCAACAATATATATATATATATATATATATATATATATATATATATATATATATATATATATATATATATATATATATATATATATATATATATATATATATATATATATATATATATATATATATATATATATATATATATATATATATATATATATATATATATATATATATATATATATATATATATATATATAAAGTTATAAAAAGGTAGTTTCTCGACCGTGCGATAAATTACATAAATAGAATTTAGGCAACGGGAATATCGGTCTTGTGAAGTGTTTGAAAACTCATTTATTCATTACAATTCTCGATATTTCGACACTCATTTGTGTCTTCTCAGGAGAAAAACAAGCTGCAAAGTAATGACTAAAAATTACTTACAATTAGAGTTTATGCAGTGACGATAACCTAACTTACTTTTTTTTATAACAAACGTCTCCTATTTTGTTGCCACTTATTCACTACATGTTGCTAAACTGAATGGCCAAAAATTTTCAACACCCTAGAAGGCTGAAGGCCAGGCTATTGTGTATAATGAGTTGATCGTAAATTTTTTCAAATCATTCGCGTAGAAAAATGTTTCTATTCATTGTATTTTAAAATATTGTTATAAATGTTGCTTAATTTTTCAATATCTGATCTTGAGTTAATCGTATTGTCGGTGTTGTGTATCTGTGCCATTTCCATGTATAATCTCTTTTCGCGATTGCTTTCCCTTTTTCAAAATTTTAATATTTTCGTAATAAAAATTGTGATCCGAGCCCTGAAGTGACATGCTAATGCACAAAATCGTTTTCCATTACGACTGTCACTTTTGTGTTGTGTGACTCTTTGTTTTAAATTTTATTGGTTTGACCTATATAGCATTTATCACATTGGAAACATGGTATTTTGTAGATGACATTGCAATTCCAGAACACTGGAGTGCAATCTTTGGTTTTCGAGAAAAATGTTTTTGAAGTTTTGTATTATATTTGGCGATTTTGATATTATCTATATGTATGAGGTTTTTTATTATGTGATCAGACAATCTTTCAATATTCGGTAATTTTTTGAATTTGATGTTAACTGGACTGGAAATAATATCAGTTGGATCGTTGGTTTGATTACAATATAGTAATTTCTTAAAATTTAATGGGATAGCCGTTCTTAGAGAACAATTATACTAATTTTCTTAAATTTTGTTTCAGTAAACTTTTATACGAAGTATGAGTCACTCCGTTTTTCAAATCCCATATAACATTAGTTTTCTGTTTTATTGGGTGGTTTGAGAAATAATTTAGGTAACGTCCTGACCACGTTGGTTTTTGATACCAATCCATCATAATACTGTTATCGTCTGTTTTTTTTGTAATGTATCCAGAAAGGGTACACTCTTTTTTTTCTATTTCTATTGTGAATTCAATGAGTTGGTTTATACTATTGAAGATACTTAGTCCATGTTCAATTTCGTTAAAATTGACATTCATTCGAATTTTTATTTGAATAATTTATTTTCTAGTGAATTTTAGAATTGGTTGACTCTTCCAGGATGGATTCTTTTGCAAATCTAAAATTTTTTGAAATAATATTTCTTTGATAATTTTAAACATACAAACTTTAATTACAAGAAAAATTTAAAAAGAAACTATCAAACAAACTCTCAACTTCTTAAAACTCAAATAAACCCAATATTAATTTGAAATGGCCTTTCTTTTATGCAATCGATAATCAATTCAATATTTAGTTGAGGTACCTTTTTCTTCGAGCTCTCTTCTTTTTTCTTCTACACTAACACTCAAACTTCTTTATTTTAATTTTCATGAATTTTATATCTGCGTTCTGAAGGACCATTTCATGTCTTCTTGAAAATCACATTGTCTGAACTGAGGAATCATCCAAAAAGCAATGAATTTGCAAATATCAGAAACTGGTTATTTTGAATTTTCGAAAAGGAATGTTTTTGTGCAGAAACTGAAAATCCACAATATACACTTGCACGTTTTTTATTTCCTTCAGATGAAACTTTACTAACATGTAACAGCGATACGTATTTTCTTTCTGATTGAAACTGCAAAGTGTCTTGCACCTAGGACAATTCACCTCAATTACTAATACATTATGTGCAACCAAAAAGTCATTCAACTTACCTTCATCCCTACCAAGGCATAAGAATTCAGAAATAGTAAACTCACACCCTCTGCAAACCATACTTAATTAAAATCACAAAAGGTAACAAAACACTCACTATCACCTACGACGTAATAGACTACAGGCCCATTTCCAAAAATGGATGGGTCATATGAACCACCAGGTGACGTATATGGGACGATATAAGAGTAATATTTATCGATATATTAATAATTATCTTAATTCCATGGTATATAAGAGAACTGAAGTAAGTGCAAAACTTTGAATTTTACTGAGATAAATTTTTTTCAAACTATTTTGATTTTTGTTAGGCTCACCAATTTTCGATGAAATTTCTCTCTCTTTCAACAAGAATTTGTAAGTCAGATTAACTCAGTCCTTGAACCTATACTTGATTTCGATCAGAGACCGAAAATGAACAGTTAAGCGTGTTTCTTTATTCCGTTCATTGCTGCGTGACTAGCGAAAACACTCCTTCTGGTCGCAACGATTTCGATGTTGATTTCCTGGAAAAAAGAAATTGTTTTTTTAGACATCAGACCATGGAGTACTTTCAATGATGTTTGACAACATCATCCAGTTAAATTGGTCAAGGTACTCAATTGGTTTTTCCCACTTTTCTATGTAGAATTTCATTTCTATGTAAACACCTGTACAATTTTTTTGAAATGGTTTTTCGTGTTTTCATCGTCTTTGTTCAAAATAATTTGGGCCTTTAGAGGCAAACATTTTTTTTTCATTCTGTCTTCTAACGTTTTATTCCGAGATGCGAATTTGTTTATGACTTTGATTTCTCACTTTTTTTCAACTTTGCGATTTTCTCATAGAAAATGTACATCACTGAGTGCATGAGAAACATGCATTCTGATAGTGGGTTTTCAAAAAATCATTTGATCAGAACGGTAGTCTATCCCAGCTATCAAAATTAATTTCCAAGGCCTCAAACATTTTCTGAAACCTTCCGATTGCAGGAAAATTTGTGACTTATCTAAAAGAAATTGGATTTCCCTGACAAGAAAATTGTACGGTTTAAACAGTGGCATTTTTGAAAAACCGCTGGTGGACAGCCCCTGGACTCACTTTAAACAAGTATAATCTGGGGATCATGGACGGATAGCTACCCTAGTCAAAGATAACCGAACAGTAGAGAATTCGAGAATATAAAAATTTATATTTATCCACCCATTATACTCGCTTTTCAGTTGTGATTCAAATATTTAAAGATATGCACTAGAGATTCTTTGCATATCTCTATTAATATAAGTGAGTTGTGGAATACATATTGGAGTGAAATGTACATATTGAAGTGAGTTGAAATATAGTTCAGGATTGAATTGTATTAATTGAATAAAATATTCTCGGTCACTTCCGAAAAATTTTTTGTTGGAGGAAAGTTTCAAAAGTATTGAAACATCCCTGTCTCTTATAACCTGATAGCAGAGAAATGGTAGGAAACAAGATCTGTTATTGACAATATAATACAATGTGAAAACATTAGGAGTCGTCTATAATGTATTCTGATTTCCAAAATTTTAATATTTTACACATTGGAATAAATATCTTCACTCAGAATTCAGTTTTATATATTATCCCATTTCTTCTTCGAAGGGGATCCATCTTTAAACAAAATAGTAGTCGAGTCCATAATAACAATCGATTCACCCAATAGATGTGAATTGCTTAATGAAATATTCATGTTATTGCATGTTGCTCCTGTATTGCGAAGTGAATCTGATTAGTGCATATGAAGAATAAACATGGTCACTTATTAACTCAAAATTAATAAAATAAAAAAATCAATGTCTTTGGACCCACAAAAAAAATTGGTTTAACCAATTTTATGTTAGGGAAAAAATTGTGAGAAAACACAGAATCAGAAGCAGAAACGCAGAACATGAAAACATTTCATGTCCCTTCACATGAATTCTTTTGAACTTATATAACTTCATAACATTCCACAAAATATAGTGATTACTCTTCAAAATGGAAAAGACCTACAGTATTACAGATATTGCTACTTGAATATATAGGGTATGTTGAAGAATTTGTGTTTCGTACTAATATTTTGTATGTGAAGAATTCGATAAGTTTATTGGTGGTAGATATACATATTGTATTCACACAGGTCAAGTCATCAAAATTCACAGATAAAAAAACAATAAAGGGTACAATGTCACAGATTTGACATATCCAGTTTAAAATAGTCATCTACACTATAAACTACACATCTAATAAGGAACTTTTTCATCACATTGTTAAATTTGTTAGTTGAGTAATTTCTTACCACTAATGATATTTTATTATAAGGTTTATGAGATAGATATCCAGAACCTCTATGTGACCTCCATAACCTGTAAACGGACAGTCTGATATCAAACCTGCCTCTGGTTTCATACGGGTCAAAATCACCTCTTAATTTTGAATCTGTAACATGTTTATGCATACTTAAGTGATTCAAATCTAAAGAAACCATGAAATTTTAAAAAACCAAGATTGGCAAAAGCATCAACACATGATTCTCGATATTTTAACCTCGCACATATCTTGACAGACCTCCACTGAAGTCTAAAAATCCTTTCTGTCCCACTACAACCTCTCCATACCAGAACACCATACCTCATGTGAGACTCGCATAACGCGAAATAAGCCACCCTGAGAACGTGCCCAGATACAGATTGGGAGAGGCTACGCAAAACATATGTATTTCTAGCAAGAATACTAGACAAATGGTCAACGTGAGAAGCCCAAGTAAACCGTGAATCGAGGTACAATCACAAAACTTCACACTTGAGCATTCAATATCCCGCTAATATACTATCTAATATACTGAAAAAGACCCTCCGAGTCTTACCTTCATTCAAGCACAGGCCATTTTCAGCCAACCAGCTCGATGCCACCGAAAGGGCCTCCCCATACTGAACCTCCACACAAGCCAGCCTCGATGAGGATACAGCAACAGTGGAATCATCTGCATACAGTAATGAAAAGAGTTTGCCCATGTAGCTTGAGAAATCGTTAATGAAAATAATACAGAGTAAAAGTCCAATAATGGACCCTTGCGGTACTCCAATTGATATTGGGATACTGTCAGACCTCTCATTCTTGAAAAAAAATCGTTGAAACCTATTTTTCAAGAAGGATTCAATAAATCTCACACTGCCAGCACAAAAATCGTACCCCGCTAGCTTGCCCAAAAACCGCCTGTGAGGAACGCAATCGAAAGCTTTAGTCAAGCCAAGAAACAGGGCCACCGAGTACAAACCCTGTTCGAACATTTCCAAGATATATGAAACAAATTCAACAATTGCATCTGTGGTGCTGCGGTCCCTCCTAAAACCGAACCGGTTAACATTAAAAAGATGTTGCTCCTCAAAATGAGTCATGGTCTGACCAACCAGCAACCTCTCGAACCCTTTGGACAACGCCGGAACCAAAGATATGGGGCTATAACTTCCAGCATCGTCAATATTGCCTTTTTAAAGAGTGGAATAGTCTTTGAAATCTTTAAGCAGTCCGGATATATACCCAAATTAATGCATCTATTCAATAATAAAGTGAGTGGTTCAACTAGACAATTTAAATTCTCTTCAAAATGATGGAAGTCAAACCGTAGTAGTCTAGTGGGGTGCTATCTTCAAGCTGGGATATTGCATCCCGAACTTCCATGAAAGACACCTCCCTGAAAGAGAAAACCTCCACCTTGGGAGTTCTTGAAGCGAAGGTATTTCTCAGTGCACCAGGCTGTGATTTTATGTTCCTGACAGTTTCGTGAGGTGCAGCTTCAAAAAATATACTTCAATCGTCAAAATTAAGTTCAGCAGAGCAGGCAGTGTTCGATTTTTTCGCTGGCCATTTATAATTGACCACATACATTTGGTGGTCACTTGATGATTTCATGATTGAATTGTCATGAGCTCTCATCTTTACCTCATCAATTGCAAGTCTATACTTGAGTCTTCAGTTGTGAATTTTTCAGTTGTTTGAATTCATTCGTCTAATATATGTCATAGAGGGAACTCACCATCTCGAGAAGCTGTCTCATCTGACGTAGTTCATCTGTATACCAGTGAACAGCTGGTTTCTCACAACCATCATCAGCATAAGTCTTCATCGGAAAAGCGATCTCTACGGCACTCACCAGGTTGTTCAAGAAAACCTCGAAACTCTTGTCCACAGGAAGGCTCCCATCCTTTTTAAAACTCCAGTCCTGTATATTGAGATGAAATACAGAAAATATACTCCTATTGTCTAATATTGGCGTTTTGTTCACATCATTTTCAGTCATTTGTCGTTTAGACAAATTGCCCCAAGTATACTCTTCTGAACCATACTAGTAAATATATTCAGTTGTGTGTCAGGAGCTATACGCGCTACAAAAAGATGAGCTTTTTTTGATTTGCTTTAACTTCTGGGTTCTTACATTTACCCATTCAAATCCATTCGTTAGCTTTCCTTTTAAAGTTTTTGTTCAGAGGCAGTGTTACACCATCATTTTTCGATTTATAGTGGCCTTGTTTTGACAGATTTGACGTCGATTGCGTCGGAGTAAATGCAATGATCGTTTCATCGCAACTATCATCTCTGCGATTTCCACCGTTGTCAACGTTATTTTCTTCTTCCTTCCTTCTTCTACTCTATTTTAACCATGTGTCCAGTTGCGTGACCATCTACACAGTAAACTGGCTTATCAGATCAAATGAATATTTGGGTTGTTTGTAATTTGACTTGGATGTTTTGTTTGTCACCAGATTTGATTCAATTTGGAAGATTTTATTCACTTAACGAGGAAAAAAGTGAAATATGGATATAATATAAACGTGAATATTGGATTCGGTCAACTTTTAAAAGTATATTTTTGGAACATTTTTTATAGAGAATCGAACCATAATCGAGGATTGGGCGAACAGTAGCTCTATATAGAATCAGAAGAATGGAGGGGTGGGATCCCCACCATGTTTTACAAAGCACTCTAAGAAGTGAAACTCCGTTCATAGCTTCATTGCACATTTTGTCGATGTGTGCATCCCATTTTAGGTTTTGATGTAGTGTGACGCCCAGGTAAGTGGCTGCATCAGTCCAAGGAATGTCACTGTCGTTAATTCTAAGAAAGGCAAATTAACCCATTTTTTGGTTTTGTGAAAACATATGACCTTTGATTTTTCAGGAGATATCTGTATTTTATGATTTATTTACCGTTAAATATATACATTTCATTGTACAAGCAGTTTTGTTCTAACAAATGGCCTCAAGGTATGGGAATGTTACAAGTTTTTATTTCGAACAACTGGTTCTGTCGCGTATTTACTACGTTATTTGCGTTGTTCACCACTTACACAAGATTTACGTGTCGTATTCATTCCACTGGCGTCACTCCCGCACCCCGACCATTGTTGACTGCAGTTGTTGTGGAGACGGTTAACTCCTATCTTGTTCCAGATGTTCTCGCTGTCACCCTGGGTCTATAGCCATGGTTGTCATGCGGTTGAAGCGGGTCCAGTTGGTGTGGGACCCTTGGAGGACTCTAGGTTTTTATAGTGTTCATGTTGTAGTCACTTTTTCCATGGATGCTAGTTTCTCATGCGACTCCCTACTCCAGATGCCCCTCCACGTGAGTGTTATAGAGGACTACTCAATGTTGTCACATGTTGTTCTCTATGCAATTCTATTGGTTAGTTCATTATTAGTTCTGTAATACTTAACCTTTTCTCTATGTTGTTTACTTAAATCTCCACTTCCCGAGACTATTTGCGCAACGAGAACAACGCATTTTCCTCCCCTCCAGGCCACTAGGTCAGGTTTTCTTACACCTTCAGTTGTTTTGTAGGTCTTTTCTTCTTCCACTGACCAGTGCCTGTTCCGAAGCTGCTTCGCCACTGACTTCACCACAGCATCATGTCTCTTAATTCGTCCGCCATGGGTTCTGTGGCATCCTTGAATAATGTGGGCAGCTGTTTCTGGTCTATTACAGCCTGGCCTGCACCTTGTCTCTTGTGCTGTCCTTCTATTGCCCCTCGTGGTTCTTATACGGGTGGGTAGACAGTTGATCCGCACATGACAGTGCTGAACACAGTCTCTGCCTGGCACCACATCCGCCGTCCTGCTCACCCACATACTTGAGGGTGGCGCCCCAGCACATGCAGCCAATTCTCGCCCATCAATTGAGTTATGCAGCACTTGGGCCCAGTATCTTCCAGTCGGCTCACTCTTATCACTTATAGGTATGTTGTATTTTCTAAGTGCTCTCGTTGCCCATTTGATCTTTTTCTGGATCAATGGTGTGTTGAAGAGTTTTGTCGCCGGAAGATAGAGAGAGTGTTGTAGATTCCCCAGTCTCTTTAGAATGAGTCTGGGGATCAATGTGGCCATTGATGGCAGTCCTTCTTTCACTGGTGCGTGGAAATAATCCAAGGCCACATCGTGAAGAAGCCGCAGCCATTGCCTTTCATGCTTCCTCATCTGTTTATCAAGGTTCTTCAAGTGGCCAGTTGTTATTGAACCGCGAGTCCATGATAGAGCCTTGGCTGGACGTATGTTCGTAGTATTACTAAACGCTGCTGGGGCTTAAGTGGTGCCTTACCCATCCGTTCGAGCAGGGACCCAAGGTCCTTCTCAACCAGGACGAGCCCTTCAGAGTCGAACTCTGCACCTAGGTATCCCCACCTTTTAAGGACAGACATTTGCTTAATCTTTTCCCCACCAATCTCAAAAGCTCCCTTTGTGGCAACCTTCATCTTTTTTAATTTGCCAACAGGTACTAGACAGAGCACAGAGCACTTTGTGGGATTTGCTTTCAATCCCACTTGCAGAGCGGTCACCTCCACTTCTCGGAGAGCGGACTTCATACCATGTCGTGATGACGTCACCAGAACCAGGTCATCAGCAAACGCAAGAGCAGAGACCCTAATGCCGTTGATCTTGTACCCTAGCTCCTCGGGTATGGCTTCAAGTATATGATTAAACACAATATTAAACAATATTGGCGATAAGGAGTCTCCTTGTCTCACGCCGCTTCCCGGCTTGACGTCATCAGAGAAGTTCTTTCCAATTTTGAGCGTTGTTGTGGCTCTCTTATGAAGCCGCTCAATATACGACACTAATTCCGTGGGCAGACCTCTAGCTCTCAATATGGCCGTGAGAGCGTTAGGGCTGACAGTATCAAAGGCCTTTGCCATATCAAGGACGGCGATATGGCATTGATTAAGGCCCGCCCGAGCACCATGAAGGATGCTATCTAGTAGTGCCGTATTTTCCGAGATTCCACCGGCCGCTCGGAATGCTCTTTGCCTCTCATCAACCAGCTCCGCATCTCTCAGTCTGGCAGCTAGGATCTTGTGCAGCTGCCTGACGATGACAGAAGAGATTGTGAGAGGCCTGTACTCTGATGGACTGGTGGGGGCTTCAGTCTTCGGTATGAAAACTGTTCGACCCTTCAGAAGCTCGTCGGGGAAGCCACCATTGGTCATTACTAAATTGAAGAAGAGAGCTCTTATTTTGGGTGGAACTTTGTGCCAATCCGTTGATACAATCCCATCTAATCCCGGGGAGGTTTTGGCCTTAAGTTTTTGTTTTTCCACCTCCTTCACCGCAATCGGACCCCAGAGCGACCTAAGCCCATGAATGGGCCCACGATAACCCAGTGGCCCGAACGGAGTGGATGGTGCCTCCATTATTGGGATCCAGTATTGGCACATTTCCCTGAGCGTATGTGTAGTGTTCTTCTCTCCCTCAAGGACCATCTTTACAGCAGCTGCTCTGTCACGACGCCATAGGGCTTGGACTTTGGCATATTGCTGGCGGCGCAGTCTCTTTGAAGAGATTAGTAGTCGTTGGCCGCCAGCAACCCCCTATGGTTTTGGGGTTTGCCCGTTGTGTCCAGGGGTACTCAGCTGACGTTGGTCATCCTGTGGGAAGGTATCCCTCACCCACGCAGTCAGCTGGTCCCCTATTGTTCCTCCTTCCAGTGCCCTTCTCGCGATCGAGACGAGTCTAACACAGCCATAGGTGTCTGTGTCAAACAACTCGTCCGCAAGCTGCTGTATAGCATAATTGGCGTTATTGGCTTCCCCCTGGTCCCGGCTATCATGACCTTCATCGTCATCTGGGGGTTCGTTTGGACCCATAGCGGTCAGGCGTTCAATGGAATCATGGACCATCTTCTTGTAATCAGCACGTCGTCTGACACCTTTGATGAACTCCTGGATCCGTCCATCAAAGGCTCCCATCAGGGCCAGATTCAGGAATCTCTCACCTTCCCTTACCAGACGTGCCTCGGACATTGCCATGCTCAGGAGTTCTTCCTCCCCCCATCTGACTTTTTTGGAAGGCTCCTCAAGGACCCTGTTGGCTTCCTCTTTGTGCTTATTGGATCTGTGGACGCCTAACCCTCGTTTAGTGGCGAAGGACTTCTCACAGTTGGGACATCTGAACCCGAGCACCTCCTCTGCGGGATGACCCTCTGGATTGGCTTCCACCCTGGGCTGCTGCGAGACATCTGGATGGTTAGGTGATCCGCCGGGCTGTGGCTCACGACGGTTTATCCGAGGCTGATTAACTGCAAAACGACCAACATTAGTAAATGAACGAGGGGCTGGTAGCCCCCCGGCCAAAAAAATCCTCTGCCAAAAGCACGGTTCTGCCGCCATGAGGCTGGACAGAGGTACGTGGGAGGGGCTGCCTCCCTTCCACTGACAGAACCGTTTGGAGAACATTTTTGAGAACTCATCTCGCTTTCCCAACGTTCTTGTGGCCGAGTTCCCGAAAGGAAGAAAAGGATGAGTGAGGTGGGGTAAGCCAGAGATTCGTCACGACATCCTCCCACCAGCAAGCTGATGTGAGCATACCGAGTCCGGTGAGGCCAACGTGGAGGCTACTCTGTTCAACCTAGTGACACACCCCCGACCCATCTCAAGAGGCGGATCGAGAAAGAGCCACAGTTGTTCTACACCAAAGAACAACTGTGTGCGTTAAGAATGCGCCCATTGTTCTACTTGTTGCAAGGCCAAAGTCATTTTTTGAAATATTGCTTGGAAAGATTTTTCGGATGCCAGAACGCAGGTATCGTCTGCATATTGTACTGTTTCAATTTCTCTATTTGAAATAAAAAAAAGTCTTTGACAAACAAGTTAAATAGTACAGGGCATCCCTTGCTAGCCCTATCGTAGGCTGTTGTGGGCCTTTTGTATAAGGATCTACCACATAAAGATTTCAATAAATAGTTAATTCTTGTAGAAGTGTCAGAATATTAGGAGAGATACCTTATTTTGCTAGAAAATTCTCCAAGAGGTGGAAAGATTTCAAATCATAAGCTTTTTCGAAATCTAGGAAAACTAGGATGACTATTTCATTTCGTTCAAAGGAGGTATAAATTTGTGAGGTCACATATGTTAAAGCATCATCAACCGACTTTCCCTTACGGAAACCAAACTGGAGTTCCGAAGGAGAAATGCTTGACTCATAAATAAGTTCCAATCTGGTGGTTATCAATGATTCAAGGATTTTGATGAGGCAGGACGTTAGAGCAATGGGCCGATAACTACCTGCCTCATTGGGAGATTTTTGTGGTTAACAGATTGGAATTATAACTGTGTCCTTAAGTGAAGAGTGGATAAGTGATTGGGAGAGGTTGAAATTGAGTATTTCATGCAACACTTGTTTAGCTTTCAAAGGAAGATTTCGAAGCATAGAATATGTAATGCCGTCTCTTCCAGGGGATGACTCTTTTTTAGAATGGAGAGTAATCAACAATTCGTCCATAGATATTGAAGGAATTTGAATGGGGTTTGAAGGTATCGGGTTATTAGTGAAATAATACCATATGGCTGGGGGTGGAGGTGTTATGGGAGGACAAAGCTGATGAAGACTCTCGACCACAAGAAATAGTGGCCTTTGGTCTATTTGAGCAGAAAGCTCCCGACTTGAACCTTTTAACATTTTTTCATTGTGCTTTACCATTAGCAGGGAATAGATTTTCACAAAAAGTTGTGAAGGAAATTTGTCTTGCTTGCTTAATTTTCGCTTTGACAATAGCCTGAATTCTGTTGGCTTCGATTATGTTTTCCATGTTTGGGTTCCGAAGATAGGCTTTGAATGCTTTCATTCTATTTTCAACTCAAGAAGTCAGCTCGGGATTCCAACATCGCACTCTATATTTAGAGGGTTCTGGCATACTTTTTTTTTGGTATAGATTGGGTGCCAGCCAATATGACTATATCTTGGAAGACTTGAATATGACCATAACTTGGGATTACAGACATTATTAGATGAGAGGTAGTCATGAATAAAGGTTCGATATTTGGCCCAGTTAGCTTGCAGTATATTGAAATTTCTAGTAGAGAAAGATGCAGTGGGATGTGAGGGACATTGAAGAGAATCGAGTACCTTATGGATTGGTAAGTGGTCGCTGCCTCCTGGATCCGGAATAACGGACCATTCTGCTGATAATCTTATGTCTGGAGAGGGAAGGGATATATCAGGACAACTCACTGAAATCCCCGGAGCTGTGACTCGGGTTGGATAGTTATTGTTACGTAGACATATGTCGTTTACTAAAATAAAGGTTTCCAGGTTTTTCCCATTTCGATTAGAGCTGCCTGTGCCCCACATAGAACTTTGAGCGTTGAGATCACCACATATTAAAACTGAAGGATTTAAATTCAAGAGTAAGTCGCTCCAAGTGAACACATCCATTTTAGCATCAGGAGAACAATATATGGTGATAGTTGATAGTTGATGTTGATATAATTGAAGGGTTTGGAGTTGAATTTTATCTGGTACAGTGAAATATGGGATATTAATCTCGGAAAATACAAGGGATGTGCAATGAGAGAGGCTATACCTCCTCCGCGACCATTACGGTCCTGTCTTAATACACAGTAACCAGGAATGTTAAGGTTGTAATTTTGATTTAACCATGTTTCCGTAAGCAAAAGTATTTCAGGAGAAAATTCCTCTATTTTGTTTTTCAAGTTCAGTATGTTCGAATTTATTGATCAATGTTCCACTGTATGATGTTAAGCATATTGAAAGTAATAAGACTGATGAAAAATATATTTGGATAGAGGAACTCTAAAATAGGGCTGGATTGAAATTGGTTTTTGTCCATCGCTTCATACGATGGAGACGTCGACCTATTTGTATTTGATGTTGAAATATTTTGTTTAATAGTCGGTGGGGCCCTTACCTGATTTACTAAAGACAAGGGGTTGTGAACCAAATTAGGTATTATATGATAGGAAATAAATTCAATAAGACTCTGAACAAATTCTGTGTTATTAGCGTGACGTTGGTTGGTAATGAAGTTGAGAACTTCTTCCTTGGAAAGAGCCGAAGTAATTGAAGACGCTTGATTGGAGTCGTTTTCAGATTTTTCATTGTTCATAAGAATAGAGGCAGAATTAAAACAACTTGTAGAAAGCATGAGAATATTGTTATGTGCCATTTTATCATAACCTCCTGATAATGTTTGAGGTTTCCTTTCCTTGGTAACTGAAGTAAATGAAGGTGTAATAGTCTCAGTAGTATTTCTTTGTAGTTTTTTTCTGTTATGTGCCGAAACGATTTGCGCATGCTGCGGAGAATGAGTACACCTCTGGGTAGATATAGGGGGTCCATTTGGAAGGTAATAGATGGACCTTCGAACATTCGAGAAGTCGGACATGATCCTGAAGTGTATGCTTTTGGTACTAGTTTAACTGCTTCAGAGTAGGATATATTTTCTAATGCAATAATATTATTGATTTGTTTTTGGCGGTCATATTCTGGGCCATTGCGATCCGTTGATGCATGTGTTGCTGAACAGAACACACATTTTGGAGTTAAATTAGTTCCACAGTTCTCCTCTTCGTGATTTTCAGCACAATTACGACACCTTTTATTACCTTTGCAATTAAACTTAGTATGTCCATATCTCAAATATCGATATCATTGTATCACGGGGCCAATGTATAGTGAGACCTTTTTGACACATCTTCAAATACCTATCTTTTCCGGAAGATTTTTACCTTCGAAGGTGAGTAACCAAGATTTTGATGGTTGATATGTAACCTCTTCCCCGTTAAATATTCTCTTGTTCAATTGTTTTGCATCGATTATTTCGACTCGTGAGTGAGCTGTATTAATAATATCTTCTCGAGTTATAGATGGACCCACATCATTAACAACTCCCTTACTAGTTAGAAATCTTATTGGGAAATATATATATATATATATATATATATATATATATATATATATATATATATATATATATATATATATATATGTATATATATATATATATATATATATATATATATATATATATATATATATCCATGCTCTTTTCATTTATAAAAGGAGTATTTATAAGAAATTGATCAGCTATAGTTGATGAATAAAACTCAATCGCTATTCGTGATTTTACCCTTTTTAGTAATATTCTTAATGTTTGTAATTCCGAATTTGGTCGACCTTTCATAGGATGTATATTACCTATGTTAGATTCAGTTTTTGACTTTAACATTACCATAAATGGACCAGTATCGTGTAAAGCATATTTTAAGTTTAATTTAGTTCTGAAGTTGTAAATAATCGTTACTGGTTCTTGAATAGGTTTTGATTTATATTTTTTCGAGCTGTTATTAGTGTCGGCATTATTTGTATTATTATTATCGTCATTAATCTGAGGAATGGATAGGGTTATGTTTTTCTCCACTTTCTGAAACTTTATGTTTACACATACCTGCTAGAACCTGGGATGAATTTTCGGTTTCATTATTTATCTCGAGATGATCACTAAATTGAGCTTTAATCAATTAATTTTTCTAGAAAGTACAGACACATCTGCTGGTGAAAATTTGTTCAAGGTCAAATCATCTGCATGTCCTTCGATAAATATTGTTTTTAACGTTCTAAGTGAATGCGGCGTTAATTTTCCAGCTAAAAGAGGAGAAAAAGGAGAATTGTGGGACCCTTTGGTCCCCCCAGACTCTGAGTCCCTCAAGAGTTATAGATTAGGTTTAGAATTAATTTACCACTATAAAAAATGTTTAATAGATTCGTTTCCACACAATTTTATGTGAATAAAACCATACAAATCCACACTATTGCTGATAATTCTTTTGCTATTGTGGAATAATTCATTTCCGTTGCGTTAAGTGTTCTCTATGCGTATGCTATAGTGTGTCCTTCTTGTGATAATAAAGCACCAAAGCGTAGTCCGTGGGCACTCCACGGACTACTAGAGGCTCTAATAATACCTTTTTGTAACATATCGTTAACTTGTCTTTGTACTTCTTCTTTATGACTGTAAGGGTATCTGTATGATTTGGCATGTATATTGGTATTTCATCCGTTGTTTTAATTTTATGTTTAATATTTGACGTGAAAGTTAATGGATCTCCTGGTTTTGAAAATATATCATGAAATTCTTGGCGTAGTTTTGTTATGCTTGTTTGTTCTTCTGAATTCATATGTTCTGTTCTAATGAAATTTTTAACGTCAATTTTATTCTTTTGTTTTTGGGAATAGCATTTTCCTTTTGATTTAAATTGTTGCAATTGTGCGTTTCGTATAGCGAATTAGAAAATGGGTACGCAATAAGGGGTTTTGTCAAAATATTTGTAATAGCTCCGTTCGTAGGATTAGTTATTTCCACATTCGCATATCCATTATTTGCGATGGTTAATGTCTCAGGTATACGTAGTACTCCTAAATTTGTTTCGCTTACTAAAATTTCTCCGTTGGGAATTGTTACTGGAAGGCTTTTAAGTAATTTTTCGATTGGTCCTATCCTAAATTCAAATTCTTTATCTCCAGGTGTTCTAAATTTTATTGGAATATTTACATTGTCGTTGAATAATATACAATTAGAAAAGTCTATATTTAGATTCATTGCCATAATATCTGATAGTCCTAATATACCGTCGAAGAATTCATGGAAGTCGTATAAGATAAAGTCTGGTGAATATGATCCGAGGCTTCTATACAAAAATTTTCATTTTCTCTGATTTGATTTTGACACATTGGATTGTTTAGACATTTATCATTACTCGGAATTCTAGGGTCATTCATTTCGTTTAAATCATATTCAGGATTATTCTCTGGTTGTTCATGATCATAATTATATAATTCTTCTGATATAGAGTTTCTATTTTGATTATAATTATCGAACTGATTTTTCAAATTGTTCCTATATGAATTGTGAGTATTTTGTTTACTGAATTTACTATTACAAGATGGATTTCTACTTGTTGTTGACATAGGTGCTGGATTTGGCATTTGATTCCTTTGAATCTGATTTGGTCTGAACACATTTTGTGGTCTACCGAAGACTTGTGAATTTGTTGGATATTTATCTTGGTTGACTCGGAAATGTTGATTTGAAATTATTAAAATATTGACTTTGGTTTGGATAATTCTGATAATCGTTAAATTTCGTATTAACTTGTTGATAATTCGGATTTTGATAATTTGGTTGATAGCGTGAATTATTGTATGAATAATTTGGTTTTTGATGATCATTTCTTTCACAATTTTCTTTTCGAAAACTGTTATTTGAATTACCGTACAATCCTTCAAAATTATTAAATTCATCTACGTAAGCTATTGCATCTTCTATCGAATCTAATTTCTTCAGGTGCTTATTATGACGAAGTACACCTGTACATCCTCCAATGAAAGTATCTAATGCTATTTCATCGCAATATTTAATTAATAATTGATGAGGCCGATACTTGATGTAAATCGATAAACATAATAAAACAATTGTTAAACTGATTTACACATATATTAAAAATAGTACTGCATGTCGTACGTTTCGATGAGATTCACCTTTTTCAAATGCTACGTGCAGACTAATGACAATTTCAATGAGAAATTGTCATTAGTCTGCACGTAGCATTTGAAAAAGGTGAATCTCATCGAAACGTACGTCATGCAGTATTATTTTTAATATATGTGTAAATCAGTTTAACAATTGTTTTATTATGCAATGTTTAATTTTTAATAATTTTTCGTTACTGTTATATTATTGGCATTACTAATTCTTTGAGCATTACTTCTTAATAATTGTAGTCTCGTTCCAAAGTCATGCATAGTTTCGTTTCTCTGAGGTATAGTTCTTGTTAGTTCTTGGATTAAACAATCTAAATTTCTCCTATCTGAAAATAATTGTTTTAACGCTGATTTTATGTCATTCCAGGAAAGTAATTCTGCACGAATTCCTACACGTAATTCTGCTTTTCCGATCAATTTTTCTTGTGTACATTCTAATACTAGTTTATTCAAGCTTTCGTTATTGTGAACATTGTAGTTGTTTACTAATTTATCACAACTTGTTAAGAATTTATTTAATGTGTTTGGATCGACGTCATATGGTTTAATATTTCTCAATTTGAATTTGAGAACTTAATTAATTAAATTAATTTGTATTGGTTCTTGAGCTGGGGGATTCATGTTTATATTTCAATTTCTACTTATTTGCGATTTTCCTTTCATAGATGATTGTTGAAATTTAATGAGTGAATTTTCAATGCTACTCATTCACTCATTTACTAGTTATGTATTGCAATATTTGTTTGATTATGTTCTTCAACGAAATAATCTCTTATTCAAATATATTATGTATTATATTTGTAACAATATTAATTTATTTTTCTCTTTGCTTTCCTTACTTCACTTAAAATTATCTCCCTATCTTAAAACTAAGTAGGAGAGGCGAAAGGAACTTTTGACACTTACAGTTTTAGCCTGGAGCACGAAGTTTCTTCCCCGACTTCTTCTGTCTACTGTGGATTGGATAGCTTCTTCTTCTCACTGTTGAAGAATCTTTCTTCTTGCAGATACGCGCTAAAGTGTTGAGACACCAAGTTGCAAAAGTCACTTTCTTCCGATAAGAACTTAACAGTTGAAAAAGTTAGTCTTACGGCACAACGCGAATTCTTCCTTTTCTCGACTGATTGTATCGAAATCATTCGTTTTAAAACCACACGTATCCTACCGACTGCCCCAATTATAATTCCTTCGAAGCAAGAAGAGTTTTAAAACAATTTTTATTTATTATTTCAAATTAGAAGTAATACAGTATGATGCGAGTTTGATGAGAGCTAAGTTTGAAGTCATATATGAGAGTGCAGTTGCTTAACAAGTAAACTTTTTCAAAAAAATAAAGGTATTATTCTAATTATAGAAATGCATGCTGGCTATTTTATATAGTTTGTTGTTTCTTCAATTTCGAATATATGGATTTTACAGCATTGTCGCGTTTACTTAAAATGTATAAGTCTGTGATAAAATTTCCCTCATCGACAAGTTGCGTGGTTATCCATGGATGTTTTATATGTTTCTTCTTGTGACGACGAACAAGAGGAAATGCCATCTCAAATATGCTCTTAAATGTAGCAAAAATGTTGTGAACTTACCAGCAACGTCTGCCTCCCCAGTGACGTCTTTCCACGTTTTACTCAACATGAGATATCGAAAGTTATTCATATTTTCAGATGAAAAAATTCTTTTTCTGATATAAGTACCGAACACCCGCCCATCTATATCATCATGCAACACATCAAGCATTTGCGCTGAGTGGTGCGATAAGGAATTGTCAACAGTCAACGATCGAAATTGAACACGAAAATTCAACATCATGTTGTCTATCAGTGTCTTAGAGTTACCATGATGTCTTGAATGACCAACAAAGCACTTATCATAGCCATACGACAGACATAGATTCACAAAATCCCTTGTCGTCGCATAAGTGTTATCCCTAAAATCTATATTAAAATCTTCAGCTACAGCTCAACTTGAATCAAGAACCCTCAACAAATTCTCGAAATTATCGAAAATCCAAAGTATCCAAAGTAATCGAAAAAGACCTTAATGTCACCAATTGCGGCTCTATATACACACATTATCATCATCATCGTATAGCGCTACAACCCTGTGTGGGTCTTGGCTGACTGTACAACCTTTTTCCAGAAGACCCCGTCTTCCATCAACCTGTAGTCAAAAAGGAATGTTCATTTTTCGGAGGTCTGATCTTATGTTGTCCCTACAACGCATTCTGGGGCGTCCGAGTGGTCTTTTGCCTATCGGGGTCTCTTTCCATGCCTGTTTCACCAGTCTTTCGTCATTCATTCTTTGCACATGTACTGCCCACTTTGATCTCTGGGATTTGATCTCTTGCACAATGTCACTATCGTTGTACAGCTCTTGGACCTCTGTGTTAGTTTTAATGCGATATCGGTTGGTCGTCGGATCATGGTGGGGTCCAAATATCTTTCTCAGGATTTTTTGGTCGAAGCATCTGAGTTTATCTTCATTTGCTTTGGTCATTGTCCACGTTTCGTTTCCATAAATTATGATGGGTATGACGATGGTTTTACACACTTTGATTTTTGAGGTCCTTGTTAGATTTTTCGACTTCATAAGGCTATTGAGTGCGAATAGACAGCGGTTTGCAGACTGGATTCTTCCTTTAATTTCTTCAGTAACGTCGTTGTCAGCTGTAATTGTGGCGCCAAGGTACTTGAAGCGTTCTACTATTTCGAAATTGAAGTTGTTCACTGTTATGTTTTGTCCTAGTCTATCTCTTCGTGCCGTTCTATTTATGCACGTGTACTTCGTCTTCTCTTTGTTGACCATTAGTCCTACTTCACTTGTTGTTCTCTCGATCTTGTTGAAAATGTTCTTTACCGTTACAACAGAGTCCCGGATGAGGTCGATATCATCTGCGTATGCTAAAATAACTAGGGACCTTTCGCTGTTAGTAATTCAGTTTTTATCTCGGTTGCTCTCACAGCTTTTTCTAGGGCGAGGTTGAACAATAGTTGTTCTAGTCCGGAATCCATTTTAAAGCTGTTGGATAGGTTATTGTTTACCCGCACTTTAGATAATCCTAAATTCAATTTAGATATACACACGCAACTGACAATTTCACTGATTTCTCGGTTATCTTCACCGCTATCACTTCATCACCCTATCTATACAAGAAACACCCGTCAACTCAACCCCTTTAAACCTAATGTCTTTTCGAACAAAAATCATTACACCACCACCATTCATAGAATTTCTACTACAATATGAGGTCACATTATAATTATTCACAAATAAGTTATTTGCTTCATCATCTTTCAACCAGGTCTCGCTAAGACATAAAACCCCCGTATTGTCAAGCGAATGCAGGAATATCTCCAGTTGTATAATTTTATTTCTTATGTTCCTAATATTCAGATTTAAAATTCTCAGAGAACCTTTAGTTGGGTTCAGATGAACTTTGGAATCTCGCAGATCCTCGAAAAAACATGTAACCCCTAACGATAACACTCTTTGGCCACACATCTGGTTTCTGAAGATCTTCCAGAATATCATACTCAGTACATACCTCAAAGGATAATCTGTGAGATTCATCCCTCTTAGTCAACAGCTCCACTGAAAATGAGTAATTCGGAAACTTTTCTTTTGAGTATTTTTATATATCACCAGCATTAGTTCCCGCACTGACTCCACCGACATGAAGATGAGCACGCTACACTGCACCAGCAAAACTCTGCCCGAAACCATGCTCTTGGCTACAGCAAATTAATTCAGTTTCATAATTTCTTGGAGTTCTCCTCACATTGTATACCTTTTGGTCACTCCTGGGTTTCGACTCTCCCTCGCCAATCCTAATTTTTGCCTCAACAATTTCGTTATCCTCAGCAACACAACCCTGGTCGTATTGTCGAGAAACAGATGTAGCTGCGGCAACATCGCTCTTCAATTTGCCTACTTTTGGATATTCTGTTTTTCCATTTCGTTCTGCTTCCATAAGTTCAATTATCGTTTCTTGATTCGATGTAGTCCTTTCGAGTTCCCACACCAATCTCCTGAATGCATCGCTTTTCACATTTGCGATCTTGAGTGAGCACTTCAATTATGTGACTTTATTTGAGACTTTTAGGTTATTTACTTCCTCCTGACGACTTTCATTGGATTCATCCAATTGCTTAACTACAAACTTTCTCACATTATCACTGACTATTTGAATATTTCCTGATGGTTATGTTACGGATTTTTCATTACTTGATTGATCTCTAGTTCGAGATTTGATATTCAAATTTTCTGACGGTTTATGATCGGTGGAAACCGTGAGTGTTTTATCCAATAACCAATATTGCCAGTAATTTATTATTTCTTTGATTGCTAGACATTCTAAATATATTGCTTTTTTCTTTTTTGTGATTCGTTCAATTTTTTTGAGGAATATGCTACTGGTTTTTCTGTTTTGTCTTCTTCAGGATTGCTCCTATGCCTTCTATTGATGCATCCGTATACATTTTTATGGGCAAATCATGATCAGAAATTGCCAGTACTGGTTCAGAGCATAATATATTTTTTTTAATTTTAAATGATTCTTGACATTCTGAATTGAATGACCAATTGAATTTTGTATTTTTTTCTCAACAAATTGTGTGAAATTTCTAATACTATTGCTGCTCTAGGTATGTACTCCTGATAAAAATTGATTTTTCCTAGGAACGATCTAACATCCTTCTGTGTTTTTGGTATTGGAAATTCTTTTATTGAATTAAGATTATTGAACCGATAAGGACTGAACTTCCGCTTTTGGAGAAGCTGATTTCGTAATTTAGATATTATTAAAATGAAATTAATTCCAATTAGAAAAAGAAAAAGAAAATCAAATAATTACTAATTTTCATAAAATTTAACAGTGAGACTTACCAGGTATACAGGATGTAAGGAAACTGACGGAAGGAGATGATTTCACTTCCACAAGTCTGAGTTTTCTTCAAACCGTTTTGGTTTATCACAATTTTATTGTAGTCTGGTACCGAAAGAAGTAATATAATACTCAATTATAGTCTTAAAAAATATATATGTTTAAAATATATATTTTAAACATATATATTTATAAAACATATAAAAATATATATATGTTTTCTGTTTACTATATCTCGAACTGTAGTTCGAGATATAGTAAACAGAAAAAAAAAGAATATTTTGAAAAATTGTAGTTCGAGAAAAATGAGAAGACTCCCGTCTTGATTCACTTTCTTCAACGGCCTTATTTTTTCTTCTCGCTCTCTGTCGCACGTTTCTTCTCTGTCCTTTTGAAACAGGTGGTGATAAGCATATGGGAGGAATACATACAGGGGAGCGTAAAAGGTGTAAAGCTATGAAAAATCTCTTTTTAGTACAGTGAAAGATTCAAGAAAAGAAAAAGTAATGAAAAATGTAAAGTATTCGAATATGTTTGATACAGTGGGTCATTTTTCAAAATTTTCCTCTCAAAAGAATGAAAGCGACGTAAAGCAAGAAGTCGGGAGTCCCCAAAATTTGGGCATGTAAGCTTAAAAGGTAGTGAAACTACATAACGTCCTTCTGGAGTTCGATAGGTAGTATTTTGAAAATAATTTTCGCAGAATATAGCTTCTGGTGAAAAAGGTCGAAAGAAGGTACTTCGTCAATGGACCAAAATTGCCGTGGTGCTGAATCAGAAGATTAATTTAATCTTATTTTCGTCCGAAACAACAGATATAAATGAATTCATTCCCTGCAAAACCTGTAACGGAGTTTTACCTAATAACGTCCAACCAAATATTGTGTTAACAGCCCCTGGTTCATTTGCCGAATTTACTATTCGTTGGTCTCGTAAAATGTATGGGAAAACGTCCGCGCCTAGTATTACGTCTATCTCTTTCAGAATATTAAGCTCCGGATCAGCAAACTTCAGGTTAGAGAATTTTTCTAACTTTTTCAAACAGAATGAGTATGACGGCATTTGATCGCAAATTTTATCAACTATAACAGCGTCAAGCTTGTAAGTTTCTTGCCCATCGTATATTGATATAAGCTCACAACAAACTCCAAATTTTGCGGAAGTGGTCATTTTGTCCAATCCGTACGGAAATATTGAATTTCTCAAGGTTGAGTTTTGAAGCAAGTTTTTTGGATATAGATGAAATTTGCGATCCTGAAACTCCTCTAGCAGTACAAGATTGCCCACAAGAATTTAATATATAAAATTTGACAGTTGACAGCAAAACTTGATTAAGCGAGAGAGCATTATTTTTTGACACTAACCCATTGAATGATTTAATCTCTGAATTTGAAGCACTCTCCGAAGTGGACAGGATTGCAATTGATTTAATTTGATCATCATTAGGTTCAGTAAAATGTAGTAACGAATGGTGAAACTTTCCACATATCTTACATCTTTCATTAGAAGAACATTTACTGAAACTATGGGAATTGGCTAGACAGTTCACACAAGCATTGAATTTTTTCAGAATTTGATAGCGATCCTTTGCGTATTTCGACAAATATTCGGCACATTGATAAATGATATGCTTACCATTACATAAAAAACAGTCAAGGTTTTTTGTATTACAGGTCGTGTCACTATTCTTGATAGAGTATTTATTTGTATTCACTAAAAAAGATGTTCTTTCATTAGAGATATATTTTCAAGAATAGAATTTTCAAACGAACTGATTTTCTTGCAAGGTTTGGTGTTTAACGCAATCGACTCGAATGCAGTACAATGTTTGAGTAAAATATTTCTGACTTCATCGTACGTAGGAAGCGTATTCTAATTCAAATAATTTCAATGTTCTTTGATCTAAACGATCTAACAACATATGTATTAAAATGAAGCTCCATTGATTAATTGGAAATCCTAAGCATTGGCCAACAACCTTTTATTGCAATAACGATCATTCAAACTCTTCTAAGCACTGAGGGCACCTTTTAGGACAGAAAGTAAATAATTTAATTTTTCAATATTCGTTGAATGCACATTATCGTGTACTTACTAACGAACTGAACATACCTATGAAAGTTGAAAACTTTTTAATATTTCCATCGAAATGTATAATTTTTCAAAATGTTAATTTTAGGTAATTCAACTCGATGAGTATTTTCAGAATTATTCCGCTCGGAGGCAGATTGATTCAAATAAATTTCATCGGGTAATTCAAACAATTCATAATAAGTAGTACCAATGAACTGACATTTCTCTAAATAAGTATCGTAAATTTCTTGTTCTTCCGCCAATGCATCTTAGGCATTATCTTGCAGACAAACTAAAGAAATAATGTCGCTATGATGTTTTTCAAAAAGATACTTCTATCGTTCTAAACTTCTACGGCGTATCTCAAAAGCAGCGAAATTTTGAGGCAAATCCTTTATATCTAACGAAAAAATGTGTAGCGAAGTAATATTCGAAAGAAGTGCCGAACGTAAAGCACGTGAACGCAATAATTTTTCGTGATCGACAGGCATCCTAACAAGTTGTAAATATAAACAATGAGATAACCTGTAAATGCAATATAATAAATAATAATATAAATAATATTTTGTTGTATTCCTCCTGAAATACACACTTATAGATGAAGAAGCAGAGGAGTTGTCACCAGGGCAGCTTTGTTAAGGTAGAGCTCCGTAAAACCTTTGGATTACACTTACATTATTAGGTTCTGGAATGCGCAGTCACTAACGCACTTTATATTAGAGGTTCTGAATATTTCTCACTTTTACACTTATTTGGAGATTCTGAATATTTATCACTTTTAGCACTTTATTAGAGGTTCTGAATATTTAGCACTTGTGATATTTAATAAGAGGTTCTGGATTTAGATTTATTTATTATTATTGAATAACAAGTTTGAACAATGATATAACCGAATTTGAATACGTAATTAACAAAGAATGAATGATTGAATGAATTAATTAATCGATTGATCTGAACTGACGGAACCGATGTTGACAATAGGACGACCGATCTAAAACTATAGGATCGATGTTTACAATAGCGATGGCGGATCTGAACTTTAAGAGCGATGTTAACAATATCGATGGCGGATCTGAACTATAAGAGCGATGTTAACAATAAGGACGGCCGATCTGAACTAACTTGAGCGTCATTCTGCTTCTTTTTATATAGCTTTTTACAAATTGCTAACGTCAGCAGAAGAAGCTAACAATGAGGCTATTGTCTTGTAGGGTGACAACATTTCCCCCCTAGAGAAAATTTTTGTTATTCATTTGAACAAAAATCTCAAATTAAATCGACTAGATTAAATTGACTTTAATTGAATTGAATTGATTTGAATTGACTTGAATTCATTTGATTTGATTTGATCAACTTGAATTGAATTGATTTGACTTGAATTGAATTGAATTGAATTGATTTGAATTGAATTGAATTGATTTTATTTGATTTGATCAACTTGAATTGAATTGATTTGACTTGAATTGAATTGATTTGAAGCAGTATGGCACTTTACAATATTTCTTATGTATATGTAACAGTCGGATATTGAATTATAAGTGTTTCTGGGAATGACTGTTATTGAAATAGCATAAAATAATTAAATATAATAATTTGACTTGATTTATGTGAAGAATTAGGAACTTAGACCATGCAAATTTGAGATAGAATATTCAAAGAATTGAGAATTTGTTTGAAAGAATTAGTATGCGGTTGAATTAATTTTCTTATGTCTTCTCATGGATCTGGAACTGGAGCTGGAAACTTCTTCTTCTTGAGTTTCTGGATTTCGGGAATTGGTGAGTTCTTGCATTTCTGATTGATATCTTATGACGATGGGCTGTGAGGAATCTTTGTGGCATTGATTGAAGATTTGGAAACATGGACTGGCTGTGAGTGCTCTTGGTTGCTTAGTGCAGCAGAATAATGATTTGAGGAGTTGAAGACATCCGCACCATTTCATGAGGTTGTAAATGACTATGAGTGCTATAGACCCACATGTAACGGATATGGCTGTTGTAACCCATGAAGAGTGTTGAACTATGAAGGGTTGATTTATTTGATGTTGAAGTTGTTCATCGAATTCTGTTAACTTGTGTTGGGCATACTGTAAATCATGGAGGTTGACATGCGTGAGCTGAATTGAATCTAAGTTGATTGCGTGGATAGTGAGATTACGTTTTATCTTCTTGCAGCATTCATCTTTGACGATGTTAGTGTTTGGGATTTTGTAGTTGGAATTGAGTGTCATCATTACTGAACTGGTTTCTAGTCTTATATGATCGGTAAATGCCTTGCAGTGAGGGTTGAGTTTCAAAAGACCCATTCTCTCGATGATTTCTTGCTTGAGGGATTCTTTTCCACAAATGATAGACATTCGGGTTGGACTGGACAAAGAGAATCACCATTCGTTAGTATTGGTCTTGTGCCATATTTCAGCATCAGCGATGATTGTTCTGGTGGTGCAAGAACTAGGAATCTTGGTGGTGATCTGCATCAACAATTGGACTTTGCAGGAAGAATCGATTTTCTTGAGAATTGGCATGTTTTTGCAAATCCATTCCCTTGGATGGAACTCGATACAATTTTCTAATTTATCAACCAATAAATAATCTATTCTCATAGGTGCAATTAAAAGGTACGGTTTGGATGGTTCTATATATGAGAACGAAGTGTTATCTTCATAATGGTGATGTGGTAAAGTTAATAACTGATATAGCTCTAAGTCTCGAGATGAAGAAATTGGAATTTCGAACGCAATCGTTAAAATATTATTTTTGATAAATGATTTTAGATTCATTATTTTATAATAATAATTAATATTTTCAATGCTCTGCGAAATAGGAAGAGATATGTCAGTAGAGATTTTTAAAAGTTCTTCATATAGTGTTTCTGAAGGTAAAGTTCTATAACTTATTATACCATGTTGTATGAGTGATGAATCATTAACATAATTTTGTAGATTGAAAAGAACTTCGTCTGTCGTTTCTATAAGAAGTATGAGGTGATTTGAAATTTGAGATTCCACAACATAAGCACGTTGGACATTATTAAGATCCTTTGCGAATTGATTAAAGTCTTTTAGATTTTTATTCAGGATTCGTATGTTTTCATTCATTTTATAAAAAGAATTGCCGAAATTGGAAATAGTTGAAGATAAAATTGATACTTGTTGCTGCATTAAAACTTTTGTTTGTTTTTCATCATTAATTAGTCCATTTATAGCATCTATTTAGAATTGTCCGTCATTGGCGTCAGGGTTTCCAGTTAACCACTTAATTGCCGTTCCAATGCCGTTAATTAAGCCACGTTTTCTTCTGAATGTATTTATTTGATGATTTATATGACTTTGTAAGTTTCCTTTATAATTTTGATTTTCGTGTTTACATAACTTAATTGATTTTTGAAGTCGTTAGAAAGAGGCTCTGAAATTGCAATATTACATAGATTCATAGAGTTAGAATAGAAGCCTGATATTTTTTCAACTTGATATTTGAAATGAGTTAGATTATGATACGTAAGTATGACGTATTTTTCATTTGCTATTTGAGCCTTGCCAAGATTATGATATAAGATACCTGAGGATGAATTAAAAGATTTGATTTCATATTGAAGTGCTTGGCGAAGGATTTGGAATATGAATAATAGGAGGAGAACAATTATTTTCGTCATCTGATCAACGTAAGGTTTTAACTTATTGAAATGATAAGTTTTTAGCTTTGAGGGGCTTATTCTTATTGTCGCAGTTTGATTATTATGTATTTGTTCTATTCTATAAGGTCCTTTATAATTTGGAGATAGTTTTTGATTTCTAGCTTTTGATTGAGAGTCATAGAGAAGTACGTGATCGCCTTGATTGAAAACATATGTTCTATTATGACTTTTGTCATAATATTCTTTGGATTTATTTTAGATTTAAGGATATTTTCGTGAGCTGTCCCTTTGAATTTTTAATTTATTTATGATATCGTCGGCTAAGTCTGAGTAATTTGATTGAGTTTTTGGATTACTTACTTGAGAAGGAATTCGTGCTCTTTGACCAAAGACTAATTCGAATAGAGTTTTTTGAGTTGATTTGTGAATTGAAGTATTATAACAGAATGTTGCAAAATTAAGATATTCATCCCAATTATTTGAATCTTTATTTATGTAGCATTCAAAATAATCTTTAAGAGTAAGATGTGTTCCTTCTAATGATCCCTGTGTTTGAGGATGATAGGGTGAAGATTGTTTATGTTTGATTGACATTAATTAATTAATTTCTTTAAAAACTTTTGAGGTAAATTCTACACCTTGATCAGTAAGAATATTATTTGGAAATCCGAATTGAGTACAGAATTTGAGGAAATGAATGGCTATATTTTCTGCGTCGTGTGTATGAAGAGCGTAAGCTTGAATAAATTTTGTAAGGTCATCTTGAATTGTTAATATAAATCGATTTTCATTCTTCGAAATGGGTAGAGGACCTACTATGTCTAATGCAATTTGTTCACAGAATTTCGTTGATGTAGTTGTGATAATCATTGGACTTTTGTGATGTTTAAAATCAATTTTGGATTTTTGACAGATTTGGCATTTCTTTATGTATTTACGAATGTATTCTTTCATATTGTCCCAAAAATATTCATGTTTAATTTTTTCATAGGTTCTTTCAAAACCTTGATGTCCTGCTAATGGTGAATCATGATTTTCATGTAAAATTTCTTTCATTAAATTCTCATCAGTAATATTGATTCTGGTAAAATTCAAAATTTCATAATCAAAATCACAAAATAGAAAATATGAGAGACTGAAAAATGTATCTTCACGAATAATTGAATTATATTTGCATTGGGATAGATTTGGAATCGTGAATTTTTTAATATTATTGAAATTGAGCATTAATCTTAAATTGAATAGAGTTGCAAATAAATCTTCATACGTTATTGATTGATCATTGAATTCTTTGAGAAATAGAACAAAAATGAATTTTTGTGCGAGTTTTTCAGCTATAATATCAGTTATCTTAGGCTTTTCTGGTAAATCTGTGATATAAGTTTTTACATAAGTGAGATATTCATTAGAAGCAGCGTAATCACATGACATAGGTATTCTAAGAGTTTTTATTTTGGAAATAGGAGTACTATTAAGTTTTGGTTTTGGAATATTCACTTCTCGTTGATGAAAACCTTTAAAATATTCGAAAGTTGATTCTTCTTCATTTACAGAATATATTTGAGTTTTATTTTCTCTTACAGGCAAACTATATATTGTTATTTTAATTTGAGATTTGTGAAAAATATATTTCATCATAGCAAATATTTTTGGCCAGTAGAGTTTATCAAGTCCGCATGATAGGTGTGGAAGTGCTAAATGAGTTTCTTTATTTTCTTCGCACAAATCTTTTAGATTTAGTAGAGTTTCAAAGAATGTTTGATATTTAGGTTTTTCGTAAAAGAGAGATTTCGTTATAAGATAGTATATTCGTCGAGTATTATTAGAAATATGGACCACTTGTCATACAGATTTATTTTGAGATTTCAATTGTTTTACACGTCCAAATATTTTCTTGAATATTGAGTCAATACCTCTGTTCATTTCAAAATCTTGAGAGACACAAGGTGCTAGAGAATGATTTAGTGGAGCTTTGAATATATCTCCTGATTTTTCATAGATATTGGAAGAGTTCATTGTAACCCCGAATTCTCAATGATTTAGGAAATTTTCATAAGAGAGTTCGTCATTGCTTATCTGATTAATTGGATTTCGTAGAGTTTGCGAAGATTGAGATAATTGTTTTACTTGTATTTATACTTGTATGAGCATATACAAATATTGAGCATATTTGGTATATGCTCATTTGTATTGATTTCATTTTGATTTGAGTTTTCGGGAAATAAGCGACCAAGTGCATCTGCATTTTGATTTATTTACCTTTCTTATAGACTATTTCATAATCATAGTCCATTTATTTAAGTCTCCATCGTACTAAACGACTTGAAGGTTCTTTACAATTATTTAGCTATACTAAGGGCTTATGATCAGTGCAGATAATAAATTTTTGTCCGTAAAGATAAGGACGATAATATTCACAAGCTTCGACAATAGCTAGTAATTCTTTTTCGGTAGTAGAATAATTCTTCTCGCATTTTAGTTTTAGAATAATACCTAACTGATAGGAAGGTCTTTTCCAATAGGCCCTTGCGAAAGAACCGCGCCGATTGCATCAAATGAAGCGTCAGTTGTTAATATAAAAGTTTCTGAGAAATTTGGGTATTTTAGTCCATATATTTTTATTTCAGCTCCTGTATCAATAAGAAATGTGACATGATGTTTTAAAGAATTAGGAATTTTAAAAGACAAGAATTGTAATTTTTCAGGAAAAGAATTTGATTGAATATTATTATTAAAATTTTCAGGATTTTAGTTGAATGTCTCTAGAATAGTTTCGTCGGAATCCTGGACATTAGAATTGTTAAGTTGTCGCTTTCTACAATCAGATATAACATGTCGCGATTTTTAACAATAATTACATATTTTCAGAGATTGAGCATTTGAATTGAATGAATAATTAGGAGGACGAGTTTGATTAGAATTTGTTGGGTCACTGAAATTGTTTAAATTATTCCTTTGATAATTACTTGAGTTAGGATTCTTATAATATTGATTTGAATTATTTCTTGAATAATTATTTGAATTAGAAGATTTAGGAGATTGATGATATTGATTTTGACTATAAGTTTGATTCTTGTGATAAGAATAAGAATTGCTTTTTTCGTTTTGAGTTTGAAAATTCCTTCGAAAAGATTTAGAATTAGGATTTGGATAGGAATTTCTATAGAAATTATTAGATTTCGATTTAGTATAATTAATATTTTTGTCCTCTTGAAGTGCTATGGAATACGCTTCATTCAAATCGCCTATATTTCTAGCTCTTAGCATTTGAATGATTTCAGGTTCAGAATGAATGATGAATCTACGAAGAGCTGTTCTTTGAATAGATTTTTTGAGACCAGGAAGTTCATCAAGATGTGTACAATTTAGAATTTCTGATTGAATACATTCATTTTTAATTTTTTTCTAATCTTCTAAAGAAATATGTAATATTTTCATGAGGTGCTTGTCTAATAGTTTCAAGTTCTTCTTCAAAATGAGTTTGAACTAAATGTTTCGTTTGACCATAAAATTGTTTCAAGAGAGTTTTCAATTGGTACCACGACGTAACATCAGATAATTCTAATTCGTTAACAATATTAGCCGAAAGTTGAGATACAACATATAATAATAAGCTATCGATTTGATTTGATGCCGCTAATGAGAAGGCAGAGTTTGTATTTTGAATGAAAGTATTGAGTTCAGATCTATTGCCGTCAAAAGATTTCATGAATTTAAAAAGCACTGTAATTGGAAAGAATTGAGAAGTTTCATCGTCAGACAGATCATCAGTATTATGTTCGTTTTCAGGATGAGACATATTGAAAGGATATTTGAGAATATTAATTACACTTGAGAACAATTATATAGATATTGGCGATAAAAAGAAATTGACTTACAATTTCGTTGAAGATTTAGGAATTTGAACCCGTACGTAGAATCCAATAGTCCGGTGAATCTTAGGATCCAGTAACACAGGTGGTTTCTTCTGCGTAGACTCCGATAGTCCGGTGAATCTTTGGATTCAGTTACAGAAGGAGGTAGCAGTTTGGCTTGAAGGCTGTGGATGGTTCCTATTAAGAGCTATGCTCATGAGAAGTCAGGAAAATTTTCTTCGTCGAATGGGATGATTCCACTCAAATCTTTGGAAATTCTGACTGTAACCTAGCTATATCTTCAGATATTTGTGTAGGTCTCCTTTAGGTATTCCACCGCTGTCACCAGTTTTTGTGTTGTATTCTTCCTGAAATACACACTTATAGAAGATAAAGCAGAGGAGCTGTCACCAGGGCAGCTTTGTTAAGGTAAAGCTCCCTAAAACCTTTGGATTACATTTATGATAGTGTTGAATAAGAGGTTCTGGAATGCGCAGTTACTAACGCACTTTATATTAGAGGTTCTGAATATTTATCACTCTTACACTTATTTAGAGTTTCTGAATATTTATCACTTTTAGCACTTTATTAGAGGTTCTGAATATTTAGCACTTGTGATATTCAATAAGAGGTTCTGGATTTAGATTCATTTATTAATATTGAATAACAAGTTTGAACAATGATATAACCGAATTTGAATACGTGATTAACAAAGAATGAATGATTGAATGAATGAATTAATTAATTGAACTGATCGAACCGATGTTGACAATAGGACGACTGATCTAAAACTATAGGATCGATGTTTACAACAGCGATGGAGGACCTGAACTTTAAGAGCGATGTTAACAATAAGGATGGCCGATCTGAACTAACTTGAGCGTCATTCTGCTTCTCTTTATATAGCTTTTTACAAATTGCTGAAGTCAGCAGAAATAGCTAACAATGAGGCTATTGTCTTGTAGGGTGACAACAATATATATATATATATATATATATATATATATATATATATATATATATCGTGTGGGGTTGTTAGTACCCCCATCGGTGGCCTCTCCCGGTGGCGGATAGGGGAAAGTCTCCTAGATATAGGAGACACTGATACACAGGGCGGACCAAAAACTAACTAAACAAATTCATTGGCGTCTGTTCAGTATCTGACGGCCAGAGGTCAGCGTCTGTCTCTCTAGTTGAGGCGGCTGTATTTCAATCTTCTCGAACCCAAAAATCGAGTCGTACACCCTGTGATCTCAACTGAGACCACCACTAAGTTCTATTCAGCTTGAAAGCATGATGGTAAACAAGATCAAAGTATCACTACCCCAGGCACAAGTCGAAAGACTGGCTTCACCTGATCATCGGATTCTGGGGGATCAAGGACACCATGCGGAGAAGAATCAGAGCTTCTCAAAAACCTTCCATAATCCCAAGATCAAACAAAAACATCACATCGGTACAATTAACGTTAATACACTCGCTAAAACTGGTAAACTGTTCACACATTCATTGACTTCAAGAAAGCATATGATTCGGTAGACCGCGAAACCGTTTTCGAAATCATGAAAGAATTTGGAATCGATCGAAAGACCCGAACAATTATTAATTAACAATTCCAAGGTAAAATTTATGGGCGAAATATCAGATCCCTTCGAAATCAAAACCGGTGTGCGGCAGGGGGACGGACTTTCGCCAATTCTTTTCAATATTGTTTAAGAAAAAATCATTAGGGAATGGGAACTTCACGTGAAGGGCATACAAGTGGGTATCAAAAAAGAAAATAGAATAAATGTCAAATGTCTCGCCTTTGCAGACGATATTGCTATCATGACAGACAACAGAACTGAAGCCATTCGCGCCGTGAAAAAACTACATGAAATTGCACAGGAAACCGGGTTACAAATTTCTTATGATAAAACCTAATACATGGAAAGAAAACCAAAAAATAAATCTTTTCTTATGACAAAACTTGGTGAAATTCTGCAAGTAGGCCATTTTAAATACCTCGGGGAAGTTATACAGTCCTCAGGTTTAAACCGAATCGCTAATAAACAGAGAATAAACAAGCTCCAAAGGGCCTACAAACTAACATGTGCTCACTATAACAAAAAGTGCATTTCGAGAGGCGCCAAATTGAGGCATTATAACACAACGATTCTTCCAGTAGCAATCTATGCAGCTGAAACAATGGTTATTGGCGGCCATTCAAGAATTAGAGAAATAGAAAAACAAGAACGAAAAATTCTCAGATTTACGGGCCAATCAATAGAAACGGTATTTGGATGAAAAGACCTCAAAATGAACTGTATCGAAAGACAAATACGATAACGGAAGAAACCAGAAAACGACGAGCAAAGTTCTACGCACATGTCTTCAGAATGAAACAGTCCAGAATACCGAAGAAACTACTCAATATAATTATGGATAGTAAATGCGGAACAGAGTGGCTAAAAGAGGTCCAAAAGGGTCTACAACAGATCAATATAAAAAATCTCGAAGATCGCACTGAATGGCGCTATAAAAGCGCACATGTAAAGTTTGATCAAAAATCAAATCGTCAACCTGGAGTAAAGTGGACAGATGAACGGAAGAAAGAGCATTCAGAGAGGATGAAGCGTTTTTGGGAGGCAAAAAAGATGAAGCAAAATTCCTAATGATTGCGAATTCAAGTTCAGTCGCTCTCCTCATGGGGAACAATCGAAATAATAATAATATATATATATATATATATATATATATATATATATATATATATATATATATATATATATATATATATTAATAATCCGGCTCGAAGGACCATTTAAATATGTATCATATTAAGGACTGAACTTTAGCTTTTGGAGAAGCTGATTTCGTAATTTAGATATCATTAAAATAAAATTGATTCCATTTAGTAAATATTGGAAAAAGAAAAAGGAAATGAAATAATTACTGATTCTCATAAAATTTAACAGTGAGACTTACCAGGTATACAGGCTGTAAGGAAACTGACGGAAGTAGATGATTTCACTGCCACAAGTCTGAGTTTTCTTCAAACCGTTTTGGTTTATCACAATTTCAATGTAATCCGGTACCGGGCGAAGTAATATAATAAACAATTATAGTCTTGAAAGGAATATATAAACTGTAGTTCGAGATATAGTAAACAGAAAAAAGAAGAATATCAATTGTAGTAGGAGAAAAATGAGAAGGCCCTCGTCTTGATTCACTCTCTTCAACGGCCTAATTTTTCCTCTCGCTCTCTATCGCACGTTTCTTCTCCGTCCTTGTGAAACAGGTGGTGATAAGTGTAATGTACGCTGGGAGAGAGATAAATAAACAACGTATAATTTGATACACATTTAATAACTGATCAATATCGTACTAGTGCATCTGGATTACTTATACATCCCCACTTGGCCTTTGCACATGTGCCAAACTAATATTTATTAATATACATATATCACACTTCTCCCCTTAGTAAAATTAAAAGAAATAAATAATAATACAAATACCCTAACCATAAATTGAGAAAAGTAAAAAAAAAATCAAGTATATTTCAATCTATCGATAGGTTTAACTTCCCTTTTTGGTCTGAGACTTGAAACACAGTTTCCTTCAAAAGTATTTTTACTGTCAGGCCCAGCAACTAAATCAAAACTTTCAGATTTGGAAACTTCATTTGCATCCTCGTTATTATTTTGATTTAGTAATAACTCTTTCCTCAACGCAGGCTTTATCTGATTCAAATGGCGTTTCCAAATAACATTGTTCAGTTGTGGAATTTTTACCAAGTAAGTCGTTAAACCTATTTTTTTATACACTTCGGCCGGAATCCATGTGATCTTAGAAGGTTTTCTGTAATCCTTAACTGTAATATTATCTCCAATTTCAAATTCAATATTTCTCCTGCCATTATAATACTGTTTTTGCTTATTTTGTTTATTGAGAATGATTCTTTTCAAATCACCATATTCGTTGCAACTAGGGGGTGAAAGTAAATCAAATCTTGTACGTATTTTCCTACTAAACATAAGATCACTTGGACTTCGACCCGTTGTACAATGTATTGTGTTCCTGAAGTCAAATAAAAAGTTGTTTATACATTCATTGATATTAATTTCTTTATTTTTGCCTAAAGCATTTTTTAAAGCGTTTTTTATTGTTTTCACGGAATTCTCCGCCTGGCCATTAGAGGAAGGATGGTAAGGTGGAGAAGAACGGAATTCAATACCATTTAATTTTAAAAAAGTCTGAAATTCATTCGAAGTGAATGTGGCACCATTATCTGAAACAATCATACGTGGCAAACCAAATCTAGCGAAACAACTTCGCAAAATTTCAATAGTTGATGTCGCAATAATTGTGTTCATTGGAAAAACTTCAACCCACTTCGAGTGGGAGTCTACCAGTATTAAAAAATATTTTTTTAAATAAGGACCCATGAAGTCAAGGTGGAGCCTAGACCATACTTCGACCGGAAAAGGCCATGGTACTAAAACGGCTTTATCTGGACTTTTTTTATTGATCATACAATTCTCACACGACCTACACAAATCTTCGATATCTTTACTCAGTCCACTCCACCAGAAATATGACCTCGCCAAACTTTTCATTTTATCAACACCCATGTGTGACCGATGCAAATCCTTCAATAAACCTACTTTTAAATTATGAGGAATTACTAATCTATTATTCCAAAGTAAGCAATCTTCCTCAACGCTTAATTCTTCTCGAATTTTGTAAAAATGTTTATATTTACTGTGCATTTCCTTGGGCCACCCTGTACGCAAATATTTGATGACGTTCTTAATCGTTTCGTCCAAAGATGACTCTTTTCTAACAGACGCAAAATCGATTGGAAAATGTTTATTATTTTCGAAGTACTCAATGAAATTAACATCTGCTATTTCCCCCGTTAATTTTTCTCTTATTTCTATAATTCCACCATTGTCTCACCAGTATTCTTACTGGTGAGGCAATGGCAATCGAGATAAAGAATCGGCACAATATTTAACACTAGATATGAATTCAATATCGTACTGGTAGCTGGATAATATTAACGCCCATCTACGTAACCGGTTTGCTGAAAACTGAGGTATAGTCTTTTCTGGATGAAAAATTGAAAGAAGTGGTTTATGATCCGTAACTAAGGTGAAATGACGTGCATAAAGATACTGATAAAATTTTTTTAAACCAAAAATAATAGCCAAAGCCTCTTTCTCTATTTGAGAGTATATAGTTTCAGTATTAGATAAAATGCGTGATGCATAAGCAATGGGTTTTTCGTCCCCATTCGGAAAAGTATGTGTGATTACAGCCGAAATTCCATAGTTTGATGCATCAGCAGTCAATTTTACAGGTAGCTTCGGATCATAATGTACTAATACTTTTGTCGATGTTAATGCTTGCTTGATCCTCACAAATGCAGTATCACATTCTGAAGACCAAAACCACTCTAATTTTTTCTTCAATAGATTATATAACGGTTGACATATGTTAGATAAACCAGGCACAAATTTTCCATAATAATTAACTAATCCCAAAAACGATTTCAATTGGGTAACGTTATGTGGTTCCGGAGCATTCTTTATAGCTAACATTTTTTCTTCATCTGTGTGTAAACCGTTCTTGTCAATTTTGAAACCTAAATATTTTACTTCCGATTTGAAAAATTCACATTTATTCAAGGACACTCTCAACCCTGCTTCTTCTAATTTACCTAACACTTGATCTAAACGTTCAATATGTTTTATTTTGGATTCTGCTGTAACTAAAATATCATCTAGAAAAACAATAACACCCTCAATACCAATCAATAACGATTCCATCATCTTTTGAAATTTTGCCGGCACGGAAGCAATTCCAAATGGAGCTCTAGTGTATCGATATAACCCCTTGTGAGTAGTTATGGTTACCAAATTTTTAGAATTATCATCTAAACTAAACAAACCTGTGTATAAGCATAAGCCAAATCAATTTTACTAAAATAAATTCCACCTTGTAGTTTAGAAAATAATTCTTCTATTCGTGGTAAAGGATACTGATCGATTTCCAGGTGCGGATTCAAGGTAATTTTAAAATCACCGCAAATTCTAATTGTTTCGTCTTTTTTTAAAACAGGCACGATCGGAGTCCCCCATGGACTATAATCGATGGATTCTAATACACCTAAATTTTCCAATCTCTTCAATTCATCCTCCACCCCTTCTCTAATGGCAAATGGTAGAGGTCTTGCGCGAAAAAATTTAGGAGTAACATTTTTGGATTTTAAATTCAATACCATCAACCCTTTATTGAAAGTTCCTAGTCCTGGTTCAAACACCGCACGATATTTCGAGATTAATTTTTTTAAATCATTTTGTGTAGAATCAACAAAATTATTTTCATATATATCTAACTGAAAGATATTGAAAAAATCCCTGCCCAATAAAGGTGGACCAGTAGCACCTTTGATGACATAAAAATTCAAATCATGAGGTTCATTTCGAAATGTAACTGTTTTCTCAAAAAAACCCATTGGTACAACTATTTCGCCATTACATAAATGAAACTTTTTATTTGTTTTCACTAAATTGGAGTTAGGAAAATTGCGTATATAAAATATGATACTACAGAAAAACTTGAACCTGTATCTAAATTAAAATTAAAATTTACACCTTCAATCGAAATATCGATTAATATAGGATTAACATTATAGCTTAAGTTGAACAATTCATACTCGTTCAATTCTGTACAATCTTTAGATTCTAAGAAATTTTGGTTATTTCTCACATTTGATTTGTTTACGGTTTTTCTGAAAGAACAAACCGGAGCTAAATGCCCCTTTTTATTACAACAGTGACAAAAACATTCACGATAAGAACACTTATCTGCTCGATGATTTCTGCGTCCACAGACTGTGCATTTAGATGCGTAGAAACTTGCTGAGGGGGGATGAAACGTTCTAGACTTGGACTCAAGGTCGGCATTGCCCCTCCGCTGTGAATTGGTACGTGCGTATAACAACTCCGGTTCCTTCATAATATTTTCCAGATTGGAAGAAAATGATGGCTGAATGACTGATTTAGAAAATGCCAATTCTACTACTGCCTCTAAGGTTACACTAACTTTTTCTTCTAATAATCTGTCTTGAACAGAACCTTTATCATAACCGATAATATAAATGTCCCTTAGTACCGTGTCCAATTCTGTTAATTTGAACTGACAGTAGCTTGCCAAATCTCTCACTCGCGCTGCCCATTCCTTAGCATTCTCGTTCGGCGATTTCTTCGCTGTATGAAACTTAAAGCGAGCCCCAAATACATTTCCACTTGGTTTAAAATGTTCCGTCAGCAATTTGCTCAGATCCAAGTATGATTTACTTTCCGGTTCTACCGGTAAACATAAATTCGATATTAGTTTATAAGCTTCTTCATTCAACACATTCAACAAAATGGCTGCTTTTCGTTTTTCATCATTAATTTCGTTCGCTAGAAGTAATTATCTATACGCTTTTTGAAAATTGTCCATTCCGAATTTGCGGGATCAAACTCGCGTAAGTGTCCAACATGTTCCGTAGCCATAGCTCATCACCTTATAACACTCCGCGGTTGGGTTTAACAATCCTCGTCGCCACTGTAATGTACGCTGGGAGAGAGATAAATAAACAACGTATAATTTGATACACATTTAATAACTGATCAATATCGTACTAGTGCATCTGGATTACTTATACATCCCCACTTGGCCTTTGCACATGTGCCAAACTAATATTTATTAATATACATATATCACAATAAGGATATGGGAGGACTACATACAGGGGAGCGTAAAAGGTGTAAAAGTATGGAAAATCTCACTATAGTACAGTGAAAGATTCAAGAATCTTGAAAAGTAATAGAAAATATAAAGTCGTAATGAAGAAAAATAATGATGTATGATGAACTCCACGAGGAGATTTCACCTTGTAAATTACGATTGCATCAAGTATGTGTAAGTAAGACAAAATAATTTGTGAAGTTATTATTTCATGTATGAAATGAATTACAATGTAAATTTGTGAAACCAAAAATAAAATTTAAAGAGAAAACTGAACAATTATCGTCCAGTGGTTTTATTGAATTATTGCTTATTATGTGTCCTTAGTGTTTGGCTTTACTTTCGGCTAATGTACATTTACTGAATTTCAGTTTGAAACCTTCTTTTTGTATGGCATTGGATAATTGTTTCAAATGATCAATGTGCTCGTTAAAAGTTCTTGAAAATATGGGGGTATCATCTATATAGTTTACTGCAAAATGTGGTAATTTATATTTTCTATTATTCTTTGAAAATAAGCTCAGTATTCTTTGAAAAATAGCTGATGCTTTTTTTAGACCATAAAGTAGACATGTCCAGTGAAGATGATCTTTTTCTGTAATGAACCCTGTCTTGCTTCTATCTTCAACACGCAATGGAATTGACCAAAATGCTGAATTGATGTCCAGTGTAGTGAAAAATTTGCTATTTCTTGCTTTAATAGAAAGATCTTCTATTCTCGGAAATGGTTCAGGTTGCGGAACTAGAATTTTATTTGATTCCCTAAAGTCCATACACAACCTTGTTTTTTCATTTGCATCCCTTTTGAATCCTAATGTTACTGGTGCAGCAAAAGGGCTATCTGTTCTTTCTACTAATTTTGCATCTAACAGTTTTGTTATTTGTTTTTCGATTTCTTTTTTTATCTTTCAATGTACATCTATATGATCTTTTACTACAATATTCATCGACTATTAGATCAATCCTGGCTTCATAATTTTTCACTGTTCCTACATCATATTTATCTTTCGCAAAATTTGATTTATGTTCATCAATGATTTTGTTCATGTCTGTTTTTTGTCGTTGGTCTAAATCAGTGGTTCTTAACCTTTTAGTCATGAGGGACCATTTTACCACATGTTTGTCTTGCCGGGGACCACCCAGTTGGTTTACCTGAATTGTCCTAATTTAAGGGTTGTTTGAAAGAAAGCAAGCACAATTTTATAATTAACTCATTTATTTAATATTTGGCGAAAATGTAAAAGTTACAAATTTTAATTTAATGTGATTTTTGTGACTGTATACTCTTTACTAACTTTTGAATTCTTGGTTCAGTGCTACTCAAAGCTAAACGCATGTCGGCAGTGGCATCCAACCGATTTCGGTGCTTGTTTTCAATAATTAGAAGCGCCGAAAGCCCCTACTCGCATAGATACGTCGCTGAAAATTAAGATAGGTAACGTATAGCAATGTCTCGAAGCTTTGGAAAAGAAATTGCTTTTTGGCTCCAATAATCTTCAAGATTTATTCCTGATTCAAATGTATCTTTTAAATTCGTGTCGTGTTGCATTTCAATCACTTCTTCTTGAATTTCATCAGAAACTTCTGAAACGTTGACAATGAAAGGATTCCGGATCAGTTTCTGAATACTTTTGTCCTCGCAGTCAGGAAAATAGCGATTGAATTCACTTTTTAAATTAGTCAAATGGAGCATCATATTCCTCTGAATTTTTTCTTTGATATCTGCACCTTGTCTGTCAATAATTTGGTTCAGCGTATAAAATGCAGAAAAGTTTTTTCTTTCGATCTTATTCATCCATAGCTCGATTTAAGCAATAAACGCCCTGATTTTATCTCCATATGCAAATATGTTGCTCATGCCTTGCAACTTCAAATTTCCTGATCCTTGCAGTTGAAGGTTCAATTTATTTATTTGCGCAAAAAAGTCGACCAAATAAGCAGAGCGTATTATGAATTCAGGCTCACAGAACTGATCTAGCAACTCTTTGTTTTCTTTGTTAATTAAAAAAAATTTTACTTCCTCTATCAGTTCGTACAACCTCGACAGCATGTTTCCTTTCGAAAGCCAACGAACTTCTGTGTGGAAAAGCAGAGTTTCGTGTTCAGAGTTCATGTCAGAACACAACTGTTTGAATAAACGAGTATTGAGTGCGCTCTTTTTAATGAAGTTAACTACTTTTATAGCTGTTTTCAGAGTCATAGTAAAACATTCCGGGAGCGTTTTAGCAGCCAATGCTTGACGGTGAATAACGCAGTGCGTCGTAATTGCGGATGGATTTTTGGTTTTTATCAATGCTGCATGACCAGAGCGAGAACCAAGCATAGCAGGAGCACCGTGAGTGCAAAGCCCGGCAAGCCTTTTCCACATAAGCCCATGTTCCTCCATATATTGACTTATTGCATTCATAACATCTGCACCTTGCGACGTCGTTTTAAGTTGTTGAGAAAATAATAACTCTTCTTTAAACATTGTATTGTCCTCCAAATATCGTATAAATACAAGTAATCGACAGCATTGCGAAACATCGGTAGACTCATCACATTGTAATGCAAAATAAGGGCTGTTTTTAATTTTGTCAATAACTTGGTCTTCAATATCAGTTGACATTTTTTGAATGCTTGACTTAACTGTGTCATTAGAAAGCGGTATTTCACGAATTTTCTTTTAAGCTCCGCGCCTAAGAGCTCTTCTGCAACTTTGAGCATACAAGGCTTTATTAAAGATTCGCCAATTGTGTGTGCTTTTTTCGATTTGGCAATCAATTTTGAAACTTCAAATGATGCAGATGTTTTTTCAGATGTTGCATAACTTGATATACTGGGTCCAAGTTTAATTTTTTTAAGATTTGTTAGTTTGCCTTCAAAGAATTCTCGCGATCGGTTACAAAACTTTGGATGCACGGTTTTCAAATGACGTTCCAACTTTGCCGGTTTCAAAGCGTCGTTAGCAAGAACAGTTGCACATAAAACGCATTGCGGTCTTGGCTCTCCATTAATTTCTATTGAAGTAAAGCCCAGCTTAATATAGTCGTCGTCATATTTTCTTTTTGGTGGCATTTTTCTGACAACGAAGTTTTAGTGATAATATGAACAGGTATAAGATATAGTCCGGTCAAAGTATACATACCAGGTTACCAAAATTCGCATAGAGCTGAAAATTGGTAGAGATGGTCAGGATACCATTAGAAAGAAAGGGTGAAAAGTCCCCAAAAATCCCATTGTTGCTAAAAAAGTTATTCAAGGTCAAAGGTCGCGAAAATGGGTTTTTCGCTTTTTTCAGCCAAACGGTGAGTTTTATCATAAAAATAGCTCAGACATAAATTGTAGATCGTGCAATTACTACAAAAATTGTCTCCATACTGTTTTTCGTGAGAGTCGCCGTTTCCGAGATATGAGCGAAGAAAGTTGTATGCTCCATAAAATGCACACGTTTCCGCGTCACCTGTGAGGTAGTGTACTTGACGCGTTTTTTTTAACGTGGGGTCCCCGGTAGGCCTATTCCACGAACCGATCTGTACTAATGAATAATAAAAAAAATTGTCGTTAATTGTAAAGAATGTGATAAAATTATTGGTCCGAATTATAATCATTTATTACATCTGTTTCTTCTTGTTCTTCGTCTTCTTCTTCGAGCTGAGTGAAAATAAACTCGTCCCAAAGCGATGGATCGGATGTCTCGTCGTTTATATGAAATGAGTCCTCTTCTAATGGAGATTCAGCATTAGAACAAAGCTGGCCTTGACAACTTGTACAGGCTGAGGAACAAAACAACCCAACTTTTTTGCAGCCACATTTGGCATTACATCCTTTTTTACAATTGCAAAAAATGGTGTTGAGGAGTTTTTCCGGTGCAGGTGAAAGTAAAGTTTGGACAGGTTCTAATGCATTATCAATCAACATCCAACCCCAGTCTTTTGGGTCTAATTGATTACCAAGCCACACTTGAACTTGATAATATACCCGAAGAAGATGTTGTTGTGCAGAAGCCGAGGTTGGAGGAAGAGAAGCCAATTGCACTTGCTTTTTGTTACGAGTATTTTTGACAAAAGACACGTAACGGAACTTATCAATGCAGGTAATTTTTTTGGAGCTCCGTACATGGCAAGAAGAAAGCGAATTCCATGAATAATTATGTCTTTTGGAATAGACTTATTATTTTTAAAAACTTCGGCACAATCAAGTAAATCTTGTTTCTCAAACATTTTAAAAACAGACGTTTTACCTGTCGTGTAAAATGCAGATGTTGTATCGCAGCCACTTATAGCGTGGAGAAACAAAATGTGATTTTGGCACTTTGCAAATGCAGATAAACTTTGGGATGAATATATTTCGGACTGATGTTGAGATTTTCCAGGTTTTAAAAAATAAATTGTTCTGTCAGCTGGAGTTCGAGCATTCAATAAAACTAGTAAATCAACGTCTTCACCAACAATCATAGTTGTGCTTGTCAAATTGAACTGTTCTAATGCTGTTTCAATAATGAGGACATCAGCATCATTATCAGCTTGCTTGACAAGTATTTCTTCATTCGTCAATTTATCTTTCAACATTGAAATGAACCGAGACTTGTTATGAGAATTTGCAAGAAACTTTTGTTGAGTAGTGGGAACGGTCATAAATTGATCAAATAAAACATCTGAAGATGAAGACGTTGTTGTTGCTCTACGACGTTGTTCTGCGGCTTTAATATTTCTTGCACAATCAGCATAGCCATCAAATACGACAGAGACTCTGTGACCATAATGTCGACGTATATAATGAACGTATTTACCTAAAATGACGTCAAAAGTTTCTTCATTATCCCGGACTACGCGGTGTAATAAAAATCCTCCATCGATGATATGTTACATTGATATTATTAATATCAATCTTCACTTGTTCAAAACAGTCATAAATCGCTGATTTTTGCGTTTTGCGCATTCCAATGTCGTCGAATAGTAACAATGGATAGGGTGCCAATTCGTACTCAAAATATTTTTCAATTTCATCTTCCAATGCCGATGTAATACTCATGCGTTGGAAAAATAATATAGGGTCCACAGGAACTTTTTCGTTGTGAACTTTTATAGTGCTACTATAAAAGTTCATACATCTGCTAAAGTGCAGATGTTTGTCAAGTTTGCACTGGCGTAGAAGGCAATGGACTTAGTTTCTTTTGAGTTAATATTGATTTTTTTAAAGTTAATATACCGAAAGAAAAAGAATTTAACTCGCATTACGGCGCCAGTGACGAATGAACGTGGCGTACTTATGCATTTTATGGAGCATAAAACTTTCTTCGCTCATATCTCGGAAACGGTGGCTCTCACGAAAAAAAGTATAGAGACAATTTTTGTAGATAATTGCACGATCTACAATTTATGTCTGAGCTATTTTTATGATAAAACTCACCGTTTGGCTGAAAAAAGCGAAAAACCCATTTTCGCGACCTTTGACCTTGAATAACATTTTTAGCAACAATGGGATTTTTGGGGACTTTTCACCCTTTCTTTCTAATGGTATCCTGACCATCTCTACCAATTTTCAGCTCTATGCGAATTTTGGTAACCCCACCTCTGTTTGGTCTAACTTGACCGGACTATACATATACATCATAATCTGCTCAATTATACCAAACGATTGCATTGTCACCGAAATTACATAATTATGTACTCCCAACGTTGCCTCAACTGGTTGGGAATAACTGCTTTGAAATATTAGGTTATAAGGTTTAAACCCGAACAAACACCCCTACCTACATACAAACAATGCAAGTCAAATAAGGATCGTTTTTACGATCACTATTTGTTCACTAAAACCTAACCTAACCGTCAGATAATACTAAATTGTGCATTATTTTCCGTTTTATAAAAATTATTAAAAACTTCGTACACAGTACCTACTAAGAAACCTATCAGATTTACAATGTGACGAAAATAAAATTAGTAATCCGCAATAGCTGGTTGTGTGACATAAACCAAACAAATAATATTTATTTTACTTACCTGCGTAGTGTTTATATCTGGAGTAGTTATTTACTAGAACTACCTTCGGCCTCGTAGACTAAGGATATTTGCTTTTTGCTTTCGAACTTCGAACGAATGGAACGGAACCGCCATCCCCCCGCCATCGTGCACCGCGCTTCGCCTTCGCACTCGTGCTGCGCGCGGATAGGGTTGTTACGACTCGATTCATTACGTCACGTCAAATATTATTAGGATGTCTTCGCGGACCACTTGGAATGCCTCCAGGGACCACCAGTGGTCCGCGGACCACCGGTTAAGAACCACTGGTCTAAATGATTCATTATTGATATTTATTTATATCTATATGTTCATTAAAATTTATTTTATATTAGTTTTAATTTTTTTCATTTTTACATTTTTTGTCTGTCTTATCTGATATTTTGTTCTGTTTAATTTCTGAATTTTCATTTTGTGATAATTTAAAATCTTTTATCATGTCTAATCCAACTAGAAAATTTTATTGAAAATTATTTTTATCTATTATGAATACATCTACTTTTTTTTCAATATTAAGGATCTTTATTTTTAGAGTTGTCAAACCTTCTGCTGTTCGAACACCATTAATTGTGATTGAATTTGCTTTATTCACGTTTATTTCATCTTTTTTTATGTTCAACAATTTTGAATTTATCAAGGAAACATTTGAACCAGAGTCATATATTCCTGTAATTTGCAATTCATCTTCAATTAGTAGGTTGACTTTGATTAGTGGTGTTCTTATTCGTTTTCTGGTCGATTTCGTTTAGTTTTGCTTCTATCACAGCATTATTTACCATTTTGACATTATCATTTTTATTCTCATACTCTTTTGATTCGAACCAGCATTGATTTTCTGGATAGTATCTCGTACCTTTGTTTAATGTTTCACATGTTTCGCATGGAATTTTTTTCTGATTTTTCATATATTTTTACATCATTGTCTCTGTTATTTTTGTTAGAAACCATGTGCTGATACTTGTTAATTTCATTGAATAAACTTGTATCATTTTTTATTTTTCTATCTATTTCATTTATTATGAAAGGCGGTAGGCCAGCTGCTATTAAATCAATCAACGTACCTGTATCAATGAAGTTTCTCATGTCCAGTAAAAGTTTTTCTCTGCTTAATGCATAGTCTAGCAAGGATCCATATTTGTACTTATAGTTCAATGCAAAAGTGACTGGATGCCAACATTTATTTGAAAACGTTTCACAAAATTTGTTTTTTCAATTTGCCCATTCTGAATTTATTGTTAGTTTTATTAATGTGGAGTGGTACCTGTCAATGCAAGATTTTTCCAGAAACAATCTTAATATTTCAATTTTTTTCTCTTTGTTTGTAATCCCGCAACGTATACATTCTGTTTCGAAAGATTTTATCCATAGCTTTGCATTGGTGTTATTACTTGTGAATTTTTCATGAACAAATTTGTCTGCTATAGACTTCAGATTCTATTGGGAGTTGTCATTTTTTTCAATGAGTTTTTTAGTATCTTCTCTAGAGTACTTTGTTCTTCTGTTTGGAATATTCAGTATCTTGAATTTCCTCTAAGAACTGATCTCCAAACTGCTTGTTTCCATCCTCATCTACGTACACTTTCAGTAGTTCAGGGGTCATAGTTATCCAAACTGTTCTCACCTGGTGCCCCTTCTTCAAACTATTCTTTACCTTGGCGAAGGCAGGTGTTTTTATTAGTTCTTTATGAAGTCCAACAGTTTGACTATCTTCTGGATTGTCGTGAGTCTTGTGATCTTGTGTAGAAATTGAGGTTAGGGCGTATACATTTGACTTTCCATCCTGACCCGAACGTATCGTGAATTTGAATTGTAATTTGGCCATGATTCGTAATATGTACTTACTTTACTTTACTAGATTTACTAGAAATGTCGTTTTGTAATACTATTTTATTGGGTGAAACTTCTAAGTAAACTAGATTGCAGTACACTTTCTTTGTGTTTAACGTCAAAACTTATTTTAAAGCTGGTATTATTGCCGTTGCTGTTATAAGCTTAGAACAATGGATATCAATATCGGGCCAGTTTTTTTTATGAAATACTTCCATTACTTCGACACTAATATCACCGTTGATTTTTTCCTACATACATGTTACAGTAAGTTGGTGCTCCCTGAATTTTATTTTCAGCGTTTGTACATTTACCAGTGATTTTCCTTGTAGATCTACTTTTCGTCATAAAAGCATTTTTTTAATTATTTGTGTGTAATACACTATCACTTGTACAGTTCGTTTTCGTATTAATTGCACAAAGGTTAACGGAACTGTCATCAGAATTAGGTGAAAATTTCACACCTACTTTATTGACAGATGAACTACTTTCCCTGTCAGTCACTGTAGAAACAGAATGACAGTTTCCTGTGACTAGCACTTGCGCAAGCAGATTCGAGAACAGCTGATCGAAAACCAGCGTTGTCGGTTTGTGCTCTAGGTTTAGATTTTTTATTATTAGTTTTATTCGAATTATTATTTTTCATAATTTTTTTCATCATCGGAGCATTTTTCAGGAGACTTATAATCGTGGATTGATCTGGATTTCTAAGCCCCATTTCTTTATTAAGTCTTGCCAGTAATCTGATTTCCCTTTCCATCGTCTGGATTTTCATTTCAAACACTGGTTTATTCTCGATGTCAGAAACAGATATTTCACACGTAGAAATTTTCCTCTCTATTAGTCACACCGAACAGATTATCGAAGTATAATTTTACCGATTTATTCACAACGGTATTCGGCACTGAACGGTTAACCAATATGTCGATGAGGACATTTTTGTTAATTTCATTCAATTCGCGAGACGAATTGAGACGCGAGAGCAACATTTTTATCGCTCATGTTAGTCGGCGCCAAATATAAATACTATGAAGTGTTGTATTCATCATTTAAACGAAAAAGATATGAAGAAAAACATATATATTCTACAAAAAAAACGATGAATACAACTAAGTCAAGATAGGTAGTAAATGTCAAAATAGGATATAGATATCAATAGATATCATTGAAACAGAAAAAAAAAGATATGTCAGGATGTTAATCCTATAAACCAAAAATTGATGAATACAACGTAGTCAAAATAGGTATAAGATAGGTCATAATTCGTCTCTCTACATCTATATATATATATATATATATATATATATATATATATATATATATATATATATATATATATATATATATATATATATATATATATAAAAGAAAGTCGTGTTAGTCATACTATTTATAACTCAAGAAAACTTTACCGATTTGGCTGAAAATTGGCGTGGAGGTAGCTCAGAGCCAGTGGACAGGCATAGGATACTTCGATTCACGTTCGACAGCGTTCCCGGGTAATGCGAACTAAGGCTTTTTTACTTCAATGACAAAAGTTTTCACTAATTTCATTCAATACATATGTATTGAAGTAGTGTGTATAGAAGCAAGTTGTATGAATTACCAAATACTATGCATAATTATAAAGCACTAGAATATCCAATTCATGTAAAGAACAGTTACTGTATTGAAAACAAAACACATTATATTCTTTCAAAATATATTCAATTGATTGTTAGATTTAGATCAATGGCACTTAGGTCAGTGGCACTTCTCAGGCTGTTCTTTAAAAATTTTCGGTAATTTTATCATTTATATATCCATATATAAAAGAAAGTCGTGTTAGTTACACATCTATAATTCAAGAACGGCTGAATTGATTTGGCTGAAAATTGGTCGCAGGGTAGCTTAGAACCATAGGATACTTTTTATCACGTTCCCGTGGGATGTGGCATAACACGTGGTATAACAAAATGGATATACCACAGCCAGGATAATTACGTCGGAAGGCATTTTACATCAAATTCATGTCAGCACAAGAAATCCCGACCTTCAGATGAATGAGTAGATACATAATCAGGATTTAATATTGATCGAAGACATGTGTTACCCCATGTTGGGTAATTTATTAGTCAGTTCAGAAATGAAAGCGACAAATCGTGAAATGAATGACGCTTTTAATCAAGAATTTGAACGGGAACTTTCCCGTTGACTTGAATATGATCACCAGGAATTAGATTTAATAGTTCAAACGAATGTATCCCTGTTGAATCACCAACAAAAGGAAGTTTATGATACAATGATGAACGCACTTGATGATGGTAATGGTGGTTTATATTTCCTGGGTGCCACTGGTGGAACTGGTAAGACATTCCTCATGTCAGTAGTTTTAGTTTGTCTTTAATTAGTGCGAGATTCAATATTGATTCTTCTGGAATATAGCAGCCACATTACATTGCTAGAGGGATGCTGTACGGCTTACTCAGCATCAAAATTGCCGTTAAATGTTCGAACTATTGAAGAACTAACATGTCATATTGCAAAACACTCCGCAATTCCCGAAGTTTTATTAGCATCAAAAATCAGCACCTGCGACGAATGCACAAAAGCACATAGACGTGCATTGGAAGCAACTCACCGAACATTGAAAGATCTACGCAATTACAGAAGATATTTTGGAGTTGCATTGCTGTTCGATACATATCTGCTGAATATTTCTCTGAGCAATTACTGACTATCGGTAATGGTCGAGTACCTGTCGACGAATCGAGCGGATTGATTTCATTTCTTCAAAGTATTCCCAAACATCAATACTAACCACAAAAGTAATGAATGGTTGAGGAAACGAGCAATTTTGGCGGCTTAGAATAAAATTGTAGATGACTTAAACTTCATAATTCAGAACGAGATCAGTGGTACACTTCATTATTTCAAATCAATTGACTGTTTAACAAATGAAGATGAAGCCAACAACTATCCAATTGAATTTTTTAAATCCTTTGATGTGTCGGGCACGCGTTTGGGGATAATTAAATGGATTAACAATGTGATTTACGCGACGATACTCAAAAGAAAATTCGAAGGTGAGGAAGTTCGCATTCCAAGGATCCCCACCGACGTGCCGTTTGAATTTAAACAACTTCAATTTCCGATCCGACTTGCATTCGCCATGACATTAAACAAATCACACCACCAATGCTTAAAAGTTTGTGGTCTGAATCTTGAAAATCCATGTTTTTCCCATGGTCAATCACGAGTTTATGGCATGCTCACTGGTCGGAAGACCATCTGCATTATTTGTTCTTGAACCTGATAATAAAACGAAAAATGACGTCTATCACAAGATGCTTCACTAAAGAGTGGAGTCCATGCAATAAAATACATGGCCAATCATTAAGGCTGCGGTTTAGTCCATTCAAAGAAACAAGTGTCAGGTTTCTTTGATAACATTTCTGAACGAAAACGAATTTTGTGAATCTAAAAACTGTTTTCGAATCTTGAACATTTTCTCCAGGGGTTAACATAATTTTAAAGTTGAAGAATTGCATCAATAGTTTGAAAAATCAAAGTTACAAATTACTCATTTTTTTCACGCATAAATTGTCCACATTTAGGAATTAATTAAAAATATTCACTCTCATATTGGACAATTTTAAAATATGTTAACCCCTAGAGAATTTATTCAACTTTAAATTGGTAAAGGATTGAAGCCCAATGATTAATTAGTTTAGAAATCTAATCAAAGAAACCGAGACTTCATCAAAATCGATCGGAAATTCAGAAATAAACGCGTTACTATGCAACTTTTCATACATCAATGATGTACGAAGCTGCTATGATGTAACATCATAGTTCACACGTTTTCCGCGACACAGACCAAGCGCTAATATAGATCTTGAAATAACAGATGATATGTGCTAAGGAACCGATAGGTGTCGTAGATGCAAGATTTATTATGTTATGATGATCGAGTGATAACATTGACTCCAGAAAGAGAGAGAAGGCTGTAATATTTTCTCTTTCCATTTTTATTTCATGATCCCAAATTATAAAACATTTGTTGAATCTGGGTGAAAGTATCGTCTTGCAGACGGAAGACAAACCAAGGTCATGTCGAGAATGATTTACGACTTGGCAGAGAGTAGGGGAAACTTGGAATAAATACAGATAGATATATCTACTCATATGGAGTTAGTATATATTTATGAATTCATAAATTATTTTTAGTTTATTATCGGATTGGAACGGTGTATCAAAATTGGATAATATAAAAATTTTCATCAAATAAAATTAAATGAGATTTATATGAAATGATGACATTATTTATATAGTATATCTATTAATATTACTACTTATCACTAATATAACGAATGGGAATTTAGATACAAATAAATCTACGATTTTACAAATCGGGATCCAACCTAGATTTTAGATAGATGTTTGTTCGCTTTTAGCACACGCTAATAATTTATATATTTCCATAATTGAACATTTCAAAGCATGTTTGACAAATTAAAATTTAAATGTAAACAAACAAGTCGTTTTTAATTAAATTGATTGACGCTCTACTTCTCGCTGCGTCACATTAATTATTGAAAAAACTAGAAGAGTTCTAAAAAAACAAAATAGTTATCGATAAACAAAATATAACTGTATTCATACATTTAATTTTTTCATAAAATGAATGCTTAAAATTAATAACCCATCAAAATTCTTCATTGCCGCCCAATGAATTTATTGATTTTGAAAATAATTTTCAATTCTGAAATCACAAGATCAATAAAATAATTTGTAATAACAATATACCTACGGCTGCATAATCATTAACCTGTTATTTTACAAGCGTTAATACCTAATAAAGAAACAATTTAATAAAATTAAATTACTTCAAGAATTGAAAATGAAAGTAACTTTTTTTAGGTATGCATAATCAGAAAAACTGCAATATTTATTAAAAATTCAATGGCCAATGTTCCTCAGACATGCCATATTAGAAGTTTTCAGTCCCACTGCATGAAATTCTCAGAATTACGAGTTCTATAAGAATTACGATCCACTGAAACGAAAAAAGATTGAACATGCAATGTTGCCATTGAATTCATATTATAGGCAATATTCCTCTTGATAATGCAACACTGTATTAGATTCTCAACTTTTCATCCCCGTGCAATTTTCATGAAGTTCAAAATTTTCTTCGTATTTTTTGAAATGATAAAAACTAATTTGTAGTCTTTCTCTAATCAAAAGACATCAATTATTAGAAATTTAGAATGATAACCCCCAGAAACATATTTATGAGATGGATGTTCAAGGAGCATTGGGATGATGTTGGCTGCAAAATATAACGCCTAATTCGGAATTGAAATATAAAATTTATATATTTACATATATTCAATTTTTATATAAACATAGAGTGAAGTTTATCCATGATTTCAGTATGAATAACCTGAAGTATACAATTCGTTCTCAACAAATTTGAAATTGTATTTGCTAAAGAAGCCGCCCGGCGTCGAAGATGAAAGACTGTTTTGACTGGAAATGAAAGTGGAGTTGTGAGTGACTCATCACTGGCACTCGCGATAGCGTCGATATATTCTCCTTCGAATTATGTATGATTATGTAACAAATGAATGAAGTGACGCGTTTTAGCTGAATTCAAATTGTGATTTTAATTAATTTATATTGGGATATAATTCGAAGACGAAAAGATTACCGGTCTGTAAGAAATATACTCAAAAAAACATTGTTTTGGGCCAATTTTTTGGGGATGGATGAAAGTTTATGTATTTATTGTACATGTATTGCCCAATGTATTTATTGATGTTGAAAATAACTTTATCTAAATAATTAAATCTATGATTTAATCATGGACTGTCACGAAGACACAATGTTGGGCGTTACAAAGTTCGCCAATATTATTATTATATCTATATATAAAGAAATTGACTATATGAACTATATATATATATATATATATATATATATATATATATATATATATATATATATATATATATATATATATATATATATATATATATATATATATATATATATATATATATATATATATAAACGGGTATTACATATCAAAAAAGCAATAATTTTCAAAAATATTTATTCAATAAACCCAAATACATAAACAAATGTTAATATTAGGATTTAATTCCATAAGCTGAAAATAAAAATATTAAAAATTTTTTGTTGGAAGAGCCACTGCGTTATTGTCTTGTTTGTCAGTGGCTCTTTTTTAGACACAATTGGAAAAAACTAATTCAAGTACTTACTTGGTCCTCATCTTTTTAAGTTGAGCTTGAATAATTGAATCAGGGTCTCTGCATTTCAAATTTTTTCTTCTGCGATTCAAAATAATTTCAGGTGCCAAACATTCTCTGTAATGAGTTTGATTTATCATTAATCTCATAGCATCCATTAATGAGAAACAAAATGGTAATAATAATTTGGATTATAAGTAATTACATGTAAAAAGTAGTCAATTTCGGCACCATGATTTCCTCCCAAAATGAATTATCGAAATTAATCATTTCAATGAAAATATCATTTGAGTCTCCCGTATACACTACGAAATAACAGATTAATCGTTGAGAGATTGCCAATTGTCCTTGAATCTAAAAATTCAAATATGCTCTTATTAACCTCACTACGAGTAACACAACATACTAAAAATGTACAAGTGATAATTTAGGTTATCTCATTTACCTGATAATAATAATCATGTGATTTTTTAAGTTTCAAATTTCCTTCTTGGTTTGATTCCATGCAGGCGACTTGTTTTTGACGAACTGCCTCTTCCAAGGTTATTTTAGAATTAGCAACTTTGAATAAACATTTTACTTCTATTATTTCTGTTTCGCTAATAATACCTGAAATACCGAAAATTGTAAGTTTCTGAATATACATAAATAAATTATTTAATTCACCATCGGGAGTAGCTCCCAAATATCCAAGAATTGGATGCACAAATAATCCAGTAGGTACTACTTTTTTGCCTGTCTTCTCTTCAAATTTACTAATAGCTACTATCTCATTTTTCTTCCCATATTCGATAGATGCTGAGTGAATTCCATTTATATCTGAAATATCCGATGATTTATTAGACTTCTAAGATTTTCTGACTTCCAAACACTTACCCAATATTTGTTTCACTAATACATCACAAGAAGTTGTTGGCCTTTTTTTAACTACTTTTCCAAAATTTGAAGCTGTTAACCTGTTCATCCTTTCAGTACAATATCTTGGATTGTTGAATTGCCCTATAGTTTCAGTTGGAATTTTGTTATACTGCTCCTGTGTTACCTTCAATCCATAGAGAATTCACAAATGAATTTTAATTTACAACAGAAAATACTACTTTATTACCTGTAATCTACCAATCAAATTTTTGACCTCCTCTTCTAAATCTGTAGCACAAAGTTCAATTTCGACGATATTAGGACCATAATCATTATTTTTTTGTTTGAAAATCAATTTTCGTGAGACTTCAGGATTTGACCGTGAAACTTGAATGTGCTTTCTTCTAGATGTTTCTTTCCTTTTCGATGTTTCTTTCCTTTTCATGTACAACTCTAAATTCTTTCCTGGACTTCTATCAAAATACTTCTTCCATGAAGTTTGATGCCAAAGTGGTCCTTGATTGTAACTGAGACCAGTTAACGTAGCTCTAGTGCTGAAGCCATCTCTTTGAATTAAATTTAGTCTCTTTCCCATGTTGAATTTTGCTAGAATACTCATAAATAATTCCGCTCTGTTATTGGTCTCATTATCTATCAACATATTACTCTTCGAAAGAATTAAGTTCAGTGCTCCATATATATGATGGTGTACACCAGAATTCAGAAACTCTTTATATTTTTCAGGATCTTCAGTATTATTGTCACACATATATGCTTTGCAATTACTGTGCAATCCAAAAACATGTGGTACTGTATTTCTTATATCTTCCTTCAATATTCGAATATCACCAAGAGCATTTGCATATATCGCTCTTTGTACCATCTTAGTTAGTTCCTTGATAACGTTAGACTTCAAAATTTTTCTCGCTGGTAAAGCTACATTTGTTGTATCTTTTGATATCCTATACAAATGCTTACTATAATTTTTAATGCAATGATTTGTGCATTCTATTTTGGTGACCTGAAATAAATAAATAAATAAATATATATACATATATATATATATATATATATATATATATATATATATATATATATATATATATATATAATATACATATAAAATAACTAACTTCTTGGCCATAGGAAACTCTCTTCCTAATGTGTGCATAAACAGACGAATCTCCATCAGCTATAAAACATTTATATCTCAAACCATACATTGAAACACTGCTATTGAATCCTTCTACTATAATATCAGGTTCCATTGCACTTGAAGTACCTGTCCAATTTTTGAAGCAAACATGGTCTGACACTGTTTCGCCTTTATTTTCAGCCTTTGTACACATAATGCAAAACTTATTTCTTATACCCAGGTAAATTAATTTTCCGGTAGCTCTTCCTATAATAACGGCCTGAAATTGTAATTTCAAATATAGAATAGGATAGAAATTTATTATATATATATATATATATATATATATATATATATATATATATATATATATATATATATAGATATTAAATATATATATATATATATATATATATATATATATATATATATATATATATATATATATATATATATATATATATATATATATATATATATATATATATATATATATATATATATATATAAACTTACAACTCCAGATGAAGCATTATAACTGTGACCATAACTCCGTTTAGACCATCCACCATCTAAAAGAACTGTGATGTATGGTACTCCATCTGTATCAATTCTTCCATTAGCTTTTGCAATTTCGTATTCTTTTTTCCCTGCTAATTGCATTTCTTCCCAAAGTGACTCCTTCCAGACCTACAAAAAGTGTATTAATGCATTGTTTTTCAATTGTCTACTATTTTACATATCCCAGAGTCCTTTGAATTTCGAAGAACATATTTTTATTCATAGGTGGAATATCCAATATACTCAAAAATTCATTCATATGAGAAAATGTACTTCCTGTAGATAATGTACCCCAAACGGCAGCCTTGTTAACAGTTTCTTTTATTGGGTTTTCACTATAGAGTATTTCCTCTTTATTGCAGACATTACATATAAATATAAATGAGGTTGTCAATCCTTTTCTTTTCTCTTCAAGAAAGTCAAGTCTTCCACCGGTACACTTTTTAGAGTGGTTATATTGCAGTGTGATTGAATTTTTTAAAAAGTAACCTATATCAACTATGCGATATCCACTTATCTTACTCGGTTCATTAGTATTCTCAATTTCAAGTTTTTCCTGTGATATTCTGAAAGCGACAATTAATTATTCATTTCAAAATGTCCACGATTTTGATTATATAGGTACTTACTCATTATAATCTTCAAGTGATCCCCAAGTAAAATCATATTCGTCGACATTATTATTTCCTATATTTATATTTCCGAGAGTTCCTGCAGAAGTATTATCTTTTATCTGTTCGATTTCCTTATAATTACCATTGTCTAACAACCCTTCTCCGTTTTCAATGATGACATGCTCATCGAAAACAAATTCACGTTCCCTCGTCTCCACAATATCCATCGCTGAACTGAAAATGTTAAATAATATATTCTCTATAAATTTATCACAGTGTTGTTTATTTGCAGCAATTTTATGACATCGGCTTCTCTTTGAGCGTTTCTTTTTGAGGTAATTCTTTTCTCGAACCATTCTGAGAACTGAAAGTAAATTATTCGTAATACAAAAATAAAATGTAAAACAAATTGGTAAACAAACGCTCTATAAGAAAGCGAAGTGAATGTATTGATAAATACAATTTGTGATATGGAAATAATTGCTAGGTGTTCACAAGAAAGTTTTAGGATATTACTCGTTTAGAATCTAAACGAATCTAACGAATCTAAGCTTTAGATATTCGTTCGGTCATAAAAGTGAATGATCGTCGAATTGAAATACCCGCGAAAGTTTTCCAATTTCAAAAAATAAACTTACCGTAATTACAGTTTTGTTTCTGCATAGTCACTCAACACCAAAACACACTTATACCTCTCGTCGACAGATGGCGAATTATTTAAACTTGAAATTTCATCGAATTATGCGAGGTCGTACAATGACGTAACATACAATCTTAAAATGATATCGGTATCGCCATCTACTGACGCAACGCAATTTGAGAGCCTTTACTTGCTTTTTTAATTTACAATTACAAATAAACAATTGATAAAATCGAAAGTCTGCTCATTTATTCTCGTTCAGACAAATCCTCTTAACGTTTTACGATTTCGATCTACGGTTTCACTAACCTTTTTTCCTAACCGAATTGATACTTCATAAGTCAGCTCATGAGCTTCAAGAAAGTTGGGGTTCATCAACATATTGCAATACTCAAGATAACATATATAAAGTTAAAGTCAAAAAAAGTTATGAGAGATAAATTTTCAATAATCAGGTAAATCAAAACATCCACCAAACTATGTGGGTGGAATTAAAAAGGTGAAAAAAATTTATGAATCAAAAATTGAAGCAAGAGAAATCTAAGTGAATGAAGCAAAAGGTAGTTATAGATAGAGATAATTCAAAATGAAAAGAAACATAAAGAGATTAATTTCATAAATGCAAACTTGATATTGAGTTAACGAAGAGAATTCACTTTTCATCGACTCATGCACAAATTAACCAGAACAGAAGAGATATAACAAAAAAATCAGGCCCTTTACGTTGGAATGCCAATTTGTATAACCCTCATTTTAATTTTAAATAACCCAGACTAGCCGAAAACAAGCTACTAAAGGCTGCTGCATTTGTGATTTTGAACGGAACATTTTGTCCGCAGGGTAAAGGCATTTCAACCTCGTCAATTTAATATGTATTGTGTGTACATGATAAGGTTTTTTTCGGAACCCTAGGAAACCCAATACTATTCAGACATCTCATCTTTCTGATCAGTTGTTCGATATGCTTGTCTCATTTTATGTTTTCATCTAAAAGAATTCCCAAATAACACTTCTTGTAGCAGGAATCTGGCTTCCATCAGGGATATTGAGATTGCCCATATCTGGTATGGTATTGCTATATGATGAGAATGGCATATACTTCGTCTTATGCATGTTTGAAGTTAACTTGTGGTATGAAGGCCATGTTTTAATTTTCAAAAAGTCTTTTTCTTCTTCTGATTTAAGCATGTACCAGGAGTTATTGCTATATAGCACCACAGTGTCATCCGCGAAACAAATTATATTACCTTTTGTTTCCGTCGATAAGAAACCGTTAATGTAGATCACGAAGAGAATTGGTCCCAAAACTGTACTCTGTGGAACCCCATTCGTTACTTTTCGCAACTCGCCTTTATGGTTGTCAATATGTACTACTTGTTTTCTATTATTTAAGTAGCTCTCGAACAACTCATAGGATTTACCTCTAAATCCACATACGTACAATTTTTAAAGCAAGATTGCACGACTAACCGTGTCGAATGCTTTTGCAAGATCCAAGAAAATACCAAGTGTTTTTCTCATCTATGCAGTTATCAATATTTTTCGTGAGTTCAGCGATAGCATTCTCAGTTGATTTATCCTTGATGAATCGTTCGATACGAGCGAGATGGGTCGATAATTTTCCAAGGAGTTGTATCTCCTGATTTAAAGAGGGGATTTACCACACAAATCCTGAATGTTTCCGGGAAGGTACGAATTGTGAAACATAGGTTCATCAAATATGTAATTGGTTCACATATCTCAACTTTAATTCTTTGCAGTACCTCCGACTTCAGGCAATCATAACCCGCAGCTTTATGGTTTTTCAATTCCTCGACAGTTTGACTTACTTCATTTTGATCAGTCGGGTATAGAAAAAACGTTTCATTCGAAAAATTCTCTTTGTGGTAGTTTTCAATTGACGGATGTTCAATTTTTTCGACGTACTTCCATCCTAGTTTACTAAAATATCTACTGAATTCTTCTGCCACACCCGGGCCATCACTAAGTACATGTCCATCCCTGATTTCAATATTATCTACTCTTGTTTTCAATTTTGGCTTATCACTTTGTTTATTGACATAATCCGATAAATTTTTGCTTAGTAATTTGTTATTTAGAAGGAATTTCTGAAAGTAATTTTTTTTAGCTTCAATTATTGATTTCTCTGGTAGTTTTTTGTATTATAAATATTCATTTAGGGTTTCTTTATTTTCAGGTGATCTACGAAGTTTTTTGTACATTTCGTTTTTCTGTTTATAGATTTGATAATGAAAGGGGTTATCCAGGATTCTTTACCGGCCTTATTGCTTATAGTCACTGTAGATGTATTATTAGTTATAGTATTTGTAAGTTTATGGGTGAATGAATCAACGAAACAGTTCACATCTGAAATCGTGTAGGCTTTCACGGCCGGTGTCCATTGTTAAATATGGTGAAATGATCTTCCGGGCTGATTGGCCGTGGTAAACTGGAACTCCTCCTCTTCCAGACGTTTCGTCGCTAACTGCGAGAGATATCTTCAGTGGCGGCGAGTGCTTTGACGTAGTGGTGTACTGGGCGACGACTCTGGAGCAACTGATGATCCAGAGTCGTCGCCCAGTACACCACTACGTCGAAGCACTCGCCGCCCCTGAAGATGTCTCTCTCAGTTAGGGACGAAACGTCTGGAAGAGGAGGAGTTCCAGTTGACCACGGCCAATCAGCCCGGAAGATCATTTCACCATGTTTTACAAAGTTCACATCTCTTATGTCCTCACAGTCACACCAGTTCGTGCTTCTCAGATCGCTCTTCAGTTTTTCATAATTTATATATGTCTTCATTTTTCATTTTATTTCAATATGGTTTGAACATCGATAAACATAATATTTTGGGCGAGTCATCTGTGACCAGAAACTCAGTAATGAAAGCCTTTATTTTAAAATTTATTACCACCTTTTTTCACGAAGAAATGATCAAGACATGATCTACTGACTGGTCTAGTGCACTTATTCATGTACGACAAATATCCGTAAGAATTCATTATGTTTTTGTACTCCTGTGCGTGAATGTCACTAGATAGTAAGTCCAGATTTATGTCTCCAGTGATAACATGATAAAGCGGCTTGTCGACACTTTGAATATAACATAAAACGAATCAGTATAAACCTGAGCATAGGAACTCGGTGATCTGTATATTCCAGTGATCTGAGGGTTTCGTTTGCCAATCCTATGTTTATTTCCAATGCATTAACCAACCCAAGGAAAATTGCCCTCTACTGAAACTCCAGTCCTTCCACGATGCATGCAATCACACCATCATTTCTATTCAAATTTTCTTCTTTGTAAATGAATTCATAATCTTCAATATTATAGAACTCTGGTCTTTCTATTCGAAACGTTTCTGTCAAGATTATAACGTGAATTTTTTGAGTGCTTCCTTGGAGGAAGACTTTGAACTCATCAATGTTTTTTTTGTATATTATTGTTGAATGATTTTGAACATCATAATCTCGTAAATTACCTCAATTATGAATTAATTTGGTGTCATAACAGCTATCATCAAAATCCCTTATGAAAGGATCCATTCCACAGTTGAGCGAATTCCAAATTACAAATCGAAGAAGACAACACAAAACATCCCAAAATCCAGAGCACGCCCAGAAGGACGACTGAAAAGAAAAGAATCAATATTATTTGAGAAGTTGTTTTTTAGTACACTTATTTTCACTTTTTTCTCAATGTTCTTGTATTGGGCTTTGAAATAGAAGTAGTAGCCCTTTGCTGGATCTAAGAATACATACCCCCTCATCCGGAACTATCTTCCTTTCAATATGCTTCCCCTGTGCTCTTCAATCAAGTTTATGCTCGATACGTTCTCCCCACTCGTCTCTAATTGCTCCATCTGTATGTTCTCCCTCCTACAAACAGCTTGCTCCCCCCGATATAATTGAAAATAACTGCTTTTTTCTCTGTCTATATTGTTGTAAGTACTTTAGTGTCTTTCATTAATTATAATTAATAAATAATAATTATTAAAAGAGTGTTTAATAAATATCAATCAAAATTACAATAATTTTTTATCACAAGGCATTCAATACTTCAAGTATTGCTTCTGCTTCGTCTGCAGTTTCTGAATTTCTCAAATCGTACATTCCAACGTTAATTAAATCTTACATTTTTTTAATCATCATGATAGGCTGTAGGATCTCAATCGATAATTTATTTCGCAATTTGTTTTTGACAATGTTGTAAATCGAAAAGGCACGTTCCACACTTGCATTGGAAATTGGAATGGTTAACAATGCAACTCCAAATTCAGCTACATTTTCAAAACGTTTACACCCTGCTGCAGCACAATCATCGTAAACATCGGAATAAAAACATCTGTTGAATTGGAAATATTGGGCCACGTTTTTTTTTTTTTAATTCAGTGGATCTACAGTTTAACGCCGGCGCCGGTTCCGAACGGCCATTGGGCTTGTAATCGATGTACATTACCCAGCATATTTCATTTTTCAAACTACTTAAATCATAGACAAACACAAACACCCATGCCTTCAGCGGGGCTCGAACCCCAGTTCTACCGCACCATAGTCGGGAGTTCTACCGACTAAGCTACGGAGACCGGAAGGGCCATGTTTCATTACTTAGGCGATGCCACTCCGCCTGAATATCGTTTTTCTCACCATAAATGTGCGTTCGCTGGATATAATTCAATATTTCTTCAATGTCAAGTTTGTTTTGAAATGTCGCGACCTTTGGATGCAAATTAGTAATAATTTTCAACGTTCCCAAATTATCAGGAAGCCGTAGTTGAATTTGATCTGCTGAATGACATTAAAAGTGTTCGCATCTTTCTCTGACGTCTAATAGATCTTTTTTCTATAGTTCTAGTGATATGTTTCGAAAGTCGTAGCCAAAATAAATTTCTGATGTGTGCATTAGATGATCCTGAAAATTGAACTTCACTAAATCCACCACTTTTTCTAAATGTGCTGGTGCAACAATCGTTTTTAGCAGACTTTTGTACAATAAAAATGAATCTTCAAATAGTTTTGTAGGTTCTGTATTGTAACTTTGGAAAAGTAAATTCAACTGAATCACATTTTTCAATTCACACTTCAAAGAAATCAAAAAAGCTTCAAATGGCAACCTCTTCATATCATACAACTGTTCTGCCATATAACACTTATCATCTGTTTTGGCAATCGAGAATATGCAAAGAGTCAATTTGCACTTTATTACCGCCACACAAAGTTATATTGGTTATATTGGAGTTTTATTGGTTTTCAATGATTTGATCATTTCACTGACTTCTTGCTGAGTTGTCGGTGCAAGAAAAAGCGAGTCCCTCATAGACATTCTATTTATTTTTGTTGTTACAGGTTTACGAATACCCTCTGCAAGATTTTTTCCGACAGAAAAAGAGAAGTCATTAAACTCTTCAACAATATCAGCTTTTTCTGTAATCAAACCTCCAGCAGAGTCTATAACCTCGCTTATTTCTGTTCTTCTGTAATGATTTTCGTTAACAGTTTTAACGGTTTTCCAAAGTGCTCCGCTGTCAGAACCCCAGTTGTCGATTTTTTCTTTAATTACTTTTCTTTCGCTATTTTCATAAGATTATGAAGTCTATTTCTATATGTTGTCCCATAGTGATCCAAGTTCTCCTCTTTTTATTGAAATTTTTCATTTTGACTTTTTTTGTAGCTCTTTCGATTTCTCTTATTATAGTATCAATAAGGAAATCTGCACATTCATTTATATCCACTATTTCATAAAATCTGGTCCAGTTAAATTTATTTAGGTTTCTGATCATCTGCTTATTATCTGTAAAATATTTATAACTGGGTTGGTTGTTATTAAGTTTTCTTTGATCTTCAAGGGGTATATCTATTATGGTGGAATGATGATCCTTTATACCAAGCTTGACAGTATAAGATTTACAATTTACTCCATTATTTTTATTTATTAGAAAGATGTGATCCAGACATGTTCCACTTTCTGGTCTTGTAATTGAAGTAATCATAGCCTTAAACCCATTCTCATACAAATGATTCATATACTGAGATGCTACGTCACTTTCATTCAGTATATCTATATCAAAGTCTCCAATAATTACATGAAATGAAGCTCTGTAAGAGTAAACCCCCCCAAAATACAGAAAAAGGCTATTCAAAAACTCAATATCCACTAGATCATGAGACCTATATACAGCTGTTACCACAAATGTACTGAGACCTTCTACAATTTCTATTTCTATTGCTTTACATATCCCAATATCTATAACTTCATAAGAATATTCCAGATTAGCATTTACGAAGACTACCACACCATCCGCTCTATTTAACTCGCTTTTATTATAAATTAAATCATAATCCTTTATCTGGAGGAGGTCGAAACCATCGACACGCCAACTTTCAGTCAGAACAATACAATCAAATGGGTCATTGACTTGCGATAAATAAATTTTAAGCATATCCAGGTTCTTATTTATGCTCCGTATATTCTGGTGAAAAATCCTGATTTTATTTCCATTTATATCACTACGATGGGATGTTAATCGGCATTTTAAATTTCTTTGCGTTTGACCTATATACTTCAAACTGCAATCCTGGCAAGGTATCTCATATATAACATGAGATCTATCTAAAAGCTTTGTTCTATCCTTCAGTTGTGATAATAACATGCTTACAGGTTTTAGTTGTTTGTGTGCTAAAATGATCTCCTGACTTTGCTTTATTACACTAGATATTTTGGGTGTCAATTCTTTGATTTGAGGCAATGAAAAATATTGTTTGTTTTCTGATGTTACAGGGCCTTCATTAGTTCTATTAACACTGTCACTTTGGATTGATGTTGAGTTTTCAGATAGATCAATTGGAATGGTGTATAACAGTTTGTTAATAAGTTTTTTAGGATATGAGTTATCTAATAATTCCTTGTGGAGAAACCTTATATTTTTATCTCTCATTGTATGATGACATATCTTATATAATCTGTTCTTCATTCCTAAAATCATATCTTCCTGAATTTGTTGGTTTTCTGTACCAATCTAAGATGATTTTATTCTCAGTATTACGAATAAGTCTTGTGTCATAGTAGGTCTTTCTCTACCTGATGGTTTTTTCACAATTGTTTTTATAACCTGAAAGAGGAAGAGTAAAATTATCGAAATGACCATTTACAGATCATTTTATTTCATCGATCTTTAGATGAAGAAATCGATAAATTATATTGAGATCGATTTAATCATCTTAATTAATCGATTTTGTCATCCTGAAATAGCCGGAGTTAATTACTTACCGAAGTTGAGCAACACAAATATTACCAACTGTTTCAGTGGACAATAACTGTTCTTTTGATATTTCGCCTAACACATTTTCATCTGAATCAACATAACTATGACTTCCTTGGAGTGCATCCTAAAATAAAAAAAAATTGCATATATGCTTATTGAAGATGGTTTGAAATGGCATGACAGACATATGTTCAGCTGAACAATGGTGATTTGCACTCTTTTATCAATAGAGAAGTAACCAAATATAAAAATTCACTCATAAAAATAAGAATTTTATATATTTCGAAATGATACATAATACCAAGCGATTACTTCATGAATGATTAATTTAAGGTATCAGACTTGTGACAAATCATTCAATTCAGATTATAAAAAGGGTTGACCAAAAATGAAAATTCACGAAATTTTGATTTTTCAATTTCTTTTTGTTCTTCCAGATTGAATATTTGCTTTTTTATTGTGAAATATCAAACTATAACGCGTGCTAATTCTTACCTCAGTATACGCCTGCTTCTTATCATACCATACATACTCCATATGTTGTATTTTTCGTCAATAATTTTTGGAATATGTTTTAATCACTACTCAAACACTTAGTTCATTCCACTGTTGAATGAAGATGTATCATCATAATCGGTGGATATATCATCAGAATCTTTTGGTGGTTCATATTCGTCGCAGGAACTTTCAATTTCCCCTTCGGAAGAAGAAATATGTTGATATTTTGTAGATACTTGTTGATACTTAGTAGCTAATTCAGACGGATGTGATGAGTTTTCTTCAGTGTTGGTTGTATTTCTTTATGAACAGGCCTATTGGGCGCGTTAGTTGATTCATTTTCTTCCTAAAAATCCGTGCAATTTTATTCTCATATATCTGAGACATCTTGCTCTAACTCATTCATGTTTTCATTATTATCTGAAAGTAGATCCCTATGAACCTCCTTTTCGCCTGTATTAATCTGATCAGTCTTTATAATGGTAACTGTATTGAATATATTGTAAGTCATATAATCTAGGGATGTTTGCTTGTTTCTATAATTTGGAAAATCGGTTTCATCAGATGTACTTGAGATCAAAGTAATGTCGTCAAGAATATTCACATAAGATGATCTACAAAACTGATTATTGAAGTTTGCTTCTGCCAGATTTGTTTTTCTCGTCATCATATCTTCATGGTGTTATTCATAAAATAAATGTTGATCTTGGAGTATTTCAACGATGGCATTGAAACTTGTGTTGATAAGATCAAGTGGTATGGAAATAAGATTTTGTTGATATCACTGTGCGCTTGTTTCTTGCGCTTGTTCCGTTATATAATTTTTATGGATTTTTTTGCTTACTAGTTGGACTGAAATTTTTCAGGATACAAGGTTATGATGGATTCTTCAATACTTAATACGTCTGTTTCTGAATTTGCACAGTATTTATGGAGTATATGTAAATGATTTTCTGGAGAATTTTGCAGAATTGTTTCAGAAGTCAAAGTTAGAGAAAGATTCGATATTTTACAACAAGAAAATGCGGTAGGTAAGGTCTTCGTGAGTTATGCTAAGAGCTCTATTAGGTGTTACTGCAGCTGCGCCTTGTCTGATATCATTTCTTGAGGGGTCTGTGTAGAATTTAGGAGGGGTCATATATTCGCTAGCGTCTATCTACTCCACTGGTAGTAGCCATAAACGTTTGTTTACTATTATTAATAGAGCGTACACTACCCACAGTTTTAGGTCCACACTTTATCTCTTTTGTTTCGGTTTGAACTTTCATAATTTGAAAATGTACTTATTGAATAATTTTCAATTATTAACGAATCCTGTGCATTCTGTAATTATATAGACTATTATATATATATATATATATATATATATATATATATATATATATTATATATATATATATATATATATATATATATATATATATATATATATATATATATATATATATATATATATATATATATATATATATATATATATATATATATATATATATATATATATATATATATATATATATATATATATAGTTGGATGTTTAACGACTGTAGATATGTATTTTCAGTGTTTAATTGGGATTGCAGTCTAGGACAGGAAAATCAGTTACCTCTTTAGTATTTCCAAGCTTTCGAAAATGTTCATTTTCTTCTTCAGGGCTAAAATAGTACAAAAATTAACAGTTTATATAGCAAGGCACTATAAAAAGTTTTTTCTTACAATTACTGTGAAGTTAGTCCGAAACTACATTAGTTTTTTGAATTTTGAAAATAAGTACAAGTGTTCCCAAATGCATTGGGTTGGAATGTTACTGCATTCTACGTGCTAGATAGTTGAAGGAAGCCACGACAATGACCGTATTTCTCAATTTGGCTTTTCAAGTGGAGTGTTCCCAGATGTTTTTAAGGGCGTTTCTTAAAATGCATAACGTTGGCCGAAGTTTTATGACTAACGAAAAGAGAATGAATTTGTTTTTAATTTTTTATTTTTTTTTTGTTTTTTATGTATTCAGAATGGATTTTTCGGTGAATAGGATATCCGAATATGAGCCATTAATCAGAAGAACCTATGAGATTAATATATATATATTGCTTAAATTATCTGTATCAGATTTTTTGTTAATACAATTTCCTGTCTTTTTAATATGAACCATTTCTAGGAAAAGTCGTTTGTTGTAATTGTTTGAGTGATCTAAAATTTTTGTGGCATTGTAATTCATATTATGACCAGTGGCTTGTACGTGTTGGGTTAATGCAGAGGAATTCGTCTTGTTGGTATTTCGGCAATCACTTTTATGAGAAATGATCCTCGAATGAAGATTTTGGGATGTTTGACCTATATATACAGAATCGAGTAAATAATGACTGTATCGTTAATGTGTTTTTTTGGGCTATTTTTATTTAATTATGGAATAATTTGATCAGTTTTGGCGTTAGATTGTGTATATGCGGTAGAACACCGAATGGTAGATTCTCTGGGCTGTTGTTGCCCAGAGAATTTACCCAATTTTAGATCACGCAAACAATTACAACAAACGACTTTTCCTAGAAATGATTCATATTAAAAAGACAGGAAATTGTATTAACAAAAAATCTGATACAGATAATTTAAGCAATATATATATATTAATCTCATAGGTTCTTCTGATTAATGGCTCATATTCGGATATCCTATTCACCGAAAAATCCATTCTGAATAAATAAAAAACAAATTCATTCTCTTTTCGTTAGTCATAAAACTTCGGCCAACGTTATGCATTTTAAGAAACGCCCTTAAAAACATCTGGGAACACTCCACTTGAAAAGCCAAATTGAGAAATACGGTCATTGTCGTGGCTTCCTTCAACTATCTAGCACGTAGAATGCAGTAACATTCCAACCCAATGCATTTGGGAACACTTGTACTTATTTTCAAAATTCAAAAAACTAATGTACTTTCGGACTAACTTCACAGTAATTGTAAGAAAAAACTTTTTATAGTGCCTTGCTATATAATCTGTTAATTTTTGTACTATTTTAGCCCTGAAGAAGAAAATAAACATTTTCGAAAGCTTGGAAAATACTAAAGAGTTAACTGATTTTCCTGTCCTAGACTGCAATCCCAATTAAACACTGAAAATATATATATATATATATATATATATATATATATATATATATATATATATATATATATATGGGATATATATATATATATATATATATATATATATATATATATATATATATATATATATATATATATATATATGGTTTCAATTTTTATGTACAATTTCATTGATTATCACAATAATAAGGCTACTACTCCAAATATATACAAAATGTTTTCACTACGAATTTCATCAACTGTCAATTCTCCTCTTAAGATATGCACATCTTAAACTCGATAAATCTTGATTCTTCAAAAAGAAGCTATTTTATGTACACAATGGTCAGGTAGCATTGGGAATGTCTTCAAGCAATATGGATATACCATTCTAAGAACCTCCAACTTTTTCAATCCTCAATACTTAATATTTCCTAATATTGTTTCGGCAAAATGAATAATTGAGTTATTCTTCAAATAATGTACTGTAAAATGGGAAAAACAACAACTCACCTCAAAATGAAGATTTTCGGCTTTGTTGCTCCTATGATGAACTTCCTTTAAAAACAAGAGGAATATCGGAAGGAAAATTGAGGAAAAACTAGGATAGAAGTTGTTTATAGCAACACTCGAACATCTATACTGAATCTATAAGTCTCTATTGTGGTATCAACTAGTCTCTATTGAATATTTACTAAAGCGGTATATATTTAAACTAACTAAAGCGGTATCACTAACTAAAGTATTTCAAGTCAAAAACGACACTATCTTCCAAATTGAAAATACGATGAATTCAATCCTAAACGATGTATTTTTTTGTCCGAAAACTGACTCTTTTCTTTTGCATGTAGGTAGGTATAAGACCATCTGTTCAACTTAAAGAAAAAAAGCATTTATCTCGTTCGCAGAGATAACAGCGTAAACATCCTCCCCCTATGTTGGGGAAAACAAATTGTTTTCACCAAAAAAAAAATTAAATAACTAAAATAACTAATTGATAATTAAATGATGAAAAATTGATGATTAAATAACTAAAATTGAAATTAAATTTGAATTTTCGCTAAACTAATATATTGTCTGTTCACTAACCATTATTGTGTAGGAAGAGGACACAGTTTTACAACTGGACGTTTATACAAACCCGACTTAGTTTTAACATCTACAATTCTAACTACGTGGTCTACTCCTGGATAAATTTTTGTCACTACCCCTAAAGGCCACTTTAAGGGGGTAGTGTTTTCATTAATGACTAAAACAACAGCACCAACTTTTATAGGGTTACCATCGGTATTCCATTTCGACCGTACCTGCAATTGTTGAAGATATTCATTTTTCCAACGATGCCAATATGACTGGACTATATTATCTAATAAATGTTTGCGGTGTTATATGTGGACATTTTGATTTGACACATCAATTGCAGGTAGACTCAAAATCGATGTCTGAGTGAAATGTGCTGGTGTAAGAATCTCTGGATCTGTGGGATCCTCACCATAATATGAACATAAAGGTCTACTATTTAATAAAGCTTCAATCTGTGTTAAAACAGTACTAAATTCTTCGTACGTCAAAATTTGCGAACCCACAGCTTTAAAAAGATGCGATTTCATACTTTTTATATTCGATTCCCATAAGCCGCCCATATGTGGCGCCAATGGAGCATTAAATTTCCATTTAATAGAATCTTTCAAAAGTTCAGCCTTGAGAGAATCGGTATAATTTGCGGAATATATAAATTGGTATAACTCACCTAAATACTTTTGAGCACCTACAAAATTAGAACCTTTATCAGAATGTAATGTTTTAATGGGACCTTTGCGGCTTATAAATCTTTTGAGTGCATCTATGAATGTTCCTGTCGATGAATCGGAAGCAAGTTCAAGATGCAAACATTTTGTTGCCAAACAAATAAATAAGCATACGTAACCCTTTTGCGTTTTCTGTCCCCGCCGTCTATTCAAAGATAGTGAATGGCCCTGCATAGTCAACTCCAGTATCTATGAATGGTTTCAATTGCGTGGTAACTCTAGCAGATGGTAAGTTTGCCATAAGAGGATAACTAATTTTAGGTCTAAATTTGAAACAAAAATTACACATTCTTATTTGTTGTCTTACGAGATTTCGAGACAATAAAATCCAATACTTATTACGTAAAATTGAATTTAGTAAATGAGCACCAGTATGAAAATATTTTCTATGGAAATGATCGATTAAAATATTTACAAAATGATTAATTTTTGGAAGAAGTATTGGATGACGAAAGTCATAGTCTACTTGATGTGCATTAATTAAACGGCCACCTACACGTATTATATTTTCACTGTCAACAAAGGGACGAAGGTTTCGAAACGCATGTGGGATATCTAAATTCCTTTTCAAAGCAATTTGAAGTTCTTTAAAATTCATGTTTTGAATATTTTTATTTTAAAGTTTTCAGCACTAGTCAAATCCTCAGGGGTTATTTCTAGAGAACGGGGCAACAATCTAATAAAACGTAAAATATAAACCATACTATTCAACAACTTAGAAAAGGATGAGAATCTTTTAACAAAATCATTAACAATATTATCAGTTTCCTGATGCGTAATTTCTACTAATGCTATAATTTGTTGCTCAGGTAAATTCTCAAGTAACGTCAAATTCTTCCATGACTGCACGGGCCAATCTTGAAAAGGTCGCTTTAACCACTCTGGTCCGTTCAACCATGTACTGCAATTTGACATAAATTGAGATGGGGTGGAACCTCGTGATATCTGATCAGCAATATTATTTTCACCTGATACAAAATACCAACTGCATCTCGGCAAGTTATTTTGTATTCTAGCTACCCTATTAGCTACGAAGGTTTTCCATTTATGAGATGATTCCGCGATCCACCCTAATACTATTTGGGAATCAATAAAACACAATACATTCTCTATCTTGCTGCGTTCTCGATATGTCTCCAAAACGTATTTCATCAGATTTGACAACAATAGTGCGGCACATAATTCTAATCTTGGAATAGTCTGAACTGTTTTAAGTTGTGCGATTTTCGATTTAGCGCAAACTAAACTAATACGAACTTGATTGCCAGATACTATGCGGGCATAGACTACCGCTCCATAGGCCTGCTGTGAAGCGTCCGAAAAACCTATCAAAGTAATGTCAGAATTTTCAGTAGCACCGAGCCAACGAGGTATCGAAAGCTCTTTTAATAGTTGTAATTCATTTCTAAACAGAATCCATTTATCAGACAATGTCTCTGGTAAAGTGGAATCCCAATCTAGTTTTATCGACCACAATTTTCTTACGAATAATTTTGCTGTAATAATAACAGGTCCTAAAATTCCAAGAGGATCAAAAATTCTACAAATTTCTGATAGAACTCTAAAGCGGTATCACTTACTAAATTGTATATTTCAAGTCAAAACGACAATATCTACCAAATTGAAAATACGATGAATTCAATCCTAAACGATGTATTTGTTGTCCGAAAACTGACTCTTTTCTCTTGCATGTAGGTATAAGACCATCTGTTCAACTTGTAGAAAAAAGGAAAGAAAAGCATTCATCTCGTTCGCAGAGATAACAGCGTAAACATATATTTCTGTTTGATGATAGGCGTTTGTAATGTCCAAGGTGGAATTGTCGAATTTGACTCTTTTTCCTCATTGTTGTTTTCAATGTCGTTTGAATCTATAGGTGGTTGTGGCTCAGACCTCTGTGAAGTCTTTATCGTGGTTTCTATGGTTTGTGAATTACTAGGTGATTCAAGGTTTGGTAGGGTTGATTGCATTATCTGTTGTATATTTCATTGTGGTTGTGCTGATTGGTTGTATTGTTTTTTGCCGTTGTTGTGTCATGTTGTTGTAGGAGATACTTCAGAGTGTAGATTTGCGCATTGTGAAGCAAAGTGACCTGTCAGTTTGCATGTGACTTGTGTGACTTTAACGAAGTCGGGTCACTATTGTTTGGATTCTTTGTTTGTCGGATACAGTATTCCATGGTTCAAATTTGGGTTTGAGTTCTAATAGTTTAGGCGGTTTGCTTCTCCATGTAGAGTTAAAGGCCGTTCGAATTTAGAGTGAATATATGATTAAATATATGTGGCTGGTAATAACATGTTGTTCTGTTGGACACCATTCAAAGCAGCCTTTGCATTTTGGTCTGCCAACTCATTTCCTTCGATACCCACGTGGGAAGGAACCCATTGTAGATCAACGTTCTCGTTCGCTAAAACTTCATGTAGTTCTTCTTTCATCTGTACCACCAGAGAATTCTTAGCGTATATTGTTTTTTATAACTTTCAATGATTGTAACGAGTCAGTTAAGATTATCCAGTCTCTGGTGTCCGTGTCCTTGATGTGTTTGATCGCTTCCCTTATTGCAAACATCTCTCCAGGCAACGTTATGCTAAGAGCTCTATTAGGTGTTATTGCAGCTTCGCCTACTTTGATATCATTCTTTGATGGGTCTGTATAGAATTAAGGAAGAGTCGTATATTTGCTAGCGTCTATCTAGTCCACTGGTAGTAGTCAGAAACGTTTGTTTACTATTATTAATAGAGCGTGCACTACCCACAGTTTTTGGTCCACACTTTATCTCTTTTTTTTTTTTGATGATAGGCGTTTGTAATGTCCAAGGTGGAATTGTTGAATTTTACTCTTTTTCCTCATTGCTTTTTTCAATGTCGTTTGAATCTATAGTTGGTTGTGGCTCAGACCTCTGTGAAGTCTTTATCGTGAACTACTAGGTTTATGGTTTGTGAACTACTAGGTGATTCAAGGTTTGGTTGGGTTGATTCCTTCATCTGTTGTATATTTGATTGTGGTTGTGCTGATTGGGTGGATTGTTTTTTGTCGTTGTTATGTGATGCTGTAGTAGGAGATATTTCAGAGTGTACATTTGCGCATTGTGAGGCAAAGTGTATTCGTGAGTTATTTCAATTGATTCTGGTATAACTACAGTTTCAATGTATTTTCAATCCTTCAATAGTGGTGAAAACAATCGACTGTTCTTTGCTAGGATGTTTATAATTTTGTTGAATGAGTGCGAATGAGTAAAACTTCGCTGTTACATTATTTGATGTAGTAGGTACTCTAGTGATCGACATATTCAACGTTTTATGTTAGTTCGAGTTTGCCTAGGCATGCCAGAATACGACACTGGTCAATGTTGTTTCTTGCGAGCACTGGAGCGGGAGTGCGAACTACGATAAGAGTTTCGGTCACTGTTACTACTCTCGAATACTGAAGAATTTATTTTCAATCCTAATTTTGTTTTTGTGTTATTGTATGCATAATACACTAATAATGTTAAACTACCGGAATGATCACTATCTTACTTTTATTTCTCTGAACAATTCCGAGATTTAGTAGAGCACGATTCGTTGTCTGCATATCTGCACAACCGGACTCAGATATTATATTTGTTTTCATTCATTCGTAATACTTCACGATTATTTTATAAGTGAGTCATGGTTTCATCTATTTTCACATGATAAAGAACCTTTACCACTATTCGATTTCACGTTAGAAAAACAAATCCCCTAGCTGAATTTTATTGATATGTAAAGTATCCAAGGAAAACGGACTGATACTCCTCAAGTATATTATATCGAAATGTATACCTACTTTGATTTTGCAGTGATGGGACTACAGTAGCAATAAAATGACATAATCCAATTTCAATAAACATTAAAGAGTTTTTGTTCATATTTCAGATGTATCAGAATATTGTCAGATTCAAATCATTATCAATAAATAAGAGGAATTTCCATATTATTGTCATGTCATGTTGATGTCGACGATATACCTAAATGTGCTATGCACCTCAAACCTAAAACAGTATGAACAAATTCATAATGTTTCACAGAAATATCTATTTTTTTTTCAGAAATATCATTAAATATTTTTTTCAGTGCAATATCAATATTCATTTGTAATAACAATATCAAATATGACGATCTCCGTAGCTTAGTCCGGAGAACACCCGACTATGGTGCGGTAGGATTCGGGTTCGAGCCCCGTTGAAGGCAAGGGTGTTTGTCTGTTTGTATGAAAACAAAATTTGAAGAAATTATTGTTGTTTTGAAACAATTATTGAAAAAAAAACAATATCTATAAAATAGATACACATTATTCTGTTTTTTCAAGGAAACAAAAGTATTTCTTCCACCAGTAATCATTGAAATAGTTGCTTGCCTTCACAAAAAAAACGGACAGAACTGTATTACTTGGGCAAAATTCATGCAACACTTCAAGGCTTCGAATATAACGGAGCACGTCTAAACACACACACACACAATTTAATTGCCTGTTTGGGATAGTTTTGTTTCAAATGTTATTAGTAATAACAGGCTTATTTCAATGTGAGAAACTTTATTCTCGTTGACGTTTCGTTGTGAAGCGCAATAAAAAACGTCAACGAGAATGTAATTTTTCACATTAAAATGAGGTATATAATATATTATTATATATATATATATATATATATATATATATATATATATATATATATATATATATATATATATATATATATATATATATATATATAATAACGAGTTTTCATTCGAAACTCTTGAAATATATTGAATTCTAGAAATTGAATATAATTCATTGACATTGATTTGATAAAAAGCAATATACATAGCGATACATTCCTCTAGTTTGTTGGTCTATCTATCCAATTTTAAGATAATCGAAACACTATCTGCCTTTTTTCTCAATCTGCACTAAGTTTCATGTGAAATCCAATATGAAATATTAAGTACATAGTAACGCTGATCAAAATAAAAGCCATGATAAAATTTATTTCACGTATCATCAAACTCAAATTTTCATTGTGACCTTCAATCAAATATGTTAATGGTTATAATGATACAATATATGCTGCAACAATAGAACATCATCTGTGATTGTATCTTCTTTACTTGAAGTTCTTTGGCCCAATAGAAATCGCTTGCAAATAACATGATAAATAATAACATTGATAGAGACCTTGTGTGCATTACGAAGATACTTCGATTGTAGCTATTTATAATGAGAATAAAACAAAAAATTTTATCGTTGTCAATGTAATAAATTAATATAATAAATTCGATTGTATAGGGATTGTTACAACAATGAAGAAAAATTTGTTGATATTAATATGATTGTAATAATTGTAATTAATGATTGTAATACACCAATGCAATGTCAAGGATTCATTGCAGTCCTTCCTGTTGATTTATATTATTCTGAAAAAAGATATGGTATATTTCAGCGTCTTATTCCAAGTGTAACTTTTTACTGTTTCTTTATTTTTCTCTGATATTCCACTGATAATGAATGAACAAAATTATGTTTAAACTCAACCTAACAAGAAAAAAACCAGAAATGGTTTTCAGTATTTTGTGGTCGGAATATCAGTTGTTTTGATATGTAGTCATAATGAAAGATATTTATGCTCTGTGTTCAAATTTATAGCAAAATATGCCATATGTTTTGTCTCATTGTTATATATGTATATAGGTATATATATATATATATATATATATATATATATATATATATATATATATATATATATATGTATATATTATATATATATATATATATATATATATATATATATATATATATATATATATATATATATAAATGTATATTTGATTTAATGTTTTTAGCAATAACAGGCTATTTTCTATGTTCAAAACTTCATTTTCCTTGACGTTTCGTTGTATATCACAACTTTGTCAAAACTTAATTTCTGATATAGAACGAAAATAATAAATATATAAATATATATGAATATATTGAATATTATTAATTTCTGTATGTTGTTATTGCCTGTTGATTAGGTTATTATGTGTATTTTCAATATTTTTCAGCAATAAGAGGCTTTTCATACGAAAACGTTTCATTTTCAGTTGACGTTTCGTTGCGTTATGCGACTTTGTCAAAACTTATTAATATAATTCATCAATACATTATTAATTTTTTTTGGCACAACAAGATTTTTCATGTAGAGAAACCTAAATTATTGCTCAAAAAATATTATATAATGTAGGTTTATATTTATTCATTCATGTGTGTATAAATTGCATTAAACTAACTAATATGCAGTAATGTCAAATAGACTTAATGTAAATTCAGAATTTATTATGTATTAATAACGAAATATTTTCATGTCATCTATTTCAGTCACTGGAATTCATATTTTCAAATATATATAAACTTTTGCTGTTTTTTCTAATACTTGGACTTAATGTTAATTTTGTTGTAATATATTCTAGAAATAATAACAATTCTAACTATGATAAAATGAATTTGATATACAATTACGAAAGAATATGCAATAAACGAAAAATATCTAGACGAATTTCTTCACTTCCCCACTCTTCTTAGGCCAAAATATTCGAGAAAATGGTTTTTGAATATCGAAAATAGCGATGGCCCGAAACAGATACTCGATGAACGCCAATAGTGTCTTACCTATATGTTGGCAGACGAGTAACCATTGACAAAGACTGCTGGTAAGGAATGACTTCATGACATTATTTCTGTTTCTGGTTCTGAGCTTCCAGAAGAGAATATATTTCCAGAAGAAAAAGATATAGGTAATATATATAGTTATATTTCTTTTAGAATAAATCAGTCGTTCGAGAAATACCCGTGTACAATCTTATAAATCAATTTGAAGTTCTTATATTCTATACAATCTTAGCACTATCTATTTCTATTATTTTACGAATACATATATATATATATATATATATATATATATATATATATATATATATATATATATATATATATATATATATATATATATATCTTAGTCTGAAAAGGAATATGTGCAATTCTGCCTGTTGAAATGAAGTTTCTCCTTTCCTCTTGAAAGATACCCATTCACAGATATAATTCTTATTCTTCTTCACAGTAACTATATACAACTTTAATACAAACGATATGAAGAGTCTCTTATCATTATATATATATATATATATATATATATATATATATATATATATATATATATATATATATATATATATATATATATATATATATATATATGCAAATACTACAACTTTAAGATTAAAAATAATAAAAACGAGCTGAAAAAAATTTATAAAGTAGTGAATGAACTTTCAGGCAAAACCAATTCAGAAAAAAATGATAATTTCAAAATAAAAAACAACGATACAACATTCAATAATACCAATGACATGGCAGAATATTGCAATAACTATTTTGTGAATAACGGTCTCAACTTAGCAAAAAAAATTATTACGCCTAGACATAAGTTCCGGATGCAGTTTACTTCAAATACTTCAATGTTTATAAAACCTGTTGATGAAAATGAAATTATCGGAAGAATAAACTCTCTAAAAAGCAACAGCTCCAAAGGAATTGATGATATTGATTCAAAAATTATAAAACAGTATCATTTGTATTTACTCAAACCTCTTGCACATATTATAAATTTAATTTTCAAATATGGTCACGTACCTAGCCAATTCAAGGTTTCTGTCGAGACGCCGGTCTATAGAGCGGAAAACAGATCCTCCATAGAAAATTATCGCCTTATTTGTGTGATAAACAATTTTGCCAAAATATTCGAAAAATGTCTAAAAGACAGACTGATGAAGTTTTTGGAAAAAAACAAAATTCTGTCGAAAAGGCAATTTGGATTTGTGAGGGGCCGTAGCTCAACAGATGCAATATTAGAATCAACAAAGATGGTGGCCCAGAACCTAGATGATGGTAAAAAATGTCTCGCAGTTCTCCTTGATCTAGCTCGAGCATTCGATACAATTCCACATGACTCGTTATTCATTATTAAATCTTTGAAAGTTATATGGTGGAGAGGCAACAAATCTTCAAAATTGGTGATGTCCTGAGTGAACCTTTAGAATTGAAAATAGGAATACCACAGGGCACCGTTATGGGTCCAATCATCTTTCTTGTATATATAAACTCCTTAACAAACTTGATTGTTGATGGGGGTTCCCTAATCTCATATGCAGACGATTCCGCGGTAGTTTTTGTGGCAGACTCTTGGTCACGAGTAAAAGAACTAGCAGAAAAAGGACTAACCAAAGTAAAAAATTGGCTGGACTCCAATCGGCTAACACTTAATGTGGATAAGACGCATTACGTGGCGTTTTCTGTTACTTCTGCCAATCGTCCTAGTTTTGACAGCATTTCAGTCGAATCGACGGTAATTAAAGAAGTCACATCCACTAAATATTTAGGTGTTACCATAGACAAGAACGTAAAATGGGACAAACACATAGAGCGCTTAGTAACTAATATCAGGAAACTTTTTCCTAGATTCTACATATTGCGAGAAATATTAGGTAAAACACTCTTATTAACTATTTATAAAGCTCTTGTAGAATCATTAATTGGTTATGCATTAGTGCTATGGGGTGGATTATATCATAACTTTCTTCACTCCCTTAGCGTTACGCAGAACTTTATTCTTAAAGTTATATACAAAAAAAAAGAAAAGATACCCAACGAAGTTCCTATACTGTCAAGAGGTGTTCGATGTGCTTTCTCTCTACATACTACATACTTGCATATACATAAATAATATGGAAGACAGGAAAAATTATATAGAACATAATTATACTACGAGAGGAGTTGCAAACATGCATGTGAAGATTCCTAGTAAAAAGAAAAATATTAGCCTTCGATCTTTTGAATACTTAGCAGCAAAGTGTTATAATAACATATCATTAGAAATTAGGAAGATCAAGAATAAGAAAAAGTTCAGTAAATGTTGTTGATGCTTTATACATCAGAATTTAGATAAGTTTGAATTTATTACGACTTGATTGGTTTTTGTGAAATTTTTTTTGCATTGAGGGGGAGAGAGAGAGGAAATTCCATGCATCCTTTTTATTTAGCTTGAATCTATAAATATACTAACGTGTAGAATAAAAATAATTAGATTTGTCGAATGTAATGTACACATACAGCTATTTAGTTAGCTAGGTGTGCTTATTTTGTTTATTCATCCTTATGAATCACTTTCTTTTCTTTGTTTTTCTCTTCGTCAATTAAAATAATGGTGGAATGTAATGTAATTGTTAATCAATTTGGATGAAATATATCTATATCTATCTATCTATATATATTATTATTTATTATATATATATATATATATATATATATATATATATATATATATATATATATATATATATATATATATATATATATATATATATATATATATATATATATATATATATATTATTATTATTATTTTTTTTTACGATTGTGAACCATGAGGAGAGCGATTGAACTTAAACTAGCAAATGCTTTATGTTTTTTGCCTCCCAAAAACGCTTCATTCTCTCTGAATGCTCTTTGTTCCGTTCGTCAGTCCATTCTATTCCAGGTTGACGATTTGATTTTTTGCTTGAACTTCACATGTTCGTATTTTTCGTTCTTGTTTTACTATTTTTGTAATTCTTGAAAGACCGTCAACAATCATTGTTTCAGATGCCCAGATTGCTTCTGGAAGAATAGTTGTGTTATAATGCCTCAATTTGGCGCCTCTCGAGATGCACTTTTTGTTATAGTACGCCTATGATAGCTTGTAGGCCCTTTGGAGCTTGGTAATTCTCTGTTCATTAGCGATTCGTTTTGAACCTGTAGACTGTATAATTTCTCCGAGGTATTTGAAACGGCTGACTTGCAGGATTCACCATGTTTTGTTATAAAAGAACATTTATTTTTTGGTTTTCTTTCCATGTATTTGGTTTTATCATAAGAAATGTATAACCTGGTTTTCTGCGCAATTTCATGTAGTTTTTCTACGGCGAGAATGGCTTCACTTCTGTTGTCTGTGGTAATAGCAATATCGTCTGCAAAGGCGAGTTATTTGACATTTATTCGATTTTCTTGTTTGATGCCCACTTGTATGTCCTTGACGTGAAGGTTCCATTCCCTAATGATCTTTTCTAAATCAATATTGAAAAGGATTGGCCAAAATCCGTCCCCATGTCGTACACCAGTTTTTATTTCAAATTAATCTGATACTTCGCCTATGGATTCTACGTTGGAAGTTGTACCTGTAAGTGTCTGTTCTATAATTTTTCAGGTCTCTCGATCGATCCCATATTATTTCGTTATTTTAAATAGGGTTTCGCGGTCTACCGAATCATATGCTTTCTTGAAGTCAATGAATGTGATCACAGTATTTTTAAATTTCTTCATCTGTTATATCATCTTCAAAGTGCAGATACTCTGTTTAGGAGTGCTTTAGAAAGTATTTTATAAGCAACCGGCATCGAGGAAATTCCTCTGTAATTATTGATATCCATTTTATCCCCCTTTTTGTGCAATGGATGTATCAGCGCGCGTTTCCAATCATATGGTGTCTGTTCCGTCCTCCAGATATCTGATCTTAAATCATGAAGTGTTTGAGTATAAATAGAATCGTTCAGTTTTCAGATTTCAGCAATAATCCTATCTTCTCCTGCTGCTTTGTTGTTCTTGAGTTGCTTGATAATTTCCGTAATCTCTTCCATATCAGGAGCTTACGAGTCTGGATACGTAAGCACCAAAAAGTCGAACTGAAATTTTTCTTGGGGTGGATGGCAGTTGAGAAGGGTGTTGAAATATTCGGCTAACATTTTGCAGTTATTTTGTATGTTAGTTTGTGTTAGTTATGTATATATATATATATATATATATATATATATATATATATATATATATATTTATTTGTGTATTGATTTTAAAACTGAGGGGCCATAGTGAATTTAACTTTTACTTGAAATTATAATTATGCTTTCAAATTACATTCAATGTTTCATTCGCCGAAGCTCATGTGAAATAACGAAGTCACTTCCTGTATGTGCTTTTATATCCTCAATGGTCTGATCATCTGCGATTTCGATTAAGGTAAGTCCAGTGTGTCTGTCTACTGAGAAAACACACTTCTCAGTGATTATCAAGTTGACGCATCCACTTCCAGTTAGGGGAAGATTGCATTCATCCAATATTTTTGGTGAGCCATTTTTAGTGTTGTGCTCCATTAAAACAACGGTTTTCATATTTGGAGCTGTTACCAGATCCATCGCGCCACCCATACCTTTCACTAACTTTTCCTGAAATAAAATTATTCGTTAAAATTTTGTTGATGATTCAGCTAGGGGGTAAGCTTTGCAACATAGGAGTTTAGCTATGGTAATTGAGAAACATACATTGCCATATGAGGCTATGAAAAGCAAAGTGGGCTAACCCACAAAATTGCATTTTTCTGTTGTTCACATCACTTGAATTTTGATAACCATCTATTCATCCTGCCATTTCACATTCACCATATTCATTCAAATGCAAAGTTCCTAATGTATGAATTTTTCAATTTTTCACCTTATTCGCATCTATTCAGACTTTTCAATTAATCACCTTATGATATATACATCATATATATATATATATATATATATATATATAGGCTTTTTATATATATATATATATATATATATTGAAAGTTTTTAGCAATAACAGGCTTTTTGATATATATATATATATATATATATATATATATATATATATATATATATATATATATATATATATATATATATATATATAAGGAAATGAAATTTTTTGTGCTTATGGGCTTATGGCACTAAATGAAATATTTAAGAAAATGAACACTAGAATATTCATTCGAAAAATTCAAATTATTCAAGAGATTGTTATAGTAGAGCTAGATATGTGAACGTGTACGATGTGATGTCTCCATTATCCTTCAAGGGATAAATGTTAGAGAAATATTGAAATCGATGCCACACCTGATGGAAGTGCCAGACATATATGTTTCGTTCATACATCTAGCTCTACTATAACATTCTCTTGATTAATTTGAATTTTTTTTTCGAATAATTTTCTAGTGTTCATATATTATATATATATACTAGCTATGATACCCGGCTTCGCTCGGGAGTTGATATGAGGCTACGTGGTAGTTGGGAGTTGAAATAAAAAAAATAAACTATGACGTAAAAAGTAAAACGAAAGTTTATTGAAAACGTTTTCTCATTATTTACACCACTTGTTTATAAACAACATTTTTCATTTTATTTTCCGGAGTATATATATATATAAATTCTTCGGATTTCCTACTCTTGAGCAAGCTACATATAGCTGGCCGTGAGAGAAGCAGGATTCTTTGAGGTTAATGCCACAATATTTTAAAGTTTGTCCTTGCGCTTTGTTAATTGTAAAACTAAAGGCTAATTTGATCGGAATCTGCAGTCTTTTAAATTGAAATGGCAATTCAGAAGAGATCAGAGGTATTCTAGGTATAAATACTGTCTGTCCTTTGGTCTTTCCAGAAATAAGTTCAGCTTCAATGATATTATTCGATAGCTGTTTTACGATCATCCTCGTTCCATTACATAATTTTGGGGAGTTGAGATTTCTTAGTAGTATGATTGGAGTTCCAATTTTCAGACGAAGGCAGTGTAATGGCATTCCTGGTACTTGTAAAGAGTTTAGAAATTCAGTGGGGAAGTTGACACTTTCTTGAATGGATACCATCGTGTCGATCGATTTATATATTTTCTCTTCACCAGGTATTTTCTTTAGAATATTAAAATTAATTTCGTTAACAATATTATTTTTAATGGCCAAAATTGCTCTTTGAAATAACCACTCTGCATTAGTATAGTTCTGATTAATATTTGGATAAATTTTGTCGATTAGTTCATCTTCAGTAGTTGCTATATTACAGAAATCACTATTGAGTTCAATGAGGCCGGTCGTTTGGTCAGTAGGATATGTACCTTTGCCGATTTGTAAAAGTATTTTAGCAAATTGTGCTGTCGTTTCGTCTCTTGATAATTCAACTCTCATGTTTTTTGTTAATTGCAGTATTTGTACTTGTGGCCAGAGATGTGATTTTTTCAAGCATGCATTGATCTCGTCTGCTGGTGTTGACTTGGGAATAACTGGAAGTGTTTGTCGAAAATCTCCTGAGAGTATGAGTAGAGCTCCTCCCATTATTTCAGAGTTTTTTCGCAATTCTTGTAATGTTCTGTCCATAGCTTCTATAGATTTTTTATGGGCCATGGTGCATTCATCCCAGATGATAATTTTAGCTTGTTTTAGAATTTGACCAGGTCCAGATTTACCTGAGATTTCACATACCGGGAATTGTTGTTCGGCTATATTCAATGGTAGTTATAAGGCAGAATGGGCAGTTCGTCCTCCTTCCATAAGTGTGGCTGCAATGCCAGATGACGCAAGGCCAGTGCGATGTGTTTTTTAGCACGTATTTCCGCCAGTATTAGATTTATGAGAAATGTTTTACCAGTGCCTCCTGGTGCGTCCAAGTAAATAATTCCACCAATATTGTTATTTATCCGACTCATTATAACGTCGTAAACTTTTTTTTGATTGTCATTGAGAAAAGGTTTGTTGTGAGCAATGTATTCAAGTAGTTCATTGATGTTGTAACTTTTTTCTTTCATAATTTCGTAGTTTAGCACACTAAAAGCATTTCTTTGTGGTGCTGGCATTCCAAGTTCTACTAAGGTTTGATTATTTATTGCTAAACATTTATCTTCTAAGCGAATGAGTGTTTCATTGAAGATCTCGTCATTGAATTCTATAGTTAGTTCAGGATTAGCTTGTCGGACTTGGTACATTATATCATCACTCATACTCCTTTTGAAAGAGTCCCATAGCTGTTTTGGGTTTGATGGGTTACATGTTGTTAATATTATAGCGAATAACTCTCGAATTTGTTCAGCTGAAGCTGTGAGTGTGGCTTCTTGTAGTGTTAATTCCCAGTGGTTGTCGTTTTCCAATAATCCTAAGCGTTGACATGCTTCTCTGTAAGTCTGGCATAGGTAGCCATTAATGGTTCTGAGATCTGTGAAACTTGTTGGTCCGCGTATTTCGTGTCAACATTCGGAGATAGAAACATTCGGCATTGTTTGGATGTACAGTGAATACTCGACCTATTGCGTTACTTTTTATGATTTCTGGATGATCCTCGTCTGGCATTCCTTGTTTTCGACGTTGAAAAATTTTCCTTGTTTTGTCCCACGTATAATAAACACGATAAAAACCCACAGACAACTTTCTTCTATTTCGTTTCAAAATCGAGAGTTAATTAAACACACTATTAAAAATACTCACACGTGATACTTCTAAATAAAGGCTCACAGATAACTTCTTTTCTTTTCGTTTTGAAATCGCTCCTTTCGCTGTTCAAATCAAACTAACTCTGGTGAGCGACACCGGGCTCTTATATATTCAGAGAGCTAGGCTCTAGAAGTATTCGAGAAAATTTGAAAATATTTTCTCTCTCACACCTTCTGGAGTATTCTTGTCATTATCGTCCGCCATAATAATAGGTTCTGTGCGGTAGCATTTGTAGTGAAGGCGCGAAATTTAAAAACCTAAATTTTTAAATGTTTTGAAAACTAATTTGGATAACTAAAATTATGTCGCTTTAACTCCAAAATATAAGTTAACTAATGACGTATAAATACACAAAATTTAATAACTTTATTATAGCAACAAATTAAATTTAAGACTTTATTGAAATTGGAATTTTAAATTTTGCTACGCAACAATTTTAAACAATTGCTCGCAACGCTTTTGGAAATGCAACCCAAACAATCGTTGTCCTGAATGAAGTTCAACTATTCGATAACAGATGGCGCCACTACACTTAATTCCAAGTTGAAGGGTCGGAAAGTCCCTTTTATCTTTAAAAACATGCCCTTTAGATTAAAACGGGAACTTTCTCGTTCGAGGGAGGATAAAGGGCTACCACACCACATAAGTCCCTTTATCGTGTCGGGACTCCTTTTTAAGTTTTATCGGCACGCACATTTTATCGACTTAGTTTTATTATATATAATGATTTATATATATATATATATATATATATATATATATATATATATTTATATATATATATATATATATATATATATATATATATATATATATATATATATGTTGGTTGGCGTTTACTTGATGTTAATCCATTATAATTGAATATAAAACTTAAATTCAAACACTAGAACTTATGATTTACACTTTATTGACTACATAGCATGATGCGTTTCGTCGTTACAAACGACTCATTATTCTGTAAGCATCTAAAGAAGTCGTTTGTAACGACGAAACGCGTCATGCTATGTAGTCAATAAAGTGTAAATCATAAGTTCAAGTGTTTGAATTTAAGTTTTATATTCAATTATAATGGATTAACATCAAGTAAACGCCAACCAATATATATATATATATATATATATATATATATATATATATATATATATATATATATATATATATATAAATCATTATATATAATAAAACTAAGTCGATAAAATGTGCGTGCCGATAAAACTTAAAAAGGAGTCCCGACACGATAAAGGGACTTATGTGGTGTGGTAGCCCTTTATCCTCCCTCGAACAAGAAAGTTCCCGTTTTAATCTAAAGGGCATGTTTTTAAAGATAAAAGGGACTTTCCGACCCTTCAACTTGGAATTAAGTGTAGTGGCGCCATCTGTTATCGAATAGTTGAACTTCATTCAGGACAACGATTGTTTGGGTTGCATTTCCAAAAGCGTTGCGAGCAATTGTTTAAAATTGTTGCGTAGCAAAATTTAAAATTCCAATTTCAATAAAGTCTTAAATTTAATTTGTTGCTATAATAAAGTTATTAAATTTTGTGTATTTATACGTCATTAGTTAACTTATATTTTGGAGTTAAAGCGACATAATTTTAGTTATCCAAATTAGTTTTCAAAACATTTGAAAATTTAGGTTTTTAAATTTCGCGCCTTCACTACAAATGCTACCGCACAGAACCTATTATTATGGCGGACGATAATGACAAGAATACTCCAGAAGGTGTGAGAGAGAAAATATTTTCAAATTTTCTCGAATACTCTAGAGCCTAGCTCTCTGAATATATAAGAGCCCGGTGTCGCTCACCAGAGTTAGTTTGATTTGAACAGCGAAAGGAGCGATTTCAAAACGAAAAGAAAAGAAGTTATCTGTGAGCCTTTATTTAGAAGTATCACGTGTGAGTATTTTTAATAGTGTGTTTAATTAACTCTCGATTTTGAAACGAAATAGAAGAAAGTTGTCTGTGGGTTTTTATCGTGTTTATTATACGTGGGACAAAACAAGGAAAATTTTTCAACGTCGAAAACAAGGAATGCCAGACGAGGATCATCCAGAAATCATGAAAAGTAACGCAATAGGTCGAGTATTCACTATACATCCAAACAATGCCGAATGTTTCTATCTCCGAATGTTGTTACACGAAATACGGGGACCAACAAGTTTCACAGATCTCAGAACCATTAATGGCTACCTATGCCAGACTTACAGAGAAGCATGTCAACGCTTAGGATTATTGGAAAACGACAACCACTGGGAATTAACACTACAAGAAGCCACACTCACAGCTTCAGCTGAACAAATTCGAGAGTTATTCGCTATAATATTAACAATATGTAACCCATCAAACCCAAAACAGCTATGGGACTCTTTCAAAAGGAGTATGAGTGATGATATAATGTACCAAGTCCGACAAGCTAATCCTGAACTAACTATAGAATTCAATGACGAGATCTTCAATGAAACACTCATTCGCTTAGAAGATAAATGTTTAGCAATAAATAATCAAACCTTAGTAGAACTTGGAATGCCAGCACCACAAAGAAATGCTTTTAGTGTGCTAAACTACGAAATTATGAAAGAAAAAGTTACAACATCAATGAACTACTTGAATACATTGCTCACAACAAACCTTTTCTCAATGACAATCAAAAAAAAGTTTACGACGTTATAATGAGTCGGATAAATAACAATATTGGTGGAATTATTTACTTGGACGCACCAGGAGGCACTGGTAAAACATTTCTCATAAATCTAATACTGGCGGAAATACGTGCTAAAAAACACATCGCACTGGCCTTGCGTCATCTGGCATTGCAGCTACACTTATGGAAGGAGGACGAACTGCCCATTCTGCCTTATAACTACCATTGAATATAGCCGAACAACAATTCCCGGTATGTGAAATCTCAGGTAAATCTGGACCTGGTCAAATTCTAAAACAAGCTAAAATTATCATCTGGGATGAATGCACCATGGCCCATAAAAAATCTATAGAAGCTATGGACAGAACATTACAAGAATTGCGAAAAAACTCTGAAATAATGGGAGGAGCTCTACTCATACTCTCAGGAGATTTTCGACAAACACTTCCAGTTATTCCCAAGTCAACACCAGCAGACGAGATCAATGCATGCTTGAAAAAATCACATCTCTGGCCACAAGTACAAATACTGCAATTAACAAAAAACATGAGAGTTGAATTATCAAGAGACGAAACGACAGCACAATTTGCTAAAATACTTTTACAAATCGGCAAAGGTACATATCCTACTGACCAAACGACCGGCCTCATTGAACTCAATAGTGATTTCTGTAATATAGCAACTACTGAAGATGAACTAATCGACAAAATTTATCCAAATATTAATCAGAACTATACTAATGCAGAGTGGTTATTTCAAAGAGCAATTTTGGCCACTAAAAATAATATTGTTAACGAAATTAATTTTAATATTCTAAAGAAAATACCTGGTGAAGAGAAAATATATAAATCGATCGACACGATGGTATCCATTCAAGAAAGTGTCAACTTCCCACTGAATTTCTAAACTCTTTACAAGTACCAGGAATGCCATTACACTGCCTTCGTCTGAAAATTGGAACTCCAATCATACTACTAAGAAATCTCAACTCCCCAAATTATGTAATGGAACGAGGATGATCGTAAAACAGCTATCGAATAATATCATTGAAGCTGAACTTATTTCTGGAAAGACCAAAGGACAGACAGTATTTATACTTAGAATACCTCTGATCTCTTCTGAATTGCCATTTCAATTTAAAAGACTGCAGATTCCGATCAAATTAGCCTTTAGTTTTACAATTAACAAAGCGCAAGGACAAACTTTAAAATATTGTGGCATTAACCTCAAAGAATCCTGCTTCTCTCACGGCCAGCTATATGTAGCTTGCTCAAGAGTAGGAAATCCGAAGAATTTATATATATATACTCCGGAAAATAAAATGAAAAATGTTGTTTATAAACAAGTAGTGTAAATAATGAGAAAACGTTTTCAATAAACTTTCGTTTTACTTTTTACGTCATAGTTTATTTTTTTTATTTCAACTCCCAACTACCACGTAGCCTCATATCAACTCCCGAGCGAAGCCGGGTATCATAGCTAGTATATATATATAAGAAAATGAACACTAGAAAATTCATTCGAAAAATTCAAATTAATCAAGAGAATGTTATAGTAGAGCTAGATGTATGAACGAAACATATATGTCTGGCACTTCCATCAGGTGTGGCATCGATTTCAATATTTCTCTAACATTTATCCCTTGAAGGATAATGGAGACATCACATCGTACACGTTTACATATCTAGCTCTACTATAACAATCTCTTGAATAATTTGAATTTTTCGAATGAATATTCTAGTGTTCATTTTCTTAAATATTTCACAAAAAATTTCATTTCCTTATATATATATATATATATATATATATATATATATATATATATATATATATATATATATATATATATATATATATATATATATATATATATATATATATATATATATATATATATATATATATATATATATATATATATATATATATATATATATATATATATATATATATATATATATATATATATATATATATATATATATATATATATATATATATATATCTTGAAATTGATTTATTGCCTGTTTAAGATATTTTATTTCGAAAGTTTATGTTTATTTAGCAATAACAGTTTTTTTTTTTATATGAAAAAGTTTATTTTTGTTGAGGTTTCGTTGTTATATTAATTTATATTATAAATATATTAATATTATAAATTTCGTTTGTTTAGTTCTGACAAAGTTGTAATATAACAACGAAACGTCAACAAAAATAAACTTTTTCATATCAAAAAGCCTGTTATTGCTAAAAACTTTCAATATATATATATATATATATATATATATATATATATATATATATATATATATATATATATATATATATATATATATATATATATGATGTATATATCATAAGGTGATTAATTGAAAAGTCTGAATAAATGCGAATAAGGTGAAAAATTGAAAAATTCATACATTAGGAACTTTGCATTTGAATGAATATGGTGAATGTGAAATGGCAGGATTTTCAGGATGGCAGGAGGTTTATGTTCAATTTTAATATATCATCGTTTTTTCATGATAAAAAGTTTCGAAAAACAAAGAAAATACGAACATTTTGTATAAAAAAAAGCAATTTTCCATTTTTCGACTTGGTATCTTAGTAAGAGCAACTTGAAATAGATCTAGAATTCACGAAAACAAGATGAGCACAAATGTCTCTGTGGTGTAGTGGGAGAGTGACTGACTCTCACTAGGGAGATCTGGGTGCGAATTCCGGGTGAGACATGGACGTTTGTGTAGGTAAAATGAGTTTCAGCGGTTATATAAATAAATGATATATTTGGATTGGTATGAAACATGACGAATAACTTGCAAGAAGTAGCACTTAATAAAATAATTCATTCACTTACAAATGAAAGCTTCAAATATTTGGAATATAGTCTCATATATGAGCATGCTTTTTATTTAGTGGTTTAAAAGCTCACCTATTCAGTGCTATTAGCATGTTGTAAACGAAAACGTATAAAATACATAATCTAATTAATTTTCTGTCGTGTTTCCGTCACAAAAATTCGTTACCTAAAACTATATACCACCGGTATTTGTAATCAGTTGAATTAGTACTTAACGAAGAGGATTAAATTATCTGGTTTAAATTTGATTGAAGGATTCAATTCAAATTTCATTTCATTCATTGAATTAGCCTACTTTCATTGTTACGTTCATGAATCAATGAATACTGATTTATCAATTCTAAAAGAAAGTCATGTGCAATGAATTTGAATGAATCCACAAAATCGTAAAAACGCCAAGTGGACTAATATATCATAGGAAACTGAATTTCGAACGATATACTTTCTACATTTATGCCAATTCAGAAAAATGTCGGTGAGTTTTTACCTAATAATGTGAATTGAGACAATAGTAGTCAATTTTGACCAAAACCTCAAAACTCATTATCTCATTTATGTACATGCTATGTGTTCAGTTGCTTAGAAACTGGTCTACTCAGTAATATTAGTCTGTAATGAACGCAAAAGTACATACAAGTAATATAAATCAATTCAAATGGTTGAAAATCAATTCAACACTCACTTCTTACTACCGTCTTGTAACGTGAGGATATAACTCTCCACAATGAAGGCTTGTCTCGAAAGTCCTCAGAAACAGTTACGATATCCATTATGTTTTCATTTCGGTTTGTATTTTTCAAAATGAAAACCCCATTGGAGCAATACGAAGTTATTTTTACTGAACAATATCTATGTTATTTATGATGAAGAAATTTTCTTCAATATATCCATTCAAACGAGGAGAGAAAAGGTATTTACAATACGCTTATAACGAATTGCTTATAACCAATATTCGTCAGAAACAATTGGAAAGTGAGATAGTGTTTTTAAAGAATGGTATTCAGGTGGGCAAAAATAGATATCGTTTGAAAAATATAAACTGTTATGTCCTCACGCTTATAGGTGTTCAATTTCAAATAATGGATTCATTCTTTTCATTTCCATTCATCTGTTCCCATATCAGCCCAACTTTATCGGGATTTTCATAATTTTCCAAAGTGCTTTTTTATGAATGATATTCAATTCAGTATCGGGGTGATACTGAAATTTTTCACTGAAATGGTTTTGTATTTCATTCAATTCTCCATTTATAGTTTATCATTCGAGAAGTTTATGAATCAACATGAAGAAAACCTAACTTCACTTCGGAATTATTAAAGATCCATCACTTCTGATTCAGTCATATTTATTGATAGTTTATGGACCGTCAATAAATGAACCATCAAAATTAGGTAAATAATAATTCTGATATTTTCTTAAACGCTTGTTAAACATATGTTTACCATCTTTTCATCGAAATTTTACAATTTTAGATGCTTGAAATAAAAAAATTCGAAAGACATGTTGAACTCCCTCGAATCTCAGAGTCATTTTCAATGAATTGACGAATGCAATTGCAGCTTTCAGGGTTGCATTCATTGATAGTCTCATGCATTCTTGAGCCTATTGATTGCTAAATCGAACGGGTTTCTGAATGTTCGTTTCGTTGCTTATATACTGAAAAAAATTTTCCTAATCAGTAGAATCTGATTGTTCATTATCACCAACAAGGACCCTAGCATCAAATTTTTTCCATACTCTTACTATTCTTTCCATTCTGTGACAAAGGTAGAATCTCAACATCATAGCACCATGTTCATGGGACAAAATATGGTCGTTAACGTAATGGTTTTTTTTTTCTGCAAAAAGTTTTCGAATGGCACAAAAACTGACTACTCTGATTCCGGAATAGATTTCCACGAAGGTTTCCTTTTTTGCCACGTCTACTGTCAGTTCACATGTGCTCGAAGAATATAAGACAAGTTTGTTGATAGATCGTATGTGGGGAGAACCATAGTATCGGAGAATTATAGGACATTTATGCATAGACCTGATACGTCGACGCCCAGTTCTAGTCGAATAGAAAGAAGAATTTCACACATAACGATGTTAAACAAAAGAGACAAAAGCATCAACTTGCCTTACTCCCCTCTCCAGAATGACTGCTTCCAACACAACTTTATGCTGTATATAGGTGGAGCTTTTATTGTATCTGCACACTCCCAGCCTGATCATTACACTCTTCCTCAACACTTTCATTGCTATCAGGTTTCTGCATTTCCTCATTGGGAAATCTCGTGACCTTTCTTCTATAGTCGGGGTTTCTCGTTTGTGTCTTGATATCTTTCAGAGCTCGACTAACATGTTTCAGAAGTTCTTGATCAATGAATTTCACACCTTCAAAAAAGACTTTTACTTCTTCTCTGGCCATTAGCTTCAAACTGATCTTTTGTCGATCTGCTTCTCTTCTCTGTAGTAAGGACCAGATGAGGATAATCGTGAAAAACTTGGTCGGCCTTCCTCCTGTGCAGGGCTTTACGTATAGTTTGTTGCATAGAGTTTACAACTCGGCTCCCAGAATTCAAAGTTTGCTATATGCTCAACATAACTATTACTATTACTTCCAGATGAACTAGCTTGGTTAGGAACGAGATTATCGGAGGTACAGCGCGTTCTGTCCACCGCCTGCTATATTTCATCCGAAGCTGCTGTATATTATTATTCTCAACATTAATAGAACTGGTCCTCTGAAACCAAAGCCCATATTGCCGAATAATGCTTCGTCCGGCTCCCACTATCAGGGAGGTACGGATTGACACATATCACAGATGTTAGGAGTGAGTTACGTGAGTCAAATAACTACTATCTCTTGAATAATAATTATCAATTGAGGTTCATATTGCTTACGCTCATAACGGAAAAAAATGTGAAAAAAAGTAACACTACCGCTTGGTTCGTAATCTTTTTTTCGTCAAATAAATAGATTAAAGCATAATGAGCTTAGGCATTAATTCAACTTTTGTGCGAGAAACCTTGGTATACTTACGGGAATCATCCAGTTCGCCAAATCGCCGAATTTAGATACTTCTAGAGCTCCCAACATAGTCATATCTAAATGTCCTCTGCAAAATGAAATTTTTGTTAACTTGTACCATTTGTATTCGATGAAAGGGTAGAAATATATATATATATATATATATATATATATATATATATATATATATATATATATATATATATATATATATATATTTTTTATTTTGAAAGTTTTTAGCATTAACAGGCTATTTTAATATGAAAAAGTTTATTTCTGTTGACGTTTCGTTGTTATATTACAACTTTGTCAAACAGGCAATAAATCAATTTCAATATATATATATATATATATATATATATATATATATATATATATATATATATATATATATATATATTAATAGTATATTATAATTTTTCGACAAATTATTCAAAAGAACATAATGGCAGAGCTGGCTATGTGAGACATGAACATATGTACATTAGACATGACATTATCATTCTAGGGATAAATGTTAGAAATTATTGAAATCGATGCCTTCATTTATTGAAAGTGAAACACAGTGCAAAAAATTTTCCGTACAAAAAATTACTCATCATAACTAAAGGCAACGAATTGAATTCTCAAACAACCTCCTATCTATCGATTATAAAACAGAAATGTACTCTTGAGTCGTATGCATATATTAATGTACATCTCAACTCTAAGGAATCAATGAAAGCACATGAATACACCTTACATTATAGTATAGCTGGCTAAGTGGAACAAGAACAATTAGCCTTCTGGGGATAAATGATAAATTGGAAAATGATATATTTATTGAAAGCGTAAGACAGTTGAAAGCGTTCAGACACTAAAACATGAGCACAAAGATAATCACCATCTTACTGTAACGATGTCAATATGCAATTTTCATCTGATATATTTATACTGTCTGCTTGCTCATCAACCACAGTATAGATTGAACGAGCAACATTAAGAAACAACTATTGCTTTGATCAAATTACTGCGTATAACGAGTTGTGCAGTGTTAATTCAATATTGAAATTCAAGTGAAAAAAATGAAAAATGTCGAATTTTTGGAGTTCTCAAAGTATACTTGAAGTTTGAGTATGAAAGATATTCGACCTCATGTGTTTCAATATTGCTGTAAAGAAGTTTTACAATCACGGCTTGCGTGATATTTGTTGCGATTGGTTGATGTCCTATTTGAAAGATAGAAGTATAAGAGTACGAGTTGATGGTTGTATGTCTGAGGAATGTGTGGCTGCGTTTGGTGTCCCGCAAGGGTCGATACTTGGACTACTATTGTTTGTTTCATTTATGAACAACCGGCCTGAATATATTCGGGAGGGTGTTGCTTTTATGTATGCGGATGATATATCAGTTGTGCTCTGAGGGTCCTCGACTGAAGAAGTTGAGGTAAAAATCGAAAATAAGGGTGAAACGGTGCAGCTACAGTTTCATAATGATAGGCTTCCTAGTAATATGTTGGTGAATATTAATAACCATGGAATCTAATATTTGGTATGTTTTCTTAACTCTGAGTTAAGATGGGACTCTCATGTGGACCATGTTTGCAAAAAACTCAGTAGAGGCTACTATGCTCTTCTCCAGTTGAGGAGTAGTATTGCGCAAAATGATCTTATAGGTGTATACTATTCAATCATACATACACATCTATCCTATAATACTCAATTATGGGGAATTTCGACTGATTGGAAGAGAGTGTTCATTGCGCAAAAAAGGGTAATAAGGCTTTTGTTTCGTCTCAATCCCACTGAATCCTGTAGGAGATATTTTATAGATAATAAAATACTTATTCTGCCCTCTATATTTATCCTCAAAGCAGCTTTATATGTGAGGCAGAATTTTGACTGTTTCATTAAACTGGAGGTATCAAATAGCACTAGAAATGAAAACAAGTTACTTTTTCCGAAGCACAAAAGTGCCTTATATGAGAAGAGTCCCAAGTATGTTTCTGTGGTCATTTACAATAAATTACCAGTTTATATTACTAACTTAAGTACTCTGAAAAAGTTCAAAAAAGAACTATAATTATTTTCATTTTGTAGAGCATTTTATACGCTTCAGGAAGTCTTTTCAACATAGGTGAATTCTGATCATAGTTTTCTTTTTGTATGAGTGTAATGTATCTGCTTATACATTCAATTGTTTACTACTATATCTTTTTATTATATTTTTAACTATTATTATATATTATATGACATGTACACGCTCATTTTAGCCTAAGTACGAATAAAATTCTTATTATTATTATAATTCCTTATAAAACAGAAATTGGAAAAAACGTATTATGTTTAATTCGAAGATTGAGTGATTGATGGCACTAGACATTACATCCTTGAAAACTGTAATTTTTATTTGGTTTATCATTAGGAAGCTATAGTTACGATGTCTACTTTTTCAGGTATAATAACAATTCGAAATCTCACCCTCGAACCATTGCAAAGCTTTCAGCACTGTCGAAATATGAAGAACCAGGAATAACCGTTATGGCCTCTTTTCCTGCATTTATCAGATCTGGATCAACCTCGAATAACCTTGGATACGGTCCTAATCCTAATATACCATTCTCAGAATGGAGGAATACGGTGATATTTTTGGGAATATAATTTGAAGCTAATTGTGGCATGCCAATTCCCAAATTTACTGCCACTTTTGTTAAAGAAATTCAAAGTACTTTCCTTCTACTGTAATAATACTATTACAATCGAAAAAGTAATCGTTATGATATCAAAACTTTCAAATAATCGTATACAGAACTGTGTGGAAGAAAACAGGGTTTCGTTAACCATTTTATTATTGAAATGGATTAATATCAGGTAAGATTCTCAACATACAAACTCAATTCAATCTATTGATAGTTTGTCATATGTGAAATTTGAACTTTCTACTATTCTTACAGGCTATGAAAATTTGTAGTAAGGATATTTCGACACTTCAAAGCATATATTTCAATCGTGTTGAATATGCAATGTATGTACAATTGTTGTGTGAAAAATTGATCATCGAACGTCATCTTCGCCGCTGTTGAAGATAGATGGGAGCAATATTTTTCTGATGAGCACTAGAGATCATTGCTGAATTTGAACAAGACCTCTATGGCCATTACTCTGTCAATGTTTCTATAATCTTCAAGTAACCTGAGCCTTCTTGGCCAAATTGCATCTCAGTCAAAGTTTTTATATATTTCCCTACAGAATGAACAAGCACCTTGCAGATCCTGATTGTGCGTAGCGCTGGCATTGAAATGATACTGCAATAAAGTAATTTTCGATAAGGAGAAAGCTCTTGGCACCATTCTTTTGGATTCACAAAGTCACGAGCCCTAATTTTGAAATTTGAAAATAGAGGCGGTTTGGAAGGAAAAAAGGAAAAGAGTACAAAGTGAAGAAAGACCACCAAACAAACTGCCTTAAAAACGCAAATTGCAAATTCCGTACGCGAAAGCAGTGATAGCATAATATTAGAAAGTAATGTGCTATCAAAAAAATTTTCAGACATGGAATCTTGACTGGATGCAGAAATCAATATGGAGAAACTTCGTTATGAAAATGACGTAATGAAAATGAAACCAAACAGACCAGAGTTTCAGCAGCGTTAAAAAGCAGTAGAGATTGGAACAGGTTAATTCTTCAGCTTGATCACGTTACAGAAATAGTCCACAATAGTAGGGAAGTTAATTAATTTTCTTAAGAATTATTCCAATGCATTATATATTGAGAAAATTACCTGAGTCTGATATTCAAAAAGTTCATAGTATTTCATATCTTTGAATGCGTATTGTTCCGAATCTATAAAAATACTTCGTTCATAAATGAGTTCATCAACGTTCGGTTATTTTGTTCAAATTGAATTTAAGAAATGTTTTTCATTTTGAAATCATCTCCTAATAAATCACAAGACCATAATTTTTCATCAGTCTTTTTATTCGAGAATTTCATATTCAATATCGCTCCATTTCTTCTAATCATTACTGATTTGAGAATAACATTCAGTTAAAAAAAGAGACATTTTTAAATTGAAAAAAATTTTTTTCTACAAAGTTTAGGAAATTGTGTCAATATTGCCCAGTTTTACCGCATACAGTAATATCGTCTGTTATAGATTATGGACACTAAATATTGGAAATATTTATATAAATATATATAGGAGATATGAAAACTCTTGGTTTCATTTTCTACGTGGAATCATGTTGATGAGATCAACCATCATAAAAAAAAACATCAGATAACGAATTACTTATTGATCATTATAATATGAATGTGTCCCACCCAGGTAGCAAGCTGACGTAACATTACGACTTATTGGAATCCATTTTCTGACAATTTGGGTCATCGCATTCGACGATGAATGACGTCTTTTCAACGTCAGATAACTGACGTTCATATGATGTCAGCAGTGACGTCATCGCAACGTACTATTCTCGTCATTTTATCACCGTTAATTTATTAAGAAACTACAAATTATCTTTTCACTTAGATAATAGTGGTTTTCAACGATAATGTTTCTCCATATATCAATTGTTAACTCAAAAATTGTAGTACGGTTTTAAATTGTCAATTGTTCTGTAGATTCAACTTTCTGTCAATATTCGTAGTTTTTCCTTTCAATCTATTAAGATGGAAGGTTTGTGTTATAACATATTTCATAATATTTTCAGAATTTGTGTCTACATCGAAATGGTCAGGGGCTGGAAATGTGGCATCGAACTTGCAAGAAATTCACCTAGTATATACTAGGTTTGCATTCATTCATATGAATGCAATAAACTCTGCGGAAAAACTAGGTGTGATACACATAGTTATAAAAACCAGATGTCGTCGAAACAATACTTCGAATAGTGCGAAATCTTTATAAAGATTTGCATGTACGGAGAAGAGTCAAATTCAAACCTTGAACACGAATGAACGATAACATCTCCTTTAACGAAAAAAGGTTAGTTGATTACCTGGTATCTAGGTACATATTCATTAATCAAAATATATATTTCAGGACAAGATGTAAGAAAAAATTTTGGTCAAATAATCAAGTACCGTAAGTGTTTTGTCATCAATGTTGTAAAATTATTGTATATCAAAATTTGTTACAGTTTACATTTTTCATATTTTACAACTTTAAAAGTCCATATTTCTCAGATGAAAGTTGAGAAACACACTTTGAAACTCAACCTACAGTTTTGATGCAAAAATAGATACATCATTCTTTAAATCTTTCTCTCGAAAAAGCAAATTACTAACAATATTTTTCGAAGATGTTCTATAACTTTCAGAGGCACGAAATTCTCTCAAGAGTAAATAATATAGAACATACTATAACAACAGTCAATACTTCATCAGGCAGTGCTCCAGTTTCATCACGAGTATAATAAACATATATACAACAGGTAAAATATCTCACATCATAGTGTGAATGTTATTTGTTGGTTACCTATTTGTTCATTGAAACATAGTGTTTGGTTACATTACAAAATTTTTTCAGCTATTCAAGAGAGGTTTATTCTATAGCGGACTCAAACTAGAGAACAAAACTCAAAAATAATAAAATGTGCAAAGATAACAAAAGGACATCTCTGGGTATTTGAACTGATCTTACTGTTGAACTGTCGAAACTGAAAAAATATATATTTTTTCATTTTTGATATTTATGAAAGTTATTCAAATGACAATGAAAAATTTTGTTTGTTCGTAAGTCATAACATATTTGGTTTGAAAGCTAAATTTTTCAATCAATAATTTGTTTAGAGTAAAATACTTGTCGACAATCAGTAGAGGGTATTTAACCAGTTGAGAGAATAGAATATCTTAACAATTATTGCTAGAATCTGTTACTTCTTTATTCAATTTCGATGAAAAGAGTAAGAGAAAAACCGTTTGTCGCTCCATTTAAAGACAGCTGTAACTGGTGAGTTTTTTTACTTATAAACTACAGTAGTTTTAAAAAATTGAATAGTTTAGAAAATTTTTCAGTTTTTTTTATATGCAATATATTTAAAATTTTTAAGAGAATATCACAGCATAATAATCAGTTAATTCTTCATCTGTTCATCACAGTTTACTATTAATGTCCATTTCTTTCATAAATAAGCCGATGCTCTTTCAAATTGTATGTTTGTGCTACACTTTATGCTACCATTTTTTGAAGCTTATTGAAACAACTTTATTTTTTTCTAATTGAACTTAGTAAAAATGTTCTTCCATTTTTTGAGTAACGCCGTATCGAAAGATTTTGACTAAAATATTTCAACTACGAGTATTTCAACTACATCGCAATTCTTCGTTGCGATGTCGACCGAATCAGGTGGTCCCGCGTCTGGCGGAAATAAATCTAGTGAAAATAAGTGCAAATATTGTAGTAAATTTGTTTCAAATGACGTGATTAGGTGTTCTTACAGTGAATGTAATACACTTATTCATCCTAAATGCTTTGATAATCTCAATAAAATTGTCAAAATTGATATTGGCGAGTTCAAATGTAGATATTGCCCAGATACTAAAAATATGACCTCAATAGAAACAGAACTTGTTATAGTGAAGAAAGAGGTTGAATGTCTTATGAGAGAAAGAGATTTGTTGTTGAAATACGTTTCTGAATTAGAATACAACGCAGGTTTATTGAAAGAGAATTTTAAGGTTGGCAACGCGCCTTGTTTATCATATTCGGCTGTAGCTGCAGGAACAAAAAAACGTCTTACTTCCATCATTGGATCCGAGAGGAGTGTAAACAAATATGTGAACACATCTGGCACTGAGGCGACAACTGTTCTTTTAGTACGTTCTTCTGATGGGAATTCCACTAATAAAGATGTAGAACATGTGGTCAAGGCTCAAGTAAGACCGGCCGAAATAAAGGCAAATGTACTGAATACAAAATTAATAAAGAATGGTATTCTCATAAATTGCAGTGGCAAGGAATCTTTGGATAAAATGAAAAATAAATTGCAACAGCGATTATCCTCTAATTATGAGGTGACTGAACCGAAGAAGTTCAATCCTAGAATTCAGGTACAGAATGTGAATGGCGAGGCGTTGGAGAGTAAGGATTTTATTGCTGAAATTATAACTTTTAATGATCTTGATTCAATAACTAGTACTCTTAAGGTAATTACGAAATCTAAATACAGAAATGTTTACAATGTGGTCCTTGAATGTGATCCGCTAACATTCAAGCGGGTTATGGAGAGAGGATTTCTGTGGATTGGTTGGAATAGATGCTGGGTTCGAGAGCATTTCGGCATTTTTAAGTGCTTTAATTGTTGGAAATATGGTCATATAAAAAAAAATTGTAAGGCTACAGGTCCAGTTTGTCCTGTTTGTTCGGAATCACATGAAAAACGTGAGTGTACAGCTGATGCACCTTGTTGTAATAACTGCAAAGAACTAAACAATAAATCAAAAACAAATGTAGATACTTGTCATAATATAAATAGCCCAGAATGTACTTATATTATAAATAGACTAAATTTTTCAAATCTAGAATACAGTATGAATCCTAAGTTTGGTAAAACTCTCAAGATAGGGCATTTGAATGTCCGATCCTTGGGTTCACGTTTTGATGAGTTTAGAGGTTTAGTATTGGAGAATGATTTCGATATCATGTGTACGTCTGAAACATGGTTGAGGGAGGATTCGCCTACTGATTGTTTAAATATTCCAAATTACCATTTCATCCATCAACCTCGAGCTGGACGGTTGGGGGGTGGAGTTGGAATTTATATAAAGCAGCATCTAAAGATGGATCGTATCTTGTTGGATTTTCCGAGCATTCCCTCTGTGGAGCAGTTATGGATTAGGGTTCACCTTGGCGGTGATGAGGTGGTTATAGGTACTTTTTATCGTACACCTTCAAGAACAGGAGCGGTGCCAAATACATTGAGCAGTTTTTATGATTATTTCGAAAATGTATTGTCCCATATTTCTCCCCTATATACAAATGTTTTCATTCTTGGAGACTTCAATGTTGACCAGTTGGGCGACGACAGGTTGCCTGACTGTGCGGCGGCATATAATTTTATTCAACTGATAAGAGAGCCCACTCGTGTCACTGATGTGTCTGAGTCAATTATCGATTTGATTTTTACAGATGCTTCTCACCGTGTTATTGATGCGGGGGTGCTCGATAATGCTACTTCTGATCATAGGTTGATTTACTGTTCTGCAAGTTTTGTAACGCCCACGATGGCACCGCGATTGGTTACGTACCGAGATTTCAAGAACTTAAATATGGATGCTTTTCTTGGGGACCTCGAGGGCACTCCATGGAATGATATTCTATATGAAAACAATGTAGACAGAAAGGTTAATTTATTTAATGATTTTATTCTAAAATTGTTCGATGAGCATGCTCCTTATATTTCTTCTTTGGTCAGTAAGCCTTTTGCGCCTTGGTTGACAGATAATATTAGACTCATGATGAAGTTGAGAACTGATGCCTTTCGTCGCTACAAGGGGACCAAGGACATAAATGCCCTTATATATTACAGACAGCTGAGAAATCTCACAACTGCAGCTGTTCGTGCAGAGAAGGCAGCATACTTGGAGCATCAGCTGAAAACATGTGGGAGCAAATCATTTTGGAAAACCGTGCGAAATTTTGATCTGAAATCAAAGAGATCGTATTCGATTCCAGATTTTCTGAAGAAGCCTCATGAAATCAATTTGCACTTCGCCTCTGTTTACAGTTCTCCTGATAGTTGTGGTGAATCGTCTACATTTTATGATTCGAGATTGTATAAGGAAAACCTAAAATTTAATTTCAAAATGGCATCTTTGGATGAAGTTTCTAAAATAATTATGAGCCTTAAGTCAAATGCTATTGGTTCTGATGGTATTAGCGCAAAAATGCTACAGTTATGTTGTCCAACAATTATTCCTTATGTATGTCACATAGTTAACTGTTGTCTTGAGATTGGATGTTTTCCTCTGTCTTGGAAGCATTCTCTGGTTCAGCCACTCGCAAAGGTCCGTAATCCTCGCTCATGCGATGATCTGCGCCCAATTAGTATTCTTCCTTCCTTGTCGAAAGTTCTGGAGAGGATTGCTGTGGTTCAAATGTACAATTTTGTTTTGGACAGTGGTATCATCTCCCCGGCGCAGTCGGGTTTCAGAAAGAATCACAGCACCACCACTGCCCTGCTGAATATAACAGATGAAATTATTAGATCCTTGGATGCCGGTCTAGCATTGGCATTGATTCTTCTTGATTATTCCAAGGCTTTTGACTTAATTGACCACGTTTTACTGTGTGCAAAATTGCGTTTTTTTGGATTCGATGTCACCGCTCTTGCCTTCCTCAGATCATACTTGAGTCTGCGCACACAGTCGGTTGTAATAGATAAAATTTCTTCCAGTACTTTGCCCATAACATCTGGAGTTCCTCAGGGGTCAATTTTGGGTCCGTTGTTATTCATCATCTATACGGCTGACATCTTCGATTACGTTAAGTATTGTAAAATTCAGGCTTTTGCGGATGACACGCAAGTGTTTCTTTCTTTCAATCCTGGGTCAGTTATTGCGGCAACATCTTTCATCAATGAGGATCTGGAGAGCATTGTGTGTTATTCGGGGAGACATAACTTAAGGATAAATCCATCAAAGTGTAAACTTCTGTTATATGTATCAGAATCAAGAAGGGCGGATATCACGGGTAACCTCGATGTGGTGTTGAGTGGTGATAGAATGCCTGTAGATGACAGCGCAGTGAACTTGGGACTGACTTTTGATAGGGATCTGCGCTTTCGTAGCTATGTAATGCAATTGGTCAAGAAAACTTTTGCAACCTTGAAAGTCCTATATGTCAACATAACCATATTGAACTTTAAAATTCGAAAAAAACTGGTGGAAACGTTAGTGTTGTCAATTTTGAACTATGGTTTACCTATAATCTATCCTTGTCTGGACCATTCTTCTCGAATGCGGCTTCAGAGGATTCAAAACGCGTGTTGCAGGTTTGTATGCCGCTTGAGAAAATATGATAGAGTCTCGAATAGAATTCAGCAACTTCGATGGCTAAAGATTGAGAATCTCTACAAACTGCGTATCTGTTCGTTGGTACATAATATCTTGCTGTTTGGACGGCCTGCGTATCTCCTCGAAAAGTTGATATACAGGGGAGCTTGCAAGATGTGGCTGTAAGGCATGTAAAGCTTCTGAATTGTCCCAGGTTTCGTTTGGAACTATTTAAGCGTTCGTTTACTTACAATGCGGTAAGATATTATAATGAGATAAAATCAGAATGGAAGGATTTTCAAATCGTCAAATTCAGGAGGAATGTGGGGAGCGCCTTGCTTCGGAACCAGGGAATGAGTATCAATCCGGTTGGTTGTTTTTTTGACGTATAGTTGTATATCTTTTTATTTTTGTTTTTATGGTGTGGCTCTCATATTATTATGTACAGATCTGTTCATGTGGTTGGGTAAGAGTAGCATAGGCTGGACTTAGTTGTTTATCTAGATGTATATTTATATATCTTTTTTTCTTTTTCTTTTCTGTTTTTTATGGTGTAATTTCAATATTCTTCATTTTCAACATTCATTTCAATATCATGCATTTTGTTAAATTTTGTTGTTCATTACTTTATTACGTATATATTCATAGGGTTAAGTAGGAGTAGCGTAAGCTAGACTTCGCCCGGAAAAATAATTGTACTGATTGTACGTTTAATAAAGGCATTTATTATTATTATTATTATTATTATTATATTATAATATTATAGATAGTATTCACCTGACTTCAACAACAACTACTGCACATGATATAGAAAACACACCTCAGAACGATTGAGAAAAGAGGAATTGAGCGAGTTGAAAACTTATTGATCATTATAATATGAATGTGTCCCACCCAGGTAGCAAGCTGACGTAACATTACGACTTATTGGAATCCATTTTCTGACAATTTGGGTCATCGCATTCGACGATGAATGACGTCTTTTCAACGTCAGATAACTGACGTTCATATGATGTCAGCAGTGACGTCATCGCAACGTACTATTTTCGTCATTTTATCACCGTTAATTTATTAAGAAACTACAAATTATCTTTTCACTTAGATAATAGTGGTTTTCAACGATAATGTTTCTCCATATATCAATTGTTAACTCAAAAATTGTAGTACGGTTTTAAATTGTCAATTGTTCTGTAGATTCAACTTTCTGTCAATATTCGTAGTTTTTCCTTTCAATCTATTAAGATGGAAGGTTTGTGTTATAACATATTTCATAATATTTTCAGAATTTGTGTCTACATCGAAATGGTCAGGGGCTGGAAATGTGGCATCGAACTTGCAAGAAATTCACCTAGTATATACTAGGTTTGCATTCATTCATATGAATGCAATAAACTCTGCGGAAAAACTAGGTGTGATACACATAGTTATAAAAACCAGATGTCGTCGAAACAATACTTCGAATAGTGCGAAATCTTTATAAAGATTTGCATGTACGGAGAAGAGTCAAATTCAAACCTTGAACACGAATGAACGATAACATCTCCTTTAACGAAAAAAGGTTAGTTGATTACCTGGTATCTAGGTACATATTCATTAATCAAAATATATATTTCAGGACAAGATGTAAGAAAAAATTTGGGTCAAATAATCAAGTACCGTAAGTGTTTTGTCATCAATGTTGTAAAATTATTGTATATCAAAATTTGTTACAGTTTACATTTTTCATATTTTACAACTTTAAAAGTCCATATTTCTCAGATGAAAGTTGAGAAACACACTTTGAAACTCAACCTACAGTTTTGATGCAAAAATAGATACATCATTCTTTAAATCTTTCTCTCGAAAAAGCAAATTATTAACAATATTTTTCGAAGATGTTCTATAACTTTCAGAGGCACGAAATTCTCTCAAGAGTAAATAATATAGAACATACTATAACAACAGTCAATACTTCATCAGGCAGTGCTCCAGTTTCATCACGAGTATAATAAACATATATACAACAGGTAAAATATCTCACATCATAGTGTGAATGTTATTTGTTGGTTACCTATTTGTTCATTGAAACATAGTGTTTGGTTACATTACAAAATTTTTCAGCTATTCAAGAGAGGTTTATTCTATAGCGGACTCAAACTAGAGAACAAAACTCAAAAATAATAAAATGTGCAAAGATAACAAAAGGACATCTCTGGGTATTTGAACTGATCTTACTGTTGAACTGTCGAAACTGAAAAAATATATATTTTTTCATTTTTGATATTTATGAAAGTTATTCAAATGACAATGAAAAATTTTGTTTGTTCGTAAGTCATAACATATTTGGTTTGAAAGCTAAATTTTTCAATCAATAATTTGTTTAGAGTAAAATACTTGTCGACAATCAGTAGAGGGTATTTAACCAGTTGAGAGAATAGAATATCTTAACAATTATTGCTAGAATCTGTTACTTCTTTATTCAATTTCGATGAAAAGAGTAAGAGAAAAACCGTTTGTCGCTCCATTTAAAGACAGCTGTAACTGGTGAGTTTTTTTACTTATAAACTACAGTAGTTTTAAAAAATTGAATAGTTTAGAAAATTTTTCAGTTTTTTTTATATGCAATATATTTAAAATTTTTAAGAGAATATCACAGCATAATAATCAGTTAATTCTTCATCTGTTCATCACAGTTTACTATTAATGTCCATTTCTTTCATAAATAAGCCGATGCTCTTTCAAATTGTATGTTTGTGCTACACTTTATGCTACCATTTTTTGAAGCTTATTGAAACAACTTTATTTTTTTCTAATTGAACTTAGTAAAAATGTTCTTCCATTTTTTGAGTAACGCCGTATCGAAAGATTTTGACTAAAATATTTCAACTACGAGTATATTATAATATTATAGATAGTATTCACCTGACTTCAACAACAACTACTGCACATGATATAGAAAACACACCTCAGAACGATTGAGAAAAGAGGAATTGAGCGAGTTGAATGGAAATAATCTTTAAAATATTATTTCTTTAATAACTGTTCAATGATAAGCATTTTTATTTCAATTATGGAACCCCTACAATGTACTTAGAGTCTTAGAACGTCCTTACGACGTCTATTTTTCTCTACTTATTGATGTTTTCTTAACGTGGTTTGATCACGTCCTTTGAACAGCTCAAAATGACGCCCTTGAGCTTGTGATATTTCGACGTCACTGCATGGTCAGTGAGACGTCTCAGTCGACGTCTCTCCCGACATATTGAAATCAATATATGACGCCATATTACCCCGTCAGTTTGCTACCTGGGGTGGTAATATAATTTTATATTCATACAATACATTTTGAATAGCCAAATTTCATTTATTTTACAAAGTTGATTACTCAATATTTTTTCATAACATAAATTCAATGAATTAAGTACCTGATGAAATCAAATCACACAATTTTCCAATGAAGAAAGAACGATAAATTTATATTCCATACATAACTGTCGTCTTGTCTCCAAATGAACTGCTTATGTTCAAGTAGTGGCATCGACTAAATGGGGCTTGATGGGGCATGAGACCCCTCACAAATTCTTCGGGGGTTGGCGAAGAATAATTCGAGAAAGTTATTCGTTAATTTTATGCTTTGTAAAATCACAAAATTAAGTTGGTATTTTCATTTTCAAAATATTAGTATTAGCTTAGTACTGTATTACTCTAGTAGAGTACTAGTAATCTTCAAATAACTTAAATTTTATTATATATAATATTTTTAGGATGGAAAACCCAATGAAAACTGGCTTTCGCATATTTTTGCACTGACACTCAGTGTCAGGCATACTATATTAACTCTATCAACTGTATCGAAGTATTAACTTCGATAAATTGGTTATTTATCCTAATCATCGAAGTACCTTCACTCTAGACAGCAATGTTTTATTAATTATTCTTTTGAAGACGGTTTATAATTTATTTGAACATAATTTCAGTCTTTTTAGAGATGAATATATTCTAATCTTAAATACTCTATAATAAAAATTAATGTGTATTAAATTTGAAGTTTTTCTGAACAAACAATGTTGTCAGACAAATGTCGAATTATCGGGAGTCGAGTTTCAGGAATTTTGATGTTGATCATACGACTCTAAAATGCTGAAAAAAACTTCATAATTCACTATATTCCATATGGATTTCAAATGTTCAACCTTTATAAATTTATATCAATTTGAATCTGAGTGAAAATGGAGTTTTTAGTTGAGATTTCTAAAAATGAAAATTGACGAAAATATTAAAACACAATTCATCTTCAACTACAGATCAATCTCGAATTAATATGGTAATTTTATTACGATTTTGGAAATCATCAAAATACGATTTAATTTGAGTTAGGGCTCAATTTGGAGTTGAGTTTTTAGTGTTGCACGATCTAGTTTTTATAACGACTAAAAGGATACCATACATTCCATCTTGAAATTCAAGAACTGCTCTTTTTATTATTCTCTCAACGTTAGGGTTGATATTTTGTTCTCTCAGTTTCGTTTTATCTTCATTCGGGGAAACAATTTTCTGCAACATTTATAGGTAGGTATAATGTGATGGAATATTCGAATAATTTACCGCACCTACTTCTATTATCTTCTCATATGACTTTCCTTGAATAATTCTGTCTATGTATATTCCAGGTGTATGGATTTCGTTTGGATTGATGTCTCCAGCATTTAAAATGTGTTCTGCTTCAACTATAGTTATTTTGGCAGCTGCAGCCATTATTGAATTGAAATTCCTGGCAGATTCACTGAAAAATAATACCTTGATGTCATATTGTCAGCTAAAAGTTATCAAACATATCAAGTCTGCACTTTCGAACATTTACATATTCGCATAACTCAATAATTTCCTGCCTTATCTCAATATTGAGCATAGGGTTCATTATACAATCTTTCTTTACTATTCAAAAGTTATATTACTCAATTGTCTGCAAAAAGTCCAAAAACTGAAAGATTTTTCCATTTCACTTTGAATACTGATCGAACCTTATTTACATTCAAAATTTTCAAACTTAACTCATAATACTACTTGAACCTATGATTGAATTCAAAGTAACTCCCTGATGTTGAAAGAAAGGATCATGGCTCTTAATTAAAACCAATCACAAATTTGTACATTTTCTTGAGAACTAGGAAATTATTTATAGCTTCAATATCAATTAATTCTTTGTTTTATATATAGCTTTTCAGTATTTTCAATGTAGCGCTTCTTTGTTTAATCGCTTTGTTTTATAGGATAACCGAAAGGAAAAACCTGTTTTAACCGACTGATTATGCAACTCGTTATTCTCCATAAAACATAACAAAATATTTTTTTTATTGGAAAAAAATGGCCTTGACAATATCATCAGACAACAAACTGATTTGATAATCCTGAAACTATATGAATGTAAATCACCTAATACAATAACAGAAACTTATATGAAATATAATTCATCATATACCACAATAATTTTTGAGAAAAAATTTATAGAAGATTTCACAGAAATGAAATCATTTTCATCATAATTATTGCCTAATTATCTACAAGTGCAGGGAGGATTTTTTCTTATTTCTCTTTCATTAAGGTAAAAAGCGAATTATTTCCGCTTCTGAATGAGTATATACTCATCATTGATCGTCATCATGTCAGTAGTCAACATACTTCGAAATGAAATCAGAAAATTCAAAGTTGCAAGAGGAGAATAATATCTGGATTTTGTACAACAAATGAATGTTGTACTTTTCACGTCCAAATAATTAATTCAATGTACCCGGTGAATAACACAGGCACTCGAAATGAGTCACTGGTGAGATAGGTACCAACAATAGGATGATTACATTAGGTTCACATCGAAATATCACATTTTTAGGCTGACAGAAAACAAAATTTATATTACTCACTGAAACACCAAATTTCCGTAAACATCTGCTTTCCAAGCTTTAATGAGAGCAAAGTCAGCTGAAATCGCACGCTCCAAAATATATGGTTTCCCTTCAAAAAACTCAGTTCTTTTAGGTTCGCTATAAAATTCAACCTCTCCAAACGTTTTATATTTCACGGGTACTTTACCATCTTGTACCAGTGTACCGTACCCTGATGGAGTAAAAAAGGCTGGAATGCCTGCCCTTGCAGCTCTAATTTTTTCTGCTAAAGTTCCCTATAGTGAAAAACCTTCAATAAAGATATATAATCGGCCTATGTGTACACACACACATATATATATATATATATATTAATAATAATAATAATAATAATATAATTTTATTGAGAGACATTCCTTACATAGTAAAATTACATTCATTTCAATTGATAAATAATTACAACTAAGAGAAATGCTCTCAAAAGGACCGAATTCAGTTTGGAGTCTGATCTTCCATTCAGCCCTCGAGCAAAAATATTGGTTCATACAAAAATCTTGGTTAAATTCATATTTACAGTAATATACAATTTTGATTGAAAAGAAAAGAAAATAAAAATTTCCTCAGAGATATTAAACATTTGAGACAATTTCACATGGTGAAGAACATTAGTGTTAAAAAATTATACAAATATATGATACAAAAAATTGATTCAAACATTATTGCCTACATCCGAATCATCGAAGTACTCTGACACACTATAGTACGCCTTTGTTAAGAGCAGAGATTTAACTCTCCTCTTAAACAAATGAGCTTTCAGTACTTTCAAATTCGATGGTAAATGGTTGAAAATTTTAATGCTCTGACAATAGAGAGAGTGCTCAAATTTGGCTGTTCTATGCATAGGAATAAGTAGCACATCCCTGTTTCTTGTTGAATACTCATGATTACTATTCAATTTAATAAACCTATCTTCATTTTCTTTAACATATAACAAACATCTATAAATATATAAACACGGTAAGGTGAGTATGTAATTATTAATGAAGATAGGTTTACAAGATGTTCGCTGATGAATATTGAATATTAATCGAAGTATTCGCTTCTGTGTAATAAACACCCTATTTATTTCTGTAGAGCAACCCCACAGCAGAATATTATAATTTAGATGACTATATACAAGACTGTAATACACATTCATGACACAGTTTCTAGGTACGATGTTCTTGATTCTAGAGATTGCAAAAAATGAGTTACTCAATTTTTTACATAAGACCTCAATGTGTGTTGTCCATCTCAAATTTCTGTCTACATATATTCCAAGAAACTTCGTTGATTGGGATGATGATATAGTGTTGTCCCCATATCTAACATCCAAGGTACTAATTCCATTGCCCTTCAGACAAAACTGAACACATACAGTTTTGTCAACGTTCACCATCAGATTGTTCATTTGACACCAACTTACAAACTCCCTCACAATGCATTCACATGCCTCCAGAAGTTCTTCAGGAGTCCTGCCAGAAACAACCACCGATGAATCATCGGCAAATAGTGTCACCAAAAACCGGGACAACTTCGCAGGCAGATCGTTTATGAACAATATGAATAAAAGAGGTCCGAGTACAGAGCCTTGAGGCACCCCAAGAGCAATATCATGTATAACTCTCACCTATTTTCACTACCATTGTTCTTTCTTCAAGATAACTACGTAACCAATTCAGAAACACACCTCTGAAACCTAAATTGTAGCATTTATCAAGTAAAATTTCAAAGGATAGTGAATCAAATGCGGAAGATAAATCAAAAAATAACCCCGCCACAAACAAGTGTTTATCCAAACACTCGTAGACGGATTCAAAAAACTTTACCGCAGCTGACTGAGTTGAGTGGCCGCTTCTGAATCCATGTTGCGCGGAGTCAATTATTTTGAATCTATTTAGATAACTCATCATTCTGGCGAAGACAATTTTCTCTGTTACCTTGGAAAACACGCTCAAAATGGATATTGGGCGATAATTAGTAATTTCACTCACGGTTCCATTCTTAAATACTAGAATTACTATATATATATATGTATATATATATATATATATATATATATATATATATATATATATATATATATATATATATATATATACTTATTTATTTATTCAATATTTTAGACAAAGCTGCAATTAGCAAGGAAATGTCAAAAATGTTGAATTTATCAGGCCCCTTATCAGGTCAGTAATTCAGATGACCGTGTATTTCACTAACTGATGAACACATCGAATACAACCAAATATTTCATGAAATATTTAATTATGAAAATTATTGTGAAAAATCACTGTGGATGGTTTAATTCTTCGTGATTTACAACTTATATTCATATTTAGATTAAGAATCTAATGTATAAAATGATAAGTATATTTGTTATTCACAGAGAAGTAAAAAATAAAACATCGAATAAAAAATCGAACATTGTGTGTGTCACCAAAATACCTGCTAATGACTCAGAAGAACCATTATTCAAAATACTGGTATATTATTGAGGCATTAGTCAAAAGGTTTACAATTGATAAAATAGCCTGCAAAATATGTCAAGGAAAAAACACGCTTCCATCTTGAGTATGAATGCTGGTTCACTGCTGGAAAAATTGAAAATGAAAACATTAGATTAAAACAAATGAATAACTCAGCTTTGAATGCGGAACTGCTGAAAAATCTAATAGTGCCAACATTAATAAAACTCATTATTAAATAAAATGGCATTTTAAATTAACTTCCCATTTGTGTATCTCCTAGTTATGATCCTGTTTCCAATATTTCACTTTATTATGATAACGCGAAGACAACAAATTTGAGTAAAAATCAATGGGGTTTACAAACAGACGAATTAGAAATTGAAATGAGATTTTATATAAGGGAGTTTACATAAATGTGTTCATGAATTCATTTATACTGAGAATTTTCAATTCGACTATTCCTTGGGATTAGATTTCATAAAAAAATTCAAATTTATACGAAATGAGAAATTAGAGATAGAACAGAAAACTTCGGATTCTCTAATTTCTAAAGATCTCTAATTGCTTATTTCTATTGATCTAAATTACGATTCCTAAAGAGAAAGTTAAAATGTATAAAAAAAATTTCGATGAACATATTGAAGTCAGACTTCAATAGAGACATTATTTTCAAGAATAAACTGAGAGTTTAGTCTTGAAAATGAGCTAACGCTCGAAACATGTTGACTATAGATATTGTTAAATAAATCGTGAAACATTAAGCCAAGAGTTTAATTCATTTTAATATTCAATTATGTTTCACCAAGAGAATTATTTAGAATATGTTGCAATAAGAGAATCAGTAAACATCATAAAACACTAGACAAAATCAACACAAAAGCGTGAACTTACGAAGAACTATTTCACTATTTATCACAATTTGATTCGTTAATATACCGTTCAGGTAAATAGAATTTAGAAGCAGACTGATTGAGCAGAAATTCATTATTGGAGCTTCAAGATCAAGACGAAAACGATAAATTGAAGGTAGTTAAGTTGAAAGATATTTTCAAAATTTTAAGAATACTTGATATATACTACTGTGTTGACAAATATCATGAAACCAAGCACGCATTGTCAAAATTTTGCCATAATATTAGCTGAATTGTGAAGATACGTCAGTAATATCCAATGAATTGGAAATAAATAAGAATGATAATCTACTAGAAAGTTATAAAACAATTGCATTAGAAAAAAGTATGAAATATCATTAATATAAAAAATAATATGACAAAAAACAAAGATATAGGACTTCAATGTCGGAGATTTAGTGTATATAGAGAATGGTAATAGAATGATTAGAAGAAAATTGGATTGTTGAAAAAGGGCACAAAAAATTTGAATTAAATTCATTCCATTTCTCGGAGGTTACTCCACCTCCGGGTATCTCGGTGGTGAAACATTCAGTGTCAACTTAAGTGTTATAGCTATAATTTCGCAATGTTGTTTCTTTCTTGAAATTCTTTTTGCTCCTAAAAATTTCACTGTTAAGGGTTTGGGGAATAGATGTAAGAGAATATTAGTCCGTGTCATCTTTTGGGTTATAAGCACAAGGTGGGCAGAACTAATTTAAACGACTAATCGTCTATATTTCGAACGCAATTCCGTTCTTCTTCAGGCATACTCAAAATGAAGACAAGGTATTAATTAATCAGTTACAATTTTCGGAACAAAGAAATCTACATCTGACATAATTCAATAAACCAACAAAAACGACACAAAAGTCATCCAACAGTTCTCATAAAAATGATAAATATAAATGCAACAGTGCTCAACGACGTAAGATATATAAATGACATGTAAAACAAACTAATAAAGCGAGGTTAAATCATAGAATATATAGTATGACACATCAATGTACAAATCTGTATTGACAAAGAAAACAATAACAACACAACCGATTGAAACTTTGGCCAGGCTCATCCAACGAAAACAGGTAGCTATAAACACAACTAAGGCTCTCAATATCTGTTCTTTTGTTGATGTTATTAGGAGTAATCTTGATATAGCACATCTCCAAGAAGGTTCTTTTCTTGTAGTTGGATTCGATGGAGAGAATTTTCGGATCTTCAAAATCAAACTTATGCTTTAAAGAAGATGCATGATTTGCAAGTGCGCACTTTTCTGACTGCAATCTGGCATCACTTCTATGGATAACCTCCATTTTAAGCATTGGGTCGTCTGACCGATGTAAATTGATTGACAGTCATTGCACCGTATGAGATAAATGCAATCCGACAAGGCTGGTGATGGTATTTTGTATTTCAACTTGCTAAACAGGTCACGAAGAGAATATAACAGAATATAATTCATTTTCTATATAAATATATTCAAATTTATTGAAACATTCAAAAATATATAACAGTTAATCAAATTACATAAGAAAACCTAACACAAAACACCCTTGTCACAGGTAACAAGAGTATGTAATCAAAATTTATATCTTAACCTAACATAGATCTGGGAATATGATTTTCTCAAAAATTTAACTATTTACTATTACATCGTTTGTCACCTAAACTTGAAGTTTGTGTGGAAACAAACCTTCCAGATTCAAGAAACTTATGTAATATGGTAATAGCATCAACTGACGACTGAAAGTAACATTCAACAAAATACCCAATCCGGGTCCACACAACAATAATCAGCATTAAGCTGAAGCAAAACTCGGATGCAGAAGGGAACAGAGACCAAGGGACCACATAAATAAACACGAATGCTCAGCAATACACCAGTTTTCAAGGTTTCCAATGCTGATGTATTTTTTGAGATGTTTTTGAGATGTAGATTGAATAAATTCCTTAGGTAATAAATTATACAGTTTTGGAGCATAGTAAAATATAATTTTTTGTGTAAAATTCTTCACGTATGAAGGAATTCCGAAGTAGTCTGCTTATATTGTTTCATAGCTAGAGCATTTGTTGTTGTATCGTTTCCTCATCCATAGTATATATCGATATATGTACAATTTCCTAACAGCTAAAACATTTGCTTCTTCGTATAAATAACATGTAGATTCTAGACGGTTTTTTCTCAGACCTAGCCAATGAATATTATTTTGTGCCTTTACTAGAGGATCTAAAGCGTTTTTATAGCATCCACCTCAGACAATAATACAATAACTCAAAGTTGACACGCCCAGAGCGTTGTGAACCCTGGGTAAATATATTTTAGTCAAAATGTCCCTTAATCTATAAAGTTTGCGAACTATCACTCTGAGTCGCTTTGCAAGACTGTTTACATGCTTATCCGACTTCAAGTATTGGTCTAGTTTCACCCCAAGATATCGTAAAACACTAGTTTTTTGGATATAACCACACGAACAACTAGCGAAGTTTATGCAGCTAGCATCATGAAGCTTCATGATATCAAAGCCAGATTGATCATGCATCGTTGCTGAGAAAATTACAAATTTCGATTAGAGCAAATTTGATCTCAAAAAGCTGTCACTCAAGAGGCCGTATATTTCCTGCATACCCAATTCAGCTCTCATTAATGTTTCATTCCACGATTTTCCTTCAAAAACAGCCACGGTGACATCAGCGTAGGATATTATCTTTCCGTCCAAGTTCAGGCTTCCAAGTTGATTTATATAAATCAGGAATAAAAACCGGCCCCAACACCGTACCCTGAGGTACTCCCATAGTAACACTAACGGAATCGCTTCTCTCCTCTCCAATTTTACTCACCTGTATTCGGTTTTACAGATATGTACGGAATATACTTAAGGCTGTTCCACGAATACCAATAGCCTCAAATCGTTCGAACATTTTCACAACATTAACAGTGTTGAGAGCTTTTGCTAGATCTATGAAAATAGTGAGACACTTTTTATCATGATTGCTTGCGTTAACAACAATTTTAAGCAATCCAAAAATAGCATCTTCGGTACTTTTATTTCTCTGTAAACCGAACTGATTTCCGCTCAAGATTTCGTGCTTTGCAAGAAATGTTGCCAATCGAGTTTTTAGGCAGTGTTCGAATATTTTGGCAAAATTATTAATTTTTGTGATGGGTCTGTAGTTGGCTGGAAGCTTCCTACTTCCCGATTTGAAAATAGGAAATGTAATCGACTCTTTGAATTGTCTTGGGGTTAATTGAACCTTTTGAAAAACATAAATTAATTATGTGATTAAGTGGCTTCAGAACAAGAATATGACAGCTTTTTATTAATCGTACGGATATATTATCAGGTCCATTCGAAAAGTTTGATTTCAAATTCTCAATTTCATCAATAATTTCATTCTCCGTAATCGGCTTGAGGAAGAACGAGCCAACCTTCATGTTATTATATATTATATAATATTATATTCATTTCCAGGTTTAGGTACACAGCTGACCATTTTTTTCCGAATATCACTGAAAAATTTATTAAAATGATTTTCTACGACTCTTTTCTCATTTATTACTTTCCCTTGATCGGTTTTCAAAATAATTTTCTTTTCTTTACTACGCTTTTTACTGTTTGTAGGCTCCTCGATTGTTTGTAACATTTTTTTTGATAATATTTCGTGATTTCTCAAATTTGTCTGCGTAAAATTGTTTTAAGTGTTCCTCAATAAGATATTTAGATAATTTCTATATTTTTTATACTCTATTTTTTTTTTCAATACTGTTCTCACTTATCATTTGTTTTTTATCAAGGCGCAACGTCGCGTTGAGACTATCAAACCTTGTGTGATCCATGGCTTAGGTTTTCGGTTTTCATTAGTTATGATTTTGAACGAGAAATTTTGTTTCACGATTGCATTGAAAGTACTAAAGAATAGATCGTAACCACATTGTGGGTTTAGATTACTAGAACATTACTCCAGATCTCGCCTGCCAATGTCCTGTTCAAATTATCGAAATTCATTAAATCTAGTTTAAAAGAGACATCTTCCCGTTTCAGGTTCTTGGAGAATTCAAATTCAAGAAGAGCATATAGTGATCCGTCAAAGGAGTTTTATAAAAGCTGGAAGAATGTTTACATCTTTGGTTTCGTTTCTAATAAATGCATGATCAATGATGGACCTTTTTTGATATTCCTTTACCATCACAGCTGTATTTATATAGAACAAAAATCCAAACTCAACTTATACTACCATATAATCATTCAGAGTACTAACCTCGCTTACATTGCATCTGTCCAAAAGATCGATATTGATATCACCAATAAAAAGCTCCACTCTCCTCCTTTGGAGGTGAATACGTGGAAAATAGTCCGCTAATTCATTTATATACAAATTCATACTTATTTGTGGTGGTCTATATGACGCAGTTACACCAAAAGTAGTACCGTTTTCAATAAAGGTGAATCTAAGTAGGTAGCCTAGTTTCAGTAAGATCAATGATGCACTCTTCACACGCAATAGAATCTCGTACGTATACCACAACACCATCATTTTTATTAATACGGGAATTATTATAAATGATATCAAAACCAGGAATACGAAACTGACTCACCACTTTTAGAACCCAAGTTTCGGATATAACGATTATATCTATATTTTTCACCTCGAGCTCCTCCAAATAAATCAAAAGTTCAGGAAAATTACGACTCATACTTTTGATGTTGAGCTGTATGACATTTCATCAATGTCCATCAAATATATTATTCGTGTGCAACGCTTCAATGGCCTCGTACTCCCTAGTCTCGATCCCCTCCTCCTCAGGAAAAACAAAGTCAAAGGGAATATTGATATTCTAGAGATTTATAAAACAAGAAAATCAAAAATACCAAACGAGCAAACGGAGTCAAAATTCGGAAATTCCATCAAGTGAAACGAGAACTTCACTTTTACAGTTTACTTTATAGTTAATAATAATTTAATTTATCAATCGAAAATTAACTCACGAAAACCTATTTTCACCTTATAGCACGTATCAGTACTGTATGTATAATTCCCCGAAAATACGCTATCTTCGTCTCAACTACACGCGATAGTCCTTCTGATGTTCTAGAAGTTGTGATTTACTTCTGATTTTCACTATTTTTTCCTTAATGTTAGCAAAAACACACCCATCAAACGACACCCGAAAAACGCCCTCGCTTCATTCAGCAACTCAATTCGAATTCTGGTGGAATCCCTACAAATAAACAGTTTTTCCTTTTGAAATTTTTTAAGGTTTTTTATGACACTCCTCCTATCTGTGGGGTTAGCAAACCTGACGATGACAGGCCTTGATTTTCAAGGTCTAATTTATCTTCCAATGCGATAAACGTGTATATCATTTGTGGATACACCCGGTATAACACATTTCAGAATATCAGCTGTTTAATCTTTGTTGTTTTTAACCTTTTCTTCGGGAATTCCGTGTATATATATATTGTTTATCGCATCAGCTTGCTGGACGTTATCAAGTTTTTGCTCGATTGAATCGATTCTGTTCAGAAGACCATCCACAATTTCCTTCGATTTGCGTTCATGAAGGTCAAATTTATCACTGATTGTTTTGAAGATACTTGCAACGAATTCTTTGTCATTGAATATATCGATAATTGGTTGATCAGTTGCTTCAATTCAAGCTTTTCTGGTTGACTTCTTGTAGGAGCCATAGTGATCGAAATAATTCACCTCACAGATATATATATATATATATATATATATATATATATATATGAAATATTTAAGAAAATGAACACTAGAACATTCATTTGAAAAATTCAAATTAACCAAGAGTATGTTATAAGTAGGTAAAGAATGGGGGTGCACCGTGCCGAGTGACCTTGACCTTGAAAAGGTAGGCGTGGTGGGGGTAATGGGAGGAGTCGACCTTGAGTCAGTGGTGGGGTTTGACCTTCGGCCTTGAATCAGTGGGGGGGTTAATGGTGGGGATTGACCTTGAATTCGATTGGTCAGGTACGGCCTTGAAAATTTCCGGCACTACTTTTCCATATATCGCGCAATGCGCTAATAGAGAGTCAGTCTGAAATTAATTCAGAGTTGTAAAGAACGACTTGTCATTTTGTTGAGAAATAGTTTCGAAATAGTTTTTTGAATAATGGGTAAGTGTCAATACTTTAATTATTTCATATTTTGTTCATGTATTTTTTTCAACACAATGCTTCAATCAATTCATACTTTTTTATGTTTTTTTACATTTCCAGAGAATATATGTTTGGAAATTTTTCGCCGATACAGCAATGGGGAAGAGGGGCCATTGTTATGTATTTTGTGTGTGAGGAGTTTCAATCAAGCGTTCACAGTGAAACATCTCCACCAGCCTCGACCAGCACCAGATGAGATGCTTTGCAGCCATTGTGGTACGCAGGCGGTGTACTTCGTAGAAATGTTGGAACGCGGATGCAGGTTCAAGGCATTTCATCTAGTATTCAACAATTGGAATGACCCATTGTGAAAGGTGATGGTTGGGGAGATAGATGACACGGATAGTGATAGTGGCGCAGAGAGCATGGACTCTGAACATTAAATATTAGAATTGTATATTAGGTTTGTAAATTATATGTTATTTGTGAATATATGAATATATATATATATATATATATATATATATATATATATAAACATAAAAATTCAAACAATAAAATGGTGACTTAACAATAAAATGATTATTTAACAAATGTACATTATATATATATAATGTTATTTGTAAATATGTATTTAATTGTAGATATAAATATATTATTAGAGAATAAATAGAAAATCTTTCAGTTCTCACGTTATACTCGTACCATACATATCATATATATAATGAAAAATGAAATGATAGATATCAGAAAATCAATGAACTCCATGAAGAAAGGTGGTTCCTTCATAAATAGTTTGATATATAAATTACCATTTGAGTTACATATACCAACGTATCAATTTTGTGGACCCGGTACGAATCTAGAGAAAAGACTAGCTCGAGGAGATATAGGAATAAATGAATTAGATAAGGCATGTAAAGAACACGATCTTGCATATAGTGAATCGAAAGATTTTGAGAAAAGGAGGCAAGCTGATAATATCTTGATACAAAAAGCCAGTGATATTTTGAAATCCAAAGAAGCAAGTCGAAAAGAGAAAGCAGCAGCTCTTCTTGTATTAGTACTCATGAAGGCGAAAACAAAAATAGGTATGGGGGCAAAACGAGTATCAAGAAAGAAATCACGCAAAACTAGAATTTCGGTAACACCTAAACGAGGTGGTTTTTTACCGATATTAATACCTCTTCTTGGAGCTATAGGAGCTTTAGGAGGTGGTGCAGCATCCATAGCAGCAGCGATTGATAAAGCGAGAACAAATAAAACAATATTGCAGGAGACTATTAGACATAACAAGCAAATGGAAGCCACTAAAGGTAAAGGATTAGTACGAAGAAAGAAACGTAAGGGAAAAGGTTTATATATAGGTCCGTACCAATGGTATCAAAAAAATTACCAATAAAGCTACCAAGACACGCGTTGAGTAATGTAGAACTTGTAGAAATAGTGAAGAAATTGAAGATTCCATATTTCAGAGGGGTTTTTATGCGAAATCAATTACCGCGAAAAATACGGAATTATGAGAGTGGAATAATTAATTTAGATGAAAGTAGTGGAAATGGAACTCATTGGACAGGTTATGTGAAACATGGTAAGGTAATCTATTATTTCGATAGTATTGGAAATTTGAGTCCTCCAATAGAAGCAAAGTCTTATTTCAAGAGCGATAATAGAAGGAACAGAATATTGTATAACAGACAGAGGTATCAAAAAATTAATACATATAACTGCGGACATTTAGTTCTGAAATTCTTATATAATTGGTCACACATATAAAATACCAGTTGAAGTATATCTCCACTGCAGAAATGTTCTTTGTGCTAAGTGGTAAATCATCAATATTAGTTTCCGAATTCAACCCACCCATTGAAGTTAAAGATGGTCGATACGTGTTAGGTCTAACAGATTTCGCAGTTTACAATTCAATCCCAAACATTGATGATGATTGTAATTCAATAAAAATAGGATCTAAAGAAATAACAATTCCAACTGGATGCTATCAACTTCAGGATTTAAACAATTTTATTACCCATGAGCAGCTCAAAAGTGATTCAAAATATGACCATATATTTTTCGAGTTATCGGAAAATCGTAATACACTTCATACACATATTAAGTGTACAGAAGAAGTAGATATAACAAGTTCAAATAGTATAGCACCATTAATTGGATTCAATAGAAAAATATTAGCTAAAGACTCTAAAGCTAAATCAGACAATATTGCCGATATAATTACTGTAAATTCAATATCTGTTGAATGTAATATTGTGGTAAACAGTTATAGAAATGGTGTACCTCAGCATATAATACATCAGTTTTCACCGACAGCTCCACCAGGATTCAAAATAGTAGAGTCCCCAGAACATGTTATTTATTTACCTATCAGTGTTAATACCATAAGAAGCATAGTTATTAAAATAGTGGATCAGAATGATAAACTGGTTAATTTCCAACAAGAAACCATTACAGTAGGTCTACATCTTCGAAAAGAAATATGAGTTTAGATTTCAAGAATACGTATACCCGTCGCAAGTATAAAAATGAACAAAAATGTCGAAAAATTAACAGTAGGAAGAAGCTCGTTAAACTATTAACGTCTGAGAACAAGCAATTCTTAAAATCCATAGGTTTTGAAGTGAAAAACTAAAATGTTTAGTATACACGAAGGAATACCCACTGATGAATCTGTAGTATCATATAAATATCATATTCACGAATCATATACTTCACGATATAATAATAATGATGAAATAAGAATACCGCTACAAGAAGATTTGTGTACATTACCAAGTGAAAGCTACTTATATATCGAAGGTCAGTTGCTGAAATCAGATGGAACAGCTTCAGGAATAAATACAAAATTTGTGAATAATGGAATTGCATTCTTGTTTAGTGAAATAAGGTATGAGGTGAATGGTTTCGTCGTTGATGTTAATACGAAACCAGGTTTAACATCCACAATGAAAGGATTAGCATCATTCAACAAGAGTGAAGCAGTGAAATATGAAAATGCTGGATGGTTCCCGGGGAAGGAAAGTACTATAGTCAAAAATGGTAGATTTAGTGTTTGCATTCCTTTGAAAATGTTACTAGGTTTCGCTGAAGATTATAAAAAAGTAATGGTCAACATTTTCCAAGAACTTATATTGATACGTAGCAACAGTGATAAATCTGCATTGAAATGTGTAGTTACCACAGATGCTTCGGGTACAAAGAAATGTTCCGCAGACGAAAAGGCTAAAGTTGTAATAGATAAAATAATGTGGAAAGTACCGCATATAATACCCGGATTACATGAAGAAGTAAATTTAACTAAATTCATTGAAAAGGGAAAAGACATCATAGTTCCATACAGAACTTGGGAACTACATAGTTTCCCATCATTGCCAAATACAACAAGACATACTTGGAATGTGAAAACATCGACAAAATTGGAATCTCCGAGATATATTATTATGGGATTTCAGACAGATAGAGAACGATTAGAAGCTGATAGTAGTGAATTTGATACGTGTGATTTCAGTAATATAAGACTATTTCTAAATAATGAACGATACCCATATGAAAACTTGAATATATCATTTGCGAATAATCAGTTTGCAACATTGTATGAAATGTTTACACAATTTAGATCCGCATACTATTATGACTATAAATCCGAAACTGATATAACCCCATCTCAGTTCGCAAAAGCATTTATACTCATCATTGTGGATTGTTCTAAACAAAAGACTGGGTTTCAAACACAATCAGTGGTTCTTAGAGTTGAGTTTGAAACTAACACGGCAATACTTGCTAATACTACTGCGCATATATTGATTATTAGTGATTTACGTGATTTAGAGTATTTACGTATAATCCACTAACGAAGTCGGTGAAATAATGTCATATGCTATAATAGACATTCAAGGATTTATTATAAATAAAAAACATTTCTTCACGAAGAAACTTGCAATCCTGAAAAATGATCGAATTGCACATTTCATCTTCAAACAACCGTTTCAATTCAAACATCTTCCTGAAGAATATAGAAAACAAGTGATGTGGCTCATACACAATCATCATTGTATTAAATGGGAAACCGGATTCGTACAGCCATGGAAACTGAAATCAATATTAACTACACTCACTAATGATATTGAGAAAATATATGTGAAAGGAGGAGAAAAAGCAAAAATAATTGGGAAATACATCAGACCTAGTAAAATTATTGAATTTCCAGAACATCCAGCTTTAATACCTGATGAACCTGACTGTATGTTTCACGAGATCAACAAATGTTATTGTTCATTGAAAAATGTAAAGTTTCTCCAAAAAACATTTCAACATGTCATCGATAACCCTGCACAGCTCGATATGGACTATAGCGATGAAGAAAGCATTGTTCTATAATGAAGAATTATATTTTTTTTTTCTCTAATAAATATTTCAATAAGAAATGTATTTTTTTTTATATTCACATATCTACTGATATAGACAGACGTCCACGGGACCCCAAAGGGGGCCCCTCCGCGCGGTTCACCGCGAAAAATCAAAAGTCAACGCAGAAGGGGAAAATTTTGAAAAATTAGGTTCTAGATGGCCAGAAAATGCGTTAAAAATTCACAAATTCTCAAAAATATGACCTTGAAACTATAACGTAACCTAAGTTTTCTAAACAGTATTGATATAGATAAATCACAAAATCGGAAGTTCATTGACCTTGAAAAAATTTCGACCTTGAAAAATTCATTAAACCGAAAACATCGTGACCTTGAAGTTCTCAAAAATATGACCTTGAAACTATAACGTAACCTAAGTTTTATAAACAGTATTAAATTAGATGAATCACGAAATCGAAAGGTCATTGACCTTCAAAAAAAAATTCGACCTTGAAAAGTTCATTAAACCGAAAACATCGTGACCTTGAATTAGATAAGTCATTGGCTCGGTTCAGGTAAGTTCATGACCTTGAGCCCCCCACTGTTGTTGACCTTGAGCACTCCCACCATTATCCCCCCTCCCATACATATATACATGCAACACATGCTGATTATCATTAGTTGTTGTATACGTCGCGATTATTAATTACGTCTTGCTAATTTACAAGCTAATTATTAAAATGGCCGCGAAATTTTTTAGTGAATATTGTGAAAGCCAAAGTTCTGCGTCGGGTTTAGTTGGTGAGCCAAGTGGTGAACCTGTGCTAAGTTCGATACAGGATAATGTTTCTGAACCTCAAGTAAGTTTACTTAGAAACGCATTATTAGGTATGAATCCATATAAAAAAGTGAAAATTTTATCTAATGTGTTGCTCAAACCGGCTAATATCGATTCACCTTCTATTTCTGAAGGTGAGTCGAAATTGTTGGCTGAGAAAGAAGATCATAATGATTTATTCAGTTCTTCTAAAATAATAAACTCTCAGAAATCTTCTTGGAGTTTAATATCTTCAGGTAAACTGAATAATAATGATTCTGAAAGCTCATCACTTCGTGAAATTATATTGAATAATATAACCGATATCGATCTCGATTTTTTATCTAGGCCATTTTCTGAGGTTGAGAAAGAAGATCATGATGATTTATTCAGTTCTTCTAAGATAATGAACTCTCAGAAATCTTCTTGGAGTTTAATACCTTCAGACAAATTGAATATTAATGATGCTGAAAGCTCAACACTTCGTCAAATTTTATTAAATACTATAACCGATGTCGATCTCGATGTATTATCTAGACCATTTTCTGATTATATTGATATTGATAATATGGATGACTGTCTGAGTGCTTCTAAAATTACATCTGTAGATTCGAATAGACGAGTTGATAGTGTTAAGTCTCCAATACAGATGACTAAATACAATATTGATTCATCTATGAATTTTACAGATGACCTTTTAAAGTGTTCTGACAGATCCATTCAAAATTTTGATTATGAAAATTTAAATGTTTCTATGTATTTGAATGAAGTGCCCTTGTTAGAAAATTCACAAGATGGTGGACTAGGAGCAACACAAATTGATAATATGTGTGAAGGTTATTTAGAATCTCCAAGGGCCAATATTTCGATTAATTATTCTCCTATAAGTATGACAAAATCTGCTTTTCATTCCGATTTTAATATTTCTAATGTTTATGAGTCCTGTATACAAAAATCTGCATCTTCTACGCAATCAAGTATGAACCATAGAGATACTGTTATACACAATTTTGAATCGTTAAAAGCTTCAAGTGAAAGAAACTATCCCGAAATTAATGAGATAATCAATAATGGAGGGCTCGCACCTCTGAGTGGTAATGATTTCAATATTACTGCTACTCAACTACCACCTGTTGATGTAGCTAGTATTGATGAAAATACGGTATACTACTGTGGATTCAGGCATGGGAGGGTTATTGAAAAACCTATCAAAAAAAGGAAATTATGTTTTGATATGGAAACAATAACACCTATGCGAGAAGATGCAGATTTATGTACACCGGCCCCAATACTATGTCCTATTTTAAATAATGGTAGAAATCCGAATTTTTTTCCAAATTCAAAAAGCCATAGGACAAACGAAGATTTTATGGACTCAACTCATCACTCTTCAAGTGATGATGATTGCGAATCATTGAGTCCTATTGGACCAAATTTTTTTTCTAAATTAGAAAAAAGTAGTTCGGTACTCGGTAAAAAAATTATAGACTCGACACAGTACTCATCAAGTGAAGATGATTGTGAAGTATTGAGTCCTATTTTAATAAACGGCGAAATTATAGACTCGCCACAGTTTTCTTCAAGTGATGATGAGTGCGAATCATCGAGTCCTATTTTGATAAAAGGTCCTAGAAAAAATAGGCCGATTTTTCTTTCCAAATTAGAAAAAAGCAGTAGGGTAATCAGTGAAGAATTAATAGACTCGACACATCACTCTTCAAGTGATTTGTTTGATCGGCCTCTGAGTCCTATTTTGACATATAATAGGAGAAATTCTAAATTCTCTTTGAAAAAAAAAACCTAATTCACACATTTATGATTTTTTTTTTACGTTTAGCGTTTCAAACTTACTTGAGGTTTTTTTTTTTAAATTCACTATTCGTCATTTAATACAACAACTTATGACAAGCGTGTCGCTCCTCCTAGTGGTCTTGTCGGATATCCATAAGTGTTTAATTCATATATATAACTGTTTCGTTTCAAATTATAGATATTATTTCCAAATTATCAATTTTTTTTTGCTTTATTTCCCAGATTATCAATTTTTATGATTTATATGAAACACTTATGGTAACTGAAGGCGACTTGTTTTAGCTTATTGACTTTTTCAAATTTTATTTTTTTTTTTAAGAAACCATTCGAATGTCCATCATGTAGAGCTAAGTTTAAAACATCTTCATCACTGAATAGACATCTGAAATTCAACTGCCATGAGAAGAAAAAGCAGAAGACTCACACCCCAAGCATGGTACATTGCCATCAGTGTGATGTTGATATAACTTCCAATCTTTTCAACGCCCATCTGAAGTCTAAAGGACATAAGAATAACGTCATCATCCCCGTTGGTAATGGAGTCTCCAAAATTGCATCAGCATTCAAGAATAGGGTTGTCTCTTATCGTATTGATGCTGATGGTCACATTATTGATATAATAGAATTTTTCGACAAAAATACCAGCAAAATTATTGACATTATTCGGAGTAGTCTCACGCAAATGACAACACTCAAACTCAACTTTGAGTTGTTTGGATTTTACGTAATTGAGAACAAAGAATTGTTTGATATAAAATCATTCAATACCGAAAATGTCATAATCACTTTGGGGACTAATTTGACAGACATCATCCACAAATTTCAGAACATAATTACGCAGAAGATGGCCGATTTTCAGGAAAGAGATTCTGGTAAGTTGAACTTTCAATTATTATATTGATATTTATTAATACGCTCCTTTTGTTTAGGTTGGGCATTAGTGAAAATATTGAATTTGGAAGTGAATATCAATCGTTACAATCCGTTGAGAGCATCGTCCTACATTGAATTGCCGAAATGTATAAATAAGAAGAACGCTGTAATCAACGTGAGGAACACCGATTACCACTGCTTTGGATGGGCACTCATGGCAGGTATTTTCACACCCGAAGGACCGAATTATTTACCACAGTCATATCCTCATTTTTCACAGTATTTTAATTTTAACGGTATTGAGTTTCCGGTCAAATTAGATAATATTTCAACTTTTTTGAACTTGAATGATAATATTTCAATAAATGTTTATGGATTAGAATCAATAATAGATAATGGTAAACGAAAATATGAAATAGTTGGTCCGCTATATTTCAGTAGTATAAAAAAAGCTTATCACATCAATCTTTTAATTTTAGACGACGACGACGGAAATTTACATTATTGCACTATAAAAAATTTATCTGGCCTGGTTTCTTCACAAATAAGTCGGCATAAGTCTAAAAAACATTTTTGTGATGGTTGTCTGCAATATTTTTCATCTGCGGAAAGATTATCCAAGCATTGTGAGAAAGATTGTGGACAACTTTACGCTAAAATCCCGATAAATCTTTCACAATGAAAACTTTTTTACATGAACCATATTCTTGCGGCTATTACATGAAGTGTGCTTTCGATGATTCATTATCTAAATATGTATTCTTTCGGGGGAATGACTGCTGCGTAAGGTTTATTACTTCGTTAGAAAATGATGTGAGGTACATTCACTCGAGATATCTGAGACGCGTAGTTACTATGGATCCGCTTACTGATATTCAAGAGCATGAATTTCAAATTTGCTCCGTTTGTCATATTTGTAAGAAAGAATTTATACCCGATTCGATCAAAGTTAGGGACCACGATCACTTAACCGGTTTTTATAGAGGCGCTGCTCATCAAAATTGTAATTTGTTTTATAAAACATCGAAATTTGTACCAGTTATAATTCACAACCTTACTAATTATGATTCACATTTATTCATAAAGAAACTTTCGATTAATGGTGAGGAGGTAAAAGTTGTACGTCAAACTAAAGAGAAGTACATAACCTTTTCAAAATACATCCCTGTTGAAGGAGACTGTAAACAGAAATTTGTAGAACTTAGGTTTATAGACTCATTTAAATTTTTAGCTTCATCTTTAGATAAATTATCCAGTACATTAAGTGATGAACAATGTGAAATCGTACGAAAATATTTTCCAGATAGTACTAAATTCAGTTTGATAAGAGAGAAAGGCGTATTTCCTTACTCATATGTAGATAACTGGTCCAAACTAGATGATCCAAAATTACCAAGTAAAGAAAATTTTTTTGATAAATTGAGGGACGAGCATATTTCTTTAGAAAAATATTTGCGAGCTCAGCATGTTTGGAGCACCTTTGATTGTCAAACTTTAGGAGAATATTCAGATTTATATTTAAAGTCAGATGTTTTATTATTATCAGATATTTTCGAGAATTTTCGGAATACATGTTTAACTCACTACTCTTTAGATCCTGCACAGTATTTAACAGCTCCATCGTTGAGTTGGGATGCCATGTTGAAAAAGACAGACATCTCATTAGAATTGCTCACCGATGTAGATATGATACATTTCATTAGGAAGGGTATACGTGGAGGTGTTAGTATATGTGTTAAAAGATTCGCTGAAGCTAATAATAAATTTTTGCCAAATTTTAATCCTACAAAAGAATCATCATACATAATGTATTTAGATGCTACTAATTTGTATGGTTACTCAATGAGTCAATTCTTACCAACTGGCGGTTTTTATTGGTTGAATGAGCAAGAAATCATGAATTTGAATATCGAAAATCTGTGTAATAACGCACCCGAAGGATATATATTTGAGGTAGATATTACTTATCCTGAGACGCTTCATGTTTTACATAATGATCTACCATTTTTGCCGGAAAATATAATACCTCCTCAAGGAAAAACCCCTAAACTAATACCAAATTTATTTAATAAAACTAACTATGTAATTCACTTCGAATCTTTGAAACAATGTTTGGAAGAAGGATTAATTCTTACAAAAATCCATAGAGTTTTGAAATTTCAACAATCCCTTTGGTTGAAACCGTACATAGACCTTAATACAGAATTGCGAAACAATTCAAAAAATGCCTTTGAAAAAAATTTATTCAAATTATTAATTAATAGTATTTTCGGCAAAACAATGGAAAATGTTGAAAATCGACGGGATATAAAATAAGTTAGTCATAGGGAAAAGCAGAGGAAAAAATTTGGAGCTGAAACTTGGATTGCTAAACCCCACTTTAAAGATAGAGAAATATTTTCTGAGAACTTAATAGCAATTGAAATGAATAAAACGCGTGTGACATATGATAAGCCTATTTATGTGGGATTTTGTGTTTTAGATATTTCGAAAACTGTAATATATAATTTTTTTTATAATTTTTTGAAGCAAAAATATGGTAAAAAAGTGTCATTACTTTATAGTGATACAGACTCACTTCTGGTTGAAGTATTCACTGAAAATATATATGAAGATATTAAGCAAAATTCACAACATTTCGATCTTTCCAATTACTCACCTCAAAATATGCACAACATTATTCCAAACGTGTCACAAATAGGCAAAATGAAAGACGAATATGCTGGTCAAGTTATTAAGAGTTTCTATGGTACGGGAGCCAAGGCTTATTGTGTAGAATTATTGGATAAGGTTGATAAGAAAGCGAAGGGTATCAGTAAGCATATAGTTGAAAAAAATATTCATCTATCCGATTATAAGAATGTTATTACCAAAAATGAATCACTTTTGTGCGTAATGTCAATTTTCAGATCTGTTTACACGATATGTTTACCGAAATGAGAAATAAAATTGCATTATCTTCTTTTGACGATAAGCGTTTTTTGTTGAAAAATTCTTTTAGAACTTTAGCATGGGGTCACTATGATGTCGGTTGGCATGGGAACATCGACACACTTTTGGATGAATTACTGAAATATTGCTGATTCATATTAATGAACATTTTGTTATAAATTTATATTTGAACTTCTGTATTTGTTTTCATTACACATTTTTTATATATTTTGAAAAAGTCAATAAGCTAACCATATGTACATTTGTTAAATAATCATTTCATTGTTAAAACACCATTTTATTGTTTGAATTTTTATGTTTATACGTTTGTTAAATCGCCATTTTATTGTCCGAATTTTTTATGTTTTATGAATATACAATATCAAAATTACTGAATTTTATTTTTTCCCCATATAAAAGATATTCACATGAGCACCAATGCTCAGTTTAGAATAGTATTTTGACAATGCAATTGATAAAACAACATAATACATTACCTATAACCAATCATGATTATTGTCAAACTGAAGAGAAATTCATACGACATAGCGATTTGTTAGGTGCTGAATGTAAAAGAGGTCTTTTTGTAGGTGGATCAGGGAAAGGAAAAACTAATACTTTAATTAGTATTCTATTACATCCAAACGGTTTACGTTTCATTAATATTTATTTGTATTCAAATTCGATCCACCAACCCAAATACCAATTTTTGAAGAATGTACTACAACCAATAGATGATATAAACTATTTTGAATATGAAAATGGTGAATTCATAACACCACCGAAAGATATATCCCCATACTCAGTAGTTATATTCGATGATGTTGTTTGTAGCAATCAAAATATAATCAGAGATTATTTTGCTTTTGGAAGACATTATAATATTGACTGTTTCTATCTGTGTCAAACTTATTCAGCAATCCCAAAGCAACTCATAAGAGATAATGCTAATTTAATTGTTTTATTTTCTCAAGATAAAACAAATCTCAAGCATATATATAATGATCATGTAAATGTTGATATGTCATTCGATGAGTTTGTTAAGTTGTGTTCTGAATGCTGGAAAGTACCATATGGATTTTTAGTTATTGATAAAGAGAGTGATATTAATAATGGTCGCTATAGAAGGGGTTTCCACGACTACTTTATCTTATAAATATTGATTATTGATAATCTCAATCTTAGTCTCATATAATCATTATGGATAAACGTTTGGCTTTAGAATTAGTGAAAGCAAGAAAAAATGTTAGAAAAAACTACTAGATTTGAAACAAGATTTGATAACATCACAATTGAGGTTTTCTCGATCAATGCAACCTATTACTCATCCAATCGAAAAACTGTTGAGTGAAATTAAAAAAGCTCAACCATTAGATGTGAAAACAGAAATAAAGAAAGAGCAACCACTGATTACGAAATCTGAAACCAAACCAGAAATAAAAAGGGATATTATAACACCAGAACGAGTTATTACGCCTAAGAAAGGTACTTTGAAAGTATTCTCATCAAAATTGCGCGATACTCCTAAAACATCGAGTGGTGAAGATAGTATTGAATATATTCCTGAAAATGTTGAGCCAATTGAAGGAGAACCTGATGAATATCAAGAACCCCTATCAGAAGTTGAGTTAGAAAATATTGAAGCATTGAAAAATACCGATGTTTTCCGTGAATGGTTAGACCAGTGGTCGGGGATGGGTAGGGACTATATTGAGGAAATGATAACTACACCATTTCCTGATTTGTTTGATCATAGATACGGTGTAAGATTCCAGCCTGAAGAATCCAAATTTTATATAGGTAATTCTGAAATAGATTTTAAGAACGATAAAGTTTTAATAAACCCTAAAGGTGAGAGTCCAATCGATTTTCCTATCACTAAAGGACTCCTTGAATTATTATTCAAGAAAGATCCTGATCGATATAATACAACGGATTTGAGAAATTATAGGGATATTGTGAAGAGAACGAATGCTGATCGGAAAGATTATAATATAAATAAGCAAATATCAGGCAATGTCGGTAAAAAGTATACAACAATTATAAAGAAAATTCAGAATCCGATAGTTAGGGGTAGAACTAGTAGAACAATCCCCTCATATCCTAGTTCATTAAAAACTCACACATCCCTTAAGACTACTACAATATCACCCATACAAAAACAGTCGCGAGGTGGGTTACTTAAAAGTTTTCCAACGAAATCGAATACGAATAAAAGAAACAACTTCAACTTCCTAGAGATTACAAATAAGGACTTAGAATTCGTACCTTGGAAAAATCCAAACCAACTGGTGGATAGATTGAAATTATTAATGTCCTCTCAGACTGCTGGTAATAATAGTCACTCCAATGAGATGAGTCATATTGTAAACGAGTTAAAAAATTCGAAAATAATACTATAAGTATTCAAGAAAATATCAAATAGATCATTATCGATACAAACAGTGAAGTTCTAGCATCGACATGACCATCGATAAGTTTTATAACCATATTTCTCAACACAGAAAACTTTCTCAAACTGATAATTCTAAGCGGCATTACTTGCTTCATCTGCAACTCACAGGGGTGTTGGATTATGAAACGAATATATATAAGTTGAATACAAATACAAGTGAATACATATTTCCTTATGAAAGTGCTGAAGTTATATCTTTCACTGCTAATCCATCTAGCGGTTTCCATATAAAAATCAAAACAAATGATGCTGATTACGTTATGAAAAAAGGGAATAAGATTTTTTTAAAAAAGGGAGATAAGATATCATTCAAGAACTCCCGTACAATAAAAGGTCAAGCTTATCTATTCGCTGAATTGATACTCAAGTTGAACTTGATCTAAAATGCAGACAGTAAAACGAGATGTGGTTAATGAACTGCATAAGCCAGTTCGAATTAATTTCCCACGGCGACGAGTAATCGTTAGAGGACTTTTAGATCTTTTTCAGGCCGACCTTGTAGAGATGATACCATATGCCCGCTTCAATAAAGGTTTTAAATATATTCTCATAGTAATAGACGTTTTCTCTAAATATGTTTGGGCGATTCCTCTGAAGAATAAAACTGCAACACATGTGAGAGATGCAATGCGTGGAATTCTGAAACAATTGTCACATCCCCCTAAAAATTTACAAACTGATTTTGGCAAGGAATTTTACAATAAATATTTCAAGGAATTAATGAATACGTCCAACATAAATCATTATAGCTCGTATTCCAACTTAAAGTGCAGTGTTATAGAAAGAGTGAATAGAACACTCAAGTCAATTATGTGGAAAGAGTTCAGCGTTCGTGGATATTATAAGTGGATAGATATACTCGATAACATAGTTTCGAAATATAATGCTAGGAAACACTCAACTACTGGTTATAAGCCAATGGATGTCAATAATGAAAATGAAAAAAAAATTCTCAACTCCGCTTATTCACACATTAAGATTATAGATCCAAGAAAACAAAAGTATAAAATTGGAGATTTCGTACGAGTTAGTAAAACTAGACAAGCATTTGTCAAAGGCTACACACCCAATTGGTCTAATGAAATTTTCACAATTAGAAAGATAAAATCCACATATCCAAGAACTTACCTTTTACGCGATTCTTCCAATGAGGATATCATGGGTGGGTTTTACGAATTCGAATTACAGAAAGTAAAGCATCCTCAAATTTATCTGATTGAGAAAGTGCTAAGAAGAAAAGGAAATAAACTATTCGTAAAATATTTAGGAATGGGAAAGGAGCATAATTCTTGGTTCCACAAAAATGATTTGAAATGATTCAATTCTGAATATATATTATTATGTAAAGATATTGAGAAATAAAATTGTTTTTTATTTTTTTTACAATTTTTTATTTGAACGCATTAATACAAAGTGTTGTTACATTCAACAAAATCTATCGATATAAACCTTTCGTCTATGTTTAACATCTAAAATAGGACTCAAAATTTTCTCTAAATTAGTTACTCTATTGTTGAATCTAATTCTATCTATTACAAACATTTCCCAATAGTATTTACGGGATTCTCGATAAGCGAAATTCCAAGCATACATGTTATGAATTTCACAACTATCACTGAAATGTACTTTCTTATTCATATTAAAAAGCTATCTCCATCACATCATTCACTACAGTATATGGATCGGCCTTGATTAACTCTTTAAATATGGCTGTGTTGAATAAATGTTTATACGATTGTTCTAATAAATTTTTTATGTTCACTAACACATCCCCATTCATCTTCGTCACTGTACGCGTTATCATTGCGTAGAAATCTTCAAATCCATGATATTCCAGGAACTCGATATAATCATTAATCAGTTCCTGTAACGATAGTAATTCACATAGAGTTTCTCTTCCTATGTAAATTTGACTTCTTTCATTTCTCACACCGAGAATACATTTGTTATTGATAGTTATGAAGAAAAGGGTAACGTTATTAATTTTCTTGAATTCCTGCGACGAAACTTTAGATAAATTCCTCAAAATAAAATCTTCACTCTTCAATAGTTCACGAAAATCTTCGGTAGTGAAATCAATGTGATGCCCCTTCAATGATGAACCACTGATTCTCACAACTGCTTTGAATTGGTGCGACAGACCCACAGACACGTACTTTGTTTTCGATTTATTGATGAAAAATACTTTTGAACACAACATGTATGGTTCGAATACATTGGGTATTGCTTCCGAACTCATATTTATCGATATTATTCAAACCAACTTCTGAACTGAAGGAATGAATGCTGTCCTCTCATTATATACTGTATAATGTCCTTGAATATTAATGGTGGGGGGTTTAATAAGATGACCTTGAGAAATTATAGAATGGGTGGGGACTATCTGACCTTGAGAAGTTATAAAGGTGGGTGTTTCACATACTGGCCTTGAGAAATTATAGAGAGAAAGGGACAATCTAACCTTGAGAATGCATAAAGGATTCAACAAATGAATAAGTTGGGAACATTGACAAAAATATTACATTGAAAAATTATGATGTATTGGATTAAGAATTGCCTGAAGTATTTAGTTGCTGGTGTGTAAGCACTAGATTGCATCGAACACATTTTGCTTGACTTACAGGCGGACCATCAATATGCGTGTTTTCATCTGGTCGATTATAATGAATGAAACATGGTAAGAGTGTCTGCAGCTTGAATGTTTCCATCATTGGTTTAGAAAGCTTATGATAAATTCCGAGAATCTCATACCATCTCAATTTCTTCACTAAATAGTCCACAGGAAAATATTTCAATTCTTCAGCACTGAAATCGGTGATATTTTTACCCATATATGCGTGTTCTAAAACAACAAGTTTAGATTTTGGAAATAATCTAAACATTATTTTCTCAGGTAGAGTTATATTATTGATTAACCATTTCCTAAATTCTTCACTTAAACGTACTAAATCTTCACAACAAACACACAATGTTGTTTTTTCACTCAGAAATGCATAAAAAATGATTTTAGCTTCGTTTGTTATTCTTCTATCAGTTATTTCCAAATCCATACTTCGATTGTACTTTTTAATCTTACCATCCAATTTATTAAGTTGACATTCCATCATTTCCTTCAAATTTTTTATTCTATAGATAATTTCAATATTATCCATCTATAAAGTATTGCAACGATATTCGAAACAGTCCCTAGGTTCGATTTCACTCACTGACAACAGCGATTTTTCACAGAGTCCACAATTTTGTCCAAAAAGCTTGATATAGTGATGTAGGTTGGATTTGTGAACGATCGTGTCAATTTTATGCGTACTCACAATTGTGTGCTCGACAATGGTAGATTCCTGTTTCTTGGATTCAAAACACCATGTACACAAAACTTTGTGTGTCACGAATCTTATCAACTCGCCAGAATGATCACAGTAATGGCCTAATTGATTATTATATATGATTTCAGAAAAACTTATTCCACCTGAACTTTGCACTCTAAAATACATAACAGATTGAAATATAACCACACTTTGTTTGAATGAGTTACTTCAGCATTAATTCGCGGAAATATATAAGATCGGTAGTGCCGGAAATTCTCAAGGCCGTACCTGACCAATCGAATTCAAGGTCAATCCCCACCATTAACCCCCCACTGATTCAAGGCCGAAGGTCAAACCCCACCACTGACTCAAGGTCGACTCCTGCCATTACCCCCACCACGCTTACCTTTTCAAGGTCAAGGTCACTCGGCACGGTGCACCCCCATTCTTTACCTACTGTTATAGTAGAGTTAGATATGTAAACGTGTACGATGTGATGTCTCCATTATCCTTCAAGGGATAAATGTTAGAGAAATATTGAAATCGATGCCACACCTGATGGAAGTGCGAGACATATATGTTTCGTTCTGCAAGGAACTCGTCAGTCGCACCACGTCCATCGAAGTGAGGCAACGATTTCAACCTCCAAGCATCTTCTTGTGACTCCAAGTGGAAGACCGTAGAGTAATGAATAATGAATCTATAGAAATCAGTAGAAAACACCTCTCTCAGATTACAGACACACCAAGCATCGAAATTTCACATATCTTCTATACCCCTAGGTATCTACTAAATTGCAATGTTTGTTTGACAAATATCATCGAACGATGTTTTTGAATGTCAATATGTTGCGTTAGTAGTACGCTCGCGTCTATTCCCGTATTTCAGGGGCCTATTCGGCGATATTTTTAAGGAAACGAAATTTTTTGTGCTTATGGCACTGAATGAAATATTTAAGAAAATGAACACTAGAAAATTCATTCGGAAAATTCAAATTAATCAAGAGAATGTTATAGTAGAGCTAGATATGTGAACGTGTACGATGTGATGTTTCCATTTTCCTTCAAGGTATAAATGTTAGAGAAATATTGAAATCGATGCCACACCTGATGGAAGTGCGAGACATATATGTTTCGTTCTGCAAGGAACTTGGATATTAATATATAGATATGCTTGGGGGTTGAAATCGTTGCCTCACTTCGATGGACGTGGTGCGACTGACGAGTTCCTTGCAGAACGAAACATATATGTCTCGACTTACTCCAAGTGTGGCATCGATTTCAATATGTCTCTAACATTTATCCCTTGAAGGATAATGGAGACATCACATCGTACACGTTCACATATCTAGCTCTACTATAACATTCTCTTGATTATTTTGAATTTTTCGAATGGATGTTCTAGTGTTCATTTTCTTATATATATATATATATATATATATATATATATATATATATATATATATATATATATATATATATATATATATATATATATATATATATATATATATATATATATATATATATATATATATATATATGTATATATATATATATATATATATATATATATATATATTCTGCGTTTTCCCAGAAATTCTTACCTGAGGTGTGAGTTCAACTTCTAATTCTCCACTAAGATACTGTCTCTGGAATTCTTCATTTCGCCCTACAGAAGATGCTATAATTTTTCTGATTTTATGTTGCGCCAATAAAGCACCTAATCCAAAATGATCAATTCCTGCATGGCTTGAAATAACTGTTAAATTACCAATATTCATATGCAAAAGGCCAGTTATCAAATTCTCTGGAATTCCGCATATACCAAATCCTAATAAATTATTGTATCAAATTCGTTGAAAATGCGTGGATTACTCAGTCAAAATAAAGGGTAGATTGTTATGTGAATATTTGATCAAAAGCTAACAATCATAGCTTTAATGTTTTTTTCTTATGGCATAAACAGAAATAGATAGAACAATAAAATATCGAAACTCTGTTCATATTATAAAAATACACGTTGCCCATATTTTGTAACCAATTCGAAATGAGTGAACGACCAGAATTTCAAAGTGAATTCGAAGAAAAACTCACGCAATGTGATGGAGAAGAATAAATTTCGAAAGAAAGGTTGATTCAGGAACATCTTCGTCTCCTGCAATTCAGAAAATCTAGATTTTGGAGTACAAGAGGCTCCTTTGTTTTTTTAAATTTTGTATATTTTCCTTCCAGAAAATTCATACAATCATCATAAGTTTCCCATCTCAACATATGTTCAATGTAATGCATTGAATTTATAATCGAAATTTGATATCGAAAGAATGTTCAAGCGAAATAAATGTTTATTGTTATTACATCGAAATGTTAAACTATATTCGTAGGTACTTACCACCCAATAGAAGAGAAGATTCATTTTTCACATCAGACAGGACCTCCTCTGCATTTTTGAATATCTTACTGCTTTTGATATTCTGGTTTTGGTCATCTAACAATGGATGAGGTTTTTCCTGAAAATATTTGATAATGGTTATTTAAATATCCCGAAATTTATTGTTGTTTCCTTCCAGAATTCATATGTATCTTAATCTACATGATTTATGGAATGCTAGTTGTTAGGAAATAGTTGTATATATATATACATATATATATATATATATATATATATATATATATATATATATATATATATATATATATATATATATATATATATATATATATATATATATATATATATATATATATATATATATATATATATATATATATATATATATATAAAATATTCTATAACTTTCTTTCGAAAATTTTTTGACGAATTATTCAAAACATTGATCGATTGGGCCGATACTTCATGAAAATCTAAATACATAATTTAAATAAAACTAAGTTGTTTTTTGATTTTCACTATAATTCAGTTGAACATAATAATATTGTTTCACCAACACTGTTTATCATCAGATGATAAACAGTTTATCATCTGCATCTGATGAAGGCACTGTGTTGGTGCAACAATATTGTTATGTTTAATTGAATTATTGGAAAAAATAAATAAACTATTTAATTTCATTTGAATTAATTATTTAAAAGATTATTATAGCGGAACTGGCTATGTGAAACATGAACAATGTGATGTCTCCATTATCTTTCAAGGGATGAATGTTAGAGACATTAAACATTGAAATTGGTGCCCACATTTATTGGAAACGTAAGATAGTATTATTTCGAGTTACTTTCTTTCGAATAATTTGTCATAAATGTAGAGGAAAAAACTTGTCTAAAAAGTAAAAACGTAGAGAAAGACTTTTGATATTGAATATTTTTATGTGCGATGATATGAGCACGACAATTACAGAATTTTCTCTTGTAATCGATTTCTTCATGAATAAATAAATGTATATATATATATATATATATATATATATATATATATATATATATATATATATATATATATATATATATATATGTATGTATGTATTTCAAAAACTGAACATTGTCTGCAAATGCTGCAATTGTTAGCAGAGGTTGACACTGCTATGCTGACTGCTATGTTATTATGCTGACAATTTTCATTTTTGTTCAATTACATACAGACGTGTATATGAATACATACAGATACATATCATTTGTGTGCTTAAAGGCACTGAATGAGTTATTCGAGAAAATTAATATTAGAACATTCCTTCGAAAATTGATAAATGTTAGAGAAATATTGAAATCGATGCCGCATCTGATGGAAGTGCAAGACAGCTGTTTCGATCTGCAAGGAACTCGTCAATCGAGTTCCACGCCTCGCACCACGTCCATCGAAGTGAGGAATAGATTTCAATCTCCAAGCATGTGACTGTAAATGAAACACCTTCCAGTAATGTTATTAAGTAAAGCTCGGAAAAAATGCAACCGAAAAAGCCTAAAATATGCACATTTAAATGCATCACAAATTGACAAAAAATGCAAGAAATGATGTATACCATAATGTTGAATGATACTCTTATTTCATTATTTCAGTATGGTAGGGAGTGGGGGCGGGATTTAATAATTAAGTATTCAACTAAAAGTATAAGATTTTATTAATAATAATACTAATACATAGGTACTATTGAAATTATTATAGGTAACAATAAAACAAAATAACAATATTGAAACAGGCATAAGTCACGTCTTACAATGGGAGCATATTTATATTTACAAATGATGTTTATTCTGAAATTCTGAATTTTGTATATTTACATCGTTTTCGCTCATAAAAATTTTCGACATATTCTTCAAAATTTGAAAGCCTGTATTATTTTGAGCCACATATTGAATTCATTTAGAACGACAGTTCTAATTTGTCCACCGACGTTCTTACAATTTGACTCAAACTGGCTAAGTAGAGCTTCTGATTCCGTTAATGGAATACAAGATTTTTCAAAATTTTTAATAGTTGTAGATACAAGCATATAATTGGTTTTTATGAATATTAAATTATTCTTTATCAATGAATTTTTCAAAATATTCAAATAGATGTAGATGAAGAGTCACTCAGATCGTCAATCACATGTTTAATGGCGTGGTAATTGTGAGCATAAAATATAGCTGCATCCAACCAGGCACCCCAACGACTTATTACAGGTTGTGGAGGTAAGGCAAGATTTTGAAATTTTTCTTTGTAAAATTGAACCCGTGTCGTAGCTTTTAAAAATACTTTTTTTAAATTGTTAATTAGGTCATTGACCAAAGGAAACTGCTCTCTTATACATTCTCTATTCTATTAATTCCATGAGCTAGACAGGTTACATGTTGCAGATCCAAATAAAATATTCCTAAAGTTTGACCAGCTTCAATCATATAAGTTGATGCATCAGATAAAAATAAAATGAATTTTTCTGTGGGAACAACTTGGGGCAAAAAAAATTGTGCAATGAATCTTGGACAAATCGTGCAACTGTTGAATTATTAGTTTTTTCAAGTTTTTTTGAAGCAAAAAGATAAAATCTGCTTGGATTTGTTTCCCCTAAAACGACTATTAACGCATGTGCGATATATCTACCGCACGAATCGGTGGTTTCGTCTACTACAATATAGAAATAGTTTGAATTGACTTCGTTTTTGATACAAGTTAATGTTTGTTCATAAATTGAGTGGACACTTGCTTTACGTAAGGTAGACTCGTCAGGAATATTCAGTTTACAATATTTTCCTAAAAATTCCTTCAACTTGCTCAACGGTATGTTACTGGCAATCATTGCCTTGCACAAATCCTCATTAAACTTTTTCGGTCGTCTTTCTTTTCTTGGCTTCTGTTGTTAGAGGCAACCTCTTAAGGTTTGTTGCGATGATAATTTCTGCATATTGGAAATATGCTTTGCAGAATTTCACGTCTTGATCCACAAGGAATTTTTTCTCGGCGTGGATTTATAATGGGAACGGGAAACTACTGATTATTTTTACAAGACATATATACGCAAAAAAAACAAATATCTAACAGCAAAATAATTCGACACCCTGTATGTTTTCAAGAGGATAATTTTTTTACTTTGCTCTACTTTTTTTTTTAGTTTAGGCACAAAGAACCTGTCAATCACGTCTGACCATTTCATTCAACCTTTTGTTTTATAATTATCTCTTGAAATAGGTTTAACAGTTTTATGTTTTTATGATATTGTGAAGTATCTTTAAACGCCTTTATTATGAACGAGAAGTTTACAAAATCGAAGAAAACCCTCAAAACTCATTAAATAAACAGCAAAATACTAACATCCAGTTACAATTTTTTGAAAAATAAGTTGAGAATATGTAAAAAGAAAAAATTTGAAAATAATGTAATTATTTTTGAATAATGTAACCTATATCTCGAATACATGAATAATCATACTTTTAGATAAAACATACTTCAAAACCAAAGCCAATAGCAATAGATGACATATACTTACAATTTTCGAATACACTGTACAAAAAAGGAGGTCTCCATCCAAAGTATGTTCTTGGTGACACTTTATCCACATATCATTAAATGTCCTTTTAGGCATTTCGATTCAAACACTTTCATATTGTATCCTGATTGAAATAAAGTAAAATAGGTTCACTGTTCGCTAATAGTAATGCTTTCGTTGGAAGATACTGCTCACTATTTACCGGGGGAGACCGCTGCGGCTGCGATGTTTTGGAAATCCTCTCGTTACAGTTACAAGTGTATGTGATTCGGTAGGTATTTCCCAATTTGTGGTAGCAGGTAGTTCCAAACACAAACAGTTTTGAGAATTCCATAATGGAAACTTTCTGTTCAATAGGATATTAAAATAATTGGCAATAAATGCAAAAAATGCTCAAATTTTTGAAAAATGCATTTTTTGGGAAAAAGTATAAAAAAAAAGCAAAAAAATGCAAGTTGTATTTTTCCGAGCTCTATTAATAGGTAACCTTCACAATTCTATCTATAGGAATTAGCAGAAAACATCTCTCAGTTACTGTTCTGTTTTCTGTTGTTTAGTTAATCTAAGATGTGTGTCTATGATCTATGATTTTCTGTTTTTTTTTGTTGTCAGTATTTTTATTTCTTCGTATTGGAAATTGTGATTTTATGTCATTTTGTTTTGAGTCAACGCATTTGTTGCTGATTTTGTGTATTTATGAGGATTGGTCTATATTAAATTAGGTCTATTATTTAAACTGGTCTTGTAACCAGAATAATTCGACTTCATTTTAGTGAAAATTATGGAGGATATATATATATATATATATATATATATATATATATATATATATATATATATATATATATATGTTGCGGCTCATTTTGTCTCCCAATGAATATATTCTTATTTCAGCTTTTACCTGCCATCTTTTGGCTAATACAGCTCCCGCCGGGGTGCACTATTGAAGGGTCAGTAATAAAACTATTTATAACTGATTTGCACGTCCCGTCTAATAGGGTACCCTATTTAAGTATTAAATTCTTTGTTATTCGTTTCTCAGACTCGTTTCTGAAGTAATCTATAGTATTGTAAAATATTGCATTTTATGTTCTAATTGCAGTAACTTCTCCGAATATCCTTGGTTCGGATTGGCAATTCATAGTTCAACTTTTACCTCCCACCGGGGTAAGTTATCGAAGGGAACAGTAATAAAACTTATAGTAACTAACTTGCACGTTCCGCTTAATACTGTACCCTCGTTAAGTAACTCTTTGTAATTTTCATTTTTCATTATGTACAAATCTTATGATTCTTGAATCTGTAAATCTTGAATCCGGTCAAATTGTCACGTAGATTTCCATTGTTGAATACTGTTGAAAATGTATAAAAGCAGAGACATGGAAAGATTCGGGAGAGTTGAGAAGAATCGAGTCTAGACTACAGTTCGTCCTAAGAAGTCATATCCTACCATATTATTAGTTCTGAAATAAAGTTAAATTTAAAAGTTCTTCGAAGTGTATTTCAATTGAACCTTCCCTCACACATCAGATAAATAAACAGGCGGTGGTGAAATACAAAATCATCAATTAATATCATACACACTACCCCGCTAAAATATATATATATATATATATATATATATATATATATATATATATATATATATATATATATATATATATGAATATGAATATATATATATATTCATATTCATATTCATTGCTATCTTGAACCATTTTATTTATATTTTCAGAAAGAAATTATTGGGTTTTCTGGTTCTCAAAAATATTTATCAAACATCTATATCACATAACGTTTCGGTCCTTTTCTTGGGCCTTTTTTCAAATGAAATTTCATCAATATATTGTCATCAACTAAAAGAAGAGAAAATGACAGGCCTGATGATTCTCGCCTGTCATTTTCTTTTTTTAGTTGATGACAATATATTGATGAAATTTCATTTGAAAAAGGCCCAAGAAAAGGATCGAAACGTTATGTGATAAAGATGTTTAATAAATATTTTTGAGAACCAGAAAACCCAATAATTTATTTCTGAAAAAAAAAAAAATATATATATATATAGATACATATATATATATATATATATATATATATATATATATATATATATATATATATATATATATATATATATATATATATATATATATATATATATATATATATATATATATATATATATATATATATATATATCTCTTTAAGTTACCTGCGAAAAATTATTCTCCAATTCCTCAACGGTTCTCTGTGAACTCTTGAACGGCCCTGTGAATCTTTGTAGATAATTCGTGTCGTCCGTTATAACTATATCATCGAATAAGATTCCAGATTTCATGCGCCATATATTCACTTGTGCAGCACAAATTTTCTGCTGAATAACAAGAATTCTATAATTATTGAGAAACAATGTGATTCTACTTACTCTGCTCAACCGCACTCCATGTACACCATTTTTCTCTTCATAAAAATGCTGATCATTCATCCAAGCATCAAACTCATCCGCTTTTCTCGAATCTCCATTGATCCTTATCTTGAAGTCATTATCCCTAATGAATATTGTGACCACTTGCTTCGATTTATCAAATTTTGCATCAATATTTTCGTTTTTCACTTTTATTCCGTTCAGATGAAAATTCAAATGCCCTACGTTTGATTCACATAACTCTAATCCAAGTGAAATATTGTGAAGAAACTCATCGTCTACATTCTGTAGTTTTGTTTCAGAGTTATAAGGGCAGCCTAACACCATAATATATCCTCCACTGCAGCTGAACATTTGCTCATAACGAACTGTTAACTGAATTATCAGACCATTTCCTTCTAGGGTTATAGGCCGAAAGTTTCTACGGAACTCGTAAAAATGAATACCTTCTGTGCTTTGCGAATTTGCCGAAATCAGTTTATGAATAAGAGGATCTGTAAACGAAGTCTTTATATATATATATATATATATATATATATATATATATATATATATATATATATATATATATATATATACATATATAATAATTAGTCCTTATTATCCTACAGGTAGAAATAGCCAGTTACAGGAAATATTTCAAAACATATATACTGTATTAACACTAAATAATATAATACGAAACATTTTCAAAAAACAATAATCAATAAAAAAAGTAATGATAATGAGTAATTGATAATATTAATATAATATAATATAATACACGTCAAAAGATTATAAGTCAATTTCTATTATAAATAAAATTCAATCTATGAAGAATAACCAATTATAGAATCAATAATAATGAGTAATTAATAACATTAAAAAAATATAACATCACTATACATCAAAATTATATAAATTATATAATATAATTATATAACATATTATATATCAATAGATTCCAGCTACACCCGAATGATGAAAGCAAATGAGTCACTCTTGAAATCGCATTTGTCAGAGACGTCCTCGATTGTATGAGAGAATTAGACTTCGGATGAAAAAAATTGACTTGATCTTGAACAATGTCTGGGTACGTGAAAATCAATTGAACTAATAAGGGCAGGACAGTCATATAGCCATGCAAGAGATTATACAGTAACTTCAGAGATAACAGGTTCCTGCCAACTTCAAGTGTTTTAGCGCCAAACTTGTTCAATAGATCCGTTTGGCTATATCCTCTCTCCGGATAAATGAGATCTTCTCTCCAAATTAGATATTTGAAAAATTTTCGTTGTATTGACTCTGCATAGTCGTATATATATATATATATATATATATATATATATATATATATATATATATATATATATATATATATATATATATATATATATATATATATATATATATATATAATAATAATAATAATAATCTTTATTTAAGGTTCTCGTAATACAATTATACTGGTAAAACAATGATAACTATTCTAATTTTAAGATATATCTTTTCAATTATGTTTCCTAAACAAAGATAATAATTTTCTCACAAAGACCATAGCCTGTGGTGAGTACGAATAATGTCTATTTATTATTATCTGCTATATTTAATACTTACATACATATCAAGGTATCTATTTTAATAATTTAAGAAAAACTTATTAATCTAAAAATTTGATAACAATATTGGGGAGAAGCGGATATCAATATTATAAGAATGTGTACCACTATCATATATACAACCATTTTAGCTTTTACATGTTCACCAGTCGATGAATCATACATCTCTCCTTTGTTTTCATCCAGTTCTTTATGGCAGACTTGAATTTTTTAATGTTAATCATATTTTTTATTTCAAATGGCAATTCATTATAGATTCTTGGTGCTAAATAGGAATAGCTTCGAAGACATATAGATTTTCTGTATTGCGGAATTGATAAAGAGTTCCTGCTATATCTAGTATTCACTTTATGTTCTAAAAAGTAACTACTGTCTATTTTCTTTTTCGTGAAGATTAGCAGCGATTGAACAAACAGCTGTCGTATATCTAGAATGTCAGCCTCTTTATACAGAAAGTCAGTAGGATATCTGATATCTCTTTTATGAAGGATTTTCAGCAACCATTTTTGTTGAATTTCGAGCTTTTTATTGCTGTATCATAGGCACCACCCCACGCAACAATACCATATCGTATCAGAGACTCCGCCAGTGCTTTGTAAATTATCGTTAGATGTTTTATGTCTAGAATAATTGACAGTTCTTCAAATTTGGATATTAATCCTCTAAGCTTACCAATTAAGCTTCTGACGTGAGAATCCCATTTAAGGTGCGAATCTAGTATAATTCCTAAGTATTTGCATTCGTATGTGCAAGGAATGTTAAATGACTTTTCTCTTCCTATTTTAATTCTCAGTGGTTCACTTGGTGGAAGTAAGCGCTTATCTACAGCAAAAGGAATGTATTTCGTTTTATCTATATTAATGGTTAAGAGGTGATGCCTTAACCAATTATAGATATTCACAAAATCAGATTCAGCTTTGGTTTTGATATCGCTCCAGTTTGCTCCTGAGTAAACTATCGCAGTATCGTCTGCAAAACTGATTATCTTACCTTCACTCTCCGACAACAAAAGTTTATTCATATAGATTGTGAATAGTATTGGCCCTAATATTGTTCACTGAGGTACTCCATATTCTATCATCCTTGTATTACTGAATGTATTATTCACCTTCACTGTTTGGTTTCTATTTGATAAGTAGCTTTTAAATAACGTCAGATGGACACCATTAATTCCAATCTCTTCTAGAAGTCTCAAAAGTGTTGTATGATCAACAGTGTCGAACGCTTTTGCTAAGTCTATTAATATACACAAGGCAACGTCGCTATTGTTGAAAGATTTATAAATATGCGTCGTTAATTCAATGACAGCGTCTACAGTGGACTTATTTTCTTGAAATCCAAATTGCAGTTCAGAAATAATCTTATTAACTTTCAGAAAAGTTTGTAGCCTAATTTTTATAACTTTTTCAACAATTTTTGATAGAACGGGAAGTATGGATACAGGCCTGTAGTCTGTACATCGTTTTCTGTTACCACCTTTATGTAAGGGCACAATGACCGCTGTTTTTAGAGACTTTGGAAATTTTCCCGTCTTGAAAATCATGTTTACCATGGTCACAACTGGTGGAGTTAATGAATGAACTCCAATTTTCATAACCTCTGAAGATATACCGTCAATTCCTCTACTCTTTCTATCTTTGAGATTCAAAATTATGTTAGCTACTTCTTCGTCAGTTGTGGGCGTGAGAGAAAAATCACTCATATTTTGAGATCTTTTCTCTTCAGGTTGCGGTCTGGGTATATTCAATTTTTCTACTAACTCCCTACTGATGATCATTGAGAGCCTGGGCTATTTCCTTGTGGTCAACAATAGTATTCCCTCCTATTTCTATTTTATCTAATTTTTGCGATTTTTTTCGTTTTCCACAGATATCAGATATGCTTTTCCACAATTGTGCCGGTTTATCGCCGCTCGATTTTATAAGTTGCATGTAGTGATCACTTTTAGCACGTTTTATCAAGAGATGTGTACTGTTTCTGAAGTTTTTGAATTCTAACCAGTTACTGTCGTTTTTATCTCGTTCCCATGCTTTGTAAAGTTCGTTTCTAGTATTGATTAACCTCAATAGACTATTTGTTATCCAGGGTTTCCTTTTCTTTTCTCTTTATATTTGACTCTATACTCACATAATTCAATATTATTCTTTATTTTGTTAACTAGTGCGTCTGTTAACTCATCAGGCTCTTCCATTTCATAAATTTCGGTCCAATCTTCCTTCGCTAAATGGTCTTTCAATTTTACATAGTTGATGTGAACATTTTCTTTTTGTTTGTGTGGTACTGTTATCCCGGTTTTACAAAAAATAACGACTGCGAAGTGATCAGTTATATGCGACTTAATTATTATCGGAGTATATTCTTCCATGCCTTTTATCAAAATGTGGTCTATACATGACGAGCTGTGTTTTTGAACTCTAGTAGGTTTATTAATAACACTGAGGAAATTCTCCTCTGCTAGAAGGTTGAGGTAATTCATGCTTTGTTCATTCTCTTCTAGTATATTTATGTTGAAATCACCAGTTATTATATGTTTATAATTATTTCTGCAATTTTGTTCAAGTACTCATGAAAATTTATATTGAATTCGTCGGTCAATACGTTATACGGTTTATATAGCGCCGTGATTTGTAATTTGAAATTATACCCGATGTTAACATTTATTTTTAATGCCTGTAGCTCTCCTATTGTAATTTTTACATGATCGTAACTGAATTTTTTGTTGATGTAAACTACAACTCCATCATTCCTATTATAACTTCCGCCGTTGTATATTGAATCAAACCCTTCCAAATAAAATAAATTCAAATCTGCAATGAAGAACGTTTCTGTTGACACTATACAGTCATATTCCTTGGTTTCATGTAAAAGAATCTGTTATTGATCAAAATTTTCAGATATACTTCTAATATTGTTATGAAATAATTTAAAGTCCCTATACGGAATATTGGCAGTTAGAGTTGCATAGTCTTGTGTGCTTTCACACACAAGTGTATCAATTGTATTATATTTGAAATCCCTAATAAATTGGTCCATTAACTAAACTAAAATAAATAAACCTGTTAGGAATAGTCCGTCCTTTCTCTAGTGATTTCTACCTGCCGGATATACGATGAGCACTTTAAGTCTAAGCTACCGTGATTCACATCGTATGATGTTTTGAATTTTTCATTTGACACACAATTACCGCACTTGAACATAGCACTCTTACAATTATTTTCTGCATGTTCTTTTGCACACTTCACACACGAGATTTTCTTTGTACACTCCTCCGCTTTATGGTAGAATCCTTTGCAGTTTCTGCATCTTGGTACATATATATTTTCATATACTGGGCATCTACTGTATTTTATATTTAATTTTCCTGCGGCAATAATTTTTCGGAAAGCGGAACCATTGCATTCGATGACCGCCCAATTTGTGTCACCTTTTCTGGTTTTTCTATATAATTTGCATTCTATAACATCTTCATCCTTCATGAAATGATTTTGATTTCTTATTGATTCAATCAATTCCTGTTCTTTAGTTTTCATATCAATATTAGATATTAAAACCGAAGGTTTTTTCATTTTGGTTTCTTTTATTTCGTAATTTCTTCCCTTTTTTTTTCCAATTCTATTTTCATTTTTTCTTTTGATTGTTTTGTGTCACATTTTATTACTAGTGATCCGTTTCTTGAATTTGTAATCTTATTAATTCCAACTGAAATCTTTGATGGATTAATTATATTTTCCATCTCCGATTTTGTTTTGTGGCATGATTGTTTGTCATCATTCGGCACTATAAGAATGCAAGGTGTATTATTGCGTAATTTTTTTTATTAAAATAAATTAAACTCTTGGCTTAATGTTTCACGATTTATTTAACAATATGTATAGTCAACATGTTTCAAGCGTTAGCTCATTTTCAAGACTGAAAATCTTGACTACAGTCTTGAAAATGAGCTAACGCTCGAAACATGTTGACTATACATATTGTTAAATAAATCGTGAAACATTAAGCCAAGAGTTTAATTTATTTTAATATTCAATTATGTTTCACCAAGAGTTAAGCGAGAATTCAATCTCATTAAGTAATTTTTTTTCATTAATTCCTCCTTTAACTATTCTTGAGTGAGAGATTTGAGTCTCTCCTCTGTTTATTTCTTTTTCTGAATCATTTTTCTGTTTCTTCAACTTATCTTCAAGCAAACTTATTATTTTTTCTTTGTCTTCAATCGTAGATTTTAGAAGTCGAATTGTTTGAAATTCCAAGCAATCTTTACAATGGTATTTCAAGTTTCTTTTCTCTTGTTGCATATATTTCAGTTCTTCTGTACCTAACCCAGAACATCCTCCGCAATGAAACTTTTTACAATCATCGCAGCAGGCTAGTTTCCTCGTTTTGGTTGACGAAAATTTACAACCTACGCATTCCATCTTCTCTTCGTTTACCGTATCCCTCTGCGCATATTGGAAATCCCTGTCTTTACTACAAATATGCAGTGCTATTTTCACTTATTTCACTTTTTAGCGGAACTATTCACTTATCAAAAATTGTGTTTCTCGTTGTTCCGATCTGTTAATTGAACGTTGTAAGTTCTCCAATTTCCACTTAATTTCGAATTGTTTATACCACTTCAATCGATGATTTTACAGGAACTCGTAGAACGCGTGCAGCTTACTCGAACGCCCGTGAAAGAATGAATATATATATATATATATATATATATATATATATATATATATATATATATATATATATATATATTTCTTGAAATTGATTTATTGCCTGTTTGAGGTATTTATTTTGAAAGTTTTTAGCATTAACAGGCTTTTTTAATATGAAAAAGTTTATTTTTGTTGACGTTTCGTTGTTATATTACAAAGTTTTGACAAAGTTGTAATATAACAACGAAACTTCAACAAAAATAAACTTTTTCATATTAAAAAGCCTGTTAATGCTAAAAACTTTCAAAATATATATATATATATATATATATATATATATATATATATATATATATATATATATATATATATATATAAATATATATAAAACTTGGTTCTCGGAATGAGCCGCGTTCTTGATTTATATAATCTCGACGTTTCGGCTTCCGTTGTGAAGCCATTTTCAGGAGTTGGAATAAATTAGTAAAGGTAAGGGTAACTCGGTTACGTGGCCTCAATCTGCCTACTCCACGAGCCAAATCGTTTCCACGTAGTTAACTCCGAAGTCTCAACCTACTCTTCGGAGTCAACTATATATATATATATATATATATATATATATATATATATATATATATATATATATATATATATATATATATATATATATATATATATATATATATATATATATATATATAAATATATATATATATATATATATATATATATATATATATATATATATATATATATATATATATATATATATATATATATATATATATATATATATATATATATATATATATATATATATATATATATATATTTCTTGAAATTGATTTATTGCCAGTTTAAGATATTTATTTTGAAAGTTTTTAGCAATAACAGGCTTTTTAATATGAAAAAGTTTATTTTTGTTGACGTTTCGTTGTTATATTACAACTTTGTCTTTGTTTGTTTTTTATTCAAATTGGAGAGGCGTTTAAGTCTGATTTTGGCTTGATATCCATATTGTTCTTCAATATTCTTGAAAAAATTGAAAATTCCAGACATAATGTTCGTAAGCTATGAAAATTGCTTTATTTCAGCTAGCAATTATTATATTTCTCGAAATTGATTTATTGCCTGTTTAAGATATTTATTTTGAAAGTTTTTAGCAATAACAGGCTTTTTAATATGAAAAAGTTTATTTTTGTTGACGTTTCGTTGTTATATTACAACTTAAGGACAAAGTTGTAATATAACAAAGAAACGTCAACAAAAATAAACTTTTTCATATTAAAAAAGCCTGTTATTGCTAAAAACTTTCAAAATATATATATATATATATATTAAATATTCATTTTGGTTCACAGGTTTAGTACATATATTAAAATTCGAAAAAGATTACTATAGACATTTCGCTGGAATTTCCATCTTCATCAGCTAAATTCAGACCGAAGTACCGAGATTAATATCGACGAAAAAGCGTTTGTTGGTCGTCTGACATTTACATTTCGACTTTCGACTTGCGAGTCTGCTTCCACAATCCAATGTGCATGTTACGCTTGTGTGTATTGTATAAAAATAATAGTGTAGATATCAAGCTTTAACCCTATACATCCATTTTCCTGTTGACCGTGTTGTTCTGGTTCATTTGTATGACAATCATTCCAAGGATTTCGCGTGATTTCAAAATTTTCCCTGTCGCTAGGATGTTCCTTTTCTCATAGTTGAACACGTGTTTTTCAACTGTGTTTGTGCTTGTTTTGTAGTGTTTGCTGTTTTAGCATATGTGTGTGCCTTAAGTCTATCTTGTAGACGTTGTGAGGTCTGCTATATATATTTTGTCGCAATCTTTGAACGGAACACTGTATACTACATGAGATCTATTTTCTGGTGGAATTTTACTGTTTAAATTAGTGTTGAGTTGTATGATCCGATTTTGAGTGCAATGTGCTATATGTATATTGAAGGTTCTTAGAATATTGGCTATGTTAAGAGTTAAGTGTGTGATATATAGAACAAGTATATATTTTTTCTGAGAGATAATAATGAATACTTGTCTAAAAATCACTGACTGAACAATTCTTTATTCGAATAGTTTCGCCTCTTACGGCATTATCAAGAATGACATGCTCGCCTCGGAGTGCCCCGAAGCGAGCATGTTTCGAGACTCTATCCTGTAACTATCGAGGAGGATATTTTGGAGCTTGTCGGCCAATCTATATACGATGTGACTTGTGAAAAAATAAATTCTAAACAGCCAAATGTATATTCGTCATTTAAGATAGCCCTGCCATCCGAATATTTCCAAGAGGCGATGAGTCATTCACTCTGGACCGAAGGTGTTACAGTGAACATGTTTTTCATGAGACGTCGTCAGAAGAACATTCTCCCAAGTGGCGCTCATATCGATCTCATCTACGACCAAAGGAATCTAGTGAGTGTAGCGGTAGATTGAGTGTTCTTCACCCCAATATACAGGGCGTTGGTGACGAATGTAACCAAGTAGAACTATTCCTCGCGAGTCAGGATAATCCGGAGGTAATTTGAATAACTGAGAGCTGGCTTGATTCTGCTCTTTGTACGGAGTTTTCGCTGGAGGGCTGGTCAAATATCTCATCTTATGGACGCGGCCAGCGTTCCCGCGGAGGTGTCCTCGTGTTGTCAAGAGATTCCAATTGTGGAATGGTGGGAAAGATCAATTTATATGTCTATTCAGTTCGATTGTGAGGTGGCAGCCACCGAGTTGTACAATTGCAATGTGGTTATTATTGCTCTTTACCGTTCGCCAAGTGGGCGTTTCGAAATTAGAGATCTTGGAGGTGATCGTCGGTATGTTTGACAGCTCTTCACGTGTAATATTGTGTGGAGAATTCAATGTTTTGAGTTAGCAGGTTGCGAGTATAAAAATCGTGATTTGCTTGAGAAGGCTGCTGCTTTGTGCCATATGCTGAAGTCCTATGGATTTCGAAGGACAATATTGGACCCGACACGTGGAGGAAACTGTGTAGATAACATTTTTTTTTACTCATGACTACGATGCAGAGATTATAGGGTGTCAGTTTTCTGATCATTCTGCCCAAAGGATTTCTGTCAGTACGCCGAAAAATAGATAGGCACAGATTTCCTACAAATGTTGACCCCTGACAGAAAAAGGTCATAATGTCACGTACAATATGTTGCAGAGTCTGAGCTTTGAGTACCTGAGAGATGATAATATGGCTGTCAGCGAAAAGTTCAGAATATTTCATCAGAATTTTGTGTATTGTTATTAATTGCTTTTCTAGAAAGATCCATCGAGGTCAGAGCAAAGGATTTTAGGGTCAGATGGTCCACAGGAGAACTGAAGCGACTGAGGAATCAGATGATTTTTATACAGGATCTCTATAAGTTGCATAACTCGCCTGAACTGCAGACTTTGAGAAACAAGTTCCGACTACAATATGGACTTGCAATCAAAAGAAACAAAATTGTAGAGAATGACAAACGTATCAAAAATTCGCTGAACCCATCAAAGCAATGTGGTCTTTGATAAACAATAGGTGAAACTTAAGTAAGCAGAAAAATTATGGTGATATCAGTCACAACGACTTCATTGACTATTTTATTTCAATACCAGCAGAAATATCTAAGAAGTTTGCCGGAGCACAGATGTCCGGCGGCGATCCGCCAGTGGATGTTCCACGTGGCATTGGGTTCGGTTTCGTTCTGTTAGTCAAGTTCAGGTCAGGGATTCTATAGTATATTTAAAATATAGTGCATCAGTAGACTATTAGGGTCTATCAGTTGTTCTTCTGAAACGAAATGTGGATCTTTTGGTGTCGCCTTTGACACTTTCGATCAATGAATGCCTTCTAAGGGGGATTTTTCCGGATTGTGTAAAAATATCAAAAACAATACCAATATCTGAAAAGCAGGGAGTGAGTGATGTTTTAAAATTTTCGACCAATATCGCTCAACCCGTATTTGCTAAGGTGATTGAGAGTGTTATGTGCTAACAGATTGTTCATTACTTTGAAACGAACAATTTGTTTGCGGAGGGTCAATACAGACTCAAAAGGTGTTGCAGCACGGGTGAGGCCATAACCAGCTTTGTGGCGATGACTAAAAGATGTTTTGAAGAGGCTCTGCACTCGGTTTAAAATTTATTTTCTCGATTTGCCGAGGGGTTTTGACTGTCACATGATTTACTCCTCGCGAAGCTTGGGGGCTATCGCTTTGATGAGAGCAGCCGAACACTGGTGTCGTCTTATTTGACTAGGAGTACAGACCGTCTATGTGAGTAATTGCTTCTCGCAGAAGAGAACGGTAAACCTGGGAAATCCACAGGAGTCTACTCTGGACCCTGTTTTGTTTCTCATATTTGTCAATGATTTCCAGGAATTCATGCGGCCCGTTGAGACTGTTCAGTTTGCGGACGATACTACACTTTCCGTATGTGGCAGAGACATTGAGGCTGTGGAGATGTCTTCGGAGGTAGCAATGCGAAGAGCACAGAGTTGGTTCGTACGAAACCATATGTTGTTGAACAACGACAAGACCAAGAGAACTATTTTTAGCCTAAGATCTATAGATTATACTACTGCAAAGTTTCTTGGAATCCTTCTAGATTCCAGGCTTACGTGGTCTGTTCATGTTGAGGAGTTGTCTAAGGCATTGAGCAGAGGTGCATACGTCTTGAGGATTTTATCATCATCAGTCTCTTTACTTGTCATGAGAACATCATATATTGCGCATTGCCAGTCTCGTCTGAGGTATGGCCTTCTTTGCTGGGGTCACGATAAAAAAAAACAACGCTCAAAAAATCACCCATTATATATATATATATATATATATATATATATATATTATATATATATATATATATATATATATATATATATATATATATATATATAAATATATATAAATATATATAATATATATATATATATATATATATATATATATATATATATATATATATATATATATATATATATATATATATATATATAGTGAACTTTGAACTGACGTTTTGGTATTTTACTGTATTATGTTACGGTAGAGACCATATCAGAAATTCTGTAATCCTTGTACCTTATATCAATCTGTGAACTGTTTAACAGCATTTAAGGCGCATATTATTTCAACCTCCTTTTCAGTTTGTGTATTTTGTGGACGCAGAGTTCAAGATTAATATTCAATCGAAATTTCAATTGTCGATTCGTGTTTCAGGTTTGTTGTATTTTAGAATTAAGTTAATATAGTATTTATTGAATAAAGTTTTGTTTCAGTTTCAAACTTTCATCGAGAGTCATCGACTATTAAATATAATAGAAAAAGAACTAAATTATAAATCGAGAATTTTCGTCAAGTAATAAAATAATGATATATAATATCAATAATGAAATAAATCAAATAAGATAGTATATAATAAAATAAATTTTCTGAGGAATATTACTTACATTGTGATATTACATTCATTCAATTGATACAATCATTTCAACTAAGAAAAATACTCTCAAAAGCACTGAATTCAGTTTTGAGTCTTATCTTCTACTAAGCTCTCGAACAAAAAATATGGTTCAAACAAATATATTGGTTAAATTTATATTCACAATAATATACAAATTTATTCGAAAAGAAAAAAAACAAATTTCACATCGTGAAGGACATTTGTTGTGAAAAAATATACAAACATATGATACAAAAAATTGATTCATACATTATTGCCTCCATTCGAATCATCGAAGTACTCAGACCCACTATAGTATGCCTTTATTAACACCAATGACTTAACAAATGAGCTTTCAGTACTTTCGAATTCGATAGTAAATGGTTGAAGATTTTAATATTTTGATAATACGGAAAGTGCTCAAATTCAGCTATTTTATGCATAGGAATAAGCAGCATAACTGTTCCTTGTTGAATACTCATAATTACGAATATCTATAAATATAGAAACACGGTAAGGTGAGTATGTAATTATTAATGAACATAAGTTTTCAAGATGTTCGTTGATGAATATTGAATATTAATCGAAGTATTCGCTTCTGTGTAATTTTTTTCGGTAGAGCAGACGCACAGCTGAATATTATAATTTAGATGACTATATAAAAGAGTGTAATACAAATTCTTAACACAGTTTCTAGGTAGGATTATCTTAATTCTAGAGATTGTAAAATATGGGTTATTCAATTCTTTTACTTGAATCATGAATGTGGGATGTCCATCTCAAATTTCTGTCTACATATACTCTAAGAAAATTTGGTTGACTGGGACGATGATATAGTCTTTTCGTCATATTTAACATCCAAGGTACTAATTTCAGTGCCATTCAGACAAAAATGAACACATACTGTTTTGTCAACGTTCACCATCAGATTGTTCATTCGACACCAATTTACAAACTGCCGACAATTCATTAATATGCCTCCAGAAGTTTTTCAGGAGTACTACTAGAAAGAATCACCGATGAATCATTGGAAAATAGTGTCACCAAAAATCGGGACAACTTCGCAGGCAGATCATCCATAAACAACATGAATACAAGAGGTCCAAGTACAGAACCTTACGGAACTCCGATGAGCAATTTGAAAAGACGCCTCTAAAACCTAAATTGTAGTATTTAGCAGTATAGACTCAAAGGCAAGTAAATCAATCGCCGAAGATAAATCAAAAAATAACCATGCCACCAACAAGTGTTTATCCAAACACAAGTATAAGGATTAAGTAACTGTAGCTGACTGAGTTGAGTGTCCGCTTCTAAATCCATGTTGCGCGGACTCAATTATTCTTAATCTATTGAGATAACTCATCATTCTAGCGAAAACAATTTTCTCTATTACCTTGGAAAACACGCTCAAAATATATATTGGGCGATAATTACTTATTTCACTTACGGTTACGGTTTACGGTTTTCACTTAGGTAATTCCATTATCTTAAGTACTGGAATTACTATGGATTGCTTAAGGATATTGTAACTTTGCAGTAGTGATGGAACCATTTCTAAGATATGCGAAGTGATCGCCAATAATTCCTCTAATTCTTTTCAAAACTCTGGCCTATATGGAATCAACACTGACGCTTTTTCTATTTTTTAAGGCTCTAATGATATCCTCAAATTCAATTTTAGTTACAGTGTAGAAGTAAAAATTGCTGTTCACGATGGGTGATGATGTGTAAATCCGAGATAGATTATTGCCATATCGAGATGTTAATTTGTTACTGGACATTGTGGAAAAATGTTCGGCAAAAACATGAGCTAACTAATACGGATCATCGAACACCCCCTCTCAAAATTTGAGGTCACATCACTTCGCCTACCGCCACTTTTTCCAGAGAGATCGTTAACAATATTCCAAATTGTTTTATTTCTGTTCGGTGAATCATCAATAGCTGAACTATAAAACTTATATTTCGTATTTTTATAGGCACATTGTGTTGATTTTCAGCATTTTTATAATTTTGTAGAGTATAAGACGAACGGATATTTTTATGGAGTCGATGAAGGTAAAATAGGTTTCGTTTACTTTGAAATATCTCAGTTGTTACCCATCTTTTCCTTCGATCTGCAGAAAGTACTTGTACAGCAACAAAATAACAAAACAGATCAGAAAAATTATATTCAAAGGAAGACAACAAGAAATTATTCATATTATCCAGACTAGTATTTCTGAATGACCAAGTTCTTACTTTTTCTTTGCGTGTTTGTTTGAAAACAGTCTCAAATAGAATACATTTATGGTCTCTGATATGGGGTCCAAAAACATTAACTTTGTAATCATCGGAATCAATATTTTTAATTATATAGTCTACTTTGGAAATACTGGTATGACCTTTGATAATAGTGAATTCTGTAGTAGCATACTAGGGCGTAACATTCTATGCGAAACAATCTAATATATCTCTGAACAAGTTAAAATATTTACAGTAACTTTTTTAATAATCAGTGTTAATATCACCACATAAAACAATATAATTTACTTTTTCGAAACAATGCTGTAATGCACAAAATAGTCCATCAAGAAAGAGATCTCCCGTAACGTAAACGTACTTTGGGGAACGTTCTCCCCTTCGAAATATTAATGATTGCACCGGATAGCTCTTATATTTTAGGAGACGTATATAAACTCACCTAAGTTATGCACAATATAATAGACAGTGAAATGAGATACTTATGTTTAAAACGTCTATTCAAAATATTTTGATTCGAAATCATAAATTTGAATGGAAGATCTTTCTTATCTTGAATCTAGATAATAATCCGGATGTTGTCTGCTCGTTCAGAAGACCTATAGGATGTCCAATGTTGAAAGTCACTTGAAATAGGGTGGAACTTGAATCTCTGTTTCAACTACAAAAAATATGCTGAAGGCTCAACTCCAGAAGATATTTTAAAACCTTAACTGAAACTCCCGATTCAACTCTAGGGGTTATAGCGCTTACAAGCGCACTCAAAATTTATAAAGATAAAAGATATATATATATATATATATATATATATATATATATATATATATATATATATATATAACAATCAGAAAGATTTATCAGTCGTAATACTGTACGAGAGAAATCCAATATCGGAATGAATCTATAACCAGAATTATATATAAAAATCAGAAAGATTTATCAGTCGCAATAGTTGATAAGAGAAATCCAATATCGGAATGAATCTATAACCTGAATATCATGCGTACTAACATCGGTGTATTTCGAAGAACGATCATTTCATGCGATGCGATCTTAGCATTTCACTCTTCAACCAGTGTAAAGTATCTTGAAGCGTTGAAATCTTAGTTACCCAAAGATGGTATTTAAACACTAAGGATGCCGAAACGAATACCTCGATGTGAAATAAGAACATCACAGATTTCAACATGCATCTCCTCAGAGAATTTTGTAACCATTAAGTTTTTCACTTTCAAGTTTTGCTTGGTGTACAAGATGGATCCACCATGTTCTCTCTGGTTACGACAAAAACAAACTGCTCGAACATAACCCGCAATCAACATGGAATCAACACAATCTGCACTACACCAATGTTCCGACACACTCAGAATATCCGTATTTGTTTCCATGAGTAAAATCTTCAGATTATCGAGTTTGTTTGGAATACATTGAGTATTCAGCTGCATGATTCTCAAACATTCATTTGCGGCAGGAACAATCAATCCACTTGATTTTGTTTCGTCCTTTTGTGGAAAAAATGATTCTCGATTATTTTATTTGGTCAACTTGAAGCTTTTGCTATATTCGAAACTGGGTATAAACACCTTCAACGACTATAGATTATAAGTTACAGAACTTACACTGCTCACTATTGGTTTTAATGGTGTATTTAGTTTGTGTACGTTTGGTGAACAATATAACTTTGAAATGACAGCATTACAAGTTGTTAATCTCTAGATCTCTTACCAAGATATATATATATATATCTATATATATATATATATATATATATATATATATATATATATATATATATATATATATATATATATATATATATATATATATATATATATATATATATATATATATATATATATATATATATATATATATATATATATATATATATATATATATATATATATATATATTTATATATATCTGTCTCTCTCTGGGTGGAATATTTTCAAAATTTTGATTTTTTTTGAAAAATAATATCTCTGATAATTTTAATCATACATTCTTCAATTACATATGCTAATTGAAGAGTGAACAAATATGGACACAAAAATTATTAACTCCATAAAATTAAAATAATCTTGATATTTAATGTGAAATGGCCTTTAGAATGAAATAAAAAATTGGATATTTGTATGAGGTATATCTTTCTTCGAGCTTTCCTGATTTCTCTTTACGCCAGAACTCCAGACTTCATCTATTCAAATTATTTTAAATTTTTTTACTGCTATTTTGCAAATTAATTTTCTTTTTTTAATTTATTGCCTTAAAAAATTCTTTAATCACTGAGATTGAATTCTCGCTTAACTTGATGAAACATAATTAAATATCGAATTGAATTAAACTCTTGGCTAAACGATTCACTATTACATTTAACAACAAGAATTTGTCAACATGTTTCGAGCGTGAGCTCATTTTCAGAAGAACTATTGATATGGAACCACTATGCAAGAACCTAAACAAATCTATTTTTGCACTTAGTCGCCTAAAGCAAGTACTACCTTTGCAAAACTTGATCACAACTCATTATGCATTAGTTCACAGTCAACTGAGCTATAATATAGTTCTTTGGGGTGGTTCATCTGGATTCAACAGAGTTTTGACTGCGCAGAAGAGGATAATTGACTTCATTTTCAACTTGAGACCTTAACTTGAGACTCGGTCGACTCTTGTCGACCGATATTTGTACAATATGAGATTCTTCCGTTAGCTTGCATCTACATTCTTAATTGTTTGCTGTTTGTTCTCCGAAAACTGTCAGATCTTGATAAACTTTCTAGCTTCCATGGTTATAGAACACGACGCATGAACCCATTATGTATTCCATTACACAAAACAGCTGAGTTCGAATTGTCACCGACATATGTAGGTATAAAGCTCCACAATCACCTACTTGACCGAGTCATGAACAAGAATCAAATGAGTTTCGAAAGAGCAATTGAAGGAATATTGTCGAATTTTTATTTTCATGAATTGATAGAATTTTTTTTTCATCTAGTTTGCTTAAATTTCGTACAATGACATATCCTGTATCTTGCTATATTAAAGCGATAAATATATATTATTATTATTATTATTATTATTATTATTATTATTATTATTATTATTATTATTATTATTATTATTATTATTATTATTATTATTATTATTATTATTATTATTATTATTATTATTATTATTATTATTATTATTATTATTATTATTATTATTATTATTATTATCATTATTATGCGTTTCTGCTACCATGGATGACACCACCAGAGGCACTGATATTATTTGTCAAGTACAAGAGTTTACAAATTTCAAAAATTGCCTTCAGTATTGGGTTTAAAAAATAAATTGTTTTCTATAACAACTAACGGTGCTTCAAGTATGAAAGGAAAATGAACTTGGCCTTACACTTTTATCGTTTCATTGTATCCAAGATGAAGAAAATTTATTTGCAAAGGCAAAACAACTTAACGATGTAATGATAAAAGACGTTAAGATAGCGCGATCAGCATTAGTACAAAGGGGTTTTAAAGCTTTTTTGGAGGAAATTGAATCAAAATATGAAGACTTGTTATTACATTCTGAAATACGATGGTAAAGTCTGGGCAAAGTTCCTAGTAGATTTGTAGAGTGTTTTGATGATTTACAAATATTTCTTCACGAAATCGGTGAAAATGATCTCGAACTCAATGATAAACAATGGTTTTTGAGACTTTTGTTCTTAACAGATATAATGAACCATTATAATGATTTCAACGTACGACTCTAAGAAAACAAACACACAATTTTGAAAATGTATGAGGAAGGGAATGGTTTCACTTCAAAATTGATATTATTTGAAACTGACGTAAAAACTAAAAAATTTAATTTTTTTGCCTTGGTAAACAGGGAACATGAAAAAGAAGATATCGATGAACGCAATTTAATATGTTCGAAAGTTGGATTTCAATTATTGAAAGTGAATATGAAAGTCGGTTTCAAAGTCTTAAGAAACATGGAAAAATGTTTAGATATATAAAAAAGCCCAATGAAATAGAAGAAAATATTATAGATTTGCAGTATTTTCAATATCTAAGAATTGACAATTTCAGTTTAGAGATAATTGATTTTAAAAGTTTAACATTATGGACGGATAAATTCAAGAAATTGCGGAACAATTTGGAAAATATAGAATATAATCATTATTTCATGATATCAACATGTTGGGCATCACTTACTACGAGGTGCAGGTTAACTATTGAACATTCAGATGCTTGAGTTCGACTTAAAACGAGTAACTATAAACCAGACTGACTCAATTGACGTCACAAGTTCAACATCGGGGGAGCCATTGATATCGTAGAGAAAATTTATAGAGTTTATTCAACTATGTCTGTAATTGTTTTCTTAGTAGAATATATCTTATTTTTAACTTAAATTCTGTTTTGATACGAAAATATCTCTGACCCAAACATCTCTTTAAAACTCACATTTTGGTTGATTTTGACCCGTGTCGAAAAACGGTTGCCGACCCCTACTTTAGACAACGCAAATACGGATATAGAATGCGTGTGAGCGTTCAATGCTTGGTACTATGCTGTTCGAATTAATTAGGACAAAGGATGAAAAACAATGTTTTCGTGAAATCTTACCTTTTAATGAATTAAATACAAACAAAATAGCGTAAATTCTTAATATGAATATCAAGTATGTCCTCCTACCGCAGAAATAACTTCTTGAACTCTAGGCACCGATTCCACTAGCCTAGCGCAGATTTTCTTCAATTCGTCCTCATGAAACCACACTTCAATTGCACATAATCATTTCCTCTTTTGTAGTGCAATCCATTTTTGCCAGTCGTTTCTTTAAAATATTCCATAAATTATCAATGGGATTGATATCAGGTGAATTCCCTGGCCAATCGAGTACTTTTATTTCATTCTCACAGGCATAAAGGCCTGCATTCCTTCGAAATTGTGGCAGGGAGACAGGTCATGCTGAAATGTTCCATCAAAGTTTTCATGAATGGGACGATCCTGGTGCGCAATATTTCCATATATTTCACTGAACTCGTCATCCCTGTTATATGAGCTAATCGTCCAGTGCTGTTGGTTGTGAAAAAACCACAAAACATTCGTTTCGAAGGATGTTTTACAGTTTGCTGGATGTGATCAGGCCGAAAAGTTTTCCCATCACTTCGTCTAACACTTTTTATCCCATGCTACGTTTCTTCATCATTTTCTGGGTAAGCAGTTGCTTTCTTCTTGGTCATCTTGCCTTACGGCTAACCTCCAGCAGTCGTTTTCGCACAGTTGAGGAGTACACCTCCGCACCAGAATCCATTAAAACCCTACGAAGATCAGTGCTTGCCTTTCTCGGATTCATTTTGCTATTTCTTATCAACAATTTGTCTGTTTTTGGAGTACTTTTGTGTTTGCGGCTAGAGTTTCTTCTTCTTTTTCGAGACGATGAGCCACTTTCTTCAAATGTTCTTAAAATTTTCGAAACGCTAGACTTTCTTACATGAGTGATATTAATTTTTGGACAGCACGTATCAAAATTGAAACCACCAACTTTCGCACCGGTGGGCTCACAACTGAATTGCTGGCGATGCAAAAACCGGTCAGAATGTAAATGATGGTCAAAGTGGAACACTCACGTCACCTTAGATAGTAAACAAGCAGACTTGAGGGTGTTCAGGCCAACCTTGTACACACATAATTACTACAGTAACTCAAACGCAGACAAAAAATGTTTGTCCCAATTAATTCGAACAGCATAGTATGTCTATGATCTGGGAGATGATTTTGATTGATTTCTCCAGATAGAATTGTAAACTATTGATTACTTGAAGATTCTCTCTTGGAGTCATAAGAAATTGTTGGGAGATTGAAACTGCCTCACTTCTATGGACGTAGTGCAACTGCCGAGTTCATTGTAAAACGAAACAGCTGTAAGGCACTTCCGTCTGGCGTGACATCAATTTCGATATTTCTCTAACATTTATCTCTTGAAAGATAATGGAGGCATACCGTCGTGCATGTTTAGGTACATAGCAAGCTCTACTATAACATTATTACGATGATTTATTCAACTCAATCAAAAGATTGTTAATCTCGGAATATGAAATTGGCAAATTTCATTTTTATTTTTCTTTTTGGCAGATATTAAATGTTGCAACCCTTTAATTTTTTCGAGGAAACAATTTCCTCTATTGAGAAACTTACAATAATTGAAAAAAAGGACATTAAAAGTTTTTGATTTTTGAAAATACCTCAACTTCACTCGTTACTATGAAAATAAAAGTCATAAAAATGAAGGTCAGTTCTATTTGAGTGATCTACTTTGTATCATTTTCAATGTTTTCAATATCTGATGTCTGATATGGAATATCTGATTCATCTCATTCTCTTCGTTCAGTTATGAGTGTATACTTACTCTTATCGTCTGCGTTGAACTTGCCGAATCTTTGGATGGTTTCATAAAATTCGTTGTTGATATAATTACCAAATGTCCAGTGTTTTTCCCATGAATCTATAAAATTATATAACCGTACGTTATAGCGTATTCTTCACTTTCATTCATTATATAATATAATGATAATAATAATGAAATTCATTCAGCAATAGCTATTACAAAATTCATATGTGCAGTTAGGATCGAAATTTTTCATTTACAATTATTTATTCAGGACGAACTTAGCTTATTTACGATTGAATACCTTCAGGTACTTATTGTTTTTGGAGCTAGACAATTCATTAAAGGCATTGAATTTTTTATGAAATATACTGTTCCTAATTTAGATAGCTTACAAACTTGTATAGAGAAATTGTCGACATTTCTTGTATTATAGCTTGCACATGAATATATATGTATATATATATATATATATATATATATATATATATATATATATATATATATATATTGAAATTGATTTATTGCCTGTTATTTATTATTTTTACAAAAAAACTAATTTGATTTTTGAAAAAATTAAGTTTGACATTTGATATCCATAGTAACTCATAAATTCAATTATTCATTAGTTTTGACAAAGTTGTAATATAACAACGAAACGTCAACAGAAATAAACTTTTTCATATTAAAAAAGCCTGTTAATGCTAAAAACTTTCAAAATAAAAAAAAAATATATATATATATATATATATATATATATATATATATATATATATATATATATATATATATATATATAATATAATTTTGTTTCGACTGGTTCAATATATACACGAGGAAAATATATTTGGGATAGCAGTCTTAGGGTGTAATGAGTGTACTCTTTTCCTTTTTTACTCAAGCTTTCGAGAACTATATTTGTATATTTATCAGGAAAAGCTGTGAAATTGAAATTTCAAAATATCAAATTCAAACAGTCATGTGGTAAATTTACGATTTGAGATTCAAAGCAAGATGTTAAAATTTGCCAGTTAGTCACAAGAATAAACCAAATTCATAATTCACATACAACCATAAAACGGTGATGACTAAATATTGAATATTAAAATTAGCACTTGAAGGTTATCTAAACAATACAACTATCGGAATTCGACAGGACAAAGAGGAATATTGTCAGTCCTATACAAAACAACCAAAAACTCATCCAGTACCGAAATATACATTGACTATATATTGAGTCATACAGAGGGAGTTGTTTCCTCAGTGACATTCGAAGTGACTGGATCAGAACGAACGTTATATCTTTTGATGTCGTGATCAATCAGAAATGAGCTCAGGCCATCAATCCCTAAGTGAGTTCATGCTTTCTCTTTTATGGCATATACGTACCATTTCCAAGAACAATCTCCTTTTGGTGTTTTTATCTCTGCCCAATATTTTTACCTAGTTGTAATTAGGCTGGTGACCATTATACAGGCCATGCTTGGTTAGCGCACAATTCATTTTATTTGTTCTAATATTACTCTTATATAACGAGATTCTTTGTGATAGAGTGATAGGTTCATAATGGCACATATTGTATTAGACCAGCTCTTAAACATAGTAATACCTACTCTGCCATTCAAATTTCCATTTATTTACAAGTTTGTTGACGATATAATCTGCGCAGTTCCTTCGGATGGTGTTCAAGTTACATTAGACAGCTTCAATTCATTCGATGGCAGACTGCAGTTTACGGCTGACCAAAATGACCATAGTGTTCACTTTTATACACTAAACTTATAAGAACTGACCAAAATGTGGTGATATTGGACTGGTTTCAGAAGGATACGGCTTCTGGAAGATTTATTAACTAACATTCTTACCATCCGATAAATTAAAAATATAACACTTTGAACAACATGAAATCCAGAATAACACACATTTCCCACGAGTCATTCTCAAAACAAAATTCAGATGAATTATTTGAAATCTTTCAAAATAATGGGTACTCTGAACATGTTCTCAGAAAGCTGATATACAATTCTAACATCTTTGACGGACCAACTGAAACGAGCACATAATTCAAATATGAAACAATCGCATACATTGAAAAATTGTCGAGTTTAATAATTTCATGTTTTGAGGATTTTAAGCACATAAAAATTGCTAAATATAAGATAGTGAAAAATTTCAATTTGTTCTCCAAAATCAAGGACAAGACTTCTGTTGAATATATGAGTAATGTGGCCTATGAGCTTCCTTCTAGTGATTGTGGAGGCTGTTACATTGGACAGACCTCACAATGGTTGAAGCAGAGGATTGTGCAGCACAGAAGTGATTGCCATGTAGGTAAGAACTCCTGTGCGGCAGTGGAACACTGGCCACAAGTTGGACTACTCGGAGGTCCAAAGTGTTGGAACAAGAAATTCAGTACAAGAGTGGGCTGTTCCTTGAGATGTTCCACATCAATAAGAAGAAGAACGCCATAAATTTCAAACCGTACACAGGACAGTTGAGTAATATATATGGTAACATTCTTCATGTACTGCAGAATGAGAGGTACAGCTAACATGCTACTTTTTTTTTGTGATGTTACCTAAATAGCATTTACACACGGCGATTCATCTCATCTCTTCTCGTCGTGCCGACATGTGGTTGCACTTTATTTTTGTTATATTTTTCTGCTATAAAAAATTATGTTTTTGTTTAATTTATTTTTGAATATTAGTGACTGACTTTCCATGTTGGTGAGTAATCACCTTGACATTTGAGAAAGTCATATATTTCACTTAGAATATGATTTATTGTTGTAGTTTCTCCTGAAGAAGTCACAAAAAAGATGACGAAATGTAGAGACCTATAATTTTTTTGTCACAGATCAGATATATTTTATTATTATTATTATTATTATTATTTCGATTGTTCCCCATGAGGAGAGCGACTGAACTTGAATTCGCAATCATTAGGAATTTTGCTTCATCTTTTTTGCCTCCCAAAAACGCTTCATCCTCTCTGAATGCACTTTCTTCCGTTCATATGTCCACTTTACTCTAGGTTGACGATTTACTTTTTGCTTGAACTTTTATGTGCGGTTTTATAGCGGCATTCAGTGCGATCTTCGAGATTTTTCATATTGATCTGTTATAGATCCTCTTGGACCTCTTTTAGCCACTCTGTTCCGCATTTACTATTCATAATTATACATATTGAGTAGTTTCTTCGGTATTCTGGACTGTTTCATTCTGTAGACATGTGCATAGAACTTTGCTCGTCGTTTTCTGATTTCTTCCGTTATCGTATTTGTCTTTTGATACAGTTCATTTTGAGGTCTTTTCATCCAAATACCGTTTCTTTTGATTGGCCTGTAAATCTTTTTGAGAATTTTTCGTTCTTGTTTTTCTATTTCTCTAATTCTTGAATGGCCGCCAATTTACAGTTACATATTATAATGACATATATATATATATAACTATATATATATATATATATATATATATATATATATATATATATATATATATATATATATATATATATTATTATTTTTCTCTAACAAAGATATTTGCTCATAAAAATCAAGGTGTTTCAATGGAAACATATATGGAAAATATTGAAAATAAATCCTAGATACTCACCATCCAAATTATCGGCATAATATATGTCGGCTGACACGCACAGACAATTTATTAATATTACGAAGAAACTGTTCATTATGTGCTAAAACAATCAATCCTACATTCACAATGTATTATTAAAATTATCAGTTTGAAGCTTAGGTACTCCAATTTCGATAGCAACCTGCGTTTCCACATAAGTGCTTAGCATGATAAACAACTATTCAACTTTATTATTTTGAATAGTGAAATTTTAGTTTTCACAGTAAATTGTGAGTTTACTTTCGAGGAGCTTCTTAGAACGCGCTACCATATCCCAGTTGATTGAAATATTCAAGTATCTATTATTATGAAATAACTAACGAGCTAACAAATTTCAAGTTTCTATTTGCGTAAAAAAGGAGACTATGAGAAAGAATTTCAAAACAATGTGTCAAGAAAGACATGAAAATCACGTATCCTGATCTGCATTAACATCAAACATTCAATTCTTCGAAATGCTCGATCCACATGATGACAGTTGACAAGTTTTCTCAAATATTTTGTGATCTTTCATACTTGAAGCATAATGGAGTAATTTTGTACAAGAAATTTTTTTTCATTTGATTGTTGTTTTGTTGAAAATTATTTCCGTAAATATCAAGAACTAACTGGATTCAAAGAATCATTACTGCAAATTTACTAGATGGAAGAAAAATCAGCGAAATACTCGACTCATTTCAAACTGGAAAAGAGTATGTCAACTGCAGCGCTAGCCTCTTAGTACATAATTATAATGACTAATTCTTTATACGGGAATAGTTGTGGAGTTTTAGACCACCATGAAAGGTCGATGTGGTGTCCCTCAAATTTTGATACGAAGTTAAAATTGATAGCAAACCATACTCAACAATTTTTGATTTTACATTGAATTGAACTCTTGGCTTAATATTTCACGATTATATTCAACAATATGAATTTGTCAACATGTTTCGAGCGTGAGCTCATTTTCAAGACTTCGCTTGAAACATGTTGAGAAATTCATATCGTTCGATATAATCGTGAAATATTAAGCGAAGAGTTCAATTTTATTTATTATTTAATTATGTTTCATCAAGAGTTAAGCGAGAATTTAATCTCAGTCAATATTTGCCCTTGTGAAGATGATTATTTCCGTATTTTTTTGAACTGAGAACTTGATTAAAAACGCCTGAGCGCTGTTTATTGCAGGTTCGCTTATTAGATTTCTTTTGTTTCTTCAGTTTTTGAGAGTCTACCAATAGGCCAGTTTTTTATAGGAGTTGTCTTTCTCTTTGTCCTGTATTTTGTCATACTCCTAATGATTTCGAGGGTGTTCGATGGCGCTCTTGAGGCGAATATTGAGTAAGCTAACGGAGTAAAAATAGTTCGTCGCTTCTCTAGACATTTAGACATTTTCCTTCATAGTCCCTCCATCAATGTGCCTTCAGTGCAAGAGTTTTTCATCCCAACTTCGTAGATTTTCGTTGTCAGATTGATAATAACTCGTAACCTGACCTTCGCAAAGTTTCAGAGGAATGGTGTAATTAATTTGGCGAGTGGCTCTTTGGAACCGTGAGTCAAGTGTAGAGGCTACTGAAGCATGTGGGTGCGGCAGGTAACACAAGCAACAATAATGAGGAAAATTAATGAGAACAAAATGCGCAGCCAACTCTACAGTTAATTTTGAATCAAATGCTTGAACAAAAACAAGTGTACCAAAACTTTGACGAGCGACTAAGCAGAATAGAATAGAGCAATAAGGGAGCTACTCCTAAACAAAAAAATGGTTAGTAGTCTCAAAATAATGCCAGGGATTGCCAAAGGACTATTGCAACATAAACAAGATGGATGTTTGTCAACATTTGAAACACTTTTCACCAATCAGTCATACATCAACTTTAAAGGTTTCATAAAATCAATAATTCATATCACATCACGCACCCAGACAATGCAGCCAAAGGGGAAAATGCGGTAATAATTGAAGAAAGCATCCTTCATCATCAAGAAATGGAATACAAAACCGAAGAATACAAGCCACATCCTTAGTCGTTAGAACAAAGACATATCAAATCTGAATAACAGCAATATATAGCCCGCCAAATGATGCCATCAAAAAACAGCAGTATCTAAACTTTTTAAGCAACAAGGTGATAGATTCATAGTGGGCGGTGACATGCAAAGCATACCGATTGGGTATCTAGACTAACTGTAGCTAAATTAAGAGAGTTGCTAGAGGCAATAGAAGAAAACAAGTGTGATTATTTATCGAAAGGTAAACCAACATACTGACCTACTGACCCGAACAAAGTACCGGATCTTATTGACTTCTTTATAATTAGATATATATACTCCAACTATATTAAGATTGAAGAGGATTATTCTATGAAGTTATATCATTCACCAATGCTAGTAAACAAATTAACTGACTGAAAATGCTTTAGGATTTACTTTGAAAACAAAATTAGCTTAACCGTACCTGTGAATAACAAATTTCAACCAGATCATAAGGTGAAGATATTAGTTACTGATATACAATCGACAGCATGGAAAAATACTCCATTATTAAAACATTGAATATATGGAAATAATTAGCCGAAGGAGCTAATTGCAGAGAAGAGAAATCTCAGAAGGAAATGGCAGCAGACAAGAATTCCAGCAGACAAGACTAGGTTTAATAATGCGACCCAGCGCTTGAAGATGCAGATCGAACAGAGTAAGCAGGAATAAGTTGATTGTTTTTTCTAAGAATTAACCAATGATAACAGCACCAATAATTCTCTATGGAAGGCAACTAGAAGACTTAAGAGACCTATAATACAGAACACTCCAATTAAACAACAGAATTTGAAATGGGCCAAAAACTGTTACGAAAAAGCATAACTCCTCGGACATGATCTGGAGCAAATATTCAAACTTCTAGAATAACAAGAAGCTTCGGAATGAGAAGAAATAACACAAGACAAGAGTCAACACAACTCACCACGCCTAGAGAGATATATACAGAAATAAGAGAAAATATAAACACAAGAAAAACGCCAGGATTCGAGCAAGTTACTGGAGAAGTCCTTAAGCAGCTTCCACGAAAGCTGCCATAGTGAAGTAGACACTCCATAGGAAACCATAGTGAAATTAACATATTCAATCAACGCCGCCTTTATGTTGAAATATGTTCCAAGGTTTCGGAAGATGGCAGAAGTCATTATGATTTCCAGACCTGGAAAACCACCTCACGCAATAACTTCATACCAGCCAATACCACTATTACCAGTAATAGCAAAACTTTTCGAAAAATTTCCCTTGAAAAGACTGAAACCAGTCATCGAAGAACATGAACTATTTCCTAACCATCAATTTGGGTTCAGAAATATCCACTCCACATTTGACCAAGGACACAGAATAACAAAGGTTATAGAAAATTCCCTAGAAAATGAAATGGTTTGTTCTGAAATGTTCTTAGATGTAGCACAAGTTTTTGATGAAGTATAGCACGATGACTTAAATTACAAATTTAGATTATACCTACCAAAGCAGTTCTCTGAATTTCATAATACTGAAAAATATTTCAGAATAAAACAAGAAGAAGACTATTCTGAGCTGAAACCAATTAATGCGTGTGTTTCACAGGGTAGGGTGTTCAGGACTACAAAATAATACAAGTGCAACTTTGTCTGACGATACCGCTATATTAGCAGTGAGAAGAAACATCACAGAATCGACTGAAAAGCTCCAAACGGAAATTGAAACGATCAGCAACTGGGCTTAGACATGGAGATTTGAACTGTATGAAAATGAATGGGTACAAGTTAACTTCACAAATTGAAAATGTAATCACATATCAATACATATCAATATTAAACTGGTAACTCACTCAAATACAGCAAAATACTGGGGATAGCACAAGGCGCAAAGCTCCGAACGAAGATTTGCGTTAAGACAAAAAGAACAGAAGTAGAAATGAAATACAGGAAAAAATACTGGCTGCTAGGACGTAAGTCCCAATTATCAGTTCAGAACAAGCTTCTACTATATTAACACATTCTTAAACCCGTGTGGTCCAACAGAATACAATTATGGGGGTGTACCGAACACATAAATCGCAATGTTATCTAATGGTTTCAAAATAAAATACTGAGTAATATTACAGACGCCCCTTGGTATGTACGAAATAGTGACTTATGTACATGGAGACATAAAGGTAGGAACTATTGAGTAAACTATTACCCAATATGCCAATAAACACGAAGAAAGGCTTCATCAATATGTAAGATCGAAGGTATTAATTTGTTATACAACACTAACATTAAAAATGACTTGAAACAGCAAAATCGCTTGAATTAGGGAAGTGAAGGTGACCGCGAAAAACAGTGCCCGTATTACATGTAAACATTACATGTTAAATTTTAGTGTAACTCTAATATAGGACTAGAATAGAAGGAACACTGATGACTATACTCAGTTAAAGTTAGATGAAGTAGTGATTTAGGTTAAAATAAAATTGCTCATTGGTCCAATGTGATCAGATAGTAATAAATATATATATATATATATATATATATATATATATATATATATATATATATATATATATATATATATATATATATTCAAATCGAATTTTTCGGGATTGCGGTCCAGTTAATAATGAAACTCTTTATATTATATTTCGTAATATTTCATGACTTCTTGAGGAGAACTGTATAAGAAACATAAGAAGAGGATTCAGAGAGGATGAAGCGTTTTTGGGAGGCAAAAAGATGAAGCAAAAGTCCTAATATCGCGAATTCAAGTTCAGTCGTTCTCCTCATGGGGAACAATCGTAATAATAATGATATATATATATATATATATATATATATATATATATATATATATATATATATATATATATATATATATATATATATATATATATATATATATATATATATATATATATATATATATATATATATATATATATATATATATATATATATATATATATATATATATATATATATATATATATATATATATATATAATTTCGTTTCGATGTTTTTATCGACCGTGTGAGATGAATATTCAAATCGAATTTTTCGGGATTGCGGTACAGTTAATAATGAAACTCTTTATTTTATATTCTCAATATTTCGTCACATTTCATCACTTCTTCAGGAGAACTGTATAAGAAGCATAACAAAATTAATTACAAGTTTCATGAACAGAAAAATACTTACAAAAACGTGTCATATATGTGTTAATTATTTTATTTTACGGACTCATGTTTTTCTGTTCATGAAACTGATGCTTGTAATTAATTTTGTTATGTTTCTTATACAGTTCTCCTGAAGAAATCATGAAATATTGAGAATATAAAATGCATGACGAAATATTGAAATTATAAAATTAAGAGTTTCATTATTAACTGGACCGCAATCCCGAAAAATTCGATTTGAATATTCATCTCACACGGTCGATAAAAATATCAAAACGAAATTATATATATATATATATATATATATATATATATATATATATATATATATATATATATATATATATATATATATATATATATATATATATATATATATATATATATATATATATATATATATATATATATATATATATATATATATATATATATATATATATATATATATATATATATATATATATATATATATATATATATATATATATATATATATATATATATTAGTATTATTATTACGATTGTTTTCCATGAGGAGAACGACTGAACTTGAATTCGCGATTATTAGGACTTTTGCTTCATCTTTTTGCCTTCCAAAAACGATTCATTCTCTCTGAATGCTCTTTCTTCCGTTCATCTGTCCATTTTACTACAGGCTGACGATTTGACTTTTGCTCGAACTTCACATGTGCGATTTTATAGTGACATTCAGTGCGATCTTCGAGATATTTTATATTGATATGTTGCAGATGCTTTTGAATCTCTTTTAGCCACTCTGTTCCGCATTTACTATTCATAATTATATCGAGTAGTTTCTTCGGTATTCTGGACTGTTTTATTCTGTAGACATGTGCATAGAACCTTGCTCGTCGCTTTATGATTTCTTCCGTTATCGTATTTGTCTTTTGATTCAGTTCACTCTGAGGTCTTTCCATCCCTATGCCGTTTATATCGATTGACCCGTAAATCTTTCTGAGAATTTTTCGTTCTTGTTTTTCTATTTCTCTAATTCTTTAATCACCGTCAATAAACATTGTTTCAGATGCGTAGATTGCTTCTGGAAGAATAGTTGTGTTATAATGCCTCAATTTGGCACCTCTCGAAATGCACTAGTGAGCCCATATTAGGCCATTTGTAGCTTGGTAGTTCTCCGTTCATTAGCGATTCTGTTTAAACCTGAGGACTGTATGACTTCCCTGAGGTATTTAAAATGACCGATTTGCAGAATTTCACCATGTTTCGTAATAAGAGAGGATTTATTTTTTGGGTTTGTAAATTTGTAACCTGGTTTTCTGCGCAATTTCATGTAGTTTTTTTACGGCGAGAATGGCTTCAGTTCTGTTGCCTGTGATGATTGCAATATCGTCTGCAACGGCGAGACATTTGACATTTATTCTATTTTCTTTTTTTATACCCACTTGTATGCTTTTCACGTGAAGTTTCCATTCCCTGATGATCCTTTCTAAAACAATATTGAAAAGGATTGGCGAAACTCCGTCCCTCTGTCGCACACCGGTTTTGATTTCAAAAGGATCTGTTACTTCGCCCATAATAATTTTACCTTGGAAGTTGTACCTGTAAGTGTCTGTTCGATAATTTTTCGGATCTTTCGATTGATTCCAAATTCTTTCATGAATCATATGCTTTCTTGAAGTCAATGAATGTAATCACTGCATTTCTACATTTCCTCATCTGTAATATCATCTTCAAAGTTCCGATCTGTTCAGTACATTATAGGCCTTTTCTGCATACAGCTTGGTATTCCCTAATTTGTGGATCCGCTTTGTGTTCTTCTTAGTGCTTTAAAAAGTATTTTGTAATCGACCGGGAGTAAGGAAATGCCCCTGTAATTATTGATATCCATTTTGTCCCCCTTTTTGTGCAATGGATATATCAGCGCGCATTTCGAATCCTCTGGTATCTGTTCCGGGCTTCAGATTTCCGATATTAAATGATGAAGTTTTTGCGTCAAAGTAATATAGTTCAGTTTTCAGACTTCCACAATAATTCCATCTTTTCCTGCTGCTTTGTTGTTTTTGAGTTGCTTGATAATTGCCGTAATCTCTTCCATAACAGGGGCTTGCGAATCAGGATGCGTAAAGCCCGAAAAATCGAACTAATTTTTTTTCGGGTGGATTGCAGTTGAGAAGGGCGCTGAAGTAATCGGCTAACATTTTGCAGTTATTTTTTGTGTGAGGTTCCAACGTGCCATCGGAGTTTTTGAAGCAAAGACTGGGCGCTTGGTATCCTCCAAAGTTTTCTGTTGAGGTTTCGTAAAAATCTCTAGTATTATTATTGGTAAAACCCTTCCGTATTTCGACGTCTATTACTATCATATCTCCGTTTTTCTCTTCTAATAACTTTGGAGGTCTGTTTTTGAGTTATAAGGAGTTCTCATAGTTTTTCTCATTTTTATGGACGTTGAATTTTTTCTATGCAGTTATTCTCTTTTCAAATGCTTGGTCGCAAATTACGTTCCACCAGCGGTGTTTCCTGGTGCGAGGACGTTGCCCTAGTGTAATGGCTTTCTGAATATTCTTTGCATGGGTTTCCTAATTCGTCAATTCTTCCTGATTGATTTGTGTAATGATTCTTTTCTTGTGAAGTTTCAGATATTCGGGATCCGACCTTACTTTTTTGGGTGTAAATTTTTTATTTCTATTAGGTCGTAATTTTGTTTCTATTTGGAGGAGAGAGTAATCCGAAACAAAGACGCATTGGCGAGTTCTGAGATTCAAAATTTCCTTCACTTTGAATATAACTTAAATTCAAATACTTGAACTTTTGATTTACACTTTCATTGATAACATAGCATGACGCGTTTCGTCGTTACAAACGACTTCTTCAGATGCTTACAGAATAATGGAGTATAATGGAGAATAATCTGAAGAAGTCGTTTGTAACGACGAAACGCGTCATGCTATGTAGTCAATAAAGTGTAATTCATAAGTTCAAGTGTTTGAATTTAAGTTATATTCAATTATAATGGATTTACATCAAGTAAACGCCAACACTATTAAATATTTCCTTCACTTTGTTCTTGAAAATTTCGACATGATCAATTTGATATTCACCTTACTTGAGACTGGGCGATCTCCTAGTAGTAAAGTTATGTGCAGGTTTTTGAAATTGAGTACTCATGATTTTGAGATCAAAGTTCATACAGAACGCGATTAACCTTTCACCGTGCTTGTTGGTACGTTTGTGTTCGTTATGGATACCCGTATCTCTGAATTTTCTTTTTTTACCTAGCTGTGCGTTAAAATCTCCTAGCAAGATTTTCACGTGATGTTTTGGTATTTTATTGGCTGATTCTTCCAATGTTTCCCAAAAATCTTGTACGCTGTCTGGGACGGTTTTGTTGTTGTGATTAATGGGAGCGTGCACGTTGATTAGAGTGTAAGCTTTATTAGCTGATTTAATAGAAAGCAACGAGACTCTCTCGTTGGACGATGTGAAATTAATAACCGAGTCGAGTATGGAATTGTGTATCGCGAATCCGTTACCTGAAAGCCGTAATTTGTCCTTTACTTCCACGGCAGCTTTCCCCTCGTAAATTTTGAAACTGTCGGTATCGAAATGATTCTCGTCCAGGAATCGTGTTTCTTGGAGAGCGGTGATTTTCGGATTGAACTTTCTCATGATGTTGGTGAGCTGCTTCAGTTTACCTGTTTCAGCAAGTGTATTAACGCTAATTGCGCCGATGTGATATTCTTGATTTTGAGATAATGGAAGGTTTTTAGAATCTCCGATTCTTCTCCGCATGGTGTCCCTGATCCCCCAGAATCGTATGATCAGGTGAAGCCAGTCTTTCGACTGGTGCCTGTGGTACTGATTCTTTGATATATATATATATATATATATATATATATATATATATATATATATATATATATATATATATATATATATATATATATATATATATATATATATATATATATATATATATATATATATATATATATATATATATATATATATATTTGTGCTTATGGCACTGAATGAAATATTTAAGATGAATTTCGTATGTCGATAGTACAAAAAACGAACATTGAGACAGCAGACCATAAGTTCCTAATCCCAGGACATTCATACATGGAATGTGACCAAGATTTTGGGATGATAGAAAAATCAAAAAAGAAACACCAGTACGTTTTTGTCCCCGATGATTAGATTTCGGCATTAGCACAACCAAATAAAAAGTTTGAAGTCATTAGGATGTCTACAAAAGAGTTCTTTTCCACTGAGAGCATGAATGAATACTTAAAAGATAGTATTGGTGGTATCAGCCAATTCCAATGACTTCGATTCACAAAGGCAGAACCACTGATCGTCTACTATAAGACATCGCTGAATGAGGACCTAGAGTTTCAGAAATATGACAAGGCTAAGATGAAAGCTGGGCGACGACCTACGTCGTTTACTTTGAAACCAATACATGAGCAACCAGTAGCAATCACAACAGCCAAGTACAAGGATCTACAATCTCTTCTACCATTTTTGCCACCCATTCACTACAAATTTTACAAAACTCTGAAGCATGGTAAAATAGAAAAGGAATAGAAGAGTAACTTGAAACACGGAAACGGCAAAAAGAACATAAACCGGAAGAAAACGAAAACAGAAAATGGTCAACAAGCAGCAAGTACTAGCATCTCAACAGAAGTGACTACTTGTACCCTTGAAGAAATGGCAGAAGCAGAAGACGACCTAGACAGGAATTATGACTCAGATTAGATTTAAACATGAAACAGAATCAATCAGATGAATCAATTTTTTTCATTATAACCATGGTACATTATGTCATTATAAAGTTCTCAATGTATTGATTTTTTATGTTTTCATTTCTGTTGACATTATAAAGTTTGAATTAAAATTTTATGACAAGTAAATTATTTTTAATATCAATAACCCTCAATCAAACACCTACATTTATTCATTTGAAAAGTGGTGTAAATAACATAGTTGGCAGCAAAAGGATGTAAGTCAGTGTAGGGTGTTAGGAAAAAAAATCTAGCAAAGTTTTATCTTAAGGAATATACTTAAAAACTACATAAACAAAATGCCACGTATATATAGAATATGATTAGACAATGTTTACATGTATTAACAAACACTAGAATTTATTATATATACTAAACTTTACACACGTGTTATACAAAATTTTGATTTTGTCACTTACATCCCTTTGCTTCTCGGTGCCTCATATCTAGCTCTACTATAACATTCTTTTTGTTAATTTGAATTTTTCGAATGAATGTTCTAGTTTTCATTTTCTCAAATATTTCATTCAGTGCCATAAGCACAAAAACATCATTTCCTTAAAATATCCCCGACTAGGCCCCTGAAATACGGGAACAATCGCCAGCGTACTACTAACGCAACCTATTGATATTTGGAAACATCATATGATGATAATTGTCAAATAGACATTACAATTTAGTAGATACCTACGGGTATAGAAGATGTGTGAAAGTTCGATGCTTGGTGTGTCTGTAATCTGAGAGATGTTTCTACTGATTCCTATAGATGGAATTGTGGAGTATTCATTACTCTACGATGGTTCACTTGGTGTCACAAGAAGATGTTTGGAGATTGAAATCATTGCCTCACTTCGATGGACGTGGTGCAACTGGCGAGTATATATATATATATATATATATATATATATATATATATATATATATATATATATATATATATTAATGTTTTTAGCAATAACAGGCTTCTTTTAATATGAAAAACTTTATTTTTGCTACGTTTGGTTGTATAATTTATTTTTGAATTAAAAATATGCAAATGTCAAATATTGAATTTGACATTTGATTTTAAGCACTTTCAGATATTGATCCTTCGGACTGGTCCAAATAATCTTCGATACTTGCAAAAGAGCCGGTACTCGAACCCAATGAGACCTAGCATTTATTTGACGATAAAATACAGAATAAATACCGTTGCGATCACCGAATTAATTGTACAGAGAAATAAATTTCTTGCGGAACTCGAACGAATCGAAAGAAATTAAAATTCTTCCAAAGTTTATAATAAAATTTAATTATGAGACAAACTTTTCAATATTGGGACATCATTTCACACCTTTAGTGATTTACAGCTTGACGTTGCAGATATCGGTGATAGCGAGTCTCAACAAAAAAAGCTTTACAAGATCGAAGAGAAATATTGTAATTTTATGTGCCTACATTAAGAGAGAAATGGATATCTCATATAACAGAAATGTGCTATATCCAAAATAATTTCAAATTAAGAATATGCAAAGGCCAAATATCGAACTTGCAGCGGTTTCAGGCAATAGGTAATTCATCGGACTGGTTGCGTTCCATGAATCTTTGAAATTGCTGAATTTTTCAAACAACCACATACTCAAACCCAAAGAGACCTCACATTTGAAAGTAAGGTAAATTCATATATCTTCTGCAAAAGTGATCATAAACTAAATAGTCGTTATGAATATAGTCTTTATGAATATAATCAGTTAAAATACAATGAAAGGTTAAAGTAGGCCATTAAAATGAAGTTATATGTACCATATGTTTAAGTGATAATCACGAAATCAAATATTTCAGTCATTTCTAATTTCTGATTAATAGAGGAGCAGTATTGCGCAGATATTTTCCGTAATACTGCTACACGCCAAAACGTCGTAATATTACATTTGTAATTTCGAAAATAAATAATATCATTGAATTGTACAGTAACATAGATATTGCTTTGAGGTGATTTCATTCTCGTGACTAGAAATTGGAGAGAAATCTGAATTTATAAGGGCCAGTCATTTATAATCAGTCACTTATAAATGAATATCAAGAAATAAATTATTTGTTCAACAATCGATATTGATCGCAATTCATAATTTCTTGACAATCAAATTGCATATAAAAATTGAGTGCTTTGGTTAAGTTATCATCCAATTTCTAAAAGCTCTACTTTAACAACGAAAGTAAGTGTTCTTTCTCGTAACTACAAAACCTCATTCAACTTCAGTTTAAATGTCAACATGAAAATTGGACCTCTTCTTAAAGAAATATTCTATTCATTCTGTCGATATTCAGAAAAAATAAATACCATAGATTGATTCAACATATTTGTAGGAAAATTGAGATTTGGCTATATAATTAGTGAACTAAATAAAGTATAAAGTGAAAGGCATTCATTACAAATTTATACTTATACAAAAATAATGGGAGAATAAATATTGAAAACTATTCATTTACAAATTAAGCTCATACAAAAGGTTCCAATCGCATAAAAATGTCACATATATACACGCATTAATTTCGAGTAAATTCAAGAAATTATTTTTTGATCAGATAAAGGATCGACAGATAAATAAATCATATGCTATCAAAATGAACCGAATATTGTTTCAATAATTCACCAAAAAATCAAATTTAATTATCAATCAATGGGTGAATTATCAGAGGTTCCTATTATCCGTATTATCCTATTATTAAATAATCGCAGTTGCGAATCGCAAAAGTAATGAACTTGAACATTTATATTTCAATTAATAACGAATGCGTTTTTGAATTGTTTGAAACGATTTATTTCTGGATGGGATGAACACAATAAGGTATTGTCACGATATGAATTCTGTTGATGCTTGTAGGGAACTGAATAATATCGTTCAATTTGAGAAAACCAATGATTCATATTCAACTCATTTCATAAATCATATAAACTATTATGAAAATTTATTCTCAATTTATTGAAATTCAATTATTATTCAATTCATTCAAATTTGAAGTATTATTCGAATTTATTTTTGAAATTAAATAATAAAAACTTATTATTTATTAATGAATACAAATTAATTTCATTTAATGCTATACATTTTATTAATCAATGATTAATATTTAAGGTTAAAACATTCAAATTGAATATTTGAATTAATATCACATATAATATATTACTGAGCACGAATCAAAAATCGCCGCATTCTAGAGATCTCTGTGAAGTTTGTGTGGAATTAATGAAATTTTCTCTCAGAAGAGTAATTATTAATACAGTATTCATTTTGAAAAGTTGAATACATTTATAGTACAGGTAGAAGTTTTCCAAATTTTCATCTACTTGTCCTTCATAGAATAATCCCTAGTCCTAGATTCATTTCCTTATTGGTGAACTATTAACTGATTTGTCTGATCGGTGTGACGAAGATGTACAAAACAGCAGCATTGATAGTTATCATTATATGAATAACATGCTACGAAATTTCTGGATGAAGTAAAAACCTATGCAGTTTTCACTGAAAAAAACAAGTAGCAACAATTGAAAGGACAAGGCATCGAACCTGGAAATTTATCATTAAGAAGCAGACTTAACATATTGCCAATTACTTAATGAATGTTATGATATGTCTTGGAAGCCAGGCCTTTCAAGCCCGGCGGTATGTTAAGGCAAATTTCATTGAATTTCATTCTTATTTCAGTAAAGGCCGTATACCTGATACTTTGGGGAAATACGGATAGAGTTTACCTGGAATACACCAAACGAATTTATATTTAATAGATGTTGTAATCTTAGCCTGGTTATCTGTACAATTAGCTCTATTGTATGGAGAGAAAGGTTCTATCTTCCTCAATCGAATGACCAAGAGTAATTTTTATATGAAGAAAAAGATTATTGTATAGTTAGAGTGTATGTGAATTTATGTTAGTATTTTGTAGAGCTCCGACAGAGGGCTATTGTTAAGTCAATAAAATTATAAGGAACACACAGTTCTTAGAATACAACGTATATTCAATGTAATCAAATAATTGAAAAACATATACAGTCCATATACCACACAACATCTTGGTCCATCGGGACTAAGATAATTACCTAACAATATATATATATATATATATATATATATATATATATATATATATATATATATATATATATATATATATATAAAGATCAAACATCCCAAAACCTTCATTCAAGGATAATTTCTCATAAAAGTGATTGCCGAAATACCAACAAGACGAATACCACTGCAAACCCAACACGTACAAGTCACTGGTCACAATATGAATTACAATGCCACAAACATTTCAGATAATTAGAACGGACGCCTTTTTCTAGAAAAAATATATGAAATATATATATATATATATATATATATATATATATATATATATATATATATATATATATATATATATATATATATATATATATATATATATATATATATATATATATAGTTCATATAAAAAAGACAGGAAATTGTAATAATGAAAAATTTGATACAGATTATTTAAGCAACATATGTATAAATCTGATTGGTTCTTCTGATTAAAGCCTCATATTCAGACATTCTATTTACCGAAAAATCCACTCCAAATACACAAAATGAATTAATTCTCTTTTCGTTAATTATAAAACATCGGCCAACGTCATGCAGTTTAAGAAACGCCCTTGGAAACATCTGGAAACTCCACTTGAAAAGGGGAATTGAGAAATACAGTTTGTGTCGTTGCTTCCTAACCTAGTAAGCAACAAATATAACCAAGAAACAAATGTACGAGGCTTAATTACGGAGGCTTAACCTCCGTAATTGTAAAAAAAATTTTCATTAGTGCCTTGTTATGTAAACTGTTAATACTGTACTATTTTAGCCCTGAAGAAGAAAATCAACATTTTCGAAAGCTTGGAAAATACTAAAGAGGTAACTGATTTTCCTGTCCTGGACTCCAATCCCAATTAAACACTGGATATATATATATCTATATATATATATATATATATATATATATATATATATATATATATATATATATATATATATATATATATATATATATATATATATATATATATATATATATATATATATATATATATATATATATATATATATATATATATATATATATATATATATATATATATATATATATATATATATATATATATATATATATATATATATATATATATATATATATATATATATATATATATATATATATATATATATATATATATATATATATATATATATATATATATTATATATATATATTCAAAAACATGAACACTAGAACATTCTTTTGGAAAATTCAAATTAATATTTCCTTGGAGCTAGATATGTGAAAATATCTCTCTGCGATGCCTCCATCCTTCAAGGGGTAAATGTTAGGGATTATTGAAATCGATGACTACATTCATTGGAAGCGTAAGACAGTTACTGTTTCGTACTACAAGTGAAAGGCAACGACTTCAATTCTCACATACTCTCCTATTGATTGAACACAGAAATATAAAGTGAGTCGTATGCATATATAATGCATAGAGTAATGTACATCTCAAATCGTACGAATCAATGAAAAGCATATGAATACATATAACATTGAAAGTTTCACACGTCCTTATCCATTAGGATACTACATTTTACAATTCTAGTTTATTGAACAATTTCATCTTATTTTACCTATTAAGTAATGCGTCATCTAGGTTGCGGTTGTAGAAACGCTCGTTGTCAGTTCTCAAAACATAGAAGAAATTCACTATAAATAAAATTTCGAATTTTTCCTAATAAATGTTGTAATGAGGAAATTCAATTTTCATCCTTTCTTCTTCAAGTGTGAAATAAAATTTATCATGAAAATTATTGATAGGTTCTAATATAGTATGAATATGATCTTTGTTTACTATAATTGAACGATCAACAAAACTAAAGAGTAAAATATATTCTTCAAAATCATTCGTTACGTTTTTCCCTATATATGTCATAAATAATTGAGCCACAACACTTGATAAATGACCGCTCATGGCGACACCGTCAATTTGTTGATAAAATTCATGTTTATTTGAAAAATTTTTTTGCCTAAAGTGAATAATACTGCTTCTATAAATTCATTTTTGAGAATACAAGTGACATTCTTCAAAAAGTTCCATTTTCAATTTAATATGCACGGAACAATTGCGTTAGGTATATTAATATACAGTGAGACATCTTAACGTAATTTATGATTTTCACTGGGTTTTATTGATCTTCAACTCTGCATGATAAGAATTTTCAATATAAAATTCATTCAGTTCATTAAATTTTTCGAAATTGAAGAAAGAAATTTAGAGAGATCATATGGATGGTATTGAATATATGAAACAATTGCTCTTAATATAATGTTATTTTTATGTATTTTAGGTGAATTATAAAATTTCGGTGGGAAAATGTTACTTTTGATAAACTCTTTAGATATTTTTGGTGAAATAAAACTATTTTTTTCTATAAACTCTATCGGATTTTGTTAATAGTGCATCCGATTTTATGAATGATTGAGTTTTTTACTTTTCATCAAAGGATTATTTTCGAATCTATCTTTAATAGATGATATTAATATTGATAAAGATGATGAAAATTTTTTATCTATATGGTCCTCCTTTGTTGAATTTTCTCATTTTTTAAGTTCATATATATATATATATATATATATATATATATATATATATATATATATATATATATATATATATATCAGTATTTCACTACTGAGACTTTCAATCGAAATATTTCAAATCAAAATCTTAGTCAGCTGTCTACACAAATGTTGTCAACTTGAAATAACCTATCGCTTTCAAAAGTTAATATTGAATGCTCTTCGAGAACACTCGAAAGTGAATGGTTCTTTTTGTGTTGAGAAATTCCTGACTTCTCAAGGAAGTCGAAATATTTGTGATGAAACATTCTTCCTCCTCAGCCTATAAATTTAAAATGATGAAAAGCTAGAACATATTTGTGATGAAACATTCTTCCTCCTCAGCCTATAAATTTAAAATGATGAAAAGCTAGACACTTCTATCTGACAGTTTATTATTATAATTATTATACACTAACATTTTATTTATTTATTAAACACACAAACATTATATATATATATATATATATATATATATATATATATATATATATATATATATATATATATATATATATATATATATATATATATATATATATATATATATATATATATATATATATATATATATATATATATATATATATATATATATATATATATATATATATATATATATATGTAAATTTAGATATCAAATATACACCACACCTTTTTTCTAGTATATATATATATATATATATGTGTAAATTTAGATATCAAATATACACCACACCTTTTTTTTTTTTATGATCAATCAACTGTGTACTGAGTTTCACAAATTCCTCTGATGCATTTTGAATCTTTTCATTCATAGCAAGCTCATGATTTCACAATTAGTCTGAGTCTGAAGTATCTCTGAAATCAAAAAAATATTTTCAGATATTTATCATTATTTTTCATGAATATATATATATATATATATATATATATATATATATATATATATATATATATATATATATATATATATATATATATATATATTTAATAAAACACTTGATAAACTGATTTACACATATATTGAAAATACTGTATGACGTACGTTTCGATGAGATTCACCTTTTTCAAATGCTACGTGCAGACGCTACGTCTGCATTTATCATTGAAGAAATTCACACATCTTTATAAATTAAAAACTTCATTTCAGAACTCAGTTTTCGAACAATTTCACCTAATTTGATGAAGTAATGCCATCTAGATTTCGGTGAACGAAACGATTTCTGATCATTTATGAAGGTTACCTGAAGTGGTCACGTTAAACGTGAAATTGATCGACTACAACAAAAATAATTCTCTAGTTTCCGTGCTGATAGTATTATACTTGTAAATATTCAATATTAAAAGTATACTATAAATTTCTTTCGATAATTTTTCGAACAAATATTCAAAAAAACCTTTATCTTATCTTATCTAAAACCTTTAAAAATATATTTCTTAAAATATTAAGAAAAGAAATAACCGCGCCAGCAAACGAAAGGCAACGACTTCACACTCCAAATACCCTCCTTTCGATCATGAACCAGAAATATTCATATGAATTTCAGTCATATTCATATAAATTTATTATCATCTAATGAAAATGTTGGCATAAAATATCAACCATTTTTATCTAGAGATAAATTCAATATTTAGTTAATTCAAGGCTTAAAAAATTATGCATTCTATATTTTAGTACATTGAATTAAATTTCCCTGTAATACTCACGTTGAATCTTCATCAGTGGACTCGAAACTTGAGTCCAACAATGCAGTTTCTTCAATTGTTAGTACCTTTCTATTAGAACTGTGGTAGACCGCGTTTATATAATTCTGCGTGTCTTCATCCCAGAAATCGGCATCGTCAATATTCCTAAAGCATTTTGAAAAACCATCAATTTTGAACGAAAAAATATTAATAAAATTCATTTGTACGAAATTATTGTATGATGTATCAAAATTATCTCCGATCAACTCACCAGCGGTTGTATTCGGATGAATTGCTATGTCCCCAACCTGCTTTTCTCAATTCCAAGACAGATTTGGACAAACAAAGTGCTGTTCCTTTTTGAAAATGTGTACTGGTTTTTAGCAGATTGAAAACATAATTCATTGCTTCTTTATCAGACTCATCCAATGAATATCCAGTAAGCTAAAACATGAATATATGTTGAATGTAAACTTAAACTCAAACACTTGAACTTATGGTTTACACTTTAGTGACTACATAGCATGACGCGTTTCGTCGTTACAAACGCCTTCTTCAGATTGTAACAGAGTAATATCAACAAATATCTTATATATATATAATAATAAATCTTAGGTTTTGAAAAAAAAATTGTCATAATCGTCGATTGCAGCAGTGCGCCTCTACAATTTAGTGCTTCTACCGGAAGTTGATTACGTGTGAATGAGTTGAAATAAATTAATTCATAAAAGTGAATAGTCTACATCTCTCAAGGATGAGAAACATTGAATATATGTATAGAATTTATTGATAAATAGCCAACATGAAATTTAATTCAAATAGTATTATTGGCGTAAATATTTCTTAACATGAAAAATGGTTTTGAAAACTTGAATTATTAATATTCCTAACTATAGAGTTCTCCAAAAACTAATAGCCTTACCTTAAGTGCTTCACATACACATTCTATGTTACTATCACCTCCTTCGCGTAATAATACTTTAAAAGCATCTATGAGATAGTTCCGATATATATTATCGTAATTTATCATTGTGAATAGTTCAGCCACGAAAAGAACTATTCCTTGCTTGTTAGAATTCGACATAAGTTCACGATTACATGTATTATATAGTTGATCTCGGAACATTGGAGACTCTTGTTCTACACTGTGGCATAATCTTGCAGCTGTAGAACGGAAGCTTTGTTCTTTAACAGCCTGAAAGAATAATATTATTGAACAAAAACCTTAAGTAGATTTGTATTTTTCAACTTACCTGATTTACAAGTAAATTTGATATGTTAGAGATTTCTACAATATCTTCAGAGTATTGTCTCAAAGTTTTTTGGAATACATTCAAAATATCACAAAACTGCTCTGGATCATTAGTGACGGTGGTAATTAACTCCTTCAATCTTCTGTATTCCAATGAATCTTTTGCATTTAGAGTTCCATCAGGCTTTTCACTATCACTGGATGCTGCTCCGGAAATATCAGTCTTTGGTAGGCGTAAAATTTTGTTGTGTCTTTTGGGATTCCACAACGCTTCCGTTGTCATGATTTCACAATTAATTGACAATTGAAACTTAGGTATACCGAAAGTCTTTGCAACACTAATTTCAAAGTTCTATGAAACAATAACTGAGACACCACTCCGCAATTATAAACGAATACGTGAATTTATTTAAAAATCAATGTTATTCAAATCTTTTTGCTTCAATGCTTTTCAAATCAGTAAAGGAGCGGTTTTGTACTAAGCGACTCACTCTTGGTAGACTTCATCTATAAATGACTATAGACCAATGTCTCTGGCAATTTATACTTATTTCAAATAAAATAGGTATAAACATATCCCTTGGAAAATCCCCTTGGTCGTTACAAACAGGTAAATTTTTATTTATGTATCGAAATTTCCAAGACTTCGAGGGTATCTAATCTTCTGCCCTTACTACCTAAAGTATTTCGGTTTTCTAGGAAACAAGAAATGACTATGTTCAATGCAATTTTTCAATAAAGAAAAATCAGTTTCTGGTTTATTAAATAATATTGATCTTCTGTATGCATCAATTCTTTTTTGTATAGAAAGTTCAGTTTGATTTATAAACTGTAACATTCCTTCTAAATATTTTGTAAACACCACTTTACTTTTCGAAAATAAATCAAGTTTTTGTTTGTTATTTACCAAAAATTAACCCAAATTTTTTTTGTTAGTGCAAAAAAAATCGTAAGACATTTACTGTTTCCTACTACAAGATACTCATCGGTTGATCCACGGCTTCAATCCTCACACACCCTCCTATTGATTGTAAGACAGATACATATAGAGTTAGTTGATTGCATAGATTAATGTATTTTAATGATACCCTTGGTCGTTACAAACAGGTAAATTTCTATTTATGTCTATCGAAATTTCAAGAGTTGGAGGGTATCTAATCTTCTGCCCTTACTACCTAAAGTATTTCGGTTTTCTAGGAAACAAGAAAGGATTATGTTAAATGCAATTTTTCAATAAAGAAAAATCAGGTTCTAGTTTATTAAATAATACTGATCTTCTGTATTCATCAATTCTTTTTTGTATAGAAAGTTCAGTTTGATTTATGTAAAAACTATAACATTCCTTCTAAATATTTTGTAAGCACCACTTTACTTTTCGAAAATAAATCAAGTTTTTGCTTGTTATTTACCAACAATGAACCAAATTCTTTTTTTTGTGCAAAAAAAAAAGCGTAAGACAGTTACTGTTTCTTACTACAAGATACTCATCGGTTGAGCCACGTCTAAAAAATGAAAGGCAACGACTTCAATCCTCACACACCCTCCTACTGATTGTAAAACAGACATATAATGTCATGTAAAACTTTAAATATTCGATATATTCATGCAAATTTCACTGATTCCTAAGATTTAAAAGGTACATTAACCTATGCATTATATGTGCATACGACTTACTTCATAATTCTGTCTTACAATCAATAGGAAATTTTTTCCTATCCTATTTAGGATGTAGATTAAGAGTCTGAGAAAAACGTAGAAAATCAACTGAGATTTCCCACGTTTCGTGTAGTTTTTTTAAATTTTTTTTCGGCTGTTATATTGTACCCACCTAGGCGATATTTGCAGGAGGGAAACTACTAGAATCAATTATGATGATATATTTCTCTCGATACTCGTTCAATTTGCTCAACAATAGATTGTTTTTTTCATTGGCCAGTATCTCCGTTTTTTCATCAAATATTCAATTTTCTTTTTTATTAAATTAAGGCTCTATTCAAAATCTTCCGATATACGTAATTAAAAAAATAAAAAAATGCGTGACCTGTAGATTTTAATTTACAAATAAGATAGATTTTAAAAAAATTCCTTTACTCGCAAAATTATGTTCGGATGAAAAACGCTAAAAGGATTCGATTTATAACAATGGAATCTATCAATAAAAAAATCAACTCAACAGTGGGTGGCACACCGATCGGTATGAAGTACTTTATAATTAATTTTCAATTGTGCTCTTATTAATAAACAACTGATCCAACAGAGTCTGGGTTTGCGTCGTTCCGTCGTGATCAATGAATGAAAGCGATTGATTCATCGTCGTGAACTGTATAGAAATAGAAAACTGTATAGTGAGAAAAATTTGAGACAATTCAACAGTAAAACAAGAGAAAATTCGTTGCGTGAAATAAATCGGAGGCTTCATTTTCATCCCTACATCGTACTGTAAATCGGGTGGAAGGTGACCACGGTAGACACCTGACGGTTACAACTGATCGATTGATAATTGTTCAATTACCAATCGAGCAGTTATAATGACCGCTGAGAGTAGAAGATTAAAAATAATCTTTATTATATTATGATAATTAAAATATTAAAAAGGCTATTAAAACTAATAGTTGGTGATGGAAGTATGAAAATTTAGAGTTGTATGTAGGTTTTGATCTCAAAATATAATATTTTGAAAAATAAAAAATTTCGTCAGAAAAATTTGAAGTCAAAGGACTAAAAAGTCTATTAAAAAAAAGGTTTTGGTGCTGGAAAATTGAAGTTATATGTGTAATTGAATACGAACAAAATTACCAATTGAATTATATTGAATTACCAAAGAAATTGAAAATATCAAAATGGCTTCGAAAAGTAGCGGTTAATGGTATAAGGGTAAAAATTTGAGAGTTTATGTAAACAATATCAATGCCATATAATGAAAAAATGAAAATAAAATATTTCGTCGAAAACATGAAAGATTATTACTACTTAGTGGTAGTTCACCCTATCAGTTAGGAATAGAAAAATGAGATGTTGAATATAAATTAAAATTCAAACACTTGAACTTTTGATTTACACTTTATTTACTTCATAGCATTTCGTCGTTACAAACGCTTCCGTATTAGTATTCTGTTAGCTTCAGATGCTAACAGAATACTAATACTGTTAGAAGTCGTTTTTAACGACGAAACGCCATGTAGTCAATAAAGTGTGAATCAAAAGTTCAAGTGTTTGAATTTTAGTTTATATTCAATTATAATAGATTAACATCAAGTAAACGCCAACACTATTAAATATTTAAAATACATGTTGACCGATTCTCAGATCTACCCGATTATCAGAAAACTTCACAAAACTCGGTCCAGTCGTTTCTGACAAATTTGGCAACAAACAGCTCGAGTTATATATATATATATATATATATATATATATATATATATATATATATATATATATATATATATATGAAATGATTTATTGCCTGTTTGAGATATTTATTTTGAAATTTTTATTAACAGGCTTTTTAATATGAAAAAGTTTATTTTTGTTGACGTTTCGTTGTTATATTACATTTTTGTCAAAACTAATAATATACACTTAGTTTTAAATATTTTTATTAGTTTTGACAAAGTTGTAATATAACAACGAAACGTCAACAAAAATAAACTTTTTCATATTAAAAACATAAAAACTTTCAAAAAAAAAAAATTATATATATATATAGATTGATTGAACATATTCGTAAATTGGGGAGAAATCCAAGTTTATAAGGGCCAGTTATTTATAATCAGTCACTTATAAATGATTATCAAAAAATAGATTATTTGTTCAACAATCGATATTGATCGCAATTCATAATTTCTTGACAATCAAATTGAATATAAATATTAAGTGCTTTGTTTAAATTATTATGCAATTTCTAAAAGCTCTACTTCAACAACGAAAGTAAGTGTTCTTTTTTGTTATCAACAAAACCTCTTATAATTCATAAATGTATAAACTTATAAATTTTTAAAGAAATATTCTATTCATTCTGTTTCTATTTCGAAGAAACAAATATCATAGATTGATTAAACATATTTGTAGGAAAATTAATTTCATATCAAATTCAGAATGCATTTACAAAGATCTTTTTGAGAATTTCATCACCTTAATTATTTAGTGAAACTCATGAAGCACTAACCTGTCTTACAATTCTTTATTAGTTTGAATGCTTTCATCAAAGACCATTTAGATTGATCTTTAGAAAACAAGTATCATTTTCCAGTATTTCCATTGCAATCCATTAATTATATATAGTCGAAATTGCATCGCGATGTGCAGACCTCGGTAGCTTAGTTGGTGAAAGCAACAAGGCGTAAATCTGGGAGACCTGTGTTCGTATCATAAATCGATATTATATCGATAAATAATCTTAAAAACTTTCAAACGAGCAGGTACTCGAACCCAAAAGACCTCACATTTATTTGACGAAAATCAAGTCAGAATAAATACCGTTGCATTCACAGAATTAATTATAGGAGAAATAAATTTCTTGCGAAACTTGAACGAATCGAAAAAATTTTTAATTCTTCCAAAGTTGATAATGAAATTTAATTAGCAAACAAACTTTTCAATATTCGGTCATCATTTCACACGTTTCGTGTTATACAGTTTGACATCGAAAATTTCAGTGATATTTCTCAACAGCAACATAGAGTCTCAACAAAATAAGCGTTACAAGATCGAAGAAAATATTGTAATTTTATGTTCTGACATTAAAAGAAAAATGTATAACTCTTGTACGTCTAAATGCATAACGATTTTGAGTGGAGATTTCAACATAAACTTTTTGAATTTTTAAATAATGAATTTGGTTTAACTATGTCAAATGATCGCAATCTTAGCACAACGAAATACAAAACTAATATTGATCCGGTCTTTATTAGACACTTAAATGAGTTCAAATCAAAACTGTTCGTTTCTTACTTCAGCTATCACAAACCTACCGTATCAGTTTTAGAGATTAGCGATGATGGTTCTGGTAAAGATGATGATGAAAAAGTCGTTGCAATTATGGATGGAAGTTGATTTTCCTGAGAGATAAACTTTTCAATGTAAAATAATTGTAATAGTTCTGAAGTGTTAAATTTTTAATGAAATATAAATTGTCATGTTTGTGTACGAAAGCGCAATAAATGAATATAGTATTCCACCACATAAATAATAATACTTTTATACTGATAATGAAAGCAATTCGTACAAAATTATTCTGTAATCATTCCAAAATATCAAAAATGCACAACATTAATATTCAAGTTTTCGCTTCTGCCGGCACTCCCGGAGTGCAACCCGTCAATTTTTTTTTTTTATTAAAATGTACTATGATATAGTAATGGATATAGGTACATCATCTCTCCATGAAGTGACTATAACATTTCAAAAATTTGATCCATACTTTTCATCATATGAAACACAATATATTTCTACACTTTTATTTGCATTATGTTGCAATCAGCTTAACAAAAGTAGCTTTTTCAATAATTTGGTCTCCACATATCCCATTATAGCATAAGTTTTTAGAAGGCATCAATCCACAAATTTTTTTCCCAGTTTCTGATCTTCTTTTGTTCTTTCGAATCGGATTGATATAATAAAATGGGTGGAAAAAACATAGGTATGTTCAAATGATGAAAATATTTCAGATATTTCATTCAGATGTTGAAAAGTAATAAGTATCATTGGTTAAAGCATATGTCCGTTTTTTCTCAATTATTAATTATGAAATATGATAAAAATGTCGTATTATTGAAATGCATTTGATTTAGTAAAATGTGAAATAAAATACGATTATCGATTCATAGGCATTAAAGAAGTTTATTTATATAACAAGTATATGAGATTAATAATAAACATAGTACATTTTGTAATATATTTGGGAACGTGGATAACAAACATGTTTATATGATGTTAAAATAGGTTTACTAAGTCAATCGGATGGAATTTCATTGATTTGTAGCCCTTCCCTTTCATTTCTGCGTATCCATTTTAGATTATATAAATTTACGTTACTCAAGTAAGTCACTATGTTGTCATGACAAACATAAGGTAGAGTCTGAAATATCTTTCTACAAAAAAGGTATCCATATTCTTCAGCTTCCTTTCGCACCAAACCTTCTTCAAAGTGACGATTTATACGAGTTCCGAAAGTTTCATATTGTCCTGTTTCAAAATTCCGAAACCATTGAAATATTTCAGAATTTCGTAAGTATTTGGCAAAAGCGTAAGTGGACGATCTTAGAATAACATCCAATGTCACGTTTGTATTTCCTACTCTAATTTTCTTCAATCTCGAGAGTTCTTCGTTGCATTTGTCGTTGAATATTCGAAGACTCTCATTGCTTTGAATTTCATCTAGAAACTTTTGATTTACAGGTATTCTGCACTTGTTTAAAATAATAGCGAATTTGACCATTTCGATGAACACTTCTGGTTTGTTATTTCTATTGGTGTAAGCCAAGTCTATTGCAGTCAAATTTTTCTTATTTTTTATGAGGACGTTGGCTTCAGTATGCAAAAGAGTAGTGATGAAATCCACAGCTCCATGTTCAACCGCCAAATGAAGAGGTGTGTCACCACATTTATTCTGAATATTCACTTTTGCGTTGTATTTCAACAAAGTATGAGTCAATAATTTCGAATTAATAACTATCTTTGAAGGATGCTTCGCCAAATAATGAAGGCATGTGTTTCCATTTGCATCAGGTATATTTGGATCTGCTCCCTTTTCCAGAAATGATTCCAGCATAGGAGATCGTAAAAATATTTTTTTCATATAAAAATGTAAAGGAGTTTGTTGCAGTTGGTTTTTTATGTTGAAATTGGGTTCGTATCTCAAGAGCTTTTGCATTATTTGCGGATTTAAAACATAAAAAATTGCAATATGTACTGCCGTGTTTCCTCTTGCGTTCTTTACATTGATATTTTCACCTCGCTCAATTGCATCCATTGATGACTTTATATATTTAAGATGAGCAACCCATAGTTTCTCTATGTGGCGACCATAACGCTCTAAAATCATTGAAATTGCTTCATTCATGTTGTTCTAAATATTATTTTCTAGACTGAAAAAAAAAATTAAATCAGCGAATTGCTATGATTTCTTATGAGAATTATATTATATTTAAGTCAACAATAACTACTCTTGTAACAAGAAAACTGAAGAATGAAAAAACATTTTCCAGAATCACATATTCACTATGTATATGTGATAGTATATTCACTAATACACTTCTGATGCTTTATTAATAATACCAATCATTTCAAACAAATCGAATGACAAAAAACACTTGCTAACGTTGCAATAATATTCAGAATTATTATTCAAATTCTGCGATGATTTATTCGCGAAAAGAACCAATGCCGAATTGTTTTCTGATATTCTTACGATTCTCAGGTTTTCATATAATATAGTAAATATATTATATATTTTCAGTTAACTCTGCTCATTTTAATGAATTTTGTCAATCTCTACTTAATAATTCTGAATTAAATTTCTAATTTCTCAATAATAAAATTTTATGTTCGAAGTGAATTTCAAAATCATTATCCAAAGGACTAAAAAGTCTATTAAAAAAAAGGTTTTGGTGCTAGAAAATTGAAGTTATATGTGTAATTGAATACGAAAAAAATTACCAAAGAAATTGAAAATATCAAAATGGCTTCGAAAAGTAGCGGTTAATGGTATATGGGTAAAAATTTGAGAGTTTATGTAAACAATATCAATGCCATATAATGAAAAAATGAAAATAAAATATTTCGTCGAAAACATGAAAGATTATTACTACTTAGTGGTAGTTCACCCTATCAGTTAGGAATAGAAAAATGAGATGTTGAATATAAATTAAAATTCAAACACTTGAACTTTTGATTTACACTTTATTCACTTCATAGCATTTCGTCGTTACAAACGCTTCCGTATTAGTATTCTGTTAGCTTCAGATGCTAACAGAATACTAATACTGTTAGAAGTCGTTTTTAACGACGAAACGCCATGTAGTCAATGAAGCGTGAATCAAAAGTTCAAGTGTTTGAAGTTTAGTTTATATTCAATTATAATAGATTAACATCAAGTAAACGCCAACACTATTAAATATTTAAAATACATGTTGACCGATTCTCAGATCTACCCGATTATCAGAAAACTTCACAAAACTCGGTCCAGTGGTTTCTGAGAAATTTGGCAACAAACAGCTCGAGTTATATATATATATATATATATATATATATATATATATATATATATATATATATATATATATCTTGAAATTGATTTATTGCCTGTTTGAGATATTTATTTTGAAATTTTTTAGCATTAACAGGCTTTTTTAATATGAAAAAGTTTATTTTTGTTGACGTTTCGTTGTTATATTACATTTTTGTCAAAACTAATAATATACACTTAGTTTTAAATATTTTTATTAGTTTTGACAAAGTTGTAATATAACAACGAAACGTCAACAAAAATAAACTTTTTCATATTAAAAAAGCCTGTTAATGCTAAAAACTTTCAAAAAAAAAAAATTATATATATATATAGATTGATTGAACAAATTCGTAAATTGGGGAGAAATCCAAGTTTATAAGGGCCAGTTATTTATAATCAGTCACTTATAAATGATTATCAAAAAATAGATTATTTGTTCAACAATCGATATTGATCGCAATTCATAATTTCTTGACAATCAAATTGAATATAAATATTAAGTGCTTTGTTTAAATTATTATGCAATTTCTAAAAGCTCTACTTCAACAACGAAAGTAAGTGTTCTTTTTTGTTATCAACAAAACTTCTTATAATTCATAAATTTATAAACTTATAAATTTTTGAAGAAATATTCTATCCATTCTGTTTCTATTTCGAAGAAATAAATATCATAGATTGATTAAACATATTTGTAGGAAAATTAATTTCATATCAAATTCAGAATGCATTTACAAAGAACTTTTTGAGAATTTTATCACCTTAATTATTTAGTGAAACTGATGAAGCACTAACCTGTCTTACAATTCTTTATTAGTTTGAATGCTTTCATCAAAGACCATTTAGATTGATCTTTAGAAAACAAGTATCATTTTCCAGTATTTCCATTGCAATCCATTAATTATATAGTGTCGAAATTGCATCGCGATGTGCAGACCTCGGTAGCTTAGTTGGTGAAAGCAACAAGGCGTAAATCTGGGAGACCTGTGTTCGTATCATAAATCGATATTATATCGATAAATAAACTTAAAAACTTTCAAACGAGCAGGTACTCGAACCCAAAAGACCTCACATTTATTTGACGAAAATCAAGTCAGAATAAATACCGTTGCATTCACAGAATTAATTATAGGAGAAATAAATTTCTTGCGAAACTTGAACGAATCGAAAAAATTTTTAATTCTTCCAAAGTTGATAATGAAATTTAATTAGCAAACAAACTTTTCAATATTCGGTCATCATTTCACACGTTTCGTGTTATACAGTTTGACATCGAAGATTTCAGTGATATTTCTCAACAGCAACATAGAGTCTCAACAAAAGTAAGCGTTACAAGATCGAAGAAAATATTGTAATTTTATGTTCTGACATTAAAAGAAAAATGTATAACTCTTATAATAGAAATGCGCTATATCCAAAACAATTTCAAATTGAAAATATGTAAAGGCCAAATATCGAACTTATTGCTGAATCATTAACTGATTTGTTTATCGGTGTGAAGAAAATGTAAAAAATAGCAGCATTGATAGTTATCATTATATGAATAAGATACTACGAAATTTCTGGAAGAAGTAAGGAGTACCTATGCAGTGTTCACTAAAAAAACAAGTAGCAACAATTGAAAAGACAAGGCATAAATCCTGGAAATTTAGCATTAAGAAGCAGACTAACCATATTGCAAATTACTCAATGAATGTTTTGATATTTCTTGGAAGCCAGGTCTTTCAAGCCTGGCTGTATGATAAAGCAAATTCCATTGTATTTTAATATTATTTACTTAGAAGTCGTATACCTGATACTTTGGGGAAATACGGATGGAATTTACCTGTAAACATCCAAATGAATTTACATTTGATAGATGTTTTAATCTTAGATAGGAAACCAAGAATATGCCTGGTTATTGGTAGAATTAACTCCATTGTACAGTGGAGAAGATAGTATCTCCTCAATCATATGACCAAGGGTGATTTTTATATAAAGAAAAATATTTTTGTAGAGTCAGAGTTTACGTAAAGTTTTGTTAGTATTTTGTAGAGCTCCGACAAAGAGCTTTTGTTAAGTCAATTAAATTATAAGAAAAACACAGTTCTTTCAATACAACGAAAATTCAATATAATCAAGTAATTGAAAAACATATACAGTCCACATACAACACAACATCTTGGTTCATCGAGACCAAGATAATTATCTTACTATATATATATATATATATATATATATATATATATATATATATATATATATATATATATATATATATATATATATATATATATATATATATATATATATATATATATATATATATATATATATATATATATATATATATATATATATATATATAGACCTGAAAAAAATATATCTTTGAGATAATTGGCACAATATAATTTCTTCTTTTTATATATGGTTACATTAGCTGTATCTATCAGCTTTTATATATTCCAGATATTCGAACGAAAGACTACTCAATTTTGTTAATCAATTTTTTCTGCTTCAAGGAAACTAAATTGTAACAACTGATTTTTTTTATGAACATTGATAAAAAGTAAGTATTTCAAATATCACAATGCTTCTAGCCGAAATGTGGGATTTTTCTACAACAATTTTCGATCATACTTAATTGTGAAGCACTATTGAAAAATTTCAGTGTGCAAAATATGAACATTCCTATGCGTTTTTAAAGAATAAGGACAGTCATATTGAAATTATAATTGTAATCTTCTAACGATTTATATCGTCATAAGATTCTTTAAGAATCGAGGATAAAATCGTAATAGCGATAAATATAAATTATTTATAGACATTTTCGCTTATACGCTGAAGAAGTTATTAATGAAAATTCAGCCAATGGTTAGAAATATCGATATTCTAAAATTTAAAAAAAAATACCGAAGAATATTGATGAAATTGTTGATGTTGGGACTTTCAACTCTTTGAAATTTTCAATCCAGTCTACTTGAAAGTGTCTTCAAAGAAAATCTTGAATAACCAAATGATCTCTCTAAAATTGAGTTGTCTCTCCTATTAGAGAAATTGAAGATATAGTTCCGAAAGGAAGACTGGGAAAGCATTCTATCTATTCTGTCATTAGATATCTATTATTAAACGTTTTGAAAATAATACTTTATTGAAATTTTTCTAAACATCCTGTTTAGAGATGTGGAGTGCTATTTCCCAACAAGGAAATTTCCCCCTGACAATGCCTCAATCTGCCTACTCCTTGTCAGGGATTTGATTAGTTGCCGACTGATGGAAAACCAATTTGAGGCCCAATTCTCCTGATTCCTGGAAATCGGTATGAAAGGGTTTCGTTGCTGACAAGCCATCTATCTGCCTACTCCTTGTCAGGTGAATGAGTTGACTACTGATGTAGAACTGATTTTATTAAGAAAATATTCACGTATTTATACATAAATTAAAACTGCTTACTCGCTAAAATGATACATAAAATAAAAACTGCTTACTCGCTAAAATGAAGTTCATCACACTCATGCGAGTATGGTGAACCCATGATATTCGCAATAGTTGCGTTAATCTACCTACTTATTGCCTAATTATTAAAATATTTTCCTATTTTAACTATGTGAATCTGTTCAAAATCTTCAAGATTCTGAACATGATGGGAGGCTCCGAGGATCTAGCAACAAGGGCTTCATTTCGACGGATGTACTAAATTCTCCCATCTGATTCGGTTCTATTATTACTTTTGTATAGAAAATCTGTTCGAAATCTCAAAGACTTCGAACATGCTGGAGGCCCCGACGATCTAACATCAAGTGCTTCATATCGATGAAAGCACTTAAATTTTCCCATATGACTCGGTTTACAACCAGGCTCTCTTCTTGATCGGTGAACTTCAGCTTGGATTCGTTTCAGTGTTGAAGGACCTGGAATGTGAATCCTTTCTCGTGTGACTGCCCCTCGATAGACGCTGATGGTCCTCTTGGTTGCTAATCTTGTAGTTTAGTTGAAGAATCTACAATGTGGATCCTTCCGTGTATGACTGCCCTTTGAGAGACGCTGATTGGTTGCTAGTCTAGTATTTTTACGTTGAAGGACCTGCACTGTGTATCCTCCCGTGTATGACTGCCCCTTGATAGACGCTGATGGTACTATTGGTTGCTAGTCTTGTATTTTCACTTTGAAGGACCTGCACTGTGTATCCTTCCGTGTATGACTGCCCCTTGATAGACGCTGATGGTACTATTGGTTGCTAGTCTTGTATTTTTACGTTGAAGGACTTGAACTGTTGATCTTTCCGTGTGTGACTCCCCTCGATAGACGCTGATGGCCCTCTTGGATGCTAGTCTTGTAGTCAGTTTAGTTGAAGGACCTGGACTGTGGATCCTTTCGTATGTGACTGCCCCTTGATAGACGCTAATGGCCCTCTTGGTTGCTTGGTTGTATAGAAATATGGGGTGCTAATCCCTACCATAAATCTAAGAAGGTTATTAAAGTATGAATAGTATTAATGCCCAATTCTCCAGATTCCTGGAAATCGGTATGAAAGGGGTTCGGTGCTGACATGGCCTCAATCTGCCTACTCCTTGTCCGATGTTGATTAATTATCTACCAGTGGACAACTAATGTAGGGCCCAATTCTGCCGATTCCTGGAAATCGGCATGAAAGGGTTCGTTGCTGACAAGGCCTCAATCTGCCTACTCCTAGTCAGGGGTTTGATTAGTTGCCGACTGATGGACAACCAATTTAAGGCCCAATTCTCCCGATTCCTGGAAATCGGTATGAAAGGGTTTCGTTGCTGACAAGCCATCTATCTGCCTACTCCTTGTCAGCTGAATGAGTTGACTACTGATGTAGAACTGATTTTATTAAGAAAATATTCACATATTTATACATAAATTAAAACTGCCTACTCGCTAAAATGATACATAAAATAAAAACTGCTTACTCGCTAAAATGAAGTTCATCACACTCATGCGAGTATGGTGAGCCCATGATATTCGCAATAGTTGCGTTAACCTACTTACTTATTGCCTAATTATTAAAATATTTTCCTATTTTAACTATGTGAATCTGTTCAAAATCTTCAAGATTCTGGACACATCGCAATAGACATGATGATAGTAATTGAAAAACTTGTTGATTTTTAATGTCTACAATGATGTAGTATTTACAATGATTAAGATATTGCTAGCAATTGACGCTCTTGTTAAAAAGATGAATGTGTTAATTTTATCAGAAACTCATATGGGTAACGATGAAATAATTGACATTCCGAATTTCAACTTTGTTGCGAGTTTCAGAAGAAATAATCGTCCAGCGGGAGGAGTAGCTATTTATCAAAATATGAACACAGTTCATTATTGTACAAATTATATGGATGTGCATCTGAAATACAACAGAATGTTTAATGCTACAGTTTCTGATATCGGTGATATTTGTATAAGTCGTTGCCACTCTGGTGATAATCAGTTTATTATTATGGTTACCGTTTACATCTCTCCAGATAAGTCATTGCGTGCTATACGAGACTTCTTGTACGAAAATTTATTCATTTATTCTCATGACGCATCTGCATTGCTTCAAAAAAAAATTGGAAAAAGTTTTAATGAATTGCCAATGATTTTGAGTGGAGATTTCAACATAAACTTTGCAGACGATAAAAATCAACTATTAATTGAATTTTTAAATAATGAATTTGGTTTAACTATGTCACATGATCGCAATCTTAGCACAACGAAATACAAAACTAATATTGATGCTGTCTTTATTAGACACTTAAATAGGTTCAAATCAAAACTGTTCGTTTCTTACTTCAGCTATCATAAACCTATCGTATCAGTTTTAGAGATTAGCGATGATGGTTCTGGTAAAGATGATGATGAACAAGTCGTTGAAATTATGGATGGAAGTTGATTTTCCTAAGAGATAAACTTTTTAATGTAAAATAATTGTAATAGTTCTGAAGTGTTAAATTTTTAATGAAATATAAATTGTCATGTTTGTGTACGATAGCGCAATAAATGAATATTGTATTCCACCACATAAATAATAATACTTTTATACTGATAATGAAAGCAATTCGTACAAAATTATTCTCTAACCATTCCAAAATATCAAAAATGCACAACATTAATATTCAAGTTTTCGCTTCTGCCGGCACTCCCGGAGTGCAACCCGTCGATTTTTTTTTATTAAAATGTACTTTGATATAGTAATGGATATAGGTACATCATCTCTCCATGAAGAGACTATAACATTTCAAAAATTTGATCCATACTTTTCATCATATGAAACACAAAATATTTCTACACTTTTATTTGCATTATGTTGCAATCAGCTTAACAAAAGTAGCTTTTTCAATAATTTGGTCTCCACATATCCCATTATAGGATAAGTTTTTAGAAGGCATCAATCCACAAATTTTTTTCCCAGTTTCTGATCTTCTTTTGTTCTTTCGAATCGGATTGATATAATAAAATGGGTGGAAAAAACATAGGTATGTTGAAATGATGAAAATATTTCAGATATTTCATTCAGATGTTGAAAAGTAATAAGTATCATTGGTTAAAGCATATGTCCGTTTTTTCTCAATTATTAATTATGAAATATGATAAAAATGTCGTATTATTGAAATGCATTTGATTTAGTAAAATGTGAAATAAAATACGATTATCGATTCATAGGCATTAAAGAAGTTTATTTATATAACAAGTATATGAGATTAATAATAAACATAGTACATTTTGTAATATATTTGGGAACGTGGATAACAAACATGTTTATATGATGTTAAAATAGGTTTACTAAGTCAATCGGATGGAATTTCATTGATTTGTAGCCCTTCCCTTTCATTTCTGCGTATCCATTTTAGATTATATAAATTTACGTTACTCAAGTAAGTCACTATGTTGTCATGACAAACATAAGGTAGAGTCTGAAATATCTTTCTACAAAAAAGGTATCCATATTCTTCAGCTTCCTTTCGCACCAAACTTTCTTCAAAGTGACGATTTATACGAGTTCCGAAAGTTTCATATTGTCCTGTTTCAAAATTCCGAAACCATTGAAATATTTCAGAATTTCGCAAGTATTTGGCAAAAGCGTAAGTGGACGATCTTAGAATAACATCCAATGTCACGTTTGTATTTCCTACTCTAATTTTCTTCAATCTCGAGAGTTCTTCGTTGCATTTGTCGTTGAATATTCGAAGACTCTCATTGCTTTGAATTTCATCTAGAAACTTTTGATTTACAGGTATTCTGCACTTGTTCAAAATAATAGCGAATTTGACCATTTCGATGAACACTTCTGGTTTGTTATTTCTATTGGTGTAAGCCAAGTCCATTGCAGTCAAATTTTTCTTATTTTTTATGAGGACGTTGGCTTCAGTATGCAAAAGAGTAGTGATGAAATCCACAGCTCCATGTTCAACCGCCAAATGAAGCGGTGTGTCACCACATTTATTCTGAATATTCACTTTTGCGTTGTATTTCAACAAAGTATGAGTCAATAATTTCGAATTAATAACTATCTTTGAAGGATGCTTCGCCAAATAATGAAGGCATGTGTTTCCATTTGCATCGGGTATATTTGGATCTGCTCCCTTTTCCAGAAATGATTCCAGCATAGGAGATCGTAAAAATATTTTTTTCATATAAAAATGTAAAGGAGTTTGTTGCAGTTGGTTTTTTATGTTGAAATTGGGTTCGTATCTCAAGAGCTTTTGCATTATTTGCGGATTTAAAACATCATAAATTGCAATATGTACTGCCGTGTTTCCTCTTGCGTTCTTTACATTGATATTTTCACCTCGCTCAATTGCATCCATTGATGACTTTATATATTTAAGATGAGCAACCCATAGTTTCTCTATGTGGCGACCATAACGCTCTAAAATCATTGAAATTGCTTCATTCATGTTGTTCTAAATATTATTTTCTAGACTGAAAAAAAAATTAAATCAGCGAATTGCTATGATTTCTTATGAGAATTATATTATATTTAAGTCAACAATAACTACTCTTGTAACAAGAAAACTGAAGAATGAAAAAACATTTTCCAGAATCACATATTCACTATGTATATGTGATAGTATATTCACTAATACACTTCTGATGCTTTATTAATAATACCAATCATTTCAAACAAATCGAATGACAAAAAACACTTGCTAACGTTGCAATAATATTCAGAATTATTATTCAAATTCTGCGATGATTTATTCGCGAAAAGAACCAATGCCGAATTGTTTTCTGATATTCTTACGATTCTCAGGTTTTCATATAATATAGTAAATATATTATATATTTTCAGTTAACTCTGCTCATTTTAATGAATTTTGTCAATCTCTACTTAATAATTCTGAATTAAATTTCTAATTTCTCAATAATAAAATTTTATGTTCGAAGTGAATTTCAAAATCATTATTTTGTTGTTCGTGTCCGAAGCAGGTTAATTTTCTCTTTTTCATTACATCCCATCAAGTGTAGTTAAAATCCTAAAATGTATATCTATATATCCTTAATCTTATTTTTCAAATAATATTAATATTAATAACAATAATATTTATACAAGGTTCCCGTGGTTCAAGTGTATAAGTGAAACAATAGTATTCTCTATTGAGAATACTATTGGTTCACTTATTCACTTGTTTCTGAAATCTTTCTCGTCAATTTTGTTGCCTAAACTAAGAAAATACATTATCTGACAAAGTAATGAATCAGTCAAATACTATCCACTTTCTGATCTTATTTTTACAAATGTGTTGATACAACTGATAATGGAACATTTTCCTGTTCTTTTCTCACGTTTTGATGTCTGTATTTGGTTCTTTTTTTAGTGGTGTGCTAATTATCTACTGTTATCTGCTTTACATTTTTCTGCACAATTTTCAAATAACTGCTGAAATAATTTTATGCGATTTCACAAAATCAATAATTTCTTAATTGTATCGAAACAAGATTTAATATCTTTCTACAAGACATATATAGATCACCACTTCTGAAACCATATTGAAATTTCCTCAAAATATAGTATTCTAACAATGCTAAACATAGGTTATCAGGTATTTTACCTATCATTTTGTTACATTTAAAATGAGTCTTATTGTTCTTCAGTAAAACATTTCAGTTTTATGTCCAACTTTGATTGGTTCGATCATAATTTCAGAATCTAGAGACAACAACAATTTTTTAAAAAAATATCGATCAATTGAAATCGATAATTCGCTTTTACTTATTTCCATAAAATTAATATATATGATAAATAAATTAATTGCACAAAGGATAGTAAACAGATTTTCTAACGAAATGATAGATTTCATGATTTCTCAAAAAGTTAACAGAGGGATATACCTACGGAGGAATTATTTTACCAGCTAGGGATTGCAAATACGAATAAATTGAATGTTATACTTTGTTATTATCATCTGAAACAAAGACAGTTTATATAGAATATTATACATAATAAAAATTATTGGGAATTGAAATTTGAAAATTTCGATTTAATTGAAATCAACAAAAATTTTATTGAATTAATTGAAATTAAGGATAATTTAAGTGACAAAAAGTGTGCACTATAAGTTTCACAATTTTTATGATTGTAATGTAAAAGTTATAATTTTTCACACAAAAATTTTCAATGATCATTGACTATGAAACGATATTTATGACAATGAAAAATTTCAGTGTACAAAATATGAACATTTTTATGAGGGTTTGAAGAAAAGAGATTTATATCGATATTCACATTCATATCAAAATTCACAGTAATTTTTTATACATATAATATTAAGATATAATCGTTACTAATTCCAAGCAATTTGTGATGAAAATTTGACAGTTTTTGAAAACATAACTATTCTAAAACTGAAAAAAAAAATTTCGTACCTAACTATTCTGATGAAATTGATGATATTGTTGATTTCTTGAAGATTTTCAATGCACTCTACTCGAAATAATTCTTCTCGCACAACAAACCGTTCATACTTGTAATGCCAAACTTGTCTTGATCTATGTTTGTAAGGATATGCTTTTTCAGGTATTTATAGTCCCAATATTATAAAACCAAAGAACATAAGATCTCAATCCCCCCTCCAATTATTGTGAATTTTCTTCTCTTACCATTATTGATTTCTTCTTTTTCCATACATCTCTATAATTATTTCTTCATAAAAGAAATTTTAAATAAACATATGATCAAACTCACATAGAGTTTTTTCCCTATTGAGCAAATTGAAGATATATCCGTAGAGAAGACTGCGCAGGCATTTTACACTATGAATCATTGAGGAAATTTGGAAATAATACTCTTTCTGACAGTTATTGTAATTTATGGAAGTTTCATTTTCTGGATCAGTCATAATGAGTTCAATATATTATTACCCTTTAGATATATATATATATATATATATATATATATATATATATATATATATATATATATATATATATATATATATATATATATATATATATATATATATTATTTTATTTCGAAAGTTTTTAGCAATATATGAATTTATTTAAAAATATTTCAAAATTTATATATATATATATATATATATATATATATATATATATATATATATATATATATATATATATATATATATATATATTTATAGAGTAAAGAAATTTACGGTATTTACCTGCAATTTACGTTGCTTGTTTTTGTGACAGCCGTTTACCTACAAACAGCCGTATACAGACAAAATCAAGCAACGTAAATTGCAGGTAAATACCGTAAATTTCTTTACTCCATTTTCATACCCGATAAACCTTGTTCTTAATATATATTATATATATACATATATATATATATATATATATATATATATATATATATATATATATATATATATATATATATATATATATATATATATATATATATATATATATATATATATATATATATATATATATATATATAATGATGATGTTTACTTTTGTAGGTTAAATAATACAAGAGGTGTTTCTCTGTAATTAACAAAGATATTTTATGAATAATATAAAATAAAACGTAATCTAAAAGTTTACTTTACCTGTAAATAACATAGAAACAACATTCAAAGTTATTATTCACGAGGTTTTCTATATCAGAATGTTAGAATCATTCACAAAGCTTAAGCATAAATGAAATACAAGGTGATCATAGATATGGAGAGATATCTCCATATTTATGATCTACCGTTTCACGGTAGTGATATTATCTATGAATCCGTAGTATACAATAATGCACTGAGCAATACACTACACTAACGTAATGGTCTTTCCTATATATATATATATATATATATATATATATATATATATATATATATATATATATATATATATATATATATATATATATATATATATATATATATATATATATATATATATATATATATATATATATATATATATATATATATATATATATATATATATATATATTTTGAAATTGATTTATTGCCTGTTTAAGATATTTTATTTTGAATGTTTTTAGCAATAACAGGCTTCTTTTGATATGAAAAACTTTATTTTTGTTGACGTTTCGTTGTTATATTACAACTTTGTCAAAACTAAGTTTAAGTTTTGACAAAGTTATGATATACAACGAAACGTCAACAAAAATTAAGTTTTTCAGAAACTTGTTATACTATATATAAAATATATATATATATATATATATATCAAAATATCAGGATAAATATATGCAGTATATTAATAATAAATTGAAATTGAAATACTATACTCTACGTAAGTTTCAGGTGGCTAGTCCCTTATGATGAATAATACCTAAATTTCTGATTTAATTTTTTGAATTAACGTAAAATCAATATAAATTATTTCTAATTGTAAATTCCTGATTTCAATATTTATTATATATATATATATATACTCTTATATATATATATATATATATATATATCAAAATAATATATGTCACTATATATATATATATATATATATATATATATATAGACTCTATGTCATATATATATATATATATATATATATATATATATATATATATATATATATATATATATATATATATATATATATATATATATATATATATATATATATATATATATATATATATATATATATATATATATATATATATATATATATATATATATATATATATATATATATATATATATATATATATATATATATTTCTGTAATGGTTAAGGGAATTCGACTGATACTACTGATTTTCATACTCTTTATTCCATGCCTAGCTTTCGGAAACTCGTTGGTTCCATCTTCAGGGCCACTACAAGCAAGTTTACATTAGCATTTCATATAGATGTTAATATGAATTCTTACAGAATGCGAGGTTTTCAGTTTGTGAGTTGTGATGCATGAACTGTAAAAATTCTTCTACCTATTGTTTACATTTACTGTTTTCCTACTAACAATCAATATACAAACAACAAATGTACTTCCACAATTTTTACAACCAATTAAGATCTTTTCTTTCTCTTCCTTAATTCTAACTTCTCGAAGGTATCACAGTTAAGATGAATTTATGGTTAGGTTCAATCAATGATAACGACAATTTCAACTTTGTTCTATGGCTGTGTCGTCCAAGGTGTCTTTTTCTTTTTCTGGTACTGAAGGAATTTTGACTGTGTCTGATAGATGGCGCTATTCATCCAGGGGTCCATCGAAGGAGTTGTTTGTTTTGTTTGGATATGTTAAAAGATAGGTATAAACATTGCTCAACCCTTGTGTGTCGTTCTTTCTGTTTATTGGGTTTGTCTGCCTTCTGATATTTATCATTTCTAGGATCAATCTTTTGTTGTATTTGCCATTCACTTCCAATATTTCAGTACTTTCGAAATCTATTTTATGGTTTTTTCCAGTGAGTGTAGGGCTAATGCACATCTGGGGTTTCTTTTTGTTATGTCGCTTTTATGAAGTGCCAATCGACTTTTCAGCCACTGTGCTGTTTGTCCCACATATGTACTCTCGCATTCAGCACATTTTATTTTATAAATAATGTTGGATTTAAGTAATTTGGGTGTTCGGTCTTTCAAGTTACTATATAGGGTAGAGATAGTTTTTATATTATATGTTGCTATCTTGATATTTTCATTCTTGAAGCAATTTTTTATTTTGTTTGTCAGGTTTCTGATATTTGGTAAACTTCCATATTTTATGATGTTATTTTCCTCAACATTAGAGTTGTTGTTGGATAAAGTTCCGGGTTCAGTTTCCATTCTGTGGTGAATGTTTGTTTCATGAAGTAGCTTACTTAACATTTGCTTTGGGTAACCATTATCCTGGAAAATTGTGAACAGCTTTCTAAGATTTTTCTCCCTAAATTCTGGGTGACAGATATTTTCGATCCTGTTTTTCATTTCTTTTATACAATTTATTTTTATTTGAATAGAATGTTCTGACTGAAAGTGGATCATTTTATCAGAGTTAGTATTTTTTCGATGCCAATCCAATTCAATCAAGTTTTCCATTCGACACACCTTTGTGTCTAAAAAGGGTACAGTCTTGTCTTCATCTTCTTTTTCAATCGTAAATTGAATAAGAGGATCAATTTTCCAGGATAATGGTTACCCAAAGCAAATGTTAAGTAAGCTACTTTATGAAACAAACATTCACCACAGAATGGAAATTGAACCCGGAACTTTATCCAATAACAACTCTAATGTTGAGGAAAATAACATCATAAAATATGGTAGTTTACCAAATATCAGAAAACTGACAAACAAAATAAAAAATTGCTTCAAGAATGAAAATATCAAGATAGCAACATATAATATAACAACTATCTCTACCCTATATAGTAACTTGAAAGACCGAACACCCAAATTACTTAAATCCAACATTATTTATAAAATAAACTGTGCTGAAAGCGAGAGTACATATGTGGGACAAACAGCACAGTGGCTGAAAAGTCGATTGGCACTTCATAAAAGCGACATAACAAAAAGAAACCCCAGATGTGCATTAGCCCTACACTCACTGGAAAAAAACCATGAAATAGATTTCGAAAGTACTGAAATATTGGAAGTGAATGGCAAATACAACAAAAGATTGATCCTAGAAATGATAAATATCAGAAGGCAGACAAACCCAATAAACAGAAAGAACGACACACAAGGGTTGAGCAATGTTTATACCTATCTTTTAACATATCCAAACAAAACAAACAACTCCTTCGATGGATGAATAGCGCCATCTATCAGACACAGTCAAAATTCCTTCAGTACCAGAAAAAGAAAAAGACACCTTGGACGACACAGCCATAGAACAAAGTTGAAATTGTCGTTATCATTGATTGAACCTAACCATAAATTCATCTTAACTGTGATACCTTCGAGAAGTTAGAATTAAGGAAGAGAAAGAAAAGATCTTAATTGGTTGTAAAAATTGTGGAAGTACATTTGTTGTTTGTATATTGATTGTTAGTAGGAAAACAGTAAATGTAAACAATAGGTAGAAGAATTTTTACAGTTCATGCATCACAACTCACAAATTGAAAACCTCGCATTCTGTAAGAATTCGTATTAACATCTATATGAAATGCTAATGTAAAGTTGCTTGTAGTGGCCCTGAAGATGAAACCAACGAGTTTCCGAAAGCTAGGCATGGAATAAAGAGTATGAAAATCAGTAGTATCAGTCGAATTTCCTTAACCATTACAGAAATATAAAAACAACGACTGTGATTTGAAATTGTAATATATATATATATATATATATATATATATATATATATATATATATATATATATATATATATATATATATATATATATATATATATATATATATATATATATATATTATAATTTGAAGGAACATCAAACCTGGATCTATAGTGAACAGGTAAGTGAAACGTTGATATTCATCGCGTCGAATTTTCATTTCTCTATTTATTAAAATAATGCGGATATTTCAAAAAGATCATAAGTCTATTATGAATCAAAGAATCATGGAACGTTAAAATATAATTAGTCTTATAGATACCCGGACAAGATCCTCTGTTAACCAAACTAAATATAATTTTAATAGCTCTTTTCTGAGTTAAGAAAATATCATGCGCAGCAGGCGGACTACCCCAGAAGATAATACCATAGACTCTATGGTATTATCTTCTGGGGTAAATACCGTAGACTCTATGGCATAGAGCATAACGGACTGACAATTGGCAAAATATAGCGCGAACAGCATCAAAATTTTTCCTGCTTTTGATGACCACAAGAGTGTATATTACCAGGTGAAATCTTTTCTTAACTTATTGACATGCGGAGACCATCGCATGTGCCTGTCGAGTGTAATACCCAGAAAATTAACCATTTCTCCTAGAATAATGTCGTAGTCACCATTAATACAAAAAGTTGATGGGCAATTCATTTTAGAAAAATTACCACAGAAAATAATACCCAAGCTACTGCCCAAGCTACTGTATTTACACCATCTGTCCATCTCTGCAATCGTCGTCCTATCAAACCTCATACACGATTCAACATCAGAAGAAGCAATGGGGAAGTTGCTATCGTCAGCGTAAAGAGAAGGTGTACTGTCTGTTGTGCAACCATCTCGCGGAAGAGTGTTCATATAAATAATGAAAAGTAAAGGGCCGAGTTCGCTTCCTTGAGGAACTTTTCTCGAAAGGACCCTATTCTCAGATTGGAACATTTTACCACGAAAGTTGATTATAACTTACTGTTGCCTATTTTTCAAATAACTTTCAATGAATCTAAGGAAGATATCTCGAAGACCATTTAGCACTAATCTTTCAAGGAGAATACCGTGTATAACTGAGTCGAAGGCTTTGGCTAATCGGCTGGTAGAATGTCGCCGGGGGGATTGTAGTAGCTGAAAACAGCTACAGATATGTTGCTGAGAGCGATTCTCGCCGCTACACATTCTAGGTTAGAGAATTGGTTTGGTATATTTAATTCTGTGGAATGGAGAGAGGTGTGAACTAGAAGAGCAGTGCCGCGAATAGCACTGTTAGAATTGTTCCTCTGAAAGGTGTTATAATTGGTTACTGTGAGATTGTGTTTCAACTTAGTTTCAGTGATTGAAAGGATGGAGATGTTTGATTGGAGTAGAAGAGCTTTCAGGAGGTGACGTTTGCGTCGTACACCGCACGCATTAACCGTTCCGAGCGTGAAATTCATGCAGCAACTAGTTGGCGCAATTTATGGTGATATTTTCGTCAAGATAATTTATAGGAGCAAGGGTGAAGGAAACGTGGCTCCCAACGTAGTTCAGGATAGTTGTACGGTTGAGAAAATCCGCGCAAGCTCTAGGAATGATTTTCGCGATGAACTCGCGTCTTTCGGGGAAGATATTAGATAATGTTTGTGTAAGAAACATTATGAGGGAGTCGATACGTGTAAATTGTTCGACGTTGTGCTCTACGGAAGGCCTAACCTCTCTGAGAACTTTGATGGGAGCGGTTTTTTCAGGAGCTGTAGGAGGTTCGGACCGTTTTGGGCATTTGATGTCCCACGAAGGATGTTTCCCCTTACAATTGGGGCATGTAGGATTTTTGAATTTGGGGCATGGCAGATTCTTGTGGAATTTTCCACAGGATGCACAGGTTGGTTTGTCTGAGCATTCAGATCTATCGTGGCCGGATTTCGTACAGATGGAACAGTACTTTTGGATTGACGGAGGGGGTTTGGACGGTTCTACTGGATGAATTCTTCCGTAGATGTTGGCGCCGTTCAGAAAAAGGTTGTCATTACTCTGTTTTGAGTGGGTTATTACTCGAATAAGAGAATTCGATTTGTTTGTGGCTTTTGAAGTAATGCGCCAACATTCGGAGAAAATAATGTTTAGAGAAGTTAGTGTATCACTAATTTCTTGAATAAAGTACTCCTGGTCAACGAACTTGATGACGCAGGAGTATGTTATTTTAGGTTTGTTGTCCGTAGCCGCACTCCTACGAGCGTGGCCATTGAGTGGGGAGAAAGATAATTTGGGATCGCCTACCATGTTTTGTAGGGTTCTCTGGAAATCTTTGGGCGCTGCGGTTTTACACTCAACTAGTGCCGTATTGTTATAGTGAACTTTCACGTTCAACTAAAGCGGAACATTTTAGGTGAATTAACCCTCGCTTCAGATGCCGATGACGAATTAGAATGAGCGGAAGTAGATCTATTGTTGGGTAATTGGCGTTTGGTCGGTGAACCAGTTGTTTTGGTTGTGCTTCGGGTGTTTAGGCCCGTGGCAAAGGACTCACTCGGAGGGGTGGGTGAACGACGGGGCGATGGTGGTGCCGGCTTTGTTAGAGGTGTAGGGGTGGCGGGTGGCTTTTTACATGTATATGTGGAATGGATAAAAAACACTATTGCCTGAAATGGAATGATATTGTTAGCGACTCACCGATTAATTGTGTGCAATCGCTCGTCGGTGTGGACTATAGAAATCTTCGCAGTGGATGGCCACCTTTAGATTTAGGGTAGTCTCGCACTTGTCTAAAGATGTTCGCCAGATATTAAGTAGGTATGGCCTCAAAGATCGTATTCCAGTGAAACGTTGAATTGTTGAGGAATATTATTGCAAATAACTCGGAAGGTATTTGCAAATATCTCGGAAAAATTAAAATCACTTGCGTAAACCGCGCTTTATATTTTTAATGATACCGAACTTCACTTCACACTCGCGATTTTTCCTCTGAAATTTTCGAATTTCGAAGAGCAAATGTTAACACGACTACCCCGACCGAACGACCGAAACAGTATTGAGGTGTTCCAAGAGGACTATCTGGGCATGATTCTCCAATGAAGAAGTCATTAAAATTGTTACATTGGTCAACTGGATATTCTGTTAAGAGAGGTAAGCTATTCTCCCTACTCCTGCCTGACACGGAATCAAGCAGTTTTCATACTGCTTTGGACTTATTATTGTAGTTATCAATAAATTTACTGAAGAAAGTCTTATTTGCACGAATAAATGGGAACTACCGTATTTTGTCTCACCAGTTGTCGCCACTAGCGCCTGAGGTCTAGGAGTGTAGCTGTCAATATTATTATTGCTATTTACTTTTTGGAATCGCTTTGAATGTGTACTCTCCTTTCATTGAAAAAGTACGATTATATAAAATATCAATAGTGCACCGGTGTTGTGCAGTCCTTTTTTATTCAGAAAAGAAGGGGGGATATGAATTTCCGAAGAAAAATTCTCGTAATACAGCGGTTAGTTTCGATTCGTAGGACAATTATACCCCTTCAATACATTCACATGTTTGTAAAAACATTGCAATGCTGACGATTATACGCTACCTTTTATCTTAAAAAATAATTTATAGTGACGAAATAGTCATTGACACCTCAAATGAAGTAGTGTCAGTACAGTACAGAAAAGAGCTTAATTAATACTGTCAATGTGTCAGATTATGAACGCAATAAGGAATGTACAGAAAACATGTTCAGAACTGAAAATCTCAAAGATAAGCCTGATCAAGTACAATATTATACTGGTTATAACAATTATAACCGTTTTTTGTTTGTTTATAACCTTTTTAGAGATGAGGTAAACAATCTGAAATACTATTCATTATTGCAGTCAGCAATGGATTAATTACCTTTACTGCAAGTTGAAGGATATTAATATATTGGCTCCAAAGGAAGTGATCATTGAAAGTTAATGTTTCGTGATAAGACTAACACCTGCACTATTATTATAGATTGTACAAAAACAAAAATTCAAAAACCACTAAATCCAGTTTCACAACAAGCTACATATTCAAAGTATAAATCAACAAATACACTGAAAGTATTGGTAGGAATTTCAAACTCTAGATGTGTAACCTCTATATCAGAAGCATTTAGTGGATTTATCAGTTACAGACAATTGTTTGAAAAATGAAGTATTATTAATCTATTCCAAAAAGGTGGCATTGTTTTTTGTGATCGTGGTTTTAATATACGGGATCTAGTTTCTCATATGAATGTTACTGTAAACATGCCACAGTTCCTGAAACAAGGATGTAATAATTGTGAACCATATCAACTCAAAAAATCCAAAAAAATTTCATCTGAAGGTATAAATGCTCAGAGTGTTATAGAATTAGGGAAGACATTTAAGATTCTAAGTAATACATTATCATCTAATTTAGTACCACTTACGGGGAAGAATAATATTTGTGTGTTTCATGCTTGCTAATTTCAGAAATAATATTATTATGTGAATAACCATTATATATACTTAATTAAGATATTTGCTAAATAAAAATCAGTAATAATGTCTTTATTTACTAATCAACAAAATGTAGATATACTTTGTTTATCCTGCTACTTCAAGTAATATTATTATAGTAGTGAGACATTCATCCGTATATTTTATTTCAACTTTTAACGATTATTAAAACAATTCAAAAGAGTGATCACTGAAAAAACTAATAAACTTGCATCAAAAGCTAACAAAGTGAAAATTCACAGTAGTATTTGATTGCTGTCATTTCTTAGACCTCACGCTATACCAGCGCCTCTAGCGGTGAAATCATACGCGGTAGTCCCCATAGCCACTTTAAATATTCTTAAGCTCTGGTCTGACCGTAGAGATCAACAGCAGATTATCAGGAAGTTTTTTTTTATATATCCGGACAGGATCTACAAGTCAATTTATTACGCCTGAAGCTTATTTCTGTTAATGAAAAAAAAACCTCAAAAATAATCCTATAACTATTGCAAAACAGAGTTCAGATTCTGTTAACATCCTTAGTCATATCATTAATATCATTCCAGGAAACAGAGGATAATGATGAAATGAACTGGTTCATCAATAAATATTATAGTTAATTTATTGTTTGATGGTATACTCAAGTACAAAAACTCAAAGTATTATCAAGTACAAAACTCAAAGCAACATGATCAAATATATGTTGTTCTCTAACTTTTAGGCATGCCTTTGTGTTTGATATTTTATTATCAAGACAAAGTTCCGACGAATGTCTAGTTGTGGAAGTACAAGATACGCCGATTTTATATCTCAGAATTGAAAGAAACTCCCTTGAATGTCCTTAGTCCGTCAGAACATCAATATTAAAGTCTCCAGCAGTTATCAAATTAACTTCTTCTGAAGTACATTTCAAAAGTATTGAGTTCAGTGTTGTTAAGTTCATTTTCAAAAGTCAGATTGAACGAGATATTCGACCAATATTCTTATATACCTATAATAAAACAATATTTAAAATTTTCTCATAATTGAATATAAAATACGCATGACGGCGTTTCGAAGTACTACTTTTTTATCAAATGCTGGATTAATACTATGTGTAATTTTACAATTTTAAAATAAGTCTGTACTTATAGCTATTTTCATCGATAAGTCTATTGCAGGTAACGAGGTACATAAGAATGATGGTCTGAAAATATGTTTCAGTCTAATTTTTGAAAATTGGTTATCACTCCGGAATAATGGTCAAGTATTTATTTATTATAAATTTTTTGAAACCTATCCAAGTGCTTTTATTGTATATATTCATTACGATGGGTTATTAGAGGAATAAAACGCTTATTCTTGTTCTGTCCGTGGAAGAACTCACTCATTTTATTCGTTCATGCAACAATATAACATGAAATGTCAGCGCCATCTATGAATGGCCTAAGAAAAACAAATATATCAAACTATAAATAACACCCCCACTAGTTTGAAATATGTTCAGATATATTTATTGTTTCAATTTTCCATACCCAGAAGCTTCAAAAACTTATAATGCTTACTAGTTTCTAGAGCCTTCGTCAAAATATCTGGGGGCATATAATCTGTCTTCAGATATTCTATACTGATAAAACCATTAGTTACTGCCTCTCTTATAAAATGGTGACGAACGCCAATATAAAAAAATGGATTTGACGAAAGCCTTAGGGCACTTTGACTATCACTATATAATAGAACACAGTCAAAAGAGCCTTGCAATTCTTGTAGAAGGTTTTGTAAATAAATAGCTTCTTTACCTGCCTCTGCTAACGCCATGTGTTCCGCCTCAGTGCTTGAGAGTACAACAGTTTTCTGTTTTGTACTCTCCCAAGATATTGTAAAATTTGAATAACAAAAACAAAAACCAGTATAGGACCTTCTATCAAGAGAATTGCTGCTCCAATCGGCATCTACAAATCCCACTAAACCTTTGGACTCCTTTCCAAATATCAATCAATGGTCTTTAGTTTTCTTTTAATATTTTAATCTTTTAGCACTCTGCTAGTGAGAATTATCATGACAATTATGGAACTGACTATAATAACTAACGCCATAGGAAATATCTGGTCTAGTCATGACCGATAGATATATCTGAGTCCACCTATCAATTGTTGGTATGGTATGGAATCAAAATTATTATTACATTTTGACAGATGTCATTTTACATTTATTATTTTACATTTTGAAACTGTTTTCTATCGGTGTGTCAGTAGTTTTGCAATCAGCCATATCAAATTTAACTAACAAATTATCTATGTTTCTCCTTAATCTTTTGATTCAAACTTTTGTGCTTATTCCCTTTTCAATATATTAGACTCTGTGATGTCATTTGAAAATACAAAAAAAAATTATGTCAATGTACAAAGCAATAACAGTTGAAAGCTCTTGATTATGTTTGATAAAAAGATAAGGTTCATTATTAGACTTCTTATACTTTAGGCTATTTAAGACATCTTCTACCTTTTACGAGATGACTGTTTCAATCCATAAATTGCACGTTTCAATGCAATTTAAGGATTCGTACTTTGTTTTCTTGATTTGGTTTTATAAAATCTTCAGGTTGTTTTATGAAAACAATGTCTCAATTGTCATGCACAAGGGCTGTAGTTATACTAAGTGAGAAATTTCTAAACCTACCCTTACACTTAGGACTAATAAAAGTCTATGGGTGGAGTTCCTAACAACAGGCGAAAAGTTTTCATTATAATCCAATTCTTCTCTTTGGTTAAAGCCTCTGGCCACTAGTCTTGCACGATACGTTTTCATATTCCCACTATCGACTTTGATTTGGTACACCCTCTTACACTGCACGAAAGAGCCATCGCTGCAAGGGTCGACCATATCCCAAGTATCATTTATTGCGAATTTTCCACTCCTTCCATCATGGCTTGCTTCCACATATCAGAATCATTGGAATCATTGGACATTGCATCTAAGAAGGTTTCTGATGCTTCATCTGGAATGTTCTTTACCTTTGGAGTTAAATATACAACGTAATCATCAAACGATTTTGGCTTTCTCTGTCGTTCAGATCTTCTTGATTTATTTGAGGGGTTCTGTTCCAGTTTTACTGACTGGTAGTTCTGATTCATAGTCAATATTCTGAGTCTGCATCTCACATTTCCAATGAATCGATGCTATGCTCATTTACGTCCCCCACCTAATCAGCTATCTGATTCTGAATTTCTGCAGATGTGAAGTTTTGAATTTTAGTTTTCAAATCTTTATGTATACACTACATGAGGACACTACAGCCCTGCTTGTAGTGTCCTCATCAATTTCTGGGTTGTAGACTCTATAGCCTCTGATTTGACAGAGAAATTCGAAGCTATGAAGCGCGGATTGAAATCGCAGCAATCTTCACTTACAAAACTCAAAACTGAACAAGAGAAAAAAAAACTGAACTTCAACTCGTGTCAGCTTTCGTGTGGCCCTTGAAATAACAAAACGTGGAAAATCATTCACCGATGGAGAAATGATCAGAGAATGCATAATTGCAGTAGCCGAAAAAATGTGCCCTGAAACGGAAAATTTTTCAAAAACTGTCATTATGCCAGCGAACACTGTGGCTCGAAGGATAGAAAACATTGCTGAAAATATATCCTCTCAACTGTATGACAAAAATCGACATGTTGAGTGGTTTTCTTTGAGCCAACGGATGTATCAGATACTACTCAGGTGTTGATTTATATTCGAGGAGTAGATAAAAGCTATGAAGTGCACGAAGAACTTCTTGATATGTATAGTATGCATGGCACAACTACTGGTACAGATATTTTTAAAGGAGTTGAAATGGCCATTAATCAAAAGAACCTTCGATGGAAAAACTTGAAATGTATTTCAACTGATGGAGGCAAAAACATGAGTGGGAAAGATGAAGGAGTAGTCGCTCTTGTGTCAAAGGCTGTAGAAAATGACGGTGGTTCCAAACTATTAGTCTTATGTTGTATCATTCATAAAAAGTCTTTGTGCGGAAAATGTTTGGATATGTCTGACGTTCTGAAACTAGTCATATCAACTGTTAATTTTATCAGATATTTTGGGCTGAATCGCAACAATTTCGACAATTTATTGTAGAAATTGCAGAAAATGACTTACCTTATCATACCGCCGTACGATGGCTTAGTTGTGGGAAAGTCCTTCAGCGCTTTTTTGAACTTCGAGCAGTGATCAAAATTTTTTTGAATGAAAAGCATCGCCCTCTTACTGAATTACGAAACAACGCATGGCTGTGGAATTTACCATTCTATGTTGATTTGACAAAACATGTGAACGAACTGAATTGGAGATTGTAAGGAGAAAACCAGCATATTCCTGATTTATATACTAATATCAAATCAATCCGGAAGAAATTGATTCTGTTTCAATCACAGCTACGAAGTGAATAATTTTCACATTTTAAAACATGTGAAATATTCAGCCACACTACTGAGACTGAGTTTCCTATCGATTTCGCAATCGAAAGTTTGAGTGCTTTGAAGATGAATTTTGATACTCGTTTCTCGGACTTTGATGCAATTGCGAATCAAATTTAGATTTTTCAGAATCCTTTTGATACTGCCAATGAAACCCTAGCCCCGAAACTTCAAAAGAAATGGTTGATCTACAGTGCATTGATATAATTAAGAACAAACATCGAAATTATTCTTTGTTGGAATTTTATGAAAGTCTTCCACTGACACAATTTGATAATTTGTATAAATTTCTGTTCAATGATTATATGTTCCATTAAATGATGTTTTCTGTTTTTAGTACTGCTTATTTGTGTGAGAAGACCTTCTCCAAAATGAAGTACACAAAAAATATTTACAGATCTAAATTAACTGATGAACATCTTAAATCTCTTTTAATAATTGGTACAAGTAAAATTAGTCCACAACTACGAACTATTGTCAGTGGAAAATCTCAATTACATAAATCTCTTTAGTATTTCATATGTCATTATATTTGTTATAAGTTATGTTTTCATTTAAAATATTTAAAATGTTAGTTGGATTCATTTCAATAATTTGTTAGTTATTATATACTGAAGTTAACTTTCCTGCATATTATACATGTCTTCACTCATTACAGTTCTCTGTTTCTTTATTCAACTTATCACAAAAACAATAACAATAAGCCTACAACAATGTTATGAGTTAGCTCATGACAATATCAATGTGGATGTCATATTGATAATTATTCAACATAAAATTAGAATACTTCAGTAAACTAAATTTAATTTGCTCTAAAAAATATTTGTTCTCTAAAAGGAGTTTTCAAGTATGCTAGCTCTCCGCGGGCCAGACAAAATCCGTCTGCGGGCCGGATGTGGCCCTCGGGTCGTAGTTTGGAGACCCCTGGGTTAGAGGAGTAATAAAAACACTTATTCTTGGTAACTTTCCAAGAAATAACTAACTGATTTTATTCGTTCATGCCACTGTACATTAAACATGAAATGTCAGCGCCATCTCTGAATGGGCTATAAAAAACAAATATATCAAACTATACTTAAATAACAATATTTTATATATTTTATAAAAGAGCAGTTTTTTCGTCGTCGTAAAACGCTTGGATGAAAAACAATGTGGATTTTCTCATGAATAACAAAAAATAACACGACAATAATAATAATAATAATAAGCTTTATTTGCAAATATAGTGCATATTACAAGAACAAAGTCACAAAAACATACACTAGAAACATAAGTAAGGTAAAAATAAAGTCTCTATTCACAATAATTGATGAATTCATTTATATTATATGGCTCAATCCTGAGGAGATATTTATAGATATTAGCTTTATATGTAATGAGATTTTTGTCCCTTCTAATATTGGATGGTAGTTTATTAAAGTACCTACTTTATACATTTATACAAAGGTCCTTGTTCTTTTTCAACCAGCTTGTGCATTGTAATATCCATATACAATGTGCGGGTCTTATATGACGTATTCGTTTTTACTTATGTCCATAAAATTAATAAATGAGGAAAATGTATTAATTCACAAAGGATGACAATTGAACTTATAAAATATAATTACATCAAATTAGCAATGAATGCAGGTTTTAAACATATTTTCACGAAATTATAAATATTTTACTTACTACAATATACTTATACAAAACAGTAAAGGATTTGTTATTTGTTTCATAAAATTTAAATTTTATAATTTAAGTGTACTACACTTGATAATTGATCAGTATCCCGAAATATTTGGTACAATATTGAAGACATATTTTTATAATTATATAAGGTTCACCTACTTGAGATTTGAGTAGTATTCAACTACAGTAATAAACTATAAATTGAGTTGTTGCACCGTTAAAATGTTTAGTCACTGGGTTTGACCAAATACATTTACGGATTTTATATTAAAATCTGAGAAAATATAGTTTAATTTTTGTTTCAATGCTTTGAATATTTTCTCAGTGACAAAATGTTTATACATTTCTAATATTCTTGTCTTTTAAATATTCCGTAGAATATAAATGCAGTTTTTCATATGCTTTCATTTTGTAATTTAGGATAATATAACTAGAAGCTTTCAAAGATTTGAGTATAGATTATTTTACTCTGGAAAAAAATTTTTTCTATCCCAAGAAGAATAAATCGTAACACAATATATTTTTACATATTCAAAACTTTAAGTTCAAATACTCTATCAAAATTATTGATATGAACTTTTATGGAGTAAATGCATGTAGACCAGAAAAAAAAATCTTTGAGAAAATCGGCAGAATATAATTTCTTTTTTTATATATCGTTACAAAGTTTTTCAGCAATTTGAGAAAGAGTATCTAGGAGCTTTTATATATTATAGATATTCGAACGATATACTATTCAATTTTGTTCAACAATTATTTCTGCACCAAGAGAAATAAATTGTAACAACTATATTTTTTCATAAACATTGACAAAAAGTAAAATTTTCTGATCTCATAATGCTTCTAGCCGATATGTAGAACTTTTCTACAACAATTTTCAATCATAATTAATTGTGAAACAATATTGAAAAATTTCAGTGTACAAAATATGAATATTCCTATGCGTTTCAAAGAATAGGGACATTCATTTTGAAATTATAACTCACAGTAATCTTTTATCAATATAATACAGAGACATTTTCGGTTATAAGCTGAACCAGTTACTGATAAACATTCGGCCAATGGTTGAAAATATCACTATTCTAAAATTTAAAAAAAAACATACCGAAGAAGATTGATGAAATTGATGATATTGGGACTTGAAATAAATAAGATATTTCTGCAGAAATTGAGAGTTTAGAAGGAAAAAAATGCAATTTTAAAATTTAAATTGACACTTTTTCCTAAAATGCTTGTCAGTGTCATGGCGTCGCTTGTGACGTCATGTTTGAGTAAACAAAACGTATGTAAACTGAACACTAGGCGCTGCGCTCGTGCAGTAATTTAATTATTCTGTTTTATTAAATATGAATTCGAAAGTGTATAAGTTGTGTGGGGTCATCAGTGAGACAACTTATCCATAAAATCTCCTAATAAGTTATTTGTAAAATAAAACAACACGAAACAAGAAACTTGAACTTGCAAGGCGAGACTGAAAAGCGATATTATCCTGTGCTCACCTTGATTTTTATGAAGATCACTTTGATGTAAGTTTAAACACTGTTTTGTAGATTCTAACATAGAATACCTATAATATTCGGAAATAATATTTTCTACGAGGTCTAAATATAAAAATATAAACAATTGATTTCTTGGAAATATTAAAAACCTCGAATTCTCATTTTATTGATGTAACATTACGTATTTTATTCAAATTTCACTCACCTAATGTCAAAAGATATATCGAATATCTTTTGATGGGATCGGTGTCACAGATCCGAATGAAACCGGGTGTATGCCCACCTAATTTCAATGTCAATCAGATAGAAGAAAACGAACATCTACTTGAAATTCAATATATTCTCAAAAAAAGAAGAATTCATAGAATTCATGACATTCATAGAAGAATTTCAAAAAGATTTAGAAGAAAACAGTACAAAGCAGGTGGAACTTGAAGAGGTATCATGTGGAAGTTCAGGTAGGTACCATTTCAGGTAATTATTTCTGATAGAAATTCCACTCATTAGGAATTTTGCATAACAAATTATGAAATAAATAATACTTATTATATGACAAACCGATATCTTGTGAACAATATTATAAAAGATTGTTAAATGTTTTGCCTATTCAAGGTTCATATTGATGTAGAATTCATTATGATATATTTGTGTTATACACACATAATATTATACTGAAATCTTTGTAGTTTTTTTCTGAATAAGTATTAAATGGTTATATTTCATAAATATTATTTCTTGTCCTTTTCAGCTTCACAAGCATCCATAAACAATATTTCAGAAGAAAATGCACATAAGACAGTGGATAAACCAAATCAAATATACATGAGTATAAATTTCGAAGTATAACGTTCCAAACGAAAACTAATTTGGTAAATCAAATGACATCACCTTTGAAACCTTCTCGACAATCTGTTTCTACATCACCCTTTGAAATGAAGAGTAACGTTACTGCTAAACCATCAATGTCCAACGTACGTAAATTACTAAAGATAGAGGAAGAATCTGATAGTGATATTTCTTATAAACCATCTGTGTCGCATAGAGAATCATCACCATCAGCAATAGAAAAGTACTTCAGGCTGTAGGAAGTTGATTGAAGAAGATAAAAAACAAGATAAATCCAAAATTCTGTAATTTTCGTTGATAAAAATAATGGATAATCCACGTTCTTCCATTGGAGTTCCTGAAATCTGTTTCGACTTAATCTGTTTCGAAGAAAAATTGAGTATTTCCTCTTTTTCAACTATAAACTTTTTAACTATTTTTTTAAACACATATATGTATGTGTTCAAGAAAAATGAGATTGAATAACCCATTCAGAGAGATTGCAGATACTTTTTCAATGAATCCGACATATGCTAGCAAAATATTTCTGAAACGTATACTATTAATAGCTAGGGTAATGCGTGCTTTTATTTTAAAATTAGAAAAGAATTCTACAAAACTGAATGTACCTATGGCTTTCAGGCACTTAATCATATTGTAAGTTGCATTATGGACTGTCCAGAAATACACGTGCGAAAGCCTTCAGAAGCTTTGAATCAATCGCTCTCATGATCAGACTACAAAAAAGCTAATACCATTAAATATCTTGTGTCCTGCACACCTTATGGTGGAGTAAATAATATTTCACCCGGTTTTGGGGGAAGAATAACAGATTTGGTCGAATCTTGTGATTTTATAATGTGTTTGAAACTTGGTGTGTGTGCGATGACCGACAGAGGATTTAAGCATGTAAAACAATATTTACGACAAGAGGGAGTGCAGTTAGTACGGCCTCCAACTGTTACAACTGGGTCTGAATTATCTAAAATGAGGCTAGAGAAATGATCAAAATGTTAGTATGAGAATACATGTGGAGACAGTGATTCAACGCTCACGAGAATTTAATATGTTAAAACCAACTGCATGTGTAAATCATAATTTAATAATAATAAGCATATATTTCCAACAGGTAACTACCCAATTACAGGAAAATACATAATGAATAAATATGATTACTAAAAATATCAATAACAACATAGTTACAATATTATGAAATAATTATAATAATAAAAAACATTATCAAATATAATGATCTAAATCTATAATGTCAATATCTAAATGTTCAATTATAATAATAATATAGAAAACAAATCACTCATTGAAAAGAAATCAAGATACCTCACTGTTAAGATTTAAGTACATATTTACAATAGAAACAAGTGAGTCCCTGTGCAAATCACAGCAGCTTGATATCTGGTTTGCAGTAGCACATACAAAGCTAAGCAGCGATTGCGAGAGAAGATTGGTTCTGTGGCGTTTTGAGTAAAATGTCTGGCTTATTCTAGTACACCTAGGAGGAACGAAGAAATTGAGTTTACCTAGAAGCTCAGGACAGTCGAGATTATCATTGAGCAAATTGAATAAGAATTTCAATGCATTCAAACTTCTCCTGGTGTGGAGGCTTCTAGTGTCAAACCTCGATAGCAGACAAGCGTGATCACAACCCCTATGTGGATATAAAGCATCCTCTCGAAATGCGAGCCATTTCAAGTACTTCCTCTGCAGTGCCTCCAGGCGGTTTATGTGACAGTTATATATTAGTCGCCAAACAAGACAGCCATACTCAAGTTTGCTTCTCACAAGGGCATTAAATAAATGGACCAGTGTGGACGAACTCGAAAACAATCTAGCATTGCGGACGATAAAATCATAAACTTTGCTACATGATAAAATTAATTGATTGATATGAGGTATGAATGAGAATTTTTGATCAAATAATAGGCCGAGATCCTTAACCTCCTGAAGTCGAGTCAGATTAACACCTTCAATGTTGTCATCGAAAGATATCGCATTTCTCTTCCTAGTAAAATTCACCACATTACATTTCATGACATTCAAATGTAAACAATTATTGTTACACCACCTGCTGATATCATTCAGGTCACTTTGTAGCCTCAAACAATCACGCATAGATGACACGCTCTCATAAATTTTAATATCGTCCGCATAAGCTACCTTCATGCAGCTCACCATCTCTAAGAGATCTTTAACAAAAAGGACAAATAGTAGAGGTCCAAGATTGGATCCCTGCGGAACTCCCGAAGTTACCTGAAATTTTCTCGATTTGCAATTCTCTATTTGTACGAATTGACTGCGATTGCTCGAGTAGGACTCCACGAGAAGTGATAAATTATTCGAAAATCCAAAAAGCTTCCTGGTTTTAACTATAAGTAGTTTATGGTTTATTTCATCGAAAACCTTCTGGAAATCTGTATATACAACAGATTTGCCCTGCTCCGTCCAACTCCTCACATATGAACTGAGAAAACTGAGCCAAATTTGTAGAGCAAGATCTCCTAATCATAAACCCATGTTGCTCAATTGCAACACTATTTCTGATCTTAGGATATGCTATTAAAAAGTATAATTTCAAACAATTTAGAGAAATTCGACAATATGAAAATTGGCCTGTAGTTACTAATATGTGATGAGTTTCCCTTCTTGATCACTGGAATAACTTTTGCTTCCTTCCATCTTGTAGGAAAAATGCTGGCCTTCAGAATGCGATCATATATATGCTTTAGCAGCGTGATTAGAGTGTCAATACAGTCTTTCATAATGAAGCTTGGAATCAAATCAGCACCAGCCGTCAATTTGTTATTAAGTTTTCTGGTGGCATTTTTTATCATGTCTTCTGTAATACACTCTATGAGAACAAGAGCGTTTCCAGAATTTTCACCAACAATATCACAATTAGCAGAATCGTCTGAATACACAGAACGGAAGTGATCCGCAAATGCGTTCACAATATCATTTGGCTTGTTATACATAGATTGTTCATGTTGCATGATTCCTGGAATTCTAGTACATCCCTTTCTATCCTGAATAAAGGACCAGAACCTATTAGGATCTTCATTGATGAAGTGCTCTGAAGTAGCAATAGACGCTTTGTAGAGTGAACCAATCTCTGATTTCGCCATGGCTCTGAGCGAACTATAATGTCTGGCGTAAGAAGGACTTTTGAATTTTTTGTAGTTACGATAAGCAACTTCTTTCATACGTATCAGTTTTATGAGTTCATATGTATACCAATGTGGAAATCTCCGAGTCCTGCCTTTCTTGAAAGGAACAGTTGACCTGAAATATCCTCGAGGATTTCATACAGCATATAACAAGCTTCATTTGGATCATCAAGTTCCATAATCTTAAACCAGTCCACGCCACACATCATCGAATACATCGTATTATAATCTGCCTTTCTAAAGTTGAATTGTCTAGGTGAAAAGTTTGCTCCAAAATTATTTTGTTTAAGGGAGAGTCCATCAAAATGCAGGCAGATAGGGGGATGATTGGGATGGATATCAACTAGGCCCGCTGACTCCTCAGGTGTAGATAACCGCAGGTTAGATAGTAACAGGTCCACTATTCTATTATTACAATTGAGAATGTTTTTGGTTTGTCTGAGTTCCATAATTTGAGAGAACGCAGACAGTGTGAAAGCTCTATGATCAGTGGAACTTTAATGAAAGTACTTGATTATGTCATCATCATTGTCTGTGCTTTAATAAACATACAGGACTCAATAATTGAATAAAAGTGTTTTTGTGTTAATGTTGAGTTTTATTTACTGTTTTTTCTAATTATACTGTAGTTTCATATAGTAATGAATATACATCATCTTTCCATGAAGAGACTATATCATTTTGAAAATTTAATATATACTTTTCATCATATAAAACACATAATATTTCTACACTTTTATTTGCATTATGTTCCAATCAGCTACACAAAAGTAGACTTTTTTAAAGCCTATTAGGTACATCAGGAGATGCATCTGCACATAAAATTTAAGTGATGCTTTACCATTGACTATATAATTTTTAAACGTTTTGGCACTGAAATCACACTTAATTTCAATAACACCGTCTCCACCTATCCTATCGGGTGATTCTGCTATCATAGAATGAGTTTTTACAAAGCATTAATCCACACTTCTCAATTTTTTTTCCAGTTTGGCACTTACTGTTTCCTTATAAGGATATTATTAGTTTGAGACGACCTATGAAATTAAAAGCAGAAAATTTTTCTGATTTTATTCAGGTTGTTCGAATCGGAATGAAAGAATAAAATGGGCGAGAAAAACATAGGTATGTCGAAATGATGAAAATATTTCAGATATTTCAATGAAATGTTGCGAAGTAATAAATATCATTGGTTGAAGCAGGTGTTCGTTCTTTCTCAATTATTAATTATCAAATATGAAATATAATAAAAATGTCACGTTATCGAAATGCATTTTATCTAACAAAATACTCAAAATACAATTTTCGATTCATAGGCATTATATAAGTTTATTTATATAATATGTATATGAGAATAATTATAAATATAGTACATTTTGTAATACATTTGGGAAATTGGATAACAAACATGCTTCTTATATGATGTTAAAACAGGTTTACTAGATCAATCGGATGGAGTTTCATTGATTTGTAGATCTTCCTTACATTTCTGCGTATCCATTTTAGATTGTATAAATCTTCGATACGCAAGTAAGTCAATATGTTGTCATGACAAACATAAGGAAGGATCTGAAATATCCTTCTACAAAAAAGGTATCCATATTCTTCAGCTTCCTTTCGAGCCAAACCTTCTTGAAAGTGACGATTTATACGAGTTCCGAAAATTGTATACTGTCCTGACTTAAAATTCCGAAACCATTCAAATATTTCAGAATTTCGCAAATATTTGGCAATAGCGTACGTGGACGATTTTAGAATGACATCCAATGTCAGGTTAGTATTGCCCACTCTAGTTCTCTTCAATCTTGAGAGTTCTTCGTTGCATTCGTCGTTGAATATTCGAAGACTCTCGTTGCTGTGAATTTCGTCAAGAAACTTTTATTCACAGGTTTTCTGCAATTGTTTAAAATTATAGCGAATTTTACCATTTCGATGAATACTTCTGGTTTATTATTTCTATTGGTGTAAGCTAAGTCCATCGCAATCAAATTTTTCTTATTCTTTATGAAGACGTTGGCTTCAGTATGCAAAATAGTAGGGATGAAATCCACAGCTCCATGTTCAACCGCCAAATGAAGCGGTGTGTCGCCATAGTCATTCCGAATATTCACTTTTGCGTTGTATTTCAACAAAGTATGAGTCAATAATTTCGAATTAATAATTCTATTTAAAGGATTCTTCGCCACATAATGAAGGCATGTGTTTCCATTTGCATCAGGTACATTTGGATCTGCTCCCTTTTCCAGGAGGTTTTGCATTAATTGCGGATTTAATACATCATAAAATGCAATATGTACTGCCGTGTTCCCTCTTGCACTTTTCACATTGATATTTTCACCTCGCTTAATTGCATCCATTGATGACTTTATATCTTTAAAATGAGAAGCCCATATTCTATCTATGTAGCGCCCATAACTCTCTAAAATCATTGAAACTTCTTTATCCATGTTGTTCTAGATATTATTTTCTAGCTGGAAACAAAAAAAAGAATTAGCGAATTGCTTCGATTTCTATGAGAATTATATTTTATTTGAGTCAACAATGTAACAACCCTTGGAAAAAGAAAACTGAAGAATGAAAAAATATTTGAATTTATATTTTAAATATTTTATTTAAAAAATAAAAGAATTTAAAACTTGTTTCACAGAAAAATCTACGTGGTCATTACAAATAGGTAAATTCTTCTTTTTCGCTATCGAAATTTTCAAGAGTTCAAGGGTATTCAATCTTTTGCCCTTACTACCTGAGTGTACCATTTTGGTCTTCCTGGGATCCAACAAAAGATTATTTTTACTGCAGTGTTCAGAAAAACCCGTATTAGGTTTATTCAACAGTATTGATATTGATCAGAATGTTCATCGATTCTTTTTTGTAGAGAACGTCCAGTTTGACCTATGTAAAAGCTATCACATTCACTGCAAAATGACTTGACTTATTTCCGAGAAATGGCGTTTATAAAATATTTTCATATTGAGTTAACCACTCGAAACATATGTTGAGTGTTTATTATATTCAGTGAAATTTGAGTCAAGTGTGTTGGTTTTAATTTAATAGTTTTTAATAATTTTGAATTAAATTTTGATTACTCAATAATAACATTTTATTCAGGTTACAGAAAAAGGCAATTCGAATAATGGCAGGCGTTGGTTACTTGGATTCATGCAGACCATTATTTATAAAATATGGAATTACGCCTTTGCCTACATTGTGGATATATAACGTTCTTCTAGAAATACATAAGGATGCAGATACACTGATAAAACAGTCTGATCTACATAATTATAATACAAGAGGCGCAAATAATATCCGAACAAATAAGTATCGTCTAAATAAGTCGAAAAAAAACTCGATAGATTATAATTTATACAATGTCTTACCTTCCCACTTCAAAGAGCTCTCTCTCAATAAATTCAAAATAAACATCAAGAAATAGCTTCTGGGATTTTGCTTTTATTCTGTCAGCGAGTATTCGCAGCACTTCAAGGCAAAGTCATTAATATGAACATGCTCACCACATTCTTTTATGTGTTAATTTTTATTATTTTGTGCATTATACGAAGTTTTTTTTTCAGTCTTATGGATAATTAATCACTTAGTTTACGAAGTCTACACTTATTAGACTTCAATCATTAGTTTCATCTTGGTTTAATTTTTTTTATATTCGTCTAATATTTTTGTATTATTATCTAATGTATGTTCATCAAACTGATGAACATACATTAATATGTAGGATGCAGGAGTTTGACAATGATTCGTCAAACTCCTACAGTGAGAAATACATATTTAAATTCACAATAAATCAGTCCGATGCTATACACTTTTTATTTTCATTTTTTGGAATGTGTTGATTAATTGATAATGGAACATTTTCCTGTCCTTCCCTCACGTTTTGATGTATGTATTTGTTTTTTTTTTCTAGGGGTTTGCTTATTATCTACTGTTATCTGCTTTACAATCTTGTGTACAAATTTTTTAATAACTGCTAAAATAAAATTTTATGCGATTTAATGAAATCGATAATTTCTTATTTGTATCGGAACGATAAGATTTGATAAATTTCTACAAGGCGTATATAAATCACCATTTCTAGCTCAAATTGAAATATACGCAAAATATACTTTTCTTACAATTCTCAACATAGGTTTATCAAGTATTTTACCTATCATTTTGCTACATTTGACATGAGCCTTACTGTTCTTCTGTAAAATGATTCAGTTTTATGTTCAACTTCAATTGGTTCGATCATAATTTCAGAATGTAGAGAAAACAAAATTTTTTTGAATAAATATCGATAATATCAATTGAAATCGATATTTCATTTTTTCTCATTTCCATAATATTAATGAATAAGATAAATGAATTTAATTGCACGGAAGATAGCATTTGGACCTATAAAATGTATTGAAATCAAATTGACAATAAAGAGAGGTAAAGAGATTTATTAATGAAATAATGTATTTCATGCTAACTCAAAAAATTTAGAGCGGGATATACCTACGGAGGGAATATGTTACCAGCTAGGGATTGCAATAATTGCAAGAAATTGAATGGTTTACTTTGTCATTACCATTTGAGACAACGAAAGTTTATATAGTATATTATACATAATAAAAATTATTAAGAATTAAAATGATAAAATTAAATTTAAATTAATTAAAATTAATAAGAATTTAAGTGACAAAAAAGTAATATTTTAAATTTCTCAATATTTCTAATTGTAATGAAAAACTGATAATTTCTCACACAAAAATTTTCAATGATCATTGACTATGAAACAATATTAATGATTATAAAAAATTTCAGTGTACAAAATATAAATTTCTATGAGCGTTTGAAGAAAACAGATTCATATCGATATTCACATTCATATTAAAATTCACAGTAATTATTTATACAGATATTATTGGGATCTTTTCAAAATTTTTTTGAAAGACAGTTTTTGAAAATATAACTATTCCGAAACTAAAGAAAAAATATCGTACCTAAGGATTCTGATGAAATTGATGATATTGTTGAACTCTTGACGATTTTCAATGCACTCCACTCGAAATAATTTTTCTCACACAACAAACCGTTCAAACTTGTGATGCCATTCTTGTCTTGATGTATGTATGTAAGGATATGCTTTTACAGGTATTTATAGTGCCAATATTATAAAACCAAAGAACGCAAGATCCCAATCCCCTCTCCAATCATTGTGAATTTTCTTCTTTTATCTTTATTCATTTCTTCTTTTTCCTTACATGTATATAATTATTTCTTCATAAAAAAAATTTAATATTAAATAACCAAATGATCAGACTCACATTGAGTTTTATCCCTATTAAGGAAATTGAAGATATATCCGTAGAGAAGACTGCGCAGGCATTTTACGCTATCAAAAATTGAAAAATTTGGATATATACTCTTTCTGACAGTTATTGCAATTTATGGAAATATTATTGCTCTGGATCAGTCATAATGGGTTCAATATATTATACATTTTAGTATATATATATATATATATATATATATATATATATATATATATATATATATATATATATATATATATATATATATATATATATAAGGAATGACGATTACGTAGTGTAGTGCATTGCTCAGTGCATTATTATATACTACGGATTCATAGATAATATGACTACCATCAAACGGTAGATCATAGATATGGAGATATCTCTCCATATATATGAGCACCTTGTATTTAATTTATGCTTAAGCTTTGTGAATCATTCTGACATTCTGATAGATATAGAAAACCTCGTGAATAATAACTTTGAATGTTGTTTCTTTGTTATTTACAGTTAAAGTAAACTTTTAGATTACGTGTTATTTTATATTGTTAATGAAATATCTTTGTTATTCACACGCAAACACTTCTTGTATTATTTAACCTACAAAAGTAAACATCATCATCAGATTGGTTCCAGATTTCGATTAGTACACACGTGTCTTTTCCTTATCTCTTTCGCCATACGCGTTTCTTGAGTTATTATATTATACTTGTATTTCTATTTCTTTTGTTGCAATAAAATTAAGATGAACTCGAGTGCAGAGCCTTCCGACAAAGGGGGTGGTCTAACATCCAAAGTGATCAGGGAAGCCCTCAATACATTACTGGAAAAGGATTTCGACAATATGCGTACGTTAAATTTTCCGCTTAATGCCTCGTCAGTAAATTCTCAAAGTACTCCCTCGGTGAGTTCGGCTAATCAAAGAACTTCTGTGGCAAAAAGTATCAGTACAAATCCGTCGGTGCCCAAAAAAAAATTCTATTTCTAAGAATATTTTCCAATTGCCTTCAAGTAATTCATTACGAGAAAGAATCTCGGCAAGATACGATTTAACAGATGTCGGTCCATTTATTTTTTATGTAGAGAGTAAAAATAGGAGTATAGGAAATTTGCATGCCATGTCAATCGGAAAGATGATATATAGAAGTGATAATTCTATATCTAATCTAGTGTTAATTCTGTGGAGAAAAATGGTAAAAATCGCATTAAAATCTCATTTAGATCCTATTTAGGTGCGAATAAATTCTTAATGTCAAAATTTTTGATAGATAATAATTTAGAAGCATATATTCCCAGTTTTCTCATAAGTAGACAGGGTGTCATAAGATCCGTTGATTGAGATATAACGGACGAAGAATTAAAAACCCATATTGAACCTCTAACAGGCAGTGTTTTTAAAATTATAGAAGTAAAGAGACTAACAAAGAAAATATTTAAAGACGATGGTTCTCTCGATTTTGTTCCAACAACAAGTATCCTCATAACGTTCAAGGGTCAATCATTACCGGACAGGATAGTAATTTTCAGTTGTGTTCGCGAAGATTTTCCCTATGTCCAAAGAGTCGTTCAATGCAAGAAATGTATCACATTTGGACATGTAGGCAATTTATGTAGAAGCAATCCTAGGTACGTCAAATGTGGTGGACTCCACATTTTGTACAAATGTGAATCAGATACCCCTGTTTGTGTTAATTGTGAAGGAAACCATTTATCCATCAACAGTAAAAGTTGAAACACAGCGAAAAATAAAACAAAAATGGCAGTGAATAATATGGCATATAGGGAAGATGTTGAGTCTATTCAGAATAGTTTTTCTATTACAACGGCCTCAACAGTGTGGCCTGTAATTGCAAATACTTCCCCTCCAAAGAATGATAAACATTTCCCTCCTTTAAAAATTCAAGAGAGAAGACAGCCGGTTGACTTTTCGGCTTCAGAACTCAAACGTAAACATTTAGAAATTATAAAACCTTCCCCCTGTACCGGAGAAAATGGAGGATGCCTCAAAAAGAAAATTATTGTTTCTTCTTATTGCCCTCAAACTGAAAGTTCAGACGTTAGTTCGCTAATAAACATAATATTTCACGTAGTCAAAAATATCTTAAAAGATTTCAGTGGTTCAGATCTTACAAATTTTTAAAATGGTTCAAACGTAAATTTTATAGAAAATAAAATCAGAGAACTTCTCAATGGATCGTAAAATAAAAATACTTTAATGGAATTCTCGATCGATTATGGCAAATAAAGGTAATTTGGAAATTTTCATTCCTCGAAATAATGTAGATATTTGTTTAGTCAGCGAAACATAGTTATCTCCTCAATGCAATTATAATTAACAAGGTTTAAATATATTTCGAAACTACAGGATAGACGGTTATGGAGGAGTAGCAGTCTTCATTAAAGAATACATTGCCTTCGAATACGTCGATTTTCCTCCTCTCAGGGGCGTAGAAGGTATAGCAGTAGCCGTGAAGCTAAAAAATGGACGGAAACTGTCTCTATATTCGATTTATATGCCTCCCGATTTAAATGTTGTAGAGGATGAATTGAATGTATTTTTCGACTCTTTACAGGACATTTCGGTGGTTGGAGGTGACTTCAATCTTGACCATTCGGCTTGGGGGTCCCCTTGGGACAGCCCACTAGGAACTAAATTTTTTTCTGCAATGGAGAAATATGATTTATTTTTAATGAATGATGGATCCGCAACTAGATTAACGCCTCCTTCTCAGAGAAAATCAGCGGTGGATCTCACTTTTGGATCTAGATCATTATTTACTCTTTCTAATTGGTTTGTCCTCAAGGACACGTTGGGATCTGATCATTTTGCTATAATATTGGACTTACATCTAGGACTTATTGAAGAAGTATCTAGAAATTCGTTGAGATTATTCAACACAAAGAAGGCCGATTGACAGAAGTTTTTCGATTTTATGCAAAATTACTCATTTTTATTTTCTAGTGGAAACAAAGTTTGGAAATATGAACTTTTCAGAGACAGAATGATTATGGTCTGCAAGGAAAGTATCCCACTATATTCCTCTGAGTTTGTCTCCAAATTCAACAAGAATTGGTGGAATGCAGATTGTGAGTTAGCAGTGAAGAATAAAAAAATTGCGTATCGTTTATATTCACTACAATTCAAATACGTCTCCTGGGTTTGACAATATTCAATACATCATGCTATTCAACGTACCTAGTAGTGCAAAATGTATACTATTACATATTTTCAACGAAATTTTGCGTACTGGAAATATTCCAGATGATTGGAGAACTTATATCGTCATTCCAATTCTGAAACCAAACAAAAATCTAACATCTCCCGATTCTTACAGACCCATATCCCTGGGATCTTGTGTTCTCAAAACATTCGAAAGAATTCTAGAGTGTCGCCTTGAGTGGTGGCTGGAATATAATGAATTATTTCCTAGAATTCAGTTCGGTTTCGGCGACGGTCACAGTACTAATGACTATCAGTAATTTGGTTACCGATGTATATACAACATTCTCCGAGAATAACATATTGATGGCATTTTTTGCAGATATAGTAGGTGCATATGATAACATCTCTCTGGACAACCGACTATCTGCTACAATACGCCGAGAAATTAACCGTTTCAAAGAAGAAAAGTGGTCAGACATAACGTCTACGCTAGACTTCCGGAACGGTAAAGAGTATTGGCGTAAGTTCCGCATGCTCACTTGTTCTAGATCTAGGAAAATCACGCATATAATGTCCCCTGACGGTCACATCACATCTGACCCACAGGAGAAAGCTGATATTTTCAAACAGCATCTCCAAAATATCTTTCAAATTCCCCAAAATCCTAGATTTAACGTGCAGCTGTTCAATTCCCTAGAACGGCACCTAGATATTCTAAAAAATATAGCGGTTGTGACTGAATTGAATGGCAATAACATTTTCAACACCCCTATTGATACTGAATTGGTTTCCGAAGTTATCAAACGCGGTAAGAATACGGCACCAGGCAAAGATGGCCTCTCGCGTTCCGTATTCCGTCACCTACCGCCGAACGCCATTGAATTCATTAAAACTATCTATAATCGCTGTTTAGAGTTGTGTTACTTTCCTTCTCTATGGAAAGAAGCTACGACAATAATGATCCCGAAACCAAATAAAGATTCTACCTCTCCAGATAACTACAGGCCTATATCCTTGCTTAATGTAATGGGAAAGATATTTGAGAAAATATTACACGATCGTCTCAGAGACTTTGCCGAGTCTCGAAACATTATTTCGACTTTTCAGCACGGTTTCAGAACCCATCATTCCACTTATGATCCCCTATTCAGACTCCACACTAATATTACAAACTCCTTGAACTCTGGCGAATGTGTCATAGGTGTATTCTTGGATGTACAGCGTGCTTTTGATCAGGTTTGGCAAGCCGGACTTGTTCAGAAGCTGCTGAATATAGGATTGCCTATACACTTCGTCAAAATTATCATGTCATACTTAATAGATCGTAAAATTCGTGTAAAAGTTAATAACGCACTTTCCGAACCGTTTATTCCCCGTGCTGGCATTCCCCAAGGTTCCGCAATAGCTCCATTATTATATTTAATATACACTTATGATATCCCCCAACCGGACAATATACTCTCACATATTTCACTTTTTGCAGATGACACGGCGATCTGGACCACTGGAAGGACGTCGGCGAATTGCAGCCGCAATATGCAGAGACAACTAGATGTCTTCAGTACGTGGGCGAGCAACTGGAGAATTACACCCAATCCCTCTAAAACACAATCTATCTTATTTTCGCACTATAATTATTCACGGTCCCCTAAATTCAGAAGTAATGATGTTCACCTGACGCTCTGGGGTGAAAACCTCAGACTTCAGGACGAAATCACTTACTTGGGTGTAACTTTCTCGAAACACAATTCTTGGAAAATCGACCTGGAGAAAACTCTGAAAAAAGTTCGCAATAGAGCTAACCTTCTTTACGCTCTTAAAGGCAGAATACGGGGATGCAATCCCTATACTCTGCTGAATACTTACAAGACTTTCCTTCGTCCTGTAATTTCGTATAGATGTTTGCTTTATGCGACTCTCCAAAAAAGATTCGTCAAACAAATTGAAAGCTGCGAAAGAGCGATCTGTCGCAGCATATTCCGTCTCCCCTATCGATACCCTTCTCGGCTCATACGTGAGCACACAAATATGCCCCCAATCTTCGAACATATGAAGAAATTGCAAGCTCGTTATGCCCAACGTACTATTCAAGGACCAAATCTGGTTGCCCAAGCGACGCTGATGGCCCCATGGTACACACGCCGAGGTGCACTCTGCAGAAAACCTAGAAACAAATTTCCGTTCCCGCCAGCACGTATTCTACAGACTTTACAGGAGCCAACAAACGAAGTTCTCGACCACCTTGAGAACATACCTCTTCGTATCCGCTAGCGTGCGTGATTAGTGGCGCAGTGCGCGATAATGTGCGGTGTGCTAAAAGTCAACTGTGCGTGGGTGGATAAACGTGAAACATAAACTACAAATTTGTTTAAATCCGTTTAAATCTGTTCATTTTTCACCTTTCATTGATTCCATAATAATCTATGTTATTACTCATTTTTTACTATTACTATAATTCTCAATGTTAATCAACATACAACAATGTCTTATTATATAACATATTATACAACATCTTACGTGGGTAAAGTTTTCTGTGGTTTCCTTTACCATTAAATGTTCGACGAATTGAAAATCGGACATTTAACCAAATGGCACGTAATGAATAAGTCGGCCACAGACGCAAAACAATTGTATTCTATACAAATACCTGTTTTTTTTTTTTTTTTTTCTTTTTACATACTATGTCATATATCTGGGGTTGAGGAAGGTCGCGAGACCTTAAAACTTCCCACCATTATCTTTTGTAAATTTCATGAAATGTAAAAATATCAATTAAGTACAATAAACGTTTTTGATTTGATTTGATTTGATCTCTCTGGATACCTTGAATCATGAATTAATTGAAATAGGTATGAATCGAGGGCAGCAAATAGCCCTCGATTTGCTGCCCTCATATTCAATCTTTTTTCTAATAGAAAACTTTTTCTCAAAATGGGTCATACTTTGGTTGGACCTCGATATACTAGTATTGGTCTACCTCAAGGAGGAATGCTATCTCCATTACTTTTTATCATTTATTACCATCGCTTAGAAAAATCTTTCAGTAACCCAAACATTAGAATCTTGTTGCCTTTCATTCATAGATTGACACAGAGGTTGACCTATACTCTTGGATATATATATATATATATATATATATATATATATATATATATATATATATATATATATATATATATATATATACTAGCTATGATACCCGGCTTCGCTCGGGAGTTGATATGAGGCTACGTGGTAGTTGGGAGTTGAAATAAAAAAAATAAACTATGACGTAAAAAGTAAAAAAAAGTTTATTGAAAACGTTTTCTCATTATTTACACTACTTGTTTATAAACAACATTTTTCATTTTATTTTTTATTTTCCGGAGTATATATATATAAATTCTTCGGATTTCCTACTCTTGAGCAAGCTACATATAGCTGACCGTGAGAGAAGCAGGATTCTTTGAGGTTAATGCCACAATATTTTAAAGTTTGTCCTTGCGCTTTGTTAATTGTAAAACTAAAGGCTAATTTGATCGGAAACTGCAGTCTTTTAAATTGAAATGGCAATTCAGAAGAGATCAGAGGTATTCTAGGTATAAATACTGTCTGTCCTTTGGTCTTTCCAGAAATAAGTTCAGCTTCAATGATATTATTCGATAGCTGTTTTACGATCATCCTCGTTCCATTACATAATTTTGGGGAGTTGAGATTTCTTAGTAGTATGATTGGAGTTCCAATTTTCAGACGAAGGCAGTGTAATGGCATTCCTGGTACTTGTAAAGAGTTTAGAAATTCAGTGGGGAAGTTGACACTTTCTTCAATGGATACCATCGTGTCGATCGATTTATATATTTTCTCTTCACCAGGTATTTTCTTTAGAATATTAAAATTGATATCGTTAACAATATTATTTTTAGTGGCCAAAATTGCTCTTTGAAATAACCACTCTGCATTAGTATAGTTCTGATTAATATTTGGATAAATTTTGTCGATTAGTTCATCTTCAGTAGTTGCTATATTACAGAAATCACTATTGAGTTCAATGAGGCCGGTCGTTTGGTCAGTAGGATATGTACCTTTGCCGATTTGTAAAAGTATTTTAGCAAATTGTGCTGTCGTTTCGTCTCTTGATAATTCAACTCTCATGTTTTTTGTTAATTGCAGTATTTGTACTTGTGGCCAGAGATGTGATTTTTTCAAGCATGCATTGATCTCGTCTGCTGGTGTTGACTTGGGAATAACTGGAAGTGTTTGTCGAAAATCTCCTGAGAGTATGAGTAGAGCTCCTCCCATTATTTCAGAGTTTTTTCGCAATTCTTGTAATGTTCTGTCCATAGCTTCTATAGATTTTTTATGGGCCATGGTGCATTCATCCCAGATGATAATTTTAGCTTGTTTTAGAATTTGACCACGTCCAGATTTTCCTGAGATTTTACATACCGGGAATTGTTGTTCGGCTATATTCAATGGTAGTTGTAAGGCAGAATGGGCAGTTCGTCGTCCTCCTTCCATAAGTGTGGCTGCAATGCCAGATGACGCTAGGGCCAGTGCGATGTGTTTTTTAGCACGTATTTCCGCCAGTATTAGATTTATGAGAAACGTTTTACCAGTGCCTCCTGGTGCGTCCAAGTAAATAATTCCACCAATATTGTTATTTATCCGACTCATTATAACGTCGTAAACTTTTTTTGATTGTCATTGAGAAGTGGTTTGTTGTGAGCAATGTATTCAAGTAGTTCATTGATGTTGTAACTTTTTTCTTTCATAATTTCGTAGTTTAGCACACTAAAAGCATTTCTTTGTGGTGCTGGCATTCCAAGTTCTACTAAGGTTTGATTATTTATTGCTAAACATTTATCTTCTAAGCGAATGAGTGTTTCATTGAAGATCTCGTCATTGAATTCTATAGTTAGTTCAGGATTAGCTTGTCGGACTTGGTACATTATATCATCACTCATACTCCTTTTGAAAGAGTCCCATAGCTGTTTTGGGTTTGATGGGTTACATGTTGTTAATATTATAGCGAATAACTCTCGAATTTGTTCAGCTGAAGCTGTGAGTGTGGCTTCTTGTAGTGTTAATTCCCAGTGGTTGTCGTTTTCCAATAATCCTAAGCGTTGACATGCTTCTCTGTAAGTCTGGCATAGGTAGCCATTAATGGTTCTGAGATCTGTAAAACTTGTTGGTCCCCGTATTTCGTGTAACAACATTCGGAGATAGAAACATTCGGCATTGTTTGGATGTACAGTGAATACTCGACCTATTGCGTTACTTTTTATGATTTCTGGATGATCCTCGTCTGGCATTCCTTGTTTTCGACGTTGAAAAATTTTCCTTGTTTTGTCCCACGTATAATAAATAGGGACGTCGCCATACAATAACTTCCTGGCGAATGGATCTGTTTGACACAGTTGGAAGAAAGCTGTTAATGTTGTGTTCTGAGGTGGTTCGCTTGCAATTTTTCTAGCCGAGTCTTTTGTGAAGTAAACTCTCTGTCCATTCTCCAAATGTACTGCTAGATGTTGCACAGCTGGTTCGCGTTCATGTATGGGAAAACTAAAAATCCTCCACGCTGCTTCGTTACTGTTGATATATCTTCCCATTTGGTACATGAGGATCTCATCGTTTTTGTTATTTTGTTCGCTATTTTGGACTATTTGAAATACTGCCATATCACTACCTTTGTTTACGTACTTACATATATATTTAATAGATTTTACTGAATTGCAGTATTCAACGTTTATATGTGCTTGGAACATTTTGGAAAGTAGTGGATTATACGGTACTACCCATTGATTATCTATTTCCAGTTCGTCTCTGCCTTGTATTCGTATTTTTGCTGTGAAGCCACCGTTTTTCGGTGATCGTCTTCTATATTTGGGATAGCCGTCATCTTCAGTTTTGGTATCGTCCACGTATGGTTTTGGATATTTTTTCGTACATTTTCCATCACTCATGCATGGCGCATTGAAATTTAATGATCCACATGGTCCGTGAATCATGTTTTTCACTACTATGTTGTAAAGCTCCGGATCTTTTTGTGGATCAGGAAATTCAGCTCGGATGATTTTGTCGATATCCGTGGGATAAATTTTATCGTGTAGCCATATGAGATTGTGTGAGTGAGGTAATCCTCGTTTTTGCCACTCAATTGTATACAGCCAGGAAATAACAGTTCCAAATATGTGATATTTTGTGATGACTTCAATAAATCGTATTTGTTTTTGTCGAAAAACTCGGGCTATTATATCGTGTCGATCTATGGAGGTTTGTCCGTATTTTAGTTGTTCTTTGATCTCTGGCCATGATGAATTGCATGTAAATGTTATAAAGAGATCAGGTCGTCCATATTTTCTTACGTAGGTCATGGCATCTTGTGTATATTCGTGCATATGTCTTGGACTTCCTATGTATGATGAGGGTAAGATTACCATTGTTCCAATATCGTCAATATTGCCGTCATTCATGATCGCGTCTCGAAGGTGGATGTATTCTTCTGTGCGTAGTTTTTTCTGATTCATTCTTATGTAAAGCATCCGTTCTGCTTCTATTTTTGCGTACATATCTACCAGGAATTGTTGGAATAAACGGCGAGTGTTGAGTATGTGATTATATGTTTCATTGTCTCTGATCATTAAGCGGTAAGCATAGAACTCCTTAGAAGTGACTTTTTTGTTTGTTTCTATGCCTGTTTCAGGATTAATTTGTTTCATATTGAAATGGTATCCGTCCTCTCCGTGCAGAAATATTAACGGATATTGAAGAGCATCATATGAACGGTGTGTCTCTGCAATGCGTTGTAGTCCTTTTCTTCTTCGATGTACAATTATGTCACGGCTTGTATTTTCGTTGTCCACAATTACAACGGCGACTTCATCTACCTGAGGTGCATTAAATCTGCGTTCGTGTTCTCCACGTGGTCTTTTATCGGCTCGAATTACAATTTTATAGTCATCAGAAATCATGCGGTCTAATGTTGTTTTGAATATATAAATCAGTTGATTATACTTATGTAGGATCCTCTGTACATCTTGGATTATTTCACGTCTCAGTCCATTAAAATTTGTGCATCGTTGATCAATTTCTTGTTCTTCATTTCCGATGAAATATACTTGTAGAAATTTATGGTCTTCGTTAGGCATTGGCAGTAACGATCCTATTTTGTGATAAATTTGCCCTTGAATTGAAAATACATATTCAAATTCATTTCTATTAGTGTTAGTCGAAGTAGCACCGAAAGAAGTCATTTGAAAGCAGGAGTTATATGATCTTATATTTTGGAGAAAGTGTTTTGATTCTAGTGTTTCCCCGAGCATGTAATGCAGAAATTCCTGCGGAGGTGCTTCAATTGGTGGTAATCGAATTTTTCCATTCATGCAACAGAGACCTGGTGTTTCTTTAATTTTTTTGCGTGGCAAAACTGGCAAATGTTATTCATTTTTCCAATAACAACGTATTTATGATTGTAATATTTTTTCGTCGGTTCGTAGTGGAATGCTTCCTTTGTTAGATTGTCTTTTAAAATTCTCGACTCTTCAGTACTTTTATTTGCTGTTCTTTCTTCGCTTCTTCTGCTTCTCAGGTTACTCATTCTGGCCCGTTGATTCTGTAAACGTGCTTCGTGCTCTTCTTCCGTTTCATTTCTTCGAGATTCTTTTTGTTTCCGCCGTTTCGCTGCAGAACTGGCCAAATCTCCTCCTCTCTTACGTCTGGGCATTGTATTCTATAAAAAATAAATTAAATAAACATTTTATAGATAATTATTTTGTAACGGAAACGTGGGGTACGTTGAGACAAAAAAAAATATTTTTAACCTTCAAGCGGTCGAGCGATATTTTGTTTACGGCCAAAAGTATATAGAAGTCATCAATTCGCCGCCGCGCGACTGTTTGAAGGTTAAGAAAATCACAATTTAAAGTAAAAAAACCATTAGAATTAATTAAACACTATTAAAAATACTCACATTTGAAATTTCACGATAAAAACCCACAGACAACTTTCTTCTATTTCGTTTCAAAATCGAGAGTTAATTAAACACACTATTAAAAATACTCACACGTGATACTTCTAAATAAAGGCTCACAGATAACTTCTTTTCTTTTCGTTTTGAAATCGCTCGTTTCGCTGTTCAAATCAAACTAACTCTGGTGAGCGACACCGGGCTCTTATATATTCAGAGAGCTAGGCTCTAGAATATTCGAGAAAATTTGAAAATATTTTCTCTCTCACACCTTCTAGAGTATTCTGGTCATTATCGTCCGCCATAATAATAGGTTCTGTAGCGGTAGCATTTGTAGTGAAGGCGCGAAATTTAAAAACCTAAATTTTTAAATGTTTTGAAAACTAATTTGGATAACTAAAATTATGTCGCTTTAACTCCAAAATATAAGTTAACTAATGACGTATAAATACACAAAATTTAATAACTTTATTATAGCAACAAATTAAATTTAAGACTTTATTGAAATTGGAATTTTAGATTTTGTGTCACTACTACACATGCTACAATTGCTCGCAACGCTTTTGGAAATGCAACCCAAACAATCGTTGTCCTGAATGAAGTTCAAATATTCGATAACAGATGGCGCCATTACACTTAATTTCTAAAGTTGTAAGGTTGGAAAGTACCTTAATTAAAACGGGAACTGAAGTTCAAATATTCGATAACAGATGGCGCCACTACACTTTGTCCAAAGGTTGGAAAGTTCCTTAATTAAAACGGGAACTTTCTAACTTCTGTAGCGGTAGCGTATGTAGTAAAGGCGCGAAATTTAAAAACCTAAATTTTTAAATATTTTGAGAACTGATTTGGATAACTAAAATCATGTCGCTTTAACTCCAAAATATACGTTGAATAATGACGTATAAATACACAAAATTTAATAGTTTTATTATAGTAAAATGAAATTTAAGATTTTATTGAAATTGGAATTTTAAATTTCGCGCCATTACTACACATGCTGCAATGGCTCACAACTATGGAGACTATACACTATGAGACTATAGAGTGTATAGTCTCCATAGTTGTCTTGAATGAAGTTCAAATATTCGATGGCGCTACTGCACTTCCAAGTTGAAGGGTCGGAAAGTCCCTTTTATCTTTAAAAATATGCCCTTTAGATTAAAACGGGTACTCTCTTGTTCGAGGGAGGATAAAGGGCTACCACACCACATAAGTCCCTCCATCGTGTCGGGACTCCTTTTTAAGTTTTATCGGCACGCACATTTTATCGACTTAGTTTTATTATATATAATGATATATACGCTCGAATATTGTCGTCTTTAAAACGACCAAAAAAAACTGAGAAATAGGATATACTCATTATTCTATTGAATATGGTTGTGAGTAGCACTACAGCTTTCTTTGGTAACTTTTCCCTGCCGTAAGATTTCTCTTTGTTAAGATCTCCGACGTTATAAGATCATATCCTGCTGTTTTCTTATTTTTTCAGTTTTTATATCTCATTGGCCAAATCTTTCTGGGCGAAAGGTTGAATTGGTAGGTTCATCTGACATGCAACATCTAGGAAGGATGTGACAGCCGTCGTTTGGGGTGAAGATATGTGCTAGGTGTGCGACAAATGTGTTGCAATTTTTCTCATCTGAGACAGCTCAGTTCCCATTGTTTTTCTTAACTGGAGACCTTCTTAAAGTCGATCTTTTGAAATTATTGGTACCTTTCCAAATTTTGTGATTATTCTTGTCGTTTATATTCTGAATATATCACTAAAACTCTGAATTTTCACATTGATTAAGGATTATATATTTAAGGATCTCTAGTTATTTGCCATTTTCTTCTTGCGCTACGTTTTTCTTTCACTGGTTCGCGAATTTGAATCGGTAACTGTCTCTATATTCGATTTATATGCCTCCCAATTTAAATGTTGTAGAGGATGAATTGAATGTATTTTCTGACTCTTTACAGGACATTTCGGTAGTTGGAGGTGACTTCAATCTTGACCATTCGGCTTGGGGGTCCCCTTGGGACAGCCCACTGGGAACTAAATTTTTTTCTGCAATGGAGAAATATGATTTATTTTTAATGAATGATGGATCCGCAACTAGATTAACGCCTTATTATTTATTAAGGACACGTTGGGATCTGATCATTTTGCTATAATATTGGACTTACATCTAGGACTTATTGAAGAAGTATCTAGAAATTCGTTGAGATTATTCAACACTAAGAAGGCCGATTGACAGAAGTTTTTCGATTTTATGCAAAATTACTCATTTTTATTTTCTAGTGGAAACAAAGTTTGGAAATATGAACTTTTCAGAGACAGAATGATTATGGCCTGCAAGGAAAGTATCCCACTATATTCCTCTAAGTTTGTCTCCAAATTCAACAAGAATTGGTGGAATGCAGATTGTGAGTTAGCAGTAAAAAATAAAAAAATTGCGTATCGTTTATATTCACTACAATTCAAATACGTCTCCTAGGTTTGACAATATTCAATACATCATGCTATTCAACGTACCCCGTAGTGCAAAATGTATACTATTACATATTTTCAACGAAATTTTGCGTACTGGAAATATTCCAGATGATTGGAGAACTTATATCGTCATTCCAATTCTGAAACCAAACAAAAATCCAACATCTCCTGATTCTTACAGACCCATATCCCTGGGATCTTGTGTTCTCAAAACATTCGAAAGAATTCTAGAGTGTCGCCTTGAGTGGTGGCTGGAATATAACGAATTATTTCCTAGAATTCAGTTCGGTTTCGGCGACGGTCACAGTACTAATGACTGTATCAGTAATTTGGTTACCGATGTATATACAACATTCTCCGAGAATAACATATTGATGGCATTTTTTGCAGATATAATAGGTGTATATGATAACATCTCTCTGGATACCTTGAATCATGAATTAATTGAAATAGGTCTAAGCCCTCGATTTGCTGCCCTCATATTCAATCTTTTTTCTAATAGAAAACTTTTTTTCAAAATGGGTCATACTTTGGTTGGACCTCGATATACCAGTATTGGTTCACCTCAAGGAGGAATGCTATCTCCATTACTTTTTATCATTTATTACCATCGCTTAGAAAAATCTTTCAGTAACCCAAACATTAGAATCTTACAATATGCCGATGATATCGTTTTTTACTCCTCGAATAAAACGATCACCGACTGTTCTGAAGATATTGTGGTAGCTGTACGAGAATTTGAAAAATTTTTATTTCATCATGGACATTCTTTGTGTATACCTGAGACAGTGATGTGTTCTTTTACTAACAATTTGCAGTTCCCAAACCAATTCCAATTCGATAATTGTAGTATTTTGCACAAGTCATCGGTTGAATTTCTCGGAATTTTGTTGGATAAAAAGCTTTCTTGGAAGGAACAAATTAATTCAGTAAAAACTAACGCTGAAAGAGGAATTCAATTACTTCGTTATGTTTGCCGCAATCACTGGGATGCGGATCAGAATATTGCAATCCTCTTTTATAAGAGCTTTATCAGGTCCGTTCTAGATTATGGATGCTTTATTTATGGAAGTCTTCCAAGAGTGTTATAAACAGTCTGGATGTTTTACAGAGAAAATTCCTGAAAATCTGCATTGGGTTGCTAAACAGTACTCCATACTTTATCAAAATTGCTTTCACCTCTTATATGAACATTCGTCTTTTTTTATTTTCGCCTATATCTGTCCAGCTATTTCTCCAGTGTTGCCATATTTCTTTCTTAATGTTAGGCCTGATTTCGTTATAGTGACGCTCAAAAATTGTTATGAAGTTGTGTTTTGTTCTTTCTTTTGCCAGTCTGTCGGCATGTCCATTCCCATGGATGTTGGTGTGACTGGGGATCCAGATAAACGTGATTTCCCATCCTAGATTTTTAATTTCATTAATGCGGTCCCTTGTCAACATAGTGATTTCACCTTTGTTTACGCTGATTTTCCAGTTACTTATTCTTTCTAATGCACTTTGGGAGTCTGTAAATATGATGGATTTTTTTATGTTTTCATCTTTAATGACATTTAGGGCTATCATTATTGCTGCTTCAGACGTGCGTATAGAGAAATTACCTGGAAGATTGCCTGACATCTTGATGTTTCGGTTTGGGCAATATATCCCTAAACCCATATTTCCTCCATTTTGTGGGTCGAAGGCATCGCATACTGTTGTGTATTCATGTATTTAGATCTGATTTCCATGAATTTTGCAGAGTTAGCCATGTTGGTTTTTTCTTAATTACTTTTTGTATATTGTATTTCCTTGTAATGTGTTATTAGGTTTTTCTGGAAGCATCTTGGTATTTTCGTACAGTCAAGTTGTTCTTTGAGATCGTTCATTCTGGAGGAGCATTCCACAACTTCTGGGATATTTTAATTTCGCCACATAGACATATGGTTTCTTTCTTTTGTGAATGTTTCAACAATAGGATTTTTTGCATAGACATTCATGAGTAGGTATTTTGAAGCCAACCATCTTCGTCTTAGTTGTAAAGGCTTAGTCAGAAAAATTCTCCTTTTTCTGAGAGAATTATATTGATAGAAGTAGATTTCATAAAGCCCAGGGCTGTTCGCAAGGCTTGGAACTGTATTTTATCGAGCTTATACAAAGTATTCCGCGCACATCTCTGTAGTAAGTTACAGCCATAGTCTAAGTGTGGTCTTACCAGGCCACAAAATTAACGTATGAAATTAAAGTATTCAGTATCAAAGTATTAACGCAATCATAATTAAAGTATGAATAAAGTGAGGTACTAGATGTGAGCCTCACTATGTTCAACATAAACTTCTTATTACAATAATCCCCTTTAATGCTTTGCTACACATATTATCCACCTGCGTTCTCCATGTGAGTTCACATTACGTTATCATCTATTGTGATGTTTGTGATTTGTGGTGGCTTGACATTTTGAAAATTATAGAAAGAAAATGAGACAGAACTATTAGTGAAACAACTATCGATTTTGATGTATTTTTCATTGGGATGAGATTTTTTTTAGATCAAATTATTTTATACTCCAAGGTACCATATACTCACAGATTTTTGGATGTTCGATGGGTAGAAAATTAGGCCCTATTTTAGCGTTTATTTCTTTGTCTACACTCCTGAGAAGCTGTGTACCACTACTATCGTTACAGTTACCTTTTTTATATCAGTATGTGGACGATCTTATTTTATCACTACCTGACAGTGGAACAGAAGAAATTCTCACAATTTTCAATGCTTTCGAACAACATAGCAACTTCACAGTTGGGGGAGAGAGTAATAACTATGATAGATCTGCTGAAATCATGTTATTTAACATATTTTTAGAAAATGAATGCTGATTTTGTCTGGTGAAATGTTTCCAGCACTCTTCATCGACCGGTTCTTCCAGGTCTGTTCATGACACCACTATTAACGATGATATCCCTCAGGAGAGTAGTTCCATCCGGTTTGTTTCGTTGCCTTTCATTCATGGATTGACACAGAGGTTGACCTATACTCTTAGTGGTGTTCCCAATACAAAAGTGGCCATATATCATCCATTTTCTGTCCGTGACCTGTTGAGCAAGTTGAAATACAAAATACCAACACTAGCATTGTCAGATTGCATTTATCTCATACGGTGCAATGACTTTCAATCGGTTTACATCGGTCAGACGACCCAATATTTAAAAAGGGGGTTAGCTATCCATAGAAGTGATGAAATATTATAACCGCAAAGATGTGCACTTGCAAATCATGCATCTCCTTTAAAGCATAAATTCGATTTTGAAGAACCAAAACTTCTCTCCATTGAATCTAACTACAAGAAAAGAACCTTCAATTATGTGAATTTACTACAATTTATGTAAATTTTATTGCTTTGAATCACTTGTAATGAGTTCAATAAATACACCTATATATATATATATATATATATATATATATATATATATATATATATATATATATATATATATATATATATATATATATATATATATATATATATATATATATATATATATATATATTATATTTTTATATATTGGCCAACATTTCCTCCCTCCATCAGCAAGAGAAGTTTGAAAATCTAAGCTGTTTGGCAGATGTCGTCCGGCCAGCTGAAATATATGAAAAGAATGACAGTATGAGACAACGTAAAACATACGAAGAATCGCCAGCACGAAAAAAAATTGCACGTGAAGATAATCATTTTCCTGATGTATTGTGTAAATATTCATTAAAAAACTTCACAAGAATAACCTCTATAAAAATGAGTGAAACATTAGAAATTATATAAACAATTTATAGTTGCTCAAAAAAAACATTGAAAGTTCGATAATCAGTTAAGGTACAAATCTGAAAAACTTCTCGTTTCCTCAAAAAGTATCAAAATACACTGCTATTGGAAAAATTTGAAAGCTTCCGTTGTTTCATTAGTATTGTTATGTTCGATGCGATAAAATGTGAATCAAACTGAAAATTATCAAAATTCGAGGTTAATATGCCGAAAAATTTTGAAAAGTTTTTTCAACAACACGAATAAGCAGTTGATTTGAAAAATCAGGATATTGTCTTCAAAGTATCTGATCTAGAGAAACATCAAAAATGTTGAACCTAAAGATGTGAGTAAGCGCTAATTTTTATCAATTATAATCTTAGTATTTTAAATAATTTTAGTATTAATTAATAGTAATTACATTTTACATCAATTTTCTTTTATGTTCCTTAAAAAATAAATTAAATAGCTGTACTTACCTTCGTTCTTCAAATCTGAAACTGAATAAATCATCACTTCGCATTAAATTCGTTTATATTTTACGCTTAATTCGCGCTCAATTCCCAGAGTTAATGAGATTAATTTCAACCAAATTCAATGTTGCCATATTGTATGGGACTCAAAATGAATACACTTGTTGAATAGTCATGTATAGAAGTATACATTTCGAGGAGGGCTTTTGCGGCAGATGCTCCAACTAAACGTATACTCTAATTTACATCAGTGTATTTATTTTACTTCCGAAGATTTTAATGAATAATATAGATATCTTTAAAGGCAAAATCAAAGCTTACTCAATATTTTAACAGATGGTGGTAGACGCAAAGAGCTATGCAAGGATATATAGTAATCACAGTAAAATGAATTAGAACGCAAGATTAAGCACATTTGTATTTTGCGTCCGTATACGAACGCATTTTACCACCGGACGCAAAATAAATACAGAAAGAAATATATATGTATATATATATATATATATATATATATATATATATATATATATACATATTTTGAAAGTTTTTAGCAATAACAGGCTTTTTTAATATGTAAAAGTTTTGACAAAGTTGTAATATAACAACGAAACGTCAACAAAAATAAAATTTTTCATATTAAAAAAGCCTGTTATTGCTAAAAACTTTCAAAATAAATATCTTAAACAGGCAATAAATCAATTTCAAGAAATATATATTATATATATTTATATATATATATATATATATATATATATATATATATATATATATATATATATATATATATATATATATATATATATATATATATATATAAAAAATTATATAAATTATATAGATTAGATAGATTATATAAATCTAGAACGCGGCTCATTCCGAGAATCAAGTTATATATATATATATATATATATATATATATATATATATATATATATATATATATATATAAAAGTTGTGTTTTATTTCATAAGATGTTGTTCAGTTTAACCTCTTGAAATGGTGTTACGGCCTGAAACAATTGTCACGTATTTATTCAATATAAATTTTGTGAAACCTAGCCAAGTGTTTTTATTGTATATATTTTATAAATCAGCAGTTTTTTGTCGTCATAAAACGCTTGCAATATTTCGACACATCAATGTGAATTTTCTCATGAATAACAAAAAATAACACGACGATAAATCTATAAATACACTAGCTGACCTAGCGAACTTTGTTCCAACTAAGAGGCAATAAATGAGCAGACTTTAGATTTTATCAATTGTTTATTTGGAAAATTAATGTAAATTCAAAAAGCAAGTATTGTATTTTAATGATTGGCCATGTTTTTTAGTGCATGGATTCAACTCTTTAGTGAAGCATCTTGTGATAGACGTCATTTTTCGTTTTATAATCAGGTGCAAGAACAAATAACGCAGATGATCTTCCGACCGGTGAACATGCCACATATACTCGTAATTGACCATGGGGAACACATAGAATTTCAAGATTCAGACCACAAACTTCTAAGCATTGGTGGTGTGATTTGTCTAATGTCATGTGGAATGCAAGTCGGATTGGAAATTGAAGTCGTTTAAACTCAAATGGCAGGTCGGTCGGTATCATTGCAATGCGAATTTCTTCACCTTCGAATTTTCCATTGAGTATCGTCGCGTAAATCACATTGTTCATCAATTTCCTCAGCATCAAGCGCGTGCTCGGCACATCCGAGGACTTAAAAAATTCAATTGGATAATTGGTGGCTTCATCTTCATTTGTTAAACAGTCAATTGATTTGAAAGAATGCAGTGTACCAATGATATCGTTCTGAATTATGAAGTTTGAGGCATTTACATTTTTATTCTAAGCCGCCAAAATTGCTCGCTTCCTCAACCATTCATTACTTTTGTGGTTAGTAATGATGTTTGGGAATACTTTGTTGATGAGTTCGTCTTTTGATGAGACAAAGTTACAGCAATTCTGAGGCAATAAAATCAATCCGCTCGATTCGTCGACAGGTACTCGACCATTGCCGATAATCAGTAATTGCTCAGAGAAATATTCAGCAGAAGTATTGTTCATCAACTCCAAAATATCTCCAGTAATTGCGTAGATCTTTCAATGTTCGGGGAAGTGCTTCCAATGCACGATTTTTGATGCTAATAAAACTTTGGCAATTGCGGAGTGTTTTGCAATATTACATGTTAGTACTTCAATAGTTTGAACATTTAACGGCAATTTTAATGCTGAATGAGCCGTACGGTATCCTTCTAACACTGTAACGTGGCTGCTATTCCAGAAGAACCAATGTTGGTTCTCGCACTAACAGTGGCTAAAACTCTACTGACATGAGGAATGTCTTACCAGTTCTACCAGTGGCACCCAGGAAATATAAAGCATCATTATCATCATCAATTGCGTTCAGCATTGTATCATAAACTTCTTTGTGTTGGTGATTCAACAGTGGTACATTTGTTTGAACTATTAAATCTAATTCCTGATGATCATATTTAAGTCAACGGGAATGTTCGCGTTCAAATTCTTGATTAAATGCGTCATTCATTTCACGATTTGTCGCTTTCATTCCTAAACTGACTAATAAATTACCGAACATTGGGTAACACATGTCTTCGATCAATATCAAAGCCTGATTATGTATCTACTCATTCATCTGAAGGTCGGGATTTGTTGTACTGGCACGAATTTGATCTAAAATGCCTTCTGACATAATTATCCTTGCTGTGGTATATCCGTTTTGTTGTACCACGTTTTATGTCACGTCCCACGGGAACGCGATAAAAATTATCCCCTGTCCAATTTTCAGCTAAATCAGACGTTCTTGAATTATAAATGTGTAACTAACACGACTTTCCTTTATATATAGAAATATTAATGATAAAATTTGAAAAAATTTTCAATGAACAGCTTCAGAAGTGCCATTGGCCTAAATTTAACAATTAATTGAATATATTTTGAAAGAATATAATGTGTTTTGTTTTCAATACAGTAATTGTTCTTTATATGAATTGAAAATTCGAGTGGTTTATAATTATGCATATATAGTTGGTAATTTAAAGAACTTGTTTTTATACACTACTTCAATACATATGTATTGAATGAAATTTGTGAAAACTTTTGTCATTGAAGTAAAAAAAGTTCGCATTGCCCGGGAACAGAGCCCGACTACCCTCGTGGAAGTGGTGCTTTTTTTTTAACTTAACAAATCTTTATTTATAACATATTTACAATACATATATAATACATTAATTATGCAAAAATTTAACATTATATAACTTAAACTAAATACATAATTCATTTTTCATTACAATCTTAAAATTTTTCACAGTTCCTACTTATTAGTTTTAATGTACATTTACTTCGTTTTTGACAAATATCATCTTGATACATATATGAGGGATCATATATGTGTAGATATGTAGATGTGGAAATATAGCTGGCCATATTTGTAAGTGTTTGAATAAAAACGATTTGTTGAGTTTCAAACGTGAAATCACTAGTTCTTTTACTGCGGATATTCGGTCATTAAGAGAATTGATAGTTGCTCAAGAATACCTTATTCGAGATTTGGTATCTGAGATAAAGGAGCTTAAACAAAGTAAAAACCTTTCAATAGTAAATTCATCTGGTAGTGAGAATTTGCACGGTCAGGATGTAGATAACCGTCCTTGTGACTTACTACCAATTGAACATATGAATTCTGTAGAGAGAGTATCGACGGATGATCCTCATTCTCTTGAATCGACTCAACCGAAAATTATGGTTGACTTAATGAACGTGGAGGCTAAGAACGATACTGCATCTACGTTATTGAAAAAGCAATCTAATTGGGCATTGGTCACATCAAAGAAAAGTACGAAACTCAATAAACCTGTAAAAAAAAAGAATATTGGAGATAACACATCCATGTCAACAGGTAAACAGCAATTGAGATCTGAAAAGCCTCCTCTACCTGTTGTTGGAACAATGAAATCTAGCTCATTGATCACAGTCCATAAAAAGCAGCATGCATTTATTCACGTGTCCAGATTAAGTCCAACAACGAACGCGGATGATCTGAAAACATTTATTGCTTCAAGAATACCTGGCGTTACCTGCGAAAAATTGATCTCTAGGAATCCTGATACCTATTCCTCATTTAAGATAACGTTGCCATTAGAGTCATTAGAACAGGTCATGAACCCAACATTCTGGCCTGAGGGCGCTGCTGTGAGGCGTTTTTTTGTGAAACGCCGCCCGAGAACCATGCAATCTTAGGCTCAGCTACAATATCGAGTTTATCGTGTTTCTATCAGAATGTCAGAGGCCTTAACTTCAAGACACATCAATTTTTCCAATCTATTTGTACATGTGATTATGACATTATTTGTTTAAGTGTAACGTGGTTGCAGGATAGCGTATACAATTCCGAACTATTTACGGACAATTATTGTGTTTATAGATGTGATAGAAATCTTCTACTATGTCAAGCATCTAATGGAGGATGAGTAATATTAGCAGTTGATAGGAAATATCAAACAGAACCTTTAGATCTGTCACAGGTACGGAACTTACTCCCAACCATCGATGTGGTGGGTTGTAAAATATATGTCGACCAGTTTTTAATCTCTGTGTTTGTTATATACATACCTCCCGCCACAAGTAACGACAATTTCGATCTGTTTTTTGATGCTCTGACCTCTATGAGTTTTATAGTCGATACCAATGTTATTTTAATTGGTGATTTCAATTCTCCGCTGTTTGCTGGAGAAAGTTCCACTGATCATAGAGCCCTCACATTGTCTGCGTTCTCTCAAATTATGGAACTCAGAAAAACCAACAACATTCTCAATTGTAATAATAGAATATTGGACCTGTTACTATCTAACCTGCGGTTATCTACACCTGAGGAGTCAGCGGGCCTAGTTGATATCGATCCCAATCATCCCCCTTTCTGCCTGCATTTTGATGGACGCTCCCCTAAACAAAATAATTTTGGAGCAAACTTTTCACCTAGACAATTCAACTTTAGAAAGGCTGATTTTAATACGATGTATTCGATGATGTGTGGTGTGGACTGGTCTAAGATTATGGAAATTGATGATCCAAATGAAGCTTGTAATATGCTGTATGAAATCCTCGAGGTTATATTCAGGTCCACTGTTCCTTTCAAGAAAGGTAGGACTCGGAGATTTCCACATTGGTATACATCTGAACTCATAAAGTTGATACGTATGAAAGAAGTTGCTTATCGTAACTACAAAAAATTCAAGAAACCTTCTTACGGCAGAAATTATAGTTCTCTCAGAGCCATGGTGAAATCAGAGATTGGTTCACTCTACAAAGCGTATATTGCTACTTCAGAGCACTTCATCAATGAAGATCCTAGTAGGTTCTGGTCCTTTATTCAGGATAAAACGGGATGTACTAGAATTCCAGGAATCATGCAACATGAACAATCTGTTTATAACAAGCCGAATGATATTGTGAACGCATTTGCAGATTACTTCAGTTCTGTGTATTCAGATGAAACAATCTCGTTTTCATAGAGTGTATTACAGAAGACATGATAAAAGTAGCCGCCAGAAAACTTAATAACAAGTTGACGACTGGTCCTGATTTGATTCCAAGCTTCATTGTGAAAGACTGTATTGACAGTCTAATCACGCCGCTAAAGCATATATATGATCTCATTCTGAAGACCAGCATTTTTCGTACAAGATGGAAGGTAGCAAAAGTTATTCCGGTGCTCAAGAAGGGAGACTCATCACATATTTGTAATTACAGGCCAATTTCTATATTGTCGAATTTCTCTAAATTGTTTGAAATTATACTTTTTAATAGCATATATCCTAAGATCAGAAATAGTGTTGCAATTGAGCAGCATGGGTTTATGACTAGGAGATCTTGCACTACAAATTTGGCTCAGTTTTCTCAGTTCATATATGAGGAGTTGGACGGAGCAGGGCAGGTTGACGTTGTATATACAGATTTCCAGAAGGCTTTCAATAAGATAAACCATAAACTACTTATAGTTAAAACTAGGAAGCTTTCTGGATTTTCGAATAATTTATCACATCTCGTGGAGTCCTACTTGAGTAATCGCAGTCAATTCGTGCAAATAGAGAATTGCAAATCGAGAAAATTTCGAGTAACTTCAGGGGTGCCGCAGGGATCCAATCTTGGACCCCTACTATTTGTCCTTTTTGTTAACGATCTCTTAGAGATGGTTGACTGCTTGAAGGTAGCTTATGCGGACGATATTAAAATTTATAAGAGCGTGTCATCTATGAATCATTGTTTGAGGCTACAAAGTGACCTGAATGATATCAGCCGCTGGTGTAACAATAATTGTTTACATTTGAATGTCATGAAATGTAATGTGGTGAATTTTACTAGGAAGAGAAATGTGATATCTTTCGATTACAACATTGAAGGTGTTAATCTGACTGTTAAGGATCTTGGTTTAGTATTTGATCTAAAACTCTCATTCATACCTCATATCAATCAATTAATTTTATCATGTAGCAAAGTTTATGGTTTTATCGTCCGCAATGCTAGATTGTTTTCGAGTTCGTCAACACTAGTCCATTTATTTAATGCCCTAGTGTATGTAGTGTATGTAGTGTATAGCTCTTGAGTATGGCTGTCTTGTTTGGCGACCAATATATAATTGTCACACAAACCGCCTGGAGGAACTGCAGAGGAAGTTCTTGAAATGGCTCGCATTTCGAGAGGATGGTTTTATCCACCTAGGGGTTGTGATCACGCTTGTCTGCTATCGAGGTTTGACACTAGAAGCCTTCACACCAGGAGAAGTTTGAATGCATTGAAATTTTTATTCAATTTGCTCAGTGATAATCTCGACTGTCCTGAGCTTCTGGGTAAACTTAATTCCTTCGTTCCTCCTAGGTGTACTGAAATAAGCCAGACATTTTACTCAAAAACCCACAGAACCAATCTTCTCTCGCAATCGCCGCTTAGCTTTGTATGTTCTACTGCAAACCAGATATCAAGCTGCTGTGATTTGCACTGGGACTCACTTGTTTCTATCGTAAATATGTACTTAAATCTTAACAGTGAGGTATCTTGATTTCTTCCAATGGAGTTCTGAGTGATTTGTTTCCTATATTATTATTATAATTGAACATTTAGATATTGACATTTTAGATTTAGATCAATATATTTGATAATGTTTTTCATTATTATAATTATTTCATAATGTTGTATATCTATGTTGTTATTGATATTTTTAGTAACCATATTTATTCATTATGTATTTTCCTGTAATTGGGTAGTTACGTGTTGGAAATATACGCTTATTATTATTAATATTATTATAGATGATCGCTTTGCCTCTAGGTAATTATTTTTATGTTTTATTTGTACATTGTCATTATATTTACATATTTTAATTCTACAATACAGGAAACTATTTGCGAAAACCTGCTTTTGATACTTATGTCGTCTGACGAATTGTTGGCTTCTGTATTCGATTACAATTATATCTAGCAGAGATCACCAAAGGAATGCTTTTCTACGAGATTCAAATACCAGGTATGTGGTAGTGCGTTTTTGGTTCATATTCTCTCGTTGAATATAGGTAAATGTTGATATGGTAATTTGTGTTTCATGTTTTCTGTGTTGTGTGCTCTGAGGTTTGTTATATCTTTAGTCAGCGGATTGTTGTTCAGTTGTGTTTTGTAAAATTTGTTGGCCATGTTATCTATGTATTGTCTGAGCAGTTCTATAATCGCTTCTCGATGCAGTGTATCTATTGGGGAGAATCTGTACATTTTTGTTATAAACCTTAACATTTTATTTTGAAAAACTTGCAAAGGTCTGAGTGTTGCATCACTTACGTTGCACCAGGCTGGTGCAGCGTATGTTATTGTTGGTCTTATTATTGTAGTATATATTAACGTTTTATTATATTTGCTGAGTTCACTATTTTTATTGAGAAGTGAGTATAGGTTTTCAATCTTCTGTCTAATTCTACACCTAGGCATTTCACAGACTGTTTTGTGTTAATAATGACATTATCTATTTTCAGTGGTGTTGATATTTTATTGTTCGTAAATTTTCGAGTAAATATTATTTGTTCGGGTTTGTTGTATTCATTTTTATTTTCCATTCTTCGTAGAATAATTTCAGTTTGTTAGCGTGATATCTTAATAATGAGTTGGCTGCTTCTGCTGAAAATGATTTTGCATAGATTGCTGTATCATCTGCAAATAGCGATATTTTGTGTTATGGAATTGGGGTATGTCGTGAATGAATATATTGAATAATTTTGGTCCTAGTACTGAGCCCTGTGGTACCCCGGCTTTTATACTTCTCGCTGTGGATAGGCAATTGTTTATTTTCACCTTGAACTGTATTTTTATAAGATAAGAGTGTATCAGTTTTATCAGATAATGAGGAAATTTATTATCATCATTTTATATATTAATCCCTCAATCCAAACACGATCGAACGCCTTTTCTATGTCGAACAGGGCTAGTATCGTGTTGCTTTTGTTATTGAAATTTCTTACAATATCATTTACAATTCTAACTATCTTTTGCGAAGTATTATGTTGCGACTTAAATCCAAACTGGAATTCATCTTTAAGTTTAAGTTGTTTCAATGTTCTGTCAATCCGTTTTGAAATTAATTTTTCACATACCTTGCTAAGGATCGGTAAGAGGCTTATTGGTCTATAGCTTTTATGGTCACTTGAAATTTTACCTGGCTTTAGAATGGGGATAACTACCGATGTTTTTCATAATTTTGGCCAGTATTGTAGTTTTATTATTGCATTTACTATGTACATGAATTGGACGATTCCATTTCTAGGAAGATTTTTAAGTAACTTGGGACCAATACCGTCCTGGCCAGGGGCTTTATTTTTATCGATATCGATATCTATAATTTCGGTTGGTGTTACTAATATTGATTCGTAATCTCTGTAATTTAAACGGTTTTGTGATTTTAAGAAATCGTTCACCTTCTTTGTTATGTCTTTCTGGCTATTTGATTCCTTTTCTCCTAAAGTGTGTATTTGTTCAAAGTGAGATGCTAATTTATTCGCTTTTTCTTTATAAGTCAAAAATTTATCGTAATTATCTACCAATGTTGGTATTTCATGGAATGGTTTTCTCAAACTTTTTGGTCATTTTCCAAATCGAATTATCTCTAATGTGTCTGCCATCTCTTTCTATGTTTGTTTCTTAGTTTTATCAATTTTAGGATTGCTTCAGGAAGTTTGTCAGTATTAGTTTGAATTATTTTTTCTCTGTGACTTCGTCTAGTTTTCATAAGGATGTCTGTAAATATTTTAACTTCGTCTTCTAATTTCTCCGGACTATCAATATTGTATTTTATATTTACTCTACGATTAATGAGTTGCCTGTATATGTTCCAGTTTGTATTTTCGTAACTTATTATTTCGAATTGTATGTTTTCATTCTTTATGTTGAATAGTTGGAAATACACATGATTGTGATCAGAATTGAGTTCTGCATGAGATATTAGTTGAGATACGTTTTTAATATTTTTAATAAGAACTATATCTATTGTGATGGGGAATTCGTTGTTTTCTGGATAATGTGTATGATCGTCAGGAAAAAATAATGAACAATTATCGTTTTCATTTATATAGTTGTAAAGAGTGTTGCCATTTCTGTTGTTTCGTCTACAGTTCCAAGCCGTATGTGTTACATTAAAATCGCCAATGACTATTGTTTTGTTCCCAGAGTTAATGAGTTTACATAGGCAATCTTTTTTGAATTTATTCAGTGGTCTGTCATATGTTGAAATTAAGGTGATGTTGTTTTCTAGTGTTATTCCTAAATTTTCTATACTGCAATTAATGTTTTTTATTTGTGAGAAAAAGACTCCTCTCTTTACTAAAATTGCTATCCCACCGTGGCCGGTGTTAATTTGTCTTTCTCTTCGAAGAATTTCGTAACCTCTACAATTTAATTTATGCTCTTTTTTCAGACGTGTTTCGTTGATTAACATAATATCAATTTCATGTTTTCGCAAATAGCTTTGAAGTTCTGACATTTTATTACCAATGCCGTTAGCGTTCCAGTGTGCGATATTGAGCTTAAAAACCATTAATTTCTAAGTTTTGTGTAAATTCAAAAAATATTTGAAACCGCTCTACATGGTTATTAGTACTGACTAATTTTTTATTTAGATTACTTATAGCTAGAAGAAATTTATTTACATCTATTAAACTATTAAGAGTTTTCAGTTCATTACTCAGTTTAGTAAATTCACTTAACTCACCGCAATTGTTATGATCACTATTTTCGGTTATTTTTCGCTGATCAGGCACTTTTTGTCTCTGGCTAGCAGATTTTACTCTGGTTTCCCATACATTGGTAGTTGGGATTGGAGCAGGAATGTATTTCGGCACTACACTTTTGTTTTTACGCACTAAACTTCGTTTGTTCTCTATTATTTTCTTGTACACAGGGCACTCGACGTTGTTAGCTGTGTGTTGATCACCACAATTCGCGCACTTTGGTGTATCGTCAATTTTCAATGGACATGTCCATTGATGTTAGGTGATCATTAGCACAACGCAGGCACGATGGTGTTGCGTTACAATTTGTTGTAGAGTGGCCCCACATTTGACATCTGTGGCATTGGGTTATTGTTTTTTTACTAAAGTATCTTGTCCAGCTTACTTTAGTATAATTATGTATATCGTTTTTTGTAAATACTTCAGTACTGTATCTTTTCCTGTTATTACAAGATAGATCGGTCTTCTGGTGTTTTTCATTTTGTAGATTTTCTCTACTTTTATTTTATAAGTGTCCCCTATTTCGTTTTTTATATCGTCCACGCTTGGTTCGTTATCCAATCCTTCGAGGACAAACGCGTGCGTCTTTTTGTCTTTCCTGGTGTACGTATGGTAATCTATATTCTGTTCTTTTAAGAAGATGTTTACCTGATTCCAGTCATGTTGGTTTTTGAAAATATACTTGTATTGTTGTTATTATATTTTAAATGAAATTTATTTTTGGTTAATTCTTCTAAGGTTTGAACTAATTTTTTATGCTTGTTTATTTTCCCATGTAATACCATGGGAGGAAGTTTGTTTTCTTTTTTTGTATTATAATTGCCTAACAATGTATTTTCGCTGTTTTGGTTTTCTTCTTCCATTTCTACGTTTTCTAAGTTTGTGAATCTATTGTTCACCGGTACTTCATTTCGGGGATTCCTTCACCTTTTTCACGCTGGGATGAGTTTGGGAGGGATTTTCATCGTCTTGAATTCTTCTTTTGTTTTTAAGAAGTCTTAATGGTGGGAACTGGTCCGTCGTGACAGGTGCCATTTCTACTTCTGTATTACTAATTGCAATACATTTATTTAATTGGTCCACTGTGGACATTCACTAAGTAATTATAAGTATGAATAACTCTGTCTTATCAGCTAGTTATTTTAATCACTTTCAGTCCTTTTTTAATACTGAATATATTCAATGTCTTTTAATAAAGATTTGGGGAAAACCCCAACACAAACAGGTATAAATCACTACGCTGAGGATTTATAATCATTCACTCAAAAGTAACTTTGCCTTCGCACAGGTAAATTCAAACGATGTTCACTCTACGATGTCTTGAACAAGAATCAAGTGGAAGTCGTGCATTCAACCACTAAGCCACTGATGCCTTGCTACTTGGAGCAAAAAAAGTACAACCGACTCTTACAAAGTTTTATAGTGACTGATGTTTCATGTCAAGTCACACGGGAACTCCGTCGATTGAGATAAAGAGTATCCTATGTCCGTCTCCTGGCTCTAAGCTACCACCACACCAATTTTGAGCCAAATCAGTACAGCAATTTTTGAGTTATAAATAGTGTAACTAGCACGACTTCCTTTTTCATAAATCTAGATATCAACAAAAAAAAAGGTAATATTCCATATATATTTCTAGAGTTGTCAATTTTTGATGAAAAACTGACGTGAATTTTTCAATATTTTGTCAATATATTAACATTTCACTCATTCACTTTATATATTTCGAGGTTTTCAGTTATTCAAAAATTTCAAACAACACACACACACACACATATATATATATATATATATATATATATATATATATATATGTATGTATAATATATATATATATATATATATATATATATATATATATATATATATATATATATATATATATATATATATATATATATATATATAGACCTGAAGAAAGTATATCGAGATAATCGGCAGAATATAAATTCTTCTTTTCATATATGGCTACAAAGTTTTTCAGCAATATGAGAAGAAGTGTCTAGGAGCTTTTATATATTACAGATATTCGAAAAAAAGACTATTCAATTTTGTTAATCAATTTTTTCTGCTTCAGGGAAAATAAATTGTAACAACTGGTTTTTTTCTATGAACATTGATAAAAAGTAAGAATTTCAAATCTCACAATGCATTTAGTCGAAATGTGGAACTTTTCTACAACAATTTTCGATCATACCTACTTAATTGTGAAACAATATTTAAAAATTTCAGTGTGCAAAATATGAACATTCCTATGCGTTTTTAAAGAATAGGGACATTCTTTAAAAACGCATTCTTTTCTTTAGGGATATTGAAATTATAGAGTAATTCACAGTAATCTTCTATCGATATAATATATAGACATTTTCACTTATACGCTGAAGCAGCTTTCAATGAATATTCCAACTCCTTGAGATTTTCAATCCAGTCTACGACTAACCAAAGTCTATCTCAAATTGAGTTGTCTCTCCTATTAGAGAAATTGAAAATAAAGTTCCGTAGGGAAGACTGGGAAATCACTGTATCTATTCTATCATTAAATATCTATTATTAAATGATTTGAAAATAATACTTTTTCGAAATTTTTTGAACATCCCAATAGCATGGGATAGTTATTGAAAAACTGACCTTTAATGTCCATTATATAGTATTTACAATAAATTAGATATTTCTGCAGAAATTAAGAGCTTAGTAGGAAAAAAATTCAATTTTGAAATATAAATTCAACTTTTTCCTAAAACGCTTGTCAGATTCATGGCGTTGCCTGTGACGTTACGTTTGAGTAAACAAGATGTATGTAAGCAAACTAAACACTAGGCACTGACTGCGTACTATAATTTTATTTTTTGTGCTATTAAATATGAATTCGAATGTGTATAAGTGGTGTGAGGTTCCCAGTGAGAGAACTCACCCATAAAAATTCCTCATAAGTTATTTGTGTTTGTTCATCAAAATAAAAGAACACGAAACAAGATACGTGAACTTGCAAGGCCTTGATTTTTATGAAGAACTTACATCACTTCGATGTACGTTTTTACACTGTTTTGTAGATATCTTCTACGGGGTCTAAATGTAAAAATATAAACAATTTATTTCCTCAAAATATTAAGAACCTAGAAATTTCATCTTATTGATGTTACATCACGCATTTCACTCAAATTTTAGTTACCTAATGTCATGGATACTTATATGGAATATCTTTTGATGGGATTAGTGTCACAGATCCGCATGAAACCTGGGTTTATACCCACCAAATTTCACTGTCAACCAGATAGAAGAAAACGAACATCTACATGAAATACCATATATTGTCAAAAAACAGAGAAAGACATTTATAGAAGAATGTCAAAGAGATTCAAAAGAAATGAGTACAAAGCAGCTGAAACTTGAAGAGGTGCCATGTGGAAGTTCAGGTAGGTACCATTTCAGGTACTTATTTCAGATACAAATTCCACTCATTAGGAATTTTGCATAACCAATTATGAAATAAATAATACTAATAACATGACAAGCCCATATCATGTAAACAATATTATAAAAGAGTTTTAAATATTATTCCTATTGAAGTTTCATATTGATGTAAAATTCATATATGATATGTTTGTGTTGTTGTTTTCGCTTTAAAATTATACATAACTCGAATTATGTATGACTCTGTATACCTACTTATCCTGAAATCGTTTCAGTTTTTTTTTTTTTGAATAAGTATTTAAAGGTTATGTTTTATGAATATTATTTTTTGTCCTTTTCAGCTTCATGAGCATCCATAAACAAACAATATTTCAGTTGTGAATTCACATAAGACAGTGGATAAATCAAAACAAGTATACATGACGTATAAATTTTTTAATGACGTAAAAACTAATTTAGTAAACCAAATGATATCCTTTCAAACCTTCTCGACAATCTGTTTCTATATCACCATTTAAAATGAAGAGTTACATTACTGCTAAACCATGAATGTCCAATGTACAGAAATTACTCAAGATAGAGCAAGAATCTGATAGTGATATTTCTTATACACTATCTGTAACGCACAGACTATCATCACCATCAACAATATATCTCAAATGAAATCTACTTCAGACTGTAGCGAGTTGATTAAATAAGCTAAATAAAAATCTTGAGTGATTCAACGCCTATGGGAATTTGATGTTTAAACCACATGCTTATGTAAAACATTTTTTTCACATAATTTAATAAAAGTGACTTGTAACTTGTTGATGTCATCATCATTGCCTGTACTTTAATAAACTTACAAGATTCATTAATCAAATAATATGTTTTTGTTTTTAATGTTGCGTTTTAATTACTTTTCATTTGTAATTATAATGTACTTTGATATAGTAATGGATATACATAATTTTTCCATGAAATGTAATTAATCAAAGCATTTAATAAACGCATTTTGTTGTTGTTGTTGATGAAGAGACTATAACATTCAGAAAATTTGATACATACTTTTCATCATATGAAACACAGAATATTTCTATCTCTTTACTTCCATTATGTTGCAATCAGCAACACACAAGTAGCCTTTTTTAAGGCCTGTGGTACATCAGGGGATGTATCTGCACATAAAATTTGAGTGTTGGTTTACCATTACCATGTTGGTTACATTACTTTTAAACGTGTTGGCACTGAAGGGACACTTAATTTCAATAATACCGTTTCCGCATTTCACATCATAGGATAAGTTTTTAGAAAGCCTCAATCCACACTCGTTAATTTTTTTCCGAGTTTGGCACTGTTTTCCTTATTATCATATTATTAGTTTGAGACGATCTATGAAATTGGAAGTAAGAAATTTTTCTGATCATCTTTTGGTTGTTCGAAACGGAATGAAAGAATAAAATGTGTTGAAAAAATATAAGTATGTCGAAATGATGAAAATATTTCAGATATTTCATTGAAATGTTGTAAAGTAATAAGTATCATTGGTGAAAGCAAGTGTTGGTTTTTTCTCAATTACTAATTATAAAATATGTAATATGGTAAAAATTCAAATGCATTTCATCTTAAAAATGTGAAACAAAATACGATTATCGATTCATAGGCATTAATGAAGTTTATTTATATAATATGTATATGAGAATAATAATGAATATGGTACATTTTGTAACACATTTAGAAACGTGGATAACAAACATATCTATATGATGTTTAAACGGGTTTACTGAATCAGTCGATTTATACGATGGCATTTCATTGATTTGTAGCACTCCCCTTTCATTTTTGCGGATCCATTTCAGTTTGTATAAATCTACGTTATTCAAGTAAGTCAATATGTTGTCATGACAAACATAAGGTAGGGACTGAAATATCTTTCTACAAAAGAGATATCCATATTCTTCAGCTTCCTTTCGCACCAAACCTTCTTTAAAGTGTCGATTTATACGAGTTCCGAAAATTGTATACCGTCCTGATTCAAAATTCCGGAACCATTCAAATATTTGAGAATTTCGCAAGTATTTTGCAAAAGCGTGAGTGGACGATTTCAGAATGACATCCAATGTCACGTTAGTATTGCCCACTCTAATTTTCTTCAATCTCGAGTGTTCTTCGTTGCATTCGTCATTGAATATTCGAAGATTCACGTTGCTTTGAATTACGTCTAGAAACTTTTGATTTACAGGTATTCTGCACTTGTTTAAAATAATAGCGAATTTGACCATTTCGATGAATACTTCTGGTTTGTTATTTCTATTGGTGTAAGCCAAGTCCATCGCAGACAAATTTTTCTTATTTTTTATGAGGACATTGGCCTCAGTATGCAAGAGTGCAGTGATAAAATCCACAGCTCCATGTTCAACCGCCAAATGAAGCGGTGTGTCGCCATATTTATTTCGAATATTCACTTTTGCGTTGTATTTCAACAAAGTATGAGTCAATAATTTCGAATTAATAACGCTCTTAAAACGATGCTTCGCCAAATAATGAAGGCATGTGTTTCCATTTTCATCGGGTATATTTGGATCTGCTCCCTTTTTCAGAAATGATTTCAGCATTGAAGTTCGTAAGAATATTCTTTTCATATAAAAATGTAAAGGAGTTTGTTGCCATTGGTTTTGTATGTTGAAATTGGGTTCGTATCTCAAGGTTTTGTATCAGTTGCGGATTTAATACATCATAAATTGCAATATGTACTGCCGTATTTCCTCTTGCGTTCTTTACATTGATATTTTCACCTCGCTCAATTGCATCCATTGATGACTTTATATATTCAAAATGAGCAGCCCAGATTGTCTCTATATGGCGACCACAACGCTCTAAAATCATTGCAATTTGTACATCCATGTTGTCCTATAATTTTTTTCTAGCCTACAACAGAAAAAGGGAATCAGCGAATTGCTTTGATTTCTTATGAGAATTATATTATATTTAAGTCAACAATAACTACTCTTGTAACAAGAAAACTGAAGAATGAAAAAACATTCCTCAGAATTACAAATAATACTTCTGATGCTTCATTAATAATACCAATCATTTCGAATAAATCGAAGAACAAAAAACTCTTGCTAACGTTGCAATAATATTCACAATAATTTTTCAAAGTCTGCTATGATTTATTCGCGAAAAAACCAATACCGAATTGTCTTCTAATATTCTTACGATTTTCAGGTTGTTATATATAGTAAATATATTCTACATTTTCAGTTAACTCTCCTCATTTTAATATAATGTTGTGATTTTCAACATAATAATTCTCACACGGAGGCTTCGCTTAGCTCTTGGTGAAACATTATGTTAAAAACTAAAAAAAACACTTGACCTAAGGGCCACTGAATATATTAAAAACTCTACATATGTTTCGGGTGGTTAACACATAATCAATAGTATACAGTGTTACTGAATTTCAAAATGTACATCTTTCACTTATATATCCTAAATCACAGAATTTGAAACTGATTTCACGGAAAAACCTACCTCGTCATTACAAATAGGTAAATTCTTCTTTTTCGCTATGGAAATTTCCAAGACTTCAAGGGTATCTAATATTTTGCCCTTACTACCTGAGTTTACTATTTCGGTCTTCCTGGTATCCAAGAAAAGATTATTTAAAACAATTGTTAAACTGATTTACACATATATTAAAAATAATACTGCATGACGTACGTTTCGATGAGATTCACCTTTTTCAAATGCTACGTGCAGACTAATCTGCACGTAGATTAAAAAAAAGGTGGATCTCATCGAAACGTACGTCATGCAGTATTATTTTTGATATATGTGTAAATCAGTTTAACAATTGTTTCATTATGTTTATCGATTAACATCAAGTATCGGCCTCATCAATTATTAAAAGATTATTTTTAATGCAGTGTTCAGAAAAACCCGTATTAGGTTTATTCAACAGTATTGATCTTTTATGTTCATCGATTGCCTTTTGTATAGAACGTCCAGTTGGACCTATGTATGTAAAGGCTATCACATTGAAAAATGCAAAATGACTCGACTTATTTCCGAGAAGTGGCGTTTATAAAATATTTTGGTAATGTGTTAACCACTCGAAACATATGTGGAGTTTTTGATATATTCAGTGAAACTTGAGTCAAGTGTGTTATTTTTAATTTTATAAATTTTAATAATTCTGAATTAAATTTTAATTACTCAATAATAGAATTTTATGTTTGAAGTGAATTTCGTAATCGTTAGTTTGTTGTTCTTGTCCGTAGCAGGTAAAACTTTTTCATTACATTCCATCAAGTGTCGGTGAAATCCTAAAATATATATTTTTCTTGAAATTACCAATAATCTTCTCAATTGTATACTCGCTCCAAAATAATTTCTTTGATACCAATTCACGTACTTCGTGAAATATATTTCAAATTTGTGCTTTATTCATCAGAATGAAGAGTTGTTCGAATACAGAAAAAAGTCACTATAACATTGAGTAAATATATCAAAAATAAATAGTCTTGTGCGTGGTGTGTTAATACAAAAAAAAAAATTTCAGTGAACATTCAATCTACAGACGCAATTAATCTTTTTGAAATAGTGATTCTAAGTGTATAAGGGAAACATAAGTATTCTAATTTTGAAATCTATCTCGTCAATTTTGTTGCCATAACTAAGAAAATGCATTTTCTCACAAAGACAGTAGCCTGTGGTGAGGAATACATATTTAAATTAACAATAAATCTGTCCGATGCTATCCACTTTTTTTATCTCGTTTTTTGGAATGTGTTGATACAATTGATGAATGGAACATTTTCCTGTTTTCAAATAACTGCTAAATAACGTTATGCGATTTATCAAAATCGATAATTTCTTATTTGTATCGAAACGATAAGATTTGATATATTTCTACAAGACGTATATAAATCACCAGTTCTGAAACCATATTGAACTTTCCACAAAATATACTTTTCTTACAATTCTCAACATAGGTTTATCAAGTATTTTACCTATCATTTTGCTACATTTGAAATGAGCCTTATTGTTCTTCTGTAAAATAATTCGGTTTTATGTCTAACTTTAATTGATTCGATCGTAATTTCAGAATGTAGAGAAAACAACAATTTTTGAAATAAATATCGATAATATCAATTCAAATCGATATTTCGTTTTAACTTATTTCCATAAAATTAATAAATGAAAAAAATAAACACAGAGGATAGCATTTAGACCTATAAAATGTATTGAAATCAAATTAGCAATAAAGACAGGTAAACAGATTTTCTAACGAAATAATATATTTCATGATATCTCAAGAAATTTAGAGAGGAATATACTACTATACGGAGGCAATATGTTACCAGATATGGATTGCAAATAAGAAGAAATTGTATAAGGTATATTTTGTTATTACCACTTGTAACAAAGAAAGCTTATATAAATATTATACATAATAAAAATTATTAGGAAATGAAATTAAAAAATTAAATTTAAATCAATTAAAACTAATAAGAATTTAAGTGGCAAAAAGTGAGTATTTTGAATTTCACAATAATTCTAATTGTAATGTAAAAGTTATAATTTTTCACACGAAAAAATTTTCAATGATCATTGACGATGAAACAATATTTACGATTATGAAAAATTGCATTTTACAAAATATGAACATTTTTATGAGCTTCTGAAGAAAAGAGATTCATATCGATATTCACATTCATATTAAAATTCACAGTAATTTTTATACATACATTATTAAGATATTTTCGTTAATAATACCAAGCAATATGTGATGAAAATTTGACAGTTTTCAAAAATATAACTATTCCAAACCTAAAACAAAAATATCGTACCTAAGTATTGTGATGAAATTGATGATATTGTTGAACTCTTGTAGATTTTCAATGCACTCTACTCGAAATAATTTTTCTTGCACAACGAACCGTTCAAACTTGTAATGCCAATCTTGTCTTGATTTATGCATGTAAGGATATCTTTTCAGGTATTTATAGTGCCAATATTATAAAACCAAAGAACACCAAGATCTCAATCCCCCTCCAATTATTGTAAATATTCTTCTTTTACCCTTATTCATTTCTTCTTTTTCCTTGCATGTATATAACTCTTTCTTCATGAAAGAATGAAATCTTAAATAACCATATGATCAAACTTATACTGATTTTTTTCCCTATTGAGGAAATTGAAGATATATCCGTATAGAAGTCTGCGCAGACATTTTAATCTATCAATCATTGAGAAATTTTGAAATAATACTCTTCCTGACAGTTATTTTGATTCATGAAAATGTTATTGCTCTGGATCAGTCATAATGAGTTCAATATATTATACCTTTTAGATATATATATATATATATATATATATATATATATATATATATATATATATATATATATATATATATATATATATACTTGAAAAATTTTTTATTCTGGAACCGTTTCAACTATATTCTAGAATTTAAGTTTTCTTGGGAATCCTTGTTCAAAGTAGTAGTTAATACTCCATTAAAAAACTTTTTATTTCAAAACGTTTCGACCAACACATGTAGTCTTCTTCAGTTACTCACAATTATTACAATCTACGGACAAACAGAAAACTTACAGCTTTCACAATAAAATGTTGAAGATTGCGCTATGGGTTCTTCCATATCCAGTGTAATAGCACTATTGGCCCCAGAAGACTTAGAAGAAACCATTTTTCCCACATTGGATTTTGATCTACCATTTTTTTTATAGATATGTGGACGATATCATTACCGCAGTACCAGCCAATAAATGCGAACAAATTCTGAATTCATTCAATAGTTTCAATGAAAAATTACAATTTACTCTAGAGGTTTAAGCCGAAAAAAGAATAAACTACTTGGATATGACACTTCACCATGACAACAATAACATCATGACAGAATGGTATACACAAAAGACATGGTCGGGAAGATACTTAAACTTTTATTCCCAACACCCCCTATCACAGAAAAAATCGGTAATAGTCGGACTAACTGACAGAGCATTAATCCTCAGCGACCCACCTTACAGAATAAAAGCAATTGAAAAAGTTAAGGAAATTTTAGTCAAAAATAGCTACCCAGAGAAATTAATAATGTCAGTAATAAAATCTAGGAAACAACAATTTAATGAAAATAAAAATCAGTCCAGCTTAACGGCCATTGAAAATAATCAAAAAAAAAAACGACCATTACATGCCATTACCATACATTAAGGAACTATCGGAAGGTTTTGAATCATTATTTAGGAAGCACAAAATTACGATATTTCATAAAGGTTATAATACAATTCATAAACTTTTTAGCCGACTTAAAGCAAAACACCAAAGAACAAAACAATCAATACCGTATATGAAATACCATGTCTGAATTGTCCCAGTGTATATTGGACAAACATCACAATACCTTCAAAACCGCCTAAATGGCCACCGATATGACAACAGAACTGCTTTGACAAATCATGAAGAGAAAAAAAAACACAAATTCAATTTCAATGAAACGAAAGTCCTTACAACCGAAAGCAATAAAAATAAAAGAGAATTCCTTGAAATGGTCCATATAAAGAAAAACCCAAACTGTGTGAATGAGAAAACGGACATCAAAAATCTGAACCAAGTATATTTCGAATTGTATTAAAATTTGTGAAAGAAAGGGGAAGGAAGGAAAGGAAAGGTCCCCGAATGTTTTGATCGAACACATGATAATTTATGAATAACTGAATTCGCCCGAAAAAAAAAAGTGTGCATGCCTTATACGTTTCCATATAATTGAATCCAGTAGAAGCAAAGCCGCAGTGAATGAAATATACAAACGAGCCTTGTAAGTTTGACGTTTAAATTAAATTTTTGTGAGAGTTATCTTGTTTTAATATTTTTTTTGGAATGTCCAATAAATGTAAATCATCGAAGTGGAAATTTCCTTTTCTGGTGAGTTCTTGAAAAATCATTGTTGCCACATTTTATTGTGAAAGCTGTAAGTTTTCTGTTTGTCCGTAGATTTTAATATTTGTGAGTAACTGAAGAAGACTACATGTGTTGGTCGAAACGTTTTGAAATAAAAAGTTTTTTAATAGAGTATTAACTACTACTTTGAACCAGCATTTCCAATAAAACCTAAATTCTAGTATATATATATATATCTATATATACATATATATATGTAGATATATATATATATATATATATATATATATATATATATATATATATATATATATACATATAATATAATTTAATGGACCAGCAAACCTGGAGCTATAGTGAACAGGTAACGTCAGTGAAACGTTAATATTCATCGCGTCGAAGTTTCATTCCATCTATTTATTGAAATAATGCGGATACTTCTTCAGACAGATCATAAGTCCATTATAAATCAATAAAGCAGGGAACGTTTAAATATTATTAGTCTCAAAAATACCCCGACAAGATCCTCTGTAAACCAAAATAAACATAATTATAATAGCTCGTTTCTGAGTTAAGGAAATATCATTCGCAGAAGGCGGACTACCCCCGACGATAATACCATAGGGTATAACGGACTGAAAATTGGCAATATATAGTGCAAACAGCATCAAAATTTATCCTGCTTTTGATGACCACAAGAGTGTATATTACCGAGTAAAATTTTTTTCTCAACTTATTGACATGCGGACACCATCGCATGTGCCTGTCGAGTGTAATACTCAGAAAATTATCCATTTCTCCTAGAACGATGACGTTGTTTCGTCGTCATATTGTATATAATTTTCTACTATTTATATATTTACTATTTAACCCTGCAGCGGGCGCGCTTATATCGATGAAAGTAGCAGGCGCGTGGAGCATTAAGTGCGCCAGGCCTTTTTCGGAAAAATTTCTTGAAAATTTCAATTTTTTACTGCTTTTTTCTGAAAGATAATGCTTTGTTAAGATATTTTTATTCGATTAAATAAATGATAACATATTTTTGATATGTTTGAACAATTTTTATCGTAATATAACTACAAAAGTCCATGAAAATACAAAAGACGAAAAAATTTACGTTGTCTGTGTACAAAAATACTAAAATATTCATCAAGAAATAACAGATTATTATTGTGAATCATCTTCTGGTTTATCAAGACATGTAGCACAAAGACTAGTTATTTTCACATGTTTCTTGCACACATGTTTATGACATTCGTCACAAGTGATGGTGGTGTTGATGTTTTTTGCTCGTCCGCACGTAAAACACCTTCCACGTTTTTTTCTTGTATTTTCATCTGTATCTGATGCTGCTATAGGCTTGTACCTCTCAAGAAACACCGTTATATATGACCGTTCTTCAAGATGAGGCTTCATAAGATTTAATGCTAAACTGTTCAGAAAAATCCTTCTGAAGAGTTTTGTATTATTCTGATTGAACGAATACAATATTTGTACATTTATTCCTGCTATATCCATTAATGAATAGAAAACAATTAACGGCCATCTTCTAGATATTAGTGCTACTGAATATGTTCCACTCATTTGGTGAACAGTGTCAACTGTGCTTTTCGTGGCATTATAGTCTAAAACTATTTCAGATTTGTTCATTTCTTCATCAACAATTCCTGCATCATTCTCTGTTTTACTCATTGTACAAAAGAGAATGATGCAGGAATGCATTGTATTCCTGCGTCTCTTTCTCTTTTGTACTCAATAGACTTTTCTTTTTGGATTATATAGGAATTTGTACACGTCACAATGTCGTCTATAATGTACATATGGATAATCTGCAAAAATGCATCGACTTCATTCGAGATGTTTCGTGTACGAAACTCCTTTTTATACCAAGAAGTTTGCTTATCTTTTCCCACAAAACATTCTTCTTCTGTACCTCAGTATCGGAGTCACTTGAATCTTCCGGAACATATTCGTCTTCTGACGCGCTATTATGGTCTTGATATTCTAAATGTTCCATATCTTCTTCTGAGTCATCGTCTAAAGGATTATCTGGAACATCTGCTAGAATATCAGGACCTTCGTTCAAAATGATTTCAAGTTCTTTATCTGACAGATACCTTCTTGCCCTATAAACAAAGGAAACATATTTTTATTCATTGCAAAAACATAATATATATCCTATATGATATAACAGTTTTCTCAAAATGGATATAATGAACGGTAAATAAAGATAATAATAATAATAATAACAAAGAAATCAACTTACATGACCGAGCGCGTATAACACTTTGTGCGCCAACGACGATACGACTCACTTGAATGAATGAAAATAGACGTACGGAAATCTGCACAATGACACAAATTTTCGTGCTAACTACTAATAACATACTGAAGGTATTCCTAGGCCTATGGCCTTCTAAGTAGCCGTATTACGAAATAGTACACGAATATTTCCGAGTGGCGCACTTTATACATAGGCGCGCCTGCTGCAGGGTTAAGAATTATTATTCATTTACTTGGAAAAAAAGAGATATCAAATTTGTCGGTTTTCGGTTCTGGTTCTTGCGAATCATTTATTTATTATCTAGAATTTTTGTTTCCATTCTTTTTCAATCCGTCCTAGCCTGCTCATTTTTTTTGCTTTCCTTGGACCTTCGGAAAGATGGATGTAATTCGCGTACTGAACTCGTGCGAGTGTAGACGAATTTTTCGCTGCCGACAATTCGTTTTTCGCTGGATGTATTGCTGTACTTTATTTACCTTCATCGTTTTCCTTGTTGACGATCCTCTTCTGTGGTAAGTAAATAGGTAATTCATTTTATTGATATTTTTCGTATATTCTTTTCATTTTCGTTCTCGTCGATATTACATATTCATACTTCCAGTTTCTTAATTGAGAAGTAAGAGCTAGCGCTCCCTATAATGCAAACAACATTTTTGTACCTTCTGCCGGTTTTTGGGCTTTCGGTCGATCATAAAGGATTTTCGATTATTTCAAAATTTGAATTCATTAAATTGAAATGTCGAATTCTTAATTATTGGAGATTGGAAGCATTATACTCGAATTTGATATATCTTTTCATTCGGCCATCAATAGACATCTGTTTATCGTACAATTTCACAATTTTTTTTCATACATTTGTAGATACCTGAAACGCAGGTATATTTATATTCAATATTTCGATGTGAATTATATCATTCACGAAGATAATGCGGTTCTGAATAAATATTCCTCTCTCACTATTGTTTATCAATTTCGCATATTTAGATTCAAATATATATTTATAGTTATCTATTCGATTTTTATTCGATACTAATTCATTAAAAATATTTGAAATGACTAGTGCGGAGGAAAAGCTATTGCGCACTCGCGCTCTTCGACAGATGACCATTTCATAAGTAAATGCTTTGCATATATTCTCACAAGACATAGGAAACCCGCCTAAAAATTTCTCTAACTTCAAGGTTTAATATCGAGGATTAGAACACTGGAAATATAATTTCGAAAAACAACGTAATATTGTAATTTCATTAGTTTCCGTTCAACATAATGCAAGCATTCTTCTCCAAGAGGAAGAAAATATTTATTTAAAATTTAATGAGAAAGCGAGTTTCTCAGAAACTATTACGAAATTTTTGATCTTCCAGAGGAAAATAGTATTGCTCAATCTACCTCCGTTTTACATTTGAATCGTTTTAATAGTAATGTCAAATTACCTAGAATAGATCTTCAACCTTTTGATTGAAATATCAGAAAATTTCCTGCTTTCATAACTTCTTTTGATTCAGTAATACATGAAAATTCAAATTTGAATAATATCGAGAAATTCAATTATTTGCTTTCAATTTTAGAAGGACCGCCTGTCATTGGTTACTGGTGTTCCGTTGTTAGATACAAACTATGAAATCGCTTATAACTCTTTGAGAAATCGCTACGAAAATAAATGTATTTTGGCCAATTCTTATTGGCAGGAAATAAGTAATTGTCGTACAATAAATAGTAACCAATCTTTACGTAATATTTTTCATGAAAATTTGTCTTCTTCGAAAAATATGGGTTTTCAAATTGATCAGTGGAGCTTTATACTCATGAACATGTTATGAGACAGACTTGATTTGGAAACGAAATGCTTTTCGAATTAGAATATGCCTCTAACGACATTCCTACATATGATCAAGTTAGAAATATTTTAGTTGAATATTGCTCGGCTATTGAAGCTATTTCGCTTTGTACTAAATCTTCGCATGAAGTTGAAAAAATTGTTCACTCAAAGATGAAATTTAAATCATCTAAATCACATTTTTAGTCATCATCTCTTTTAGTTTGTACTAATTCTAATAAAGAACATAAATCATCGGAAAAATGATATATCTGCAATGAAGAACATGTTCATCAATGTCCTGATTTGAATAAGAAACAACCCAATGAACGATTTGCACTTATTGAGAAATTTAATGCTTGTATGAATTGTCTGTCCAAATGTCATCACTTGAAAAATTGTTCATCAAGCGATGTCGAGTTTGTAAAAAAAGGGCCATCATAGTCTTTTTCATTTAGATTCACGTCTAACAACCAATGTTTATGTTATTAATTCAAATAATCCGCTTGTTGCAACTGTACCTTCAACTTCAGCGGTACCTGAAATATCTTTCAATGAACTCGCTACAAATACTTCGTCGTATCTAACTAATGTTTTGCTGTATACCTTGCAGTTGAATATATATGACACTTTTGGACGCAGGCAAACTTAATTCGTGGAATATTCGATTCAGGTTCACAAGTTACTTTCATTTCAAAACTAGTTGCTTCTGAACTTCATTGTGGGAAAGAAAATATATCTGTCGCGATAAAAAGTTCAGATAAAACGTGTACATCCGCCAAGTCTGCAATTCGTTGCAAAATATCATCTCGGTTTGATCCTAATATTTTATTAGATATGAATGCTATCATTGTCGATGAAATTTGTAATCAAATGCCTACTGTTTCGATTACAGCAAAACATCCATTGAACCAATTTTCAAATTTGATGCTCGAGGATCCTGAATATTTCAAAACGGGCCCAATAGGGGAGACCGGGGATGGTTGGCTATAGGGGCAGGTAGACTAGGCAATAATAACTCGCCACTGTCACGTGTATTTTATCAACTAATCATGAAAGACAAAGACCCCCTGCGGTCCGCGAACTTGTTCGAAGTGAGGCGCCACAGTCTCGTAGCGTCTCGTAGTCTTGAATGGCATCACATGTTGTATTTTTGGTCTCTTTAAGTATTTTTTTTGTTATTGTGCCTATTGGACAGTTTGAAACACTTTTGTTGTTATGCCAAATATAAATATGATAGTTTTACTCCATATAATACAATATGGCTTCCATGTTAGTGCCAGAGTTTGCAAACTACACCGTGTTAAAATTCAAAATGGCGTCAGGGGTTGGTTGATAAATTTTTTTCGGAGTAGGTAGACTAATTAGTCAACCATCTTCTTTAAAATAAGTATAACATTTTTTACTTATTTTGAAGAATTGTGTGGGATACCTAATTGTTTATGTGCATTATCAATGTAAACACTATTATGATCTTCTCTCACATACTAAATCACAGTTTTGTATTCTCACACAGAATGAGGACGTTCAAAAAAAAAATCTGAAAGGGGTGATGTATAAAAAGATATCCTAGAAAAAGCTAGTCACGAAGTAATCTACGATAATAATAGCATAAACGCCACATCAAAAAAATACTAAATTGTCTACAAAACGTTGCATCGATTTGTTAGTAAACTTAAAGAAAACTAGAAAGTAATCCCAACCTCAGGAGAGTTGATTTGACTCTGGGTACGTCGGTGTGCATAACAAATTGGCGGATATTTAGGGATGACGAAGAAAATAAGCTAGAAGCTTATTTGCAGACTGCTACTGACATTTATTTTGGTTTAACACTGTATCAGACACGCAGGTTTTCATTCGAATATGTACGCAAAAAAGAATAATAAAACTGTGCCTGAATCCTGGAATACAAAATTAATGGCAGGCAAAGGGTGACTTGGTAATTTTTTGAAACGTCATCCCTTTTTATCAATTAGATCATCAAGCTACAAGTCTGTCGAAAGCTACTTCGTTCAACAAAAATTGTTTTTTATTATACTAATCCTCCTTATTTACACTAATTATTGCCTAGGTCAACCTACCCCATGTTTGTGGTCAACCTACCCCGGGTATGGGGTAGGTTGACCAAGCGTCAGAAGTTTAGAAAATTAACTAAATAAGTATAATACGTAGAAATATATAGGTTATGGAATAGTACTTTGGGTACCTGAATGGTTCATCTATCTGTCTTAAATTTTGTTAAACATCGGAAATATACAAGCACAAGTCAAAAGTTGGTCAACTATCCCCGGTCTCCTATATTCTGTTGGGGAATAACATTTTGCGAGATAGTAGAATCACCGGAAAGTTTGATGAACCGGTTGCATTGAACACCATATTCGGTTGGAAAATGATGGGTAAAATAAACATTCCTGTTACTCCACAAGTTAAATCTCTTCTTTTGTTTAAAAAAAATCAGTTTGGAGGTGATACACTTAACTCTATTTTATGTAAATTCTGAAACATCGAGGAATTTCTTTCTGTGAACAGCTTATCTTCGGATGATGTATTGTGTGAAAACTATTTCACACACACACAACCACTAGAGATAATAATGGTCGTTATATTGTAGCTCTGCCGTTCAAAGTGAAATGTACCGATTTTGGATATTCGTGTTTTATGGTCTTTCGTCGATTCATTGCTTTAGAAACCAAATTGTTAAAGAACACCTCCTTATATAATACATATACTCATAATTTGAAGGATTATTTTCAAAATAATCATATAGAAAAATTGTTTCTGTTCCAGAAAGTAATGATAATAACAAAACCAATTTTATTTACCACACCACGCCCTGTTCACTGGCCTTAAGTAACAATTGAATTTAGTCAAAATTTTGCTTAATTTTAGATTATATAAGTTTATGTTTTGTAGCGACATTGAACGAATTTATCGAACGATTAAGATTTTGTATAAACATAGAGATTTCCTAAGATTTTTTCGGAGATTTTTTCCTTCAGATCCAATTACCACTTTATGCTCGAAAACTTTACCCTTCAGCTTGAATTTTGCACAGTGATAAATCGTCTATATCAGCCTTAATTTGTTCTAAATCGAAAGTTGCTCCTGTAAAGAAAACTACGCTACCTCGTTCAGAATAATGCGCGGCAGTTGATTGATGCATTTTGTTTTTGGTACCTATATAAATGAAAAGGTAAAAATTATTGTTATTTTTGCTTGGTCGGATTCTACTGTTACTTTGGCGTAGATCAAATCTTTATTGTGTAGATAGAAAACTTTTGTGGGAAATCGCGCTTCATATATACAGGAAAAGATTTCTCCTAAGAAATGGTTCTGCGTACCGACCGCCGAGAATACTGCTGACTTAGGCACTAGAGGAATATTTCCCTCTCAGTTGATCGATTGTGAACTTTAGTGGAATGGACCTAAATTTCTGAGATTTGATAGGAATCAATGGCAGAAGTTTGAAAACTGTATTAATAATAACGAAACAGTTATCGCAGAATCGGTGAAAAAGTGTTTCATTTCGGTAAATAAAGAAACTAATTTTTTAGATGAGTTAGTTACCAAAAAATCTTCGCTTTTGACTATTTTGCGCATGCATTACACCTGTCGTCGCTCGTTTCACTATTTTCTGCAGTACACCTCTAGAGAGAATGGAATTTCATTCTAATTCAATTTCAAATGCCAAAATATGGTTGTGAAAAGAGTGCAATTCGTGGAGTTTTCATTAGAAATAAAACAAATCTCTTCAAAATCTAAAATTCCTAAATATTTCAAAAAGTTGAATGCATTCATTGATCACAATGGGTTATCAAGAATAATAGATGGACAATTATTTCAATCAGATCTCACATATGATAAGAAATTTCCTATTTTATTACCTAGTGAAAGTTTACTTACGTCGCTCATAATCACTTATATTCATTGAACATTTTTACATTCGGGTGTTAATACATTGTTGCATTTAGTGCAGATGTTTTGGGTTTTCTCAGGCAAAAAAAAAATCATATCTATTTTTTCGAAATGCCATATTTTCTTTCGCGTAAAACCAATTCATCTGCAACCACAATTAGATAATGTACCAAAATGTCGAATTAGTCAAGTAAAATCTTTTTCTATTACCAGTTTCGATAAAGGCGACCCATTTGATATAGCTATGAATCGTATAAGTGGAGCTAAAAGATTAAAATCATACCTTGCTTTATTCATTTGCTTTGCTACAAAAGTCATTCATTTGGAACTTTTGTCTGATTTTTCGTCTGAAAATAATCTAATGGCTTTTCGCCGATTCATAGCTCGTAGAGGTAGGTGTTCGAAAGGTTATTCCGATAATGGCACCAATTTTGTCGTTAGTGCAAAATATCTTGATGAAATCATGTCATCTGCGGAGAAAGAGTGCATTGACTGGCATTTTATTCCACCAGCAGCCCCTCACATGGGTGGTTTGTGGGAAGCGGGTATGAAACGCGTTAAGGGAAATAAACTGCGTACCATAGGAGCTCAAATTCTTACATAAGAAGAACTCAATACGGTTTTCGTTCAAATCGAGTATATACTCAATTCTCGGCCGTTATGACTTATGAGTAGTGATCCTAACGATTTGAATGTTCTAACTCCTGGTCACTTTCTAACTCTAGAACCACTTACTGCATTACCTGATCTACATAATTCGCAACTTTCATTGAATAGACTTTCTCGCTATCAACTTTCAATTCGTTTTCATAGAGATTTTTGGAACCGTTGGAGTAGAGAGTATGTACATACTTTACACCAACGAAATAAATGCAATAACTCAAAGACAGTTATAAAAGAAGGTGATATAGTTTTGATGAAGAAGGAACAATCGCATCCTCTTAAATGGCCTATTACGCGCATTGACAGACTATATTCTGGTACAGATGGAATTTCTAGGGTTGCTTCCTTGAGAACAAGTCATGGTGTCTTAAAGAGACCTTCAACGAAATTGTGCCTGCTATCATCGTAAGGTGTCCGGTTCCTGAAAACATTTTATATTTTCAGCGGGGTGGAAATGTTTCGTCGTCATATTGTATATAATTTTCTTCTATTAATATATTTACTATTTAAGAATTATTGCTTATTTACTTAAAAGAAAAGAGATATCAAATTTGTCGGTTTTCGGTTTTGCTTCTTGCGAATCATTCATTTATTATCTAGTATTTTTGTTTCCATCCTTTTTCAATCCGTCCTAGCCTGCTCAATTTTTTTGCTTTCCTTGGACCTTCCGAAACAGAGAGATGTATATAATTCGCGAACTGAACTCGTGCGAGTGTAGACGCATTTTTTGCTGTCTACAATTCGTTTTTTCCTCTGGATGTATTGCTGTACTTTATTCACCTTCATCGTTCTCCTTGTTGACGATCCTCTTTCGTGGTAAGTAAATAGGTGATTCATTTTATTGATATTTTTCGTATATTTACTCTTTTCATTTTCGTTCTCGTCGATATTACATATTCATACTTCCAGTTTTTCAATCAATAATTAAGAGCTAGCGCACCGTCTAATTCAAATACAGTCCACAACACAACAGTCGTAGTCACCATCAATACGAAAAGTTGATGTGCCATTCATTTTAGAATAATCACCGCGGAAAATTATACCCTGAGTTTTGCTTTTATTTATGACCAAGCTACTGTTTGTACACCATCTGTACATCTCTGCAATCATCGTCCTACCAAACTTTATACACTATTCAACATCAGAAGAAAATATGAGGAAGTTTCTATCTCAGCGTAAAGGGAAGGTGTACTGTCTTTTGTACCACCATCTCCCGGAAGAGTGGTTATATAAATAATGAAACCTGAGGGGCCGAGTACGCTTCTTTGTGGAACTTCTCTTGAAAGGACCCTATTCTCAGATTGGTACATTTTGGTACCAATTGGTAATTGGTACAACTGGTACCACCTAAGTTGATTATAACTTTCTGTTGTCTATTATTTAAATAACTTTCAATGAATCTAAGGAAGATATCTCGAAGACTATTTAGCACTAATCTTTCAAGAAGAATACCGTGTATAACAGACTCGAAGGCTTTGGATAGGTCAAATAGCAATGCTAGTGGCACCTCACCATCTACAAGTGTAGAAATAATTGCATTTACCAGCTCAAATACCGCTGTTTCAGTTCACTGGTTTTTTGTGAAACCATGCTGAGAGTACAATATCATTTTAAATTTTGTAAAAAAATGCCATAGTTTAAGAGACAAAATTTTTTCGAAAATTTTAGCAAAGCTCGACTGGATATGAATCTGTCTATAATTTCTCAATTTATTAGCGTCTCTTCTCTTAAGAGGAGGCTTCACAAAAAAATTTTCGGTTCATCAGGAAAACAACTGCTATGAAAAGAACAGTTCATAATATGTGCAAGGAACTTACTAATGAGATCGATCGATTTTTTTATGATATAGATAGGAATTCTATCATATCCACAATAATTGGAGGGTCAGAAATATTTCACTGCAGTTATAACCTCCTCTCTGTGATATCGGAGAAAAAGAATGAATTTTCGATTTTACCAGAGGTTGAAACATGAGATGTTCCAAGAGGACTATCTGGGCATGATTCTCCAATGAAGAAGTCATTAAAATTGTTACGTAGGTTGACTGGATCAATGTATTTACTAAAGAACGTCTTATTCGAAATCGCCCGGTCATATATTTTCTTATAGTTACTATAAATAATCACAGTAGCGATCACCGGCAGATTATCAAGAAGTTGTTTTCTTACTTTGTATATCCGGACTGGATCTACAAGTTGATTCATCACGCCTGGGGCTTATTTCTTTTAATAGAAAAGAAACCTCAAATATCATCCTATAACGATTGCAAAACAAAGTCCACATTCTGTAAACATCCTCAGTCATATCATAAATATCATTCCAGGAAACAGAGGACAATGATGAAATGAACTGGTTCACCAATACACCTTATAGTCAATTTATTGTTCAATGGTATACTCAAAGGAACATTATCAAGTACAAAACTCAAAGCAACATGATCAGATATATGTAGTTCTCTAATTTTTAGGCCTGCCTCCATGTTTGATATTATATTATCAAGACAAACACTCGAAGAATGTATAGTTGTGGAAGTACAAGATAGCCCACATTTTATATCTCGAGCATTGAAAGAAACTCCCTTGAATGTCCTTAGTCCGTCAGAACATCAATATTCAAGTCTCCAGCAATTAAAAAATTACTTTCCTCTAAAGTACATTTCAATAGTATTGATTTCAGTTTTTCAAGAAAAGTATATACAATTGCAAGCGGTTCTGACTTAGGTCTTTATATACAAATAACAACCACATAGAAATCAACTAAGTTAATTTGCGCAGCAGAGCATTGAACTACATATAGTACAGTAGGAGATTTTCAATTATCCTCCCTACTCACATCCATTTTGTAGATATAAATTTGTTGTACGTTCCTTATAGTAGTTTAGTCTTGAAAATGAGCTAACGCTCGAAACATGTTGACTATACAAAGTGTTAAATAAATCGTGAAACATTAAGCCAAGAGTTTAATTTATTTTAATACTCTAGTTTTTGAATCATTTTTGCCCCCATAGGAATGATTCACTCCAAAATTACCTATCAGGATAATCTTGAACTCATGAATAAGCACTTTCAGATGCTTATACAAGTGGTTATTTAGATTGTAGAGATACACAATGTAGTTCTGGAAATGTTTCGAGTAATAACTACCTTAGATCTTCAGGTTAAGTATTAGGGCGTAGCATGGATACATGAATATGAATGTATTTAGGAACCGTTTTTTTTTCTGAATTAGACCCACCACATCCCATCATGAAATTTCTATTACGTGCGTTTTTTGTCTTTTTACAGATTGGCATCGATATTAAGTGTTTGATATCAATTTTTAGTGTTGCTTGTTGAGCAAGACGTATTTGACAACATTTTGATTTCGCCAGGTCTATATTTAATGTGGTATCCGGCCTTCGTAATTTTTTTCATTTTGTTGTGGAAAGTGTTTAGATTTGAGAATATTTGTGTAAAGTGTGATTGGTGGTAGTTTTCCGTTTTTAATTGTAGTTTTTGTCTGGTTTGACGTGTTATTTTAGGATGGCCAGTGGTCAATTCCGTCTTCTGATACCTCGATAAGGGCGCCGAATCTGTTCGACGTAGGGATATTGGAAATAACTTCTTCGTTGTCAGGTTGACGTTCGCTCCTGAACTGTTTTCTGAGTTGTATGTTTCTCTTTGGTATTGTTGCATTTTTTGTTGATGTAGTGATTGTTTCTTCATTTCTTCTAATTGCATTAATTGTTTTCGTTTTGTTTTTGTATTCAGCGTCTATTTTGACCTGAGATAGTTCAAATACCTGGGAGTTCTCTCCCAGGTATTTGAACTTTTTGTTATTCACTTAAGTATCTAGCGCACTCGTTGTTACTGAAAGCAGACAGTGTCTAATGGGTGACAAGAACGCGAACAGAGGCCACGCCACAGATGAGTCCATCCCGGGTTACTAATAACTTTGTTTATTTTCAGGGCTTGATATCACTGTTCATTTGTTTTTGTTATACTAGAGTTTACCATATAATCTATCATATTATTTAAAGTTCATTAATTAAGGATTATATTTTATCATCACACGCAAGCATCTAACGAAACTTTAAGAATAATAGCACGAAGCCTAGCCTGCGCTCATCTATTCTGATGAGCGAACCATCTGCCTCAGGTCTAAACACCCGAAGCAAAAAGAATAAATCGTCCTCACTAAATTCTACTGGCGTTGTTTCGCGGTCAAATCCCACAGCCACCATCAAATCAACAAAAAGAAATCCAATACCAACCATGAGATTCGTAGAGGAACCCACCTCTCACCGTGCTCCGTCACTCCCAACATCACCGACTTCAACTCTGTCTAAATCACCACCCAACTATGTCTTCATGCCATTAATTCCAACCATTTCAGTTCTTCGTCCACATCAAAGGACAATCTGACAATCAGGCCCCCCCCCCAATATTTTGTTATGTTTTACGCAACATACCCAACGAAATAAAAAATCAACGGGAATTTCTCAAAATTCATTAACCTGAAGGTCCACTTTCACCAAACTGCACTTGTAGAGTGCAGAACATCAACCCTTACAAACTTCCAAAAAACGCTCCAAAATACAGTAGGACATCCGACAATAACATTCAGTCCCCAAAATGGGCCCGCGAGAAGAAGTTCCGCGAAACAAACCAAAAAAATTAATTACTCGAGTGTTATTAAATCTGTCCCCGGCGATTATACAATCGACGAAATCTCTGAGTGCCTTAACCAGCAGAACATCGAGTTCTTAAAGTGCTGGAGAATAACCTCTATGGCAACAAACCGTCCTACCACCCTAATTAGAGTGATTACCGACTCAAAAACGTCAAATGACTTCCTCCTTATGAAGGGCTTCTGCTTATACGGACGCAAACATGAAGTAGAACCGTCAAAAGTTACCACTCCCATTCAGAAATATTTTTCGACGTGTTCAAAATCCGAACACGACCCTACTGAATGTAAAGACAAACCGTCTTGCGCTTCCTGCTGGAACATACACAAAAATTCCATCTGTCCTAAATAGAAAAATCCGACCTGCCCCAATTGTGAAGGCGTTGATCCCGCCTGGGACCTTAAATGTTCCAAACGTCGTTTTCCCCCGGCGGAGCCATATCAGGCCGAGCCAGTCAAAGTCCTCAACGAGACCCGCGTTGAGGACGACGGAACTTCTGAAAATTTTGCCCGCGTCAACGCCATGATAAGGTTTATCATTCAAACCTTATCTAACGTACTCCCGGAGAAACGCGAATTCATCGCGAAAACGGTCGCGCAGTCTTCTCGCGGTTTTCTGAATCGCACTACAGTAGTTAACTAATGTGGCGGTAGTGTATCGATCTCCCTCGAGCCGTTCAAATCAAAATCAAATCAAATACGTTTATCAATTTTTTTTTTGAGATACATTTTGTTTGTAAATATATATTCAATGGGGCGGGAAGTTATAAGGTTTCGCAACCTTCTTTAAATCGTGTGACTTTAATTTTCCCTTTATCTTTGCAAAGATTAGGAGAAAAAAAAAACTATTATTATATATTTACTTTTGGGGATTAACGGCTGTAGACATCATTTTTTTGTTCGTAATTTAATTACGTGCCATTTGATCAAATGTCCGACTTTCAATTAATATGACATTTGATGGTCAAGGAAACCACAGAAAACTTTTACCTCGTTATGTCCAACAGTTCTAAATTAATTCATATTATTTATAATTGGTACAATGTTACAATATACGATTGTTTGCGTTTTTCGATTATGCGGACTTTATTCGCGCATAGTTGACATTCCGCGCACTACTATGTTTCCGCGAACTAACTTTTAAGTTTCTCCTAACGGATATCGAATAGACGGTTTCATAATGAAACAATATGTAGAATTTTCTCATAATTTCAATAAAAATACGCATGACGAAGTACTACTTCTTCATCAAATGCTGGATTAATACTGATTAACATTAACATCAATTGTTGGCAACATCGAGCATCTTAGGGTGAGGCTTATGGTTGGTGAGGGTGATTTATTGGTTGGTGTTGTATGCCGGACGAGTGCATGTTGACCATGTTGTGGAATTATGTTTGGAGTCTTATGAATTTGCTCAGCTTATACGAGATGCAACTAGAGTCACAGATAGAACTTCAACCCTTTTAGATGTTGTTTTCACCAATAAAGAGTTTCTTATTATTGAGTCTGGCACTGTTGATAATATGCTTTTGGACCACCAGGCTGTGTTTCGCTATGTCAATTTGTCTCGTCCAAAGGATAAGCCTAAAATTGTTACTTATCATAATTTCAATCATCTTTGTATACCTGATTTAGAGGCTGATCTGGCTGGTGTGCCTTGGGACGATATTTTATATCTACATGATATCGATCTGAAGATCGAGGTTTTCTCTCGCTACTTGTTGCAGGTGTTTGATGTTCGTGCCCTCTATTCAACATGTAGAGTTACTAAGCCCTTCAAGCCTTGGCTCACGCCGAATGTTCGCTTCATGATTAAGTTGAGGGAGATGGCTCTGTCGCAGTTCAAACGCACAAGAAGCGCATCTGATTGGTTAAATTAAAGGGAACTAATCAATCTTGTTACAGGTTCTCTAAGAAGGGAGAAAAAGGCATTTTTGGGTCTCCAGTTTGAGGGTGGAAGTAAGAATCTTTGGAAAGCATTGAATTTGTTAAATGTGAGAGGTGAATCAGGATTCGAGGTTCCCCAGACTCTGAGGGATCCTGATGAAATTAACAGACATTTCTCTTCAGTTTTTGCTCCTTAGGCTAACTGTTCTGTGGCGGCTGCTATTTACAGATCACGCAGATTCAATAATGATCTGCATTCCAGTTTGTCTCTATCAACTGTAGATGAAGTAAGGAATATAATTCTGGCATTCAAATCTTCAGCTTGTGGATATGACGAGGTCTCGCCCAGGATGCTCCAGCATAGCCTTCCTTCTGTACTTCCTAACATTACTCACATGAGCAACTGTTGTCTCGAAAAGGGTTATTTCCTAATATATGGATGATCTCTTTGATCAAACCTATCCCTAAGAAGCCAAACCCTTCCTCATTCGATGATTTGCGGCCTATTAGCTTGCTGTCTGTGATTTCGAAAATCCTGCAAAAGCTGATTGTCGGGCGGGTTTCTTCTTATATTTTTCCTAATAAGATTACACCTGATACTCAGTCTGGGTTTCGCAAGGGATTTAGTTCTACTTCCGTTCTTCTGGATATCACTGATCACATTGTTCGTTCTGATCACATTGTAGAGCTTCTGAATTTTCAAAGGCATTTGATACGCTTGATCATGAACTTCTTAGTACCAAGTTGGAATACTTTGGTTTTGAGAATGGACCGATTGGGTTCTTTGCTGATTATTTGCACGAACGTACCTAATATGTACTGGTTGATGATACTCTGTCTGATGCTTCGGTGGTTTTGTCTTGGGCCCCCCAAGGGTCTGTGTTAGGACTCTCTTCTTTACCTCATTTATGTGGTCGATATTTCTTGCTCAATCAGGCAATCCGAGATTCATCTTTTTGCTGATGATACTCAGCTCTTTTATTCTTTCAGTCATGATCAAATTGATGAAGCTTCTCAGCATATAAACGAAGACTTATCCGCCTTGAAGAGTTTCTGTGATAGCCATAATTTACGACTGAATCCATCTAAGTGTAATAACCTTGTCTTCAGTTCGGGTATCTACATTCACCTGGACTTGAACTTATCTATTGGGAATGAGCCTCTCAGTGGCGCTGAAGAAGTGCTGAAAATTTGGGAATATTCTTCGATTGCCGTCTTCGTTTCGAGGAGCATGTGGGTTTGTTGATAAGGAAATCATATTTGGTTCTTAGACAACTTTACAGATCCCCACACTACTTAAACTTGGCTCTAACGAAAAAACTTCGTGAAAGCCTTGTTTTGTCATTTTTGAATTATTGTTTGATCCTCTACTATCCTTGCCTCTACTCCATTACTAGGAGCAGGTTGCAAAATATCATTAATTCTTGTTGTAGGTTCATATATAGACTACGTAAAAATACAAGAGTGTCGTCTCATATCATGGAACTTGCTTGGTTGAAGTTATTCCGTTATCATTTGAGGTCAGTCAATTTTCATATTCTGTAATCTTCTGGTCCTTACCTCAGAAATAAGTTGGTTCATAGAGGCGAAATACACATTTGAAACATCCCTACACTCTTGCTTTGACGCGTTTTTATCGGACAGACTTGGCTAGGTTTGAGCAGATGTATAAGGCATTTTTTCTTCTCGGTAATCAAAATTGGATGTTGTACTCTGGCGTTATCTGTTCCTATCATTATTTCTTGTTTGAAATTAACTAACGTTATTATTTTATTTTTATTTATTCAATTTTTTTTTATAATGTTATGTTTTCTTCCTTTTGAATATCTTGTTTTTGTTATTAATTCTCGCTTCTCTTTGCTTTTAATTTATTGGGAATTTCATGTACTATTTTCATATATAGAGGTTAAGTGGAGTATTCAGATAGACTTCGCCTTTTCATATCTCTATTTTGCAATAAAGACAATTCATTATTATTCTTATTATTATTATAACAAAATATAGCATGACGATATGCCTATAAATACACATCAACACACAAAAAAGGTAATTGAATATGGAATATTGTGAACATTTTATATACATTCTTAGAGTTATCACTTGTTGATGAAAAACTGACGCCAATTTCTCATCGTTTTGTCAATATATTGACACTTCACTCATTCACTTTACAAATTTCGAGGTCTTCAATTATGAAAAAATTTCGAACATTTTCGAAAATTTTCTTTCATGTGACAAAAACAACAACATAGGACACAAAAACAATGACATTAACTAATTTGTTGAAATTAGATAATCTCTTGACTAGATTATTGAAAATTATGTGCCTAAATACATTTCGGAAATTCACTTTGTTGAATAGGAATTTGTTGACTGTTGCATGCAGGATGGGTGAAAGTTATCCAGACATTTGGCACACCTAACTTCACTTGTCACTCTTTTGCCGAATGGGCACATTCAAACTCGTTATTTTCAACTTTCCTTTGGAAACTCTGTTCCGTATGATTTTCTGTCGCTGCCATATTCAATACTCCATAAACCTGTGAATACATATCAACACACAAAAAAGGTAATCGAATGTGGAATATTATCAACATTCCATATATATTCTTAGAGTTATAATTGTTGATGAAAAACTGACGTCAATTTCTCATTGTCTTGTCAATATATTGACATTTCACAAAAATTTTGAAGTTTTCAGTTTTTTCTGACTTTTTCATCATTTTGAAACTTTTCAAATATGGAGGTACAATTTCAAATGGAACGTTTTCCTATTCGTTTCTCATATTTTGATATATGTAGCTGGTTTTTTCTAATATGTACTCTACATAGCTTGCCTACAAGTTTTCAAATAACTTCCGAATAAATTGTATGCTGATTCAAAGAAATCCACAAATTACATTTAAAGATATCGGACGATAATTCTGAGAGTCATTCACGTCACCAGATTTAAAAACAGGGGTCACCTTGGCTCGTTTTAGTTCTCTAGGAAATAATCCTTGCTCGATACATTGATCCGAATCCGAAGAACCACTCAAAGTGATTGCGCAATTGAAAGAATCACCTCCTTCAAAAGAGAAGTTGACATTCCTTATATATCAGTAGCATTTTAATTTTTGAATTCCCTCACGATATATGTTATCTCGTGAGACGTTGTTGGTCGCAAAAACATAGACTCATAGTGAGCAACAACCTTATTTTTAAAAAGTGCCATAGCATTCTCCAGGGATGGATTGAGCTCGTTGATAATATTCAATCCAACATAAGAAAAATACAAGTTCATTTCATTAGCTTCTAGCCGACTGTTGACGTCTTGTCGAGATGTTCTTCCCGACTCCATATTAATCACTTTCCAAATAGCTTTCACCTTATTCGGTGCATTATTTATATATTTAGTGTTTGAGATTTTCACATTTTCTGTATATCTATTTCTCAAACGCGATTTCAAAGAGTGTATAACATTTTTTGATTCATTTGATTTTTTCACTTTATGAATGATCTGAGTAGCATCGATGAGATTTTTGAGAGATTTTGTCTCTTCAGATATTATATCTACATTTTTACGATGTTTAGTCCTAATTTTAGGAAAACATGCTATAAAATATTTCTGAAACTTATTATGAAAGTTTTCATAACTTCTATCTGCTCTGTTGGTTAACACCGTAGACCAATCTGCTGCGTTCAACCTTACCTTGAAGACATTTTCATTTTCCTCATTTACAGCATATTGTACTACATATCTTTCTTCATTTTCTACAGGTGAATCGATAGGGAAAATAAGTTTCTGTGTCAGATGATCAGAAAAGCCAGGATCGAATGTTGTTGAGTGGTATGTATTTCTGGAGATGTTAGAAAAAACATTATCTATGCATGTGGAGATATTGTCTGTATTTCTACTTGCTTCATCAAACATCGGGAATAGTCCATATGATTTGGAAGTTTCAACCAAATTACCCTAATCCCTGCTCGCTTTCAATAAATCAATATTGAAGTCGCCTACCACAAAAATGGACACATAATAACTTATTAATATTTCATCGAGTACATTTGATAATTTACGCAAACAAACACCTAAATCTCCTGAAGGTGATCTATAAACCACCATTATCAAAGCATTTAATTTCGGCACTTATATAGCAGCCATTTCGAATTGTTTTTCGACTGACGTATTGTTTATATTTTCAGATAGTTTGAACTTTATACCATTTTTCACCACCAAAGCTACGCCTCCGTAACAACTATCAACCCTAGAAAAGGTTTCGGCAACTTTATAATGTTCAACATTCATGAGCCTCAGAGAATTATCAGATGCCCAGTGCTCCGTAATACAAGCAATATCAACTTTATGTTCATTTAGAAAAGCTCTAAATATGTCAATTTTATTTCTTATAGACCGAATATTGCTATTTGTCATAACGAAATTGTTTTCACAATTTTCCATTTCTTGATTTGAACGATGCAGTCTCAATTGTTTGGGAATTTTTTTGCGTGCAAGAAAAACCGAAAACATCTGATGGTGACATTATTTGGCAAGTTTTCGCTTTTGTACAGTTCCTCTACTAAATCAAGATCTGCTCCAATCTTGAAAGAGCAACTCTTCGCATTTTCTTCAACTGGTAGGGCCTCAACCACTATTTTTTTCCACGGAATTTTTGTGTTAGACGATTCATGAGAGCCTCTTCAGATGTTTTCAGAGCCGCTCTCCCTAAGTGGACCCATGCGAACCTGTCCGCTCCAAAAAACTTAGTGGGACTTTCCGCTTTTGATTTTGCTGAACCAAAAACAGAAACCTTTTTATCCTTTTTTGTTTCCGTATCCAGAACTGATGCATAGTTTGCTGAAACACTGCCACTCTGCCTGTTAGTTCTTGCGTTTTGTTGAAATTCCAACTTGAACCTGATGGCATTTCAAGATTGTTTTGAAATATTGTCAACAACGGCAACGTCGAAACCTGCTTCTCTCACACCAAGTTGCGACGAATGACTAATGTTCACATTTTTCATCTCGATGATGATTTTTTGATAATATCATGTTCTGTGATTGTTTGCAAATCACTCACTTTTTCAGTTGCAGATTCCAACATTATTTTAGCTATCTTCACTTCATTCTCAAGCCCAACAATATGAAGCTGTACTTCTAGGTTGGTTGAAGAATTTTCGGATAAAGCATCCTGGAACTCACAACCATTCACAGAATTCATATGGTTCCGAACATTTTCGCTGAATAAAACATTTATTTTTATTCAGTTATGATAATGACCAAAATCATCGAGGCGGCGTTGGCATTTTTGTGTCATCAGAATATACAAAATATGTAAAGAATTTTGTACCAATATCCAACCGGTTATGCTTACTACAAATGGGCTGCAAACCATTCGATATCAATCTTCAAGGTCATGCCCCGACTGCTGAGAAGAAGAAATTTATATGAACTAATTTATTCCACAATGAAGACGTTAAAGAGCGATAGTATTACTATTATATTGGGAGATTTCAATGCCAAAATTGGTTGACGACAAGACACCGATATAGTTGGTAATTTTGGGCTTGGTAACTCCAACTAGAGAGGTGATAGACTCCACGAGTTCTGTCAGGACTCAGGGATGATAATTGCGAACACATTTTTCGATCTACCCAAACGAAGACTTTACACCTGGCAAGCCCCGCGCAGTGATCTAAAAAACTCAACGCCAGCTAGAAATCAGATCGACCACCTACTGATAAATAGACGTTTTAAAAACATAATTAAAATTCCAAAACTCACCCTGGAGCTGACATTGGCTCGGACCATAATCCCCTTGTGGCTGAACTGTCATTAAACTAAAAAGCTAAAAGGCAAACAAAACCAGCTAGAGCAGTTGATGTAACGAGACTAAATGATCCTGAAGTCAGAGATATTGTTGCCGAAGAAATAAAAAACAGGTTAACAAGGCTGCAGGAGAATCAGCCCCAGGATACAGAGGATATAGAGACTCTCTGAAAGAGTATCAAGAATATCATTGTACACACGTGTAAACTACATCTCCGTGAAACCCTTAAACCCAAAAACAAGTGGATGACAGATCACATTCTAACCCTTATGGAACAGCGTAGACTGAAGAAGAACAAACCTGACAAATATGAAAAAATACAAAAGATCATAAGAAGGGACATCAAAGAAGCCAAGCAGAGATGGATGGAAGGGAAATGTGCAGAAATAGAAGACCTATGTTTCAAACATGATACTTTTAACATGTTTAGAAAGGTAAAGGAAGTAGCTGGACTTCACAGGAAGAGAATGACTATGTCACTAACAAATGATCGCAACCAACTTATTTTGGAGGAACAAGAATTGAAGAACGCATGGACAAGCTATATAGAGGCCAACTTTGAGGATGATAGAGCTGACGCGGTATATGTGCATGAGGGCACAGGACCAACAATTCTTAAATCTGAGGTGATACATGCATTCTCTATAGCAAAAAACAGGAAAGCATCTGGCCCTGATGAGATTCCGACCGAGGCTCTAAAACTCATTGCAAAGGAATATATTGACTTAGTAGTTAAATTTTTAATAGTGTCTATGAGACAGGTGAGATTCCATCCGACTGCTTATCATCAACCTTTATTGCTCTGCCTAAAAAACAACATCCAAAAAAATTTAGTGATTATTGCTTAATCAGCCTTATGTCCCACATGCTCAAAGCATTCCTAAGGATCATTCACGCTCGCATCAGACGTAGATGTGAAGAAGATCTGGATGATTCTCAATTCGGTTTCAGAACCGCTTTCGGAACGCGTGAAACACTTTTCAGAATGAACCTTCTCCTCCAAAAATGCCATGATCAGCGGAAAGGTGTATTTGCATGCTTTATCGATTATGAAAATGCCTTCGACGGCATACAGCACAATACACTCATTGATATACTGCTGGGGGTTGGAATAGATGATAGAGACATACGTATAATTAAAAATCTATACTGGAATCAAACGGCACAGATAAAAATTGGCAATATTAAAACAGACCATATTAGAATACAGCGTGGAATAAGACAGAGTTGCATACTGTCGCCCTTACTCTTCAACCTATACTCTGATCGAATATTTAAGGAAGCATTGGAAGGAATATCAGACCTCGGCATCAAAATAAATGGAGAGCCAATAACAACAATCAGATATGCTGATGATAGAGTGATTTTAGCAAACCCAATCGAGGGACTACAGTTGCTTATAAACCGAATCGGTGACGTGGAAGAGACGCAAGGTCTAAAAATCAATATAGGAAAGACCAAATTTATGATATTCAGCATGCAACCCCAATGGCACCACCCTAGAACTTAATGGAAGCCAAATCGAACGTGTTTCTAAGTTCAAATACCTTGGTAGTATTGTTACAGCAGATCTGAACCCGGACTGCGAGATTAAGTGCCGAATAGAGATTTCATTCAACTTTCAATAATATGAGATCCTTCCTCTGCATTGACAACTTGAATCTGAAGTTAAGGCAACGTATGGTTGAATGGTCGGTATTGCTATACGGAGTAGAGACGTGGACTCTGAAGTTCAGGACGATGAACCAACTGGAGGCATTTGAAATGTGGCTTCACAGAAGAATGCTTCGTATTCCGTGGACACAACATTTTACAAACGAGAATGTATTACGAAGAGCAAACATCCAAAGGCAACTCTTGGCGACCGTAAAATGCCGAAAGACATCATATCTGGGACATATTTTGGGAGGTGAAAAATATCGTTCACTACAGCTCATATTAAAGGGCAAGATTGAGGGGCGCCGTGGATCTGGAAGAAATAAACAGTCGTGGCTCAGAAATATCCGGGATTGGACCGGCATTAGAAGGGCTGGTGAACTTTTCCGCTTGGCGGACGACCGTACAGCTTTTGCCATGGTGATCGCCAACGTCAGGAGACCGGACACGGCACATGAAAGAAGAAGAAAACATTTTCAGGTAGGGTAAAGTGGGGTAATTGGGTACGGCGGGTAAATAGGAACAGTTGAATATCAAATACTTTTCCCAGCACTACACCGGCCGCGTTCGTTAAGTAGACGCGCTCAGGGTCCCTAAGTTCTCTCGCAGAAATGTAAAGAAAAATTCGCGCGCATCCTGTCACGGATAGTCAAACAACATTATTTCGTATTTTCATTACAGTTTTTGTCGTATGTAGAAATCGATGTAATGAGCATATTTTTGAGTCTAAAGACGACATATATTGTTAATATCTTTCATGTAATATCTGTTTTTACATTTTACAGTAGCTTTAAAATCATTGAAGATAATATTGCAAGAAACGTCCATTTATATTTGAGTTGCCTACCTCGGGTAATTAGGAACGGTGTCAGGAGGGTAAATGTGAATGTTCCCAATTACCCCTATGAACTGATTAATCTTGTATAAATATTCTAACACTACAAATTGTTTTAGATGCCTCGTCATTACAAAAGAAAAACCACACCTAGATATAAATAGGATATATAGGTATATATATATATATATATATATATATATATATATATATATATATATATATATATATATATATATATATATATATATATATATATATATATATATATATATATATATATTTGAATGTAAATCAAAAGTAGACACTGTCGGCATATCCCGCAATTAGTAGTAGCCGTTGACACGTGTTTCGAGCTTATTGGCTTCCTCAGAACGGCGTAGCCCAGTTCAAGTTGTACGAATCTGGAGACAGAAAAACAAGAAAGAAACAGGCACTCCACTGAAGGAAGTCGACACACTTTCTTGTTTTTTTGTTTACAGATTCATGTAACTTGAACTTGGCTACGCCGTTCTGAGGAGAGCCAATAAGCTCGAAACACATGTCAACGGCTGCTACTAATTGCAGAATATGCCGACAGTGTCTTCTTTTGATTGAAATTTTTCTCCGCGTTGAACATTACTCATATATTGTATATATATATATATATATATATATATATATATATATATATATATATATATATATATATATATATATATATATATATATATATATATATATATATATATATATATATATATATATATATATATATATATATATATATATATATATATATTTCTTGAAATTGATTTATTAAATATTTATATATATATATATATATATATATAAATAAATATATATATATATATATATATATATATATATATATATATATATATATATATATATATATATATAGGATATAGATAGGAAATAAGAAACATGTTCAGATTTTATCCAGCACACCTATGAAATATCAACTAGAGGAAAACGAATATCAACTAGGAGAAAAGACAAATGGAAAGGAAAATAAAAAAAGAAAAAGTTCGGAAGTTAAAGGCCACTAATGTTAAGAAAATAAAGCAACAAGTTAAGAGTAAGGGATTCAGAAATTTGAAGAAGATGTTAGAAGATAATGAAAATGAAGGGGAGTATTCCCTCCACCTGAAGAAGACTGGATTATGTGCGCTGAATGTAACAACTGGGCAGATGATAAACGTACCTCCGGTCAATCCAGTACCCGTTACGTCTGTGATTTTTGCCACACAAAATAATTCTTATACTTATAGAGATTTTGTTATGTCGTTCACAATTACCCCATATCGTTCCTATTTTCCCCGCGGACTGTTCTCAATTACCCCATATGGTATCGGGTTAATGAGAACACCAATATTTTTTATTTTCATTGATTTTTTTGATTTAGAGTTTATTTTCAAGCATTTTGATTTAAGTTATTTGTAGGTAGATTAGTAAAGTTAATGTTGCAATAAAATTTTATTATATTTGTGACTTTCTTTTCATTTTTTAGGCGTTATAAGTTAGGTGTACCCAATTACCCCACTTTCCCCTACACGTTTGAAATAAATCATTTCTATTATCTTGTTTTTGTTGATTTTGTTCAACTGTGTTTGAAACATCTCGAACGATGCCACGTTGCCCAGTTTTTGTTCCTACCCTAGTCTAGATGAGACCCTCGAACTAAATGAGTTATCTACCCTATTAAAGAAATAGAAGATATAGTTCCGTAGAAAAGACTGGACAGGCATTCTATCTATGCTATTATTCGATATCTATTATTAAATGATTTGAAACTAATACTTCATTGAAATTATTTTAAACATCCCAATAGGCATGATGACAGTAATTGATAAACAGACCTAAAATGTCCACCAGTATATACTATTTACAATGAATAATATACTCGTATTTCAGCAGAGTTTAAGAGTTCAGTAGAAAAAAAATGCATTTTTCAAATTAAAATTTACAATTGTTCCTAAAATGCTTGCCAGTGTCATGGCGTCAATTGTTACGTCACGTTTGAGTAAACAAGACGTATTTAAACTAAACACTAGGCGCAGCGCTCCTGCAATAATATAATTATTTCGTGGTATCAAATATGAATTCGAAAGTGTATGAGGTGTGTGGTGTCCCCAGTGAGAGAAAGATCCATAAAAACTCTCAATAAGTTATATTGTGTTGGTTCATGAAAATAAAACACACGAAACAAATAGTTTAAACTTGCAAGGCGAGATTCAAAAGCAATATTATCCATTGCTCACCTTGATTTTTATGAAGATACCTTTGATGTAAGTTTCTACACTGTTGTGTAGATTCTAGTAGGGTATATAATATTTTGTAATAATACTAATAATGTTACTAATATCTTTGTATATTGTATAAAAATATAAACAATCGAAATTTCATCTTATTGATGTTACATTACGTATTTCACTCAAATTTTTTTTGAGTAATATATATTGAGGAATATCTTTTGATGAGCTGAGTGTCACTAAATTTCAATGTCAAGCAGATAGAGGAAAACGAACATCAGATGGTAGAGAAAATGGTACTTTCTCAAAAAATAAAAGAAAGGCATTGGCAGAAGAATGCCAAAAAGATTTTGAAGAAAGAAGTACAAAGCAGGTGGAACGTGAGGGGTGTCATGTGGAAGTTAAGATAGGTACTATTTCAGGTAATTATTTCTAATACAAATTCCACTCATTAGGAATTTTACATAACCAATTACGAAATGAATCATACTAATAGTATGACAGACCCATATCTTCTGAACAATATTATAAAAAATTGTAGGTTATTTTTATATGAAATTTATTTTAAATGTTTGTGAACACATCACAGTATTATAATTAGTTGCTTTTTTATGTATTCATCACTAGAAATGTCTATTTTTTGTATAAATAAGCTTGTGCTTTTTCAAATTTTGAGTTTGTGCTACACTTCAATTTTTTGAATGTTATCGAAAGAATTATCTCTGTTTCTAATGAAGCTCAGTAAAAATTCTCTTCATTTTTTGAGTAATACCATATGAAAAGATTTTTGAAAAAACTGTTTCAACTATATTATAATATTTCAGATAGTATTCATCTGACTTCACAAACAACTTCTGCGAATGATATAAAAAAGCCATCAAGGTTTGCCCCAAACACGCCCCAGAACGAGTGAGAAAAAAGGAATTAAGCAAGTTTATTGAAACTAATCTTTAAAATATCATTTTTTTTATGAATGTTCAATGATAAAAATTGTTTCATTCAAATAATGGAACTTCTACAACATAGGCTCTTTACGACGTCTATTTTTCTCTATTTATGGACGTCTCTATATTGTTCATTTCTTGGACAAGAATAGACGGAAATTGTCTGTGAAGTCTGAAGATGCTGTGGCAGATTGCTCTTTCGCAGCTTTCGAAAGTCTTCACTAGACGTCTCGAAAGAGTGGAGTAGAACAAGATAAAGTTTGAAAATGTCGGCTTTCCTTTGAGGATTGGAAGTGAGTAACCCATTAGGTTCCTGAAGGTGTGTGGTGGTGGTTTTCCTGGAGCAGGTTAGTATGCTGAATTTCGCCAGTATTCTATACCTTTTCTGAAGTCAAGTTGGGACGTAGTGTCCGACCACTTTTCTTCTTTGAAACGGTTAATTTCGCGGCGAATTAACGCAGCTTGACGATTGTATTCGGTTTTAATAGGGGCGTCTCTGATCCAAAGGAATGAATGGTAGAGACGTCTCTTAGATTTTATAAGGTTGACAATGAAAGGGGGTAGAGGAGGGCGGTTGATATTTATAGTTTCGACAACACAGGCATTATATGCTTCCGAAATGGAGGAAGTTAGATTGTCAATGGCGAGATCTATTTGATGAGAATTTTGCAGAGCTTGAAATCGAGGGAGATTCGTGGAGAGAGTGTTAATAAATAGTTCCCTGTTAGCGTTTTTGTGATCTTTGAACGTTATGAATGAGGGACCTATGGTTGGGGGGTTCGCTATATTTAAGTGGATAAGTAATGGTAGATGGTCAGAGGTGATTGATTGCCCTATGAAGCAGGGTTCTTCGAAGTATTGTATGGGACCGGGGGTGGTAATGATGTGGTCAATTATAGACATGCCAGCGTGATTGAAAAATGTTGGGTTGACGTTGTAGCAGCATCATAGATTATTTTGTATGAGGCATTCAGACAGTATCCGTGCGTTTCTGTTTGTAGAGAGGTCGCCAAATTGAATATTTCGAGCGTTGAAATCGCCCATAATAATGGAATCTAGGAAATCGGCTGGTAGAATGTCGCCGGGGGGATTGTAGTGACTGAAAACAGCTACAGATATGTTGTTGAGTTGGATTTTCGCCACTACACATTCTAGGTTAGAGAATTGGTTTGGTATATTGAATTATGTGGAATGGAAAGAGGTGTGAACTAGAAGAGCAGTGCCGCGAATAGCACTGTTAGAATTGATCCTCTGATAGGTATGATAATTGGTTACTGTGAGATTGTGTTTCAACTTAGTTTCAGCGATTGAAAGAATGGAGATGTTTGATTAGAGTAGAAGAGTAAGAAGAGTAGAAGTAAGAAGTAGAGTAGAAGTAATTGACGGTATTTGCAAATATCTCGGAACAATTAAAATCACTTGCGTAAACCCCGCTTTATATTTTCAATGATACCGAACTCCACTTCACACTCGCGATTTTTCCTCTGAAATTTTCGAATTTCGAAGAGCAAATATCAACACGACTACCCCGACCGAACAACCGAAACGAAGTCAATGTTGTCAACGAAAACGAACCCATCACTTTCAAGAGTGAATTTTAAGAGCGTTTCGAAAAGTTCATCGATCTTGTTGAATGATAATAGGATACAATTATTTCATCATTATTATGAATAATCAGTCCATATTCAATGGTATCAATCAAGAATCGATGACTTTCAAAACGAACATAGGTCCTATACCAAATTGAGGACAATTTTACCTAGTGAAATATTCACCTGGGCTCCCTCTATCGGAGAAAGGACTTATAAACTCTCCCTGGCGTTCAAGATTCCTACTCATGACAACAAGAATGGAAGTGGAGGCTTTGTAGATATTTCATTCGAACACTACAGAAAATTGTCCGTAATGTGCACGAATGATCTCATACCTAATCGCTCCAGATCACGCCCTAGCTAAAGTGTAGCTAGTTTCAAGATTCACAAGTCATTCAATACTAGTAAATACCGAGACTCTCAATCGAAATATCGAAATATTTCAAATAAAAATCTCAGGGAGCTGTCTACACAAATGTTGTCAACGAGAACGAACCCATCACTTTCAAGAGTGAATATTAAGGTCTATTGAACAACAGGGAGAGTTCACTCTTGAAATGATGGGTTCGTTCTCGTTGACAACATTTGTGTAGACAGCTTCCTAAGATTTTTATTTGAAATATTTTGATATTTCGATTAAGAGTCTCAGTATTTACTAGTATTGAATGACTTGTGAATCTTGAAACTATATATATATATATATATATATATATATATATATATATATATATATATATATATATATATATATATATATATATATATATATATATATGAATTATGCCTGTATTCATATAGTCAATTTCTTCATATATAGATAGAATAATAATATTGGCGAACTTCATAAAGCCCAACATTGTCTTCGTGACAGTCCATGATTAAGTTACAGCCTTATTTATTTAGATGAAATTACTTAAGGTCCCGGTGTGTGAACTCCAAATTGCGTTGCGTCAATAGATGGCGATACCGATATCGTTTTGAAATTATCTGGTTTAATGCATAAATGTATAAATAATTTCCTACCCCACATAATTCGATATTCGAATTTCAACATTAAATAATTCGACATCTGTCGACGAGAAGTTTGAGTGTACTTAGTTAGTTTAGTGATAATCTGTAACAAAACTGTAATTACGTTGAGTTTATTCATTGGAAGTTGAAAAATTTTCGAAGGTATTCAAAGTCGACAATTAACTTCTATGAACGAACGAATATCAAAACGAATAATATCCTACAATACTGTATTGATTTAAAGTTCATTTGTTAACACATTTGTTTTATCAAAGTTCGTTATCGCTTTAGGAATTTAACTTTGAATTGTCAGCATGGGCCCAGATAGAAAAGCTGATGTGAACGTGTACGATGTGATGCCTCCATTTTTTCTCTAACATTTATCCTTCAAGGGATAAATGTGAGAGAATTATTGGAATCGATGCCACACCTAATGGAAGTGCGAGACATATTTGTTTCGTTCTGCAAGGAACTCGTCAGTCGCACCACTTCCATCGAAGTGAGGCCAAGGATTTCAACCCCCAAGCATCTTCTTGTGACTCCAAGTGGAAGACCGTAGAGTAATGAATACTCCACAATTCTTTATATAGGAATCAGTAGAAAACACCTTTTAGATTATAGATATAATCGATAATTATCTGATGCTTCTGCAAATTATATAAAAAGGAACAGACTTACGGAAATGGCTTATCATATTTCGCTAGAAACCCTTGCAGGTTATAATTTATATACCCTACAAATTCGACATTTGTAAGCGTTACCCTGAAGTCTACTTGCAAACAGATATATAATCGTAACAATCGTTCCATCCATTTGTCCACTACTTGACCATTTCCAGAGAGATCAGAGACGGACATCAGAAACTGTTCACCTGGGTTTGTTATGACCGGCGCTCCTTGACGAATTCGTAGTTGAATGATTTTCGAAATAATTCTAGTTTTTTCTGCAGACATTCAAACCATAAAGAGCTAGAACCTGAAACAGATCATGTATCTTGAAGAATATCGGCGTCTTTCGTGATTCTTCCAATTTTTTTTGCCGTTTACTATTCTTTTCCATTTCACTACTTGAAGAAAACTTTTACCGCAACTCAGAAAATTGCAGTTACAAACTGTTGACCCAATTCACACAAAAAGAAAATATTTGCGTGATTCACTAGTTCACCATCTCACTTCTGACAATTGTAGTGAATACAATTAATTAAACACGTCTTTTTACATTTAAACACCATATTGATGAAATATACAATTGAATTAGTACTGGCTCATACAAAGCTACAAAACAGAATGCAACGACTGCGTCATGAATTTTAGGACCCAGTAGTGGGATTAAAATAATAAGTACGTCATCTACGGCGTGACATTTCCACGGCGAGGTCATTGATTCATCATCAACACCTCGTAATCGTAAGACCCAAATGAATTCCTTACAAGTCTCGATTTCTTTGATTAGATTTCCAAACTAATCAATCATTCGCCTTCAAACCTTTATCAATTTGAAGTTGAATAAATTCTGTAGGGGTCAGATATTTTAAAATTGTCCAATATGAGAGTGAATATTTTTAATTGATTCCTGAATGTGGACAATTTATGCGTGAAAAAAAGGAGCAATTTGAAACTTTGATATTTCAAACTATTGATGCAATTCTTGAACTTTAAAATTACGTTACCCCCTGGAGAAAATGTTCAAGATTCGAAAACAGTTTTTAGATTCACGAAATTCGTTTTCGTTCAGAAATGGTATCAAAGAAACCTAAGACTTGTTTCTTAGAATGGACTAAACCTCAGTTTTAATAATTCGTACTGTACCAACACAGGACTCAAAGGGGATCCAGGTTTAGTATGCGGTATTCCAATGCCACTATGGTTCCCTTTCGAGGCGAATTATTTTTTCGTCAAGCTTTTACTGAATTTTTGCCTACTAATGTTTGCGGCCAAGTATTTTACAACCCTCAACATCGTAGCAATGACGAAACAGATCGAGACTATATTGATGATTTATGAAGAATACAAGATTTCATAAATATCTTTAAGGACACCAAAAAACCACTTGATCAATAGAAACTATTTGCGCTCATACATTGTACGTCATTCCGAGATTATGGAGGAAGTTTATTATTTCAATCATTACAGAATTTTTATACATGTCAAGAGATACAACAAACACACGTCTTTGAAAGCAATTTCAATGCACTTCAATGTAATTTGTTTCCGTATTCAAACTTTTTTCTTCAACTCGAAAAATAGTTAACAAACACTTTAAAAATTAATGTTTTTCACTTGTGAAAAACATTTCACAAATTGAATGCTTATATTGGATGCGGATTATTTCCCATGTCCTCTATGGGTACCACTAACCACTAGTTTGACACTTCTTTGTCAATACCTTGCTTCGATCAAGGACTGGGATCTGAGGATACATAAACCCGTTATACATTATATAAATAATGAACAACTACTATTTGGTAGATAGACATATTAGAAGAGGGAGACCTATCTGATCAATAGCTTTAATGAAAACCTGCATTGCTTCATTTTTCTTATTAATCAACAGAAATCTAAGAAATCATTCAGAAATCATTTTCTGAACCATAGATTTGAAGTTGGTACCACTGATTGTCATTAGAGCTTAAGAAATACTCTAAATTCACCTTTCAGTGTTTCTCAGATTTCTATTCAATCGAAGGTAACTGTATTCTCGATACAAATAACAATAACATTGAAACTTGACGTCAAACTAAATGAAACCAAACATTAATATAATATACAATTTAGGGTGGGTCGAAAAAAATCGATATTTTTTTTTCGGATCGTAATACCGCGGAAAAGTTGCTAAATGGTATGACTAAATAGGGGAAAAAATATAAAAATTATCGGATGTTATCTTCCGTTCGCGCATGAGCTCTAAAGTTTGATTAAATTTTGAAAAAATTAAAGTTTTTTGGAAATTTTTAATAATTTTTTTTATTACGATATTTAATATGTAATAGGGAAAAATGTCATCTACGACACACTAATGAATTAATATAAAAATACTGGTATTGAGTTTTAACATCTTCCGTTCGCGCATGGGCTGTAAAAATAGCAAAAAAGTGTTGAAAACCTCAAAAATGTGGACTTAGGAAAAATAAATATATACAAGCTTCAACATATTATTGATGTATTATCCAATAATTACAAAGTACATATTTCACTTACGAATAGATTACATGTCTGGTAGTTTGAACTGTCTTTTGTTATCAAAGGCTGGCATCGTGGACCTTGACTTAAGTGTCGTTCTTATGTACCCGTCTCGAGCTGCAGATCCGCAAACCTTAGCAGAAGCCTCGCTCACCAACTTGACGCTTCTCTCCACTGCTTGAGTATGGACTGGCATCTTCTGTGATAGGATTTCCCACTTCGGTACTTCTTCTGTTTTGATGTAGGTTTTCAGTTCATCATCAGTGACATCTTTCAATAGAGGCGGCGAAGAAAATTCACAGTTTGTCCAATAATTTAATTCCGTGTAGTCTGTTGCGGAAAAGTTTAGCTTAGGTGCCACGTACGTTCGAATTGTTTTCCTCTTTTGGTCTCTTTCTCTTGCCTTAATGATGCGGCGGAGGCCCAGTTCTCTTATATGTTTTCTGGGATCTTGAGTCATAGTAATCATAACATGTTCTGGATGCGCAAAGAACCCATTTCTCTCTATAACTGGGTCAATTACAGCTTTGAGTTCATCTTTAAGATATCTTGAGGTTTCAATACATTGGTGCACGAGCTTAGGGCCATCAGTAAAAAGTTTGGTCTTCTTAATACAAAACCACATCGGCATATATGACTTCAGAATGAATATTACTATTTCCTGGAACTCAGCAGTTGGATTTTCTTGACTAATGTAGAGTCTTAAAGCACGGTTAGCTGTTGTTAGCCACCTGGAGTGAGACAAAGGTCCTGGATCCCTGATTGATAAATCTTTTGGGCATTCACCTGATTTAATCGCTTCTGATATTTCCAGCAAATACTTCTGATCCTTACTAAGAGTTTTTTTGTCTATCTCAGGGATTTGGCAATCAATACTTTCAAACTGCACTACTGGAAGTGTTTCACATTTGATCAATTTCCCACCAATCGGTCCTTTCAAAGAATTTGGCCCGGTCGACTTACCATCTAAATACTGAAATAAATGGCGGAAGGGTAGTTCATTAAAATGAAGAAGACAAACTGCCCATTGCAGAGGCTTACCTAAGTGTGTTTCAATACGGCGTATTATACCGTTCTGAATTTTTTCTTTAACTATCAGAACATGTATAATCAGATATTAGGTATTACATTATTGATATCTGTAACTATACATGAAAAGAAAATAGGACAAAAATCCGATTTTCTTGTATTTTGGCTATATTTGGATGTCCATGCGCGAACGGAAGATGTTGAAGTGCAATACCGGTATTTTTATATTACTTTATTAGTGTGTCGTAGATGAAATTTTTCACTATTACATATTAAATATCGTAAAAAAAAATTATTACAAATTTTCAAAAAAAATTATTTTTTTCAAAACTTTAGAGCTTATGCGCGAACGGAAGATAACATCCGATAATTTTTATATTTTTTCCCCTATTTAGTCATACCATTTAGCAACTTTTCCGCGGTATTACGATCCGAAAAAAAAATATCGATTTTTTTCGACCCACCCTAATATACATATCAAATCATTTTCAGATGCTTGAACACAATGAATAAAAATATTGGATATGATTGGTTGATCATATATATTTTTATGCCAATTCTGTTGGCTTTGTTTCTATATCAAATTTTCATGCAGAATAAAGTTGAGGCTTTTCGGAAATGAAAAAAATTTGAGGAATTATTTCGCAGACAATGGAAATAATTACTTTGTTTGGTTTCTTATTATCGCTTGTGAGCATATTACTTCTGTTCTCTTTGTTCTGTGGGAGAATTTGAAACAAGAGGTACAGTATTTTAGTTTTCCTGTTTGGATTTCCAAAGACATATGCAACAACACATTCGAAATGAAAAATCAATCTGCAAAAAAGCATGTTTTGTTCAAAGTAAAATTCAAAAGATACGAAGATGGATGATTAAGCTGCTGCCATCTAGCGAGAGAAGAAACAAGATCAAATTAAAATTGAAATTTTCGAAAATCGCTTTAAAATCACATTTAATTTTTATTGTATTAATGAAATAATTTTCCAGTAAAATTGTTTGTGGGAAGCAGTATATGACTTTCAGTGGTACGAAGTTCAATAAGATCGCTGCAAATTTAACTGAGGCCTTACAAGGAACTGAACTTCATTTACATGTTTCAGGTAATGGAAAAGCTCAATATTCCGTGATTTTTTAGCAGAATAAGTCTGTTTCAGATGTTGAAAGGCACGTAGTCGTTCCTAGTGTATTTGGAACAAGGACAGGATAAAAAACAACATTGAATTGCCCAGAATATATTTGATATTTACAGCTTAGATAATCAGTAGCGTAGATTTCTGAAGCGGCTTGAAGTAGAACCCAACATACAGAACTTTGTAATTTAAAATATTTAAGCTAATAAATAAATTTCCTTAAAAATTCATTGAAAAAATTGTTGATGTTTTTTTTGTGAATATGTTAATCAATATATGAATGTGATCAATATAAGAATAATATTATACCCTAATATCTCGTAATTACACAAGGTCACACATGACATTAATAGTGAATAGATCATATATAGGTTAATGACAGATTTATACGAAGTGAATGTTTTATCTCGTTACTTCATATAAGTCATCGCAATTTACCCCATGCATTAATAATTTCAATACTGGTAATTTATCCAATGCTTTATGATCCTTAAATAATTTCTGATCGTATTGATACTTTTATAATGATCAAAAATTTTATTGAAATATTGATAATCGAAATATAATATAACTCAGTTTCAAATTCTCTCTGAAACTGCAACGTTTTAGATGATATAATGTGGAAAAGAGATAAACCTCTCAATGTACCCAGTTTGCAGATAATTACAGATCTATTTAAATCTGATCATATGTTTCCTACTGAGAAAACACACGGTTTCAAAAGACTTTTGAAATTTTTTGGTCCCATAATGATATTCGGATTTCCTGTGGTACTCGGTAATGCCGGGCACTTTTATATAACATTGGAACGTAAGTTTTTTATTCATTCATATTATAATTTCAATTTGGTCAGGACTTTTGTTCCAACTCTAGATTCTAGATAATTTACACTTAAGTAACGTGTCCACTGCTAGCACTTCAGTTTGCTTTTAGACTATCACTAGCTTGAGAGGTTTGGTACTTTTGAATCTTCTGACGTTTTGCAGAAAAGTCGAATGAACTTGACATTGATTTGATGGGTAGTTACTGTTTATGACTCCTGGCAAATCTTTCGATGGAGTAATCAGCTGAACTTAAAGTAAAATTCCTCTCAAATAATAACAAATATTAATGAATTCTTTAAGTTAATTTCACAGTTCTATTAACAATTCAAAGGCAACTCATATCAATTCAATTACTGCAATATCTAAGGCTTTAAAGGAACCGGTCCATCTTCCTTCGTTAAACATGCCACGTGAAAAAAAATTAATCTTTTGAAATCTGCAGACATTTGAAGATCTTGTAAATCGTATTCAGAACTAACGAATGAAAAAGCTTTAGAAATACTTAATTTTGAAAGAGAATTTAATAGAGAAATGAATAATGGTTCATATAAATTATTCAGCTGTACTTATTGCTGTGTATATTTGCTTTTTGTGGGTTTTGTGCTTATTACCAAGATATTAACGAGTCTTGAATTCTTTCTAAGGTAAACTATGGCGGGAACAACTAAATTCAGTCGTGATAATTTTCCAACTGTTGACATCAATATCGGTTATTGTACACAGTTTCATAAATTGGGAAAACCAACAAGAGGCCCTACAAAGAATGGATCGCTATGACTTTGGAGAACCTGCCAATTGTCGTAAACTTAGCCAATGGTTTGAATCGAAAATCATGTGGACCTGCTTCGTAATCAAGGCCTTCAGCTACCTGTATGTCGCTTACCATTTTCTTGATAATTCCTACTGTACCAACACTGGACTCGAAGGGGATCCAGGTTACGTATGCGGTACTCCAATGCCACTATGGTTCCCTTTCAAGGCGAATTACTTTCTCGTTAAGCTTTTACTGATTTTTTGTCTACTAATGATTTCAGCCAAGTATGTGCCAACCCTCATCATTATAGCCATGACGAAACTGATCGAGACTATATTAATGATAGGTAGAGTACAAGATTTCACAAATATCATCAAGGACGCCGGAAAGAACCATTTGATTAATAGAAAATATTTGCTCTCATATATTGTACGTCATTTCGAGATTATGGAGTAAGTTTATTATTTTAATCGATACAGAATTTTTATACATCTCAAGAGATACAACTAACATTGCTTCGAAAGCAATTTCAATCCACTCTAATGTAATTAGTTTCGTATTCAAACTCTTTTCTTAAAATCGAAAAATAGTTAACAAATACTTTAAAATAAATGTTTTTCAGTTGTATTCAAAAATCGAATGCTTGTATTGGAAATGGATTATTTCCCATGTACCTCTTTGTGCCATTTCTTGTTTCACTTTTCATATATCAAATCGTCATAGTGAGTATAAATGACTCTTCACAAATAACGTTTAAAATTATCCAATCAATTCTATTTCAGAATGAGGAGGTTATGACTATGATGGGTACGATACCTTGGCAAATTATTATTTTGGGTTTCTATTACCTTAGAGAACGACTTAATTATGAGGTAAAATACTTAATATGATTAAATGATATACTTAATCAATAAAATTATTTTTCGTTGAAATATTACCTCGAAATATTCATTTGAGGTTAATTTTCGAAATTCTCTATTAATTCGTAAATCTATTATAAATTGTCTTTGGATGGGGTTGCGTAGTTGAACAAACTTAGTAGTTTATAGTGTTGAACAGTTAATATTAAATATTTACCAATAAATCAATAGAATCTTGTTACTTGTTATATAATCACCCAAATATCTCGTGAATGGGTTCAAGCAATCATCACTCTGATACAATTAATATATTCTGGTGCACATGTACCCTTTTTTCTAAAATTTTTCAATAGTCTCCGAAAATTACGGTGTCATTCGATTCATATTGTTACCTAGAAAGTTTAAGGAAAGATCCGAAAATGTGCTGAAAAAAGTTACAAAAGTTATAAACCATAAAGTGAAAAAAGAGATTTGTTTTGAAATAGTGGAAAAAAATACTGGCACTGAAAATATAACCTTCTAACAATGAAAAAAATTTTGAGGTTCTAAATATACGAGATCAGATGTTTAAACTCCTGCTATCTAGCGAGAATAGTAACAAAGTAAACACTGTAATTTTGAAATTATGGAGACTCGCTTCGGATATCACTGACCACATTTGATTAATATTTTTGACTATTGAATATCTTTATAAATCAAACTATTCAAAAATTATAAGATTACTGAGAATTATTCTCAGTAAGTCTCTTCTTATACTGAAGATAAGGAAAACATATCAAAAATAACAAATCTAAAGTCAACAAAAATAAAAAATCAGGTATATATAAAATCAACTGTGGTATTTGTGATAAGTTTTATATTGGTAGAACGTTTAGAAGTTTTCAAATAAGAATTTCTGAACATAAACGTAGCTTTGATAATCAGAAGACAGATTCACATTATGCAAATCATTTGATTAATGATTATCCTATATTCAATTCCGATTTTGAAATTTTGAATACCGCAAACAAGGGAATGAAGCTTAATTTGTTAGAATCACTTCAAATTGATAAATACAAATATTCTGGCAACCTTTTGAACAGCCAAATCGATCATACCTCAAGCCCCCTTCTCAATCTTTCCAAAATTACTTAGTTTACTATATAGTAGTTCAGTATGAATTGATCCCTTTTACCTGTTATCTAACCTGTTTTCTCTGTACTCATATTTTAAGTTTATATATTGTATGTATTCGAGAAATGTCATTAGTCTGCACGTAGCATTTGAAAAAGGTGAATCTCATCGAAACGTACGTCATGCAGTATTTTTTTCAATATATGTGTAAATCAGTTTAACAATTGTTTTATTAAGATTACTGAGATCCATTGAATTTCAATGAGGTCCCGAATTATCTTCCATATGTCTCTTCGTCGTCGATTTGTACTCAGTTCTACTTTTTACATTTTTGCCACCATTGCTCTCCTAGGGATAATTGTTAAGGACAAGGCGTCGGCAATTTCTGCTTGGCTTATCACGTTCACACAGCGTCCGGCAGATTTTGCCGACGGCGATGATATATATTATAAGATTGATCCAAACAATCATGTTTTATTAGTTGGATGCTCAAGCTGCTGCGATCTAGCGAGAGTAGAAACAAAATCAAAGTAACATTAAAACTCACAAGAATTGCTTTGAATTTGACATATTGGCTTTATATTATTAATGAGAGGGTTTATAGGGAAATTGTTTGTGCGAAGCAGTATATGACTTGCCCTGGTACGATTTAGATCCGAAGTTGAATAAGACATTTCAAATTTTTCTTGGCAGATTGCAGCAACCCTTGAAAATGATAATGAAACCTTTCACAGAATTGGATTTATTTTCCATTATGCAGGTAATGCAACTCAGTACTCAATATTCCATGAATTTCCAGCAATTAATTCTGTTTTAGTTGATAAGGTGTACGTACTCGTTCTCAATGTATTTGAAGCAAGGCCAAGATAGAAAATAATATTGAATTACTCAGGATATATTGGATAATTGCAGCTCATTTTTCAGTAGCATAAATTTTTGAAGCAGCTTGAAATAGAACATATTAGAGCGTTGTTATTTAAAATATTAAAGCTAATACAATAAATATACTTCACTAAAAAATATTTGATGTTTCTTTGTTTGTGCATTATTTTCGATTTACCAATATTTATTCTTACTTTTCGTGTCAAAAACAAAATGTTTATATCTAAGGCGTTATTCAGCATTTCACTTTATTAGCTAAGAGCACCATCTCTTAACCATACACGAAAATTAACGAGGTTAGAACCTCAATGGAATAATCTACAACTAGCAAATAAACTATAAATTAACACTCTTATAGTCATATAATTTTCAACAATATCTCTTATTTTTATTAGAGTGATTGATTTAAAATTTACACGATTCATGTAATTTGTATAAGTGTAATTTAGTAGCTAAACTCCGTCAGTTCCGTTACTACTGTCAGAAAGAGCAGCTTAACGACCTTGTGCGTAGCTCTTCGGTCATCACAAGTAAGTGTTTGAATACTGTAAATGAAAATCTTTTTTAAAATCGTTCGTTAAGAAGTTCTTATTTGCGTGGTAAAACAGATTATTTCCTCAACTTGTTGCATATTTTTGTCGTTGTAACATGAAAGTAGTAATTTTAGTCCATGTCCTTGTACGTACCTAATACAATTTTTAGATCTGAGTTTTAAATCTGAGGATTTTTAAATTAACAAAATAATTATGAACACAAGACAATATTGAATTCACGCAGTTGATGTATAGGTTAGCGAGTCATTCAGATCCTTATCAACAGGTTTAGTTAGTCAAGTTATACAATAACATTACAAAATACAAATCATAGAGATATTACAGAGTGGGCATCCTATAGGCGCATGTGTAAGCGATAGCGTCCGGCCTTTAGAAAAAGAGAGGGAGAACGAAATTGGTATTGCTGTCTTTCTCTACTGGCACATGCAAATTAATATTAGAATGCACACAGAGAGAGAGAGACAGAAAAAAGAAATATCGATTCTCTTCCTCTTCTCATCCGTAGGACGACATTCACCTACAGGAATGCCGACTCTAGCTGTAAAATCTATATGTTACATATTAACCTAGAATTATCTGACATGGCTCGAATGCAAGAAAAAAGACTAATCTTTTCCATCAATTTATATAATTTTATCGCCAATTTCAAGCGAGGAGCATAGAAAAATAAGCAATCTGCCAATATTATGTCGAAATCTTTTTTTCTGTGCAATTGGTAGTTTTTAAAGAATGGAAAGGTCGTTGACTGGTTGTACTTTGCCATTTTGTCATTTTTAAGCTAAAAGAGTTAGTCTTAAGAGCCAATGTTGCTAGAATATATTAAGAACTTATTTAAGAGCATCATTGTACCTTTTTTGTCAGGCATTACTTCTCCTGGATCTCGATATTGTTTGAGGCGGATTCTAACCTCCTAGCATCGTTTAATCGCCTATTTTACCCGTTAAGTTTACAGGATTATATTCTGTTCCAGTAAAATGTCGTCGTTGCCAACTGTTTACGAACATTATACATCCGGAGGAATACACAGTGGCCTTACAGCTTCTGGTGACGAGTTCAAACTCAACAACCGCTCAATAGCTATCTACAGCGGAGCCATTCATTATTTTCGAATACACCCTGATTATTGGAGGGACAGACTTCGTAAAGCTAAAGCATGTGGTTTGAACTGTGTAGAAACATATGTTCCTTGGTCTTTCTCCTGTTCTACACGAACCTGAGAAGGACTTTTACGATTTTGGCAACGGTATGAAAGACATGAGTTTATTTTGCGATATAGAAAGGTATTTAAAGATCGCACAAGAGGAAGATCTCTTGGTTATAGTACGTCCTGGGCCGTACATTTGTGCACAGTGGGAAGTTGGTGGTATGCCTAGTTACTTTTTGAGGAAAGAGAACCTAACTCTCCGAACAACCGATCAGAGATTCTTGAAAAGAGTATAAAAATATTTTAACGAATCATTCAAGATTTTGTCACTTTTACAGTTTACCAAGGGAGGTCCTGTTATAGCTTTCTTTAAAGAAAATTTTCCAGTCGAGGCCACCTAGTTAATTTCAGTTATAAAATCCATTTTAAATTATTCGGATACAGTTTATCAATATTGATAAAATCATTTACATGCATATCTAAATTTACTTAAATCTTATCAATTATTTGTATACTCTTTATTTGTGAACATTCATTTACGTTTGATGGAAAATGTAGAGTGTAAAAAAATGCCATTATTTTCAAAAAATTTTATATTCCACGATTCACATATCAAAATCTTTCATAATTGGATATATACATCAATAAAATTACAAATTGAATCTGAGTTTTCAAAGGCTTCATTCAATTTCTCACAACGTGCCTTCAATGCTATAGTTCTTGCAGCTGAATCTTTTCTTTGAGCGTGGACTTTTTGATAAGTAGGGGTAAATTTAGAAAAATACTTGGCACTGCATTCAAATTGAGTTCGACTTGAGCAGATATTGCCTTCGTTCATCCATCTGGCAAACGCTGAATAACGTCTCTAATAACTGTACACCATAGAAAATGTTGAGCACAAACTACAGAATATTTTGTAGGGGTCCATGATGCCCTAGGAATATTTTTTAACCATTGCTTCATTTGATTTTCATCTTATGGACAACGAAATACAGAAGACTCGAGGTAAGTTTTGTAGTTCGACTTGCATCCAGGCACCCAGCATTGACTTGGCATTTTTGTGCTATTATCAAGAACAAGACCTATAAGAGATTAGTTCTAAATAACTACTGAATTTAACAAAGGGTAAGTAACTCTACTAATCACAAAACAGGAACAATTCTAGCAAATAATGCTTTTGTCAATGTCTGAACTACTCAGTCAAAACATCATTGGTAGGTAGCTATTTATATACAGTTTTCAAAGGTATTCCTTAGTGTATTACTGAAAAAAACACATCAGCACTTTCTACACACTATACATTACATAACAGCAAAACAACTAAAACGAAGATTTTTGTTTTTACACAATTATGAGATGTATATTAATATTGCAAGTAGAGTTAGGCTGTGGTCCAACCTAACCTTAGTTCAGTTTATATTGTATTCTTATTGAAATAATTATTGTATTTTTGTTCTCAATATATATATATATATATATATATATATATATATATATATATATATATATATCGGAAATAACGTTTTCTTTAATAATTAAATTAATCCTTTCGATCTACAAAACAACAAATAGTAATAAGTTCTTTTAACAATACACTGTGATTTCAATTTTGCAATTTGAATTGTACATGTATGAATATATAGTATGCGACAATGTTTCTGTTTTCTGTCTGGGCATTGTAAATAAACGAGGCATACCCCACTAAGGCAAAGCCAGTGCGTGGGATTTCAAGTCCTTTGAATTGTCTTATGATTAGGTCTGTGCACTTATCACCAAGGTATCAATGTTTACGTTTGGAGAAAATTAAAAATTGAATTCTTAGTAACAAAAGTCCAGATTAACACAAAGTTTACTGAATTCATATCAATCAAAATTGTATCTACACTAACTTAACTCTGTTCATATTTTTTAAATCGGCTATGGTTTCGCGATTATTTATTTTTCCTTCATAAAACGTTTTGTTCTTGACTTGAAAACATTGACTCATTTTTCGTCTTTTATTTTCTCGAGTAAGAAGTTGTACAGTCGATTTGCCAGGTAGTGCAGAGAGCGTTGGGATTTTGCCCTCATTGAAAATGCTATTTTGATATTCTTTGCTATCTTATGGCCTGTCTGATAGGTATATATATATATATATATATATATATATATATATATATATATATATATATATATATATATATATATATATATATATATATATATATATATATATATATATATATATATATATTTCTTGAAATTGATTTATTGCCTGTTTGAGGTATTTATTTTGAAAGTTTTTTAGCATTAACAGGCTTTTTAATATGAAAAAGTTTATTTCTGTTGACGTTTCGTTGTTAAATTACAGTTTATTATAAGTTTTGACAAAGTTGTAATATAACAACGAAACGTCAACAGAAATAAACTTTTTCATATATAAAAAGCCTGTTAATATAAAAATATTTCAAAAATATATATATATATATATATATATATATATATATATATATATATATATATATATATATATATATATATATATATATATATATATATATATATATATATATATATATATATATATATATATATATATATATATATATATATATATATATATATATATATATATATATATATTATATATACTATTATATTCGTGACTGAATGGTAAGTTTAAGGGTAATTTTTACAAGCAGAAACATGGCACTCCCATGGGATCTATATTGTCTCCGATAATTGCGATGTATGTTGTGGACCTAGTTTTGGAGAAATCTTTACCCAAGCTTCCTTTCAACTTGCCTTTCTGTAAGAAATACATGGATGACATCATAACATCCATTGAATTCAATTGAAAGTTCCCTTCGTATCTTAAACGAATTTAACAACAGAATTCAATTCACAGTGGAAACGGAAACGCAGTTTTCCGTTCCTTTCTTGGATATGAAAGTGATAAGGAACAGTGGTGTAACCATTACAGATTGGTATATAAAACCAGTGGCATCTGGACGGTATTTTAATTTCCTCTCTTATCATCCGATGAAAATGAAAATAAATCTGGTAAGGAACTTGAAAACCAGAATAATAAAGATTGCACATGGTTCGTTCAGAGACAAAAACTCAAAAATATTGTACCACCTCTTGAGGAGAAAAGGATATCCTGAGAAGTTACTTAACCACCTCATCTTCAATACCGAACAATGATGTTCAACAGAAGGTGGATAACGGGCGCACTAGGGAAGACAGAGATAATGCTGATTTACTGTATGTATTGCTTCCGTTTGTGGAAAGTTTAACACCTAAGTTAATCAATATATCACCTAAAGAAAAATTGAAGATTTCCACAAGAAACGTGAAAACCGTCCGTTCGATTTTCACCAAACTGAAAGATGAAGAACAGGATAAAATGAATAAATCTAACGTGGTCTACAAATACCTTGTGGAGATTGTGCTCGGTGTTATATCGGTCAGACGAAAACGAAGCTAAAGCAGCGAGTCACCTTGCATAAAAGTCAGATAAGAACCAGGAAGTATTCTTGTATACTGTGGAGGCATGCTAATTCTGAATTACATTCTCCTGATTTTAATAATGTCACTGTCTTGGATGTGGAAAGTAAAACAGGAAAAAGAACCTTCCTAGAAATGATTCGGATTGCTCAACACGATATGGCCATGAATTCTAGAAAAGACATTGATAGTCTGAGTGGCATTTGTGCCTATTTGATCCAATTGGACAAAAATATTAACGTAGCCCATTCAAGCGTGGCACACACGGTCGTTATAGACTGAGTGATCATAGTTGTCCTTTTTCGATTGAATTTGAATTGTGTTTTATGTAGTTCATTGTTCATCAATTTCCTTATCACCAAACGCTTTCCGTTGCACAGTTTTGGTTGGTTTATATTTCGAAGCATGATTTTTACGGAGCCAACCTTTAGTCGTAAATTGTGGGGTGGTAATCCCGGCACATCCAAGGAGTTTAAAAACTCAATAGGATAGTTGGCGGCGTCATCTTCATTTGTTGAACAATCAATTGATTTGAAAGAATGCAGTATACCAATGATCTCGTTCTGAATTATGAAGTTTAAGTCATCTACATTTTTATTCTGAGTCGCCAAAATTGCTCGCTCACTCAACCATTCCTTATTTTTGTGTTTAGTAATGATTTTAGGGAATACTTTGTTGATGAGTTCGTCTTTCAATGAGACAAAGTTACAGAAATTCTAAGTACTCGACCATTACCGATAGTCAGTAATTGCTCAGAGAAATCTTCAGCAGATGTATCGTTCTGTAATGCAACTCGAAAACATCTTCATTAATTATCATTAACTTCATTCCAATGCACGTTTATTTTTTTGTGCATTCGTCCCAGATGCTGATTTTCGATTCCGATAAAACTTTGGCAATTGCGGAGTGTTTTGCAATATTACATGTTAGTTCTTCAATAGTTTGAAGATTCAACGGATATTTTAATGCTGAATGAGTCATCCATACGCCATCCTTTTAACAATGTAATGGGGCTGCTATTCCAGAAGAAGCAAACTGCAACCTCAATGTTTGATCTCGCACTAAGAGTGGTTGAAACTTCTGATATCAGGAATGTCTTACCAGTTCCACCAGGAGCATCCACGAAATATAAACCACCATTTTCATCATCAATTGCTTTCATCATTGTATCAGCCTCTTGTTGGTGATTCAACAGGGGTACATTCGTTTGAACTATTAAATCTAATTCCTGGTGATCATATTCAAGTCAACGGAAAAGTTCCCGTTCAAATTCTTGATTGAAAGCGTTATTCATTTCACGATTTGTCGTTTTCATTCCTAAACTGACTAATAAATTACCGAACATGAGGTAACACATGTCTTCGATCAATATCAAAGCCTGATTATGTATATACTCATTCATCTGAAGGTCGGGATTTCTTTTACTGACACGAATTCGATGTAAAATGCCTTCCGACATAATTATCCTTGCTGTGGTATATCAGTTTTGTTATACCACGTATTATGTCATGTCCCACGGGAACGTGACAAAAAGTATCCTATGTCCTTCTCCTAGTTCTAAGCTGCCCTCCGACCAATTTTCAGCCAAATCAGTTCAGCTGTTCTTGAATTATAAATGTGTAACTAACAAGACTTTCTTTTATATATAGAAATATTAATAACAAAACTTGCGAAAATTTTCAAAGAACAGCCTCAGAAGTGTCATTGACCTAAATTTAACAATTAATTGAAAATATTTTGAAAGAATATAATGTGTTTTGCTTTCAATACAGTAATTGTTCTTTATATGAATTTAATATTCGACTGCTTTATAATTATGTTCAATATATGTGTATTGAATGAAATTAGGGAAAACTTTCGTCATTGAAGTAAAAAAAGCTAAGCCTGGATTAGCTGGGACCGAACCCGAGCCGCCCGCGTGACAGTTGTGCATTCTACCACAGAACCACTAATGCTTACTACTTTGTGCTAAAAAAGTATGATTTCAACCAACTCATACAACCTTTCATAGTGACTGACATTTCTTGTCAAGTTACACGGGAACGCTGCCGAACGGACAAAAAGTATCCTATGTCCGTCTCCTGGCTCTAAGCTACCTCCCCACCAATTTTCAGCCATATCGGTACAGCCGTTCTTGAGTTATAGGTGAAGTAACTAAAACGACTTTCTTTTATATATATAGACTAGCTGACCCGGCGAACTTTGTTCCACCTAAGAGGCAATAAATGAGCAGACTTTAGATTTTATCAAGGGCAATTGTTTATTTGGATAATTAATGTAAATTAAAAATGCAAGTATCGTATTTTAATGATTGGCCATGTTTTTTAGTGCATGGATTCCACTGTTTAGTGAAGCATCTTGTGATAGACGCCATTTTTCGTTTTATTATCAGGTGCAAGAAAAAAAAACGCAAATGGTCCTCCGATCCGTGAACATGCCACATATACTCCGAATTGACCATGGGAAAACAGATTCTTTAGATTCAGACCACAAACTTTTAATCATTGGTCATGTGATTTGTTTAATGTCATGGCGAATGCAAGTCAGATCGGAAATTGAAGTCGTTTAAACTCAAACGGCATGTCAGTCGGGATCCTTGGAATGAGAACTTCCTCACCTTCGAATTTTCTTTTGAGTATCTTCGCGTAAATCACATTGTTCATCAATTTCTTTATCACCAAACGCGTTCCGTTGCACAGTTTTGGTTAGTTTATGTTTCGAAGCATGATTACTACGGAGCCAACCTTTAGTCGTAAATTGTGGGGTGGTAATTCCGGCACATCCAAGGAGTTTAAAAATTCAATAGGATAGTTGGTGGCGTCGTCTTCATTTGTTAAACAATCAATTGATTTGAAAGAATGCAGTGTATCAATGATCTCCTTCTGAATTATGAAGTTTAAGTCATCTACATTTTTATTCTAAACCGCCAAAATTGCTCGCTCTCTCAACCATTCCTTATTTTTGTGTTTAGTAATGATTCTTGGGAATACTTTGTTGATGAGTTCGTCTTTTGATGAGACAAAGTTACAGAAATTCTAAGTACTCGACCATTACCGATAGTCAGTAATTTCTCAGAGAATTTCTTCAGCAGATGTATCGTTCTGCAATGCAACTCCAAAACATCTTCATTGATTGCGTAGATTTTCCAATGTTCGATGAAGTGCTTCCAATGCACGTTTATTTTTTTGTGCATTCGTCCCAGATGCTGATTTTTGATTCTAATAAAACTTTGGCAATTGCGGAGTGTGTTGCAATATTACATGTTAGTTCTTCAATAGTTTGAAGATTTAACGGATATTTTAATGCTGAATGAGTCATCCGTACGCCTTCCTTCTAACAATGTAATGTGGCTGCTATTCCAGAAGAAGCAAACTGCAACCTCAATGTTGGATCTCGCACTAACAGTGGCTGAAACTACTGACATCAGGAATGTCTTACCAGTTCCACCAGGAGCATCCAGGAAATATAAACCACCATTTCCATCATCAATTGCGTTCACCATTGTATCATCCTCATGTTGGTGATTCAACAGGGGTACTTTCGTTTGAACTATTAAATCTAATTCCTGTTGATCATATTCGAGTCAACGGAAAAGTTCCCGTTCAAATTCTTGATTAAATGCGTAATTCATTTCACGATTTGTCGCTTTCATTCCTAAACTGACTAATAAATTACCGAACATGAAGTAACACATGTCTTCGATCAATATCAAAGCCTGATTATGTATATACTCATTCATCTGAAGGTCGGGATTTCTTTTACTGACACGAATTTGATGTAAAAGGCCTTCCGACATAATTATCCTTGCTATGGTATATCCGTTTTTTTATACCACGTATTACGTCACGTCCCACGGGAACGTGACAAAAAGTATCCTATGTCCTTCTCCTGGTTCTAAGCTGCCCCCCGACCAATTTTCAGCCAAATCAGTTCAGCTGTTCTCGAATTATAAATGTGTAACTAACACGACTTTCTTTTATACATAGAAATATTAATAACAAAATTTGCGAAAATTTCCAAAGAACAGCCTCAGAAGTGTCATTGACCTAAATTTAACAATTAATTGAAAATATTTTGAAAGAATATAATGTGTTTTGTTTTCAATACAGTAATTGTTCTTTATATGAATTGAATATTCGATTGCTTTATAATTATGTTCAATATATGTGTATTGAATGAAATTAGTTAAAACTTTTGTCATTGAAGTAAAAAAAGCTAAGCTTGGATCAGCCGGGACCGAACCCGAGCCTCCCGCGTTGACAGTCTCAAGCAGGTTTTTTTTCTCAAGCAGGTTTTTTATAGATTATTTTCCTGTAAATACACTATGTAAATTTGTTACTATGTAGTATTAATATCCTGATTGTACAGTATGCTTTTGTGTATACTTCCGCTTGTAATGCTTGTAGCATGCCTGTTTTCAATTCGTTTTAATATTCACCAATGTGTTCGCTGAATATCAGTTTGTCGCACTGTAATGATACCTGCGTTCAGTCGATTCTCTTAAATGGTTTTAATTTATAGGTATCATAATTATTCATAATCTCACATTCGTAAGTTCTTGTACCTAATGTATTGTTCTGTGTTATTATTAATTTTAATTATTTCAGTTCTCCTGATGAAGGGACAATAAAGTCTCGAAAGCTCGAGTAAAGAAAAAAGAGTCTTCTTAGTTTTTGCTTGACTGCAATTCCACAAAATCTCAATATATATATATATATATATATATATATATATATATAAATATATATATATATATATAGGTATTCAATTCAACTTATCTAGGCTAGACAATGTTGTGAAGTTCATTTTCATAAAAATAGTTTTCAATTGAAATAAATACAGTTCTGGTTTGAGATTGTTTGATTACAAGTAGAAAGAGGCTATCTGAAAGTACAAAATAAATTTTTAAAAAATGACTGAAATATGCACAAATTACTCATTGGATGTAGTAAATTATCAAATAAAAAAATCTTTTTCTTGGTGGCTTATAACTTTAAAACTTGAAACATATTTATGTTGACAAGATACTATCACTATATCGGAAAGACTTACAAAATATGGGACAAAAAGATAAGTATACCTGTAAATCTGGAGACTATATTATATCTATTACTGACTGAAATTTTCTAGTCAAACAAAAGACCTGCAGTTGAATTTTTTTCAAGAAACGAAAAAGGGATCTCCAATATATTTCTTTTGATATAAGTGATTTAATTTCCAAAATAAATAATTCATAATTATTGCACTCTAAATGAGTCATGCAACACGCATACTTACTCCCAGAATATTTGTAAAAGCTGTTGCCAAGGTACCTACATCGTTGCCGATAATTGAAATATTTTACGACCAAGTCATATAATAAGAAAACAAAGGTTTAACCCCAAAATTTATCCAATTTGAGTAATTTTAAGGTGAGAAAAGGTTTTAATCTGTCAACGCCAAAAAAAAACGTCAACTTGGGGCTCCAAAGAATGGTGTGAGAAAAGACGTTTGATATCCAAAACGTTTTTTGAGAGGCTGCTGAAATGAGTCCAAGAACGATCCGGGCGGAGGAAAGCGATCGGTATCTGACTGAAATATTTGTTTTCAGTTTGAAATTGCAAAGTAATTTTAAACTAAAACAACTTCATTTCTTTCTATTGAAAATTTGATCAATTGACTGAATTTAACTAAAATAAATGAATCGTAATTTATAGAATATATTGAAAAAATAATTTCAATAATTTCTCTTTTTACACAGCTTTCACAATGAAAATTTGAAAAATCGATGGTTAGTTGTAAAAAATCGAAAATACTGTCCATTACATTGTATAGTATTATAAACTCTTTGCATTTTCAGCACTACGAATATTCGGTTTGTATCTATACATATATCCTATAAAGCAGTTAATACAAATTAATTTTCCTTCAAATTCAACAATTTTTCTATGTTCATTTAGCGGATTGAAGGTATTGAATTTTTATGCTGCAAAATTAAGTTCCTATATTTTTTTTCTTATTTAAAGCTTAGTGTGCTTCGATAACATTGATCATTAGCACTACGGTACATTTTTACAATTTTTACATTATATCACAATCAGATTAATTTGAGAAGGTCAATGTTCTTTAGAAATCCGATGGTAGACTCCAGCTTTTCGGACTCCTGTCCTAGAGCCTGTTGTAGGGTAGTCGTCAAACCAGACCGTTCCCGTTGAAGTTGGTACTTTGGACAGTTCAGAAGAATGTGATTGACATTCATACTTTGATGGCATTCCGTACACATTGGAGCATTTTCTTTTTTGACCAAATAAGAGTGAGTGAATCTGGTACAGCCTAGTCGAAGTCGAGATATTTTGACTTGGTGTAGCCGATTGCTCGGTAGAGTCATAACTTGAATTGGATTTGGTTTTATTTGCTTCAAAAACGTATTTGTTTGTAACCAATCTGTTTTCCATAAACATTCAACTTTGTATGATGTATAAATTTTTATATCTTCTATTGTATGAATCTGGAGCCATTTGTTTACGTTCTTAGATGCCCATTTTGCTGCAACATCTGCTCGGCAGTTCCCATCAATTCCGGTATGTGACGGTGTGTAAATGAAGATGATTCTACTACCAGCATTTTCAATTTGTTGCCGTAGGTTGTTAATCTTATTCACAATGTCATTGTTGTCATATATTCTCTGGAGTGACTGTATTGCAGACAGAGAATCTGTGCAGACACAATATTTCTTCGCTGAGGTGTTATCGTCCGAAATGTAAACCAGTGCTTCATATATGGCCATCAGTTCACCAGTGAATATGGAAAATTTATCTATGCGGTACATATTTACAATAGTTGGAGTAACCACTGATAATCCAATATGATTATTAGATTCATTTTTGGAAGCATCGGTATATACAAAAATGTATTCTCTATATTTGTCCAAATATCCGGCAAATATCCTTCGTAATGTTGAAAGATGGACTCCTTTCTTATTGTACTCTGTAAGTTGTAGTTCAATTTGTGGGTTTATTCTGGTCCAAGGTGCAAAGTGTAAACCAGCGTGCATGATGTTCGGTATTTCATAAGTTATCTTTGCTAAGTGTCTATTGAGTCTTTCATGAAATGGAGGAGTTATATTTAAGTTCGAAGCGTATATTGATGAAAAACGAGTTGACTTTACGATGGACTTGTTACAATGATTTTGGATAGATAATATTTTAGCTGCATATACTATAGAGGCTGTTTGTATTCTATATTCAAGAGGAATTTCACCAACCAAAGCTCGGAGGGAGATCGTAGGAGTGGTTGGAAATGCACCCACCTCAATTCTCAGCGCTTTATTTTGGATTGTTTCGAGTGTTTTAAAATAACTTCTTCTTGATGTCGAATGAGCCAATATACCATATTCAATTTTGGATCTTATCAAGCATCTGTATATTCGTAGAAGACAGTTCAGATCTGGTCCCCATTGTTGTTTTCCCAGGATTCGGAGTAAGTTAAGGTCTTTATTACAACGTTTCTTGATATTTTCGATGTGTTTGATCCAATTCAGCTTTCTATCCATATGGATACCCAGATACTCGATACTGTCTGTAAACTGTAGTCGCTTCCCGCTCATAGAAAGAACTGGATAGGAGATGTTCTTCTTAGTGAAAATCATGCACTTAGTTTTCTCTGCAGAAAACTGGAAACCGCTAGATCCAGACCAAGAAACCAGCGAGTCTAAACCGTCTTGAATGAGTTTCGTTAGAAGTGTTATGTCAGATCCTTTCGAAAAAAGCGTAAGATCATCTGCAAAAATTAATGCTTTAACAGGTAACTTGAAATAGGTCATCACGTCATTGACTGCTATAAGAAAAAGTATCGTGCTGAGGACACTCCCTTGTGGGACGCCATTTTCTTGAACCCTTGGAGTTGACTTGTGACCGCCGAAAGACACCCTGAATATGCGGTTCTTCAAAAAATTTTCCACGAAGTTTAAAATGTTTCCAGTTATTTTCCATTTACGAAGTGTCAGTGCTATTTTATGTTTCCAAACCATCTCAAAAGCCCGATGTATATCCAAGAAGACAGCAAGCAACATATGTTTACTTGCAAATGTTTCATGTATCAAGGACTCTAAGTGAACAATATTATCCAATGTTGATCTTTTTTTTCTGAATCCGTTCTGAAATGAGGATAACAAATCATTTTCCTCTATATACCACTGTAGGCGTTAGTTTATTATTTTTTCTGATATTTTGCACATAGTGCAGGTTAGAGAAATCGGTCTATATGATTTGGGATCGTTTTTGCTCTTATTCGGTTTGAGAATTGGAATTATAGTTGCTTCTCTTCAAGTTTCTGGGAAAACGTTTTCGCTCAAAATTCTCTTATATATATCAAGTATTAATATCTTCCCTGAATTTGGCAGATTTCTTATAAAAGTATATGGTAAATTATCATGACCAGGACTGGAATCAGGAGTTTGTCGAAGAGTTTCTACTAATTCCTCGTATGTGATTTTCAAGTTCAATGGATTCTCTTCATCATTTTTTTCTATGTGTGGTTTGAGTTCTTCGCTTATTTTGTAATTTAGAAATTCTCTTTCATAATTGTTGTTGCTAGAGTTACTTTCGTAGATGTCTGCGAATTTTTCTACAATCTCTTTCCTATTCGTTAAAATATTGTTGTCACCCATTAAATAGGATATTTCGTGAGCTACAGACTGTCCCCTCAACAGTCTCATTTTGGTCCATACCTCAGAAGCGCTAGTATTAGTATTGATAGACGACACATAGCTTCTCCAAGAATTTGTTTTGCTTTCCTTCATTATGTATCGAGCTTTCGCTCGTAATTTCTCATACTCTACAAGATTCTCTACAGTAAAACATTTCTTTAATCTATTGTAAGCGTGTTTTCGGTTCCTGTTAGATAATTCACATCTTTCATTCCACCAAGGAACTTTTCGACGACTGTTTCCCACCCAAAATATTTTCTTAGTTGACTCGTTTTCTGCTTGATTCAAGATCTCTGGAAATTGAGCAATAATATCATCGATGTTCAGATATATATCAACGGAAGTTATATGTGTTTCGACGAAGGTGGCATATTTTTTCCAATCGGCAGAAGTTAAATTCCACCTATCAGAGTTTTGTGGTTGTGCATAAGGAATATTCCTTTGAATACTGATTTCCAGCGGTAGGTGATCACTTCCATATAAGTCATCGAGGGGTTTCCAACTAAGCAGGTGTTCTACCGTAGGATCACACATCGTGAGGTCTATTGCAGAAAACTCCGCTGTGATAGGATTGAATCTTGTCCCCGTTTCATTATTTAATAGAATCAAATTATTATTGTCCATGAAAGATTCCAGAACTTCACCTCTCCGCTCTGTTGTAGTACTACCCCAAATGGTATTATGTGCATTGAAATCGCCGAGAATAATATGGGGCTTTCTGTTCTTCATCAGGTTCTGTAACTCATCAGACGAGCAATCCTGACTGTTTGGCATATACAAATTCAGTATTCTGAATTTCTTCTCGTAGTATTGTATTTCAACAGAGACAGCTTCTAACCTGGTAGAGATATCAACAGTTGTTGTTTCGAAGGAATCCTTAACATATATGGCTACTCCTCCACTAGCACGATTTGATATTCTGTTTTTATGGAAACATTGATATCCTCTGATACTGAAATGGAAGTCATTCTTGAGATTGGTCTCTTGAAGACAAATTATATCGGGGGATAGATTTTTCACAATTATTTGTAATTGTTCATATTGGGTTTTAAACCCATTAATATTCCATTGAAGAATGAATTTAACTAATAGGTGGTTTCATAGTCTGACTGATTATTGTCACTCTCTGAAGTTGAAGTCTGTAGTGTTTGTGGGATATTTAGCTGTGTTCTGATTTTCTTTTGTATTCTTGTGATTCGATTTTTCAGACTTCCTTGTTTGCAATGAGGATATAATAATGATAACATATTCACTAATCCAGGTATGTCATTTGTGTAATCTTGTGCTATGCTAACTGGGTCACTGGATCCGAAGGAATTCCGTAGAAAACTGGATATCTGATTGAAATTCAAATCACACTGAGTGGCATTGTCTTGTAGGTACTCTTTAATAGGTTCCATTTGATCCTCGAAGCTCGTTGTTTCCTTGGAGACTTTATTTTTCTTATGTTTGTTTGCTTTTTCAAAATTTATTTGGTCCATAGTCTGTTCTGGTGTATTGGGTGTGCCTGGTGTGGTTGGGGAAGGCGCTCTTTTACGGCTTTTAGAGTTGTGGGGTTGTTCCTTATGTTGTACGATATCCAGCGTTATTTCTGTAGAAACTTCATCTGAGGAATGTGGTGCAACGATTGGTGATGTTGTATCTGTCATTTCGTCAATTATCTGTTGATTTGATGTCTCAATATGGTTCTCCTTCAGATTATTTATGTTTGGTTGGTTTACATTTGTACAATTCTTAGCTATATGTCCAGGTTGTTTGCAAACGAAGCATGTAACAGCATCGAAACTCAGAAAAATACGTTGCGAAATATGTTCATGTATAATATCTATAAAATTGGAAAGTTCAATCTCTTCATTAGGAAAGACATATAGTTGGCGACGGAAGCTAAGCATGTGAGAAAATTCGTCCCCTTGAATACCTGCTCTTAAAAAATTCATGGGTGAAGCGAGTTTATATCCGATTTTTTGTATTTCCGTTTCTAGTATATCATGCGGAATACATAAGTTAACATTGGAGAGTATAATACGTTTTGCTGGCGTTTCCAATCTTCTCACTCCTACTTCATTGCCTTGGATTTGTATTGTATCGTTTGCTATTATTTCATCAACTAATTCACTGCTGCTTAGGTAAACGCATATTCGGCTGTTAGAAATTTTGGATATAGCTATAATGTTTTTTGCCTCAACTATATCTGCTATAGCTCGCACATAGTCAACTTTATTCAACTCATTGATATGATTTAGTATAATTGCTTGATCTTTTTTTGGAAACTGAGAGTTCTTTAATACTTGTGAAAATTTTTTACTTTTATTGAATTTTTCTGATGCACCCCTGTACTCAGAAGTGGACATCATGTTATCTGATGTAGAATGATTCATCAGGTTGATAAAATTGATCGTATCAGGTGTTGTCGGAAAAAATTATCGCAATTATCATCTTAGAGATAACAGATATACGGTTTTCAAAATTCTCAGTTGTTTGTTTTGATGATGAAAGGAAAATAGAAAATTTGATTACCTTTCAAAAATATTCTCCTAGGAGACGGTAGTATACCTAGTTTCTATAATAATCAATCTTTCAATTGAAATAATAGGATTTCCCAATTTTGGCACTTGAAACTCCGAATAAACGATTAATATATTCACAACTTCAACACACGTTCGTTGACCATGAAAACTCAAAAAGTCAGTTCCTATATTGCTCAAAATGCTTTTGATAATAATACCCTAATTTTAATCTTCCAGTGAAAGTTGAATCAGAATACTCTGATATTTTCTGTTATTAACATTTATACATAATAAATGAAAACACATTAAAAGAAAACCGTCGAACCAAAAAAATTTTGAAAAAATCATTCAATCAATAGTTTAAATTCATAAATTAGTAACCACCACCAAGAGAATCTTCGATTGTGGCTGTAGTTAAATAAATAGTTGGTAGATAATATATATTTATTCATCAAAGAATAAAATGGGGTTTGAAAATATGTTTTGACAGATTAAATCATTCGTACATTACATTATATCCAGGAAAACATATATTTCTCTAGGTGAATGTCTATTAATTGTTAATATATTTCTCACAAAGAATTTCTATTACCTAATAAAACTGTATTTTATAAGAAAAAAATTTGAGAAATAAAATTCATAGTTTCCAAAAGAAGCATTATGGTCGTTTCATTCACAACAATGTCACAATTGTCTTCAAAGGAACGTTGGAGTCGTGAATAAGAATTCAGATGAATCTTTAATAAATTTAAAGTCAAACATCAATTATTACGATGTTGAATTCCATTCACGATACATCGTTGAAGTAATAGACTCCACGACGATAAATTGCAGCACCGTTCTCTCCCCATGCTACGAATAATCAGTTGAAAGACAATCTGAATTCTTGAAAGCTGTTTTCCACGATTTGACAAAATGTATCACTCTGCTTCGGAGATCTCAACCGAATTTTATCGAGCGGTTCCGAGTATGTCCGATTATACCTAAAAGCTTGTATTGACAGACATTTAACTTTGAAAATGATTGATAACCCTACACGCTAGATTTTACTTCAAAAATTAAAATCAAGGTACGAAACCAAAATAATGATTTCAGTTTATATGACCAAAAATGCAATGAACTTATTTTATGTGGAACTTATTTTGATAGTTCAATTTAGAATTTATTGTATTTAGCTTTAATAAATGTTTCGAGAAAAATGTTATGTGAACTTATTTTGATGTGATTTTTTTGCAATGTAGTCATTAACAACATAAGATCAACGTCAAGTCGTGTTTATAGTTTTCTTTGATTATCAAAAAGCTTTCGATAGCATTAAGCATGAGCATATGATGGAAGTACTACAACAAATTGGCCTTGATACAAAAGTTCTTAGAGTTATCCAAAATTTGTATTCGAATCAAACAGCAATACTTCGTATTAACAAGTTTTTAGATACGCAAGAATTAGAAGTAACAAACGTGGTTCGTCAAGGTTGTATTTTGTCTCCGCTACTATTTAACGTATATACCCAGGTAGCAAGCTGACGTAACATGACGTCTTATTAGGGTCAATTTTCGGTCAATTTTGGTCAGTGACGTTATTTGACCGTTAAATGACGTATTTTTAACGTCAGATAACTGACGTTCATAAGACGACATCAGATGACGTCAGCGCAAAGTACTATTTTCGTCAATTTATGACCGTTAATTTTTTAAGAAACGACAAATATTCTTTTCACTTAGATAATAGTAGCTTTCACACATTTGAACAATAATATTCATCCATGCGTCAATTGTTAACATGAAAATTGTAGTATAGTCAAGGTTATAAGTTGTCAATTGTTCTGTGGACTCATATTTCATGTTCTGCGTCTGCGTTGTTTTGCATTCACCGTATAAAGATGGACGAGTTGTGTTTGTGTTATAATATATTTTGAAATATCTGTTAAGAATTATATCGAAATATATAAGAATGTACATCGAAATGGTCAGGGGCTCGAAATGTGGCATCGATCTTCCAAGAAATTGACCTAGTATATATGAATACAGTAAACTATGCGGAAAAAGCAGATGTAATGTGCATAGCAATAGAAACCAGATGTCGACGAAATACCACTTCGAATAGTGCGAAATCTTTATGCATAAGAGTCAAATTCAAATCTTGAAGACGATAAATTCTCCTTTAAACGAAAAAAGGTAAGTTAATTGGATACGAGTACATGTAATGCACAAATAGAAAATGTGGTAACCGATAATGTTGCTTTAATTTTTTTTTCAAATATGCAAATTATTAACAATATTTTTTAAAGATTTTCTATAATTTTCAGAGGCGTAGTTTCACGTTCTTCGAGAGTAAATAATACAGAACAATAACAACAGTCAGTACTTCAACAGGCAAATACTCCAGTTTCATCACGAGAGAATGATGAATATACAACAACAGTTAAAACTTCTCACATCATAATGTAAATGTTATTTGTTTATAAAGACAGTGTTACATTAAAAACATTTTTCAGCCTTTTAAGAGAGTGATTCTATTACTGACTCAAATTAGAAAACAAAACTCAAAAATAATACAATGTGCAAAGAGAATGAAAGGACATCTCTGAGTATTCTAACTGATCTTAATGTTGGAACAGAAGAAAAACTCAATATTTTTGAAAGTTATTCAAATGACAATGAAAAATTTAGTTTGTTGGTAAGTCATAACATATTTGATTTAAAAGCAAAATTTTTAATTAATAATTTGTTTCAAGTGAAATACTTGTCGACATTTGATGGAGGGAATTTAACCAACTGAGTGAATCAAATTTTTAAACACTTATTGTTAGAAGCTGTTGCTTCTTTATTCAATTTCGATGGGAAAAGTCGGAGAAAAATCATAGTATTTGCTCCATTTAAAGACAGCTGTGACTGGTGAGTTTTTACTTATAAAGAAAAAATTTTGTAGGTTATTTTTATATGCAATTTATTTGAAGTTTTTGTGAACAAATTCCAGTATGATAATTAGTTGTTTCTTCATGTATTCATCACAATTTGCTAGCAATGTCTATTTCTTATATAAATAAGCTTGTGCTTTTTCAAATTTTGAGTTTGTGCTACACTTTCCTTTTTTGAATCTTATTTAAAGAATTATCTTTGTTTCTAATGAAGCTTAGTAAAAATTCTCTTCATTTTTTGAGTAATACCATATCAAAAGATTTTTAGGAAACTATTTCAACTATATTATAATATTCCAGATAGTATTCATCTGACATCACCAAGAACTTCTGCGCATGATATAAAATATAAAGTGCCATCAAGGTTTGCCCCAAACACGCCCTGGACGATTGAGACAAAAGGAATTAAGCACGTTGATTTAAACTAATCTTTAAAATATAATTTTTTTAATAAATGTTTAATGATAAAAATTGGTTTATTTAAATTATGGAACCCCTACAAAATAGGCTCTGAAGAACGTCTTTACGACGTCTTTTTTTCTCTACTTAGTGACGTCTTTTTAACGTAGTTTAATGACGTCTTTTGAACAGCTCAGTATGACGTCTTGAGGTTGTGACATTTCGACGTCACTGCATGGTCAGTGAGACGTCTCTGTCGACGTCTCTTCCGACATGTTGAAACCAATATATGACGTCATATTACCGTCAGTCTGCTACCTGGGTATTGATTGTAGCATTAACGACAAATTGGATAGCGATATGGAAATAAAAATACGGACGTCGATGGCAAGAACTACATTTATTAAATTTCAAAGATATTTATGTCGAAGAGGAGTATCATTAGACAATAGACTTCGTATGGTAAAATCCTATATTTGGCCCATAATAACATATGGGGCCGAAACATGGTCACTCAAAATAAAATCCATGAACCAAATAGAGGCTTTTGAATGTGGACACTTCAGGTTATTAAAGATTCCTTGGGAGGACCGAATAACGAATGAGGAAGTACTTAAAAGAGTCGGCGTCGAGCGTGTGTCATTAAAAAAATATAAAACAACGCAAGATCTTTTATTTGGGCTACATACTCCGAGGCAATAAATATGATATCCTAAGACTAATATTAATAGGTAAAATAGAAGGTAGAAGAGGTCCAGGCCGAAAACGGCATTCATGGTTGTGCGATATCAAGAACTGGTGTGGAGTGAAAAACGTGGATGATATTTTCGCACTAGCTACGGAGGGGCAATTACGTATAATAGAATGAGTGGATGATGGCTTACACGCTGTAAGCGTTTGTCACGAGAAGAAGAAGAAGTCATTAACATCAATTAATAGGCTATTGCATTTCACGCACAAAACATCGTTTTACTAATAGACTGCACAATCATATATGGCAACACTGCGATTATTCAGTTGAAAGAAAATCTTAATTATTTTTTGAATCCGATTGTTATCCTCGCTCGATTTGACAAATGTATCACTCTGGTTCGGAGAAAGGTTACCAACTCGTGGAATCTTTTCCCCCCGTAGTCAAGTTGAAAAACCCCTAAATCTCTTAGAATTGTTTGTAATATTGAAATTCAATGAAAAAATATATATTAAGGTTTTATTTTGCAATTATAAGGTACTTAAGTGTTTTTTATTATTATTCAATTTTTCATTTCATTTTTGGAAATGAGAATATGAGGAATAGTTTATAGGGTATTATTTTACACAAAAATTTAATTATTCATTTAATTATAAAATTTTACATTAATCAACCTACATTGAGAAATTGTATTGAATATTGTCATCATGAAATGGATTTTTTTATTCAAGATACAAATCGAAATTAATTTTAGTTTTTTAAATTATGATGTGAAATATTTTGGCTTACTTAAAAAATACCTTTAAGATTAACCCTGAAAATTTAAAGTCCACAAAAAAACCCCACCAAACATTTTGTCCCCCTAAATTTAGGGGGAAAACCCCCAAGTTGGTATCCCTTGTTCGGAGATCTCAACCGAATCTTATCGAGTGGTTCCGAGTATATCCGATTATGCCTCTTGGCTCATATTGACAGACGTAAGATTTTAACTTTGAAAATAATAACCCTACACCCAACTTTCACTTAAAAATTTGAGATCAAGGTATTACTCAAAATAAGTTTTTAGATTTCAGTCGATATAGTCGAACAGAGAATGCAATGAACTAATTACATGTATAATTGATCTTAATTTTTACTCTTTGCAAATCCATTCCTTTCTCAAACCATTCGAATAAGCTTTGATACGATCTTACATTCAATTAGTTTATTATTAAGGAGGAGAGAACTTAAAATGTTATACATTGATTTACTCTTTCTGATAGTTAACAAAATAAGAAGAGTATAAGTTATTTTTACATACCTAATTTCTAATTAGTTCGAAAATCAATGAAAAATGTGAAGAATTATGTTGATTTGTTTATTCAAGGCAAATTCATTTAAATTTTAGTGATATGATTATATATATATATATATATATATATATATATATATATATATATATATATATATATATATATATATGAACAATCTATCATTTCATTATCAAATAATACCCATCGTTCATAAGTTAATTTTTTTTTATAATTTCAAAATAAAGCACGGTTATAAATCCTTTACAGCGCAAGTCAGTTGTCTACGACATCATTTTGTACGAGTTAGGAAATGAGAATTGTGATTGAATACCCAATTGACGATCAGTTACGATTTTGTATTTATACAGCCATAATAATTACATCTCCAATATATAGGCTCCTCTAAAAGCCCTCGATGTTCGGACTCCGAGCTTTTGTTTTCAGACGAAAGAATAATTCAAATATTCAAACCATTTTTGAGTTAAATATAACTCAAAAATGGTTTCTGAGAATAATACATGGAAAGGACATTCGCTATCCTAGTGACCTACTATATCAGATGTCTGGTATCCTCAATAGCCGTCAAATATTTCCTTTCAGGTTGATATGCAGTACTTACCTCAGGAAAATATCCATATAGCCTCTAGATCATTAATATGGAACAAGACAAAAAGATAAACAGCTACAAACATCAAGATGTGAGAAAGAGTTGGCCAACGTTCTTCATCTTATATAGCCCTTCGACTATTTCCTTGTTGCAAATAGAGCTGGGAAAAATAAAAAATTATAAGACGTTTAAAAAAAAAGTTGGAGTGTAGGTGAAATATGAAAGTGATACCTTTGAGAAAATTCTCAATTGAAACCTTTTGCAAACCTTTTAAAAGTGACTTCGATATGATGAAACGTACCAAACTGATTCAAATGGAATTGTTACTTACCTGATGTGACGAAAACTACCCGATGTGACATTTCTCAAACGGACGATATTACAGGCTATGACTATGTAATAACCCGATTGTGTCTTTCAATTATATTATTCTGTAGATGAAAATATGTTAGTGTACTGTAAACCACACACAGAAAACTATTCTCTATAAACAATGGATTTTCTCAGTGGATTTAAGAGTTTATTGTACTGCATTGAAAATAATTCTATGAATGAACTTAATATTATTATTATTATTTGAAGTCGTTCATCGCTTGGTTTATTAGAGGAATTTGCATCTATTCGAATTATCACTTTAGTGCGCAGACTCTAAATCAAATGTTTGAAAAGCCATCTGTTATACTGTTGAAGAACTCGAATTGTGATTTTATTTATTACTAGCTGACTTGGCGAACTTTGTACGCCTATTTATTTTTCTGAATATTTTTCAAGATGGAAGACATGTCTTACTATTTGTGCTGCACTATCTTGTTTTTAATATTCATCCCATATGGATTCGGGGACTTACTCACTCACGAAGGAACTGCAATACTTCATGTTATTCCAAATCAGTCGAATTATCGAAAAATTCCTATATTAACACGTTTGATGTAATGAAAGTTATCAACCTGTCCGTTCTATAGTTGAAAGGCATTCCTGATTTCGTATCAAATACTTGTCCCATATTTTTTTTTAAAATGAAGTCTTTATTAAATAATTCATTTAACAATAATATAAAATAAATTTACAATAATATAAAAATGTCAGAGTTGAGTGGGCTATTAATGCAACTGTTCTAATCACTACATAGTATAAAGCAAAGTCGCTTTTTCTGTCCCTTGGTCCCTTTGTACGCTTTAATCTTTGAAACTACGCAACGGATTTTGATGCGGTTTTTTTTAATAGATAGAGTGATTCAAGAGGAAGGTTTATATGTATAATAACATCCACTAAATAGTGGAGAAGTACTGTTATTTTTGAGGTTTCTAATGTGATGTCGTAAATAATTACATTTTTTCCGCTTACATTGCAAACGCAGGCTGAACCCTACGAGTTTTATCAAAATAATGTACTAAGTATTGTACACATTGAAAAGGTCTACAGAAAAGTCCGTGATGGTATATGTCTATCTCTTATGGATAACCCACAATAACTTCTTTTAAATATGGCAAAACAACGTTGGCCGGGTCAGCTAGTAAGCAATATAATATATCGATAGTACAACTTAAGGTTGATAGCGTTTATAGTGTATTGTATACGATACAGAACTTTAATTATAATATTATTTAATGCCAAATTTCGCGCACCTGCGTTGTCAACATATATCACCATAGGCTGATGGACATCTGGCTCTTCAGATCTGCATTGAATCACGTCATGCAACTTCTCATTATCAAATTACATCAAAAATTTTCTGACAGCTCTAGTAAAACTCCCAATATTTCTAATACTCCTAATCTCTACCGGTAACATGTAAATCCGAGACCCAAGATACTCTGTGCTCCGCTGACCGAAAGATTCGAAGGAAAATGTGGTTTTATAAGGTATACATTTCTGACGAGTGCTATAACCGTGGTCCACAATTGACAAACAATGTTTTGATTTGTGAAATATTTTCAACAGTAACAGCGCAAAAGTTTTTCTCAGGCTCAATACTCAATAATTAGTATTAGTAAATAGTAATTAGTAATATATAATTTATAATATTTTCAGCAATAATAGACCCTTTGTAATGTAAACATTTTTAGTTTCGTTGACGTTTATATATATAGTTATGTGAACTTAGAACAATGCCTTCCTTTTAGTAAATAACGTCACTATATACGAATGCTGACTAACCAACTTTAGTTTATATAAACTCGGACTTGCCGTAGAATCTTCAATATATTAACGTTAGTGAGTACAATAGTATGTAAAAAGCTACTTGTAATCTTAACTTGTGAATAAAAATTGTTTTTTTAAAAAGTAATTCTTCGTGTTGAAAACCAAAATTGGCGACGAGGATGGGATTGCTGCATTAAACGCTTCCGAATCAAGAGATTGGCAAACAGGATAATTCTTCCGAATTATAGTAAGAAGAGTAATCAATGCGTTAACTCAAACCGTACGAAGATTGTTTAAGTGAATATTAATTCTCAAGCACAATCCGAACCAAACACAAGCTCAGTCGTGTCTCACAGATGATTGCGAATTTGGTAGTACCAGTCCGGAGCTCGATTGACCATTGAAGAATTCGAACAGAGTGCAAAGCAAGGGTAGCGCCGACGACTCCACTTTGGGAAAACAAATCACAGTAAGTTGCAAGTGTTAATTATATTCCTGTTTTTTCCACGGTTTCAGCCAAAAACCTAGACTCCCTATAATTTATCATTATAGTAGGTTGTTATATATTAAGCGAAGATTGGAAATAGTGAATACACATTTCTCAATAAAATTAACAAAGAAAAATATTTATGATAAATTCGCTCATCGACTCAATTGAAAAACTGAACTTGAATGAAGAAGAAAAGTCAGAAAAAACAAAAGTCATGGCGGAAAATAATTTAAGAATTGCCCGTGAATTTGGAGCATTATTACCGAAATTCTCAGGGATACAAGCAGAATTAAACTCATTTTTAAGCGCTTGTGAAGAGTATATCGCACAATTCGCGAATACAGAACAAATAGTAAAAACATACTGTATAGCAGTTGTTAAAAGCAAATTAATTGAAAAGGCAAACGCCGAATATCGTTCTTCTAACGTACCAAATACGTGGAACGCATTTAAGAATTTCTTATTACAGAAATTCGGAGATCATGCCAATTTGGATGTTCTCAAAAATCAGTTACAATTCTTGAGGAAGAAACCTAATCAAGATATTACCGATTTCATTGAAGAAATCAAAGCTTATAAAATTAGAATTAATTATAGAATAGACGCAGAACCGACGTTAGACGCCGCATTAAAATTGTTACATAAACAATTAACTTCCGACCTAGCTAAAAATGTATTAATTAGCAATGTGTCGATCGATTTACAAACTGCTCTTTTAACAACACCGAATATCACATTTGATTTAGCAGTACAAACCGTAGAGAATTATATCTCTCAAAAATCCCAATTAGACTTAATGAGATCTTGGAGACAACCATACCAAATGAAAACGTTTCCTTCTCAATCAATAAATGTAAAACCACAAATTAATAATGTACCTAGACATTATCCGACGAATAAAGAAGTTTTCGGTAGAAGTTATACTTACGAATCTCAAAAAAGTAACGTATTTAAACCCAATAAAAACTTTGTACCCAAATATAGACAAACACCTATGTCTACGACAACCGCGAATCCAATAATTCAAAGAAGACAAATACAAAATCATAATCAAACACCACAAAGAACTTTCTTTGATAATAATTCGAGAAGTTTTAGTCACTTCCAAAATCATAAACAGATATCACCCAATTATATATCTGAAGAATTAACGAATTTAGACGCAAAAAATAATGACAATGATCAATTTAATGAAAATTTTGAATTTGAAGAAGATCCAAATATAATTGAAGAAAATGAAAATATTGTTGATGAAAATTTTCAGATAACTGCCTCAGAAACCACATTGACTTAAATTCTTTAAACAACAAAACTAGAAAACATCATTTACCTTTCATTGAAATTAATTATCCAAAATGTAAATTATTACTTGATAGTGGATGCACCGTTTGTTTAATAGATCCAAAAATTGCGTATAATAATATTCCACATTTGATTTATTCAGAGGACACAGATTTGATAACTCCACATGGACATGATATTAGTCACGAAAAAGTTGCTTTTCCATTAAATTCTTTTGGATTACAAAAAGAATATCCATTTGTTTTATATAAATTCCATACTCAATATGAAGGAATTGTAGGATTTGAATTTCTTAAGCAGAATAATTTTACAATTGATTTACAAAATAATTTATTAATAGGAGAAAATTGTAAAATCCCTATTCATTTCCAAAAAGTTATTCCAAGAAGATTATCTTATCCTGTAGATTTGAACCATTTACCTATGAAAATTCAGAATCAGCTTATTAAAATTTTCAACAATACTGAAAAAGCATTGCAATTACCAGACAAGAATAGCAACGCAGATTATTTATCTAGGCTAAAAATAAATACTAATGAATCGCAGAATGATACTCATTGCAACTTAAAAAAGGAAATAGATAAGAATACTCCATTGAATGAATCAAAAGATATCAACATCGTAGAAGACGATATCGATTCTTTATTTCCTAACGTAACTGCAGACGAACTAGAATTAACAAACAATGAATTAGATGACATCATGAAAATCCTTGAAGATGATGAAGCGCAAAATGAAACAATACATAGTAGTATTGAAAATCCCATATTAGAATTGCCCTTCACAGAACGACCACTGAATCATTATAAAAATCAAATTATATTTGTCAACAACTCAAAAACCTATTTCGTACATAAAGCGAGAATATTTAGAAATCGTAACAGACTCACAGTTTCAATAAGTGATACAAATGACTTTATAACATTTATTAAGGAATACTTACAACCTGGAAAATCATATTGTTTATTTTTTAAACATGACGAATTGAAAATACCTTTTATCAATATACTTCAAAGCAATTTTAAAGCTAAATTGTTTGATTTAAAAATAGCGAATGTTTTCCTAGAAGATATTGAAACAGAATGTGACCAATTGGAAAAAGTCAAATTATATCATGAAGAAAAATCTGGACATAGAGGAATGAAAGAACCATACAAAAAGATACCTATAAACATAATAAGTGATATAACGATAAGAAATCCTCAAAATAAACACGTATATCACAGAAATAGGATCAAACAGAGAAAACATTAACTAGTTTCTTTGTTTTCAGATGAACACATCCTTCATCTTTCTAATCATACTAACTAGAAGTTACTCATTTTTCGTTCAAGAAATCGAGAATAACTTGTTGCCTATCCATTTAGGAAAGATCTATATTGCAGATCATGCAAAATATCTATTATTTCACTATAACATTTCTGGAATAGCCGAATTAATACAACTTCAGAAAAATATTATTAAAGAATGTGTGAATACTACGTATACTATCCCTGTGTATCATTATTTGATTATGGCTAATTCTTCAATACATAGAAATGAGAAACTTTTAATAACATAATTACTCAGAAAATAAGAAAACGAAAAGGCCTATTAAATATTGGAGGTTCCATTTCAAAATTTTTGTTTGGTACCTTAGATGCAGACGACGAAATTTTATATGAAAAATATTTCGAAAGTATTAGAAAAAATGAAGATATCCTTAAAGTCAATCAACAAAAAATATTAAATATCATATCTAATACTCAGGCGAAGTACACGAATACAATAAATTTGCTTATAGCAAAAACTAAACAGTTGGAGATATCTACTCAATTAAGTTTTAAATTAAATTTAATAATTCTCCATTCTCACGAGATTGCAATAATATTATCCGAAATTGAAAACGCAATTAGTTTTGCACGGTTACATCTTTTACATGAAAATATTTTACCATTAAATAAATTCAATGAACGAATACAAAAAGAAAAAATGCTACCTTTTACTCATCTGACAGACTACTACGCTGTTTGTACAACAAAAGCATTTATTAAAGATTTCAATATTTTATTTAGCATAACCGTTCCAATCTTCGGTAATATTCAATATGACCTATTCAAATTGTATAATTTACCGTAACAAAATTCCAAAATACCTAACCTATTATCCTATGGATTAACACGCAACGACAAAATCGTCTGGACAACCGAAATAATTCAACAAGTTGAAGATTTCTATCTAAGTAAACAAGATTATCTCAGAAAACCACCTGAATGTATCCAAATGGTCCTGAAGCACCTGAAAGAAAAATGTAATCGAAGTTTTGTGGAATCACAAAAAGATTTATTCCAACTAGAAAATGGAAAAATAATTTCGATTAATAATGAAATAATACGTGAAGAATGTCAGACGGGCTCCTTCTCTCATAAGATTCCCAAAGTATCTTTAATAACTTCTGAATACATTGTTACCAATGAACTGAAGAGAATACACCCTCAGAAGATTTTCAACAAATATGGTCAAGTGGATCTTACACCCTTAGAAATGAATTGGACGAATATCAAAGATTCCAATTACTTAGAAGAAGAAGCCATTCCCAAACTAGAAGACTTGTATCAATGGGCCCCGCACCCTACAACTATGAACTTTGTCATATTAATAATTATTCTTTTTATAATAATCATTTCAATTATATTATTTTACAAAATTTATGTAAAGGTTCGTCATCTTAAAAATAAGAATAACGAACTTTCTTCAAAAGGGGAGGAGTTATGTGAACTTAGAACAATGCCTTCCTAACGTCGTAAGTAAATAACGTCACTATATACGAATGCTGACTAACCAACTTTAGTTTATATAAACTCGGACTTGCCTTAGAATCTTCAATATATTAACGTTAGTGAGTACAATAGTATGTAAAAAGCTACTTGTAATCTTAACTTGTGAATAAAAATTGTTTTTTTAAAAAGTAATTCTTCGTGTTGAAAACCAAAATTATATATATATATATATATATATATATATATATATATATATATATATATATATATATATATATATATATATATATATATATATATATATACAATTTCGCTTTCATGTAGTGTGATAAAAAATGAAACATAAGTCAGTGATGTGCATGTGTATAACACTAGAAATACTGATAATTTTTGTATCCAAACTTGTAAGCTTTCTATATTGAAAATAGCATATACTATGACGGATTTAAGGCTTTCAATAATTTGCCAAGTATATTCAAAACTAGAACTAGTATTAATACATTTAAGCGTGATCTAAGAAAGTATATTTTAATTGATGAGATATCTTTGTAATTCAAAATTGACAGTTCAAAATAGGTAGATTTTTTGTATAGGAGTATTAGAAATATTAGGAGTTTTACTAGAGCTGTCAGAAAATTTTTGATGCAATTTGATAGTGAGAAGTTTCATGACGTGATTCGATGCAGAGTTTGAGTTCTGCTTTTTTTTGTGTTTCTGGATGAACTTACTTTTTTTATAGCGTTTGAACCTGTATTTTTGATGAATGTGAATTGATGAGTAGACCACAGACAGCAGCTGGCTTTGTGGTTTCGATGCTTTTCTATTGAGAACTGGCAAATTTATGATATGTTTAGTTTGATAATCGTATTGTCTTTTTGTTAACTACTATCATTGTTTTTATATTGGGTGCATCTTATGTTTTTTTGTCATAGAATAACTGAAATTTGTTAAAATTTATAAACTACACTATCTAATGACAATAAACTTATTATTATTAATATACTCTAAAAATAATAAGATTTAAATGTTATCCTTTAGTAATAGGATCTTGCCCTATAGCTAACTTATTGATCAAAACTCTTTAAGTCACACCTTAAACGTCTTTATAAACTGTGTTAATGTATTCCTATGACTGTAAAGAGGGTTTATATAAGATAAGGTCATAAAATGTTCTATGATTCTCCTCCTTCTTTCTTTTTGAAATGCTGGAAGTCCTATAGCCAGGAGGGCCATTTTGTATATCATATATATATATATATATATATATATATATATATATATATATATATATATATATATATATATATATATATATATATATATATATATATATATATATATATATATATATATATATATATATATATATATATATAACAACTAATTACTCACGACCGTGGAGTGATATAAATGGATTATTATTCTTTCCGGGTATTCGGTCTGTATGGAAATGAAAAGATTCAACTCATGTATTCTGATTTAAAACCTGTATATTTCGTTGTCGGTTAACAACTTCATCAGCAGGATGCAGCTTAAATACAAAAATAATCACATCATTGAACACTAAAACTAAAACAAAACATACGAACTTACAATGAGAGTTCTTTCAAAATTTGGGATTCATCGAAATATTCATCAAAATAACAAAGCAAATAAAATTATGAGATGAGTCAGTAGAAGTAAAAAACAAAACAATGCTACTTTTCAATCGATCGATCGTTCATGAATGAAGCGGTCTTATTTAAATACACATTCACGTGTTCAGAGAGTTATGATTGATCTCTCTTTCTTTCTTTTTACTCCAGGTGGAATTGTTACCAGGTGCGAAAATTAAATATTAGGATATTTCAAAATCCGACAATAAATTTTACTTAATTGATCTACGTCTGATCTTGAATTGATTGTATTTTGGTTATTTTGGATGTGTACCATCTCTAAAAAAGTTCGTTTTTTGGTATTACGTTCCCTTTCCATTATTTGGACATTTTCAAAATCAAAAGGGTGATCATTGTCTTGCATATGGCAGGACAAGGCGCAAGATCTTTTTCCGATTTTTACGTCACTTTTATGCTGTGTTATTCTCTGTTTTAGAGTTTGTTTCGTCTGTCCTATGTATATTTTATCACATTTCTGACAGTTTATTTTGTATACTACATGAGAACTTTTTATAGTAGGTGTTCTGTCTTTTATCTTCGTGAACAAGTTGCCTATTGTGATGGTGTTGTATTTGGCCACGGTAAAATTGTTCACTATAGGTTTTAAATGCTTTAGCACTTTGTACGAAAGTCCTTGAATGTATGGTAGTTTCTTGTGAACTTGGATGGGTGGTTCTTCTGTTGGTCCATCAAAGAGACCTGTATTATACAGAAGTTTATTTAGTATCTTTTTTGGATAGCCATTTTTCACAAACATACCGAAGAGTTTTCTTGAATTATCATGCACAAAAGAGGAATGAGATATGTGAATTACTCTCTTTTTCATTGCTAGTACTGTGTTGAATTTTTGACTCTTTGGGTGGTTAGAGAGAAAATTGATGTATCTTACGGATGATGACGGTTTTTGATACCAATTCAATATTACTGTGTTGTCATACTTTCTCATCACTAAAGTGTCAAGGAAAAGAACACTTCTATTGTTTTCTTTTTCCATTGTGAATTGGATTCTTGGATGTATATAATTAAATACTTTAAGAACATGTGGTTGTTGAGTTTTTGGGATAGCAAGAATTAAGTCATCAACGTATTTGTATATGAAAGGCAAATCGAAAGAGAGCTTTTGTAATGCTAGATCGATAACATGATCCATCACAATTTGCGCTAGTATTGGGCTGATTGGAGACCCCATTGATGTACCATATAATTGTTGGTATATATTTTTATTGAAGGTAAAGTAACAATTCTGGCACACGAATATTACCATTTTGGTGAAAACTTCTTTTGTGAGTGAAGTATGGTGCATTATGGTTTGCCAATGTCGATCCAATTGTTCGTACACAAGTTCACACGGAATGTTTGTATATAAGGAGATTACGTCTAATGATACCAGAACATAGTTTGTTGGCAAAATTACCCCTTGCATGTTATTGAGAAAAGTGAACGTATCTTTGATGTTGTACATAGTTCTGCTGCCGAGGGCCTCAGACAAAATGTTAGACAAAAACTTAGCCAAGCCATATGTGGTTGAACCTATACAGCTAACTATGGGACGAAAAGGTACATCATTTTTATGTATTTTTGGTAGACAATATAGCTTAGACATTGTAGAGCTATATGTTGTGAGAGATTTTGCTGTCATCTCATCTATTAAATCTTCATTCTTGGCACTTTTGATTATGTTGTTGAGTGAATTTTGTGTTCTTGTCGTTGGATCACTTTTAAGACATTTGTAAGTGGTAGAATCATTTAGAAGTGCCTGTGTGTCAGCAATATACTTATCTTTATCCATGGCTACTGTGCAACCACCTTTATCAGCGTGTACTATATACAGATTTGGGTTATCCTTTAGGAATTTTCTTGTTTCTGTATACATTATTTGGTGATGTGTTGGAACACCAGTTGTTTTGGTGAATTGTAAGTAGTTTGTAATATTATTTGTGACGCGTGCTCTCAATATATCTTTGGTTTCTTCTGGTTGGTCAACGATAATATCTTCAACATCGGCCAAATATCTACCCATATTTATCCAACGACCAAAAGGTCCAATTCCGAATTTTGGTCCTAACGAAAGGAATTTCGATATGTCATCTGGAATTATGGTTTTCGAAATATTTTTGAACCAGTTGTTGTTTTCACATCCTTTAGTTTGATGTTATGTTTGGAAATTCAGATTATTGAACTTTTTCTGAAGTGATTCTTTAAGTTTTTTATATCTTTTTCCATACGATCTGTTTGATCTTATTGAGAATTCTTCAAAGATATTTTTCGGAATTTTCTCTTTAATAAAAGATTTTGTTTGTCTGATGGTTTGCCAAATTTTTCGGATATCTGAATAGCACAATTTTATTTCCAGATTTAGAGTTCTCCTACATAATTGACAAGTTATGACTGATTTAGAGAGTCTGTTTTAAATCTATATATATATATATATATATATATATATATATATATATATATATATATATATATATATATATATATATATATATATATATATATATATATATATATATATATATATACAGGGTGTCTCAAAACGATCCAACTACTTTAGTTGGAAAAAAAATACAGTAAACTTATTTTTCTATACATTTATTGATACGAATTAAAAGATAAGGAACAAAATTTTACTTTTTAAACACTACATTATTTAAATGACGGCCACCACGTTGACGGCACTCCTCAAACCGTTTGCGTACACTTTCAAAAACTTTTTGAAGAAGTGGTCGAGGAATACTCCTGATTTTTTCTTCAATATTGTTTCTTAAATGTGTCAAATTTTGTGGATTATTCTCGTAGACTATGCTCTTAAGATAACCCCACAAGAAAAAATCAGGTGGAGTCACGTCAGGGCTCCGCGGTGGCCATTCAATATCACCTCTTCGTGAAATCACCTTTTCTTGGAACAACTCGTGCAATGCAGCTAAAGAGTTGTTAGTGGTGTGCGATGTGGCCCCATCTTGTTGAAACCATGTCAGCCGGTTATAATGCCCACATTGTTGCAGTTGAGGCCCGAAAAATTGCGTATCATGTCCACATAGCGAGCAGAAGTTACAGTCACTGCATGTCCTCTGTTGTCTTCATAAAAATACGGCCCAATAATGCAGTTCGCTGACATAGCGACCCACACAGTCACTTTGGGGCTATGCAACGGGCGCTGATGTAATGTGTGTGGATTCGTTTCTCCCCAAAAACGACAATTTTGACGATTGACGTATCCGTCCAAATGAAAATGTGCCTCATCGCTAAAAAAAATGTTGTTGAAATTGTTAAATCTCTCTAACATAACATTCACAAAATTCAATCTTAATTCGTAATCATTATCATGAAGAGCTTGCACAATCTGAATTTTATAGGCCTTTAGGTGTAAATCAGATCGCATTATGCGGTGAATTGTCGCTCTTGATAACCCCAGCTGAGACCCACGCTTTCTAACGCTGAGTCGAGGCTGTCGGCTTACAGAATCTGCAACTGACTGAATGTTTCCAGGAGTTCTTGCTGTCCTTGGACGCCCGTGATGGATTTCGCCAATAGTGTTTCCAGTTGTATTGAATGTCTGGATCCAAGCTAAAATTGTTGCATTGCTTGGAGTTTCCGCAATCTTACGCAATCGATAATGTAACCGATACATCCGTCGAACTCTAATGAGTGATCGATTGTTCTCGAAATACGCGCGCACGCAAAACGAACGTTGCTCTCCCGTGTACGGCATGAAGGCAACTAAAAATTTAAGAAAAGCTCTAGTAAACGACGCTCGCGCCACCCCTCCCCCGCGCCTTGTTTGCTTCTCGCTCACTCTTGAAATAGTTGGATCGTTTTGAGACACCCTGTATATATATATATATATATATATATATATATATATATATATATATATATATATATATATATATATATATATATATATATATATATATATATATATATATATATATATATATATATATATATATATATATATATATATATTATACTATTACACATGTTTCTATAAGTTAGTCATTATATTTACAATTCCTGCTTTAAACAAAAGCTTATAATGTAACTTATCTTATGGTGTAGCTCATTAGAGCCTTGCACAAATTGGTCTATTTTCGATTAATGGTTTTGTAACAAATTTACATAGTGTATTTACAGGAAAATAATCTATAAAAAACCTGCTTGAGAAAAAAAACCTGCTTGAGACTGTCAACGCGGGAGGCTCGGGTTCGGTCCCGGCTGATCCAAGCTTAGCTTTTTTTACTTCAATGACAAAAGTTTTAACTAATTTCATTCAATACATATATATTGAACATAATTATAAAGCAATAGAATATTCAATTCATATGAAGATATGAAGAACAATTACTGTATTGAAAACAAAACACATTATATTCTTTCAAAATATTTTCAATTAATTGTTAAATTTAGGTCAATGACACTTCTGAGGCTGTTCTTTGGAAATTTTCGCAAATTTTGTTATTAATATTTCTATGTATAAAAGAAAGTCGTGTTAGTTACACATTTATAATTCGAGAACAGCTGAACTGATTTGGCTGAAAATTGGTCGGGGGGCAGCTTAGAACCAGGAGAAGGACATAGGATACTTTTTGTCACGTTCCCGTGGGACGTGACGTAATACGTGGTATAAGAAAACGGATATACCATAGCAAGGATAATTATGTCGGAAGGCCTTTTACATCAAATTCGTGTCAGTAAAAGAAATCTCGACCTTCAGATGAATGAGTAGATACATAATCAGGCTTTGATATTGATCGAAGACATGTGTTACTTCATGTTCGGTAATTTATTAGTCAGTTTAGGAATGAAAGCGACAAATCGTGAAATGAATTACGCATTTAATCAAGAATTTGAACGGGAACTTTTCCGTTGACTCGAATATGATCAACAGGAATTAGATTTAATAGTTCAAACGAAAGTACCCCTGTTGAATCACCAACATGAGGATGATACAATGGTGAACGCAATTGATGATGGAAATGGTGGTTTATATTTCCTGGATGCTCCTGGTGGAACTGGTAAGACATTCCTGATGTCAGTAGTTTCAGCCACTGTTAGTGCGAGATCCAACATTGAGGTTGCAGTTTGCTTCTTCTGGAATAGCAGCCACATTACATTGTTAGAAGGAAGGCGTACGGATGACTCATTCAGCATTAAAATATCCGTTAAATCTTCAAACTATTGAAGAACTAACATGTAATATTGCAACACACTCCGCAATTGCCAAAGCTTTATTAGAATCAAAAATCAGCATCTGGGACGAATGCACAAAAAAATAAACGTGCATTGGAAGCACTTCATCGAACATTGGAAAATCTACGCAATCAATGAAGATGTTTTGGAGTTGCATTGCAGAACGATACATCTGCTGAAGAAATTCTCTGAGAAATTACTGACTATCGGTAATGGTCGAGTACTTAGAATTTCTGTAACTTTGTCTCATCAAAAGACGAACTCATCAACAAAGTATTATATATATATATATATATATATATATATATATATATATATATATATATATATATATATATATATATATATGGGATAAGATAATAGGATACAATCGTTTCATCATTATTATGAATCATCAGTCCATATTTAATCCATCAATTAAGAATCGATGACTTTCAAAACGAACATAGGTCCTATACCAAATTGAGGACAATTATACTCAGTGAAAAATTCACGTAGGCTATCTCTATCGGAGAAAGGACGTATAAATACTCCTGAAGTTCAAGATTCCTACTCATGACAACAAGAGTGAGAGTGGAAGGCCTTGTAGATATTTCATTCGAACACTACAGAAAATTGTCCGCCAACAGATTACAAAATGCCAAATCTCTTAATGAATCTGAACTGCTCAACTGTTTTCAAAGTGAGTACTGGTGGACTTGAGGTAGCAAAATTGTCAGTATATATATACATAGCAAAATTATCCGTATATGCCATAGCATATTGTGAAGAATTACAGACAATAGTTTTTTTGCTTGATGAGTTGACTGCTTATGTCTTTTTTACAATACGTGCTCTACGAATTACTTTCAAACATTTCACACAAATATTTTTTCTGTTTCTGATATATTCATGGTATCGACCTTTGATTGTGAATATCGCAGCAAGGTTCGTTAGTATAAGCCTAATTCAGACGAAATTAACCACCATAATCAAATTATACGAGTGGAAAATAATTTCCTGATGGTTTTTCGGCCGGTATTATGAAGCAAGAGAAATTTGGCTGTGGTGCAAATTCATATGACATTAGAACAATATGATCGAATATTTGAAGACAAATTGTTTCAACAAGTAAAAAACTCTTATTTTTCGGGTTTATTATTTCTGTTGACTTTCAGAACGTGACGATCACGAAGGCTTTCTGAAATGAGAATGACGATGGTATATAAAATTGCCCCAATTCGGTCCCAATAAATTTAAGCACTAAAGGTACCCGACTTTTATCGGAAAATTAACAAATACTGTAACGAATTGTTGGATCAGTGGAATTCATTTTTACTCAAACCATTATTGGTAGAATTTACAGTAGAATTTCGAATGAAAATTTCTTTTTATGAATATAATTGCTCTCCGTGGAGCCGAATGAAATGTTCAGAAAGGTTTCCGCGGTCAGAAGTATGTATAAAACATACATATGGAAATATTTCCCTCACCAAATCCTATTCCAACCTTTTATGCCGAAAATATCGTCTTCTCTGTTACCTTACATTCCTAAAATCGTGTCGCGACCATCGTGTCATCCCAAATTTTCTATTACTCAAACATCACACGAAATCCCCTTCCATCACCCGAATCCTCAACAGAGCAAGTCTCTCACTACTCAGAGACTCCATTCACACCACTAGGCGCAACTTAAACACCACAAATTCCAAACTTCTCGAAACTTTCCATGACATACAATCCTTTCACATTCACCCTATCTTATGGGACACATTTGACAGACTGTCTCATTCCAAATCACAATACCTAGCCGACCAGAAGACTCAATCCCAGAAAAATAAACTAAACAACCTCATTTCACGTCAATAACCCCAGACACAGTCACCACTGAATCCCACTACCGTTGTCCACAATGACTCCGACACCACAATTTCCAACACTGCTTCAAAAGCCCTTTCCAAAGGTTTGAATTACGCCATTTCTCCCAAAGCAATAAATCTAGAACGCGGTTCATTCCGAGAACCAAGTTTTATACATACTTCTGACCGCGGAAACCTTTCTGAACATATATATATATATATATATATATATATATATATATATATATATATATATATATATATATATATATATATATCCTCTACTACCTACCTATAGTTTCAGTCACGTAACAACCTACCTGGAGTATCTCAGACTCCAACAATTTTTATCCGTCTAAAACAAAAAGTACTGATAATTAAAATAAGTTGAATGAAACAATGTTTTCTTTTAAGGTTTTTATTTCTAATTATGGTTAATCAACATACAAAATCAACATATATTTTTATAAAATCAAATATCTCTTCTTGACTTAAGGATTTAAAAAAGAAAAACAATCATTTGGTTAACGAGATCAATAATAATTAAAAAACTCAAAAAGAATCAGTTTTTTTCCATAAATTCTAAAATTTCAACAAATTATCTATGAACTTTTATATACATTTCTATTAAATCAACAATAAATCAAAAAAATTGCGAGCCTCCAAGTTTACTGTTTTTCGCGACACGAAAAACACATCATATTTGAACATCCCAAACATATCGGGTTTTTACACTGAAAACACAAATATTGGGTTTTGCGTTTTAACTTGGGATTACACACATAGCAATACTTGCGAACCGTTAACTTTTCAGGTCCTTCAGAAACACTTCCTTCAGCAGTAGAGTGCGAATCTTTGTCGAGTTGCAGTACGCGACGGACAGACACTTTTATATCCCGCAGTAACGTCATCATTTTTTCTCTGCGCTCCATGTGTGGTCTAGTGAGGAAACCTGCAAGATTTTTCATGAACTGAAACCTACTTTTAGGTTTTTGTTGCTCAGCAGATAGGTATACCATATACGAGTTTGAAGCTGATATGTCAAGAATCCTGTAAAAAATACCAAGAGGCCATCTGCGTGTCCGACGTCCCGTGGAATAGTTGGAACATCTTTGGTCCAACAAATCGACTCCATATTTTGTTTGGTTGTAAAATAATATTATATCCGGTTTCTTGGTAGTTTCGTCAACTTCAGGTGTATGATGCATGCTTGAAATTAAAACTGCAGACTTATTTTTCTTTGGTACAAACGATGTAATTGTAAGATCTTTTGTGAAACCAAAGGTTGATGACTCAACTTCTCTCTGACGCGAAGGCAAGAACTCAGGAGGTATATCTCGTTGATTTTTTTCATAGTACCATAGATCATTTTCTCTTCGAGATTCTCTTGTCGACGAATCGTCGAATCTAAGAGCAATCATCAGAACTTCGAATCGGTTTTTACTCATTATGCAACGATAAATCTCCCTGCCTGTACCGTCAGTACTGTACCATGCCTGGTAAAATTCACGCTTTTCCTTGAAAACGGCAGTGTAAAACAACAAACCTATAAATGCTTTGAGTTCGACAGCATCTAAATCTTGTACACAGCTTTGTTTCTTATAGTGTGGTCTCATTGCTCGAATCTTCTCATTTGTATGGAGCACAATTTGCTCAAGCATTTCGTTAGTGATGAATTGATTACAGATATCAATCTCAGAAGATGAAGAAGTAATCACACTTTTATAGGCTGGTTGTATGCCCTCTTTTTGTTGCACAATATTGTGTTGCAAAGTCCGTGTTCGACTTGAAGGCGGTGCTGAAGACCATCGAAAACGATTCTTTCCCAAATAGTTCTTCTTTCTTGGTCTGGACCGTACCTGTGCCAGAGGTACTTCGTCGTCCGAGGTATATATGCCCAGAGAGTCAGTTTCTGCTTGGGGACCAACACAGTCTTCGACTAGATTGATATCGTCCCCGTCAATTTCGGAGTCGGATCCAACCTCTTGAGCGAGCACAAAATCATCGTCTATGTCTTCTACGTCGCTAAAATTTCCATCCAACGCACAGTCTTCACTTTCCAATTCTTCCTCCAACCACGACTCAATAATGGTACTTTTCGATGTTATTTTTCACTAAAACAACAAAACACCCTTCAGTACAAAAAATCACATAACAACCTACGTGGAGTCTATCAGACTCTACGTAAATTAATTCACTTACCCAAACGCAAGGTAGCACACGTCCAGACCTAACAAGCGCAGAGGCGGCACTGCGAGTGGTGGGGCGAAGGTACACGAACGCAGGAAAGCAGTGCAGGAACGAACTTGTCGAATTATTAACAAAAATATTTTTGCTAGAGTCTATGAGACTCCAGGTAGGTAGTTGAGGGATATATATATATATATATATATATATATATATATATATATATATATATATATATATATACGGTATGTTAAGTCAACTTATATTGAAATATCACTTCGTTATATAATAATTACCGTATACGAGCTTCTTTTGTTATTACTTTTAGGGTTTACCTTTACAGGCGCTAATTATATTTATATTAACATTGTCGCTATTCAAATTATTAAGTAGTTTTTAATGACACTAAGAATCTACCCTGGTAAAATTCCAAATTTCATAGTACAGGGTGGGGTAAATGGTGGGTTGAGAGTGGTATCTACCTGATATTCTATGGTCACGCATAGAGTAATTCTTATTTAAACATGCGATACATTCAATAAAATGTATCGCAGCTCCTACAGTTAATTTTATACATCCCATACATTTTATTGTTATGAATTTAATTTATAGTACCTGTATTACTAGATATGTGAGATAATCAGTCTTTTGTTTAATGGACAAAAATTGATGAATTCCACTAACTTATATCATCAATTATAAATTAAATGTAGCTTGTTAAAACGGATTTTGTTTAGTCCATTGAAGTTGGTAAATTCAGTTATTATTGAAATTATTTAATTTTTATCGAAAAAAGTTGAGATTATTGAAAGAATAATTTTGTTCTTCTGAATTCCATCAAATTTTCATAGGTACGATAACGTAACCAATGCAGTGGATCCATCACAACGAAGATTCTATATATGCAACAGGCACTTTTTTAAAAATACATGGACGAATTTTTCGTTTTACAAATATGTTTTAGTTTTGCCAATTACACTGGGGAACAGAAATTTTGTTGTCTTAGATTTGTGACTTATTTTTGACTAAATTTTTGTCTCTGAATTCCCCTCTTTACCCTAAAAGTGATACAAAATGGGCATACAGAGGAAAATAAAGTGGGTACTAAGCAAACATATTAGAATATTTTATTTATACAAAAGTTATTATAATATTAAAAGTCAAATTGTGTTTATACAAAAAAATAAAAAAGATGTTAGGATAAAAATTGTTATAATGAAACAATATTAGAATTTCCCCATATTTTAACAAAAATACGTATGACGCGTTTCGAAGTACTATTTCTATATCAAATGATGAATTAACAACAATTGATGTAATTTTACACTCAATACTTATAGGTACTCTCACAGAACATACCATGAATGTTCCATGACTAACCTGGACTAAACCTGCAGTGAGGAACCTAGAATATAACTGAGGTTTAACAAGAAAGAAAGAATCTTACACCTGAAATTGAACACAGGAAATCAGTTTCATAAGTCAGGTATACCAATAATAATGTAGGAAAAAATACAAAATAATTACACAAAATAAGATTTCTAAGCACAGATAAAGGAAAGTTAAAATTTTGAACATCCAAAAACATAAAATTGAAAGTAAAATAACTAAAAAATAGGTAATCAATCTGATCTGCTACCTGGAATATTATTATTGAACATATTGAGTAGAGGGCTAGTATTAATCTCCAATTAGCTATTGAGTAAAAGTCCTGAATTTCTAAATTTATTTGTATGTAAGGATTATGGAATATTTAGTTCGGAACCTTTATTCTCTCTATTCAATATTTCAAACTCTGAACAAAATATGTGACTCTACTCTAATAAGTGGTTGGCATAATGGCAATCTGTTTTTCGAAACAACGTTTATGTTCAGATAATCTAATTTGGAAATTTCTGAAAGTTCTGCCTATATAAAATTTCTCACGAGTAGGTACTACAATTTTTTTTTATACTTGATTATATTACCGACATTATTAGTTGTCCGAAAAGATAAAAATAAATCAAAAACCAAATGTGCGGGGTATACAAAATTAACTGTGGTACTTGTGAGAAATTTTATATAGGCATAAATTTCTGAAATTTCCAAATTAGATTATCTGAACATAAACGTAGCTTCGAAAACACAAAAGAGGCGAAACGCATTATGCCAACTACTTATTAGATGACATATTTAGTTCAGAGTTCGAGATATTGAATAGAGAGAATAAAGGTTCCAGACTAATTCTTCTAGAATCGTTACATATCAATAAATTGAAAAATTCAGAACTTTCACTCAATAGCGAATTAAAGGTTAATACTAGCCCTCTATTCAATATGTTCAATAATAATATTCCAGGTAGCAGATCAGATTAATTACCTATTTTTTAGTTATTTTACTTTCAATTTTATGTTTTTCGATGTTCAAAATTTCAACTTTCCTTTATCTGTGCTTAGAAATCTTATTTTGTATAATTATTTTGTATCTTTTCCTACATTCTTATTTGGTATACCTGACTTATGAAACTGATTTCCTGTGTTCAATTTCAGGTATACGATTCTTTCTTTCTTATTAAACTTCAGTTATATTCTAGGTTCCTCACTGCAGGTTTAGTCCAGGTTAGTCATGGAACATTCCTGGTATGTTCTGTGAGAGAACCCATTAGTATTGAGTTTAAAATTACATCTATTGTTGTTAATTCAACATTTGATATAGAAATAGTACTTCGAAACGCGTCATACGTATTTTTGTCAAAATATGGGGAAATTCTAAATATTGTTTCATTATGACAATTTTTATCCTAACATTTTTTTATTTTTTGTATAAACACAATTTGACTTTTAATATTATAATTACCTTTTTATAAATAGAATATTCTAATATGTTTGCTTAGTACCCACTTTATTTTCCTCTGTATGCCCATTTTGTATCACTTTCAGGGTAAAGAGGGAAACTCAGAGACAAAAATTTAGTCAAAAATAAGTCACAAATCTAAGACAACAAAATTTCTGTTCCCCAGTGTAATTGGCAAAACTAAAACATATTTGTAAAACGAAAAATTCGTCCATGTATTCTTGATAAAGTGCCTGTTGCATATTTAGAATCTTCGTTGTGATGGATCCACAGCATTGGTTACGTTATAGAACCTATGAAAAGTTGATGGAAATCAGAAGAACCAAATTATTCTTTTAATAATCTCAACTTTTTTTCGATAAAAATTAAATAATTTCAATAATACCTGAATTTACCAACTTTAATGGACTAAAAAAAATACGATTTAACAAGCTACATTCAATTTATAATTGATGATATAAGTTAGTGGAGCTGAATTCATCAATTTTAGTCCATTAAACAAAAGACTAATTATCTCATATATCAAATAAAACAGGTACTATAAATCAAATTCATAAGAATAAAATGTACGGGATGTATAAAATTAACTGTAGGAGCTGCGATACATATTATTTAGATGGAATTTTCAGGAATTCCAAAAAAGGATATCCGAACATAAACGAAGTATTGAAAAGAATAACACAGATTATCATTATGCTTACTACTATAATAGGGCATTCCAATTACCAGAAAAAGCAACAGAAGAAACAAAAAATAAAATAATTAAAGTGATAATTAAATAATAATAATTAATAATTGCGTTAAATAATACTTGCCTTAGCATCTGATTTTGTAATTTTTGTATGAAAACGAAATAAAAATTGTCCATGTTTTTGTTAGCTCAATTAGGCCTTATTGAAATGAACTAATTAATATTCCAAAAATAATTTATTTAACATAATTAATTTCATCACACTTGTATCAGTAAACTTATATCTACACATTTTGCAATATTCTCACATTATCAACTATTCTCTAACTACAAAGTTGACTAAATTGTAATCACAATAAATATATTTTATCGATAATAACTGAGAATAGTTTTTCCTCATTGCAGTTATCCAACATCATATATAGATTCACTAAATATTTCTACAAATTATAATTGAACTGTTCGATTGGTTAAAAATATAAAAGAATTCTATGAGAATGCACGTATATAAAATGCCTTCAAATATTTTCAAAAAAACAATGACGAAACATTTTATTTACCACATATTTGACATCGATGTTTCCAAATAGTGCAATATAATAACAAATCATTTTGTATTTTTTGGGACATGCACAAATATTTTGCGAAATTCATTACACACAATCACTTAATAGAAAAAATTAGAATCACAGCATTTCATAAATAGAGGATATGTATGTACATATGTTCACATGAAATGTTCTGAAGGTCCATGAACATAAAGAAAAAACAACGAAGTAGAACAAATTCCTTCCAGAATTCACTAACGTACAGATGAACGTATATTGCCTTCCCATGCATCTTTCTCATTTTGTTTAGTAATTTTTCTTTGTTCTGAAAGAAAAAGACATTCATTAGTAAATAGAATTTATGTCATTTACGTCAACAATGGTTAAATTATTTTGTAATACTGATTTCTAGTTTACTTGAATCAAATCGGTACTTTTACTAACACTAGGTCATATTTAGTTTTCATTTTAGTGAACCATATTTAAAAAAAGCTACGAACCTCGCTTTACGCAGATCCTCTCGTTCTCTAGCTGCTTGTTCCTTTGTGAGTGTACTTTTAGTTCCCAAATGGTTTGTTATCAGTCTCCTGGCAGTTTGAAGATTGGTTCCTGGGCGTTTCATGGCTGGTTTGAGGTCAGACTGGCTAGCCATGGCTACAGCGCCAGGACTAGCTTGTGACATGGGCCTAACTTTTATGAGTGGATTCCTCATCTGTATGGCTCTTTGTGCTATAAGTGATAAATTATTTGCGTTAATAGAGTAAAACTTCGATGTTGAAAACTTGAAAATAGTTTCATTTATGATTGTTACTTTTTCAACCAAATATTGGTGAACTACCTTAATTTAGAATTATGGGAGAATGAAAAAAAGAATATTCTGATTATTGAGAGTACTCAATGAATATGAAATTCAAATTCATTTTGCAGTCAACTGAACAGGAAAATTTTCAATCCCAAAAATAATCATTTTCAAAACGAATATTTGTCAGCATTACAGAATATTTACCTTGACTGGATGATCCAAGAACTAAAAGTGCATGGGTATCATCCACCCATACAATATACATGGAATTGGAATCAAAAATATTGAAAGCATGTATAATATCTCCTGTGCTTAATGTAGGAGAAAAATTATATATTTCCACAATATGTTCCCAATCTTCGGATTGTTTTTGCATGTAAGGAGTATTATCTTCGGTAGCTTTTACAATAGTCGTATCTTTTCCTACTTTATCTACTTTTATCTGTAACAGAAAATAATTGAATTAATATTACAAATATCAATATATATTTAAAATAAGACATAAATATTCGAAACATTTTCAATAGAAAAACAATAATATACAACCAGATTTCAAAAACGAATATTTTTTAATTTTTATAATCTAAGATTATTTATTTTCTTCAGCGATATTTCTTCATTTTTCCAACTTTGTAGGGAAAATTTAGGAAAATGCTAAAGCAGTTTGTAGAAAGAAAAAAAGTACTTATGAGGAAGTATAACATATAGGTATAGATTTGAATAATTTATGCGATTGAACATATCGTTGTAAATTCGCAAAATAATACTGAATAATTTGTAGAAAGCCATTTGATTTATTCCGTGGTCAGTAACCGGAAAAGTCGTTTTCAAGAATTAACGTACCAAGAACTAATAAATACTGAAATCATCAACTGAATATTCTTTGATACTCAGAAAATCGAGATGAACACATTGTTGAAATGAAGATATGCAATAAGAAATTGTTTCAGAAAGTCATGGTTTTATTAGCTCTCGTAGACGTGAGTGTAATTACTTTGAGAAACGATGAACTTTTAAATCAAAACAATAAGTTTACGTACCTCTCTTAATAGTTCCTCCTGTAGCTCCCCATTTTCATCAAATAAATCCTCCCAACTGTTTACATGATCCTGTTTATCAATTTTTAACAGGTCATCACTATCATCGGAATATTTCATAAGGGGACGGGATTTTCGATTGATATTTTCCTTTGCTTTCCTCATTATCTCCTTTTCTTCTTCGTGTTTATACCTATTTTTCGTATCATTCGATTTTGCAGTTTTCACATCAGGATTTGTTATTACCCTGAGATCTGGCTTTTCTATCTTGGCATTTTCACATTTGTTCTTATTCTTAATATTACTATTTAACATTTCGGATTCGGAAATTTCAGGTTCAATTTTGTCAACAGCAACATTGCGTCTGGTCTTGGATGCACTGGCACGAGTTGATTTCTTCTTCCTTTCCATATTTTGCGAAGTAGACATTTTAATTAAATTCACCGCACGAAACCGTTTTGATCAGAAAAAATTTTGGGTTAAGAGAACGTTTCTTGACAAGAATTCACTGAAATTCTTTCAAGATTTCAATGCAATACACTTGAAGTTCAAAAACTAAGAAAACAAATTTCACGTTTAAGCTCTGACTGACTTCAAAGAAATACAAATATTAAATGCTTATTAAAATGAATAATTCGATTTAAATAAGAATTACTCTATGCGTGACCATAGGATATCAGGTAGATACCACTCTCACCCCACCATTTACCCCACCCTGTACTATGAAATTTGGAATTTTACCAGGGTAGATTCTTAGTGTCATTAAAAACTACTTAACAATTTGAATAGCGACAATGTTAATATAAATATAATTAGCGCCTGTAAAGGTAAACCCTAAAAGTAATAACAAACAGAAGCTCGTATACGGTAATTATTATATAACGAAGTGATATTTCAATATAAGTTGACTTAACATACCGTATAATATATATATATATATATATATATATATATATATATATATATATATATATATATATATATATATATTAGGAGGTGATCTGACACTATTTTTGCCAGAATGTTACTAATAGGAGATCCCATAGGAGTGCCGAAAGTTTTGTTTATAATGACAATCGATGAAAGTGAAGAACGTGTTATTGAATATGAATCTGATTATGGTCGAAAAACTTTCTTGTTAAAGAGATGTGCAATTTTTCATCTTCTGCCATTCGATTGTTATAATGTTTATCACCAGATCTAATGGAATGTTCGTGAATAGAGATATGGCATCCAATGAAACTAAGACGAAGTCTTTAGGTATTGTGGTGTTACGAATCTTGTTGACAAAACTGAATGTATCTTTGATATTAATTTCGTCATAATCTTCTTCATTAAAAGCCTCGCATAAAATTGTTGTTAGGAATTTGGAAATATCATAAGTTGTTGAGTTGACAGAACTTATGATCGGTCTCAGTGCGACATTCAGGTTGTGTATCTTCGGTAAACATTACAATCTAGAATTCTAGAGGATGTCGAGTTGTAAATGGTTAATTTGCGAGCCAGTTCTTCAGGAATCTCCTTTTTATTTTTCAGTTCTTTGTAAGTCATTGTAATTTTTTTGAACTGATGCAGTGGATTTGTATTTCTCTTAAATTTGGCATTTTGTAATCTGTTGGCGGACAATTTTCTGTTGTGTTCGAATAAAATATCTACAAGGCCTTCCACTCTCACTCTTGTTGTCATGAGTAGGAATCTTGAACTTCAGGAGTATTTATACGTCCATTCTCCGATAGAGATTGCCCCCGTGATTTTTTTCCTTGGAAAAATTGTCCTCTATTTGGTATAGGACTTATGTTCGTTTTGAAAGTCATCGATTCTCAATTGATGGATTAAATATGGACTGATGATTCATAATAATGATGAAACAACATCATTGAAACAAACATCCTATATATATATATATATATATATATATATATATATATATATATATATATATATATATATATATATATATATATATATCCTATGAACTTTTCGAAACGCTCTTAATATTCTTTCTTGAAAGTGATGGGTTCGTTCTCGTTGACATTTGTGTAGAGAGCTCCCTGAAAGTTTTATTTGAAATATTTCGATATATAAGTATTGAGTGTAAAATTACATCATTACATCTTTTGTTGTTAATTCAACATTTGATATAGAAATAGTACTTCGAAACGCGTCATAAGTATTTTTGTTAAAATATGGGGAAATTCTAAATATTGTGTCATTATGACAATTTCTATCCTAACATCTTTTTCATTTTTTTGTATAAACACAATTCAACTTTCAATACTATAATAAACTTTGTATGAATAAAATATTCTAATATATTTGCTCAGTACCCACTTTATTTTCCTCGCTATGCCCATTTTGTATCACTTTTAGGGTAAAGAGGGGTATCCTGTAGTTTAAAAACTTGAAGCGATGGAAAAAAATTCATAACATTTTTGAAATCAGAGACAAAAATTTAGTCAAAAATAAGTCACAAATCTAAGAAAACAAAATTGCTGTTGCCCAGTGTAATTGGCAAAACTAAAACATATTTGTAAAACGAAAAAAATCGTCCATGTATTCTTAATAAAGTGCATGTTGCATATTTAGAATCTTCGTTGCGATGGATCCACAGCATTGGTTACGTTATCGAACCTTTGAAAATTTGATGGCATTCAGAAGAACAAAATTATTCTTTTAATAATCTCAACTTTTTTTCGATAAAAATTGAATAATTTCAATAATAACTGAGTTTACCAACTTTAATGGACTGAACAAAATCCGATTCAACAAGCTACATTTAATTTATAATTGATTATATAAGTTTTTTTTTAATTTAAAAAGTAAAATGGCTTTGACTATAGGTCATTGGCCAACAGAATGTTTTAGTATAAACTAATTTTAATATTAACTAAGAACAAAACACTGAAGGACGAACAAGGACACAATACGCCAAGGGGCTCATCAAGGCGATTTTCATCTTCATACTCAAAACAGAAAATAAGCCACGGATTGTTTAGGAAACCACATTAGGGATAAAAGATAGGGCAGTATAAAAACTAATGAATATCCATCAGTAATCTATATCTACATCTATATTTTTCAGTGACAAAAAAAAAATTATAAGGTTGACTAAATCTAACGATTCTGTTCAATTTCATGAGCAAAATGCTTATTTTGTTCCGAAAATTATTGCTGGACAAGATCAAATGTTCTGAGGTGCCCAATTCACCACAACTACATTAATGGATTATCTGACTTTTCTACCCTATACAAATATTGGGGACATAGACTGTGTCCGCTTTTCAAACGAGAAATAACTCTAACAAATTCTTTGTGATTACATATATCCTTATACCAGATCTTAGTGGGAGGAACAGGATGGATAGTCTTATACATCGAACCAACTGTACTTCCTTCATATTCTGACCTCTACTTCTTCAAGTTTTCATCTTTAAATCGAATATATATATATATTCGATAAATCGAATATATATATATATATATATACATATAGATATAGATATATATATATATATATATATATATATATATATATATATATATATATATATATATATATATATATATATCTGACCAAGTACATTTATACGGTTCAGGTGAATTCGACGATGCTAATTTAGCGGCTTCATTCACCATTTCATTATAACCGATTCCACCATGTGCCTTTATCTACAAAAAACGAATATCAACCCTCCTGATTCTCAGTATTCCAATGTATGTATGAATCTGCCTTTGTATATATGATAAGGATGTGTCTAACTTAATAGATTTCAATGATAGGAGAGAACTTTGACTATATGACAATATTAAATATTTTTTGTTTGTTATCTCTGATTTTTGGTTAATGATATACTCCATTGCAATCTTAATGGCAAACAACTCCCCAAAATATATAGAAAAACTGTAATTCAAACTAACACTTAAGGTATCTCCAGTATCCGGTATATAGACTGCAGCTCCTACAGACGGTTGGTGAGATTTTGATGCATCCCTAAAAAGGAGTACATTCTCAGGATACTCTTCTTGTATTATTTGAAGATACTCTTCTTTTATAGTAGAACTAGAATAAGAGGGGATACGGAAGTCAACTGAATTAATAGTGTGTTCATAATGCATTGAAAATATTGGAAACTATCATCAATGAAAATTTCTTTTGAGGCTGAATGTAAAGAACTGAATATGGTTACCAATAATGAGTCCTGTTCACAATCCAAAACTGTTTTGTGAGAGTTGCGAGAGAAAGATTCTCAATACATTTTATTAATTTGCTGAAAAAAGATATTTTCTTCATCAAAAATTTAACTCCCAGATTACATCGACGCAGACGAAGAGGCATCTCTCCAGATTCCCCCCAGACCGCATCATTTGGGGTACTTCTCAAGAAACCTAAACAATATTTCAGAGCCTTCCTTTGTATGACATCTAGACATTCAAGAGTACCCTTTGAAGCACTCCCAAAAAAAAACCACCAAAATCTAATGTTGACCTCATATAACTACGATATAGCATAAGGGCAACATTTTGATCTGCACCCCAACTGAGATGAGTCACATACCTTATCAATTGAATTTTGTTTTCTGCCTTAATTCTGATGTTATTCACATGGTTTTTCGAATTTAAGGATTTATCAAGTATAAATCCTAAAAATTTGAATGAATTTTGATGTTCAAAGGTATCGCCATCTAAAGTGATATGGTTAGGGAAATTAATTCGTTTAGTTGTGAATGAACATATTCTTGTTTTTGTTATAAATAAAGAATAGCCATTCTCGAAGAGAAAATCACAAAAGCATTTTTTAAATTAAATCTTGCTCACACGTATCTACAAAAGTATTAGAAGTGTAAATGGCGATGTCATCTGCGTATTGTAATATTTTAATATTTGGATTATTAAAATAATTTGTTTGACGGTGATAATATATGACAAATAGCAGAAGCGATAGTATTCAACCTGTGGAAGTCCTGCGCTCGTGTACCTAGGACACTCCAAATCTCCATCAATTTTCAAATACACACTTCTGTTTATATACATATTGTTTATTAATTTTGCAAATTTTAGACTTAAACCTATTTCTATACATTCTTATTTAAGAATATTTAAATTGACATTATCAAAAGCTCCTATTATATGTGCAAATATTGACATAAATATTTTGTTATTTGAAAAGGCCAAATAAATATCTGTAGTAAGATGGCAAATATTGTCATAAATTCCGTGTCCCTTGCGAAAACCGAACTGAATATGAGGAAATTTTCTTTGATTTTCTAACCACCATTCAAGACGACGTTTCAAAACTCGTTCGAAAGTTTTGAAGACACAAGATCCTAAAGATATGGGTCTATATGAATCTGCGAGGTCGAGATTCTTGTTTTGTTTCAATATAGGCAATATGACATATGTCTTCCAATCTTCAGGAAAGTTGCCGTAATGAAGAATTTGGTTAAAAATTTTGAATAGTCTTTGTTTAGAACTAAGAGGCAAATTTCTTAACATAATATATTGGATATTATCATACCCTGGAGAAATACTTGCATTGGATTTTAAGGAACACTCCAATTCATACATACTACAAGGACAGCATATGGAATCCTCGATCCCATATGTAGGCAGATCCATGATCTTCTCAAACCTGCTATCGGGAGTCAATTTTTTGAAAAATTTATCACACCAGTTACCCCTAACAATCGGTTGTCTAATAAGAGATGAATACTGAGCACTTTTTACCCTATTCCATACTACCCCGATTGGAGTACTTCTGTTCAATGAAGAGCAAAAAATTCTCCAACTATTGCGTTTACTTATTTTAATAGTACGCCTGGCAACTACTTCACTTTTTTATACGCGACGAAATTTTTTTATCAAAATATCAAAAATTGTCTATACGTTGAATGTCTAGTTTCGATAGCTCTTCTACATCCTTCATTCCACCATGATTTACAAAATTTCTCATTCACAAACTTACTATAACGAGGAATACTTGAATCACAAGAAGAAATTAATTCATTTTTGAAAAATTCATTTTCTAAATATTCCTTGCTGTCTTGGTCTTTTGAATATTACTCCATACAATACGAATAATTGACCCAGTTTGCTCTATTTGTATTATATAAAGGAGAATGACGATTGGTAGAAAATTTTATCGTACCCACATTCAAGTTGAATCTAATAACAAAATGATCCGATCCCAAAGTATCCTTTTCGACAAACCAATGATTGAAGAATCTAATGACCAACGTGATATCTACCGCAGATTTATTTCGGTTTGAATAAGTTATTTTCACATTTGTTCTTATTCTTAATATTACTATTTATCACTTCGCATTCGGCAATTTTAGGTTCAATTTTGTCAACAGCAACATTGCGTCTGGTCTTGGATGCACTGGCACGAGATTTCTTCTTCCTTTCCATATATTGCGAAGTAGACATTTTAATTAAATTCACCGCACGAAACCGTTTTAATCAGAAAAAATTTTGGGGTAAGAGGACGTTTCTTGACGAGAATCCTAATGAAATCACTAGTTTCAAAGATATCACAAAAAATGTTCACAAATCACTGAAATTCTTTCAAGATTTCAACTCAATACAATTCAAGTTCAAAAACTAAGAAAACAAATTTCACTTTTAAGCTCCGACTGACTTCAAAAAAATACAAATATTAAATGCTTATAAAAATGAATACTTGGATTGAAATAAGAATTACTCTGTGCGTGACCATAGAATATCAGGTAGATACCACCATTTACCCCACCATGTAGGTACTATAAAATTTGGAATTTTACCACGGTAGATTCCTAGTGTCATTAAAAACTACTTAACAATTTGAACACCGACAATGTTAATATAAATATAATTAGCGCCTGTAAAGGTAAACCCTAAAAGTAATAACAAACAGAAGCTCATATACGGTAATTATTATATAACGAAGTGATATTTGAATATGAGTTGACTTAACATACCGTATGTGGTTAATGTTGAGGTGGAAATACTGAATGGTATACACACCTTGATTTGACAACAATATTTGATTTCATATTTAAGAAGAAACATCAGAAGTTTCTTCTGTTACTAAGCAAATTATTGACTTATATTTGTCTATCTGACAAATATGTCTTTTATAGAGATATATTTGTCAGTGAAATATGTAAAATATAACTCGGAGGTAGACCTGATTTTCATGTAGGTAGTTGCAATAGTACAAATGATTCAATTTCTGATGATTCAAGAAGATTATTAAAAAATGTTGAATGGATGGATCACCTGTAATAATTAGAAATTGTGATGATAATGAGAAAATTAAAATCAATTGTGCACACTAGCTTATGAAAGCTTTGTTCTTAATCATTTGTTGTTATATGTTGGCAATACTTAAGAAAAATCATTTACATCTTAATGTTTTCCATTGAATATACGACATCAACATTCTATTACTAAGTAGATTTCAATTTATGGATCTTAATAGAAAATCCTCAGTTCAACAATTAGCTGTCTTCCATTTCAATTCTGACGTATGAAAATCAAATGAAAACTCAACTTATCACCAGAATATTTTCTATTTATTATCAGATTGAATGAAACAATAAACATAAAACACCACGTCACTTTTATTTGAAAAAATATATAAAAGTATTCGGACACGTTTCACATTCATAGTTATGTTTTAAACATATTATTTATTCAATATTGATCTGTTGCATTGGTTTTAGGTCATCCGATACTTCAAAATCACAACCTGTACAAGCTTTAATATCATCTACAGAGAATCCATCGGCAATTTCTTTCAAAGTAAGGCCCTTTCCTTTGTCCACAGAAAATACACCTTTTTCGGTGATGATTAAATCCACACATTGCTTTCCAGTAAGAGGTAAAGTACAATTGTCCAAAATTTTTGGGTCCCCTTTTTTCGAATTATGTTCCATACAAACAACGACTTTCGTGCCTGGAGCTGCGACCAAATCCATAGCACCCCCCATACCCTTCACCAGTTTTCCCTGTAATTAAAGGCAGTAAATATTATTTGCTTGTTATTTGTTATACATATTCAACTTTCGCAAAGTTGAAATATTTTCAAAGTGTATTCATTGGCTCAAAATGTTGACATTTTGAAGATTCCGATTCAATGTTTCATAGTCAATCATTTCATTTACTCATAATATATTCTTTAATTCATTTATCTAAACTTAATTCACCTGAATAAATATTTGAATGTCAAGAAATTATTTGAAAACTCAAGATTCTTTTCTCTATCTGAACAAAACTACACTCAGCGCCAAGGAAGTTGACATGAATTTTGTTGCATGTACAAATAAGTCTTGATGAAAAAAGGGAAGTAAGAAAACGAAGGAGCGTATATACTCAGGTAATTTCTCTTTCGACGAGTCCTGAGAATGTACATTCTTGAACATACCAATAACCAATAACGAATAACCAATCATTACAAAAATTCTTATTTATTCATACAAATATTCCTTTTGATGCCAGATGCAAAAAAAATTGGTGATCATCCTGATTCAAAAATAAGGTGTTCAGACTGAAACGTATTTGACATAGTACACTGTCGGCCTTCTCTACTACGAGTATATCAGCCATTATCGGATTCAATTATGGATACTCATAGTTGGAATGAATGATAACAAATAATGACCTCCTCTTGCTAGAAACTTCGAAAATACCATCTGGTTGTGCATCAATTAGGCTGCAGTTTTTATGTTCATTTTTAGCAGAGACACAAATACTTGGTCACATTACGCAGTCGATATATTCCTGAAATGTTTATTTATTGTTAACGAATTGATGTGAAATTTGCAGTAACACTTTTCGCCTTATTGGGACATCGAAATCTCACTGTTTCTGAGAGATTAGTGTGTTTATTTGCATACTGACCAAGTCTCCCTAAATTTTGGAATATTTCATTTTTGACTGCTGACTAGTATAAAACATTAATCTGGTAATATTTTGTATAAAACTGGAATTAACCTACGATAACCGGATTATCGAAAGTTTTGTGAGGTCAAATAATCTGTTCTTCAGGGGTAAAAATAATAAATGGACAAAGGCCACAAAAACGCATTTATGAACTCCGTCGTTATTACGTCGATTCATTTTGATAAAAATCCGACATTTTATAGTTACAGCAATTATTAGCACAGAAAATTTTTAACATCTTCAACTTCAATTTTAATTTTTTTCACACAACAACCCCTTGAAGAAATTCTTCATCTAATAAAAAGATGACAGATTTTTATTCAATTTTCGACTGAAATTGGAAGACAATGTTTGTGTGATCAGAATAGCAATCGCAATAAAATTTCTCCTCAAATGTTTTTTATAATATTGGTAATAGAATTCGAATCATTTATTTCTCGGCGAAGTCAAATGATTATATTCATAATTAGATTTAGCAATTATATTCCAAAGCGAGGCTCCTCATCCATACTCTGATTTCAGGTGACGAGTTGATGAAATTCATGGAAAATTTTCAAAATAATTGAATATACATATGTTCACTTACTGGAATCATCCAATTGGCCAAGTCACCCAATTTTGATACTTCCATTGCACCTAACATTGTAAGGTCCATATGTCCCCTAGAAAAGTTTCTTCATCAATCATTCAATCAATTTAAATTTCAAGTCAAGTAAAGGACGAATTACTACAAAAGGCTAGATCACTTTATTACTGATTGAAAGGGCGATATCGAAAGCTATTGAACATGAAATGGAAACGAGAATAATAGTGCATTGTTATTAAATAATCAGGATAAATTGAAAGAAGCATTATAAATGATGCCAATTGGTTCAATTATTATTTTCGTTTCAGTTCCGTTCAGATTCGTTCTAATTTATAAACATTTGCGAAAATTATTGGTATAAAAATTATGATTTATATCGATTAATATCAATCATCGCTTCATAATATCAAGAATGTTCAAGCGTTACTCCGTTTCCTTTTTGATCTATGATCTAATGAGGAATATCAACAATTTTTAATTACACTAGGGAAAAACAGCACCACGAGACTAAATGATTTTGGAACTCTAACTTAAATACCCTTTACTTATCTACTTCGAACACATGAATTTGATTTACACTTTTATTTTATAATCGTATATAACTTGACGCGTGTTGTCGTATTTACCGACTTCTCTAGACGCAAACAGAATATGATTTAACAACAAAACTCAGTATACAAATATTTAAAAGCAACAATAGAAGTTACGAGAATGAGAACAACCATAGAATAATTCTCAAAAGCCATTGAGGAAAAGTAGGAATGAAGACGATAGATCCCTATATTTTCTCCCAATATGTGTCTGCAGCAGATATTGTTCTTGCTGTAGACACGTAAGTATTTTTCATTCAATATAACAAACAATGTTTCATCAAGAGATCAGCGGACATCCAATCAATCTATTTATTATAACATGTGGTCTTACTATTCTAATAACTTTTAAACTTCTACTGATCACACTTGATGCTTGAAGTATTTGAGAGCAGGACTTTCCAATTTTGAATAATCCAAATGCGGAGAATAGAACTTGTATTGCTGGTTTCATTTAATTTTTCGAAGTTTCTGTAGTTTTCGTCTATGTTTATTTCAAGTTTAAGATTAATCTGTAACTTAATTATTACTTTTTTAATAATTACTATTGAATGTTGGAAGATGTTTCTAATTTAAACGATTACCAAGATGTTGAAGTTAGTTTCTATCCAAGATTGAAACTATTAATTAATTTTGAAATCAAATTTATTTGAATTATTTGAATGAAAGCTATTGATAAAAAAGTTGGAGTTGTAACGTTTTAAAATAAAATTAAAAAAATTCATTATTTAAATAAAATTCCGTTCAGATCTCACCGCATGAAATAATCGTAGTTCAAAATGCACCTCTGTAAGTTGGAAGTATATATATATATATATATATATATATATATATATATATATATATATATATATATATATATATATATATATATATATATATATATTCGATATTAATTTTATAGTTAATTGAGGTACCTTTTTTTCGAGCTCTCTTCTCTTTTCTTCTAAGATTCCAAACTTGTTGCTTATACTAATTTTCATAAATCTTTATATTTCAGCTCCAATTTTATTTTCCAATATTTTATTTCCGCTCCGATTTCTTTTCAACTTCTCTTCGAAACTTTTCTATACTTCTTATAAATTTGTTATACTTATATTTTTCAAATTATTTTTCATTCTTCTATTTATTCTTACAAATTTTATTTTCCAATTTTTCAACTCAACTTCTAAAAAAAATTTATTCTTGGCGTCCCTCTATCGATTGTTCTCTAATTGCTCTTCATTCTTAGTCTGATATATTTCAAAGCAATCTCTGATGTCTAATTTTCAAATTTCGTGCCTAAAGTTGATTTCTGTGATTCTCATCTATTTTAATCTGATATTATCTATGGTGTGCTTCTGCCTCCGAACGTCCGAACTTCATATTTGAGGTTATATTATGATATTACACATTCCAACAATTTTCATATTTATAAATGAAATCATGGATACAATATATTTGAATATCTTGAATAATTATACCATTTTGGTAAGGTGGAATATTTTTGAATATGTTTATTATGTATATTTCAATTTTCAGGTTACTATTAAAAGTTGACTATTCTTTACTATTGATTTGATAATTAGATCGATTTCATGAAATTTTGGAAATGGATTTTACAATTACATTATGTGAATACTATTATTTGAGAAGAAATGAGTTATACAAGAAATACATAATTATAAAAAAACAAAATAAATGAGCATTATATTCTTAACTAAATACAAGTGATGTTATTAAAAATGTGCTGTGTTGAAAAGTGAATAACAACATTATAGATTATCGACTTTTGAAATAAATTTAAATACATTAACATATTATTGAATGGAATTACTTAGATCTACAAAACTGTATGTATGTTTAAAATCTTTCATAATAAAGTAAAATGCATGAAATATGACTTTGTCGAAACAATCAATTTAGCAAGTTAGAAGCATCACCTTGAGAAAAATTGAACTTTATTTATTTATATCTCATTTTAAAGATTGCATAAAATTTACCATAACAATTCCCCTAAATTTTGTTTTTATTTTATATAAAAATTGTAAATTTTTTTAGAAAAGAAAAACCAAATTTACATTTTTCAATTTGAAAATATTCTCTACATTAATTATATTAAGTTTCAAACAACATCTTAAAATATTTTAGATTCATCATACATAATCATTTCCTCTAATCATTCATAACTACATTGTCATCATCATACATTACATAAATTAAATATTACATTCATATAGGTTTCTTCACCATAAATCATTTCATACATTCATATTTTTTATGTTCTCTTTAAATTATTAAGTTAGCAAATTATCCATATATTTATTACTTATATTTTCTTATCTTTATTTCAAGCATTATGCATTTTTAGTTATAAAGTTGATCAAAAAAATTAGTTTTCTATTTGCATTCACTTAGTTGTATACCTACCTTCTGACCTGTTCTTATAAAGAACGGCATTCCATCTTGTGCACATTCTATCCTGTTCTTTTTATTAAATTGTTGTGACAGCATATATTGACAGCATATTTTACTTCTTATGCATATGTGTATATATTGAACTCAGTATTTTATCATATCTTAATTTTAATTCTCATTCAATCTACAGATTCCCTTTCTCTTATCTTCAATTCTTATTTACATGATAGGATAGATTTCCGCATTGGTAATTTTTATTCTATTACTTTCTTATTTATATTTTTCATCAACTTATTCTATTTATTATTTATTTATTGCCGCTTGTCCCCTATTTTGGTAGACATATATATTTTTCCATTCTTGTCCCCATCTCTCGGTAGACAGAATTATTATACCGCTTGTCCCCATATTTTGGTAGACATATACTTTTCTATTCTTGTCCCCATCTCTCGGTAGACAGAATTATTATACCGCTTGTCCCCATATTTTGGTAGACATATACTTTTCTATTCTTGTCCCCATCTCTCGGTAGACAGAATTATTATACCGCTTGTCCCCATATTTTGGTAGACTTTATATTTATCATTTCTTTTTCTACTCCCATCATTATAAATTCCAATTTCTATTTAACTTACTTTCTCTTCTACTGTGAATCTGAGTTTGAGTTCTTAACATTCAATATATATATTCTTGTCTATATTATTATTATTTTTTTAATTCTATTTAAATGTTTTTTCTCTCATTATCATAATATTACATGTTTATGTTCTTATTATCATTTATATATATGTCACATTTAATGCTTATTCTTTATTACCATGGGTAATTCAGTACTTAATCCTTCTATTTCTAATGATTATTCATAACAAATTATATTTTCATAAGTAATGTCAATTAATTTCACTTCAATTCTATTTTTAATGAATAAAATATTTCAATTCGTTCATTCCTTTTAAATTGCCAGTTTTCTATCCATTTATCCTGCCATATATAATTTAAAAACTTATTTACCTCTTTCATCCTCCCTTAATTTTATGACAGCATTACTAAAACTAACATTCATTGCTAAATCACTTGCATATCTATTTTTATTATAAAACAATTTTCCCCAAAATAATTCGTGCCTGCTTTTATTTTGATGTACCTTTCCCCAAAAATAATCCATTAATTTTTTTTCAAATTCTTCCAAATTGGTGATGTTATCTTCTCTACTGTTGAACCATAAAAAGGCACTTGAACTCAATTGTGTTTTTATAAATGTTTTTTGATCTTCCCAGTTCAGTATATACTTCAATTTTGTTTTCAAATCTTTAATAAATTTCTTTGGGTGTAATTTTCTTGGATAACCATCAAATTTTTGTGAATTGTCATTCATGATATTCATAGGATTAATTTCTAATTTGTTTTTATTGATTTCATGTATCATACAATTAATCTGCTCACTTTGCTTCTGATTCATTTCTTCAATTTTTTCCTTAATTTCAGTTTTAAATTTCTGCTCTAAATATCCTATTTTCTCTTCTTGTTTTTCTCTGACCAGTTCCATTTGTTCATTTACATTTTCTACCCTTTCCTCCACTTTATCAAATTTCATATATATATCTTCAAATGTTTTATTTATAACTTTTATTTCTGTTTTTACACTATTTGTGAATTTTTCAAATTTATTATCCATACTTTCTCTCATGTTTTTATTTTCTTTTTTTTCTTCTTTTATTTCATTTTTAATTTTGTCCATGCTTTCTTGCATTACATCCATTTTCTCACTTAATTTGATTATAAATGCCAATATTTCTGAATTTGTATTTCCTGATTCTTTATTTTTGTTAGTACTTTTTTTAGAATCTATTCTTATTAAAATTTCCCCGTCTTTATTATTCTCCCTATTTTCTACCTCTATTCCTGACTCATTCTGATTTCGTTCATCCACTCTCACATTCACCCCGTTTTCACTCTCATACTCACTTAAATCATCTCTATCATTATTTTTACAGAGTTTCTTCTGATCAGACATTTCAAATTAATTGACTTATTTATTATCTTTTTTAATATATATATTTTTTTTAATACCTGTTTAGTACCTGTTTCTAAATTGCCCCACGTTGGGCGCCAATTGTTATGATATTATTTGAATTACTTTTCTAATGAATTTTGAATTTTATTAAATTTTAATTTAGTTGACTCTCTTTCTCAGGGGGATTCTTTTTTTTTTATTGAAATCTTAAATTTTTGTAAATAATATTTCTGAAGAATTTTAAACATACAATTTAATTTCAACAAGAAGTAAAAAAAATATTGAACAAACTCTCAAACTTCTTACAACTAAAATAAACTTAAGATATAATTTGAAATGGCCTTTTTTTTATTCGATATTAATTTTATAGTTAATTGAGGTACCTTTTTTTTCGAGCTCTCTTCTCTTTTCTTCTAAGATTCCAAACTTGTTGCTTATACTAATTTTCATAAATCTTTATATTTCAGCTCCAATTTTATTTTCCAATATTTTATTTCCGCTCCGATTTCTTTTCAACTTCTCTTCGAAACTTTTCTATACTTCTTATAAATTTGTTATACTTATATTTTTCAAATTATTTTTCATTCTTCTATTTATTCTTACAAATTTTATTTTCCAATTTTTCAACTCAACTTCTAAAAAAATTTATTCTTGGCGTCCCTCTATCGATTGTTCTCTAATTGCTCTTCATTCTTAGTCTGATATATTTCAAAGCAATCTCTGATGTCTAATTTTCAAATTTCGTGCCTAAAGTTGATTTCTGTGATTCTCATCTATTTTAATCTGATATTATCTATGGTGTGCTTCTGCCTCCGAACGTCCGAACTTCATATTTGAGGTTATATTATGATATTACACATGTCAACAATTTTCATATTTATAAATGAAATCATGGATACAATATATTTGAATATCTTGAATAATTATACCATTTTGGTAAGGTGGAATATTTTTGAATATGTTTATTATATATATTTCAATTTTCAGGTTACTATTAAAAGTTGACTATTCTTTACTATTGATTTGATAATTAGATCGATTTCATGAAATTTTGGAAATGGATTTTACAATTACATTATGTGAATACTATTATTTGAGAAGAAATGAGTTATACAAGAAATACATAATTATAAAAAAACAAAATAAATGAGCATTATATTCTTAACTAAATACAAGTGATGTTATTAAAAATGTGCTGTGTTGAAAAGTGAATAACAACATTATAGATTATCGACTTTTGAAATAAATTTAAATACATTAACATATTATTGAATGGAATTACTTAGATCTACAAAACTGTATGTATGTTTAAAATCTTTCATAATAAAGTAAAATGCATGAAATATGACTTTGTCGAAACAATCAATTTAGCAAGTTAGAAGCATCACCTTGAGAAAAATTGAACTTTATTTATTTATATATCATTTTAAAGATTGCATAAAATTTACCATAACAATATATATATATATATATATATATATATATATATATATATATATATATATATATATATATATATATATATATATATATATATATATATATATATATATATAAGAAAATGAACACTAGAACATTCATTTGAAAAATTGAAATTAATCAAGAGAATGTTACAGTAGAGCTAGATATGTGAACGTGTACGATGTGATGTCTCCATTATCCTTCAAGGGATAAATGTTAGAGAAATATTGAAATCGATTAACATTTATCCCTTGAAGGATAATGGAGACATCACATCGTACACGTTCACATATCTAGCTCTACTGTAACATTCTCTTGATTAATTTCAATTTTTCAAATGAATGTTCTAGTGTTCATTTTCTCAAATATTTCATTCAGTGTCATAAGCACAAAAAAATTTCATTTCCTTATATATATATATATATACAGTAGAATCCGTTTATTATGACTCCGCCTATATTGACCAACCGGTTATTATGACGTAATTACCGTAATTACACTACGAAGTTTGGTTTTCATATAAAATTCTTTATAAAAAAGTCGGATATAATGACTCCCTTTACAGTGACATGTCGCTTATTATGACCCATTTTTAATAAATTATGTCCGGTTATAATGACCGACATGATTCTTCACACCTCCGGTAATGTTCGTTGATTCCCGACGGACGACGTTCGGCACGTGGCTCGTTTTTGTTTTGAATCTCAGTGAGTAATTGACGCTTGAAGGTCACGCATTGTTTTTCGTTTGTTACTGTGAAAAAAATGTCGTCTCAACGACGTAAAGCATTTACAATTGAGGAGAAAGGTGCAATAATATGCAGATTAGAAAATGGTGAATCTAACTCATGTCTCGCAAAGGAATTTGGCGTGGGTCATTCGACAATCTCAATGATTTTCAAAAACAAGAACCGCATTAAGCAGTCGTTCAATTCAAATGTTTTGAAACCGAAGAGGCTTCGAAAATCACGACAAGAAAATGTTGATCAAGCATTAATTCAGTGGTTTAAAAACATGAGAAACAAAGGAATACCTGTCAGCGGCCCTATGCTACAGGAAAAGGCAAATGGTTTTGCCGCGCGTTTTGGTATTCTCGACTTCAATTGTTCTGCAAGCTGGATCAGTCGTTTTAAAGTTCGACATAACATTGTGGCGGGAAAAATTGTCGGTGAATCTTCGTCTGTTGATCAAAATTCAACAACAAACTGGTTGATATCTGTGTGGCCGAATTTACGAAGACAATTTTCTGATGATGAGATATTTAATGCTGATGAAACTGGACTTTTTACAAATTGATGCCGGATAAAACTTTAAAATTTAAAGGTGAAAATTGTAGTGGAGGTAAGTTGTCGAAAGAAAGAATAACTGTCATGGTAGCAGCGAATATGAGTGGCACAGAGAAGAAGAAATTGCTCATTATTGGAAAGTCACAAAAACCAAGATGTTTTAGAAGTGTCAAATCATTACCTGTTGATTATGCTAACAATCGTAAAGCTTGGATGACGTCAGCACTTTTTGAAAAATGGCTTCGTGATTGGGATCATGATTTGGTAAAGAAGAAGAAAAAGATTCTATTGCTGGTTGATAATTGCCCGGCGCATCCAACTGTTCCTGATTTAAAGTCTATAACACTTGCTTTCCTTCCGCCGAATACAACATCAGTACTACAGCCAATGGATCAGGGAATAATACGATCACTCAAAACGAATTTTAGGAAGAACCTTGTGCTCAAAATGATTAATTGTCTTGATGCTAATGAAAACAACTCTTCTACAAAAATAACGGTGCTAGATGCAATTCTGATGGTTAATGATGCCTGGAATAAAATGTCACAAAGTACCATTCATAACTGTTTTAAACATGAAGGATTTATTGAAAGCCACGACGGTTTACCTATTAAAATATCAGAACATGAATTCGAAGAAGAAGATGACATTCCTTTATCTTTGTGGTCACGAAACCTACATTCAGATTCTTTAGCAGCACCAGAAATGTGGGAAGAATATGTTGACATCGATAGTACAATATATATATATATATATATATATATATATATATATATATATATATATATATATATATATATATATATATATATATATATATATACGATAATATAAGGAGTATTGCCGTATGATTTAAAAAAGTAATAGATGATGAGTTCTCAGCAAAAGTAGGGCCACTATAATTGATACACAACATTTAACTTATTACTTAGGGCCACTATAATTGATACACGACATTTAACTTATAACTTATATCTTTATATTATATTTTAATGATAGGATCTAGATCTGTAATTTTCAACATTTGTTTATCATCTAATATTTTCAATGCTACGTACAGGCTGGCTACATCTTCAGCCTAGTTAACTGTAAGATGTAAAAAAAAATTTTTGTTCATAGCATTTTGTTTTACACTTATATTTTTCAGAGTCCTGATGAAGAATATAAACATATTCGAAATATAGACAAGGTTAGTAAATTGGTTGTGTATCAATTATAGTGGCCCTACTTTTGTCGAGAACTAATAATGTATTACTTATATATATATATATATATATATATATATATATATATATATATATATATATATATATATATATATATATATATATATATATATATATATATATATATATATATATATATATATATATATATATATATATATATATATATATATATATATTTATTATTATTACAATTGTCCTCATAAGGAGAGCGACTGAACTTGAATTCGCAATTATTAGGACTATTTCATCTTTTTTGCCTCCCAAAAACGCTTCATCCTCTCTGAATGCTATTTCTTCCGTTCAGCTGTCCATTTTACTCCAGGTTGACGATTTGACTTTTGCTCAAAATTTTTGCGGCGAGAATGGCTTCAGTTCTGTTGTTTGTGATGATAGCAATATCGTCTGCAAAGGCAAGACATTTGACATTTATTCTATTTTCTTTTTTGATACCCACTTGTAATTCATCATGAAGATCATTCCCTAATGATCTTTTCTAAAACAATATTGAAAAGGGTTGGCGAAAGTCCGTCACCCTGCCGCACACCGGTTTTGATTTGAAAGGGATCTGATACTTTGCTCATAAATTTTACCTGTAGGTGTTTGTTCTATAATTTTTCGGGTCTTTCAATCGATTCCAAATTCTTTCATGATTTCAAAAAGGGTTTCGTGGTCTACCGTATCATATGCTTTCTTGAAGTCAATGAATGTGATCACTGTATTTCTACATTTCCTCATGTGTAATATCATCTTCAAATCCAGATCTGTTCAGTACATGATCGGCCTTTTCTGAATCCAGCTTGGTATTCCCCAATTAGTGTATCCGCTTGGTGTTCTACTCTGTTTAGTAGTGCTTTAGAAAGTATTTTGTACGCAACGGGGAGTAAGGAAATTTCCCTGTAACTATTGATATCCATTTTGCCCCCCTTTTTGTGCAATGGATGTATCAGCGCGCATTTCCAATTATCTGGTATCTGTTCAGTTCTCCATACTTCTCACATTAAATGATGAAGTTTTTGCGTCAAAATAGTATCGTACAGTCTCCAGAGTTCTGTAATAATCCTATCTTCTTCAGGTGCCTTGTTGTTTTTGATTTGCTTGATAATTGCCGTAATCTCTTCCATATCAGGGGCCTGCGAGTCTGGATGCTTAAACCCCGAAAAGTCGAACTCATTTTTTTCTTGAGGTGGATTGCAGTTGAGAAGAGTGCTGAAATATTCGGCCAACATTTTGCAGGTATTTTTGTGTTAGTTTTCAACGTGCCATCGGATTTTTTGAAGCAAAGACTGGGCGCTTGGTATTCTCGCAAGTTTTCTCTGAAAGTTTTGTAAAAATCTCTAGTATGATTATTGGTGAAATCCTTCTGTATTTCGTGACACATATTATTATCATATCTCCGTTTTTCTCTTCTAATTACTTGGGAGGTCTGTCTTGGAGTTATAAGGAAGTTATCACAGTTTTCCTCATTTTTATAGCCATTAAATATAAATATATATATATATATATATATATATATATATATATATATATATATATATATATATATATATATATATATATATATTCATCGATCTTGTTGAGTGATAATAGGATACAATTATTGTTTCATCATTATTATGAATCATCAGTCCATATTTCATCTATCAATCAAGATTCGATTACTTCACTGAGAACTACTCCCGCCATTCTGGTATAGGACGTATGAGCGTTTTGAAAGTCGGTTCTTGATTGGTAGAACTTTGATTGGTTTTGAGCGCGCTTGTTAGCGGTAAGTGTTTCGAATTATTGATAGTTTTATCGATTATTTTTCACTTCAACAGAATTTGTGAACCTAAGATTACATTTTCATTTTGCATGACATCTCAAAAAGACCTCTAATAGGGAAACATCCTTGGAATTTTTCGATTTCCTCTTCATTACTTACTCGTTGTTACTTATTGAATTTTTACGATCAATCGAATTTCAACAAAAAGTTCAAGTTTTTTATTCGTCTCAAATGTTTTAAATTTATTGTGTTGATGTGAATTTTTGTTCTTACACAAAAACTGATTCCCCCTTCTAATTTTTTTTTTGATTCGAAGTGTAAAATGTTGCAAACAAGATAGCACATATATCTAAGCAACAAATCATAACGAATTTCATTACTCATATACAATATGAAAAACTGGAAAGTGGAAATGGGCATTTTGATCAAGAAAAAAGAAATCTGGATTCACGCTAAGGATTCAATCTCAATGTTTTTCTTTTTGTTATCTTATATAATAGAATTATTATTTAGTTTCACCGTCTATATTACACATAAATCAAATTATCTCCCAAATTTTAGAGCTAGCCGATGCTATCACTTACACTTAACATACTTTACGTTATAAAGTAATTGCAATTTCAACTGAAAATGAAAGATTTAAGATTGGCCTGCTTGAAAAAATTGTTTCGCGATGAATTGATCATGGCCGTTCGGAATTTTTTATTTCTCCAAATTTTTCCTTCAATCTGACAAATTGAATATAACATGTCATTTCTGCAAAGCAGATTTTTTTCCCTCTTCAATAGGAAAGAGAAAGTATTTAGTTTGCATTATCATCATAAGCATAATATCTCGATAGTCATAACAGCTGCGAAAAATGTGTTACTTTCATTCAATTTTAATCGATAAAGTGCCACATAAAGTGAAAATTCATTAACGAAGTTTTTGGGAAAAAACGAGTTTGAGTTTTTTCTCAATCATTGTCACTACATCATCTTATTTGATCACTATTATCAAAATCAGATTCTTACAGTTTTTGATGTAGTATTTGGCAAGAGTCTCGATGTTTTAACGAGTTGAAGTATAAGTTTGAGTTCACAAAATATTGAGTACAAAATTGGGTTGCCGTGATTTAGTTTTGGGCGATCTAACTAACATTCATTCATTTTTTCGGTATTGTCTGAACGAGCTAGTTCAAAATTTCGAAGAACCAAAACTTAGTTGCAATATGGTACGCGCATGCGTGTGTCCTTGAATGCGAGAAAGGGATCAGACTCAATTTCGATAACGATCAGAATATTTCTAAATAGAGCATTGAATAAACCTAACTCTATATCGCCAAAATTTTTAATGCAACTCCACAACTTACCCCCTTATCATGGCAAAACTATCATCGCTGCCGAAGAATGATGCACCTGGAACTACAGTTACAGTCTCTTTTCCTGCATTGATGAGATCTGGATCTACTTCACGAAAAAGTGGAAATGTTCCAAGTCCAAGAATACCATTTTCTGATTGAAGAGATAGTCTAATGTCCTTTGGAATATAATTTGAAGCCAACATGGGAATACCAATACCTAAATTAGCTGTAGAAATTTTTGTTAAGGGTATAAAATAAGGGTGAATTTACATTCGATCAAATACAGTTAAATTATATATATATATATATATATATATATATATATATATATATATATATATATATATATATATATATATATATATATTCATATTCTTTGCTATCTTGAACCATTTTATCTATATTTTCGGAAAGAAATTATTGGGTTTATGGGTTCTCAAAATCGTTTTTGAGAACCAGAACCAGTCAGTGATGACAATATGTTGATAAACCTAATTTGAAAAGAAAAATAAGGCCCAGAAATGAACCGGAAAGTAATGTGCTGAATATTTTTATTAAACGATTTTGAGAACCAAAAAAACCAATAATTCCTTTCCGAAAACGAAACAAAAATATATATATATATATATATATATATATATATATATATATATATATATATATATATATATATATATATATATATATATATATATATATATATATATATATATATATATATATATATATATATATATATATATATATATATATATATATATATAAAAATTCGAATCTTAGGTTTTTTGGTTCAATTAAAACCCAAGATTCGAATTTTTAAATATAAATAAAATGGTTCACGAATCAGATAGATTGTCAAATATATATATATAATATATATATATATATATATATATATATATATATATATATATATATATATATATATATATATATATATATATATATATATATATATATATATACTCAGTTTATGATTTCTTCCTTTATTTCTTAGACTTATATTCACATATAAATTTTATTCAATGGAGTTCTTGGGTTATTAAGTCTATTAGTAACTGTTGGTAACTCTATATTTTATTTACATATAGTTTTTTACGTTTCGACAAACCAATGTTGTCTTCTTCAGAAAATTTTTTTTCTCCTTATAACTGCTCTTCTCTGCACATCATAGTGTTAAATTCTTTTATAATTACATACAATACGATAATAAATATCACAGTCACAAAATGAACGTTTTAAATCAAACTCGTTTGAAAAAATTTAATAAAAGTTTGATTTGAACGTTTATTTTGTGACTGTATATTTATTATCGTATTGTATGTAATTATAAAAAAATTTAACACTATGATGTGCAGAGAAGAGCTGTTATAAGGAGAAAAAAAAATTTTTCTGAAGAAGACAACATTGGTTTGTCGAAACGTAAAAAACTATATGTAAATAAAATATAGAGTTACCAACAGTTACTAATAGACTTAATAACCCAAGAACTCCATTGAATATATATATATATATATATATATATATATATATATATATATATATATATATATATATATATATATATATATATATATTTATATGTGTGTTCGTGTATATTATCATTTATAGCTCTCCGCAATATATTACCTAATTGGAAAGTATCTTGAAAGACAGCATTGACCTTGATATTATCCCGATAGGAGCTCTTAGCTCGTATTTTTTTTCTACCTCCTTATTATGATTCCATAAATTTTTTGATATATTGATACACACAAATGTGATTACTTTGAAATAAACTCAAATTTCTATCAGATTATGCAATTATGCATCTCATAATAATCCATAATTAATCTTGAAAATACTTTGTTTGACCCAACATACTATGCAACTAAAGGATACCATACATTCCATCTTTAAATTCTAGAGCCGCCCTTTTGATTATTCTCTCTCGGGTCAAATCCGATTTGTGCTTCTCGGTTTTTGCACTGCTTTGATCGGTATTGGTGATTTTGAGTTTCTGTAATTAATAATTTTTGTTAGAACGTAAATTTATTCCAACTCAAATTATTTACCTCTATACGTTTTTCGTAGTGGTCGCCCTTAATTATTCTATCTACGAAAATGCCTGGAGTGTGCACTTCATCTGGTTTGATTTCACCTACATCCACAATTTCTTCGACTTCAACAATCGTTGTTCTAGCGGCTTTAGCCATTGTCGGATTGAAATTTCTAGCAGACTTACTAAAAATAAACCGTTTGTATTACCAAGTGCATCGATTCATTTGGTTCATTTATTCTATTTAATTCTATATAAATAGATATTCGTGAGTGTTCAGAGCAAGTATGATTCTATTCTTTTCACCACGAAAAAATACTCAAAAAAAGTGAATAATTATATTTGTCACTAGCCGATCGGACCTGAGGAATTGATTGGAAATATTGAAGTATTTCTTCAATCAAATTTTCACTTGAAATCCAAATTTTATTGAAAATGGATATATGTTATATTGCACATACAAATAAGCCTCTACTGAAGATTGAGAGTTTATAAAAAGACACTACTGAAAATTTTTCTTACAATTACTATGAAGTTAGTCAGAAAGTACACTTTTTTTTTTAATTTTGAAAATAAGTACAAGTGTACCAAATGTTCGAACCCAATGCATTTGAGAACACTCGTACTCATTTTCAAAATTCAAAAAACAAATGTACTTTCGGACTAACTTCATAGTAATTTTAAGAAAAATTTTCGAAAGTACCTTGTTTATAAACTGTTAATATTGTACTATTTCATCCCTGAAGAAGAAAATAAACATTTTCGAAAGCTCCCGTAAAATCAAGAAAAGTAGTGAATTTACAACTACAACTTGTGCAGAGTGTCTGGAAATTTTCCTTCCATCATGCTCAATAAAATCAGCAGAGCAAAAATCTACAATAAACCGTAATCTACTTCATAACCGGTAAACATGAAGCGATTTTACCGGTCATGAAGGGTAAGCTTATTAATATGACTTTAAGCTCTGAGCTTAATGAAAAACCTCTGTTTTATCGAAAAATTGTGTTCGGCGATGAGGCTCATTTCTGGCTTAACGCGTATGTAAATAAACAAAACTGTCGGATCTGTAGTGATGAACAGCAACATGCCATATAAGAATTACCGATGCATCCCGAAAAAACGACAGTTTGGTGTAGTTTATGGGTTGGTGGCATCATCGGTTCATTTTTCTTCAAAGACGACCGTGGAAGAAACGTTCCGTTGACGGCGAACAATATCCAACCATGATAAGTAACTTTTTTTGCCCCAGTTGGCCCAATTTGAACTTGGTTGAAATGTGGTTTCATCAAAACGGTGCCACATACCACACTACTCGTGAAACAATGGACATGTTGAAGGATGAATTTGGTGAGCAGCTCATCTCTCGAAATCGCCCTGTGAAATGGCCGCCAAGATCATGCGATTTGACGCCTCTGGATTATTTCTTGTGGGGTTATGTAAAGTCGTTAGTGTATATGGACAAACTGAACACGATTGAAGCCTTACAGGATTACATAACAGGCGCAATTCGTGGGATACAGGCCGAAATGCTCGAAAAAGTGACGCAAAATTGGACCGTTCGAATGGACCCTTTGATACGGAGCCGCGGGCAACAATGTCCGCGACAACAATGAGTCGCATAAATGGCAAAGACCAAGGTATCAATTCCAATAAACATTTTGAATATATGATGCAAATTGAGTGTTAAATAATCTGTTTTCTTCTCCCTTTTCGAAGTTTAGAGTAAACAACTTTATGTACCTACTGGTAAATCAAATTGCCAAGTGGATCCGCTTTCCAAGCTTTTATTAGAGCATAATCTCCCACAATTGCTTCCTCCATTATGTATGGTTTACCATTGAACACTTCTGATTTTCTTGGTTCACTAGATAGTTGAATTGTTCCGTCTTTCGCATACTTAACAGGAACTCCTCCTTCGTGTACAAGAGTGCCGTAAGCGGCAGGAGTAAAAAAGGCGGGTATTCCAGCTCCTCCGGCTCTAATTCTTTCGGCTAATGTACCCTTGAAAATGAGAGATTAATATATGGGTCATTGTCAAATTTTGCGCAGGTAAATAGAATTTGAAATGATAAAATGTTTTAAATTAAAATATGTTTATTTGTTACCTATTTGTCAATTATCTATTTTATGTCCGTGTCGGTAAAAAACAACTGAATTATAATATATTATAGTTGGCCGCGATGTTCTATTCCTAATTTAGGATTCAATTCAGATTTAGTGGATCAGGGTGCACAAAATATATGTAAATAATATATTAATATATATGCTGATCGTTTGAAGCAAACCTTTCAATTAATTATTCATTAACCGATTAATCAAAGTGTTTGGAATTCATTCTGAAATGTATGGACTGTTGTAATATTTCATTTTTATTATCCATTCTCAAACGATATCGTTTCAGTTTATCAAAGTGAAAAAACATTCAAAATACCCAGGAGTATCATAATGAATGATACTCCTGAATGATCTCAACTTAAGAAAATATATCATATTAAGATATACAAATATATATATATATATATATATATATATATATATATATATATATATATATATATATATATTGAATATTTTCAGCAATAACAGGCTTCTTTTAATACCAAAAACTTTATTTTTTCTTGACGTTTCGTTTTATACCACAACTTTGTCAAAACTAATGACTAATTGAATTTATGAATTACTATAGATATCAAAATGTCAAACTTATTTTTTAGAAAAATCAAATTAGTTTTTTTGTATCTTCACTTATTGATTTTCATTATCAGAGGAATATTTCTGGCTTAGCATTCGCTTCGGAAGTTTTATTTTAATAAAATTAATTGAATTAATATTTCAATTAAAACGTCTGAAGCGAATGATGAGCCAGAAATATTCCTCTGATAATGAAAATCAATAAGTGAAGATACAAAAAAACGAATTTGATTTTTCTAAAAAATAAACTTCACATTTTGATATCTATAGTAATTCTTAAATTCAATTATTCATTAGTTTTGACAAAGTTGTGATATACAACGAAACGTCAACAAAAATAAAGTTTTCATATTGAAATAAGCCTGTTATTGCTAAAAAAAATGCAACAGTTATACCTACTTGTGGCGTTAATTCCAATTCCAATTCTCCTTTGAGATATTGTCTTTCGAATTCTGCATTTTCACCTACATACGATGCTATTATCTTCTTGATTTTTCGTTGATTAAGTAACAAGCCCAATCCAAAATCATCTACTCCTGCGTTATTTGATACTACTGTGAGATCCGATATTCGGTGCCTTAATAGAGCATTTATTAGATTTTCAGGAATTCCGCATAGTCCAAATCCTGCTTAAACACAGAAATGAATGAGATTACTGAAAACACGATTGCCATCACTATACTGAAACTTAATAGATAATAAAATGTAATTCAGCATTTCACCAGCTTTGAGATGCTTTTCGTTTCATGCCTATCAACTTCTAGTTGAAAACCTAAGGACTATTTATCATAGATAAATAGAGATACAGTGATAAACCATTCACAGATACAGATGTACTTAGGACACAAGCCGAAACTTGACTATCACCTCTAATAAAACTAGAGATTATTTTCACAAATTCCTTCGGATGACTGTTACCGATGACACAACATTGGAATGAGTACAACAAATGATGATTCCCGAAGTTCAAGTTGTAAAATACATTGATAGAGTAGCAAAACACAATTATTTCGAATAAGGTCATCCCCAATGCAAAATTTCATTTACGGCATAGAAAACTGTCCAACAGAATGCATGAAGGAAGGAGCCCACAGAGCTCATCTAGTTGCATTGTCGATGTTCAGGACATCGAACTGCCTCTGTCACTCCCGTTTGAGATCGTGAGAGAAGAACAAGAGTAGCAACCACGTGTCGGCATAGTAGACTTCATTGCAAATAGGGTTAGACATAAGTGACTTTGACATTGTTGTATTTATTTTCAGTTGTTAATAAAGGATAGTTATTGAGTGTTAAAAGTTATTTATTGGAATATATCCGTCGAAACCCATAATTCGTAACAATATATAATAAATACAAGTATAAGTAATAAGAATTTCATTTCATAAGTATTGCTGCTGATGTTTCTGGGCACTTTTCAAGTAGTAACTATCCCAGTAAGTGTAGATAATGTTGATAACATTGGTATTTACTTGGTGCAATAGAAAAGAATGGTATAATAGAACTTGAGTTAATTAAACTTGAATTTTCGATTTACACTTTCAACTTGAATAGAAAATTCTTCAAAAATATTTACTTATATAAAAGTGTAAATCGAGACTTCAAGTGTTTGAATTATCTCATATTTTATTTAAAGTATATACTGATTTTATTGAGTACTTTGACATATGGTACGAAGCCTATACCTTGTCAAACCAAGAAATTCTAATTGCAGGCTTCTTAGCGGATCAGTTCAAAATGACACATTTAAAATAGTTTCGCGAATATTGATCATTCGAAAAATGAGAAAAACTCCTAAAGAACTTACATCCCTGATATCATTCTGGAGAGATTTGATCGTACAATCGAACAATATTTTTCAAAGATGTGACTAATCGCCACAAAGAATAGGATGACAAATAACCTATATTGCTGATGGATTATTGAGAATCAGTTCCTGATACTAAGTCACACTCCTGAGAGTGTATTCCTCGAGAGCAAGCAATGATTGACATATAGTTTGTTCTGCATAGGTCCAAAAGAAACTTATATGTATATATATATATATATATATATATATATATATATATATATATATATATATATATATATATATATATATATATTTCTTGAAATTGATTTACTGCCTGTTTAAGATATTTTATTTTGAAAGTTTTGACAAGTTGTAATATAACAACGAAACGTTAACAAAAATAAACTTTTTCATATCAAAAAAAGCCTGTTATTGCTAAAAACTTTCAAAATAAAATATATATATATATATATATATATATATATATATATATATATATATATATACAGATGAGGAAATGTAGAAATACATTGATCACATTCATTGACATCAAGAAAGGATATGATTCGGTAGACCGCGAAACCCTTTTCGAAATAATGAGATAATTTGAAATCGATCGAAAGAACCGAAAAATTATAGAACAGACACTCACAGGTAAAACTTTGGTAAGTATGGGTGCAGAATCAGATAGAATCAGAAGAATCGCACACCCTTTGAAATCAAAACCGGTGTGCGGCAGGGGGGCGGACTTTCGCCAATCCACTTCAAAATTGTTTCAGAACAGATCATTAGGGAATGGGAACTTCACGTGAAGGGCATACAAGTGGGTATCGAAAAAAAAAATAGAATAAATGTCAAATATCTCGCATTTGCAGACGATATTGTCTGCAAAGACGAGACATTGTTCTGTTGTCAAAAACAAACATTCAGTCTGTTGTCTGTGTTACATCACAGACAATAGAACAGAACCATTCTCGACATAGAAAAACTACATGAAAATGCGCAGAAAACCGGGTTACAAATCTCCTATACATGGAAAGAAAACCAGAAAATAAAGTTTTTTCTTATCACAAAACATGGTGAAATTCTGCAAGTCGGCATTTTTAAATACCTCGAGGAAAATTATACAGTCCTCAGATTTAAACCGAATCGCTAATGAACAGAGAATTACAAAGCTTCAAAGGGCCTACAAATTAACATGGGCTCACTATAACAAAAAATGCATTTCGAGAGGCGCCAAATTGAGGCATTATAAGACAACGATTCTTCCAGAAGCAATCTACGCAGCTGAAACAATGGTTATTGGCGGTTATTCAAGAATGAGAGAAATAGAAAAACTAGAACGAAAAATTCTCAGAAAGATTTACGGGCCAATCAATAGAAACGGCATTTGGAAGAAAAGACCTCAGAATGAACTGTATCAAAAGACAAATACGATAACGGAAGAAATCAGAAAACGACGAGAAAAGTTTTATGCACATGTCTACAGAATGAAACAGTCCAGAATACCGAAGAAACAACTCGATAAAATTATGAATAGTAAATGCGGAACAGATTGGCTAAAAGAGGTCCAAAAGGATCTACAACAGATCAATATAAAAAATCTCGAAGATCGCACTGAATGTCGCCATAAAATCGCACATGTGAAGTTTGAGCAGAAATCAAATCGTCAACCTGGAATAAAATGGACAGATGAACGGAAGAAACAGAATTCAGAGAGGATGAAGCGTTTTTGGGAGGTAAAAAGATGAAGCAAAAGTCCTAATTGCGAACAAACGTAATAATAAAAATAATAATATATAGTAAATACTGAGACTGTTAATCGAAATATTTGAAATGAATCTCTCAGGGAGCTGTCTACACAAATGTTGTCAACGAGAACGCACCCATCACTTTCGGGAGTGAATATTAAGAGCGTTTAGAAAATTTATCGATCTTGTTGAATAATAATAGGATACAATTGTTTCATTATTATGAATCATCAGTCCATATTTAATCTATCAATCAAGAATCGATAACTTTCAAAACGAACATAGGTCCTATACCAAATTGAGGGGAATTTTCCCTAGTGAAAATGTGTTCGAAAAGTGACTAATCACTTCAGATCACGCCCCGGCGGGCAAAAGTATAGCTAGTTTCAAGATTCACATATCATTCAATACTAGTAAATACTGAGACTCTTAATCGAAATATCGAAATATTTCAAATAAAACTCTCAGGAAGCTGTCTACACAATATTTCGATATTGCGATTAAGAATCTCAGAAATATCTACAAAGCCTTCCACTCACGCTACTGTTGTCATGAGTAGAAGTCATGAACGCTAGGGAGAGTTTATACGTTTTTTCTCCGATAGAGGGAGCCTATGTGTATATTTCAGTAAGAAAAATTTCCCTCCATTTGGTATAGGACCTATGTTCGTTTTGAAAGTAATCGATTCTTGATTGATAGATTAAATATGGACTGATGATTCATAATAATGATGAAACAATTGTATCCTTTTATCATTCAACAAGATCGATGAATTTTTCAAACGCTCTTAATAATCACTCTCGAAAGTGATGGGTTCGTTCTCGTTGACAACATTTGTGTAGACAGCTCCCTGAGAGTTTATTTGAAATATTTCGATATTTCGATTAAGAGTCTCAGTATTTACTAGTATTGAATGATTTATGAATTTTGAAACTAGCTATATATATATATATATATATATATATATATATATATATATATATATATATATATATATATATATATATTTGAAATTTCAATAGAATGAAAAGAGTTACAGAATAGTATATTTACTCTATTACAGAAAATTTTATGAAGATTGTCAAATGGAATTTTCTGAAAAGATTCATTTCTAAAAAGGAACCTATTCTATTATGAATGGGTCGTGCGATTATAAAACAGTTGAAGGTACAAATATCAACCCATAAGAGTAGATATCTCTAACGATATTAGTTTTTTCAATTTGACAATATAACCTGCAGTGAGTGTGATATTGGTTTGTTCTTGTCGAAGGATTTTTTCGTTTTTATAGCTAAAGCTAAAATTTATTCATACAATTCATATTTTCATAATGAAATTGAAATAAAATTCCATTGGAATTTTATTTCAATTAGTTATATCGATACAAAAATGAAATGAAAATGAGCACTTACCACCAACAAGAAGTGTTGCACCGCTTTGGATATCTTGTACGGCTTCTTCTATATTTTGGTACACTTTATTTCTGCGTTTGCTATGTGGAGCTGCTGTGGAGGATTTACAAGACAATATCTAGAATTTTAAGAACATATATATATATATATATATATATATATATATATATATATATATATATATATATATATATATATATATATTTCTTTATCTTTGAAAGCTCTTTGACAATCTGATTCTTACCAAATATATAATATAGAGTCCTTTTTGAATAATTTCAGCTGAAATTCTGATGCTATTCTTAAAAGTCAGTAAATGATCTTTCGATTTACCTCCACATTTAACACAAGATGATACAGATATTAAATAGCAGTTGGAAAAGTAATTCTTTTTTGATAACTGAGATTGAAATCTCGCTCATCTCTCGATTAAACATGACTAAATACAAATTACAATCAAACTCTTGGTCAATGTTTTGTCTTCATATTTGTGAAACATTAATCCAAGAGTTCGATTCAAATTTTAATTTTTTCAACATTTTTTCAAATTCAATATTCTTATCCAATGGGAGGTATTCCCATGGAGACTTATTTCAACGTTGGGAGACTTATATGACAATAATAATCCAAGTCTGTATAAAACATTAATCCGATACAAAAAAATATCTGTAATATATCCGATCTAACCGAATGAATATGTCCGGAATGCACCCCATTATGTTTCAATTATTATTTGAACTTAGTCTTCATCAAAAGACCGAGGTAATATTCCTTGACGAGCTAGATCGCAGGACCTTACCTTTTGATTTTTTTCTAATAGGATTGCCTCCACAGAACAAAGTACGAGAATATGCATAAAAAACAGGAATTGAATAACTTAAGAAAAGTATATCCACAGAAATAAAGAATAATTCCCTTCAAAACTTTAAATGAAGTTCAGGGCGGGTTTTACTGGAAGAGTAATTGTTATCATCATAAACTAGGAGCAGAATATTTTATATATAATAAGGACTTTATAAATAATAATAGTCTATATATAATATATAGAATGTTATATATTGATTTCAATAGTTCTGTAACTTCTATTCCTTGAAGGATAATGGAGACATCAATCGTACAACTTCACATTTCTAGGTCTGCTATCACATTCTTTTGGGTAATTTGAATTTTTCAATTGAATTTTCAATGAGTTCTAGTGTTCATTTTTTATATATATATATATATATATATATATATATATATATATATATATATATATATATATATATATATATATGGAAATGAAATTTTTTGTGCTTATTGCACTGAATGAAATATTAAAGAAAATGAACACTAGAACTTTCTATTTTATTTTTATAATTTTTATTTCTATATTGAAAGTTCTCATTCATATATATATATATATATATATATATATATATATATATATATATGAATGAGATTGAATTCTCGCTTAAATCTTGTTGAAACATAATTGAATATTTAAATAAATTAAACTCTTGGCTTAATGTTTCACGATTTATTTAACAATATGTATAGTCAACATATTTCGAGCGTTAGCTCATTTTCAAGACTAAACTACTATAAAGAACGTACAACAAATTTATATCTACAAAATGGATGTGAGTAGGGAGGATAATTGAAAATCTACTTGTTCATTTGCAATTTCTTCTTTTCTCTTCACAGAAAAAAATATTGGAAGATTGGCTAACGATTTCATAATTGAAAAATTTGATGGTATCAATTCAAACGCAGAACAATAGCTCACAGATTTTGAAAGGGAATGTGAACGTTTTGAGTTAAAAAAGGACGAGAAAAGAATCGAAATTTTGAAATCTTCTATGGGGAACAGTGCAGTAGATTGGTATAGTTGTACACTTCATAAATTAACAATTGAAGCAGGATGGAAAGAGTGGAGAGAAATATTTTGTAATACGTTTGCTAGTAAAGGGTGGTCTCCGATAAGATATGCATTAGCCTTTGAATACCAAACAGGTTCGTTTTTGCAATATTCTATTAAGGAAGAAAGACTTTTACAGTCAGTATTACAAGTCAGAAAAACTGTGGATAATGGAACATTGATCGATCTCATTGCTTCAGGGTTGCCAAATCATATAATGGATAAAATTGATAGGGAAAAACTAACGAAGACTGAAGACCTGCATAATGAATCAGGTAAATTAGAACATTTGTCCTATACACCGATAACATAACTGACTTCCGACCCAAAGGTGTACATCCATGCAGACACCGCTCTAACCTATTCATTATCAAAGATTATCAATTCAATTTTACATTATGTCATTTCATTTGAACAAATGAACTTTCTTGATAAAAGAAATGGAACGAGGATCATCAAAAATTCTTGGTCGGCTCAATGTTACAACTTTCTCGTATTTCCTTTTGAACAATTGAAAAATAATTATGCACGCGTTCATTTCAGAACTATACTTAATATCAAACTTCAGAACTCAATAAATTTTGAGCTGTATTCAATCATAAATTTTTAAAATTTTTTCAGGAATACTGAATTCCAAACTACATGAAATTCACTTACATAGTGACTACTTATTTAGATTGCCATAACTAAATGAATTTACTATTGTATAGAAAGTATTTTTGAAAACATTATATTTATAAAAACAAAATATATTTCAAATTTACAATTTTATGTTTATCTATTTCGCCGAATAAACGTAATTATCACAAAAAAGTATAAAACAAAACAAGGTTATAATAGTCAATCAGCAATTCTTGTAACTGATACGACTGTAACAAGTGTGTGGAGTGTGTGATATACTTTAATTATTCGAGGAAATAAATCAATATAAATCTCCTAAGACATGAAAACATGACGTTAATGAAATGAAAAGTAATCACAATGCTGATAACCGAAACGCGATGTTGCAAACTTCAACTGTGGGTAGTACTTAGGCACTAGAATGTTCATTTCATGGTTGAACGTGTTAACTTTTTCGTGAATTTATTCGAAAGTACTCACCTGTATCGGCACATTGTGACACATCTTCAACTTATTCCAAATCATTTTTATGTATCTATCACGACTTAAATTTACAAACTTTGACATCGTTAAAGTAATGTGACCAATTTTAAATTATAACCTCAAAATCTCAGAAGCCCGATGTTGCTATAGGACCCCCTTCACTCACCGCTTAACTGGATTGAAAAACCGAAAGGACTGCGTATCGTATCCGTCATTTATTCACAAGGTTATCAGGTTACTGTCATAACATTCTTTTGTTTGTGTATATACCAATCGAAAGCACATTATCATTAAAACAAAATTTTGTAACAGAGATAATATATGTATTTGTTTTGTGCATCATATATTTATTTTTAATAAACTAAAGACATGATTTCATAATAGTATTTAATTTACTTTCACCAGGGCCGGCGCTAGAGATGGGTAACCCGGGCTCTTGTCCAGTGCGACAACCTTAGGGGTGGCAAATGCGCTGTCTATCTCTTAAAGTTTTGTGAAAAGGGTTGGCATTTCATATTTTTGCCTGGCGCTACGAAAGTGCTGGTGCCTGCTCTGCGTATACATAAGATACTATCGTTTTAGCCTATCATCATTATAAACTATAATTATAAATAAGTCGTACCTGTAGCGTAGTGGAAGAGTGACGGACCCTCACGAGGAAGATCTGGGTTCGAATCCCGTGTAACATATGGACGTTTGTGTATGTAAATGAGTTTGAGCGGTTAATGTTTAAAGATGACGAATCTGAGAAAAATTTTTGAAAAAAAGTTAACTATAAATAACTACCAAAACAATTTCAGTAATTTCCTTATGATTAAATTGATACCAAAGCATATAATGGTGTATATTTTTTGTAAGTAGGTGTAAGATCAGTGCACATACAATATACGAGTACATCTACAATCTGTTAGATTATTGTCATTCGGCATAAAACATTGGCACTTGAATTGAACCAATTTTGTACTTTCACTTGTGTCAATTGTATCGACATTATTGAGGAAGTGGTAATGTTCTGCAATGAATTTGGTCGTAAAATACATAGGTATTCACACTTGAAAATGTTTGTAGCAATTTTATATTGTTAAACATAGGTATATTATATTGAGTAAAACACATCAGGTTTGGTAACCTGTTTTTAGAAGCTCAATTGAACTAAAAAGCAAAACTGGTTCAGTTTAGTTTTTGAAAAAGGAGTAACACCCCGAAACAATTATGAAGCAATTCATATAATTCTATGAAACTGAGCCGTGTTTATTCTGTTGACTTATCGAGCAAAATTTCACCAAGAAATCAGCAAATATTCAATGAATGTTATTCTCATAAATATTATCCATGTATGCTACCTAGATCATCAATTTTTCCTGATATTGCATATCTATAAAATATACATATCAGAAAACATCTTCATGACCTTTTATCGATTTTTTTGAACTTCATTAAATAACTAAATTAGTGAAATGAGAATTGGGAACATAACTTTCTGTTATGATTATTCGTCTAGTAATGAAAACTCAATATTCCAATTGATAAATTCAATAAGTATCTGGCTAATTTTCTGCTTACTCTGAGTACCTCAGGAAATTTTAACGAATCTATCTAATAATAAAATGAGGAAATTACCAAGTTCTCCAGCATTTACTGAATTTAATCATGTCATTGATATACAAAAATGGACCACAATTATAGATATTCATAGAAATAACTCATCAAGTATTTATGAAGGTTTACATAACTACCATCCCTATAAAAATTGTGTCAAAATAATATATAGATGTATAAAATAATTCTGCGGAGTATAATATGAAATTTATTCGCTATCTACTTTGACAAATAATGAAGATCCAAACGGAATTCACTTTTGAAACTGTAGACAATACTTCGTCATTAATTGTACAGAATATAAAACCGTTTGTTATCATCACCTACATTGTTATTGTTACTTAGTACTGTTCAGTTACTTAGTAATGTTTCCTTCAAAACATAAAACATTTGTCCATGTTGATAGTTTAATCTCGTACCTATTACAATTTTGCACCTGTAAATACTGAGTGTAATAATATAATATAATATAATTGTGTAGAGAGCTCCATGAGAGTTTAATTTGAGATATTTCGATGAAGTCTCTCAGTATTTTATTGAATGATTTGTGAATTTCGAAACTAGCTATCCTTTTGCCCGCCGGGTCGTGAACTGGAGCCATTAGGCATGAGACCATTCTTACACATTGCAGACAGATTTCTATGGTGTTCGAATGAAATGTATACAAAGCCTCACGTGTTCGCACTAATATTGTCATGAGTAGGAATCTAGAGCGCTAGGTAGAGTTTATTCGTCTTTTCTTCGATAGAGGGAGCTCACGTGAATTTTCACAAATTGATAGGTTTGTTCTCGTTGACAACATTTGTGTAGTCAGCTCCCTGAGAATTTTATTTGAAATAATCGATATTTCGATTGAGAGTCTCTGTATTTACTGTAATTTACTATATATATATATATATATATATATATATATATATATATATATATATATATATATATATATATATATATATATATATATATACAGTTGAATGTTTAACGACTGTAGATATGTATTTTCAGTGTTTAATTGAGATTGCAGTCTAGGACAGGAAAACCAGTTACCTCTTTAGTATTTCCCAAGATTTCGAAAATGTTTATTTTCTTCTTCAGGGCTAAAATAGTACAAAAATTAACAGTTTATATAGCAAGGCTCTATAAAAAGTTTTTTCTTACAATTACTGTGAAGTTAGTTTCAAAGTACATGAGTTTTTTGAATTTTGAAAATAAGTACAACCCAATGCACTTGGGAACACTTGTACTTATTTTTAAAATTCAAAAAACTAATGTACTTTCAGACTAACTTCACAGTAATTGCAAGAAAAAACTTTTTATACAGCCTTGCTATATAAACTATTAATTTTTGTACTATTTTAGCCCTAAAGAAGAAAATAAACATTTTCGAAAGCTTGGAAAATACTAAAGAGGTAACTGATTTTCCTGTCCTCGACTGCAATCCCAATTAAACTCTGAAAAATATATATATATATATATATATATATATATATATATATATATATATATATATATATATATATATATATATATATATATATATATATATATATATATATATATATATATATATATATATATATATATATATATATATATATATATATATATATATATATATATATATATATATATATATATATATATATATATATATAATATCTTTTCTTTTTTTTTTCAGTGTTTAATTGGCATTGTAGTCCAGGACAGGAAAATAAATTACCACTTTAGTATTTTCCAAGCTTTCGAAAATGTTTATTTTCTTCTTCAGGGAATTACTGTGAAGTTAGTCTGAAAGGACATTCATTCCTTGAATTTTGAAAATAAGTACGAGTATTCCCAAATGCATTGGGTTCGAATATTATTGCATTCTACGTGTTTGGTAATTGAACGAAGCAACGACACTGCGGTTGCTTTGAGTGTCGTTGCTTCCTGCAACTACTAAACATGTAGAACGCAATAATATTCGAATCCAATGCATTTGGGAATACTCGAACATATTTTCGAAATGTAAAGAACAAATGTACTTTCGGTCCAACATCACAGTGATTCCCCGATACCTAAAAGTTTTTACCCTAAAAACTTGGTACCATTGCTCTCATTCAAATTAAATTCAGATTAATAAAAAAATACCCTTATTATCTCGATAAAAATAATCACTTTTCAAATCTAATATATCTTTTTTTGCGTACTAAAGTACCTTCATTTTGTATTCGATGTGATTTCCTTAAAAATTGCAAAAACTACGAGAAGATATGGAAAAATATTTTCATCAGAAGAAAAGGGGACTTTTTAATAACAAAAATAAACAACAATATCAATTGATTCGTCACACTGTGGAAAATGTGAAAAAATTAATGATTTTACACACTCTTTCATTATAATTTTATACACTTCAAAACCCTTCGATAAAATCCACAAACATTTTTACACAGTATATTTTCAAACTGATGTAAATTGATGATTCAACGAACATTTTTGTTAAATCAATCCAATTTCTTTCAATTAACGACAAATTCGTTAATAAATAGGTACTTGAAGTTTCATAAATAAACTTTAATAGCTGAACAAGTATAGGAAAAATACATTTTCGAATACATAAAAACATTTCGTAATATATTTTGATATTACTTGAATACATTTGTTCTTGCAACAGCACGTCATCTGCAAAACTTTATACTTATACATTGTCGGATTGAACGAATTAATTTGCACTTTGTTAACATCACGCTTTCGTAAAGAGTTCGAAAAAATTAATGGTTATATCATTTTTTATTTGGCACTTTCGTTATTGAAGACGTCCATCTCTTGCATCTGTAACTGCTCCCCACAGCTCTATGATCAAATCATCAGAAAATCCAAATGCTTCTAGGTCGGAATTATCTATAGCTTCGGCAAAATCCATCGAATTGGACTTGTCCACTGCACATTCCCAAATTTGTGTAGCTAAATCAGAGTCATTGATTCCCAAAAATGTTTCAAGGATGGCATTTATTTTCTCGACGCCTGCATCCATGACATCGTCCTGAAAAAATATCAGTATTTAATCATCTCAACATTCAATAAAGGATTGTATTTTCACAATTCAAAAATGAAATCAACACAGAACTTTTTGGGGTGGTCTTTTTTCTATCATTCGATTAATTCTTCTAAAATTTTTCCATGTCAGATGTTTTTCTGTTCAGATAACAAACTTAAGTATGCATGTAATAATAATAATAATAATAATAATAATGGTGGTTCAAATGGAGGCGGCTTTCACGACGACAGCCTTCAGTTCATAAATGATAATAATGATAAGAAATATTATAGAAATAATCATAAAAATTAATATTTATTTATTTTCAACAGGATTAATACTCAATTACAAAAAAATTTAACATATCAGAGGGATTGAGCTCTGTAGGACCCTCTCAAAATTATCAGTTCCGTGACAGCGATCTTCACAGCAGAGGCCATTGCGCCGTTTATTCCGTCTTGTCCCAAAAATGATTTTTGACAGTCTTTGCTCTGACCAAGAGCGATGATTTCTGTAATGCCTTATGATGTAGAAGTTCGCCGAGTCCTAGTTCTCAGATAGTTGACAGATTCATTGGGGTCCCTAAAATGATTGGAACAGTCTTGAAGACATTCATGTGCAACTATCTGCACTGGCACTTCAAGTTCTCGATGTTTGAAGATTTCTTTTTTCATATTTCTCAACTGAGTTGTTTCACCTCGATGAAAGTAGTTTCAAAGCTTTTTTGCCAACTCAGAACCTTTTGTGGAACCTTATATTCGAGATAGTGCGATTCAGGGTGACTCTAAATAGGTTATACTACCAAAAAATATACCAAAAAAATTTTCCATGAAACTCAATAATACTGAACTAATAATTAAATTACATGGAATGAGCTATAATGAAAATATACATATATACATTTATACCCACACAGAGTTATATACATACAATATATATGAATGTATACATACATGTAAAGTTATATAACATAGAGCATTACAGTATCTTTTCAATTCCAACATGAATAGCCACCACAGTAACTACATTATATGTTAATAATAAGTACAAATATGCAATTCTAACAATAATAATTATTCAATGAAATAATAATTTCGCATCAATCAAAATATTAGATTTGAATTCATAACATGCTTCTATAATAAAATCAGTGATTCTAATATTATTCACAGATAAAAGAAAATATAAAAATGTGAAAAGGTTGATATTTTTATGAACTAGTTCCGTTCCCCTGAGGATTTCCCCTAAGGAGAATTGAGGAAAACAGTCAGTGTAGAAGCTTCCTTCAACTACTTAACACGTAGAATGCAATAATATTCGAACCCAATGCATTTGGGAATACTCGTACTTATTTTCAAAATTCAACAAACAAATGTACTTTCGGACTAACTTCACAGTAATTGTAAGAAAAATTTTGGCCTTGGAGTCTCTATGTGTTATAACTCTAGTACGAGAATATTTCTTTGGAGTTATAAATCTCAAAACAGACAAGAGAAGAGGACACGGTTCAAAACAGACAAGAGGAGGTACAGTTCTCCATTCGAAGACGAAATGATTATATCATTTTCATCCTCCATACAAATAGCAGATGTTCATTTGTTTTATCATCAAGCGATTTTGAACAAAGATTCAGAAAAATTGTAAACCGAAAATTTCTAGAAGGTATATGTGGATATGTTCTGATTTATCTTCAGGTATAATAAAATACTTGTATAGTTTCTCTCAATTGAAATACTGAAAGAAGAATATTTAAACCACCAAACTGCTGAACAAATGTAGAATAGAGAAGACACAAATATATAATGGAGAAGTTTCATATTATTGTAAATATTATATTCAACGTAATTGTATAAAAACTAAAATTGATCAAGCACTGAAAGAATTTTTGAAATCCATCGATGAACGACTTAGACTTAAATTATAACAGTTCACTTATGTATTTCACCCACATACGGAACGTATGTGGGTTCACCACGAATCATTCAAGTATTAGTGTCAGAATCGCGCTAGGGTATTGCCTCGTTCGTGTTTATTTATGTGAAGTAGTCTGTTTCTTTTTCATTTGTGTAGTAGTATTGAATGAAGAAATAGTAGAACTACCCCTTAGGTAAAACTCTTCTTCGATAACCTTTGACATTGTACGAAGAAAGGTCAAGATATCTATTCCGTATAAATGTGTTTTTGTGACTTATGAAGAAAGCATTCTGAAACTCATCTAAAAATTAATCGTAGATTCCGATGAGTACGATATTCTGAACAGAATATTCATTATGTATTGATACGAGTATATTATATCAATTTTCTTCATTTACAAATTAGTTCTTCATTCTACCGCCGCATCGAACTGCCGGCCCGAGCAAATTTTGATTAGTAGAAGAAACGAATACGCGTTACCTGGATTCGTTATGTGAAATAACGAAAAAAAAAACAAACGACATTGTGTCAGACTACATAAATACAGATGGCAATTTCGAAATTTATAGTTCTAGGAGAGTTATTGAAGTGAAAACTTTTTTAGCGGCGCTGTGTATTTTTTTTTGGAATGGGTAAAAATTTCTAAACTCGCGTCAGGACACGTGACCTGATCGAGAATTCGTAAGACGGATGGAGAGAGGGCAGGCGGCGCAAGGCGCTTGCGAGAATGTACGTGTGTATTTTTCATTCAATTGTCAAAGTTTACGTGCGCATGTAAATGATCTAGCAATTGATGCTCTTGTTAAAAAGATGAATGTGTTAATTTTATCAGAAACTCATATGGGTAACGATGAAATAATTGACATTCCGAATTTCAACTTTGTTGCGAGTTTCAGAAGAAATAATCGTCCAGCGGGAGGAGTAGCTATTTATCAAAATATGAACACAGTTCATTATTGTACAAATTATATGGATGTGCATGTGAAATACAACAGCATGTTTAATGCTACTGTTTCTGATATCGGTGATATTTGTATAAGTCGTTGCTACTCTGGTGATAATCAGTTTATTATTATGGTTGCCGTTTACATCTCTCCAGATAAGTCATTGCGTGCTATACGAGACTTCTTGTATGAAAATTTATTCATTTATTCTCATGACGCATCTGCATTGCTCCAAAAAAAAATTGGAAAAAGCTTTGATGAATTGCCAATGATTTTGAGTGAAGATTTCAACATAAACTTTGCAGTCGATAAAAATCAACTATTAATTGAATTTTTAAATAATGAATTTGGTTTAACTATGTCAAATGATCGCAATCTTAGCACAACGAAATACAGAACTACTATTGATGCGGTCTTTATTAGACACTTAAATAGGTTCGAATCAAAACTGTTCGTTTCTTACTTCAGCTATCATAAACCTATCGTATCAGTTTTAGAGATTAGCGATGATGGTTCTGGTGAAGATGATGATGAAAAAGTTGTTGAAATTATGGATGGAAGTGGACTTTCCTAAGAGATGAACTTCTTAATGTAAAATAATTGTAATAGTTCTGAAGTGTTAAATTTTTAATACAATATAAATTGTCATGTTTGTGTACGATAGCGCAATAAATGAATATTGTATTCCACCACATAAATAATAATACTTTTATACTGATAATGAAATCAATTCGTACAAAATTATTCTCTAACTATTCCAAAATATCAAAAATGCACAACATTAATATTCAAGTTTTCACTTCCGCCGGCACTCCCGGAGTGCAACCCGTCGATTTTTTTATTATAATCATTGTTCTAAGGAAAGGCCAGAGACCTTCATATCTTCGTTGGACCAACAATTTAATGCCGATTCCGAACGGTCCAAGATTGAGGTGGAAATCGAGCCTACTACGATCAAAAAGTCGGAAGAGTTATAAATGTTGACTACTGCTGGGCGAATGAGACTCTAAAACTAGTTACAGAGAAAAAGAGTGACAAGAGTGTTACTCAGATTATCTTGAACATAACCTAAGAATGGATAGTATTCATTTTGATTATTTGTTAGCAGTTATTTTTGATTATTTGTTGTTCCAAAATTATTCGCCAGCAGTCATTCTTTTAGAATTCATTTTGAAATTAATACCGGGAACATGCAAAGCAATTTATTAAACGTTTCGATAGATTAACTCGAGGGTGAGTAAAAAACTATTAAGCCAAAATTTAAATTTTTATGTACAATAATTGCATGCATCAAATTACATCAATAATTGAAATGAATCTTAAAACTTGAATATTGAAGTCAAAACTTCAGCATGAAAATACTTTCAAAAAAATTGAATTCAAATATTTATGAACAATACCTGGCTTAATTCTGTCTCAATCTAAATTTTCAACCTTCTTCAAATATTGAATCACGAAACAACAGAAATTTGATTCAAAATAAACCTATAACTAAAATAAGACGAAGAGTTTCGAGTTCAACATTCAATATCAAATTATTTTCGAAATAATGAAATTAAATCTGCATGATGAAAAGAAATGTCAATTCGAGATAAACACTTGATATAAAACAATAAATACTCTCAACAAGTTCACATTTCACAAAACATTCAACAAATTCTTTCAAACATATTGAAGAAACATTTTGAATAGATTGTAATCACAGTATTACTTCCGTTTTTGTAGTTCTCTAGCAACATCTTCCCAGGCTTATCTTCTGAGACATCAACGTTATGTATTGGAATGAAAATTGTGAAGATGGATAATAATAGCTCCACTGTGTACCGATGACGTTCATGGCGTATTTGAAGAAGATAAAATAATAGTTTTATTGCATTGCTTATCACAAATATCTGTGAATTCAGTCAATTTATTCAATAATCCTCTGCGTAAAACTGAATGTATTATTGTTTCAGCATATAAGGCTTGAAGGCCTTTCATTTTTTCCAATTTTTTGGCAATTGTTATAGACAAAGCTTCATACTCTGTAATTTCTTGTTTTTTCGGGGCTTCTGTACAAATATTCACGAATTTAATTTGCTCATCAACCATATTCAGTTCAGTTTTTCTTTTCGTGCCACGTGCGGGTTCCTGTAACAATAAAATTGATAAAACTTGACTAAACATTATTCATCGACTCTTTTTAGTTTCGTTGAATCATGATGAAAAACGATTGAAAATTAGTAGGGGCTTAAAAAATCTTTGAACTTCCGTAAACTATGGTGGAACTCTGGACAGAAACCGTTCCACCAACAAATCTGGTGCAAAGTAACTACTTATATGTATTTATGGAAATTCTCACTGTAAGATTTTATTAGCTTTGGTTAATTCAAACTGAGATTTTCATCGAAGAAAAACTGATGAGAGATATTAATTAAAATTACACGAAAAACGTGACGCTAACTATTGAAATTTGTTTTCGTTGACGATGAAGATGTGAACACAAATCTTCTAACGCTTAATGCACCAAGAGAACTGGATCATTGAAAACGGATTTATAATCATAGACTTTTCCAGGCTCGTAACGTTATCGAAAATTCTTTCAGCGTAATAGCCTTCAGATTTCAGATATTACGTACGCCTATTAACATGAAATCCGAAAACATATGTAACATATAGTAGGTATTAGCAATATGCTCCACTCAAAATTTTCTAAGGAAAAAGAAGAATATATATCTCTCGGCAACGACGGTCGACTGAAGGAAATTTCGAATCTGGAATTACAATTGAAATGATTACTGAATTAGACGTACTTTCGGTCCTGCGGCAATGTCCCAAGTTTGGTTAAGATGAGATGATAATGCATACATTTAATTCAATAGGTCGTATGCCTGGGCATATAATTATGTAACCAAGATGTAAACATTTAATTTGTATACTAAGAAAACAATATGTTGGGTTTTTATTGAACACTTACCTCTAGAAATGATTCGAAGTTTGGCAGTAACTGATGAGACGTTGACGTGGTATTGGTAATTTGCTGTGACGATGATGATGGAGAATCCAGTGATAGATCAGACTCAGTTTTAATATCGACGAATTCGACCTTCGTCTCTATATTCGGCATGCATGGCGTCAAGGATTCCTGGTCTTTGGTGAATAACAGTAAATCGTAGTACCAAAGACTCGGTTTATAGATGTCTTCTTGCGAGCTTCCACTTTCAGCCTTTTTTTGAGTAACTTTTCTCAATTCTTTGCGAAAGGCTCCTCTCAAATTTTGCAATTTTTTAATGACGAATTCACGATTCGCTGAAGGGAAACCTATTGATTTGCAAAATGCTACAAGATCATCATACGCTTCATTTCTCATATTCCTGTTGCCATAGTCTTTGCACTTCAATTTCCACAGACATGGACGTTCACGGAATAAACGAATGAACTCAGTTATGGATTCGACGCTCCAAACTGACATTATTAATTATTACTTCATATTATTACGAGTATAAGCGGGCTTCATTTGTTCGAAAGCACCTTTTCGAACCTCGTATGTGGGACTACGGTTAAAACTTTGGGATAGATCTGCACGACTATAAATTTCATTCAGACGTAGATGGCGGTAAGATAGAACCGTTATGAATCTGTACGTTACGCATCGATACTACAGTGAACAATGTGACCTCCGAGAGATCGGAACGAAACGAGCTGTTTACCGCAGTCCGAACTGCACGAGTAAAGCCCGATGTTTTCATTCGTCTGATTACGATGGCCAACTCTTAGTCCAGTCAAAATAGACATTCCAGTTTGCATTAATTCCCAACAAACTGGATTTTTGTGCAGGCCTTGAATACATTATTACAAATGATATGTTAAAAGTCCCCATCGATCCCGCTTGTGCGTTGTTTTTTATTCGAGGTCAAAGGTCACAAATTTGCGTTTTTTGTGTATATCTCTGAAACAACGAGAGTAATCGAAAAATGATTCGAACAAAGTTTGTAGACCGTAAAATTGTCTACAAAAAATATCTCAACACTTTTTCTTGTGCGGTGCACTGTTCTCGAATTATGGCTATTTTAAACATAGAAAACACGAATATGCACTGATACGTGGCCAGTATGCATCATCGGGTTAACCATTTACACAAAAAATATTAGAACATAGTTTTATTTCCATGTACACAAGACGTGAAAAATATACAATTACAAATATACAAATATACAATCGAGCTAAACAAACATCTTCATCGTCTGATATCGTTTTTGATCGATCAATGACTGTTCCGACAAACCAACAGCAGTTTCTTGCTTATACTCACAATAAATCTCGTTTGATTTCGATGTTATGTGAAGAATTTGGAGCTGCCAATATTGTTGTGAAACAAGCTCAAAATGACTCTGACGTCCTCATTATTGAAACCGAAATTGAACAATTCAGTAGCACTAATCCAACTGTCGTTGTTAAAGAAGATGTAGATTTGTTAATAATATTAACTGCACAAACACCTAGTGATAAGATCATTTACTTTTTAAAACCTGGGAGAGCTCAAGTTCAAACGAAAATCTATTCTTTACAAAGTTTAACTGCATATCCAAATGTCAGCCGCATATATTATTCCTTCATGCGATTAATGGCTGCGATACGACATCAGCAATTTTCAAAAAAGGCAAAAATACAGTATTAAAATTGTTTGAAAAACGTGAAGAATTGATTGATAACGCAAGAGTATTTACAATATTAACTCGACAGTAGATGTTATTCTCACCAATGGAATTCGTGTTCTCCTTGCTATGTATGGAGCTCAAAAAACAATGGAATCGATAGACAAGTACAGATATTTGAGGTTTTGTGAAAAAACAAGAAACAATAAGAGAGTGCAGTTATCTTGTCTACCTCCAACATCTGCTTCTGCTAATCAACGCTTGTTTCGTGTGTTCTACCAAGTGAAAGTGTGGCTAGGCAATGATCTAAATCCTAAAAAATTGGGGCTAGAAATTGATGAATAAAAGTTTGGAGCCAATCCAGAATTTACTGTCACCTGCTCCAGAAAAATTACTCAATACAATTTTTTGTAAGGGCTGCAAAACAATTGGGGGTGCAGAAAAGTTGGATTGTATTGTTCATGGGTATGTACCAATTGTCAAGGCCAATCTTGCACCAACATTGAATCGAATGCAACAGATGAAGATTTTTTCGAAATTGATGAAGATATAACTGATATATCTCTTTTCTTGGAGCAGTCTACATAAATCTAGCAAGAAGAGGAAGAAGACAGTGGAGAGGAAGAAACGAGTGACTATGAAGAATTTGATGATGAATGATGATGTAATTTTCTTGCTGTCAAAATTTTCATTAAATTTAAATAAAAAAAAATTTCATCAATAAAATAGTGTCCCATTACATTTCCTCGATCAAAATATATTGTGGAGTATTCCTACTGGCAAACCACGTTAAGAAAAAAGCGCCGTGTACACTACCTCAGAGGTGGTGCGGAAATGTGTGCATATAGTCGAAATCTGCAAAAGTGTTGAAATATTTTTTGTAGATATTATTACGATCTACAAACTTTGTACGAACCATTTTTCGATAATTCTCGTTGTTTCAGAGATATACGCAAAAAACTCAAATGTGTGACCTTTGACCTCGAATAAAAAACAACACACAAGCGGAATCGATGGGGACTTTTGGCATATCATTTGTAATGACGTATTCAAGGCCGTCACAAAAATCCAGCTTGTTGGGAATTAATGCAAACTTGAATCATAATCCAGTCTATTTTGACTGGACTATCTGAATATGAAGAAAATCGTTCGGCGGCGTTGTCAAATGTTAGATATTATTCGGCTTTCTCAGTAGATTTTCCCAAAATTTCAAAAGTTTGAGATTATACTTACTATATTTGCATATTGTTGGGAATATTATTGGTATTCACATCATTCTGAATATTATATTAGGTTTCGAATGCATAGATTTCAGTAATAAAAAAGGTCAAACAAGAGTCTGCAAATTACGATATTTTTATGGAAGCCTGACTCCTAGAAAAACACTTCTATCAATCAGTGCGATTTTTACACAAAAAGTTGATTGACTATATATAAACTATGGAGGAACAGCATATGTATTATGGAAATTGAATTACCGAATTATAATTTACTATATTTTTAATTAGCTGAACCGACTACTTACACAATAGAAGCATTAAACTTACAACGTTTTTTTTTACATTCGTTTTCTCGTATTTACCCTCATCTCTTCCTTCTTTTTGTAATTATTGAATATATCAGAACAAAATTAAGCAAAAGCATACTCAGAATATTTTTGCCTTCACCACATACACAGCAAAAAAAAATATTTTAAGAATTCATTCCGTGAAACGCCTAGATGAAGGAGATGATACAACATTGTTATTCGTTCGATAATATACAAAAAGTCGAGTTCAAATATGGCGCACCTGTGAAATAATTTTTTTTCAATCAGCATATGTTGGAACAGTGAGTCTGCTTCGTTGGAAATTATCAATTATCAATTATCATTTGTGATAATATCTATTATTTATCAGTCAAATTTTCCATACTTTCCGTCACTAGAGAAATTCGGATGTTCAATTTTGGTTTTTTGGATACTTTTTGTGAGACTTAACAAGAGATATTGTCTAGATAAACTATGAGTTTTGAATTAATACATATAATTACAGAAGTCCATACATATCGTGCTCGATATCGATTCATATGCGCTCAATCAATATTGAATATCTTAGACAAAACTAGTGATATTCTTCCGTAAATTTCTTTTCGAATAAATGAGAATACATTAGCAGAGCTGGGTATGAGAACATACCTAAACTCCATTATCCTTCGAAGAAAAATTGTGTGTGTAAATTGAATGTTGAAATCGATAACACATGACAGACTGTTTTGTTCTATAAAGTACTTATAAGTTGTGCAAGGTCCATCGTCAGAGTTTGAAATAATCCATGCATTAATGCCTTTATACTTATTACTGTCTTCGCAGTCCTACGGGGCGTTTGAAAATTGTAGTCCATATCTCTCTCACTTGATGATGAACCTGGCACGAAGGACGAGTTCCTTGTAAAACGAAATAGTCTTGCGCTTCCATCAATTGTTGGCATCGATTTTAATGTAATCTTACGATTATCTCTTGAAGGATAATGAAGACATCACAACGTACAAGTTCACATAGCCAGCTTTAATATTATTTCCTTTCCATTGATTGGAAAGAATGTCTCATCATTTTCTGTAATATGATATTGTATTCCTTCAGTCAACTAATCGGGGGTTGAAATAAAAGAAAAGTCACATTCGGGATTTTTCAGGCAGTTCTTAAACATGATATAGTCAAAATCAAACTGATCGAAAATATTCACTGTTCGGTTTTGTATCTTGTAAATAGAAATACTTTTCTTGATATTTTTTAATATGCATGTTGAAATGAATTTTTTTCTGCATCAAAAAATTTGAACGTTATAATTCGAACAACCTATATTTGCCAAATCTTCTCCCTAAATTTTCAGTTGTAAATTCAGCAGGTAAATATATAATATTCCAAAATTTCCAAAAGTAGAATTATGTGAGTAATGTGACGACAGGCAGAACAGGAGTCATAATATAATAAGTATATATGTAAATACACAATTACAATAATCATAAAATAAACTGCTTGGAAGACGGAATTTGTGAATCTTCATACCAATACACATCAAGCGCTACACATAGAATGGAACTTCATTTTAAGTAATCTTTATTTATATCTTTTATAATATCTTATCTTATTATATCTTACATATTTCATTTCAGTTCGAAAAAATTGGTAAACACACGAGACACTTCTTTTCTCATACGTTTTCATTATTTGCTGTTATCTATTCATTTATTGAACATACACTGTTTTACAGAACAGGTCGCCAGTGCAAAACAGAAAAGACAACAGATATCAAAACAAAATTGGTACTACAAAATTTTGAAAATTTAATTTTAAAAGAAAGCGTTTCTGATATGAAATCACAACTGATAAATGAAATACAATTATAGAAATAAAAAAAACTTAAATGCTGACCAAACTTTTACACTCATATAAAGATAAACACACACATACATAACATTCACATATTAACACATATACACACATACAAGTATATGCGTGAATATGAATCCTGTACTTGAATACACATAAATGATTGTTCTAGTAGGGTTTATGCACATCAAAGAAACAGTAACAGAATAGTTGAAAATATCCACCCTGGCTCCCAAAATATTACATTGTTCACACATCTTGTGCAATGAAGAAAATTTTAGAATATTCGTTCTAGCTGCTGGAAGGTAGAACGTAAATTGGCTTCTGGAAAAACTCTTGGAACAATAAAGTTTAGCTTTTGCAATAATTCCTGACATTCCACTTTATTGTCGATTATTTTATGAAAGAAGATTATTGGATGGCATTTCCTTCGCGCGATCAGTGTGTCCGCATTATGTCGACTTGTACTTGTTTCATGTTGTATGCCTATAAGTCGATACTTTCAATCAATTCTGAAGCTGAAAGGTTTCAGGAACTTTCGTTGAATAGACTCCAGTTGATGAATATGTAACATGCAATGTTACATATTTACATGCAATGGAACACATGGGTGATAGATTTTTCATTTTCTTCAACAGCGCTTTTGTAAAAGCAGTTTATAGGTCGATATTTTCAATCAATTCTGAAGCTAAAAGGTTTCAGGAACTTTCGTTGAATAGACTCCAGTTGATGAATATGTAACATGCAATTTTACATATTTACATGCAATGGAACACATGGGTAATAGATTTTTCATTCTCTTCAACAGCGCTTTTGTAAAAGCAGTTTATAGGTCGATATTTTCAATCAATTCTGAAGCTGAAAGGTTTCAGGAACTTTCGTTGAATAGACTCCAGTTGATGAATATGTAACATGCAATGTTAAATATTTACATGCAATGGAACACATGGGTAATAGATTTTTCATTCTCTTCAACAGCGCTTTTGTAAAAGCAGTTTATAGGTCGATATTTTCAATCAATTCTGAAGCTGAAAGGTTTCAGGAACTTTCGTTGAATAGACTCCAGTTGATGAATATGTAACATGCAATGTTACATATTTACATGCGATGGAACACATGGGTAATAGATTTTTCATTCTCTTCAACAGCGCTTTTGTAAAAGCAGTTTATAGGTCGATATTTTCAATCAATTCTGAAGCTGAAAGGTTTCAGGAACTTTCGTTGAATAGAGTCCAGTTGATGAATATGTAACATGCAATGTTACATATTTACATGCGATGGAACACATGGGTAATAGATTTTTCATTCTCTTCAACAGCGCTTTTGTAAAAGCAGTTTATAGGTCGATATTTTCAATCAATTCTGAAGCTAAAAGGTTTCAGGAACTTTCGTTGAATAGACTCCAGTTGATGAATATGTAACACGCAATGTCAACAAATTATCATCAAATTGCCTCTATTACATTATTTACAATTGAAAAATAGAGACAATTTATAGTAAATCATCGAAACATTCAACTTCACACTACTTGAAATTCAACTTCCACATAAGTCTTGAGAAGCATCTTATTTGCATCAATATACAAACATAAGTAATGGCGAGTGGTGTGACGCAGATGTCAGTTATGAACTGTTTAGGCATCGCCGTGGTTAGATGGAACACATGGGTAATAGATTTTTCATTCTCTTAGTCAGCGCTTTTGTAAAAGCAGTTCAGGTTAAATTCCTTCAAAATTCAAATACCTATCATCGTATACTAGGTTTGTTAAAAAAACGTGAATTTTGAACGTTCGATTATCGAAATTTTTTTCGTTATGTTCGTACACGTACGTTTCTCAAAAGGTTTGTTAAAAAAAGGTGAATTTTGAACGTTCGATTATCGAAATTTTTTTCGTTATGTTCGTACACATAAGTTTCTCAAATGTTGAAATTATCAGCCATTTTGGATTAGTAGTTTGTTTTCGACAACCGAAAGGGTTAGTCACGTTTTGTGTATTCTTCGACATCTCACTTTTGAAAACAATGGCCCGAAAGTCCACTTTGTCTCGAAAAAGTATTTATAAGTGGTATAAGCGCTTTAAAAAAGGCCGAAAAAATGATGATGACGATGAGCGCCCTGAAGTTGCAACCACGTCAACAAGCGAAGGAAACAGCGCAACAGTAAAGAAAATTGTTTTAGAAAATCGCAGAATCGCTATTAGGGACGTTGCAGAGGACGTTAGCATATCAATCGGCTCATGCCATACAATTTTCTTGGGTGTTTTGGGCATGAAACGTGTGGCAGTGAAGTTTGTTCCGAAATTGCTCAATTTTGAGCAAAACCAACGTCGCATTAGTATCGCTCAGCTATTGTTGAATGGCGTCAACAACGATGCAGATTTGCTCAAAAACGTCATAACTGGCGACAAAACGTTGGTATATGGTTATGACGTCGAAATCAAGACACAATCATCCCAATAGAAACGGGCAGAAGAGCAAAGACGGGAAAAGGCACGCCAACTTCCATCAAATGTAAAGCTTTTTGCCCAGTGGTTTCTCAGATTACAACGTCGGGGTGCACCATGAGTTCTTGCCTGCAGATCGATCTTCTAATAAGGAATACCTAAAGAAACGATCGGAATCGAGGAAATAAAAATCATGGATTCTGAGTCACAATAATGCACCAGCTCACACATCAAAGCTTGTTCGTAATTCTTTGGATTTGGATTTTTGATAAACAACATAGTAATCATGCCTCAACCACCGGGTTTGGCTTCCTACGACTTTTTCTTATTCCCAGAACTGAAGAGACCAATGAAAGGAAAGCTTTTGCCACAATTGATAAGATAAAGTCGGAATCGAAGAACGAGCTGATGGCCATACCGAAAATTGCATTTCAGAAGTGCTTCGAAGATTGGAAAAAGGGCTGGCATAAGTGCATAATATATGGGGTGGATTACTTTGGAGGAGAAAAAATGGACATTGGGGAATAAATAAATATCTACTTCTCGAAAATATTCAAAATTCGCCTTTTTTTTGTAAAAACCTCGTACAGATATTTGGTTTTGAGGAGTTCACTACTATAAAGATTAGTTTGAATTTAAGTTATATTCAACTATAAAGATTAGTTTGCAAAAAAACTTGAATAATTCGAGAATGCGCATTATCATTAAATATATCGATATTATTGTATCAAGTAGTGTTTACTTCAATGTTCTTACCTGTTCTTGAATTTCTGCGTTTCCCCCAGCTTTGAATCTGAGAGTTCCTTTTCCATTACCGTAGCCTTTTTTGTTCGATTTGAAATTACTCTTAGGGGCAATACTACTGAAACCCGTCTTCAAAGGTTCCACCAGGCGCATAACGAAAGTTGTACCTTTGGGGATATCTTTCAGGAACTTTGCTACCTCGAAGTGACGTTTTCCTATCATGTTGACACCATCAAGTCTTTCAATATGATCTCCAACCTGCCAAGAAATCATTCATCAAATTCAGAAAATTTAATTCGTTATTGTAAACTGTATATATATTTCTACAAACTATCTATATCTGCCTACACAACTCATTCTAACAACAACAGACATGTTCCGTTCTTTAGGTTGGACCAGTCTCAGGAAACTCCTCGTTCTTTCGCTTTGAAACTGTATAACGATACCTGTTAATGTGCGTGATATTTCTAATATTCCTATTTCAAACCCAAAATACATGAACTACTGTTTCAGGGACCGTTCTGTTCAATAAATGAATATCCCAAATGAAGTATACTTTACTCTTGAGTAGGGAAACTGTGATCAAAAGTAGTACTTAATTCAATATTTTAATTATTGTTTTTTGTGTTGCTGTTTATTTATAAGCTCATGTTGTGGGAGTTCGTTTTTATGACAATATCCTATACTTTTATAAAAGTGTGCATGAAAAAAAATTATTATTTTTATTATTTTCTCGAGCATATTTCCAAATTTTTCATTCATTTCAAGAACATATCATTACTTGAACCTAGCAAATGATCGTAAATATTAACGATCAAGTTAACGGTATAGCCTGTACTTGGGTGGCTTGTTCACACGCGTTTCGAATTCGTTAGTGCTCATCAGAAAGGCGTAGTCATGTTCAAGGTAAACAAACTTGAGATGCTAGAAATTAGAATTGAGTAACCAACGATTGGTCAGTAAATCCGCAGGAGTCTATGGTTGTTTTAATCCTATCTTGAAGTTCGCACACTTGAACCAATTGAAGATAGACGTTGAAATGTGATCACACACCTAGATGAAAATATGTTATGAAAATATGATATGAAATCATAATATCAAAATATTGAATAAAACTGTTGTTTAGTTTCACAAAATTATATCAATTGCTTGACATTATTTTTGGATCTTACCCCCCATTTTCACAAGTTAAACCTACTCCAGATTTTTCACAATAATTTGCTGTCACTTTTATCAGAATCAAACACTGCTTTGAGATAGTTTGGTCCTTCCTGTCTGACTAGAAGAACAACATATGTAACTTCTAGATAATTCAAATTGTGACCGATGTCTTTTGAAATTGCTTTTTATTATTTATATCTCTTTCATTCGACTTATTACATTTGCATTAATCAACTGCTGATTTCCTACCTAATAATTAGTAATTTACTCCCAGTTATCGGCCACTTTTGATTTATTATTGTGTCAAAAGGTTTTATTGTATTATTAGCCATATTATTACCGTTGCAATTATTATTCTATTGAGACCCAAACAATTTTTTTTGACAATCATGTTTTTATAGTCCCTATAATTTCTAGATCTAATATGAATTTTTCACTCCAATTGTTCACGTCAACATCGAATTTTTTCATTTGATATCAATTAATGCGTATTAATGCTGTTATTCTTGTACATTAGGTTATCAGCAGCTTCAGTAAATGTTGCTCTATAAATGAATACTGTATTGAAGAAACAATATTATCCTAGGTGAATCGTGAAATGAAAAATATAAACAGAACCTGAATAATATTCTACAGATATTATATTGTTGAGGAAGTGTGGAATGTGATAAGATACCAAGTAGGTAGTTATTTCTGTTATTATCACGTTCAACATACCGATATTCTATCAGTTAGATTTGATTGATAACCGCCTGTTATTTCAGTAACAGTAAAGAAGCAATGAACTGAACTACGATAAATCGTTAGAGAGGAAGAGACAATGGTGTAGCCAGGGTTGCTTATAGGGGGACGGGCAGATTAAGGACATCCTGGACTATATTGTTTTAATGTTTCAATCCTGGCTTTCAACATATGAGTAGCTTACATTTGAAGTGGAAAAGAGGTAAAAATGAAAAACAAAATATAGCAGCCAGAGCTACTCTTGAAGAGTAATTTACGAGGTTCTTCACAAAATCTATTCAAAACTTGTACAATTTTTGAATAGGATTTTTTAAGGAAAATTATTAGTTATTAAAAGAACTATACTTTATTATAAGTTATAAGTTAAATGAAATCCTTTTTTTCTGTTAGTTTTATAAATTATTATAGTTATTATGGGTTATAGGTGTACGTTCAGCACACATAGCCTGTTGAAACGGTTTGTGATCATTGTACACTTCAGCCACGTTTAAACACGTCACAGGATAGAAATGGACCTCTCTATATTACTTGTTGTACACGGTTGTGTCAACGGAATAAGTATGGCTTTTTTGGTCGCCGGAAAGGAAGAGTCCGCTATATTTACTACCTCAGTAGACTGAAATTTTCCTAGACTTTCTCTTTCCATAACTTCATCTTTCCATAGTTTACATTCACTATCTGAAAGTATCTACCTTGGGGATATTTTCATTGTTCACACATCCCAATGCTCCCAAAATATTACATTGTTCACACATCTTGTGCAATGGAGAAAATTTTAGAACACTCGTTCTAGTTGATGGAAGGTAGAACGTGAATTCGCTTCTGGAAGAAACTCTTGAAACAATAAAGTTGAGGTTTTGCAGTAATTCCTGACATTTCACTTTATTGTCAATTATTTTATGCAAGAAGGTTATTGCATGGCCATTTCCTTCGCGCACCAGTTGTTTTCACGGCAACAGAATAAATATTTTGATAATTCTCAAAATTTAAACATTCGGAAGAATTCGTTTTGAATACTGTGGCATTTGGAATATGCCCCTATCCATTTTTAGCATACAGAACTGTAGAAGAGTTAGCTTTGATGAAGGTCAGAACTTTCCATTAGCCTTCTCTATATTGAATAACAATATCTATATGAATGATATTTGTTTATCGAAACCCGAAATGGGTTTCCAATTTGTCAAAATTGATTGACTCTCTTCCAGATGAATCGAAACAAATTTTTCAAGATTTCGATGTAAATCATGTCAATTCTTGGTTTCAGTAGAATCCTTCAAAGGTTAAGTTTGGTTTCAAAGTAACACATGCTCCAACATAATGAAGGAATATACAACACGTAGTGTAATGTCAAAATTGAGTAGAATATTTGATCCATTAATGGGGGATTTGAGATTTTTTTATTTTCCAACAATGTTGGATTTTATCGGGCAATTCAGACAGTTGTGTCTGAATGTGTTCCTTGCCTCAAAATGCCAGTGCTTTTCAGCCTTTGATGAGTTATTCTCTCAATTTTCGAGTATCCAAGTGAGAACCTTCTCTGGGGTGAGTGTTGACTTTGGACGACGTTTTCTAATTAGAATGGATCGCCTTAGAAGCAGTAAAGTTTGGAAGGTATATCTATATTCATTTGTTTGTTGTACGGCGAGGGTTTTGTATTTAGGATTAGGTTTCGAGCTCAGTTCAGACTGCCTTCTTACTGCATTTAGGCGTTTTATTAGTAGTGATAGTCAAGTTTCACGAGTGCATAATGATTGTAGGACAAATTTTGTTGGTGCCAATCGTTACTTGAACACAATCATGAAGAATCGTCCTCTCAAAACTCCTCCTGAATTTCCTGATTGGGGATCAGGTAATTAGATATGGAGAACACATCAATGAACTATTACAAATAGAAGCTGTGCTGAATTCTAGAAATAAGTTCGGACCAAAATGACCTTTCCATCTCAACACCATTTTCTTCTTTCACATTGGGACCAATTAAGAAAATGGGCTCCCTGATTCTGACATAATAAATTTGAATTTTAAATTTCGAGACTATATAGAAGGCAACTATTACCGCAACTCCATCAAGACTTTTGGCACAGATGGAGAATGAATATTTACATTCTCTAATGCAAAAATCAAAATGGACAGGCAATAATTCCAGCCCTAAGGTGAATAATGTAGTTTGATGTATTAAATAAAAAACACTTGGCTAGGTTTCACAAAATTTATAAATAAATACTTGACAATTGTTTCGGGGTGTTACCCCATTTTCAAAAGCTAGACCTTCAGACATTTTAGACATTTTAGACATTTTTAGACATTTCAGCAAGAGACTTTTTAGACATGTTACAAAGTTAAACCTCAAGAAGTTAGAATTATGTAGTTTCACTGAGGGATTAAAAACTTTCTCGTCTTGAATGGAGAATTGGAAGAATGTACATCTTTTTCCAGAAAACGGTAGTAAGTATCAAACTCCTCGTTAAAGGGCTTGAAATGTGTCAATTACTTCCCGAATAGTAATTCATTAATTTCCTTATTTGTTCTATAGTTTTATGAAAACTCTTTGAATTTTTTATTTTTGTTAGATTATATTTTGGTGGGTGGAAAGTTCAGAATCTACTCGAATTAATGCAGTTGTTTATCCATTTTAATTCCTCAGTCGTTAAGTTGACTTCAATCTGATTTTCAATTCGAAATTATTTCGTTTCCCCATAAGTTGATCGATTAGGCAACGTCCGTGAACCGTCGCATAGTATTGTGTTTACATGCTTAGAATCAATTCATTTTGTTGTCATTGAAGAATATATGAATTATGGGAAACTGGTGCACTAGCTATCATCAGAATATACGAATTACCGAATCGGGGTTAGGTCCAATTCTCATTTATGGTGCAGTGTTTCAATCTCATTCAAATTAATTTCTGTTCAATAGATTACTGATTGTGTAATTAACGAGATCATTTAAATACTCATAAATTCAGGTATATTCTAAAGTATATCAAAATAAGGTGTAATGATCATCTAATAATGAAATTTATAAATTATTTATTCCTCACATAAAGGATGAAAAATGTAAAGCAAAAATCGACGAAATTTAATGTTTCTAGCACTTCATTCAATAAGTAATGCATTAATGCGCTTAACCTTGAGAAGTCAGATTCTTTGAGGAAATATAGTTAGCTGTTAGCATGCCGTTTACTGTGCCAGAGACAGATATCAGTTTTTCCAATTGATTACCTTGAAAATTACTCGGCTCTTTTCTTGTTGAATCATTTAACTCTACAAAACGAATGAAGCAAGGTGAATGCTGAAGTTCATGTAAATGTATCTAGATCCAGTTTGTGCACCTGAAACTTGGCTATGCCGTTCTGAAGATAGCCGATAAGATCGAAATACGTGTAAACGGCTTCCAATCGCGGGCTATACCGATAACTCATATATATATATATATATATATATATATATATATATATATATATATATATATATATATATATATATATATATATATATATATATATATATATATATATATATATATATATATATATATATATATATATATATATATATATATATATATATATATATATATATATATATATATATATATATATATATATATATATATATATATATATATATATATATATATATATAATATATATGATAAAAGGAGTATAGCCTTGTAATTTAAATAGAAATGTTATGGGTTATAGGCAAGAAAGGAGGCCACTATAAATAAATTTTAACCAATTTGTTTGCCTGGTTAATATTTCGACTGTGTTTACTGTCTTCATCAGGACTCTAAAAAACAGATGTTTACACAGATATAATGATAACATTTAGTTTAACAATTTACAGCTAACTAAGTAAAAAAATATGGTCAACACCATCAATAAGAATGTGTGAAATTTAAATTGTGTGTGATATTGCACAGGAAGTCGAATATTGATGTTAAAATGTAAAAACTTTTCAAAGGAATATAAAAATTATCTTGAACCCAACAGAGATATATAAATAATCGAGCAGGTATGACAGGAGCACAGAACAAATTGTCACCGAAAAAAGCACATAGGTGAGAGAGTAAATCACCTTAACAACAAAAGTCATACTAAGCACGTAACACATAAAGTCTATTACAATTGTGGGTTGTCTGCGAGGGTTACTTAAAATGATCTTAGAGTAAATATCTATAAATGCAGCTCAGCCTGGAAATGTTACGGTAATTTACTCTCTCACCTGTGTGCTTTTTTTCGGTAACAATTTGAAATTTTAAATTTCTCGATAATGTTACTTTTTGATACGTACTGACCACTTGAATTATCGTGAATCTGCTTCATTCACATCCTCGTAAAAACACACCCTCACTCCTCCAAGCAGTCGTTTTGACTGCTTAGGACACTTGACGATACTTCGTCAACTTTTGATTATTCATCAGAGAAACGTAACTGGGAGAACCACCAAATTTTGCAGCACTATCAATTTTTGTGAGGCTCTATCAACTTCCTCCAAAACTACAGTTTTGTTAGCAAAACTTAATCAAACCTTTTTGGACATCTTTGATTCTCAAACAAAAACCAACTGAACCTGAATTTGCAAATTACTAGACCTCGAGTATAAAATAGATGCTTTCTCGAGTTTCAATAAAATGTGATATTCCCGGGTTTCTCACAGAAATCTACCTGATTTATTTCCAAGTATTAATTAAGTTAGGAAGCTTAACACATGCGTTGATTTTTGAAATTTTTGAAGAAATTAATTGAAACACTTGGCTTTCAGTGAAATTTAGCCCCAGTGAAATTGGAGTATTTCAATTTACTTTCATTCAAAAAGTTTCACAATATAGAGTGTTATTATTTCACGTATTCACGAAATGCTGGGTTCTTCACATAAATATTCTTTGAAGAGACTAAAAAAAATTGAACTAAAGATTTCACTATAAACAGTATTAATGGAATAATATATAAAATGATTGTTAGATATGAAATCAATGGAACCGATATTACGAAAACGTACGTTCACTTCAAAATATAGTAGGTAAGCAAATAATTTTAGTGAAATTGAAATCATATTTGTTAATAGATATTAGCATTTGAAAATTTCTGGAAAAAACTGATTAGGTGATCAAAAACAAAAGGACCTACTGATTATACATAAAAGTTTATCATTTCTCACATATTCTGATATTCACAATGCGATTTTGTAGTCTTATTTCATTGAACTAGTATAAATATAATTTTTACGCTTTTTCTAAATTCAATGGATTAATGTCATGCATTCCTGCTCCGCTTGTCAAATAATTATCTGATAAGGATCATTGTTATTCGAAGATGAAATTTCTTATCTACTACAATAGTAATCGAATTATTCTCAAGTACACATTGGCAAATGAAACTGAAATACTGACGAAACTGAAAAATAACACAGATCAAATTGAAATTCGAAAAATCATTTTGCACTTGACACCTATACTATGACCTATACTGGACACTTGATTCATATATAAAATGTGTCATATCACATATTAAATATATTTCTCATATATGAAAAATATATATGAAAGTATACTTTCTTTCAATAATTTTTTGGCGAATTATTCGAAAGATTATTACAATAAAGCTGGCTATGCAAAACATGAACAATGAGATGTCTCCAGTTACGTAACGTCCAACAAACCCAAAGAATCGACTTCAATCCTCAAATATCCTCTTACGGATCATAAGACAGAAATATCCTTATGCATATATAAAGCATAGATGAACAATTTCATCTAATTTATGAACTAATGCCATCAAGGTTGCAATTGTAAAACGCTCGCTGATCATTTATCAATTCCAAGGTTTCCTGAGGAGGCTACTTGAAACATGAAGAAATCGACTACAAGTAAAAGATTTTGTAGTTATTGTGCTCATATCTTCGCACTTGGGAATATTCAATATTGAAAGTATACCTACTATAACTCTCTTTAGATAATTTTTTGTTGAATTAATCAACAGATAATTATAGCAAGTTATCGAATTTGTCCTACTTTCCTATAAATATGGGCACCGATTTCAATATTCTCTAACATTTATCCCTTGAAGGATAATGGAGACATCGCATTGTTCATTTTTCACATTACCAGCTCCTATTGTAATTATCTTTTGAATAACTCGTCAAAAAATTATAGAGATGAAGTTATAGTATACTTTAAATAATATATATATATATATATATATATATATATATATATATATATATATATATATATATATATATATATATATATATATATATATATATATATATATATATATATATATATATATATATATATATATATATATATATATATATATATATATATATATATATATATATATATATAAGAAAATGAACACTAGAACATTCATTTGAAAAATTCAAATAAATCAAGAGAATGTTATAGTAGAGCTAGATATGTGAACGTGTACGATGTGATGCCTCTATCATCCTTCAAGGGATAAATGTTATAGAAATATTGAAATCGGTGCCAAACCTGATGGAAGTGCGATACATGTATGTTTCGTTCTGCAAGGAACTCGTCAGTCGCACCACGTCCATCGAAGTGAGGGAACGATTTCAACCTCCAAACATCTTCTTGTGACTCTAAGTGGAAGATCGTCTCTCTACAATTCCATCTATAGGAATCAGTAGAAAACACCTCTCAGATTATAGACACACCAAGCATCGAAATTTCACATATCTTCTATACCCGTAGGTATCTACTAAATTGCAATGTCTATTTGACAAATATCATCGAACGATGTTTTCAAATGTCAATAGGTTGCGTTAGTAGTACGCTCGCGTTTAGTTCCGTATTTCAGGGGCCTATTCGGCGATATTTTTAAGGAATTGAAATTTTTTTTCGTTTATGGCACTGAATGAAATATTTAAGGAAATGAACACTAGAACATTCATTTGAAAAATTCAAATAAATCAAGAGAATGTTATAGTAGAGCTAGAAATGTGAACGTGTACGATGTGATGCCTCCATCATCCTTCAAGGGATGAATATTAGAGAAATATTGAAATCGATGCCACACCTGATGGAAGTGCGAATACGGGAATAAACGCGAGCGTACTACTAACGCAACCTATTGACATTTGAAAACAGAGTTCGATGATATTTGTCAAATAGACATTGCAATTTAGTAGGTACCTACGGGTATAGAAGATATGTAAAATTTCGATGCTTGGTGTGTCTATAATCTGAGAGGTGTTTTCTACTGATTCCTATAGATGGAATTGTAGAGTATTCATTACTCTGTGATCTTCCACTTAGAGTCACAAGAAGATGCTTGGAGGTTGAAATCGTTGCCTCACTTCGATGGACGTGGTGCGACTGACGAGTTCCTTGCAGAATGAAACATATATGTCTCGCACTTTCATCAGGTTTGGCATCGATTTCAATATTTCTCTAACATTTATCCCTTGAAGGATGATGGAGGCATCACATCGTACACGTTCACATATCTAGCTCTACTATAACATTATCTTGATTTATTTGAATTTTTCAAATGAATGTTCTAGTGTTCATTTTCTTGAATATTTCATTCAGTGCCATTAGCACAAAAAAATTTCATTTCCTTATATACATATATATATATATATATATATATATATATATATATATATATATATATATATATATATATATATATATATATATATATATATATATATATATATATATATATATATATATATATATATATATATATATATATATATATATATATATATATATATATATATATATATATATATATATATATATATATATATATATATATATATATATATATATTGAAAGTTTTTAGCAATAACAGGCTTTTTTAATATGAAAAAGTTTATTTTTGTTGACGTTTCGTTGTTATATTACAACTTTGTCAAAACTAATGAATAATTGAATTTATGAGTTACTATGGATATCACAACTTATTTTTTCCAGATCTACCTTCAATTTCACACACATAAACGAACAATATACACATTCTCGTATATAAGTATATAATTGTAAAATATATATATATATATATATATATATATATATATATATATATATATATATATATATATATATATATATATATATATGTAAATATGAATCACCTGGCTTACCATGAGTTTTTCAGAGGTTTCCTAATGGTGAAGAAGACTAAAACTTCCGAAGCAAATGCTAAGCCAGAAATATTCCTCTGATAATGAAAATCAATGAGTGAAGATACAAAAAAACTAATTCGATTTCTCAAAAAAATTAGTTTGACATTTGATATCCATAGTAACTCATAAATTCAATTATTCATTAGTTTTGACAAAGTTGTAATATAACAACGAAACGTCAACAAAAATAAACTTTTTCATATTAAAAAAGCCTGTTATTGCTAAAAACTTTCAAAATAAATATCTTAAACAGGCAATAAATCAATTTCAAGATATATATATATATATATATATATATATATATATATATATATATATATATATATATATATATATATATATATATATATATATATATATATATATAGTTATGATGTTATTTATTATGCTTTCACTCAATGATTACATTTATGTAATTTTTTTTTATTGTTTACGAATTTCAAGATTCAGATTTATTTGGTTTTTTCCTGTATCAGGGTGAGTTATATTTCCATTCAATCTGAAAATATTGTTCGGAACAAATTAGTTCCGAAAATCGAAAAAAAAAAAATACTTTCATCTACTCGAACCTAAAATTAGCATAATGAAACAAATTGAAGTGAAATAGCCTTAAAACTATTGAATAGCTTCAATTAATTTCAAATAATCGGATTTTATTGAAATTCAATCTCATATAACTGTTATCTTTGGCTCCTATATTCGAGATCTCTTGTTATTTTCTCCATTAGTATTCCAAAATTTTCCCTATCCGATTTATGTGAAATTTCCTATTATCCTTCTAATTACTTTCCCCATAAATTAATTCAATATAATTTTTCATTCAAAACCTCACTTGCTGTTTTTTTTTCATCCTTTTCTGTTTCAAATATTTATTTTCACTCTCAACTCGTCGTCCCTCTTTCGATTGTTCTTTATTATTTTCCTTTGTTTTATCCCACAGTAATCTCTGATTTGATACTTTCAATTCTGAACGTAACAACTTGATATCTATGACCCTTTATTTAATTTCAATTCTTATTTTCTATGGAGTGATGATTGTCTTTAACTTCAAAATTGAGGCTATGATTTAACAGTTATAGCGAATTTCATTTTCATAAATCGAATCAATTCTACAATATTTATCTACTAAGGAGGAATACATTTAAATTGTGTTTGTTTCATATATTTTATTTTACAGGTATTCCAGATTAAATACTTTTTCATATTGTTTTTAGACAGATCTATTTCATTATAAAATTATGGGTTTTATAAATATATCATGTGAATATTCATAATATTGAAAATGGGGTGTACCAGATATATGAAACCAATAATAAGTGAACTTTACACACTAAACTACATACAAGTGATATCAATTGTTCGAGTGTTTTACTAAATTATTATTACCAAATTTTGAAGCAATTTAACTACATGAACATTTCATCGAAACGACTTAATCATATATACAATACTGTTTGTATGCTCGAAAGGTTGCACAATAGAGTACAGTAATGCATGAAATGCATTATTATACCTTATAAGCTGTATAATTTTATATATATATATATATATATATATATATATATATATATATATATATATATATATATATATATATATATAAATACAATTGTTATGGCTTATAGGCAAAACAAGAGGCCACTATAAAAAGATTTTAACCAATTTATTTGCCTGGTCTATATTTTGACTGTGTTTACAGTCTTCATCAGTACTCTGAAAAAGATGTTTATACAATTGTCATGATAAAAATTATGTTTGACTAAAACACGATAGGTAAATAATAGAGTAGAAATGACAGGAGCACAGAGAAATGTTGACACCGAGAAACGACATAGAGGCGAGTGAGTAAAATCACCGTAGTAACAAATGTCATAATACGTACGTAACACATAAAGTCTATTAAAATTGTGGACTGTCTGCGAAGGTTACTTAAAACGATTCGAAAGTAAGTAACCCTAAATGCAGCTAAGCCTGAAAACGCCCAGAAGTGTTTTCACATGACTCAAAGATAAAGTACCTCCATCTTTAATATCAGACTGCATTTACAGAGTTCCGTGCTTAGATTGTGAAGGAGTTTATATAGGTCAAACTTCTCGGACCATTAAAGGAAGAATTACTCTCCATAAGAGCGATGTTAGACTTCGCCCTGACAGATGTGCATTAGCACTACATTCCGCACTACAGGGACATCGTTTTGACTTCGATAATGTTGGAATACTGGATGTAGCTCTTAGTTACCAGAAAAGGATTTTTTTTTTGGAAATGGTCCACATTAATAATAACACCAACAGCATTATTAAGAAGACGGACGTTTCCAGGCTTAGCTGCATTTATAGTTACTTACTATTATTCACGTATCCTCGTTTTAGTTAGTACGTAAGAATATTTTTATATTTACATTTTAATATCAACTTTCAGTTTCCTTTTTAATATCAAATTCATTTTGAGTCACACATTCCTGTTTGATGGTTTTTGGCCATACCTTTTATATCTAGTTAGCCGTAAGTTGTCAAACATAATTTTCATCATGAAAATTGTATGAACATATTTTTCAGAGTCCTGATGAAAACTGTGAACACAGTCGAAATATAGACCTGGCAAACAAATTGGTGAAAATCTTTTCAAGGTGGCCTCTTATTTTGCCTATAACACATAACAATTGTATTTAAATTACAAGGCAATACTCCTTTTCATTATTAGATATATATATATATATATATATATATATATATATATATATATATATATATATATATATATATATATATATTTATCTCTGTATTTATTTTACGTCCATCAACACGCAAAAACGTATTTATTTTGCGTCCGGTGGTAAAATGCGTCCGTATACGGACGCAAAATACAAATGTGCTTAAATCTTGCGTTCTAATGTATTTTATGGCGATTACTATATATCCTTGAATAGCTCTTTGCGCCTACTACCATCTGTTAAAATATTGAGTAAGCTTTGATTTTGCCTTCAAAGATATCGATGTTATTACTTCAAATCTTCGGAAGTAAAATAAATACACTGATGTAAATTAGAGTATACGTTTAGTTTGAGCATCTGCCGCAAAAGCCCTCCTCGAAATGTATACTTCTATACATGTCTATTCAACGAGTGTATTCATTTTGCGTCCTATACAATATGGCAACATTGAATTTGGTTGATTAATCTCTGGGAATTGAGCGCGAATTAAGCGTAAAATATTAACGAATTTAATGCGAAGTGATGATTTGTTCAGTTTCAGTTTTGAAGAACGAAGGTAAGTACAGCTATTTAAATTATTTTCTAAGGAACATAAAAGCAAATTGATGTAAAATGTAATTACTATTAATTATCACTATAAATATTTAAAATACAAAAACAATAATTGTTAGAAATTAGCGTTTACTCACATCTTTAGGTTCAACACTTTTCATGTTATTCTAGATCAGATACTTCAAAAACAATATCCTGATTTTTCAAATCAACTACTATTTGTGTTGTTGAAAAAATTTCTCAAAATTTTTCGGCATATAAACCTCGAATTTTAATAATTTTTAGTTTGATTCACATTTCATCTCATTCAACATGACAATACTAATGAAACAACGGAAGCTTTAAAATTTTTCCAATAGCAGTGTATTTTGGTACTTTTTCAGAAAACAAGAGAAGTTTTTCAGATTTGTACCTTAACTGATTATCAAACTTTCAATGTCTTTTTTTAATCAACTAATAATTGTTTATATAATTTCTAATGTTTCACTTATTTTTATAGAGGTTATTCTGGTGAAGTTTTTTAATGAACATTTACACAATTCACCCGGAAAATGATTTTCTTGGCGTGCAATTTTTTTTTCGTGCAGGCGATTCTTCGAATGTTTTACGTTGTCTCATACTATCATTCTTTTTATATATTTCAGCTTGCCAGATGACATCTGCCAAACAGCTAAGATTTTCAAACTTCTCTTGCTGATGGAGGGAGGAAATGTTGGCCATTTTAAGGGAAAATTTTTGAATGATATTGATTTGTCATTAGAAAGAAACCTCAAGAATGACCATAACGAAGGCAAAAACTTGGACACTAACTTTTATTTGAATTATCGTTCATTTTAAGTAGCAATTATACGTAGTCTCATAGATATAAAAATAAATATTTGAGAATAAGTCCTTGTGAGTATTACCTACTCTATGTGTGTTATTTTTTTATTCTCTACGAATATCATGAAGTTGAAGTAGTAGGTGAAGTAGTTGAAGTATAGTTAATAATGTGTCGAATTAACACCTTCAAGATTTTGAAATCGAAAAACAATGAGGATATCGAGCTTATGCTTCTGTATTTTAGAAACATACACATGAAATTGCGAAAAGAACCATTGCCATGAATTTATGAATGATTCACGGGCAATCTTTTGTTACAGATTCTCATTTTAGATCAGAACAATATTGATGAAATTCGATATCCTCTATAATCACATCAACTGAACCAATAGTTTGAACTTTTACTGTCTTCGTCGAAATAATTTAGTGAACAATTTCTGCTTATATCACATCTGAAATAGTTCGGAATTTGGATTCCTCTTTTGATTTTATCTTTATGATTATGTTCAATATGCTATTAGTTTTATGAGATCAATAACAACGATAAGGTGTATAGTCAATTGAAATGTTACAATTTTTAGGCCGAACCTTGCATTTATCACAGGACGCAATTTTATTGTTGGGACATGTGGGGGGGGGGGGTTGCTAGAAGCTTAACTCTGAGTTTTTGGGGTTGCAACCCTTGTCCCGCGGCCGCCATATTGGAAAAAGGGGTGTAAACGCCTTTTATCCATATCTCTCAAACTATACATCTCACCAAAAATTTGTATTTGTGGAGACATAATTTGTAGCAAATCGCTTTTTCTACGATTTTGTTCATCTAACTTCTTCCGATAAAATTGAAAATAAAAAAGTTATTAACAAAAATATGTGAAATTTTTTCCAAAAATTTCCTTTTTTGTGTTATAACTTTTTTTTTTCAATTTTATCGGAAAATTACCTCAAACCAATATTGTAGGCAATTCGATAACAAACAATTTGACCTATAATTTTTTTTATTTACATGCATTTGCGAGGGTTTTGGAGCGCTCCAAAGCCGACTACTCGCAACAATCTGGTCACAATGGAACGTCAGATTTACTTATATATTATTCTTTTATTTTAGATAACGTTCTTAATATTATTTGCAACATTATTATATTATTATTTAATTCTAACTGACCTTTTTCTTACCATAATACTTACAATATTATTCTTTTTTACAATAATTTCTAATGCGACTGTACATTTACAAGAACTAGAAGCAGGTAGAAAAGGTCCAAGTTACCGTTTGGGGACAAGTTAACATCTGCCTGCTATTTTTTTATTATTTGCCTTTCAAGGTTTAGCTGTTTTCTCCTCCTCTATTTCTTTTTTCAGTTGTGCTACGTATCTCGCCACGTGTAGACGTATTAAAAATTGTGAACACTATTTTCAATTAAGTAGATATAATTCAGAGTTTTGCGTGCAGAATTTTTCATTTAGTGATAAGCTTCTGGCTTTCTTTAATAGTTCATCATGAGTGATTGTTTTATATAAGCCTCTCGGGGATGACAAAATAAGAACTGTGAAAGCTAGAGGAGTAAAAACGTTGCTTGATCGAGCAAAAGCCAAAAACGATGTAGAAAATGAACAATTTTTACAAACTGATTCGGAAGTAACTGTGCATACGCAATGTTACCATTATTACAATGATAGTCGAACGGATAATGTCGTTCGTCGTCTGAGCAGTAGCAGTTCATCATCTTCAGTTTCAGAAATTCTAGAGACAGATTTTGATTTTTCGCTTAATTGCTTCATTTGTGCAGAAACATTTGCAGATCAGAGTCATTTGCGTCAAAGCCGGCTGAGGAAGATCTGTCAGGTACGAAATGAAGGTACAAAAAAAGCATTCTGGACCTTGTTCTCAGACGATCTGACGACGAGGCAAAGGGCATTGTTGATCGTATAGCCAATGTACCCAGCTTAGTAGATGATGGAGCTAAATATCACTAGGATTGTAGCAAGCAATTGTACTCCAAACAATGGTGGCGTGAAAAGCAATGCGATGACCGTAAATGCGATGCCGGCTTTGACGCAAATGACTCTGATCTGCATATGTTTCTTCACAAATGAAGCAATTAAGCGAAAAATCAAAATCTGTCGCTACAATTTCTGAAACTGAAGATGATGAACTGCTACTGCTCAGACGACGAACGACATTATCCGTTCGACTATCATTGTAATAATGGTAACATTGCGTATGCACAGTTACTTCCGAAACAGTTTGTAAAAATTGTTCATTTTCTACATCGTTTTTGGCTTTTGCTCGATCAAGCAACGTTTTTACTCCTCTAGCTTTCACAGTTCTTATTTTGTCATCCCCGAGAGGCTTTTTACAAATAAAACAATCACTCATGATGAACTATTAAAGAAAGCCAGAAGCTTATCACTAAATGAAAAATTCTGCACGCAAAACTCTGAATTATATCTACTTAATTGAAAATAGTGTTCACAATTTTTAATACGTCTACACGTGGCGAGATACGTAGCACAACTGAAAAAAGAAATAGAGGAGGAGAAAACAGCTAAACCTTGAAAGGCAAATAATAAAAAAATAGCAGGCAGATGTTAACTTGTCCCCAAACGGTAACTTGGACCTTTTCTAGCTGCTTCTAGTTCTTGTAAATGTACAGTCGCATTAGAAATTATTGTAAAAAAGAATAATATTGTAAGTATTATGGTAAGAAAAAAGGTCAGTTAGAATTAAATAATAATATAATAATGTTGCAAATAATATTATGAACGTTATCTAAAATAAAAGAATAATATATAAGTAAATCTGACGTTCCATTTTGACCAGATTGTTGCAAGTAGTCGGCTTTGGAGCGCTCCAAAACCCTCGCAAATGCATGTAAATAAAAAAAAATATAGGTCAAATTGTTCGTTATCGAATTGCCTACAATATTGGTTTGAGGTAATTTTCCGATAAAATTGAAAAAAAAAAGTTATAACACAAAAAAGGAAATTTTTGGGAAAAATTTCACATATTTTTGTTAATAACTTTTTTATTTTCAATTTTATCGGAAAAAGTTAGATGAACAAAATTGTAGAAAAAGCAATTTGCTACAAATTATGTCTCCACAAATTTTTGGTGAGATGTATAGTTTGAGAGATATGGATAAAAGGCGTTTACACCCCTTTTTCCAATATGGCGGCCGCGGAACAAGGGTTGCAACCCCACAAACTCAGAGTTAAGCTTCTAGCAACCCCCCCCCCCCACATGTCCCAACAATAAAATTGCGTCCTCTGATAAATGCAAGGTTCAATGTAACATTTCAATGGACTAGTACTGACCTTTACCACGAAGTATGCGTAATTCAATCTATTTTACTTGGATGTATGAATAAGCAACGTATCCCATGAATCTACGTGTTCGCCGAACGATTCTAAATTCCCTTCCAGGTTCTTTGACAATTCCCGGCAACTCCGAAAGCATTTTCACGTTATTGTGTACTGATTCTTTTATTATGAAAGCGATTTTTTAAAGTTCAAGCGGTAATTATCCTCGAAAGCTTCTTACTATCGAAAAATTCACCTTTCAATAAAGATTTCAAGTAGGTACCTACGTAATGCATTATATGTGTATCAGAAATCTGTTCATTACTATCCACCTGAAGGAATGATAGAAATCAAGGCAATTGCCGTATCAACTCTCGAATGTGACTTAGGTACTCTCTTTAAGGCAACCTTATATTTATTTTTTGATTATTCCGATTTTTCAGATGAATCACATCTGCTTTACTGAATGGATTGAGTGCTTCTATGTGAATTTAAATAATGCACTCGCTCAATGTCTCGTCATTCGATATTTCACAATCAACATTCACAATCCGTTAATGGATATTTTCAAATGTATCTAACAGAAGTCCAATATTGTTTAACCGTAATTTAATTTTTCAACTTTGTGATTTCGTTGGGCGTTTGGATATTTAACGCATATTGTTAGTTTTGTTTTGAAAACCCTGCATTTTCATTGAATTTAACGCCGCTTGGGACATTTTGTACTTCAAGTGTAATAGTTACTGTTAAAAAACCATATACGACAGAATCTCGAAGAAAATAGAGAAATGGGAATGAAATTGCCCCTTAGCTTTGTGTTGTGTCGAATTTTGCTGTGATTCGCTTCATTTTCTCACCCAAGTATTTCCGATAACTGTGACCACCTCTTAAGATACTTGTATATTTGAAAACTACACACAAATTGTCGTGTATAATTACGATTTTATTCGAAAACCACTCATTTTTTTTCATAATATATTTTCTTAATATTTTTCATAACATCTTTGTTCATTTGCATAAATATTTCACACATTCGAAGTGGTTTTTCGGTTACATCTATTTTTTGTCACTCCGCACATTTCATTAGTTCCCCATCAGGTACTAGGTTCATCTCTTGGAAAGACCGAAGCCTCATTCTGAGGGCTTCGAGCCATCGACTCAATATGGAATACTGATTTCAAGTAAAACTCGAATTCTTTAAAGTGAACATGTATTCACTTCATGTATAAAAATATTCAATTTGCTGGTGGAGTTAATTGAAATGATTCCGTTTACGAAAGAAGATGAAACATCATTCACCAAGTTATTTATATTATTAAGGTTTTGATTTGATTCAAATTTTGTTTGTGAAATCAATGAAAAAAATTACATAAACTGATATCTAAAAGCAAATTACACCAATATATTATACTAATATCGCAAATTACACTCCTTACTACATATTAACGATTTTAAATAGACTTGGCAACAACCATGACGTACAATACATACAGATATTGAAAAATATATATTTTCGGAAGCAAAATCCCTCTACAGATGGTTTTTAAATACATTGGGCGCAACTTACTTACAAACGTGTAATGACGCAAGATACAACTCTAAATGGAAAAAAAGTATACACGAAAAAAAAAATCGGAAAATTGGAGATAAAAACGCCAATTCGGATTCCTTATGTCTAAAAGAACCAGTATACACAATTATAATAATAAAATTCGGGGTATTTCTCGGGGACGCATAATACACCCGTTTTTGGAAGGACGCAAAATAAATACAAGGATGTATATATATATATACGTATTCATCATTGTCTTGAACCAACCTCTCAAACTCACGTGATGGTGTGAGATCGTTAATTAATTCAGAAAATCTAGAGTATTGATATCCACATAAGTTATAGAATTGACAAACTTTGAATTGATTGTCAACAACGAATATTTGTCAAATGTTCTGTGATAATTAATGTTTGACGAATGCATAGATAATACTTTTTATTCTTCCTCGTGTCATTCACTTATTCGTGACTATTTTAATGTAATTTTCAATTCAATACGTAATTTATTATTGTGAATATCATTCAAAGGTCAGTATTATAATATGTCAATCTTTGATATCCAAGTAAATTCACATTCCAATTTGACAACAATGCGCTGCTTTTGATGCAATTTCATTAAATCCATAATATGGCAATGGAGCCATCGTAATGGTGAAACGTAGGTACATAATAATTGTTCAATAAAAATGAAGGAAACAGTGTTTTTCGCTAACATTTTGTTCTCATTTCGTTCGGCCTTTTTGAAAAGAAACAATATTCATTTTAGTACATCGTTATAGAATTCGGCAAGATGATCGGTAATCGGTAGATAAAACCTATATAAGTTTCACTAATAAGGAAGCGATAATGGCAATTTTCGTCATAAAAAGTGGATTCATATTCATTATCACCTATAAGATGACGATCAATCCAAAGAAATCGTTGACTGAAATTCCCGTTCTTATTCTTACCTGAATGTGAGGTATGTTGTGTATAACGGAACCTTCTTTTATTCTCTTTATGAATGCATAACCTGCTCCGTTGTCAGTTATTGTAAGGCCGAGGGCATCTTCAGTCTTCTGGAGTTCCACTTCTTTTGGCGTTCCTAGACAAAACAATTTTATATCATTTTCGGAAAAATATCGAAAGTTAGCAACTTTATATATATATATATATATATATATATAGAAATAATTAATGCCTTAGATAAATACTTCAGCTCTGTTTATAATGCATCAAATACTGATGACAGTCCTTATTACGATGAAGATGCTGACCAGAATTTTATCGACATTAATGATAATATATATATATATATATATATATATATATATATATATATATATATATATATATATATATATATATACATATATAATTTATGGTATTGGGAACAACTATGCAGACAAACTCAATTTAAATGCCGACGTTTCGTCTTATTTAATGACATCTTCAAAGGCTACAATCGAACAAGATGACAAACAAATTAATATAAAAAGGTGAAACATTAAAAGTAGGTACCTAAATTGATTAAACACTTTCACAATTACTTATCACAAACTTGTAATGCTAAGTAATTGTGAAAGTGTTTAATCGATTTAGGTACGTACTTTTAATGTTTCACCTTTTGAATATTAAAGTGAATTAAACTCTTGGCTTAATGTTTCACGACTTATTTAACAAAATGAATAGTCAACATGTTTCGAGCGTTAGCTCGTTTTCAAGACTAAACTACTATAAGGAAAGTACAACAAATTTATATATACACAATGGATGAGAGTAGGGAGGATAATTGTAAATCTACTTGTTCATTTACAATTTCTTCTTTTCTCTTCCAAGAACTGCTTATTTCAAAAATTTTGCTCTTGGAAGAGAAAAGAAGAAATTGTAAATGAACAAGTAGATTTTCAATTATCCTCCCTACTCACATCCATTGTGTAGATATAAATTAGTTGTACGTTCCTTAGCAGTTTAGTCTTGTAAATGAGCTAAGCTCGTAACATGTTGACTATTCATATTGTTAAATGAATCGTGAAACATTAAGCCAATAGTTTAATTTATTTTAATATTCAATTATGTTTCACCAAGAGTTAAGCGAGAATTCAATCTCAGTCGTTTCACCTTCTTATATATCAATTTGTTTGTCATCTTGTTCGATTGTAGCCTTTGAAGATGCCATTAAATAAGACGAAACGTCGGCATTTAAATTGAGTTTGTCTGCATAGTTGTTCCCAATACCATAAATTGTCTACTAAATAAACAGTGCGGAACAAAAAACTTGGTCGATGTTGATTTGGTTTTTGGAATTATATATATATATATATATATATATATATATATATATATATATATATCCTTAGATAATGTAAGTTAGATGAAGATTCGTTGTGATGATTGTTTTAATGTTGATTTTGTAATTGCAGCCCTGAAGAAGTCAATAAACGTTGACGAAAGCTCGGAAATTATCTGAAGAGTATTCTTTCTATTAAGTGAAGGCTGTATTACCCCATAATATTTATTAAGGATACAATATAGCAGCTGTTAAACAAATTGACTATATATATATTTATATATATATATATATATATATATATATATATATATATATATATATATATATATATATATATATATATATATATATATATATATATATATATATATATATATATATATATATATATATATTTGACAAACTATCTGATTCGTGAACCATTTTATTTATATTGTATAAATTTGAATCTTGGGTGTTTTGGTTCAATTGAAACAAAATGATATTAGTTTATTCCCAAAATTACGTATCGGTTATTATTTTAAATAATAAAATAATGTTTGTTTGTCACCTATGAACTTTTGTTCCGAAGTATTTATATTGTGCGAGCATATGACATATATACCAATTTGATAAAGGTTAAAATAATAACCGAAACGTAATTTCGGAAATAAACTAATATCATTTTGTTTCAATTGAACCAAAAAACCCAAGATTCAATATATATATATATATATATATATATATATATATATATATATATATATATATATATATATATATATATATATATATATATATATATATATATAAAATACTGAGACTCTTGATCGAAATATTCCAAATAAAACTCTCAGGGAGCTGTCTACACAAATATTGTCAACGAGAACGAACCCATCACGTTCGAGAGTGAATATTAAGAGCGCTTCGAAAAAAATCATCGATTTTGTTGAATGATAATAGGATACAACTGTTTCATCATTATTATGAATCATCACTCCATATTTAATCAATCAATCAAGAATCAATGACTCTCAAAACGCCATGGGTAGGAATCTAGAACGCTAGATAGAGTTTATTCGTCTTTTCTTCTCGATAGAGGGAGCTCACGTGAATTTTCATAAGTTGTTGCTCGCCTCATTCGGATCTAGGTGTTTTAAAAGTCACCGATTCTTGATTGATTGATTAAATACGGTTTAAATATGTGTTTTTCGAAGCGCTTTAAATATTCACTCTCGAAATATGTGTTTTTCGAAGCGCTTTAAGTATTCATTCTCGAAATAGTGGTAGTCCTTCTCGTTGTAAACATTTTTGTAGACAGCTCCCTAAGAGTTTTAATTGAAATATTCCGATATTTCGAAATAATATATAATAATAATAATATTTATTCAGCAATAGCTATTACAAAATCATATATACATTTAGGTTCTAAATATATTATTAACAATTAAATGTTTAAAACGAACTTTACATTTACACTTAAGTACCTTAAGGTAACTAATTATTTTTATGGAGCTAGGCCATTTATTAAATGCGTTGAATTTTTCATAAAATATACTATCTCTAGATTTAGAAATTGTCAGCACTTCTTAAATTTTCTTATGTTATAACCGTGCGCATCACTGACACATGTTGCATTTTTTATTAGTCTATACGGGAACAAATTTTTTCAAAGAGTCTGTTTAACTGACATTAGTTCTAAACAATTTAGCATGCTTTGGATTAGAGTATATCTATTACATTTCAACATTGTTCGCATAGTTCTATTCTGTAACTTTTGTAGCTGTTGAGTTTTTTCTTTACTCAATGCAAATAACATAGTGGAAGTTGGCTCTTCCTCGCTTTTATAGAATCTTTATTAAACGGTCTTTCTCACATGACATTGTTAATTTAATGAATAGTATATTCCCGAATGAATTCCTCATTTACAAAGCGGAAGCATTCAAAGAAAAATGTAGGGAATTTCTTCTGAAGGAAAATGATTTAGTTTGTTTTTTAGTTATTCTTCTTTTGTGTGGTTTTAAATTTTTTTTCATATATTGGTGTATGTGTCTTCTACACTAAGGTAGAGTGGTACCTTTCTTATTTATTTTAATTTTCATGGAGAAAATGGTTAAGAGGATTTTTTTTTTGTTTTATTTTGATTGGAGTAATCAGCTCCTGCTGTATCCCACCTCTCAGTTCTCTAGTATTCTATAGTCCGTAAAGTTATACTAATGCAATTTGAAATAAGTATATTCAACAATGTTAGCAACACAATGTATATATCGTCACTATTATTTTTCATGCTTAGTCAATGATCTCTCAATCGAAATATTTCGAATGAAACTCTCAGGAGTCTACACAAATGTTGTCAACGAGAACGAACCTATAACTTTCGGGAGTGAATATAATATTAGGATTCTCCTCATTCAGATATAGGATCTTGCGCTGTTTCGAAAGTCATCGAATCTTGATTGATTGACTACATATAACTGATGATTCCTAATAAGGATGAAACAATTGTATCATATTATTGTTGAACAAGTTCGACGATTTTTCGATGCGCACTCAATGTTCACTCTCGGGTGATAGGGTCGTTCTCGTTGATAACATTTGTGTGGATAGTTCCCTTAGAGTTTTAATTTATTTAAATATTTCGATATTTCGATAAAGATTCTCAGTAAGATATACATGTAAACGTAAGATATACATTATGATATATGATTCAGTTATCGACAGTTCACCTATAGCCTATAGTTAACACTCGTTATAATTACGGGAAAAATTGAGGAAGCTATAGTAACTAATCTATAAAGGAAGCTACGTTTTCTTCCGACATAATCCGATATTTTTGCAGCGAAACGTTATAAATGTACGCTAATGAATCCGAAATTTGTTGTGTTACTTCCATTTTCGGCCTTTAACCATCGTTTCTGAACACGTGATGCTTTAAACTCGCCAATTTTTCGTGTTTTGTTTTGTTACATGCTTTATACTTGAAACCGTTATTTCCGTTGAACTTGAAACCGTTGACTAGTGGTGTCCAAAGGTGACTATAGTCGACAGGCTGTCGGGAATAGAAACATTTGAAAAGAGTAAAACCCATTTGACCATGAATGCTAAACTAATATAAAACAGATCTGTATATATTAATTCACTCTATGATATCTAGATCTAATATTCGTCACCCCACGTCGGTTATAACGAGAACTGATGGTACAGGTTCATATAGTCGACAGATATACCGAGACGGAAAAAATATTTTGATGGAAAAAAATATTTCGAAGGACAATTTTGTTGGCGAAACAAGAATGTCATGTTTTGAATTAATTGTAGTGAAAATCCGAAAATGGACGAATTTCGACAAATGTCATTTTCAAAGTTGAATATTTCTTGTATGTCACTTATAGGAAGAAGGGACTCTCATTCTCATTCAAGAGAAGTAACAAGGCATGACTACCCCCTGCTAAATCTAATTCTTTTTCATAATACATACAACTATTTGATATGGCATCTTTAAATTATCCATGGCTTCTTGCTCACAGTCAGTCGCAAAATGGCTCATAATTATGTTCATATCATGTGGTAAACAGCGCAACGGAAGTCTCACCGTAGTACCACTTTCAAGTGTATATTGGAGGAGCCTCACAAATAGGATTATTGCTATACATGTTGAAATCATGACTCTTAACGAGATTTCATTGCTAGTTGTTGGAAAAAATATTGTAATAATCAATCAATAAATACTTCTCTCATAAATTTATGATACTCAACATAATGAAATATTATTTCGATATTTTTCATATGATATTAATTCTAAGGCTCATACTCGACCATAACTGTAGAGGCTGGAGTGGAGGCCAAATGGAATATCTAGGTTCGAATCTCTTGTGAGATTGTGGACGTATTGCCAATCAGTGACTGGAACTGAGGTTTAGTTGTAACTCGTAGAATTTCATCGTAAACTTCATTCTCACGTTCTGACAATTGAAGTTACAGTGGAAACATTTTTAAATATTCCAATCGATATGCCTCTTGTAAAATTTACTATAATATACAATGCTAATTCGAAGTAGGTGAGAGAAAATCTGAATATTTCATAAACATAGGAAGAAAAACACAAAATTCATGAATTTTGTCATGTTTGCATTAAAAAAATGAGTCGTAGCATTTACTGCACCTTTCGAAGCCGCTTCATCTTGAAAATATCTTTTGTCTCAAATATTTAAGACCGTTAAACAATTCATATATCTATTCATAAAATGGAGTGGCAAGTAAAATACACCTTTTAGGGTTTACACACTCTTATTTAACAAATATAACGTACATTTCATCATAACGATGGGTTTTTCAGGCTGCCGAAAGACCAGATCGATGCAAAGAAGCCATCGCAAAATTGTTTCTTTGAGCGAAAATATAATCCCGAGGGAGCTAGGCATAATATCTCATTGTCATTACAGTGATAACATTATGCATTTTTCAAAAAGTACGAATTAGTTTTCAAACAGATCAATCCCAGATACCAGTCGAGATTTGAGTTTGTTTAATTCAAACATTAAAAAAAGCTCATACAAATTCATCTTGTGCATAGCTAATTGACAAAAAAGTTTTTTGAAATACATTTTATAGTTTTTTTTAGGTACAACGTTATATTAGCAATTCAAAGCACCCGATGAAATGTTTTCAAGAATATGATCTTCACGTGATTGTGAAGATGGGTCAAATGTAAGAATCTCTATTATATTTCGATAACCAGCCCGGTGTGAGTTGGCCAAAAATACCCAGGTTTCATTTCAGAAATATAACGAAGGAAATCAATGACTTTCATGCAATCACGTAGACAAAAGTGAAATAAAAACTTTCGTCTAAACTCCTGAGATAACAGACCGTAACAGCTTATTGAAATCGAGTAAATTAAATGAATTTCACGAAACTTAACCATTGTATATATATATATATATATATATATATATATATATATATATATATATATATATATATTCAGTGTTTAATTGGGATTGCATTCTAGGACAGGAAAATCAGTTACCACTTTAGTATTTCCCAAGCTTTCGAAAATGTTCATTTTCTTCTTCAGGGCTAAAATAGTACAAAAATTAACAGTTTATATAGCAAGGCACTATAAAAAGTTTTTTCTTACAATTACTGTGAAGTTAGTCCGAAAGTACATTAGTTTTTTGAATTTTGAAAATAAGTACAAGTGTTCCCAAATGCATTGGGTTGGAATATTACTGCATTCCACGTGTTGGGTAGTCGAAAGGAAGCGATGACAATGACTGTATGTTCTCAATTTCGCTTTTCAAGTGGAGTGTTCCCAGATGTTTTTAAGGGCGTTTCTTAAAATGCATAACGTTGGCCGAAGTTTTATGACTAACGAAAAGAGAATGAATTAGTTTTGTGTATTTAGAATGGATTTTTTGGTTAATAAGATATCAGAATATGAGCCATTAATCAGAAGAACCTATGAGATTCACATATATATTGCTTAAATTATCTGTATCAGATTTTTTGTCAATACAATTTCCTGTCTTTTTGATATGAACCATTTCTAGGAAAAGGTGTTTGTTGTAATTATTTGCGTGATCTAAAATTTTTGTGGCATTGTAATTTATATTATGACCAGTGGCTTGTACGTGCTGGGTTAATGCAGAGGAATTCGTCTAGTTAGTATTTCGGCAATCACTTTTATGAGAAATGATCCTTGAATGAAGATTTTGGGATGTTTGACCTATATATATACAGAATCGCAATTTTGACAAGGAATTTTGTAGAAGACATTTGATTTGAATTTCATTTCTAGCGGATGTTTTGTGCGGGTAAATAATGATTGTATCGTTAATGTGTTTTTTTGGGCTATTTTTATTTTATTATGGAATAATTTGATCAGTTTTGGCGTTAGATTGTGTATATGCGGTAAAACACCGAATGGTAGATTCTCTGGGCTGTTGTTGCTGATAATTTCCTGATTTGTTTCAATTATATTGCTACAAGCTCTCAATAATTTATCGATCAGTTTAAGGGGATAACTATTATCAAGCAGAATTCCCCTGAATTTTGAAATATTTTTCTGATACAATTCTGGATGACGAATATTTTTTATACGTCTTTTGAACTCTAGTATGAAATTCTTTCTCGTTTTAAATGGATGGTAGGAAAGATAATTTATGTAACGTCCGGAATGAGTGTTCTTTTGGTACCAGTCTAGCATTATGCTGTTATTTTTTCTCATCACCAGAGTATCTAGGAATGGAATGCTATTATTATTTTCTGTTTCTACGGTGAATTTTATCGAGGGGTGATAGGCATTGAATGTTGCAACTATTTCGTCGATTTTATTTGCGGGTACAGCGCAAATTATATCGTCGACGAACTTTTTCAGAAAGGGTATTTGAAAGGAGAGATTAGGTATACAAGAATTCGAAAGATTGTCCATTACATATTGTGCGATAATTGGGGAAAGACAGCTTCCCATTTTTCAAATGAATGTTCTAGTGTTCATTTTCTTAAACATTTCATTCAGTGTCATAAGCACAAAAAAATTTCATTTCTTATATATATATATATATATATATATATATATATATATATATATATATATATATATATATATATATATATATATATATATATATATATATATATATATATATATATATATATATATATATATATTCTGATGAAGTTTCTTCAATATAAAATCATAACCTGTGAATTTCACATAACTTAACGTTGTTTCATTATGGATTTAGGTTGTTTCTTCTCTTCATAAAATTTATTTCACATTTTAGTTTCGATTATCGTATTGCATTTCTTGAAACCCGTGATTTCAAATCATTGATTCAAAAGGATGTTCGTTATTTATGAGAAGGATTATTGATACTATGCATCAAAATGATACTTCATAAAAATTCTATGTTTTCAATGGGAATAATTAATACTGCAAATGTTCCATGAGAAGATAAGATAAATCACAGTAATATTATTAAAATTCAGAGAAAAATGGATTGTGTTGGCACAATGACAATTAGAAAGCTGGGCCACAGAAATATGACAAACCGAACCTATTAACTATTGTTATATTGTTGAAATTCCTGTGACCAATTTAACGATTTGAAATTGAATATAACATTAAATTGACATCAATTACTGAAATTCCATTCGAAATAATTTTAATGTTCAGATGAAGTAGAATGACACCATTTGTGAAATATCAGTTTGATTGAAACATGATTTTGAAGTATTTGGTACGCGAGTGATGAAATTTTAAGAATCTTTGGTCTCAAATGGTTAACAAATGAAACCACCTTCATTGTCTGTGAAATATAATATAAAAAGTCTCCCTTATATTAATTTGAAACGACAAAAAGTTCCTTGCTGTTTATTCGACGTAATTGTTTTTTCGCAGAAACAATCAAAAACAAGTTCAGAAGTGATAACCCACAAATAGTTCCCAACAAGTGGTTCCCAACTTATTACCATATACGCCTTCTTCAAGTATACGCTAAATTTCTAGGCCCTCTTGTCCTTACACAACTACAATGAGAATAAAATGGACGATTCAAATTTGAATGCTCTTTATTAATCATAAGTGGGTATCTAATCGAATAACCCGAGTATTACATACTATTAATGATTAGTGAGAACAGTGAGCCGGCACTTTGTTAACCAATTGAAGAATTTGCGTCTTCATATTGGTCAATGCATAACGCAAATCATTTCCAACATGAGGTATATTTCTTTGTTTCGTTTTTACTCCCAAAAGCGTCCAAAAATTCCGTTCACACAGTCGAGGAGGGTAAAAGAAAACGCAGTGCAGAACAAGATATATGTGGCATTATATTTTATCCAAAATTCAGTCGAATCCATGTGGCTGACATTGCCGTGAGCAGTTCATTCATTTTCACGTTCAAAGCTTCCCATTATTATTGTCATTATTATCATTGGTCTGAGAGCTGAGGTCTCAGACCTAGAACTCCTCTGGATCTACAGTTTAATAAGGATTTCGAACAGCCCAAGATTACATTGGAAATCGAACTCCACAAGAGCCTACAGAGACGCTATACTGCTTCACCACAGAGCCTCATCTTTGCATTATTGCGGGCTATTGCTTAGACATTATCACAAATGGATTTCTTATCATTTTATAGATTTGTTTTTCCTAAAAACTTTCTGGAAAATATCTACGAAATTCAGCAGCACGACTTTCCAAATGTCACATTATGTTAACAAACAAATGTGCAGTTTCATCAATTAACATCCAGCATTAAGGAAAATTGGATTAAGGAAACTCTGAGTTTTCTCAATCCTCAGCTTGATTCGACCTTTCCAATTTTTTAAGAATATTTTGATACCCTCCTGATGAGCCAAGATATTTGAATTCATCTTAGCTTGTAGTATCAAGTTTAGGCTATTCAAAGATTTAAAAATATTCCCGATATATGCAAATGGTAAAAAGGTTCACCTCATCCCTGCGCTCGAATAATAGTAGGAGCATATTTCCCTTTGACAACCATCTCACCTCTTCACCATCTCACATGACCAATTTGGAACCTGTCCAGAACGTACAACAACCTTCGTGAACGTCTTTTATTTGTCCTGAACTCTAAAATATCTAGCGAATGTCCATTTCATTCATACAATATTGAAATTGAAGAAACTCAAAACAAATCTGTTATATGAGAAGAATCGGATGTTATGAAAAGGAATTGCACTCATGACTGAAATTGCAAATAACTTACAAGCAATAGCTTTTATTGCAATAGAATTTATTGCAATTCTGCTAATTTGCAAGATATGCTTATTCCATAATTTCATTTTGTTTCGACTGTGATTGGTTTTTAGTGTTATCTCTATACCGGCAGTCAATTATTTTATTCTTATTTATAAAAAGAGATTTATTTTATTCAATTTTCATTATCTGTTTGCACTTTATCTGCGATAACCTTAATTCAAAAAAAGTCAAAAAAATATTTTTTTCTTTTGAGAGGACATCCAGTTTAACGCCGTTTCCGAACGACCAGTGGGCTAGTAATCAGTTTACATTACCCAACAATTACGATCATTCAACTGCTCAGATCATAGACAATCACTCACACCCATGCCTTCACCGGGGCTCGAACCCTAATCCTACTAATATAGTCAGGTATTTTCCCGACTAAGTCACGGAGGCCGGAGTCCAAGAATTATTACATGTCCATACTTTCTTAGTTTATATATTTTTTCAGCTCGCCTTAAGCTGAACTTCCACCTTCTTAATTATGTCTTTTGCTAATTTTTTTCATAATATTTGTGATTTTCAGTTTGAGTACATTGGAGTTAATATGTATAACAATTTAAATCGTTTTATATAACGTGTTATTGTTGAATTAAATTAATCAGCTACATCTCGGAAACCAACATCTCATGACCAGCACACCAAAGAAATACAATCTTAATACAGATATTTTCGTCGAGTCTCCTTGTTGGTTGATATTCAGTGTTCTGTAAATTTTCAGTTGATTCAGCAGATTTCTCCCTACTTATATGGAAATGAGCCAACTGCCTGTTATTTTCAGGCTTGTGAATTGAGATACTTCTTTCATATATTCGCCGATTGAAGAGAAATGATCATAAATCTAAGAAAGATTATGACTAACATGAAATTCTTTCGAATATTTCAAGTTATAATTTGTGAAAAAGGAATATCACTTAATCCACCTACTAGCAATTTAATGATTTTACAACATAAATAGGTAACTTGTAAGGTCAATTTCACCTTCAGTTCAGCGCAATACAGTTTCGATAAAGTGGGGTTAATTTGATTTTACAAATAATAACTCGTTATAGAATGTGATGGATAATCTAAAAAAAGTGAACTCACCTTTCTTATGTGCAAATATGAAATCTTCTAATCCTATTTGTCCACCTAAAAGTTTCCTCATATCCATTTTGTGGGTATTGAGCGTGCAGAAAATTATCTGAAAAGAACAATCCGTAATTACAAAAAATTCTACAATGGAATGTAAATAAGTTCAATATTAGTACTGAAAAAATTTAATTATAGGGATCTGTAATTATACTCGCCGTAGTTTTGATCTCATCGAATTGATTATTTCTCTGAATAATCACATGTTTTTCATAATTTGATGAAATTGCAATTTCATCGAAGTAATGTGTTGGATTGAAAATTTATGTGTTTTAGAAATAATTTCAATTTCAAAGGCAATTTTCGGAGAATTACCTATGGTTAATCCACTTTGCTTTGCTGGCGAATTTATAAATGATAATATTTCTTCCTTATTTCATAAAAACATATTTTCCTACACATTTTTACACATATTTTTATACACATCGTCATACACAATTTCGTATTGAAAATCTGAGAGCCGTAGACAACGACGCTGTTTACTTATCATTCATTATATTACATTCAAAACATTAGTCAAAATAGATTTCTGGTTTTTATATTTCGAAAATCTGAAACACAAAATAATTCGTTTCAAATGATCTTGTGATATTTAAATGCGCAATTTCAAATTCATTTCTGTTTAATTGCTTAAAATACAAATGCTAGTAGCATATTTTCGTACACCCTATATCTACATGTAAGTACTAAATATGCAGAAGAAACGTAATTTTAATATGGAATGATAATAATTGATTGATCAAATAATGATAATAATAATAATACAACTTTATTCAGCATGGATATTACAAATCTATAATTTATGCATTAACTATACTTAATTCTAATTTAATATCTTAACAAAACATATTCTCTCAAGCTTCTTCTGAATTATCTGTGATTTTGACACACTTTAATACTCAACGGTAATTTATTATACTTCTTGAAACCTGAATAATTGATACCCGTTATTGTCCTTGTTAAATTACACTTTTGTAAACAAATTTTTTCTATTTTTTCGCATATGAGTGATGATACACTTCACTACTAATTCCGTCAGTCAGGTACTCGGGAACCACATGGTGTTCAAGCTTATATATAAGCTCTAAAGTCCGAAACATATCCCTCTGTTTTACACTAATAATATTCAAAATTCTTAACATTGTTTTCACTGGTGTATATCTACTACATTTTAATATCACCTTTATGGCCCTGTTTTGGTTTTTTTGCAATGCACTAAACTTATAAGCACTTGAGCCAAATATCAGAACAGAGCAGTAGTCCAAGTGAGGGGCTACAATCGCTTTGTATAATCTCAATTCCATATAACTACTGAAATCTCGACAAATTCCATTCAAAAAGAATATTTTCCTCGCCATTTTCGAGTTGATATAATCAATGTAGCCTTTGAAGTTCAAATTTTGATCAACGAGGATTTCGAAATATTTTATAACCTCTATTCTTTCAACTTCATATTATTTATTCGGACATCAATTTCAGAAATTTCTAACCTTGACAACCTATGAGCAGACCCCATTACCATATATTTAGACTTTTCTACATTTAAGACCATACTCGGAAGCCACGCATAAATGTTCTGTAGATCATGGTTTACATCACTCAACATCACAGGGACATCCCTACCAGACACAAGGACCATCGTGTCATCGGCAAACATTCTTATAGTACACTTCGTTACCGACTTCACAATATCATTATTATATATATTAAACAATAAGGGACCCAAGACACTGCCCTGAGGAACACCGTGCTCCACCTTCAACTTATCAGACAAGACATCATTGAATCTCACAATCTGGTACCTATCACTGAGATACCCCATAAACCACCGGTAAACTGTACCCCGTATACCTATTTTAAATAACTTTTCAAGCAATAGTTTCCTATTTATGTATAGTATATACATATATACTATAAATACTATATATATATATATATATATATATATATATATATATATATATATATATATATATATATATATATATATATATATATATATATATATATATATATATATATATATATATATATATATATATATATATATATATATATATATATTTATACATTTTCCGAATTATTCTCGTAAACGTTATTTTTCAAACTTCAAACTGATTTCCAATCAATTTCAAAATTGTAACCAATAAGTACCTATTAACGCATTAAAACGTATGAAGAATTTTACAGAATATTCAACTCAACTATGCTCTTGGCTGAAAAACCAACATATTCAAATGATTCGAAATTTTTCAAAATTAAACAGGTACAAATTGTCTTATGTCATTACGGTTCATTTATCGAAATAAGAGGGTACCGTATCTAATTTATATCTTTGAAAAAATCGAACGATATTATTTTGAGTTTGATTCCATAGAACTCCAGCAGGTGGTTTGGGCTTCATTCAATATTCTGTGCATTTTTTAAATCGTATCTGGTAATGGGTTGGTTGCTCTTTTCTAGTCAATCCATAACGATTTTACGAGTATGAGAACGCGCATAATTCAGTCTAGTTTCTACAATTATGTTATTTCGAGAATTCTAAAGTCTAATAAGAAGTTAAATTCATCAACTGTGATTGTCATCCTGCAAGAGGAGCCTCACAGTTTGCCAATTTAAATTCCACTAGTTTCTTATAGATAAGGACACCAACTGTACAGTTTCAAGATAATATTCAACTTTGATTATGGAATAAGATATAGTATTATTATTTGGTACATTCATTGTAATTATTTTTTGTCGAAGGTAAACCGATATATCATTATTTCGAAAAAGATTATCAGGAAATGGAAACCTTATATAAATAGCATTCAAAATGGTATCAAAACAGAAAATTGGATGAATGTCGAGTATTTTTATTCTATTATCGCAGAAAATAGAACTGAACCGTAGTGTACATCAAATTCCACGAAAACCTCTTATGATGTAATATTAAAAACCTTTCATGATAGGGGCCAAAATATGGAAAATCCGTCCTAAAATAAATCCAATTGCTCCAATTGCTCTAGTCAAGATCGGAGACATTATAAACTCCACAGAAATAAACTGAATCGTTGATGAAAAAAGAAATAGCAAACTCCAAAACACCTACAAAATAACATGAATATTCTACAAGCGCATTGCAACATAACTGAATTTATTGCACGAATTCTATAATAAATAATAAAAATAAATAAATAAATATTATCACTAATTCACATTGTTGCTGAGTGTATGTCCTGAAAAGACAAGATCACTACGAGACCCCACTAGAGGAAAAGTCTCATCTAATTAAAAAAAAAAAAAACCAACGAGTCTTTCAAGGAGCAAACTACGCAACCGATACAATGATGAGTGGCGGTCAATTTATTATGAATAAATGAAAAATGCACAGCAAAGTTTAAGGAACAATTAATATAAACGACATTTGGAATAAAAAGGCTCAGAATGAACTCTATCACAAAACAAATACCGAACAAATACCAAATATATAGAAATCTGGAAATACCTAACAAAGTTTTATGCGCTAACCAAAGGGAAAAATAACAAATCAATATACAAAATCTCAAACGCTCAATGTCGCAATTAAATAGTAAACGTGAAGTTTGAGTAGATAATATCGCGCCAACATAAATGAAATTTGATATTCGGAAATTAGGAATGTCCAAACGAAATTTTCACTCAATAAAACTTAAGATAATTGTACTATAAATGTTTCGCTATTTTACTGCTCCTTTGGGTACTCAGTTATTCTTTTGCGTTATATAAGGTTTTGATGTATTAAATTATATTATTGCAAGTCAATTTCATTATTTGTGAGATATATATTATAATATCTTCAAAATACAATCTTATCGATTTATTTTTGAGGACAAATGACTTCATTAAAAATGTAATTATAACGAAATGGCGAATAGTTATCTCAAGTACCATATAAGTATTTATATACTTCATGATGACTTTGCTTAATGCTTATTTGGTCACTACAATTATATCGAAAAAAAATTTTTACTCTGTCGCCGGATATATTCTTTCTTTCTATTCTTTCTATATTTATATTTTTTCATGAAATCATTTTCATTCATGTATTCAACGCACAGGTTTAATCAATCTAAGAAGGTTGAAGTGAGATTATTAAATGAAGACCTTGGAATACATCATTTGCCCTATTTATTGTGATTCTAGATTCTAAAATTCGTTGTGAATTTATCTGAATGTCTGTTCATTTGAGTTTTTTTATTTATGTTGACCAAATATATTCCATAAATTATAATACAGATTGGAAATATTACATCATCTGAAGTTTTGAATGTTCGCTGATCTCTTTGTGAAACACTGTTAGATGAAAAAAGAACACTTGGCTTGATTTCAAAGTGTTACGTGAAGATATAATATAATATGTAGTTATTAGCAATATTGCTATGAAAAGGATTGACAAATAAAATTAAATTTGGTACTGATTAAACTAGATCAAAAATATACAAAATTCCAGCCAAACATAAAAAATAATTCAGATCAAAGCAACAAAATAACATTTCTCCTGCCATCTTTCAAATCATAATAATTGTGATCTCTCAAACTTTGGCAAGATTTTATGCTACCAACAGATGTGTTAAAGCATTTTTGGCACCGAATAAAAAGACTGATCATAACAAAATTTTAATTCACCTTCTTGATATATTGTTCCTTGATTGTGTCCCATATGCATGGGCATACCGAACACAGATAAAATCTTCCTTCAAATGACTTGGTAGGTCACCTTGTATCATCTTAAAAAAGAATTCTATCGTGTTACAAAAAATTATCTGTTCCACTGGATGTTACCAGCAACATCCCACATAGATGTCAGCAGCAACATCGCACATATCATTATCTATGGTACAAACACTTGGCATACACTTGAAATAATTCGATGAGCTCATTCACTTGGCATACATTTAAAATAATTCGATGAGCTCTGTTTTGTAGTTTTTGAAATGTTTAAACTTTCAATTTTTTCATAAAAATTAGTATTTTTGTGCAGAAATACAAGTGAGAGGCTATCTAAAAGATAGTTTATTCCAACCACTGAGATTGTTCGAGACTTTGCCCAGAAAGTGGCTCTCGCTGCAATTTTTTTTGCGATGAAGTTGTAATGTCCACCAAACGAAAGATGCTCATCTATTATGCAAACTAAGTACTTAAATTTGTTAACTTTTTAAATTTTAACATCTTCTATCTTGATTTTTTTATTATTTGAAATATTTACTCTACTTTATTTTCAATATATTAACATCAATTTTGTTTTTTCTATATTTCAATTTCATACAGTTACCTACTATTTAAGCATTCAAAAATCTCATTCATTTCAGTATTGATAGCATCTACCAACACCTCAACATTAACTCCAACTATATACCCTAATGTATCATCTGCGAAAAGCTGTATTTCACATTTAGTCATTATATATCGATGTATTTTACACAGTTTATATTCTGAAAATGTGGTAACACCTCGAAACAATTATCAAGCAATACTTATAATCTTCTTGAAACCAAGTAAAGTGATTTTCATTCATTATACGAAGTTAGTTCAAAAGAGAAAGTTAATTTTGAATTATTTCGGAGAGTGTTTAGTTATTCATCAATATCCATGCTGTACCCTTCGAAGTAATGCCCCTCGGATATAATGCCATATATTTATGCCATTCCTCGAAGCACTTCTGAAATGCGCTTTTCGGTATGCCCATCAGCTAGTTTTTCGATTCCGACTTTATCTTATCAATCGTGGCAGAACCATTCCGACAATATCTTATCAATTGTGACAAAACGATTTCCTTTTATTGGTCTCTTCAGTTTTTGGAATAGTAAAAAGTCGCAGGGAGACAAATCTGGTTAATACTGTGGTTCAGGCATAATAACGGTGTTGTTTTTGGCCAAAAAATCACGAACAAACATTGACGTGCGAGCTGATGCATTATCGTGATGCAGAGTCCATACTTGACTCGAACGTTGCATTACTTCTTTGTAGTGTACCTTATTATTACGGTATCAGCGTACGACCTGTTGGCAAGAACTCATAGTGCACCACGCCGAACTTGGCGTGCCTCTTTCGGTCTTGGCTCTTCTGTTCGCTTCCATCGGGATGAATATGCCTTGGTTTCGAAGTCATAACCATATACCCACAATTCGTCACCAGTTGTTTGAGCAAATCTTAATAGTCGTTGGTGTCATTCAACAACTCTTGGTCGATGCTAATGCGACGTTGCTTTTGCCCAAAATTCGCTGCCACAAGTTTCATGCCCAAAACATCCGAGAAATTTACACGGCACGAGCCGATCGATATGCCAACGTTCCCTGCAACTTCCCTAATAGTGATTCTACGATTTTCGTCATCAACAGGAAACCATCGTCATCAACATATTCTCGGTCTTCTGTAAAGCGCTAGTACCACTTATAAAACACTTTTTTGAGACAAATGAGACTTGCCGAATGCTACATTGTAACATTTCAAGTGCGTTGGAGCACATTTTTCCATTTATTGCAAAATTTAACACAAATTCTTTGATCCATTTTTTTCAGAGGTAAGAAATCGAAGAGGACACAAAAACGTGACTTACCATTTCAGTTGTCAAAAACAAACTACTAATCCAAAATGGTTGATAATGTCAACCTATGGGAAACGTATGTGTACCAACAAAACGAAAAAAATATTTCGATAATCTGATGTAGTCCGCGAAAATTCGAAATTCACCTTTTCTTTCGAAAAGACCTCGTATTATACCAATTCATTGAACTGATCGAGTGTATTTTTTTTCACAATAATGATATTCCAGAAATATGGAAATTGCCCTATGTTATCAGGGCTTTGTCAGATAATTCAAAATAGATGTAATTCTTCTCTTCAGAACTTGCATTTGGCAACCATTCATTATAACATGTACTGTGTATTCTTATTCAAATATATTAGAGCGGAAATACGGTGCTTGGGTTTCCGGATACTGGCCTCTGATCATCTTGTCTATGCAGGACGTAGTGACACAATTCGTGACCACGTATATCATCAATTTTAACACGCATGACCTCTAAATCCTAGGTTCATTTCATCTACAACAAATTGGGAAAATGACTGAGATTGAATTCTCGCTTAACTCTTGATGAAACATAATTAAATATCAAATTAAATGAAACTCTTGGCTTAATGTTTCACGATTATATTTAACAATATGAATTTGTCAACATGTTTCGAGCGTGAGCTCATTTTAAATATAATCGTGAAACATTGAGCCAGTTTAATTTAATTTAACATTGTGAAAATATTCCTGTGGTATTTTTGTTTCACATTTCAAAATCAAATTTTTAAGTTTTTTCAATTAGAATAATAATTGCTTTGAATTCAGTTATTTATACGGACGGATGTCCAGCTAACGTAATGAAACAAATCAAGAAAGTATATTATGTATTAATATTGAGATCTTCAACGCAAAAGATCAATTGACTGCAATTGTCGGCAGGACGTTACGACATGTATTATTATTAAGTTAATTGAATGATTCATTTGTTATAATGCACATTACATAGAAATTGGTGGCTATGAATACGTTCGTACATGGATATAATTTGCACAAGGTATTTAACTGATTTGTTTCGACAAAGCGCTATTAATACTTGAAGTTTTCATGTCTGAATCCGCATAGTTATCTAGTGTTCTCATTATGATCAGTAAAATGATATAATTCTCAAATATTGTAGCACTTCTTATTTATTATATAAGCACCTTTCATATATATATATATATATATATATATATATATATATATATATATATATATGATATAGTTTTCAGAGTCCTATTTAATGATATGGTAAGCGAGGTTAGGGTGTTTTCGACTCAATTGAGCAAATATTGTTTGTACTCTTTTTTCTTAGCCAAGCTTTCGCAATATTTTATTGCATCTTCAGGACTTCTACAATTAACAAAAAGTGTCAAACAGAACATGTTAAAATGGTAAAATTATAATAACCTTACCGAATTTGAGGTTAAAATATAAACATGACACATCTACAACAGAAACTGTGAAAATGATAACATGTAAAAGAAGTACGTAAATTATGTAAAAGAAATTTTTAAAATAGTTAATTCATTAGAATTTTCTCAACACTGTACCCAGTTAAGTATGAATCATCAATATAACATATATTAGACTCATGTCATTCGTCGATTTAGTTGATTTGTCATGGAATCTGCCTCAGTTATATCTCGAATCATCCAACTGCCATCATCTTAAATTTTATTAAGAAGGTTTGAGTATATATTGTTTACTTTGTTTATATCAGTTTTTTTTATTGATTGTGGCTTCGCATTTTTTTACTTGTATCATTTCGTGCATGGTTCTTTTGTGATAATTTGGTTCTTTTTTCAATATCTCTACCTCATCGAAATCTATTCTATGGTCTTTTTCATGTGCATGTGCTGCAAGTGCACATCTTTCTTTATATTTAGTAATGTCACTTTTATGTATGGCTAATCTGTTTTTTAGCCATTGTGAAGTATGACCTATGTATTTTTCTCCACAATCTATGCACTTTATTTGGTAAACAACATCACTATGTAATTTTATAGGGACCTCATCCTTCAGTCGAGAATATAACGATGCAACTGTGTTCGGACTATACGATGATATTTTCACATTAAATTCTTTGAATATACTTTCCAGCTGTGGTGTTATTTTTTGTATATAAGGTAAGGATCCATAAAAACATCTCTGTTCTTGAGATGAATTGTCAGGTTCGGTAATCAGTTCCAGGGGCGGTAAAATATTTTCATTGTTAGTTGAAGAAAATAGCAATTTTTTAATCATGGACGAAGGATATGAGTTTTCAATTAATATTCTATTCAGTTTATCCAAACTCCCCTTCAAGTATTGCTCATAGCATAATTTTATTAATCTATTTCTCATTTCTTTGATGAAATTCACTTTCATGTTTAGAGGATGATTAGAATAGTAGTTTATAAACTTATCTGAACAAGTCGGTTTTCGATACCAATCTAATTTAACAGTTTGATTGTGTCTGTGTAGTTTACAATCAAGGAATGGTACCGAACAATTGTTATCTTCAGTTTCAATGGTGAATTGGATATTATTATTGTGGCCATTGAAACAATTTAGCAGTTCATCTTTACCTGATATAGGTGTAGCTAAAACGATGTCATCTACAATATTATAGACAAAGGGGAGCCTGAACGACAATCTTGGAATACATACATCTAATAGATTGTCCATAACGTATTGTGCCAATATAGGACTCAATTTTGAGCCCATGGCGCATCCTGATACTTGTAAATAATATTTACCTTTGAACGTGCAATAATTGTTGTCCAGTACAAAGTTATCTATTTGCATGAATAGATCTTTGTCTACAACTGTATGTTGTAAATCTTTCACAAATTTCAATTTCACAAATCTTTCGTAAAACTCTGAAGTTTTACGAAAGATTTGTGAAATTGAAGTCAATTTCCAACCAACAATGAACCTATAATATTCTTGAAAAAGGCCTAGAGCCGAAACATATGTCGAATAAATAATTACTCCATCAATTTTAAACTGAGCTCATTCCCAAGAAACCTTCACTCTTATATATATATATATATATATATATATATATATATATATATATATATATATATATATATATATATATATATATATATATATATATATATATATATATATATATATATATATATATATATATATATATATATATATATAATAGTTTGCTAAAGTATATTTGTTCCAGGTCAAAAATCGATTATATTACAGAAGTTCTGTTTTTAGCATCAATTGGTAAATGTCAACGACTTATATTAACATTAACTGAACTTGAGATATTTAAAATTTGTTTTTTCGATAGATAAAACTTCACGGGATTATCAGTATTTGAAATAGTAATTTAACTTGGGGGAACAGTTTATACGCTACCCTTAATTTGATTATTTTCTGAAAGACAAAAAATTCCTGATATTTTCTTCACATTAGAGGCTTTATAGGTTGTTATTAATTGAGGCTTTTCATTTCGAAATGTAGGAGAATTATTAGTTATTCATTAGCTGTTTTAAATCAACTAGAAGGATGCTGATATAGACGGCTAAATGTCGTTGTAGTTTAGAGAAGCTCTTGTCTATAAAACTGAAACTTTAAGATAATATATCTTGCGCCATTTTAATATTAATTCATTTTTGTCCCTCGAAAAGTGGACAACTCTTTCCATTACATTTATAATCTCCGGAACGCTGAACACCAACAGTATAGTCAGTGGCGGATTAACGTATAAGCACAACAAGCACGTGCTTGGGGCCCCTGTTCTCCAGGGACCTCCATCCTCCATCGAGATTCACCCACAATATGTCCGAAATCACAAGGCGCGAGCAGTCCGGGAGTGACCCTTCATACACCCCCGCAGGGCCCTGCCCCCTCCGCGCGCCGCGAGACCGAGTGAGTGAGTTGTCTTTGCATTGCAAATGATAGCGCCCATACGCATTACCGCACGTACACCTACTTTATTTACGGTGTGGCTTTGATTGAAACTACACATATCGTTACCCCACACAAAGGTGGTAAAAGTGTCCGTTTTTGCACACCACGTCTATTTTTCAGTAAAAAGCCAACGGTGAAACATATAAACGGGAATGGTTACTGTATTCAAAAACAAAAGGCTCTTTGTACTGCTTTGTTTGCAAGTTGTTTGCTAACAAATCCTTCGCCACAGCGCCGAGCCAATTTGCAGCTGACGGATTTGGTGATTGGCGCAACGTAATTGCAATTGAGCACCATGAAAATAGTTCAGCTCATAAGACTTTATGCTAACTTATTTGAGTCGAAGACAAGGTCTAGGGATCACCAAAAATCTAGAGGCACAAAAGAAAGAAAGTATTGGCAAAATGTATTGCAACGAGTTATTGCAGTTATACAAACGCTTGCAGAACGTGGTTTGGCCTTTAGGGGACATGATGAGTCTTTTGGATCTATAAATAATGGGGATTTTTTGGGTTTACTTGAACTTGTGACTCAATTTGATCCATTTTCAGTAAGCCATATTGCAAGATATGGAAATAAAGGGAAAGGCAACCAATCATATCTATCGAAAACAGTATGCGACGAACTTAGCGATTCAATGAGTGATAAAGTTCACAAAGTGATTGTCGAAGGAATACAATCAGCTGGGTACTTCAGCCTCTCAGTGGACTCCACGCCAGACCTTTCACATACGGATCAACTAAGTATTATTTTGAGATACGTATCGCCGTCTGATGGTATGCCCGTGGAACGATTTCTGAGGTTTTCAAATTTGAAAAGTCATACCGGAGAAGAGATGGCAAATATAGTACTCAGTTATCTAGAGGGTTGCAAAATAAATATTGCAAAGTGCAGAGGACAATCATATGACAATGCTGCTAATATGTCGGGACGATACAAAGGGATGCAGCAAAAAATTTTAGAGCACAACAAATATGCTGTATTTATACCATGCGCTGAACATACTCTAAACTTGATTGGTCGCAGTGCTGTGGATTGTTGTACGAGCGCAGTGAATTTTATTTTCGAATGTGCAGTTGTTATACAATTTTTTTTCGGGTTCTACTCATCGTTGGGCAGTTTTAAAGGAATTAATAAGAAATGATAGCGTTCTGAAGTCGCTGTCGGACACTCGTTGGGAAGCTCACGCTGTAGCTACGAATGCAATATTACAATCCTATCCGAAAATTTTGGATGCTTTAGATGAAATTGCTGAGGACACAAACCAAAAAGGTGAGACCAGGTTAGAATCACAAAATATTTCAAACAAAATGCAAGAGTTTGAGTTTATATTTATGCTCAACTCGTGGAATGATATTCTACAAGTTTTTCATCGCACCAGAAAAGGACTCCAAGAAGAAGGATTAGATCTTAAAACGTGTTCCAATTTGTATCATTCTTTATCGGGTCATCTCGTTGAAATGAGCAATCAAAATTTTTCCTAATGGGAATATAAGGAAACTCGAAGACGAATTAGGAAGAAACAAGTAAATGATGGAAATGCAGAGGAACTTGATTTGAATCCTAGAGACAAATTCCGCATTGAGACTTTCAATGTAATAATTGACACACTTAATGCTCAAATGCAAAGAAGAGGTGATATATACCACGAAGTTTCACAAAAGTTTTCATTTCTTGCGGATCTAAATAAGTCATGTTCAGAATATGGAAAAGATATCCAATTGCTCTGGGAATCTTACCCAGAAGACTTCAATGAAAACTTCCTCGGCGAATTTAATCATTTTCACAAATATGTTCGAATAAAATATGAATCTTCAGAAACAAAAGTCACCCATTCCGATCTATATGAAATGATTATTAAAGATAAAGTAAAGTGCGTATTCCCAAATATAGAAGTTGCGTTTAGAATCTTTCACAGCTAAATGATTACTAACTGCTCTGCTGAACGATCCTTCTCACAACTAAAAAGATTTAAAAACCCGCAAAGGACAAAAATCTGTCCAGACAAGCTTAATTCTTTAGCATTAATGTGTATTGAGGCAGACATACTTCGTCAGATAAATTTCGACAATGTTATCTCGGAGTTTGCTCCGATTAAGGCAAGGAAAAAAAAGTTTTAAGTTTTAAATTATACCTACTACACTTTCTATTTTGATGAACTTTCATTTTGTTCTTTCTATCTTCCATTCCATTCTTTCCATTTCTATTTAAGCAATAGAGGGCCTACACAGGCTCTGTGCTTAGGGCCTCGGATACACTTAATCCGCCACTGAGTATAGTCTTTATATAAGTGGAAATTAATACTTCAATAAATGACACGGATGTTTCACTTATCTCTTGGTGAAACATTATGTTAAAAACAATGAATTAAAATTAACACACTTCGCTCAAGTCTCACTAAAAACCGTAAATATCCTATTTAGAACAATTTTAGCCAAATGTGTTAATTTTAATTTATTGTTATTAACATTTAAACAGAAAAAATTCACCTACAAGAATAACTATACCACTATAACTGTAAGAATATGTCATTATACGAGGACCAATTATTTTTCCATTCAATCTATTCACTTCCATAATTTCACATTTATGACTTCAATAGATTCAATTCTGTTTCATCACGACTTGAAATAGCCGGACGTGTTAATTCATATGAAGGAGTAGGTATACTTTTCCAAACTGTTAATATTTATTACGTCTGAATTTTATTCATATGCGCTTCCGTCCCCAATCATTAACGTAATTCTGCTTTTACCTGATTTCAATATATCAACGATCAAATCAGCGAAAAAATTATTATTCGTCGGTTAGAATATACCAAAATATAAATCTTAGTCGCGACTGTCGATGTTAGATGAATGGACCTGAATTGAAATATTCAAATATAAACAATTTCATGTTTTGCAAATATTGTTAAGAGTAGGATTTTTTCGAGAAATTGGCCAGGTTACAGTGTGAAGGAATATGAATCTGTCGCTATATTTGTAGCATCAGATGAACTTTGAGCTTTTGATATATCGATAACGTGATTCGAATTTAATATACTAATCAGTGATAAATATTGTAATCTTAAAACCAGTTCGATAAATTTTCGAGTATTATATATATATATATATATATATATATATCCCACCATCATTACGAAGACCATACATTTGCGTTTTACCATCATTATGAAGACCATGGAATTACGACGACCATATACGGTCGTCGTAATTACATGCAGTCTAAAACGATTGCTTATGTTATGAAACGTCGTTTAAAGTTGAAAACTCAATTTTTGTTGTGGTCGTCATATTGTTGATCTGATGTATTTTTCGTATATTTTTAGTTCACAGTAAATACGTGGCTGGCCGGGTGGCGTTTTGAGAAGCCGTATAGTTTGCTGTATAGTTCCTTTCAGTTCACCGACTTTATGACGACCGTTTTATTCGATATTAGACGCGGCATTTGGCAACATGTTAAATTCCAGGAAGATGTGAACTGTATCGGCTGGATGTTTTATTAGCATCTTACTGCAACAATATCTGTTCGTTGCGTGAAACAAAGAGGCAGTAATTCATCATTTTTTCAAATTCAATATTTTGGATGTCTTGGTTTCACGAATATAATTATTGAAGTTTTCTTTATATTCGAATTTATCGAATACATTTTTAGTGATGTTTTATGAATTTGATGTTTCATTTAGATTCATCTCGGTCGCAGGAGACAAAATAGTCTATTTCGGCTCCTTTTGATCTCAGGAATACATACATTCATTCTATTTATTCTCTGTAAAAATATATTTATTACCGAGCATTCCATATATTTTTAGTGATTTCTTTATAAAGCTTGTTCTATTACTAAGGTTCTCTCAGATAATAAATACATTCTTCAATTAATTTTTTATATTTATCCGGATTTTGCACAAATCGAGATACCTTTTTTGATAATGTTGTTTCCTTTTGAAAATTTCGTTACATTTTTACGATTTCACCCATACAATAGATAAGCGAAAAAGTTCTCACAAATACAATCAGCTACACGTTTTCTTCAGGAATTATTGCTTATCCAAATATAAGTTTTCATGCAGCATATTATACTTATCGTGAATGCCATTTCTCATGATGAACTTTTCAATTAATTTCGAAGTGAGTACCTACTGGTAGACTTGAGGTAGCAAAATTGTCCTTATTATTGCATATTATGAGTAATTGCAGACAATTGTTTTGTCCTTGATGGGTTGCGTACTTACGTCTTTTCGACAATACGCGCTCTCAGAATTACCCTAAACATTTTACACAAATATTTTTTCTGTTCCTGAGATTGATTCATCTTTCATGGTATCGAAATTTGATTGTGAATATCGCAGAAAAGTTCATTAGTATAAGCAAAATTAAGACGAAATTTATAACCCAAATCAAATCATAATTGTGGAAAAATAATTTCTTTGTGGTTTTTCGGCAGATACTCCGAAACAAGTGAGTTGTTTCGAGACCTATGAATAAAAATGCTGCATAGGATACAAACAGAAGTGTTTCGGTGGTGCAAATTCATATCACAATAATTATGAAATAATATAATCTAATATTAGGGACAAATTGTTCCAACAAATTGAAAAATATTATTTTTCGAGTTAATTATTTCTGCTGATTTTCATGATTAAAAACTTCATTGAAATGAGAATGAGGATGGTATATTAAATTGCCCCAATTAAGTCTTAATAAATTTGAGCACTGAAGGTAGTCGAGTTTCATTGGAACATCAACCAAAACTGTAACGAATTTTTTTAATCACTAAAATTTATTTCCACCATTCTGATTGGCGTTTTTTTTGTCAGAGTCGATGAAACTTTCACTATTTTTTCAGAAATCAATTTTATTCAAACCATTATCGGTAGAATTCTCAATAGAATTTCGATGGAAAATTTCTTTCTCTCTAATTTTTACAGAAGATATCAACACATTGGTCACTACCTATCAATAAATTATCGACTCAGCTACTTCAATTTCATCTTCATTATAAAAAGTTTTAGCCAAAACCAGACGTATGCCGAGTTGTATGCAACATGATTTGTATGCCCAAGATAACAGGTTCAATTCCCGGAGAAGTCCTTGAAAATATGGCGCGATATTTCTCGTAAGGCAAACCTCCAAAAACGTTCCTTCCAATAAATATCCTCGAAAGTTAAAAGAACTTCATGTGAAAGCCACAGTCATTTGAAAGAGTGATGTAAACATTCTGCAAAATAAATGTGATAAAGGAATATAAACTAGAATTCTGAACGAGCAAAAGGGGCTGACGGAAATCTTCAGAATGTGGTTGCTTATAGACAAGAAAAGCAATAATAAGAGTATCAGCAAGATAAGTAAAATCAGACAACCTTTTTACTAAGAACACAAAATCGATGTCACGATTCTCTCAGAAACAAATGAAGATGACGAAAAACTACAAACTAAGAAACTACACATTCTACATAACGAAAAGTACTGAAGGAAGAAGAAGACAAATCGTGATCGAAGTTCAGAGTAAAACAGAACTGAAAATGCTGAAATTACAACAAAAACTCAATACGAAATATAAGGAATTGAAAAAAAAACAGATTAAATTGCTTGCATTCACATGTATACACGTATAATAAAAACGAAACAATTTTGGGGAACTTTTACGAAGAAAGGTCCTACAGAAAGCAGCAGGGCACGTTGCTGGAAGAACACGGACTGAAATTGCAGAACAACAATTTACATTACGATGAATCTAGCAAAAATTATAGAAAATAACGATAAAGCCTCCGCAGCACAAACTCAAGACTCACCGATATATTGGATATAGCCCTGCCGAAGAATATGAAGAGAAATTAGGAAATATAACCAACATAAGACAAAAAACCTGACCAAACTGAAGTGTCAAAAGGAATAAGCAATGAACGTGCTGAAAATAATTAATGAATGCACTGCATTAAAACGCAGTAATTGTCAGGATTTGCAGGGAATTAATTGAAACACCGGAAACTCCAATGCGAAAAAGGTTGTCAGAAGCAATTCTATACTGAAAAACAGTATAGAATGTCCGAAGAAAACTCGAAAAATGAACTCCACAGCAGAAAAAAAACTCAGAATTAGATAATACTGAGTGATAAGCTGATGTACTAGAAGGAATACAAGAAAACAAGGTATCCTGAAGACAAGAGGAAACCAAATGATGAAAGACGTGAAGGAAGGCACAAAATAAAAGGAAAGGAAGTACTTATGTACAACGGATAAATAGTCTTTGCTAGAGCAGATGGACAGAGCACTTGCAGGAAGATCGAAGGATAGGAATATACCACTAATAAGATACTATAAGACACTTATTATGTCTTTTTCGCCAGAAAGAAACAAAAAGGCAGAGTTGTTAGAAAAAAATTCAAATCCAAAATTAGAAATGCAAAATTCGAATTCAATATATCTTCTTGTTCACCTGTACCTACCTTTTCTTGTGAAATTTTTCAATAGTCTCCAAAAATTATGAGAATGGTGTCATTCGATTCGTATTGTTATCTAGAAAGTTTAAGCGAAGGTCCGAAAATGCGCTGAAAAAATTTAAAAAGTTATAAACAATAAAGTGAGAAAAAACCTAGGGTTTCGATTTTTTTCAATATCTCCGGAAATATTCAAAATTTTCAAAATTGCAAAAAAGTTTCAAAAGATGAAGAAATTTTCTAAACAAAACTGAAAATTCCGAAACTATAGCTCTAATATTTATAATTTTTACAGAGCCACGAAAATAGAGCCAAAAGCGGAAACTCCGGCTCCGCGCACGTTGGTCACTCTGACACAACAACGAATAAAATTATTTAAATATATTAAATAATAATATTAAGGAACAATAAAATTCATGGAGTGCTGAGATACATAAATAAACAATAATCAGCGGTCAAAAAAATTTGTCTCAATTTCAACATAAATTATGCTTTTGTTAATTAACTATTTTTTCTGAGCTGAAAGTTAATATTAGAGCACAGATAATTATTAAACTAATACTAGAATTTTTTACTCAGTAAAGTCATTCTTAATAGTATAAAAAGGAGATAACAATAATGAAAAATTTTGATTTTCCACTTTTTTATTAACGATTGAAAGTTACAAAATAAAAAATAGTGAATAAGAAATTATTTTTAATTCTTCATCCTTTTGAAGCCTCATGGTTAAAAGCTACTTAACAATATTTTTTTTTACTGTTACTGTTTGAATAATTGTGATTAACAAATAAAAAAAAATTGTTATCACTATTTTTCATTTTATAACTTTTATTTGTTAATAAAAAAGTGAAAAATCAAAATTGTTTCATTATAATAACAACTAATATATTTTTATACCATTAACGATGACTTTACTAAGTAAAAAAAATTCTAGGGTGTTAGTTGAATTTGTTGTTATAATGGGTTATGTTAAAATTGGAACAAAATTTTTTTGACGCTTATTATTTGTTTATTTATGTATCCCAAGTCAATGAATTTTATTATTTCTTAATATCAATATTCAATATATTTAGAAAAAATTTTTTGTTTTGTCAGAGAAACGCAACGTGCGCTGAAGCCAGAGTTCCCGCATTCGGCTCTATTTTCGAGGCTCATAAATATTAGAGCTACAGTTTCGGGATTCGGAACTTTTTTTAGCAAATTTCTTAAACTTTTTGAAACGATTCTGCAATTTTGAATATTTTCAGAGATATTGAAAAAAACCGAACTCCTTTTTTTTACATTATTGTTTATAACTTTTGTAATTTTTTTAGCGCATTTTTTGATCTTGCCTTAAACATTCTAGGTAATAATACGAATCGAATGACACCATACTAGTAATATTCGGACTCTATTGAAACATTTTACAAAAAAGGCCGACATAAAGGAAACATTTCAAAATAACTCAGTTTGTGTCTTCACAATTCGGTAAAAGTCACTACAGAATGATTGAATGAATATAAAAGAATATTACAGGAGACTAAGATCAAGAATGGACCTTGAGAAAACAGTGACAGTTCTATTCGACGGAAAAAGAAGAAGAATCGAGAAGGGCCTAGAAATTATGGAGACAGCAGTACGAGACATATCAGGAAAACCTAAATTACAATAGGCAAATTGAAGAGAACTCAAACATAGCGAAACAACTACATGCTGTTTCATATCCAATAGAGAACGGAGAAAACTAGATGTTGAGGCAAAATACTGAAATCGTGAAGGTCGAAGGAGAAATATGGCACACGGCAGAAAACCTGAAGAAGCACGGACTACGAGGAATGATCAACCGGATAACCAGCAATTCGAATCCCCCAAATGAGAAAATGCTGAACGAGTTGCAAATTGCGAGAATTAAAGACAAAATTAACAGACAAACCAAGAAGTTTATAAAAGAGATGGAACAGCACGGGAATGAAGAAGTGAGACGTGGTTCGTCTCACTGAAAGGATCAACAAAAGACGAACATTGAAAGAATGGAACAAAAAAGGTGAAGGGAGTATTGAAACGAAACATGAGAGGAAACATAATCCACAATATTCGTCACTGAGAACCGAATCCTCAGAGAAGATCGAAAGGCTCCCTACTAATTCTTAGGTTTAACTTTTGAAAATGGCGACAAACCAAAAAAATTGCCAAGCAGTTAAGTAATGGTATTCTGTGAAAGTAGAGAAGTATATTCACAGACTATAATTCAGTGAAACCTATAATTCAAATAAAAAATATTTTTCAACGAAATATGAATCAATTTTATTGAACAAAATCGTTAATTTTCTCATTACCTCCAATTTCATACGCTATGTCCTCAAAAAAATATTCATTTTTCGCCGTAAATTATGAAACTGATCACAGGATTTTTATTCTACTGAGCAATTTGTGGGTGTTGGAGTGCCTATATAATTTCGAACAGCTTGTTAGTATTTAAACCAAAAGTTTTTGCGGTAAAGAATTTGTAATTGATTTCATTCATATTTGAGCATGAAATCGTGAATTTACTGTAAAATCATCCAATTCTTTTTTCAAATATTGAGTTCTTAATTAAAATGAATATAATTGCTAAATGGGCCATATAAAATTTGTACGAAATGCGTATGCCGAAGTAGGTATCAATCTCAAATGCACTATTAAATGAAAGTTCGAAAGTCCAAGTCAAAGTTACTCAGAACAGAGATAAATATAAATGAGGTATTTAGATTTGAATTGAGGGAAGTTTCCGAAAACATGTCAACAGCGCTGGCCGCTGTAATGTTCTCCTGAAAAATAATTCTAAACTATACGGCTGTCGTAATGATGTGAATCTGTATTTAAACGTATAATGCGGTCTTCATAAATACTGGTTTTATAAGGTCTTCACAATGTTGTTGGGATGAAAAAATCTAATGAAAAGCGGTCATCAACTGAGGTCGGATTTCAGTATAATAATCAAAGAGAAATGGTTCTTGCGAAAATATACACGTGTATACTCACTAGTTCTACCGGCTCTCACAAATCACGTCAATGAACGGTCGTCGTAATGATACCGGGATATATATATATATATATATATATATATATATATATATATATATATATATATATATATATATATATATATATATATATATATATCTTGAAATTGATTTATTGCCTGTTTAAGATATTTATTTTGAAAGTTTTTAGCAATAACAGGCTTTTTCAATATGAAAAAGTTTATTTTTGTTGACGTTTCGTTGTTATATTACAACTTTGTCAAAACTTATGAATAATTGAATTTATGAGTTACTATGGATATCAAATGTCAAACTTATTTTTTATTTAATAGTGTTGGCGTTTACTTGATGTAAATCCATTATAATTGAATATAACTTAAATTCAAACACTTGAACTTATGATTTACACTTTATTGACTACATAGCATGACGCGTTTCGTCGTTACAAACGACTTCTTCAGATGCTTACAGAATAATAACATTTATTATTCTGTATTAACATTGTTGTATTAACACTGTAATAACATTGTTATTATTCTGTAAGCATCTGAAGAAGTCGTTTGTAACGACGAAACGCGTCATGCTATGTAGTCAATAAAGTGTAAATCATAAGTTCAAGTGTTTGAATTTAAGTTATATTCACTTATTTTTTAGAAAAATCAAATTAGTTTTTTTGTATCTTCACTCATTGATTTTCATTATCAGAGGAATATTTCTGGCTTAGCTTCGGAAGTTTTAGTCTTCTTCACCATGAGGAAACCTCTGAAAAACTCATGGTAAGCCAGGTGATTCTATAAGTGTGATTCATATTTACATATATATATATATATATATATATATATATATATATATATATATATATATATATATATATATATATATATACAATTACATATAGTTTTTTATATACTTATCCAGAATGTGTATATTGTTCGTTTATGTGTGTGAAATTGAAGGTAGATCTGGAAAAAATGAGTTGTGAGATGTGATGTTTGGTAATTATTGTGTGTTTATTTTACGAGTGTTATATAATATATATAAAGAACAAGTTTTATACAGGTATGAAAATTCAATCAAGAAATTTACGGTATTCACCTGCAATTTACGTTGCTTGTTTTTGTGACAGCCGTTTACATATGTTTCAAGCTACTTGGCTATCATCAGAACGGCGTAGTTCAAGTTATCAGGTGTTCAAACTTGGATGTTAATTAAAAAAAACACAGAACAAAACAACACAAAATTGCACGTGAGTAATCGACATCATTTTTGGTTTGAATTGAGTATCTAGGGTTGGATTTCTTACGATTCTATTTTTAGACTGAATCAATGTCTACCTGCGATACGATATTTCTTAAAAATATCTTATGTAAATTTGGAATCGAAATTACATCACAAAAGTTTTCAAGCTCGACTGGGATACGAACCCGGGTCTCTCAGGTTTACGCCTGTTGCTTTACTGCCTAAGCTACCGAGGTCTACATTTCGCGATGCAATTTCTACTATATCTAATTACTCCTTTGTTCGTAAAGAGAGCTGTTGGTAGAGCAACAGGGCGTAAACCTGAGAGACCTGGGTTCGTATCCCAGTAGAGGTTGAAAATTTTCGTGGTGTAATTTCGATTCCTAATTTACTTCTTATAAATATTTTTTCATATACAATATGATCCGTACGTGCGTGGTTAGCGCGATTAGTATTTACTTTAATTTATATATATAGATATATATATATATATATATATATATATATATATATATATATATATATATATATATATATATATATATATATATATATATATATATATATATATATATATATATATATATATATATATATATATATATATATATATATATATATATATATATATATATATATATATATACTGTCTAATTCTTTCAAATCCAATTCTGCGTACACCATATCCAATACTCCTATCAAAAAATTTGAGTGATATTGTTCATGTTGAAAGAAAACCCTCTCTCATCGGATGGAGCTGGTTCTTCAGAAAAGTTGGCATTTTTCTGTTAGTTTGTGTGTGTGCTTCGAGATGACTTGTTGGTGTGGGCTGATTGTTGAGGAGCTAGGAAGACCATACTTAGACAACAGAAGAAGGCAGTTATAATAACTTTGCGCATGAATTATGCAGCATCTTGAGAAAATAACTTCAGAGAATTGCGCTAAAACTACGCAGAAAACTACAGAAAATATTTCTGTTTGTTCATTATACGCTAACGAAGCCGGAGACTGTGGAATGGCTGGTAGTATTCACCACTATGATATCAAATATACCTAAATCTGATACTAGACTGAATTTCACCAGATAAAGAAGGCTCCACAATGGTCCGAATTACTTATTTGGAAATTTTTCAATGCTTTGCTTCAAAAAGTCCACGCCCATTATATCGTTATGTTCGTAGCACTTTCAAAGCATATTTTGATAAAAAATAATAAATAATAATAATAAAATGAATTTATTGAGAAACATATTTATTATAAACATTTACATTGTACAATTGCATTCATTTCAATTGATACAAACAATAATAATTACAACTAAGAAGAATGCTCTCAAAAGGACTGAAATCAGTTTTGAGTCTGATCTTCCATTCAGCCTCGAGCAAAAATATTGGTTAAAACAAAAATATTGATTGAATTTATATTTACAATAATATACAACTTTATTTGAAAAGAAGAAATTACCTCAGAGATATGAAGCATTTGAGACAATTTCACATGGTAAAGAACATTTGTGTTAAAAAAAAAATAAAAACATATGATACAAAAAATCGATTCAAACATTATTGCCTACATTCGAATCATCGAAATACTCTGCCACACTATAGTTATGCCTTTGTTAAGAGCAGAGATTTAACTCTCCTCTCAAACAAATAAGCTTTCAGTACTTTCAAATTCGATGGTATATGGTTGAAAATTTTAATATTCTGATAATAGAGAGAGTGCTCAAATTTAGCTGTTTTATTATTTATGCTTTTACACAGTTTTTTTATATGGGCTTTCCCCAGTATGCGATCTAAGTTATTTTCCGTCTGCTTATTACAGCATACTTACATTTTTTTAATCATTGTATTTTATTTTAAAACTTCTGTGACAACAGTTATTCGTGTTAACTCCGCACCAATGAACTTAATATTTCTTGTGAAATTTCTCTCGTTGTGGATGTCAAGAATTTGAGGAAGCAATTTAACAAATTGATTCCTCAATATTTTGTGGTGATATTTTGTCGTTGGAATGATGCAAGCTATTACTTGAATTATATCCATTTCAACAGTAAAATAGATCGAATAAAACATGAAACAGCTCAAACAAGCTAACGTAGTGATGAAATGTATGTTAGTGAATAAATCTAGAAAATAATAAGTTTTGTCGTTTTTCTTATGTATCAGGATATAAATTTTGCAATCTACATGTACTGTTTTAGGCGAGAATAATTGTTTCATACTAGTAAAATCTGTAAATTGTTTATCAACATACTCAAACTCAGCAACATGTTGATAATACTTCCAGTTAAAAGATTAACATTTGGAGATTAAGGTGAAACAAGAATATAAACACAGATTTGAGAAAAATAATCTGATGCTCCAAAGCCAAATCTACAAGAAATGATCAATTAGCACAGCGGTGATTATTATGGTCGTTCCGTAATTTTCACTTAAAATATTTTGAAAGATGATTTGAGTGGACGATTTTGGGTATCATATAAAAGTAGGCTTGATCATAAAAATTCTCTTTCCGAGTTTATTCCATTACAAATCAATTATTATACATATCAATTATAATTAGTAAAAAGTACCTATGTGCAGAGAAACGATTATCAAATTCCTATTACCTGATAGTGTCTTCTGTGGAAGAATACTCAAGAAATTAGAGATTTATTACAATATTTTACGATTTCAAACATAGTTTGCACTAGGTTATCCCTAAAAATATGAGAGTCTACTGTTAAAATGAATTACAGAAAGCATAATTAGTGGTTTTCCTATTTCATCAAATAATTAAGATTTTTCAGAAAAAGGCTTCCATGACAACAAAACCGAGCACTCAATAAAGAATTCAAACATTGGACTTCTACAATTGAGCATAATGATTTGAAATTTGAAGCAGTTAACACGGATTCAGCTCTTCTTCCCAACAATAATAATATTGTTGGGAAAAACAAGTAGACGGTTGTTTCAAAAATGTTGAGTAATTTTGAAATTGAGTTGTATGAAAAAGCATTAAAATTAGATGAGAAACTAAGAATAGAAACACACAGGGCAATTGTCAACAAAGATGACTAGGGTAATAATGTATCAATTATTATTGTTCTGTGGTTATTTATGAGTAATATTAATTATCATTATATGACTTCTTGAAATAAAAACTGAAGGGCTTTTGATTTTTATCGAGCAAAGAAAGGCTCAAATGAATTCAACGTTGACGTTAATACATCATTTATATACATTATCACAATTTTATAAAGATTAATAAATTCAATGGACGATAAATCTACTCTGTGATAGTTCATATTTAAATGAGAGGTAATAATAGAAAAGCTTGTCTGAAAATCACTGACTGAAATTCAGTCAGTGATTTTTAGACAAGTTTTCATTATTACCTCTCATTATTTTATAAGGATTATTGACTTGTTTCAAAATTTCGAATGATTTCAGTTTACAGTGACGAATCTCAGATATGTTTCTAAATTTTCAGTAGAAATTTGTTTAGTAGAAATTCTGGCTTACAATAATATTAACTGATCAATATGATTGAAGATAATTCTAAATTCTCAATCATCTTCAATCACTCGCTCTCTCTCTCTCTCGTACTTGCAGATGAATTTAAGCTGATAAAGTTGGCATCTGATTGGAAATCAGTTTGCCCTGATGGATAATTTATCTTTTTGCATCAAAACCGACTACCGATATTGATGAGTATATTAGGAAAATAAATTCAAACAAATTATGCTTTACATACTAGTCGACAACAGATTATATCATTACTGATTAAGTTATAAATAAATGAAAAATATTTCAAGTTCAATTTCAAGTCACAATCAATATCACAAACAGACGAATGGTTTACCAATGATAACACTTCTCTTTTTGTGTTCCATTTTTCGAGTAAGATTTTTCCATGTTTACACCTATAAACTCAGTCCTTTGAAATTACAGCAATTTCAAGCATTTGGCAGAACAAAATTTTACCGAATCAATTTTTTTCCTAGTTTTAAAGATTTGCAATAGATTCTAGATAGAATAGCATATTATTCGAACTCTTTGTAAAAATGAAAGGTATTCCGGTTCCTCCTATTCAACTACACAGATAAACAATGGATTTTTAAGAAAACTGAGTGTATATAAATTAAAATGTTCGAATTGCGATGCATTCAACAAAGGTTAAACGGAGAGAAGCATTGGCTAAAAGATGAAACAACACAAAAGGTTTGAATTTTGAAGGCAAAGGAGTCGGCGGCATTTCAAATACATTAAAATTATTACTTAAAACCATTTCGTAGATATGAATCAAACAGAGATATGAAATCATTGATTTTAAGACTTCCCATGTTCTGAAATCGTGATATAGAAATCAGAATTTCTACTTGCCAAGGATTAAGAACCATTAACAATAATACCTATTATAGAAAATTTTTCCTGGGTGACGAATTTTCAAAATGCGACAATTTTCATAATTATTCAAATTCAAATTTCCCTTTCGTGTCGACGCTTTTAAAAATCGACAAGTCGTGCTTGTCGATCTTGTGCGATGAATAATACATTGAAAGGCGATATGGAAATACACGCCTACCAGTTCCGGACGCTTAACCATAGTTATCATCAGAAAAATAAACGAAGTTAATACCAGATCATTTTCTTGCTAATGTATATATGTAATCAATATTTATAGTGCAGGGATTCACTATACATGTCTGAGTGTAGTGTATTTTGAGTTACAACGAATTAGTATACATTTTGCTCATTGAAACATGATGAAACTTATTGCTTGCCATTTAGTTTAATTTTTATAGTAATCTACGAGTTCTCTGGAATTTGGAGACCAGGTCACTTATCGCAGAGACTTCTGTCTTTACGGATATATATATATATATATATAACATATAAATCACACTCATATGAATCACCTGGCTTACCATGAGTTTTTCAGAGGTTTCCTCATGGTGAAGAAGACTAAAACCTCCGAAGCGAATACTAAGCCAGAAATATTCCTCTGATACTTAAAATGAATATGTAAAAATATAGAAAAACCAATTTGAGTTTTTCAAAAAATAAGTTTGACGTTTTGATAAGTATAGTAATTCATAAAATTCAATTATTCATTAGTTTTGACAAAGTTGTGATATACAACAAAACGTCAACGAAAATAAAGTTTTTACATTAAAATAAGCCTGTTATTGCTAAAAACATTGAAAATAAACTATCTTAAAGAAACAATATTTAGAATTTTCTCATAATTTTAATATAAATACGCATGACGACCTTTCGAAGTACTACTTCTTTATCAAATGCTGGAATAATACTAAAGTAAGTGAAGAAGTACTTTCAAACGTCGTCATGCGTAATTGTATTAAAATTATGATAATTAATATTCAGAAAATTCTAAATATTGCTTCATTATGAATATCTATTTTGTCCAAGTATCTGCTTAATCAATCATCAATTATCTCAAAGAAGCAATAAATCAATTCTATATATATATATATATATATATATATATATATATATATATATATATATATATATATATATATATATATATATATATATAGAAACTTTACATATTATAACGACACTCATCTTCGAGATTGTTTACATTGATCTGTTTCAGAACCTAATTAAATTCTTTTAGCCACTTTGTGCCCCAATCACTTTTTATTATTAAATCGAGTATTTTCTTGGGTATTTTGAACTGTTTCATCCTGTTTACAGGTGCACGAAACTTTGCTCGTCGTTTTCTGATTTCTTCTGTTATTGCATTTGTCTTTTGATGAAGTCCGTTCTGAGTTTTTTCTTATCCAAATACCAATTGTAACGACCAATGCTTTTTTGAGAATTTTTCGCTCTAGTTTTTCTATTTCTTTTATTCTTCAATATCCGTTGGTTTAGCTGCGTAGATTGCTTCTGAAAGAATCGATGTATTAATATCTGAATTTTGCGGCTGTCGAAATACATTTTTTATTATAGTACGCCCAGATTATCTAGTAGGCCTTTCGAGCTTGGCAATTCTCTGTTCGTTAGCGATTTTCTATACCCTCTTGTATGACCTTCTCCATTCTATTTCCATTCTCTAATATCTTCTAAAACGACGTTGAAAAGGATTTGTGAAAGTCCGTCCCCATGCCGCAAACCGGTTTTTAATAATAATGATAAAAATGAGCGCATATTTTTACATGTTTTATATATTTCAATATAAGCGGTTTTGAAATATGTATATATATATATATATATATATATATATATATATATATATATATATATATATATATATATATATATATATATACAATGCAAAAAAATAGATGGAAAAGGAGACGTTTCACACTCATGCTAATAATAGAAATTGTTTAACTACTTTGACGGTCGAACAATAAAATTTGGTTTTTCCTATCTTGATTGGAGATAAGATTGCGTTGTATCAATTGTAACAAATGTAGCTCTCGTCGATATATCCATTTAACGAAATAGAACTAAGACTATGACTAAGTGAGAGTCGTTTACTAACAAAATATCTAGTTCTGATTTTATCAACAGATAGTAAATTGTAGGCAGAGAGTAAATGAAATCTCGAAAATCATTTTTCAAATAGAAAATGTGAATAGAACAATTCCTAAATTGATGCAACATGTTCACTCATCATCTCATGCAAGTCTCAATAAAAAAAAATTCAGAAATACAGTGATAATAAGAATGTTGAAAGGAAATTCGAAAATGGTTTAAAAAATTCAAAAATGTTTCAATGACACTATGCCAATTATTTTTCAAGTTTGTCAATTTTGTATGATATCTATCTCTCCGTTTATTTTAAATTTCTCAAAGTTATCCCTTTGACACAGTTCTACAAAGAGTGCCGAATTATAGTTTTACACTTCTTACAGTTACTTCGTACCGTTCTTCTAAATTCACTTGAATCTCACTGCAGATCCTCTTTACAATGGATCTACCGTGAGACAAGGAACTATTTTGAGTTACCCGATTAATCTATGCACTAAGTATATAATGAATATGCGAACTATCAAATTCATAAAGTATATTTTAACGAATAAAATCAACTGGAATATACTAAAGTATATGGGTTCATATATATCACCAATATTTTTTATCAACAATATGAATTTGAATATATTGATAATATAACGATATTCACATATCCTGTTCGGTAACGTGTAGAGGACATTGTGAAAAATTGTATCATTTCAAATAAAAATGCATTATTTCTCAAATTCTATACTGAAATCTCAGACATTACTAAATTCCACAAAATTTTTCAAATGAATTCAGAATTGTATGTTAGAGATGTGAAGTTGACCATATAAATCTGCATAGGTATTAACTTATTTTAGTTCATTGCTAGATGAGTGGATTTAAAGAATAAGCTGAGGTTAAGAAACGTAAGCTACCTCTTACACATCATAAGTGAAGCGATTATTTACGATTCATGCCTTATATTCCAAGTTTAATATTTCTCTATTAATCAAACCTATCACAACTACTACAGAACTAATCTCAAGAAGAACACGCAATACTCTTGCAGTTCAATGCGAAGTATAAGATGTATGTTTAAACAATAAAAAAGTGACTATAATGAGTGAGTCTATGTCACCAACTGGGGAATATGAAGTGTTTTTGGAAAATTTATATATATTTTTACGGTGTCGTCGTGATGCGGATCACGTTTTCATTTGTGGCGATCTAAACATTGATTTTTTAAGTGGAAGCTCTTATAAACAACATCTCTTGGACTTACTGGACTGTTTTGATCGTAAGGTTGCTACTAACAAACCTATTAGACTGTTTTCGAATATTAGAGGTAAAACATCAATTTCACGAATAAATTATATTATAACGAGTAGTAACATTCAATTTAATTCAGAAGATGTAATTGAAACACATTTTAGTGAGCATAGAGCAATCTGGTTGGAATGCACTATTGGTAATCCTGGAAAAAGCCATTTTGAAACGGTAGAAAACTTCATGCACCGAAACTGTTCACTGAAAAACTTAGAAAAACTGCGTGTATCCATTTCGAAAATTAATTTTGGTGATCTTTTCAAATACAACGACGTGGACAACTGTTTCCAACATTTTATGAATATTATCACGGATATCATAGATGAATGCTGCCTCAAAAATATTACATGAGTACGAAATACTCCTACAGATGAATGGATAACTCAAGAGGTGAAGAAGCAAGCTAGTCGTAACCTGAAGGATCTTCATTGGGTTCATAAGCATATCAACACAGAAGGATTCCTAGCAGTACACAATCTTGCGAGGGCACCTTATAGGCATATGTTGATGGGAACAAAATATATTTTTATAATAGTCTATTTAGCATGACAAATAATAGAAGTAAATTGGTGTGAAATATTGTAAACTCTATATTACATAAACCTACCGATGTTGTCATGGCTTTCGGTGAAAATTTTTCCAACATAATAAAATAAGTTTGGAAAAACATTACGGTAAAACATTGTCAGTATCTTGTACAGTCACCGTATGATGGAAAATATTTTCTTTTCCATCCTGTAACAGAATACGATGTGTTGAATGCTATTGCAGCTCTAAAAATAAGAAGAGCGCAGGCGCTGATTTCATTTCCACTGAATTAGTAAAATTCACCTCTGAATTCATTGCTAAACCGCTGTGTTACCTACTAAATTTGGCAGTTTGTTCAGGTAGATTTCCTATATCATTCAAACTAGCTACTGTTGTTCCAATTTATAAGAAAGATGATGCCCTAGACATAACTAACTATCGACCTATTTCTGTCTCAAGTGTTTTTTCCAAAAATTTTTAGAAAATTGTTAATTAATTAAAAAAGTCAAATGATGCAATATCTTAGCTCATTTAATGGGGTAAATAATTGTCAACATGGTTTTAGGTCCGGTAGATCTACACAATCTTAAGTAATTTCCTATGTTGAATGTGTATATGATTCGTTGCACGTATGTTGCACGGTTATTCTTTGACCTGTCACATGCCTTTGATTGTCTTATTTATAATTATTGTTAAAATATTTTGAGTTGTACAACCTAGGATGCAGGAATATTTTTCTCGACTGGACAGAGAGCTATATTTCTCAGAAACGAATGAAGTTAAAATTTCGAAATTGTTTTTCTGATGAGAAAATTACTGATCTGGGAGTCTACAGGGCCCCGTGCTCGGTCCACTTTTGTTTGTATTATTCATAAATGATTTGGCCGATTATATCAAGACAGATAAACTGACTATTTTTGCCGATGATACCTCGATGGCTATTACAGCACGGAATCCTGAGGAACTCTTGGATAAACGGATATTTAATACACTCGTATTGGGAGAATTTGAAAAATGGTGTCAATCTGATGTTTTGATATTGAACACCAAACAAAATGTTTATGTTTTAAACAATCAAATATTGTCATTAATGAATTTTATATCCAGTTCGAAAACGATGAAATTTTTGTATATGATCACGTTAAATTTGTAGACATTTTGTTATTAACAGAATAAAAATTTGTCTATCTAGTGCGTCTGTTATGGAAGTATATTATGCTCTGGCATATAGTCACATAAATTATGATATCATGCTATGGGGTATTTCAGTCGATAGCCAAAGAGTTTTAATATCTCAGAAACGATTATTCGTTCTAATTATTAGAACAGTTTTCAAACTAGGATCTCGAGGATTTTGCAAGCGTACATTCATTGCAAATAAAATATGAACTACACCCTGTATTTATATTTATAAGTGTTTACTCTATGTGAAGAAAATTGAAAGTAAATTTGTAAAATTGAGTAGTTTTATAATACTATAAATGTAGAAATTCTATCTTCTAGCTCGTCCAAGTATGAAAACTCACCAGCTTATCAATGCATAAAACTATTCAATCATCTACTTTACAGGTTGAAATGCCTTGGTCACGCTAGGTTTAGGAAAGTTATAAATTCGGCGGTCTTGACAAAATGTTACTATAGTGCAGCGGTTTCCAACATGGGAGGCGCGCCTCCCTGGGGAGGCGCCATCCGTTGCCAGGGGAGGCGCGATAAATTTTTAATAAAAACATATACCATAATATGTACAAATAAATGTAATTTAATATCGTAACATAAATAGACTGTAGCTTAAAGGCGGGAGTCGTGGTAATACGATTGCGCAATCATGCTCAATCCGTGAGCCACTTTACATTTTTGTTCAGTACGTTTCAAAATCCCCCGCTTTCAATGTCTTAACTGTCATTAAGTGTCAACTAGAAAGAATAAGAAAGCCGCTATTGATATAGTTCGAATACTGTTTGGCGAATCATATGCAAAGCAGTTGAAAAAATTTCCACTTGTTGATAACAGAGTCGAAAGAAGAATTAATGACATATCTGAAGATCTTTGTCGCCAATCAATTTCTCAACTGCGTACCTACTACAAAATTCGCAATTCAAGTTGATGAAGCAACTGATATAACTAAAGATGCCCATTTAATCGCTTATGTTCGATATATTGCTGAATATAATATATAAGAAGATATCTTATTTTGCAAACCAATTCCTGGAAGAACCACATCCATTGAAATTTTTAGTAAAATTGACAGTTTTTTCTAAAGAAAACGATCTCACGTGGAATAATTGTATTGGATTGTGCACTGACGGAGCTCACTTAATGTCCGAACACAAAGCATGTCTCCAAGCATTAAATAAGAAGAAAACACCAAGTTATTTGGACACACTGCTTGCTTTACAGAGCAGCTCTAGTGGCAAAAAATATAAGTGATGAACTTAATGACATTTTTACAAAAGTTATAAAAATTATAAATTATGTTAAGAACAGTCCCTTGAAAGCTAGGCTATTTGCAAAGCTGTGTGTAGATATGGAAGCTGATTATACTTCAATTCTATATTATTGTGAAGTTCGCTGGTTATCTCGAGCAAAAATGATAAAGAGAGTGTTTGAACTTACAGAAGAAATAGCAACTTTTCTCGAAGAAAATCAACATGAAGACGCACATTTGTGAAACAATGAAAATTTTATTGTTAAAATTGCTTATATGCTGGAAATTTTTTGGAAAATTGAGCTGTTTGAATGAAAAAATGCAGGGACCACAAATGCACCCACTTGTTCAAAAATATAAAGTTAACCCATTCTTTAAAAAGTTGAAATTATGGAAATCAAATTTAAAAAAGAATGAGCTGGATATGTTTTCAATTTCAAAAGATTTTTGGGCAAGCCAATTTTGAAGCAAGCAAAAATCTTTTTATTGAAGACTTGAATGGTTTAGAGCTGCATTTTTGAAATTATTTCAAAGATCTTGATTTCTCAAACTTTTTGTTGGTTCAGAATCCATTTACAATAGACAATACAGATGACGAATTTGGGCTGGTAACCCTCGAAACAGAAAAATTTATAGAATTGCCATGCGATAGCACACTAAAACAAAAGTTTCAAAACGAAACGATAATTCAGCTTAGGATGAATCTTAGTGAAGAGTATAAAATTTTGTATGACAAAGCAATGCTAGTGCTTCTACCGTTCGTAACAAGTTATTCGTGTGAAACAGGATTTTCGGCAATGGCAGCAATGAAAACCAAATATCGAAGCAGATCAGTAGTAAAAAAGGAGATACGAGTAGCACTGTCCATACTAGCACCATTATTTGGTAAACTTTGTAACAATAAACAGCAAAAATCTTCTCATTAACTTTTGATGTCGTAGGTGTTTAACGTTCGCATAAAAAATCAAAATCTTGTTTATTATACATACATACGTTCCTAGTGTATGTATATACACTATATACATTGTACTTATATATACATACGTACCTAGTGTAAGTGAATTAAAGTTTTCTAGTTTTGTTGTAATAAAGTTTTTACTATTTAAAACGTGTTTACTATTCTATCATATATACATATATAATGAATATGTATGTACATGTATATGTACATGTATATTATACATGTATATTAAAATAATAATAAAATGGGGAGGCGTACAAAAAAATTTTTTTTTTCGGGGAGGCGTAGTAGCGTAAAGGTTGGAAACCACTGCTATAGTGTGAAGGAGTGCCTGACTGATAACACTGTTACGTATGACTGACGTGTCCAACACAATTATGTAATTGGCGAAATGGATGTAATAATCATCATTATTATTATGAGTAAATTCATTCCATCAAAATATCGGTGGAAACCAGTCATAAACTGATTAAATATTGAACTTAAACTGATATCATTGAATATTAAATTATATATATATATATATATATATATATATATATATATATATATATATATATATATATATATATAACTTCGAAAACTTCGAAATTAATTCGAAATTCGAATTAAGTTCGACAATTTAACATTCGAAATTAATTCGACATTAATTCAGGAAGAATCGACGAAATGGGAAATCCTTACAAAGAATATTCAGAAAGCCATCACACTAGGACAACCTCCTCGCACCAGGAAACACCGCTGGTGGAACTTAATCTGCAACCAAGCAGTCGACAAGAGAATAACTGCATGGAAAAAATTTAACGGCCATAAAAATGAGGAAAACTGGGAGAATTTCCTTACAACTCAAAAACAGGCCTCCAGAGTAATTACAAGAGAAAAACGGAGATACGATAATAATAGGTGTCACGAAATACAGAAGGATTTCACCAATAATAATACTAGAGATTTTTACAAAACTTTCAGAGAAAACTTGCGAGGATACCAAGCGCCCACTCTTTGCTTCAGAAAATCCGATGGCGCGTTGGAAACTAAAACAAAAAATAACTGCAAAATGTTAGCCGAATATTTCAGCACCCTTCTCAACTGCAGTCCACCCCAAAAAAAACTTATGTTCGACTTTTCGGGGTTTACGCATCCAGACTCTCAAGCCCCTGATATGGAAGAGATTACGGCAATCATCAAGCAACTCAAAAACAACAAAGCAGCAGGAGAAGATGGGATTATTGCGGAACTCTGGAAACTGAACGATACTACTTTGACCCAAAAACTTAATCATTTAATATCAGAAATCTGGAGAACGGAACAGATACCAGAGGATTGGAAATGCGCGTTGATACATCCATTGCACAAAAAGGGGGACAAAATGGATATCAATAATTACAGGGGAATTTCCTTACTCCCGGTTGCGTACAAAATACTTTCTAAAGCACTCCTAAAGAAAGTAGAACACCAAGCGGATCCACTAATTGGGGAATACCAAGCTGGATTCAGAAAAGGCCGATCATGTGCTGAACAGATCTGGACTTTGAAGACGATATTACAGATGAGGAGATGTAGAAATACAGTGATCACATTCATTGACTTCAAAAAAACATATGATTCGGTAGACCGCGAAACCCTTTTCGAAATCATGAAAGAATTTGGAATCGATCGAAAGACCCGAACAATTATAAAACAGACACTTACAGGTACAACTTCCAAGGTAAAATTTATGGGCGAAATATCAGATCCCTTTGAAATCAAAACCGGTGTGCGGCAGGGGAACGGACTTTCGCCAATTCTTTTCAATATTGTTTTAGAAAAGATCATAAGGGAATGGGAACTTCACGTGAAGGGGATACAAGTGGGCATCAAAAAATAAAATAGAATAAATGTCAAATGTCTCCCCTTTGCAGACGATATTGCTATCATCACAGACAACAGAACTGAAGCCATTCGCGCCGTGGAAAAACTACATGAAATTGCGCAGAAAACCGGGTTACAAATTTTTTATGATAAAACCAAATACATGGAAAGAAAACCAAAAGATAAATCTTATCTTATGACAAAACATGGTGAAATTCTGCAAGTAGGCCATTTTAAATACCTCGGGGAAGTTATACAGTCCTCAGGTTTAAACCGAATCGCTAATGAACAGAGAATAACCAAGCTCCAAAGGGCCTACAAATCAACATGGGCTCACTATAACAAAAAGTGCATTTCGAGAGGCGCCAAATTGAGGCATTATAACACAACGATTCTTCCAGAAGCAATCTACGCAGCTGAAACAATGGCTATTGGCAACCATTCAAGAATTAGAGAAATAGAAAAACAAGAACGAAAAATTCTCAGAAAGATTTACGGGCCAATCAATAGAAACGGTATTTGGATGAAAAGACCTCAAAATGAACTGTATCAAAAGACAAATACGATAACGGAAGAAATCAGAAAACGACGAGCAAAGTTCTATGCACATGTCTACAGAATGAAACAGTCCAGAATACCGAATGCCGCTATAAAATGGCACATATAAAGTTCAAGCAAAAAGTAAATCGTCAACCTGGAGTAAAGTGGACAGATGAACGGAAGAAAGTGCATTCAGAGAGGATGAAGCGTTTTTGGGAGGCAAAAAAGATGAAGCAAAATTCCTAATGATTGCGAATTCAAGTTCAGTCGCTCTCCTCATGGGGAACAATCGAAATAATAATAATAATATATACATATATATAATTTGGGCAGAATAATCGATCGTGTCAAGTATATTTAGAAAATCATTTATAGTTCTACAGACTGTTTCTCAATATTTCGACATACAGTAAGTCTTCTAAAGTAGAAAAGCGGTGCAACATTAACCACAATGATAATATCTATGAATTATATACATGATAGATATACAGGTATAGCTAGATACATATAGATAGATATATTAATACACTACTATATACAAATCAATTTGTTGACCTTCTACTGAAATCGACTTCTTCAAGGTGATAACCGGATGTTCTCTGAAATACTTCCAGTATTTTTCTTATAGCTCTTGCGGTTAATTTGGTTCTCCATTCATAGAGTAATCTGTTGTAAAGCCTGGTAAAAGTAGTAAGCCTATCTCTAATATTAAATCTTTTTTTTGAGATTTTGGTATCAGATTTTGAGAATGGTTCATTTTTGTTGCTGCAGATGTTATATGGTTGCATATCACCTCTGATTCGACGTGTTGAGCTGTTATACTTTATATTCGTAACTAGTTCAACGACAAGTTCGGAGACTGCTGTACGTATTTTGTATTTCAGAAAAAAATGATCTACAGTGGGTTTCGGGGCTGGCGCCTTCTAATGCTCTTATAGCTTCTTTTTGTGCTTTCAGAACTTTAGTGATGTGAGCTGAGATACCCCATATTTCTAATCCGTAAGTCGTTCTTGAATGAAATAGAGCAAAATACGCCTCCAAAGATGATTCAACATTTAGGTATAATTTGCTTAATGCGTCTTATTGAGAACACCAATTTGTGCAGAACGTGAACAAATTTCTCATAGCGGTTAGCCCATGTAAGTCGTTTATATATATTTATATATATATATATATATATATATATATATATATATATATATATATATATATATATATATATATATTTCTTGAAATTGATTTATTGCATGTTTAAGATATTTTATTTCGAATGTTTTTAGCAATAACAGGCTTCTTTCGATATAAAAAAAGTTTATTTTTGTTGACGTTTCGTTGTTATATTACTTACAACTTAAAAAATAAAAAAAAATATATTTTTTTTAAACTTCAAAACGTTTTGACAAAGTTGTAATATAACACCGAAAAGTTAACAAAAATAAACTTTTTCATATCAAAAAAAGCCTGTTATTGCTAAAAACATTCGAAATAATATATATATATATATATATATATATATATATATATATATAAATATATATATATATATATATATATATATATATATATATATATATATATATATATATATATATATATATATATATAAAACATTATTTCGGTATACAATACCTTCGTCAGATGGATAAACAACGACCAATTCTTCAAAATTCTTGAAACTCCACAGATGTTCCGTTTATACGAAGAGATTGGCATATGTATCCCGGAAATAATTGCCCTGAGAAAATAATTGACGCATAAAATCAAGTATCATCTGAACGAAATATCCCATTTACGAGTATGAATTTTCACAACGAATTCGTGAGACAATTCCCACAATATTTATTAAAAATTCATTATTCACATTGTTCTATAGCGTCTTCTTAGATGAAAAAAAAACAGTTATAGACTCAACCTATAAATTCAATTCAATTCTTTCGTTCCGCCCAAATCGAGTACATTTGAAACTGATTGAATTGAATGAACTCCTTCGATATAAATATTTCCACTTCAGACTCCACATAAATTGATCTTCTACTTCCGTAGCTATTTATTATTTTTCAATATGAAAATTTTTTGGGATAACTGATTACAATACCCAGTGGACCATCATATGGACTGGTCTTTATTTATTTTGTGACCCAGAATAATTGAAAATTTGCGGAAATTAATGGAAAATATATCGAATACGCTCAGTTTATTATCAGAAAAATACTGTAAATTATCAATAAGCCAACAATTATAATTTCGAATTTAGAAAATGAAAGCATGATGCTTCAGTTAATATACTGAAAAACCTTGTTGATGTTACTAAAAAAAACAAAATGTACAAAATTCATACAAAAACCTTCTCACGTTGATAAATATTTTTGAACATACCTCCAAATTGAGGTTAAGCAACTGCTTCTGCTGATATAACAACAGGGTCGATATTATTGAAATAAGTTGAATCATTAAGTCTAAGAGCTAGCAACGTTTTTGAGAGAGAATTTCAGTTAGGCCAGTTTTTAGATATGTTATCTCCCCCACTCTCCTGGACGTCAAAAGGGCGGTCTGGCTGGCGGTAGTAGTTGCGTTCAGCAGTACGCCTCCTACCTGTACAGGTAAAATATCGATTTTTCAAATAATTTCAAGAAGTTTTGTTTTTTTTTTTATTATTTTTATTGAACTATTTGCAACATGCATCTTTTATTGCCAGATATTTTTATTGTTAATAAAACCGTGCCCGAAGCTAATTCGAATTAAAAAAAAACTTTTTTTCAAAATATTTCATTATGGCTGAAACTTTTATATGGTGTTATTCAAAAATCTAAAAACCTAAAATTAATTCGCCAAACAGTAATTCGATTGGTAAACCTTCAGCCAGGCCGATTTAAAAGAGAAAAGTGATTGGACATGTTGGAAGAATACAGACAATCACAAATTCTTTTACAGATGATAACTTATTACAAGACAATAACAATCCAGAAGAAAACAATGATAATGAAAATGGCAGCAGTAATGATGATGAAATTATCAATATGTCTCCGTTTTTTGTGATATATTTATGAATTAAAAAACATAAATTGATATTTTTTATATAAGTATTGATATTTATGTATTATATATTTGAAAAATATTGTCATGTTTCCTTGATTTTGTACAACAATAAATAATATTTGTGAAACCATCTTAATCCACACATTCAATAGATTTTTTTTCAGTGTAATTATTTATACGACAACCATTCCTAGACCAAGCAAAATGATCCCACATCACTTTTCACTTTTAAATTGGTCTGGCTGAAGGTTTAACAATCGAATTATTGTTTGACAAATCAATTTTAGATTTTTAGATACCTAAATAACATATGAAATATGCTAATGTGAAAATGTTAATGTGAAAATACAAAAATTTCAACGATTATGAAATATTTTGAAAAGTTTCCAATTTATTGAAAATTGAAAAATTTCAATTCATACCATGGTCTGTTTAATCAACAATAAAAATATCTGGCAATATTAGAATCATGTTGCAAAAGTACAATAAAAATAATAAAAGAAAACAAAACTTCTTAAAATGATTTGAAAATTCGTTATTTTACTTGTACAGGAAGGATGCGCACTGATGAACTACCGCCAGCCAGACCACCCTTATGACATCCAGGAAAGCATAAGAGATAACATATCTAAAAACTGGCCTACCTGAAATGCTTGTTTTTCCGATGTTGCTAGCTCTCGTACTATTATATCAGTATTCGTAGGACATTAAACACATTACATGAGATTTGTTAGTTGAACAATAACTGCACGGAAACTCAAGAACAAAACAAAATTTGATACCTCAATATATTACTCATATTTATGCAGTTTTCATAAAAACAAGAGTTCTGATATATATAGACAACCACATGGATTCAGGTAGCCACAAACTATTCACACCATAATTTTCAACACTTAATTTCAAAATGGGGTGTTTTGATTATATTCAAGTGAAGAATGTATTGTTCAGGTTTTCTTACGGATTTTGATTTCATACTTGGGATCTGATACTTCGCCCAAAATTTTACTTTACAAGTATTTTGTAAGCAACCGGAAGTAAAGAAATTCCCCAATAATTATTGATACCCATCTTGTCCCCCTTTTGTGCAATATCAGCGCGCATTTCCAATCCTCCTCCGTCCTCCAGATTATATGATGAAGATTTTGCGTCAAAGTAGGATCGTTCAGTTTTCAGAGTTCCGCAAAAATCCCATCTTCTCCTGATGCTTTGTTGTTTTTGAGTTGCTTGATAATTTCCGAAATCTCTTCCACATCAGGAGCTTGCAAGTCTGGATGCGTAAACACGGAAAAGTCGAAATTAAGTTTTTCTTGTGGTGGATTGCAATTGAGAAGGGTGTTGAAATATTTGGCTAACATTTTCCAGTTATTTTTTGTGTAAGTTTCCAACGTGCCATCGAATTTTTTGAAGCAAAGTCTGGACGCTTGGTATCCTTCCAAGTTTTTCCAGAAACAGAAAATCTCTAGTATTATTATTGGTAGAATCCTTCTGTATTTCGTGACAACTATTATTATCATATCTCTGTTTTCCTCTTCTAATTATTTTGGAGGCCTGTTTTTGAGAAGGAATTTTTTCAGTTTTCCTCATATTTATGGCCGTTAAATTTTTTCTGCGCAGTTATTCTCTGTTCGACTGCTTCTTCGCAAATTGCGTTCCACCAGAAGATGTTTCCTGGGCGAGGAGGTTGCCCTAGTGTAATGGCTTTCTGAATGTGCTCTGTAAAGGTTTCCCAATTTGTCGATTCTGCCCGATTAATATATATATATATATATATATATATATATATATATATATATATATATATATATATATATATATATATATATATATATCTACTCCTGTGAGTTGTTCAACATCAAAAAAATACAGGACATATGTTTGATTTGTGCAATGTAATAAATCTTGACCAACAATTGCTTAACCGAAATTATAAGATTAGGCCTTTCCTCGAAATGTGTCACATAAAAAAATGAGAAATGCGTTAACGATAAAGCGAACACTGGTCCATTGAGTCACATTTACTGAAAGATATTAAATGTAAAAATCATTTCAAACCAAACCACCGCTAACAATATGTTGCTCATATCAGCAGTGTTCTCTCGCCTGCTCACAGTATATGAACTGTCTGTCTGTTTTTGGTATTTTTTAACTATTAGATCTGTAAGTTTTGATAATTTTATTGTCACGGAGTATGGATGAATGATGTACCTTAATTTGTTTTCAAGTGTACTCCAGAGGAAGTCACGAACTAGAGACGAAATATTGAGTCTCTTGAAAAATAAGTATTTTACGCAAACCGCAATCCTGATATTTCAATACATTTAATTTATATATATATATATATAAAAATATATATATATATATATATTTTCCAATATATATACTCGTATATATATTGGAAAAGACAAAACACATTTCACTTTCTGATTACTCGGTATTATACGATAAATTGGATTACAAGTAGTTTAAAAACCTCAGAAGAATTTAAAAACTTTAATTTTGTTTTCAATAATTATAAAATGAGCCCAGTTCGTTCATAGAACTACAAATGCACGTCTTCCTTTCTTCCTTCAGAATGAGTTACTGCATAACTGTACATAAAAAAATCCCTCCAAGGTAGTCATCAAGATATTTATATTCAAGATCTGAAAAGTCAATTGAAGTTTGAACAAGGATGCTAACCTTTCACATTATATGTCCCGATCCCATTACAACATTTTCAGTTCTTTCCATTGTTCAATGACTTTTGACCGTTAAATAATATTTCAATGACGCAATTCATTGAACACTCCTCAGGTTATATAATTTCTGAAATAGATTCATCTAATATTGTCAACATGGCTCATATTTAAGAATAAATTTATGAAAAAAGCTTATACATTCAGTTACAATAATTAGCAAAAAAAAATTCTCATAATTGCTACATTGAATGTTTTCATATATTCCATGAGTATATAAATATAGAATACAAAATGAACGCAAACACATATAATATAAAATAATATATATTATGTTCTTTATGTTCTATCGGAACTCAGAGAGTTCTGGAATAAGGCATAATTCTTATTTCATATGCATAAATAAATATATTTTTAATATTTCTAGCAAGAAGAGATATTAAAAATATTAAAAAATATCAAATATCGGTTTTGACAAAGTTGTGATATACAACGAAACGTCAACGGAATTAAAGCTTTTAACATTGAAAATAGCCTGTTATTGCTAGAAATATAAAAAATATAACTATCTGTAACAGGCGATAAATTAATTTCAGAATAATATAATGTGAATATGTATGTGATTCATTATCAATGGAAAATAAATGAGGATAATATTCATGAGTTCAAATCATGAAGATCTAATGACTACTTTCTGGGTTACTTGATATTCAATTCAAAATTCTTTCACATGCAGAAACTGGCATTTTGACAAATCAGAATTTTTTCATTCACAATTCAAAAATTTCGTCAAAATAAATGATTTTGTGTGTGAATAATTACCGTTCGAAGATTTCTGTTCGTTGAAAATGAAATGTAATAAACAAGTACAACGGAATTAAAAGTATTACGTGTGTACGTAAGTACGTCATCTAAAAATATTAGAATCGAAAGAATTGAGTGAACTCACGTTTACCTTAAATATCTCGAAAAAAATATATTTTCCACTGATAAAAAATTCACTATGTACGTAGAAAATATTGGAGAGTAGAAAATTAATGAAATAGTAATCCTGACAGTGGCGTAGAATTTGGTAGAAGTTACAAGTCACGTAGTAGTACCTTTCGTACTCTTAGTTCGCCGTAAGTATAACAGTAGTACGTGCAACACTCTGAAAGCGATAGAAACAAATACTCGAATTGTCAATTACAACCCCATGTAACTCAGAAGCGAGACAGCAAAAATTGTAGAATTTTATTTTCCGTTAACGTTTTGCTATAAAATATAGCTTCCACGAAACTTCCAAAGAAATGATTCAAATTCATGTATACTTTCCTTCGAAATTTCAACACTAGGACAAAATTTATAATTAAGTACTTATCTAAAAATTCATAGATGACAATTATGAGCACAGATTATTACTTTATATAAGTGAAATCAGAATATATGCGATATTCTGATTCTCGTTGGGAATAATTAACTATGTTCCTGTTTTATCTTATTGAAAAAATCGAAAAATATCAAAAATCGGTACGGTTTTTACATTTTTATGACCCCACAATTTCAGTTTTATATATATATATATATATATATATATATATATATATATATATATATATATATATATATATATATATATATATATATATACTATATATATTTGCTTATATATGGATGGATATTTCCTGAGTCATATGACAGTGTAAAAAATGAACCGAGAAAAATATAGGTATTGGAAGATTAGCTAAAGATTTTACAATTGAAGCAGGATTGAAAGAGTGGAGAGAAAAATTGTGTAATACATTTGCTAGTAAAGGTTGGTCTACATTTAGATTTGCATTAGCATTTAAACACCAAACAGGTTAGTTTTTAAATATTCTTTAAAAAAACAAAGAAGACTTTAAAGTGAATAACTATAAATGCAACTGAGTCTAAAAATGTCCGTCCTTTTATTGATGTTATTAATATTTTTATTCATGTGGACCATTTCTAAGAGAATCTTTTTGGAAACCACCAGCCACATACTGTACCTACTCTGAATTTCTCAAAGTCAAAGCAATGTCCCTGTTTTGAGGAATGAAGTACTAAAACACATCTATGAGGGTGAAGTCTTAAATCACTTTTATGGAGGATTATTCTTCTTTTTATGGTCTGCGATGTTTGACCTATATATACTCCTTCACAATCCAAGCAAGGAATAATATAGACACAGTCTGATATCGAAGATGGAAGTACCTTATATTTAACCTTTTAAAAGCACCTCTGCCAGTATATATACTATAGAGTCTTGATGAAGATTATAATCGTAATCGAAATATAGACCAGGTAAACAATTGGTTACATTTCAATCATAGTGGGCAGGCAATAATGCCAATAACTCATAATAATATTTTCTGTTTATATTACAAGGCAATACTCCTTATATTATTGTATATATATTTTATTTTATATATATATATATATATATATATATATATATATATATATATATATATATTACTAAAAATCGGTTGAGGTCAATATATTTTCAAATAATATTATCCAAATATATATATCAATGTTTTTTGTTATATATATATATATATATATATATATATATATATATATATATATATATATATATATATATATATATATATATCCATTGGAATGGATATTTCCTGAATCATATGACTGAGGAAAAAACAGGATTTTGAGCCTACCAATTCTTTTCCTCCATAATTGAATTGCATTATGTGTTAAATTTTTGAAATTTGTTTCAATTAATTCCGATCAAACTCAATATATTAACTATTTTCAAATGTGTATTTAAGAAATATGAAAACGCTGTGCGATTATCAAATAAAGTGACATCTATATATAATGTATATAAATGAAGAAGGAGTTTGTTTTACTAATTATTATGATTAATGTTTTGGAGGATAATTATATCGTCAAAGAATTCAACGTCTAAAATTCACCTCCGTGAAGTATTTATACCATTTTTACTATTTAACACCAACCTAGAACTAAACATGTTAACATATTCAAGAAATTTATGTTCAAAGTCAATTATCCAAATTATGACATTTAATATTATGACTATTTAATGAGGTAGACGAAATGCCACCGAAATACCTAATTATATTTCGTCAGTGACAGTTTTAAAATTAGATATATATTTACTTTCGATTTAGATTCCGATTTCAAATTGTATTTTGATTTTTCAGACCCATTATTTCATCTCAATTATTTCTTCTGAGAGGTTCACAATTTTAAGTTTCATAGACGATTATTTTCGATTTAATATTCAGCTTGTTATAAACTAATTGACTGTATCATATAATCGACTTCCAGAAAAAGAATGCTGTATATATCGTGCTCATATCATCGCACTTATAAATTAGTTCAGTAAATATTCAATAATAAAAGTTATTTAAAATATTAATTATACAATTTAATATTTACAAATTTGTCAAAACAATATTATAGCACAGCTGACTATGTGAAATATGAACAATGTGATGTCATATATATATATATATATATATATATATATATATATATATATATATATATATATATATATATATATATATATATATATATATATATATATATATATATATATATATATATATCCCGCATATTGGTATATAGCCGTTGATATACGTATATATTATTGGCTCTCCTCAGAACATTGTAGCCAAGTTCTAGTTGTAGAAATGGAGGTGAAAACACAAGAGAAAACTAAGAAAAAAACGACTTCCTTCAGAGGTTGTCTCTTTTTCTCAGTTTTTCTTCTTGTGTTTTCCACCTCAGGTTCCTTCAACTATAATGGCTATTCTGAGGAGGGCCAATAAGCTCGAAACAAGTGTCAATAAGCACAAAAAAATTTCATTACCTTTATATATAATATATATATATATATATATATATATATATATTATATATATATATATATATATATATATATATATATATATATATATATATATATATATATATATATATATATATATATATATATATATATATATATATATATATATATATATATATATATATATATATATATATATATATATATATATATATATATATATATATATATATATATATATATATATATATATATATAAACATTACATTGTTCATATTTTTTTTTTCATATATAGATATGGACATAAATTTTGGTAACTGGAATAATCGGTCTGCTGAAGTGTTCAAAAACTCATTTATTCATAACAATTCCCGACACTTTGTGTGTTATTCAGAAGAACAGGAATTAGAGTTTATGCAATGATAACAACAGAACTAACATTATTCAACAAACATTCCTTATTTTGTTTTGACTTATACCCTTCATATTGCTGAACTGTTCATTAGTGGACACAAAAGTGTCGAAATATCGAGAATTGTGATGAATAAATGAGTTTTAAAACACTTCACCAGAACGTTTATTTCAGTTTCCTAAATTTTATATAAGTGTAGTGAAATCCAGAAATTACCTATTGATCTATATATTTACATATATGTATTTGTTCCTCAATCAGATAAATATATCAACTACAAGAATGATATTTTCCAAATTTCACACTTGACTTTCAACACAACTTTTTGAGGCTGAAATATATTAATAAAAGTTTCAGTTCAGAAAACTCACCTCTGATGCTGGAAAATCAAAGCTATCCGCTATTTTCTGATACAGCTCCTTCACGTTGGAAAATCCTGACACAAATACCGTAGGACTTCCATGGGCTAATTGACAATGGAACTGTAGTAATGATTTGGTAACAGGGGAAGAAGGACTAACAGGAATGTTATTAGAGGAATGAACATTATTATTCTCATGATGATTTGGAGACTCCAAGGAAGGCTTATTCTTATGTTTTTTAAACATTTTGTTTGTACCCGCTGTCACAAGATAGATAACTATTCCGAACTCTCAAACAACTGCTAAGTGAATTCGTATTCTGAAAACGAGAACATAATCCGACTTCTTATCTTCCGATATGAGACTTGATTACAATCGTGCATTCATATGATTACGCAGCACTATAACATTATCACTGTGTCGTCGTGTATTGCACCTCACCTGACCGAACTGTACTCAGAACTAACAGGTGAGTTCGCGTCGCGCACAGAAACAAGTTTTGATGTCACTATTAAGTACTCTCATTTCTATCCAGGGTTGGACTCACACAAGAAGCAACGTATCTATTTGCCTAAAATACTGGTAGCGCTGATAGTTACAACTAATATGTAATAACTAATTTACTTCCGGTGTAGCAAGTACTGCCATCACTTCATTACATAGTCGGACTTCCATTGCCAATAAATTTGATTTCAAATTCTTGAACAAATCACCATTAATTCATAATTAAAGTGGTGAAATTAAACAGATTCAGGGGGATGCTGATTCAGAAGATTCAAAAAATTTAATTTTTTGGGAATTCTTTCTGGATACAGAAAATAATGCAAGTCTAACGAATTTTTCAGATTATTTCATCATATGTCTGAACATGAGAAAAAAAATTTTTTAGAGAAAAGTATTTACAGGCGCCCAATTTTCATTGGGCAAAACAGCAACTGCTGTTTTTAATGGGCAGAACAGATGGAGATCGTAATATTCGTCTGAAACTAAAAAACCAAACACTATTTTGATTTTCATATATTTTTCTATTTAATAGTGTTGGCGTTTACTTGATGTGAATCCATTATAATTGAATATAAACTTAAATTCAAACACTTGAACTTATGATTTACACTTTATTGACTACAAGGCATGACGCGTTTCGTCGTTACAAACGACTTCTTCAGATGCTTACAGAATAATAACAAAATTTTGAAAAACACAGGTATAAATATCAGGGAATTTTGGTATTCTATGACTTTGGTTTTACCTAAGATATTCCATTCTGAAAAATAATTTCTATTACCTGAAAAGGTTTAACAAGGGAATTGTTTAATTCTATCTGTTCATTGAGCAAATTTCCAGAATTTTTAAGCCGATTTATTTCCACTATTTCCCAATAATCTAATTGACTACTTCTCTCTATATTGTGTAAAATTTTGAAATTCGTATCAAAAGTATGGTTTTCTGTTAATAAATGGTTAACATAATTCGAATTATTTTTATTATGCGCGAAGCTATATTTATGTTCCTGTATTCTAGTACCGAAATTTCTACTAGTTTTACCTATATATATATATATATATATATATATATATATATATATATATATATATATATATATATATATATATATATATATATATATATATATATACTGGGACATGTTCCACAATTCAATTGGTAAACACCTGATTTGTCTTCTCTTTTAATTTTGTTTTTATTGTTCTTAATGTGTCTCGATAAATTATTGTTCGTTTTAAATGAAATATTGAAATTATGTTTACTTAAAAAGGTTTTGACTTTTTGACTGACGGTTCCAAAGTATGTTAAACTATTATATTTAACGATTTCTATCCGACTGATAAGGAAATATTAATCGTAGAGCTTTCCGATAGAGTTTTTTGTCAAGAATTTTTGACACTAGTTCGCTTTCATAATTATTATTAACCGCAATCTGTTCAATGATATTCAGTTCTTTATTGAAATTTTCTTCTGATAAAGGTCATGCTATGTAGTCAATAAAGTGTAAATCATAAGTTCAAGTGTTTGAATTTAAGTTTATATTGAAATATATTTTTCTTCTGAATGAACTGAGAATAAATAAACAAATTATGAAATTCGAATGTTTTCTCAGGTTTGAAACAGAAAATATGCTTTTTGTGAAAAAATAACACTTTCAACTTGCTGAAACCATTGTTAAGAATTTTTGTTTCGGGTATGTTTTACATTCAAATAGAAAAAAAATACAGAAACTAACAAGCTTTGGTTTTTTGCTATCACGCCTGTGATTTCAGAAAAATCGTTAAAACGAAAACTCGATAAAACGGGCTTTAAAGTTTTCGATGAAAAAAATTATATTTTTCTGGTACTTATGGTTATAATACGCTAATCAGCTACCCCTACGCCAAAAAATGAACCTTCTTCCTCCTCCAGAACTCGTTCTGAAGAAGTTGCTCAAGCCTACGGGCTGTGCGAGAATCCTTGCTGAAAAACGTTGTACACCGATTTTCCTGTATATCTGTTGTGCGTTAACGTTATCTGCAAAACATCTTGCCCAATTGGCCAAAAACATCTGCATGATATTTAAAACTGCAGAATATCCTTCAATGATTTTGAGGTGTTCAGTTGATGTGTATTGCGTAGATGAGTTCAAAGATCCATTCGAATTTTGCGTATGCCCGCAAAAGCAATGCGTCAAAAACTTTTCGTTTAAAAGTTTGATGGTAGATTGGACGACTTATGACGAGTAGTTCTTCGACCGAGGGAGGAGAGTGCGCGTCCCAACTGCTCGATGTTCCACTGCGTTCAGTGCTATGTCTTTGAGAATAATTCTAATTAGCCTATATAACTTTGTGTACAAATTCTTAGATACATATGAAATATATTCAAACAATAAAAAAGTCGATTTTCTTAACTTTCAAAACCAGGATTCCTCCTTGAACTGAAAAAGATAAAACAATTAATTAAGTTCTGAGGACTGAAACATTAATATAAATGAGAATTAAACAAAATAAAATAACATCAATCAAATTTTGAGATAGTTTAGAGATACATTACTTACCGAAATTTTGTGTCAATTCGATTTCTGATTTCAATCATCCGTTTCTTCATCGACGGTAAGAATTTATTCATTTTATTTCGATTTAATTTAATTTATTTTGTTCAATTTTCATTTATATTTATGTTTCATCCCTCAGTACATTAATTAATTCTTCTTCAGTTTAATCCGTTTAATTTCATCATCCCAATTTTCAATTAATCGTAGTTTGTTTCAGAATTTGAGTTTAAATCTATAGGCAATGAAAGTCCGACAATATAATGAAGAATCTACATTGCCCAACACCTTTAAACAGACTACCATCAGCTTTTTTCATGTGAATGGGACATTTGTACATTTGTAGGTTTTTTCCAATTCTACACACTAGTTAACGTGTAAAATAATGGTAAACAAGAAATTATTATAGTACATTTACTGGGCAGTTGATTCGAATAATATCGAAAATTATGGATCAAAATTGGTCAAATTATACATGTCAAAAGTTCAAAATGTCTACCTACTATCAAAAGAAAAATCTATTTTCAATCGTTACAGTTGCATGTTTGTAGCAGTACAAGTGAGAGGTTTCAATTACAGTGCAACCTGATATAGGTTTTTCAGGACGAATCTGTGGAGAGAACGTATTATCTGTACAATAATACAATATCACCAAATATATTTTATTTGTTGATACACGATACTACAACTGAACATGAATATAATTTAATATTGAGTCATGTCTATTTTACTTCTAGTGGACAACATGCAATGATTGCACAATATTATTAATTGAAAAAATACTATTGTGATTAAAATAATTTCGAAGCCAATATTCTATCCAAGCTCCCAAATAGAAGTTAGTTATTTGGAATATTTATTGTAGATTGAAGAGCTTTTACATTACTTATAAAACGAAAAGTTACTCTAGTGTATTCCTGCATTAGGTACATATATGGTACAGAGCGGATTCTTGCAATTCAACAAACGAAAGAATGATCTCAGAGCAGATTAGAAAAATCGCTTTCCATTTATGCCGTCTGCTTATATCAATACTCAAAGCTGAAATTGATTGAATATTTAGAGTTACTTAATTCTGAAGTTCAGTTTTTTTTTATTTTAGGCTATGTTCTTTGAGTTCTTTGATTCAAATGGGCTATTTAGTGATAGGGAGTTAGGTTTCAGAAGAGATCTCGCAACTACAAAAGCAATTTTGACTTTTGTGGAGCATACGTTAAGGTGTTTTGAGAGGGGATGGTACTCGGTCAGCCTTTTCCTGGAGCTGACGAATGCTTTCAATTGTGTATCTCATTCGGTTCTTTTGTCGAAGTTCCGAAAATATGGTTTTGTTGAGGACAGCATCGCATTGATTTCGTCGTTTCTGTCTGATGGATATCAGTCGGTGGTCTCCGGTGGAAATTGGTCAGATAGGAGAGCCCTATCCGTAGGAGTGCCACAGGGATCCATTGCGGGTCCAATTTTATTTTTGATCTTTTTAAACGACCTACCAGACTATCTAACTTCAAGACTGATTTTATTTGCGGACGACAGCAATATTTCTGTTGTTGGGTCTGATTTGAGTGAGGCTCGAATTGTTTGTGACATGGAGCGCATGAAGGCCGAACGGTGGTTTGCAGGCAACGAACTGTGTATGAATGTCAAAGACAAGTCAAAGAGCATGATGTTCAGCTTGAACCACCATGATAGTGCGGCTGATTATACCAAGTTCCTTGGTATATGTGTTGATTCTCGCCTTGCATGGAAACCACACATCGCGTCAGTTGCCGCCGGGCTGAGTAGAAGCATATTTGTGCTTTGCAGTTTGATCGGATCTGTGTCGAACGAGGTACTCAGGTTGGCGTATTTTTCTTTGTTTGAGTCTGTCCTCCGATATGGCTTGTTAGTGTGTGGTCATTGTAGTGGGGCTAGAGAGACCATTTTCAGACTTCAGAGAAAGGCAATCAGAATTATTTCGGGTTCAGACTATAGAGCCTGTTGCAAAATTAAATATGGAGAATGGCAAATACTATCGTTCCAGGTTTATATATCTTTGTTTGCTTGTTATACGCTTACGAAACTAAAGATTTTATGTTTGTGGGTAGTGGTTTTCATCAGTATGCTACCAGATGTTGATCTGACATTAGAATGAATTTCTCCAGATTGAGAAGGTCGCATAATGATCCGAATTACTGGTGTTGGAAATTTTTCAATGCTTTCCCTCATAGAATCCGCACCCTACCTATTAATAAGTTCAAATCATTACTGAAGGATATTTTAATTGAAAATGTTATCTACTGTTTCACCGAGTTCTTTCGTGTAGATTTCTCCTTATACATGACTTGATCTCATTTTATTTGTGAATGTATGTATACAGATATCTGTGATTGTTTATGTCCTTTATTTATATTTTGGAGTTGTGTAAAAACAACTGTACGATGTTTTATTGCACCAATAAACTACTACTACTACTACTATGGCATGTCTTTCGACATTTTCCAGAAGGTTAGATGTGAGACATATGGTCGTCTATGAACACTTAATAATAGGGAAATTCCATTTTAATTTCAAGATAACCAAAACCAGATTTAGAATTTAATGATGATGACGAGTAGGATCAACAAAGACACAATACGCTGAGGGAGTGATCATAGCGATTTTAATTCTTCATACACATACAGGAGAAGTCACGGATTAACATGGGTACATTACATATAGGATAGACAACACAGTAAGTTCGACAGATAACCTAACCCTCATAAAGTTAGTTATCCAATTAAATGCATAATCGAAGTCTAAGTAAAAATAAGTAAATTCGGTAGTAAATAGAGATATTATTTATACTGAGGGCCTTATTCAGGTTATAGGGTTGGAGAAATTTTGAAACATCATATATAGCCTAAACTAATTTTTCACGATCCTGGTGATTATTGGTGCATTGGAATATTATATGATTTATGGAACCTCTTTCACCACACTCTCACAATGGGTCATTCCTCTTGTTGACTTTGTAGAGGCCTTCAGGGCATATTGCCTTACCGCTCCTCAGTCTTGATATAGAGCGAAAGAAGTCTCTATGAAAATTGAACACTCAGAATAAACCGATCAAGTCGAATAATGAATGATCACTTTGATAAGAATTTTCAATCATCCCCATTTTTCACGCTCATATTTCATAAGAACGTATCATAGAGCATAAATTCATGTGCCGAAAAATATGTAATATATTATCTGAAAACTGGGAATGTTGAATATTTCAATTGCATTTTGGGCATTCACTTGGTGGAATTTCATATTCATTACATGGAAAACAGCAACTAATTTCGACATTGAGAAACATGCTGAGACACGTTTCGTCGAAATATTCGATTCTCTCGAGGATAAAAATGTAATCACAAATCGATATAGGTAGATATAGCTAAATACTCTGGTAATGATACCCGCACCCATAATCCGTTATTATTACTCGAGTATTTGTACTCAATATGTAGGTTCACGATATATTCATAATATATTTATTATACCATCATTAGTGCTAGGACTTCACTGAGTTTGACCAACAGCATCTACTGAAAGTATTTCTTACATGGAAGTTAGTTTTATGAATTTTTTCAAGTCTTCTTGAATATTTGACTCCTTTTTCGCAAAAACTACCAAGATTTTGACGAATTTCTGAACACTGGTTCAATATGAGAGAAGGAACAGGCTGAAAGTCATAATAAAACAATAGTGAATAAAAAAAGTAGAAAATCAATTCAACACTTGAATTGGTGATTGAAATTGAATGGGTTATGAAAAGCCAAATAATACAAAAAAATTAATGTTCATAGTTATTTATAGATGGGTATTTTACTCCTAATAATGAAAAGAAAATGTGAATTGAAAGAAAGAACTGAAATGAGAATGATAGTAATTGAAGTTATATCGCACAAGAACTGGAAACAAAATGAAATGAAAATTAATGATGAAATAAAAAAATTCAAATTAAATATAGATAACGTTTCGTCCAATTAGACATCTCTAACCGTTTGTATATGTTTTTCAACACGTTTGGACACCGAAATACTGACCGAAACTTTATTTGTCAATATACATGCTATAAATCACAAGGTTGACAAATACTGTAACTGTAACTACAAGGTTAAATGTTATTACAAAGTATAACTTTCTAGAAAATGCATTATTCACCGAAACGCTTTAGTTTACAAAATTGTTCCGGCTTGGTTAACTAACTTTTATATAATATTTTACATTTCAATTAAACTCCGTCTGAACCGATAATTCAAATTTATTTCATAACAATTGGAAAACGAAAACAATATTTATATTCCTTTATAGGTAGATTATTGATAACCCGCTAAGGTATATTGAGGTGGTCGAAGTCACAGTGATGATTTTCTCATTTTCTCAAGAACAATTTCCATATAGTGATTAATCAAACTTACTCATTGGCTCTGATGATACATACTATCCAATCATCATCAAGGCGATAGAGAATGCATATATATTTATATTTATATATATATATATATATATATATATATATATATATATATATATATATATATATATATATATATATATATATATATATATATATATATATATATATATATATATATATATATATATATATATATATATATATATATATAGAAAATATTGTTTTGGTTATGAATTCTCAGCAAAAAGCAGGCCCACTATAATTGAAACGTAACCAATTTGTTAACCTGGTTTATATTTGGATTATGGTTCTAATATTCATCAGGACTCTATAAAATAACAGATGTTAATAAAATTAGTTAGCCGCAAAAGGTAAGAATTTTGTTATAATAATGATATTATAAATATGATAAGAATCTGTTATTTTATAGAGTCCTGATGAATATTATAACCATGATCGAAATATAGATCAGGATAACAAATTGGCTACGTTTCAATTATAGTGGGCCTCATTTTTGCCGAGAACTCATAAAAAATATTTTGGATTTAAAATAAAGAATCAATATTTAGAATTTTCTCATAATTTAATACCAATACGCATGACGACGTTTGGAAGTACTACTTCTTTATCAAATGCTGAATTAATACATTAATTAAGTATGATTTAAGTATGACCAACCATTTATGTATCTTTATTAATGAAGTATCAATTCAGCATTTGATAAAGAAGTAGTACTTCGAAACGCCGTCATGCGCATTTGTATTGAATTATGAGAAAATTATAAATCTTGTTTAGTTATGGATATTAATTTTCTCCAAGTATCAGCCTCATCAATCATCAATTTTGTATTTAAATTATACGGCAATACTTCCATTATTGTATAATATATATGTATATTATTTCATAATATATACTCATATATTATGAAACATTATATATTCATATATTTTGACTATTGCAATCCAGCACTGCCTATTATTCAGTTTCCTCCTTCAGAAATTCATGCTAGAAATGGAAATGAGGAATAGTCGAATCATGAAATATTTCGTTCACCTTGGGTGTACTTTGAACTATTGAAATGTCAGCGGAATGTGTATTTGAAACATTTTGATGCAAATAGCGCATTAGTTTCAATTTTATATTCAATTGCACTTGGACAAATTCATTTGAAGTGTATTATAAAAAGCAATTCTCATTTTTTAATATGACAGCTCATAAGTTCCGTGGCCTTCAAAAAAAGGACGTAAGCAGTTGAGATTGTGTTCGCGAAAGTTCAACTTAATCCTACTTAAGTATAGATACGAGTATATCTGTCATTCTAGACGAAATCAATGTTTATCGAGCGGTTTAAAATAAGTTCTAAGAATTCCTTGAGACTAAAGATATTAAAAACTCTATTTCAGTATTAATACCTGATGAACTGTAAAATTGTCTTCCTAAAAATCAAATAAAGCGTTATATCAATTTGAAAATCACGGAATAACCGAACTATACGACTTCCGACAAAGAAGAAATGTGTATGCTCCATCTTACCTTAACGGTAGATGAAAAGGATTTAAGAAATCGCCGTTGTCCATGAGAGGCAGCTGTGCTGGGTGGGTATTTAATATACGATATTCATCATATTGCGATCAACCGAACTAGTATAAAATAATTGCTATACACTAAGAACTAGGAAAGATAAAAACAGTTTGCCAAATTTATATTATATCAAATATATTTATATTAATTTCTTAACAATTTTTATAGATGCCGGTCACCGTGACGTATACTTGACAACGCCCGACTATGGTGCGGTAGAACTCGGGTTCGAGCCCCAGTGATGGCTTGGGTGTTTGTGTTTGTCTATGATTTAAGTATTTTAAATAATCATACATGGAGGGTAATGTACATTGATTACAAGCCCAATGGCCCTTCGGAACCGGCGTTAAACTGTAGATGCCCTGAATAAAAAAAAAATTTTTATATAGTTTTACATCATATTCAAATGTTTAACTGGACAAATTGTTGAGTTTCTCACTTTGAGGTCCACTAATAAACAAAATACACGTGTGAGTTCAAAGCTTCTTCATTTACAACTGTACTTTAGGTAAATAGACAATTGATCTACAACAGCTATACTCAACCTGCGGCCCGCCAGGCCTTTGTTATTGGCCCATCTGAAGTTACAAATTTATTGTAAACCATTTTAAATTTCGCGCCCATCAGGCATGAATCGGAACGCAGCCTATGTATTAGTAGGTATTAGTAATCTGTGATTGCACGAGTGAGACGCAATGCACGGCGGGAATCCCCTTCCCACCCACGGACCTGTGCGTGTCGCTTTGTTTGCCGGTCGTAACTTGTTTTGAATTTGTTTTCATTTACGGTAGTAGTAATTTCACCCAGTAATTGCAGTTATTTGTCGTCTTAGTGTAAAATTATTTTCAAAATAATGTCAGGAGTGTCTTCTAAATATAAAAGAAAAATATCTAGTGAAAATAGATTGTTTCAAGATGAGTGGGAAACGGATTATTTTTTTGTGCCAAACAAAAACAATGCAGCTACTTGTTTGATATGTCGTGAAAATATTATATTGAAGAAATACAATATTTCGCGTCATTTTACAACTAAACATAAATCATTCGACGAAACGTTTCCTCTTGGATCGTCCTTGAGAAATGAGAAATTGAGTTTTTTTAAGAGGTAATTGCATCAACAACAAAATGTTATGTCTGTGGCATTATCGCAAGACTCAGCGATAACTAAAGCATCATATGAAATTTGTTACATTCTTGGTAAGCATATGAAACCATTTACTGATGCAGAAATTGTTAAGGAATTGTTAGTGCTGCCAATATACTTTTTGATAAATTTAGTAACAAAAAGCAAATACTATCTGATATAAAAAACCTACAGCTCTCGGATTCAACCTGTATGAGGCGTATTGAAGATATTTCTAAATTTATTTGCGATGATATATTAGATAACCTTAGAAAGTGCAAGTTTTTTAGCTTGGCATTCGATTCCAGCACCGACATTTCAGCAACATCGCAATGCTCAGTTTTGTTAGATAGTGTACAGAAAATAATTTAGTACAGGAACATTTTTTTAAATTCCTACCAATGAGAGGTCAAACCCGAGGCACAGATTATCTTGATACTATTTGTAATTTTTTAGAGCAGAATGAAATTGACATACAAAAAATCGTGTGTTTGTGTACAGATGGTTGTCCTTCAATGACTGGATCCGAAAATGGATTTATTTCGTTATTTAAAAATAAATATAATGTAACCAAATAATGTAAATAAAATGCAAACATTTCATTGCATTATCCACCAAGAAAACTTGGCGGCGCGTGTTGTAAATCCAGAAATAGAAGCTGTAATGAAGACAGTTATCAATATTGTCAATTATATACGAGCAAGAGAATTGAACCACAGAAGATTTAAAAGCCTTCTGGAAGAACTGGGATGTGAGTATAACGACGTCCTTTTACATACCTCGGTACGATGGCTTAGTAGAGGAAAAGTTTTGGAAAGGTTTTTTTCTTTACGCCATAAAATAATACTGTTTTTAGAGCAAAATAATAAAGTGTACCCTGAATTACAAAATGATGAATGGTGGTGTATTTTAGCCTTTCTGTGTGATATTACGGAAAAACTCAATATCCTCAATCGCAGTTTACAAGGTGAAAATAATATGGTCTCCAATAATGCAAATAAAGTGTTTGCATTTGAGGAAAAGCTAAGCATTTATCATGAAGAAATAAAGAACAAACAGCTGCAAAATTTTCCAAATATGACAAAAACTACAGAGGATGATGTCAAAATCTCGGAAAAAAACTGCTTTGTAATTTCAAATTATTTGACTGCACTATTAAACGAATTTCGAAAAAGGTTCCAAAATCTAAGAAAGATCTAAAAAAACTTTGTTACTTATAGAAAATCCATGGCATTTAGAAACAACGACTATCTCAGAGTTGGCTTGCAGAAGTTGCAAATACTCAGAGTTATTTGATGAATTTATAGATTTTAAAAACGATACCAATCTAGACGTTATGTTTAAAGAAAAAAGGGAAAACAGGGAATATGTGGAATTTTGGAGTATTGTTCCCCAAAAATATGAAAGCGTGCAAAGATGTGCCAAATCCTACTGACATTCTTTGGGTCTACGTATGTATGCGAATTGTCTTCTTCGAAAATGAAACACACAAAGAACCTGTATAGAAACAAACTTACAGATTCTCATCTGAATGATATAATAAGGATAGCATGTAGCGACAAGCCAAATTTTGATAAAATTATGAAAAAGTGTTCACAGTATCAAAAATCGCATTAAAACTTATAAAAATCTTTGTTACAACTTATTTTTTCATTAATGAAGTAAATACGTCGGTAACTTGCAACTATGTTTTAATTAATACCTAAATAATTTTTGCTTGCGGCCCTCGACACCATGACTGAAACGTGTTTGTGGTCCCTTTAAAAAAAAAGTTGAGTATGGCTGATCTACAACGACCATAGAACACAACACCCCCATTTAGATCAATAATGTCAATTTTCTAAATTAACAATACCTAAGTCACTTAAAAACTTGATATTTTTACAACTTCCCAGCCCTAGGTAAGGATATCTGCAGGAACACAATTTGTTCCTAAAGTACTCTAAATTAACAATTCCTTTGCTAACAAGATATCTGAAGAAATGATATCTTATGTCAATATGCTTTGACCTTTTGTGAAATACAGGGTTATAACTTAATTTCTGAGCACATTGATTATCGTTAAACAGTTTAATGCAAGGTTTGCTGCCCAAAATTTCCTTTGCCAAATTTCGTAAATATATTGCCTTTTGCTACTAACCGTGCACGATAAATGTCCTTTTTATCACTCCCGCACTTTTTCTTGAACACCCACTTGCAGTCCACAACTGGCACATCTTTTGGAATCCCTACCAAATCCGAGGCTTCATTTTCGTTGAAAGAATCCATTTCTTCTAGCACCGCCTTCCGCCAATATTCACCATCCGGTCTTCCTAATGCTTCTTGCACAGTGATGGGATCATTTTTCAAGTTCCAGTCCTTTCTTGAATTTTTCAAACACATGTAGGTAACAAAATCCTTCATTTCTTTTGGATGTTTCTCTCTGACAGGTAAAACTTCTCTATCATCCTTGGAGTCTAACACGAAAGCAGGACATGTGTATCTGTATCTTCACTTTCTTCAGTATCAGAGCATGTTTCACTAGATTCTGGGTCATCTTGTTCATGAAAATTTTTCACCACTGAATCTAAACTTTCATTGTTCATGTTTCTGTCTTCCACTGAATGATGAAGTTGTTTTTCATTATCCAAGTAGACAATTGAGTCAGTTGTTCTAATTTCTTCCATAATATGGACATCTCTACTTATGACGACCTCATTTTTTTCAGGATCATATAATCTGTATCCTTTGGTGTTATCTGAAAAACCTACAAACAGCATACTTTTTGATTTTTTATCCCATTTCAATCTTTTTTCTTTAAGCACATGCACCATAGATTTACTACCAAAAACCCTCAATGCACTCAATTTTGGTTTTTATTTATAACACATTTCATATGAAGTTATGTCATTTAATCCAACAGATCTATTCCTGATAAAAACTGCCATGTTTGCTGCTTCAGCCCATAATTTTTTATCTAAACCTGCTTCAAACAGTAGACATCTGCCCATCTCAACAATGGTTCGGTTCATTCTTTCGCTCATACCATTCTGCTCTGGTGTATAAACGTTGGTGGTCTGGTGAATAATTTCACACTTTTTCAAAACACTTCCAAACTTTGAATTCCAAAATTCTTTGCCATCGTTGGATCTAGAAATCTTCAACTTTTCATTTGTTTGATTTTCAACCATGCTTTTAAACTCCAGAAATTTTTCAAATACCTGATCCTTACTATTCAAAGAATATATATATATATATATATATATATATATATAAGCACCATTCTGGTGTAGTCATCCTCAAATGTCAAGAAATACTTTGACCCATCCAATGGATTTTACTTCCATAGGTCCGAAAACGTCTGCGTGAATGACTTCAAGAACTCTTTCAGCTCTACTTCCCTGTTTCGAGAAACTGAATCTGTTTTGTTTTTTTTTTCGGCAACACTCTTTGCAATTTTCTTTTTTCTGGCATGCAATTTCTTTGTAATCTATTCCCTTTACTGCACCATTTTTCGCCTTTTCCAGAGTTTTAAAATTTACATGTCCCAGTCTGCGATGCCAAATTTCACTGTTTACATAATTTAGTTTACATAGCACATAAATCTTTTGTTACATTAAGCTCGTAGACATTTTCACATAACTCTGCAGTAGCAATAAATTCTTTCATTCTATTGTAAATTTTGCATCCACCTGGCTGAAATACAACTTTGTTGCCGTTTTCGATTTGTTGGCTTACTCACTTTTTGTTTTAACCAGTGTCTATTTGGAGTCAGATGTAGGTACACTTGCGCAGAGTCGATGTACCAATCATTTTTGTCAAACTGTCCTGACATAAATACGGCTGTAAAAGCATTTGTCGATCCTCCCTTCGATTTATTTGGACCATTATTGGGACATTTGTTTTCAAAATGCCCAAACTGCTTACAATTGTAGCACGGTATTCCAGAGTTTTCTTTCTGACCATGACTCGGCTTGATTTCTGATTAAAAAAACATTTTTGCTGCTTAAGCTTTCCTGCAAATGCACTTCCAGCTTTATTATCATCAGTTTTCGTATCTAATAGCTTTGTTTTTATTGTATCTGTGGAAATTTTAATGCCTGAGTGCTCATTTCCGATTATCATAGGAGCATATTTCTTGGCAATCCAGCCAATAAAAGCGAACTTATCATTAGATTATCTGTTATTTCAAAACCAGTCTTTTTTAATCTCTGGCTTATTTCAACAAGAGAGTTTACATAAGCTTCCATAGTATCATAGTTCCCTAATCTACAAGGAATCAGGTTTCTTAGTAAACAAATTTTCGAACACACCCTATATCAGCATAAATTTGCTTCAACTTTTCCCAGAGATCTTTAGTTGTAGTAACTTCTCGAATGTGGACATATATTGCTGGTTCTAGAAGCAAGATTATTTTTTCTTTAGCTGTAGCAATTTAAGCATTATCTGTTTCAGTTCCGGAGATACAATCCACCAATCCCTCGATTATCAGCAAATTTTCAACTGCAAAAGCCGAATCTTCATAATTCTCACGGCCTCTCAGCTTTGGGATGATCGCTGCATAGTTTCCACTTGCCATTTCTACTCAAAAAAAGAAATAGTTGTTTTCGCAAATAAAAATGTTTTGAGTTGTAACCTCACCTTTTAGTCTCGGAATTCGCAACGCGATTACTTTCCGAACACCGATTTTCGCGTGTTAACTCGATCCGGAAAACACTTCAACAATTACCCTTACACGATTCTGCGTAGCCCTGGGCCAATCACCTGTTGAGTTTCTTACTTAGAGGACCACTAACAAACAAAATACACGTGTGAGTTCAAAGCTTATTCAAACTGAACTTTAACAAAGTACAGTTTAAATAGACATATAAGTATTCAAAGCATATTACATTTGTACATTAGATTGAATTGTACATAGACAATTGATCTACAACGACCATAGAACACAACACAAATGCTTTTGAAAATATGGTAATACTCTGAAAAAATCCTCAAACAATTATTGTATTTCTGTGAAACTAATCATAGAGTTTTTTATTCAATTTATATTGAACACGAAGAGATCAGGAAATATTCAATGATCAAAAAAGACATAGTTTTAATCCTTTCCAAGATTTCTCCTGTCTTTCGATCAGGAAGAAGCTCCCCTCATATGAGATGTGTTACACTTTTAAGTTTGAATATTTTTAATGAGAGTTTGTAGCTTGATTTGAACCGTAGCCATATTTATCAGTTCTTTGATGAATGGATTTATATCTATTTACGTCCACCAACACTCTTCAATTGATATGATAATATCATAATGTAGTACCCATCAAAGAAGACACAAAGAGGGAAAAAATTATACTTTGTTACTGTTTGCGAAATAGTACTGATTGGATTAAATCGCGGAGATACATGGCTACATTAAGATCGTGTTTTCAGCTCGTGTTCCCTACGAACAATTTATTGATGATTATTGAGAAAAATCAAAAATTTTATTTTGAATTCTAAGAATTTATAAATTTTTCAAATTTAATTCAAAAAGTTGGCACACATGCCAATATTTTCCACGCCCAACAAATAGGCATAATATAGCAAAAATTATGATTAAGACAAAAAAATTTTTTTCGAAATGAATAGAATATTTCACTCGTTACAAATTTCATCTCTTCATGTTGATTTACTTCTACTATCTATTTAACTTGTATGTTTTCGAAATTTCAGTGCAATTATATTGAAAATCGAGTGAGATGTATCGATAAAAATGAACCTGAGTACTTTAAGTAATTAATTTTTCAGCAGTTTCAAAATTACGAAGGTAGAATGGATGCCAATCAAGGACTTTCGAAACAGATTGTCCTGAAAATACCTGATCTAATTGTCATACGATTTAACATTATCAAAAATCAAATTCTGAATCACTAGTCATCGAAAAAATGATCACTGAATTATGAATTATGTAGATATAATTATCAAAATGGCAGTAATATACTTTTCACCTGAAATGTCAAATAGCATTCAGTTGTATGCAAGTATTTTTGAATAAATTTTGGTTTATTTAGTGTGATTCATCCTTAAAAGACTTGAAAGTGGTCGAATATAAAATATTCAAAGATGAAAGTCGAGTTAACGTCTTTGAAAATGAAATCATGTTCCACTAGAGTAATTATGAAAAAATTTTTAAAAAATTAAATAATTCTTTAATTTTATAGAAAAAAGCTCAGAAATACCTGAAGGGTTTAGGCTTTTCATTAGGAAAAACTATCGGACAAGGAACCTACAGTAAAGTGTATCTTGCAACTAACGTCAATCAGAAGCTTGCATGTAAAATAATAAATAAGTATTAATGAGATTGAATTCTCGCTTAACTCTTGGTGAAACATAATTGAATATTAAAATAAATTAAACTCTTGGCTTAATGTTTCACGATTTATTTAACAATATGTATAGTCAACATGTTTCGAGCGTTAGCTCATTTTCAAGACTAAACTACTATAAGAGATGTACAACAAATTTATATCTACAAAATGGATTTGAGTAGGGAGGATAGTTGAAAATCTAATTGTTCATTTACAATTTCTTCTTTTCTCTTCCAAGAACTGCTAATTTCAATTGCTTCCAGAAGGTCTAAACGTTTACCTTTATTACCTGAGTGTAGGCATTTAGTTTTATCATAATCTATGAAGTGATTAGAGCTAATACAATGTTCTGAGAATCCAGTTTTATTAACATTGTACAAAATCGACCTTTTATGTTCATCAACCCGAGTTTTTATTCTTCTACCTGTTTGGCCGATATAAAATGCTGGACATTCATTACAAAAAATCTTATAAATACCGCTTTTGTCTTCAACATTTGTCTTTTCTTTATTATTCACTAAAAGTGACTTAATATTCCTTTTGTTTGTACAAATGGTTTTAATTTCTCTCTTCTTTAATCTTTCGCAAATTTTTTCACTCAGATGAGGTATGAAATTAATAAAATGATATTTTTGTTCGTTTTTAATAATTTTAGATGGATAAATTGAATCTAAAAGAATTTTTTGTTGTTTTTTTCTTATAAGATTATCTATTATATTTTCGTCGTAACCGTTATTTTTCGCTAAAAGTTTCAAAGTTTTCACTTCTTTGTTGAAATTTTCTTCGGAAAGCGGGATAGTCGTGAGTCTATGTATAAAAGAATAAAAAGAGCTGAGTTTAATGTTGAGCGGTTGACTGCTATCTTTAGGAATTAGGGTATCTGTGCATGTAGGTTTTCTGTATATATCAAATGTTAGAGAATCATCTTTCCTAGTAATGGTCAAATCTAAAAAGTTTAATGTTTTTTGGTCATTTTCTATTTCTTTTGTGAATTTAATGGATGTATAAAATGAGTTGATATATTTTAAAAAGTTATCCAATTGTCTGTCGGACCCACTCCAGATACAGAAAACATCATCCACATACCGTCTCCAAAGAAAAACGTTTTTTGTTAGCGTGATGTTAGAGCTGAAAATTTTTTTCTCTAAACTATTCATAAAAATTTCACTTAGTAGGGGTGATAAAGGTGAACCCATAGGTAGCCCGTCTAACTGTTGATAAACCGTGTTATTGAATTTGAAATAACTTTGCTTCAAACACAAGGACAATGCTGACATTGTTTCTTTTTTAATTACTTGTGAAAGATCATTGTTGAGATCTAAAGTGCTATTAATAATATTTTTTATTTCTGCATTGGGTATAGAAGGAAACAAATTTGTTACGTCAAAAGAGATCAATTTTGCTTTAATGGGAATTTTTAAAGTTTTCAATTGATTGATAAGTTCGATGGAGTTTTTTATACTGTGAACCGGGTTGAATTTAATTAATGATGGTAATTTTGAGTTGAGATATTTACAAATTTTATAAGCTGGTGCATTGATATATGAAACAATTGGACGCATTGGGCAATCGTTTTTGTGTATTTTAGGTAGAGTGTATAAGCTGGGTATGTGCGGATTCATAATTGACAGAAATGATTTATTAGTGTCTTGGAAGATACTATTGCAGTTATTTATAAGTGATTTTACTTCTACCTGAAATTTATTTGTGGGGTCAGTTTTGAGTATTTCAAAATTTGAGGAATCAAACAAATTTTCCGATTTTTCTATATATAACTGTTTGTTCATAATGGTTACAGTGTTTCCTTTGTCCGCTTTACATATTATTAACTCTTTATCTGAAATTTTCGATTTAAGTTTTTTGATGGTATTAAATTCATTAAATTGTTTTTTAATTAGAGGTTTTGATATGATATTAGCGCAAATAGTTTTTTCTAAGTTTAAATTGTTCATAGATGTTGAATTTAAAGCCAATTCGGTGTTGACCGCTAAAAGTTTTCTATCATTATTACTACAGTTCGATTTAGGGCAATATTTAAGGCCTTTATTTAGTAATTTTAATTCATCTTCCTCAAAAATAGTATCTGTAAAATTTTTTACTCTAGTATGAAAGCGAAAGGAAATATTTTCAGTGTCACTTTTAGTAGATAATGGAAAAGACTTACGTGCATTGATTAGGTCTTTAAGCTTCTTAGATTGTCGTTCATATTGTAAATGGCAAATATTCCTCACTTCCTCCCTTATGTTATTATCTAGGGTGTCAAATTCTACTGCGTGTAATCTATATGATAATTCACTATGGATGATTTTAAGATGTAGTCCTAAGTTGTATCGTTGTCGGTACCATTTTTTCATCTCCTTTTCTAACCAAAATTTATATGCTGCTTGTACGGCTGATTTTGATTCCATAGAGTTGTGTTTACAGGAAATCTTCATATATTTTGGTGTTAGTTTTTTCTTCAGACACTCCTTGTTGAACCAAATGTGGTTATTGCAAGATTTAAATTTGATGAGAACTCTTCTGTAGTGGATAGCGAGATATGCATTGCTAGCATTTTTAATTAATGAGATTGAATTCTCGCTTAACTCTTGGTGAAACATAATTGAATATTAAAATAAATTAAACTCTTGGCTTAATGTTTCACGATTTATTTAACAATATGTATAGTCAACATGTTTCGAGCGTTAGCTCATTTTCAAGACTAAACTACTATAAGAGATGTACAACAAATTTATATCTACAAAATGGATTTGAGTAGGGAGGATAGTTGAAAATCTAATTGTTCATTTACAATTTCTTCTTTTCTCTTCCAAGAACTGCTAATTTCAATTGCTTCCAGAAGGTCTAAACGTTTACCTTTATTCCTGAGTGTAGGCATTTAGTTTTATCATAATCTATGAAGTGATTAGAGCTAATACAATGTTCTGAGAATCCAGTTTTATTAACATTGTACAAAATCGACCTTTTATGTTCATCAACCCGAGTTTTTATTCTTCTACCTGTTTGGCCGATATAAAATGCTGGGACAAAAAATCTTATAAATTGCTTTTGTCTTCAACATTTGTCTTTTCTTTATTATTCACTAAAAGTGACTTAATATTCCCTAACGATACAACTTAGGACTACATCTTAAAATCATCCATAGTGAATTATCATATAGATTACACGCAGTAGAATTTGACACCCTAGATAATAACATAAGGGAGGAAGTGAGGAATATTTGCCATTTACAATATGAACGACAATCTAAGAAGCTTAAAGACCTAATCAATGCACGTAAGTCTTTTCCATTATCTACTAAAAGTGACACTGAAAATATTTCCTTTCGCTTTCATACTAGAGTAAAAAATTTTACAGATACTATTTTTGAGGAAGATGAATTAAAATTACTAAATAAAGGCCTTAAATATTGCCCTAAATCGAACTGTAGTAATAATGATAGAAAACTTTTAGCGGTCAACACCGAATTGGCTTTAAATTCAACATCTATGAACAATTTAAACTTAGAAAAAACTATTTGCGCTAATATCATATCAAAACCTCTAATTAAAAAACAATTTAATGAATTTAATACCATCAAAAAACTTAAATCGAAAATTTCAGATAAAGAGTTAATAATATGTAAAGCGGACAAAGGAAACACTGTAACCATTATGAACAAACAGTTATATATAGAAAAATCGGAAAATTTGTTTGATTCCTCAAATTTTGAAATACTCAAAACTGACCCCACAAATAAATTTCAGGTAGAAGTAAAATCACTTATAAATAACTGCAATAGTATCTTCCAAGACACTAATAAATCATTTCTGTCAATTATGAATCCGCACATACCCAGCTTATACACTCTACCTAAAATACACAAAAACGATTGCCCAATGCGTCCAATTGTTTCATATATCAATGCACCAGCTTATAAAATTTGTAAATATCTCAACTCAAAATTACCATCATTAATTAAATTCAACCCGGTTCACAGTATAAAAAACTCCATCGAACTTATCAATCAATTGAAAACTTTAAAAATTCCCATTAAAGCAAAATTGATCTCTTTTGACGTAACAAATTTGTTTCCTTCTATACCCAATGCAGAAATAAAAAATATTATTAATAGCACTTTAGATCTCAACAATGATCTTTCACAAGTAATTAAAAAAGAAACAATGTCAGCATTGTCCTTGTGTTTGAAGCAAAGTTATTTCAAATTCAATAACACGGTTTATCAACAGTTAGACGGGCTACCTATGGGTTCACCTTTATCACCCCTACTAAGTGAAATTTTTATGAATAGTTTAGAGAAAAAATTTTCAGCTCTAACATCACGCTAACAAAAAACGTTTTTCTTTGGAGACGGTATGTGGATGATGTTTTCTGTATCTGGAGTGGGTCCGACAGACAATTGGATAACTTTTTAAAATATATCAACTCATTTTATACATCCATTAAATTCACAAAAGAAATAGAAAATGACCAAAAAACATTAAACTTTTTAGATTTGACCATTACTAGGAAAGATGATTCTCTAACATTTGATATATACAGAAAACCTACATGCACAGATACCCTAATTCCTAAAGATAGCAGTCAACCGCTCAACATTAAACTCAGCTCTTTTTATTCTTTTATACATAGACTCACGACTATCCCGCTTTCCGAAGAAAATTTCAACAAAGAAGTGAAAACTTTGAAACTTTTAGCGAAAAATAACGGTTACGACGAAAATATAATAGATAATCTTATAAGAAAAAAACAACAAAAAATTCTTTTAGATTCAATTTATCCATCTAAAATTATTAAAAACGAACAAAAATATCATTTTATTAATTTCATACCTCATCTGAGTGAAAAAATTTGCGAAAGATTAAAGAAGAGAGAAATTAAAACCATTTGTACAAACAAAAGGAATATTAAGTCACTTTTAGTGAATAATAAAGAAAAGACAAATGTTGAAGACAAAAGCGGTATTTATAAGATTTTTTGTAATGAATGTCCAGCATTTTATATCGGCCAAACAGGTAGAAGAATAAAAACTCGGGTTGATGAACATAAAAGGTCGATTTTGTACAATGTTAATAAAACTGGATTCTCAGAACATTGTATTAGCTCTAATCACTTCATAGATTATGATAAAACTAAATGCCTACACTCAGGTAATAAAGGTAAACGTTTAGACCTTCTGGAAGCAATTGAAATTAGCAGTTCTTGGAAGAGAAAAGAAGAAATTGTAAATGAACAATTAGATTTTCAACTATCCTCCCTACTCAAATCCATTTTGTAGATATAAATTTGTTGTACATCTCTTATAGTAGTTTAGTCTTGAAAATGAGCTAACGCTCGAAACATGTTGACTATACATATTGTTAAATAAATCGTGAAACATTAAGCCAAGAGTTTAATTTATTTTAATATATATATATATAGTAAAATTTATATATCTTTATATTTTATTTATATATTTTTATATCCTATGATGATAAAAATCATTATTTGAAAATACAAAAAACTAATTCGATTTTTTAAAAAATAAGTTTGACATTTGGATATCTATAGTAATTCATAAAATTCATTTTTTTAATATTTAATAGTGTTGGCGTTTACTTGATGTAAATCCATTATAATTGAATATAAACTTAAATTCAAACACTTGAACTTATGATTTACACTTTATTGACTACATAGCATGACGCGTTTTGTCGTTACAAACGACTTCTTCAGATGCTTACAAAATAATTATTCTGTATTCTGTATTCTTCTGGATTATTCTGTAAGCATCTGAAGAAGTCGTTTGTAACGACGAAACGCGTCATGCTATGTAGTCAATAAAGTGTAAATCATAAGTTCAAGTGTTTGAATTTAAGTTTATATTCAATCATAAAACTCAATTATTCATTAGCTTTGACAAAGTTGTGATATACAACAAAACGTCAACGAGAATAAAGTTTTCCATATTAAAAGAAGCCTGTTATTGCTAAAAACATTCAAAATAAACTATATCAAACAGGAAATAAATCAATTTTAAAAAAATAGATAAATGAATATATATATATATATATATATATATATATATATATATATATATATATATATATATATATATATATATATATATATATATTGTTCAACTGACTTTGCAGTCAAGATAGGAAAACGAGTTACCTCTTCAGTAGGTACTTTCTAAGCTTCCGAAAATGTTCTTTTTCTTCTTCAGGCTAAAATTGTAAAATTTTGTCAGTTTATCTAACCAGGCACTATTGAAAATGTTTCTCACAGTTACTGTGAGGTTAGTCCAAATCAATTGTAAGTAATTGTAAGAATGAGAGGTAATAACAAAAACTTGTCTAAAAATCACTGACACATTAGACAAGTTTTTGTTATTACCTCTCATTTAAATATGAACTATCACAGAGTAGATTCATCGTCCATTGAATTTATTAATTGTAAGAATAATTTTCAATAGTGCCTGGTTAGATAAACTATCAATATTTTACAATTTCATCCCTGTAGAAGAAAATAAACATTTTCGAAAGCTTCGAAAATACTGAAGAGCTAACTCATTCTCTTGTTCTGGACTACAATTCCAGTTGACCACCGACAATACATACCTACAAACATGAGACATTTAACTATATATATAGTGGCGCCGACTTCATGAGGCCTGAGGGGGCCCGGGCATTCTCAAAAATTCTTTCGGGGGACTCTTTGTAAAAACTCGATGGTAAAGTAAAGCTTTAGAGGATGTCAAAATTCAATGCATTCATCAAAATCTTGATGATCTGGCGAAAATAAGTGAGGAATTGATTTGACTCTTCAATGGAAGGCGTGATAGTTATAAACATTCTGCGAATTGTGTTTAAAAGAAGAATCTCCGAAAGTTCACGATCCTTGCCTTCCTCGGAAGCGATGTATACCAAAGAACTAGGAGAACAATGAAGCCATCTCTCTGCGCAGTTTGAAAACCTTAGAGGAATACTATAAAGCTGTTTACACTTAAATTTGTGCAGCGTTGCAATCTCTCATTAACGAGAGGTTTGCATCAAATAGACTCTCACAAGTAATTTCAAATGATCAACAGTCATAGCTTAAAGGGAAAAGAAGTGAAACAAATTTAAAAAAATTCAGCTTTTCAGGAAAACCTAGACATTGAAAAACTGTCTTAGATTTTAATAATTCTTAGATGTTAGCCGATATCGCTAATGGAAAAGATCTGGTCTTACTGAACACGTGGAATGTAAGAATGTAGATTATAGTACAAGAGCAAAACGGTTATTTAGTGCCCTTAGACATTGAAAGTCATATCTCCGATCAATAGTGGACAGAAGCTATTGAACCACTTCACTCTGCCTCATGCCCACCGCGATGTTTTAAATAAATTGTATTAATCATCAACAAATATCATCTCTCATTGAATACTTCCCATTTTGAAAAATTTACATGAAACGAAGTATATGTGTCAGATTTCATCGAAATTTTAGTTCATATGGAAGGCTGAAGGCATAATTGATACCATTATGTATAAAATATCTAGCAAATATCCAGTGCGGCCTCGATGGGTGGCGCGCATCAGAAATGTTGATGACATCACTATCTCATCGCCATTTGTGTGTGTGGTTTATTGGTATTGACCAGTAACTTGAGAAAATCCAGTAGAGAAACAGTCTGACGGAGTCAAATGACATGATCTCGGTGGTCCGATTACATCAATTCTACTTGAGATGACCCTGTTCAACAATCGCTCGTGCAGAATGTGCAACATGGCACGTAAAGTCGCCCTTAGTGTCCCTATCATCAAATTCAAGCCTAAAAAATGTGTATATATATATATATATATATATATATATATATATATATATATATATATATATATATATATTCTCAAAAAGTTCTCAAAAAAAAAAATATATATATATATATATATATATATATATATATATATATATATATATATTCTCAAAAAGTTTTCAGCAATGGTGGTTCAAACTACCCCATCAACACCCCCCCCCAAGAACAGTTCAGGTAAAATCAACAAAAACGACCATCGATCCAACTTAAATACCTTTCCGGAATCAGAAGCAAAATAGATCAGACATGACGTTGCCTGAATTATCAGGTCTGGCAAGTTACCGTAATCAAATCTCACAAACCCATAACTTCAGAACTCAGGAACTTACATTACTAAAATGCCTTCAGAAGAATGAAACAAATACTAGTCGGCAAGCCGATGAAGAGACCGCGACGGTTATCATGAACTGAACTCCAATAATCACATAAACAAGATGAATAAAATACTTTTAGACTTAAAATAGAAAAGAGATCCAACAACCCATCTCAACAATAACAGACGCACATATATATATATATATATATATATTTGAAATTGATTTATTGCCTGTTTATTTTCAATGTTTTTAGCAACATTTTAATGTTAAAACTTTATTTTCGTTGAAGTTTCCTTGTATATCCTAACTTTATCAAACTAATGAATAATTGAATTTTATTAATTACTATAGATATCAAAACGTCAAACTTATTTTTTTAAAATCAAATCGGTTTTTTTTTGTATTTTCACATATTCATTTTTAGTATGAGAGGAATATTTCTGGCTTAGCATTCGCTTCGGAATTTTTAGTCTTCTTCACCATAAATCTCTGAAAAACTCATGGTGAGCCAGGTGATTCTTATGAGTGTTATTTATATATACATATATGTAGTTACATATAGTTGAGTTTTATACTTATCCAGAATGTGTATATTAATTGGTTTATGTGTGTTAATGTGTGTGATGGTAGATCTGGAAAGAATGAGTTTTGAGATATGATGCTTGACTAAAAACATTGAAAAAAATATATATATATATATATATATATATATATATATATATATATATATATATATATATTATTATTATTACGATTGTTCCTCATGAGGAGAGCGACTGAATTCGCACTTATTAGGACTTTGGCTTCATCTTTTTTGCCTCCCAAAAACGCTTCATCCTCTCTGAATGCTCTTTCTTCCGTTCATCTGTCCATTTTACTCCAGGTTGACGATTTGACTTTTGCTCAAACTTCACATGTGTGATTTTATAGCCACATTTAGTGCGATCTTCGAGATTTTTTATATTGATCTGTTGTAGATCCTTTTGGACCTCTTTTAGCCACTCTGTTCCGTATTTACTATTCATAATTATATCGAGTAGTTTCTTCGGTATTCTGGACTGTTTCATTCTGTAGACATGTGCATAGAACTTTGCTCGTCGTTTTCTGATTTCTTCCGTTATCGTATTTGTCTTTTGATACAGTTCACTGTGAGGTCTTTTCATCCAAATGCCGTTTCTATTGATTGGCCCGTAAATCTATCTGAGAATTTTTCGTTCTTGTTTTTCTATTTCTCTAATTCTTGGATGACCGTCAATAACCATTGTTTCAGATGCGTAGATTGCTTCTGGAAGAATCGTTGCGTTATAATGCCTGAATTTGGCACCTCTCGAAATGCTCTTTTTGTTATAGTGAGCCCATGTTAGTTTGTAGGCCCTTTGGAGCTTGGTAATTCTCTGTTCATTAGCGATTCGGTTCAAACCTGAGGACTGTATAACTTCCCGAGATATTTAAAATGGTCGACTTGCAGAATTTCACCATGTTTTGTGATAAGAGAGGATTTATTTTTTGGTTTTCTTTCCTTGTATTTGGTTTTATCATAAGAAATTTGTAACCCGGTTTTCTGCGCAATTTCATGTAGTTTTTCTACGGCGAGAATGGTTTCAGTTCTGTTGTCTGCGATGATAGCAATATCGTCTGCAAAGGCGAGACATTTGACATTCATTATATTTTTTTTTTGATACCCACTTGTATGCCCTTTACGTGAAGTTCCCATTCCCTAATGATCTTTTCTAAAACAATATTGAAAAGGATTGCGAAAGTCCGTCCCCCTGCCGCACACCGGTTTTGATTTCGAAGGGATCTCATACTTTGCCCATAAATTTTACCTTGGAAGTTGTACCGGTAAGTGTCTGTTCTATAATTTTTCTGGTCTTTCGATCGATTCCAAATTCTTTCATGATTTCAAAAAGGGTTTCGTGGTCTACCGAATCATATACTTTCTTGAAGTCAATGAATGTGATCACTGTATTTCTACATTTCCTCATCTGTACTATCGTCTTCAAAGTCCAGATCTGTTCAGCACATGATCGGCCTTTTCTGAATCCAGCTTGGTATTCCCAATTAGTGGATCCGCTTGTTGCTCTACTCTATTTAGGAGCGCTTTAGAAAGTATTTTGTACGCAACCGGGAGTAAGGAAATTCCCCTGTAATTATTGATATCCATTTTGTCCCCGTTTTTGTGCAATGGATGTATCAGCGCGCATTTCCAATCCTGTGGTATCTGTTCCGTTCTCCAGATTTCTGATACTAAATGATGAAGTTTTTGCGTTAGTATTAGAGTTAGTATTAGTTAGTATTAGATACTAAATAATTATAATTCCAATTAGCTTGTTGATGTGATTAATTATCCGTATTTATAACATAGGCAGTTAACAGATGCAGTTCATTATCTTCACGAGCAGAATATATCACACAGAGACTTAAAATGTGAAAATGTGCTTCTTACATCAACGTACAAAATCAAATTGGCCGACTTTGGATTCGCTAGATACACCACAAGCGAAATGGAAAAATCTATTATATCGAATACATTTTGCGGTTCTGCAGCGTACGCTGCACCCGAAATATTAATGGTAAATCTATGTTTTTTAATCTATGGAGTGCCTCAGTCTGACTTTAAACCAATAGCTTTGTTACTCTTAATCTCATAAAATGTGTTAATTTCAATAGCCTTTAATTTTGAGAGAATAAGAACTCAAATTTGTGTCTTCTGTTTGAGAGCCTGCCAGATGAATTAATTCAATTAAATTATTCGGCCTGAAAATTTAGAAAACACTAAACAAAATATTCCTTGTCTTCGCTTCTTTCTGTGACATCAAGACTTAGGCAGTCCATACTTGTACTTCTATCAACCAAACTTTGAACTATACCTATATACTACAAATTCAACAATGACCAGAAGGAAAATATAAATGCTGAATATCAAACAATATACTTATTGAATACTTCTGAATATACACGCTGAATATGTAGTGTAGTTCGAAATCGCAGTAGCTAATAGTCTAAGAGCCAGTAAACATCTGACGACACATATTTTAGGAAAGCCCAAAATTTTCTCAGTGAGAGAGTTGTACCTACCATACATGAAATGGGACTTGGTTTAGCGAAGTCGCGGTAGGTTCGGTACTGCGCAGGTATAAAAGGTGTGATAATTTGGGGGAAAAAAAGACATATTTCAGGAAAGCTGCTGTTTTGATATGTTGAAATATATTATTATACGTACTCAAAAACGAAAGGGCAGACCATTCCAGCGGTTATTTCCTTGTGGCAGACCATTTGAAAATTGCAAAAAAAACTTCTTTTTGACATATTTTAAGAAACTTCAAATTTTGATATGTTATTCTTGATAGTATCAGAAGCATATATCTCTCATGGCAGACCGATATGGCGATTGCTCTGATCCGGCAGATCCCAAAACACTTCTTCCCGCGCAAATTTACCTGTGTAGTAGGTATATATGTAGTTTACGAAATGAAGGGATTTTCGTTTTCTCTTTATTCTTCCTAATATATTACTGTAGTATTCCTTGTCTTTCGATTCTTTTTGACGGCAAAATTGACATAAATTAAAAAAAACTAATATGAAAATAATGTTTTATCTCTAAAAAAATGAATCGAAATTGTTAATAATATTGTTATCGAATCAACTGAATTCAAATTCGTTTTTGAGTACGTATAATAATATATTTCAACCATCAAAACGGCAGCTTTCCTAAAATATGTCTCTTTTTCCTCAAATTATCACACCTTTTATACCTGCGCAGTACCGAACCTACCGCGACTTCGCAAAACTAAGTCCCATTTCATGTATGGTAGATACAACTGTCTCACTGACAAAATTTTGGGGTTTCCTAAAATATGTGTTGTCAGATATTTACTGGCTCTTAGACTATAGTCCAAACATTCCAAAGTGGTTTATCAAGGAAAAAATCCTGATTCTTTGAGAGTAATTTTTTAACCCCCTTATACACTGAATTTTTTCATAGGGAGTTGCATATGATCCTAAAATGATAGACATTTGGGCTTTGGGATGTATTCTTTATATAATGTTGTCAGGATCAATGCCATTTGATGACTCTAACGTGAAGAAAATGATAAAAGCTCAGCAAAATAGAGCTATCAACACCTTCATGAAATTCAACTGGTATAAGGTTTCGCCTTCGTTGAAGGAAATACTCGGGTAAATATAATATATATGTATTTTTATATTGTAATGCCCATATCGACCTAATGGAATTTATACTAGAACTTTTGACTCATTATCACCGACATGCACCTTTAGTTCCTAGTCACTAGTCATATAATATTCGAATTTCAGTATGTATTTGAATATATGTATGTTCATATTGGATAGCATATTGATATTGATATTTTTTAGGAATAAGGTAAGTTTTTTTTGATTAATGAATAAGGAAAATTGTTTTAACACTAAATTAGTGAACTTTTATTCCATAATAAAATTTTATTCCATTTACTGACGATATTCCATAATATCCATTTCGACTTATGAAACTAAAGGACTGTACAAACAGAGATGAAAAGCACAATACAAATTAAGAGTCATACATTTTCACTTCTTTTCCAAACTTTTATTTTGTAATAATTATTTTCTGACGTTTCGTCTTGTGAAGCTCGAAGGCTGCAAATACAGAGAAAAAAGGACATTACAAATTAAGAGTCATACATTCCAATGTATGCATTACTTAAGTGACGTAATTTATAGATTTTCCCAGAAGCTGATTCATTTCACTAGGAAGATACCTATCCTATCTCTAAATATTCTTTCAGAGCTTATTTTGTTACAAATAGATTTTCTATATAGATTCCCAAAATTTTTACAAAAGTCGAAAATTAAATAATCAGTAAATTCAATGGACCATGAATCTACTTTGTGATGGTTCATATTTTAATGAGAGGTAATAATAAAAACTTGTCTAAAAATCACTGACTGAACAATTCTTTATTCGACTAGTTTTGCCTTTTACAGCATTTTATAAAGCATTATCAATGCTGTAAAAGGCGAAACTAGTCGAATAAAGAATTGTTCAGTCAGTGATTTTTAGACAAGTTTTTATTATTACCTCTCATTTAAATAATCAGTATATAACTGTCACCTCAGAATTTTTTCAACGGAAAATACTGCTAATTTATCTAGTGGAAAATTCTATAATGTCCTAAGAAATATCTACAGAAAAAATTCAATTATTCATTAGTTTTGACAAACTTGTGATATACGACGAAACGTCGAATAATATAAAGCTTTCAATATTGAAAATAGCCTGTTATTGCTAAAAATATAACTTTCACAAACAGGCAATTTAATTTTGTCTGAAAAAAATATATATGTATATATATATATATATATATATATATATATATATATATATATATATATATATATATATATATATATATATATATATATATATATATATATATATATATATATATATATATATATATATATATATATATATATATATATTTTGAAAGTTTTTAGCATTAACAGGCTTTTTTAATATGAAAAAATAATATTCAATAGTTTTGACAAAGTTGTAATATAACAACGAAACGTCAACAGAAATAAACTTTTTCATATTAAAAAAGCCTGTTAATGCTAAAAACTTTCAAAATAAATACCTCAAACAGGCAATAAATCAATTTCAATTATATATATATATATATATATATATATATATATATATATATATATATATATATATATATATATATATATATATATATATATATATATATATATATATATATTGAAAGTAGACCATAATTCAATAATTTTTTGACGAATTATTTAAAAGAACATTATATAGCAAAGCTGGCTATGTGAAAACTATATGTGAGCTGACTATTGTAGTACGAAATAGTGAACTATCTTACCCTTCCAATAAATGAAGTCCTCGATTTCAATATTCTATAACATTTTTCCTCAAAAGGATAATAGGAAAATCACATTGTACATGTTTCACATAGCCAGCTCTGCTACAATATCCTTTCGAATAATTCGTCAAGAAATTATCGTAAGAAAAATATAGTATTCTTTTAAACTTGAATATTTACAAGTGCGATGATATGAGCACGATAACTACAGAATTTTCTTTCTACTTCAGAAAACTTTGATGAATGATCAGCGAGCGTTTCTACAACCGCTACCTAGATGGCATTACTTCAGGGGGCGTGTAAAACTTTCAATGTTAGATGCATAACCTTTTTAGCATTTTCATTCCTGCGTGTTTCCTAATTTACCCACTAAATGCTCCGCAAGTAGTTCAAATGACTTTTGCGAATTTTACATTATAACGTTCTTCACAGTAAAACTGTATGACATTTTATCACCTAAATGTTCTTTTCTAAACAAATCTAACATTAATAGAAAATTATCGATAATTTTCAATCCAGGTGAAAAAATTTGAGAATTTATGTGATGTTATTTTGAGGGTTAGTAATCAAAGTGTTAACTAATGTTTGCAATACATGACTTTTTTTATGTCATATGTCAACTCATATTTTCGCCACTCGTATATTATTTGTTGCTTCTCGAGAGAAACCACAAATAACAACATACCAGTTTTCTAGAGAAGAAAGCAATACGTTCTAGAAACGACGAAAAAGCTTTTTTACGTTTCTGTAGCATGTTGTTTTCATCAATTGCGAAATATTTTAAATGAAAAACACCAGTTATTGGCTTTGTATTGTCTTCCCAACACATTCTATCATAATCTCGATGCCGTTTTGACGGTGATGGATGAGTACATCGATAAGCTGTGGTACGATAAACATTCGGATGAAGTTTTCCTTCCTATCCACTACCTAGATGATCTGTTCGATCGTTACAGATCTAAACTTAATTGAGGTATATCAATATGTTTGTAGCAATCTAAACAATCCAGGGAGAATTGGGCAAAGATTGCTAAGCTTTTAGTATCTACAAATTTATTGGAAGAGGAGGTTGGTGAAAAACACAAACTGCTTATTTACATCACTTTTCCAATTGGAACTCCTTGCGAACTCTTTACTATAAAGTATTAACTGAAATGGATCAATTTTAGGTTTAATAATCAACTTTTACAGCATTCCAGTAAATACAAGTCCCATAACAAAATTTAAGTTGTTCATTTACATGAACAGGTAGATCAATTTTTACCATGAATCAGGTAGATCCGAATTAAAACACTACAAATTATTTGAAAATTGTGATTCTTCAGATATTTCATCCCTTACAGTAGATAGAACGAGAGACTTTTGTATTGTTTTCAATTGGACTCAATCTGAAAAAAGATCCTTCAATTGATGAAGTTTTTTTTCAGGAGTATTCTTGAACCCGAAATATCTGAAAGAGCTACGATAGAAGACATCAAATATTCAGCATGGCTGCTGGAAGAGAACAATTCCGACGATAATGGAGTACTCTATGATAAATCATTCTCTATGTTACAGGTTATGATGTGACTTGAAATATGTGCAATTCATATTATGACAATCAGAGCGGTGAATCGAAAAAAAATCATGAAGTGAGATTATTCTGTTAATTGAAAAACACCGTTGTGTTTAATAAAGTTTTGATTGCTCAAAACAAAGATATGTTTCATTGAAAACGTTGTGATAAGATCAAAAGGTCATTCCCTCATTAACATATCCTATTGAATATAAACTTAAATTCAAACACTTCAACTTATGATTTACACTTTATTGACTACATAGCATGACGCGTTTTGTCGTTACAAACGACTTCTTCAGATGCTTACAGAATAATACAGAATAGTCGTTTGTAACGACGAAACGCGTCATGCTATGTAGTCAATAAAGTGTAAATCATAAGTTCAAGTGTTTGAATTTGAGTTTATATTCAATTATAATGGATTTACATCAAGTAAGCGCCAACACTACTATTAAATTTTAAAAAATAAATAAATAAAAAAAAACATATCCTATGCACGAAAGAGGAAAAATTGCGTTTGATGCATTTGGTATCTAACTATAAATTTTTATTGGATCACTGAATGCTTCGTTAGGTCTCAGTGTTGCATATATTGAAAATGTAAATCAAAATGGCTGTAAATTTTGAAGCATTGCGACAAAATGTAGCTGTAAGGATTTGCAGAAAGCAATTCAATAAAGAACGCAATGAAATTTTTTTTGATGTACTATATAGAGAAAGGTAATAATCTCAATACCAACTAGTACACTATTTATAGCCTTTGCTTCGACATCATATTTAAAATTTATCGGCTTTCAGTAACGACGTACTCAACCTCCTACTTCTTTGGACCTTAAAATTTTCGCTTATGGACAATTTGTTTTTCGCTTGGTGTATTACTCTAACATCATCGCTCTCGTTTTTGCCGATCCAGTTTTCCTTATAATAGGCAGAAAGGAATTCGGAAAATTAATAAGTGATTAGCTTTTCTTCGCATTCCTCATTTATTCATTGATTTCATTTTCGTTAATGTTATTCATTCATTCCTATCTACAGTTTTTAATTAAGAATTAGCTCTCCCTATAATTTGATACAGTCCACAGCACAATAGCCATAAATATATAAAGTTTCATCTCATTATTAGATAGCCGAAACTTGAGGGTTGGTTAAGGATTAACCAATCGCTAGGGCGATTGGTTGCATGCCTCTGAATAATCCCGATATAAGATTCAACAGAATCGATGTTCTTCGAAACACACTTAATATTAACACGCCAGAGTAATAAGTTGTGTTTCAGTTAATCGCATTTGTGTAGACAGCTCCTTAGGAGATTTATTTGAAATATTTCGATATTTTGATTAAAATCCTCTGTATTGACTAACTACGAAGGCTTCGGGAATCTGGAAACTATATAATAATAATCTTTATTTGTTCCTTTCGGACAATAAATAACGTATAGGACAAGTGAAATATGAAAATATAAGAGTACAGAATATCGTAATCAAAAATCATAAAGTACTGATTCCAAATATCAAACCTATCTCCATGGTACTTACCAACGCTGTAGTGCGCTTAACGCAAGAGCTATTTTCTTATCTTATTTTTGAGCATAAGATACGGAAGAGATATAACTTCAGGTGGAAGGTGGTAATACAGTTTGATACCCTGATGAAGAGGCGAGGACTCGAATAAGAATTGAACACACATTTTCCCTATTTTACAGCAGACATCGCAATATGTATAAACTGACATATTTTTATCCTCGAACGATTTTTATTATAGTCCACGTGGGAAATAGTCCATAGTAAATACTAAGTAAGGTGTCTTATGTTAATGTTAATTCTATATACAGCATAGTATGCACTATTGAGTCTTCTGCATAATTGATCTACGTGATGGCACCACCTGAGAAGGCTATCAACATATACACCAAGGTACCTTGTGTGTGGCTTAGACGTTGAAACAATATCTTCGTGAACAAAGGTCAACAAATCCCGATGTAGACTTTTTGTGTCGAAATACACTCGGTCTGATCAAGATTAAATAATATTGAGGAATTTTTTCTGCACCACTCGATACAGTCTTTAGTAGAACTTTACATCTAGTCTTGAGATCCTCATGAGAGGGTGCTTTTATTGCAAACGAGGTGTGATCAGCTAAAATTACAACTCTTTCGGCTTCAACGTGTTCAGGCAGGTTACTGATAAACAATAAAAGAGAATCTATAAGTCTAAAGGTGTATATATGCATATAATATATATATATATATATATATATATATATATATATATATATATATATATATATATAACCATTGTACAACACATAGTTTGCTTTCATATTATTGTCCAAATACCACTCGCAATACTCACGCGTAACTGAAAAATGGATTTTCAGAATGAATTTGTTAGCCGAAAAAAATGCTCTTTGTATGAGACATTATAAAATAAAATTATTTTACAGCAAGTCTAAATAAATCACCCTTTATATATGTATAACTAATTCCGATGAAACCCTATAGTCGTATATGTAGTTTCAAAAGTCTTTCATAGTTGTTCTATACTGAGAGATTCAATCAAAATATTTCAGATAAAACTGTCATGGAGCTGTAGCTTTCGTTGTGTCAACGAAAACACAAATGATCAATCTTCGAAAATAAATGTTCAGTGCATTCCGAAGAACATAGAACGCGTTGGAAATATTATAAGCGCTGTTCCATTCTGATTTGAAAATCACCTGTGGCATGCATCCAGTCAATGAAATTTGGAAAGACTGTCTGAACTCGATTTGCATAAGATCCCAGCATGAATGAATCCTTAACAAAATAAAATTTTAGGAAACAATATTTATTCCCTACCACATTCAGGCAGGTATGTGTATTGTCACCACAAATAAAAATTGTTTCTGAAATGTATGCATAACTTCAGTTCTAATCTTATTTAAAAATTCCGTATCGAAGGGGCCACTCAGTTTTTCTGACTCTCTATTGTTTCTTACTATTCCATAAATGTAAATAGAAGTATATATTGAAAATGCTACTGCTAATCCAACAACGCGGTCATTTTGAAATATCCACACAATATCCACTGGTGCTGTTGATATTTGACTTCCTCAAAATCGTAACCAAGTCATTACTGCCGTGCTCATATTAACTGAGTACCCAACCCATAGAAAGAGTTGAATATCTATTTTCGAGACTGCTTCTGTTCTAAGTTCTTACTATTTTATTGAGCTCATTCTGAGAACGAAGTTGAAGTCCCGCCAACGAAGAAGTCTGAACTATATGCATTCTCGAAAGACGATCGAAGTCCTTTGACTAGCTCAAGGCGCTATCCTATAGAAGGTGGCTGTAGAAAGGTTATATCAGAAACTGGAGGAATAGCGGATTCCTCCAACATCGGATAGTAATGATACCGTAAATTGAACTGTATGGTTGCCAATAATGATTTCATTGTTGATAATAGAAGGACTTAGGTTCTTTAACAAAATCCATTTAACAATACATATTTGATTATTGGGTTGATAAACAACAAGAAGTTTATATTAATGGAACATCAGAGGGTATTTAAATAATCTTACATTTCAATAAAAATATTTAATAAAATTTTTCAAACGTCGATGTATTAGACTACAAATATCGATAACATTATCGAAAATAGTGGTATCTATACCTTTGGAATATGGCTGATTGGTGAAGAGAGCGGTTTTGATGCTAGTCCGTCTTGACATAAAAGAGCCACCTCAGATACATCTTTTCCTCTAGTTTCTGGTAAATATTTCCTTTAAAAAAATAGAACTCTAAAATAATATAAATTCAACGAATATGAGTAAAGAATACATGTTTCAAATAAACCAGACATTTAATTGTATCTACACCTTTAAAAATGGGAATGAAATATGATTAACATTTGGTTTTCGGGGTTCATTCCTTATATTGAGAATATTCGCTTTTATTGTTAAGTGTTCAAACATATTCAGCCTACTCATTTGGCGAGAACTTTCAAATTTATTCGGCAATACTTACATTATAGTATATATATATATATATATATATATATATATATATATATATATATATATATATATATATATATATATATATATATATATATAAGAAAATGAACATTAGAATATTCATTCGAAAAAGTCGAATTAACCAAAAGAATGTTATAGTAGAACTAGATATGTGCACGTGTACGATGTGATGTCTCCATTATACTTCAAGGGATAAATGTTAGAGAAATATTGAAGTGAGGCAACAATTTCAATCTCCAAGCGTTCTTGTAACTCCAAGAAAACTATCGGGAAGTAATGAATAATCCACAATTCCATCTATAGGAATCGGTAGAAAACACCTCTCAGATTACAGACACACCAAGCATCGAACTTTCACATATCTTCTATACCCGTAGGTATCTACTAAATTGCAATGTCTATTTGACAATTATCATCATTTTCACATGTCAATAGGTTACGTTAGTAGTACGCTCGCGGTTCTTCCCGTATTTCAGGGGCCTATTTGGCCATATTTTTAAGGAAATGAAAATGAAGTTTTTGTGCTTATGGCACTGAATGAAATATTTGAGAAAATGAATACTAGAACATTCATTCGAAAAGGTCAAATTAACCAAAAGAATGTTATAGTAGAGCTATATATGTGAACGTGTACGATGTGATGTCTCTATTATCCTTCAAGGGATAAATGCTACAGAAATAATGAAATCTATATTCGATTTCAATAGTTCTCTTGTGTCGAATTTCAGTGTTTCGCCTTATTATGATTTCCACGTACTCGACAACTTCAGGAGTCTTCATTGGTCATTTTTGTTCAAATGACCAATCTTTTCTATTTCGATGGCTTCTCTAATTAATCGGGTCTTGTAATTTTCAACGTTTGCGATTTGTTTACTACTGTCGAAGTTAATTTTGCAGCCGGTTAGGTGTTCGTGTTGAAATAAAGCAGCTGATAGTTGTTTGTTTTTTATAGCTAGTTTGTGTTCTTCTAACCTCGAAGAGATTCTACGGTTCGTTTGACCGACATAGGTTTCGTTACATGTTCCGCATGCTACACTGTACACACCCTGGTTTTCTAGTGGGATCTTCTGTTTTGGATTACTTAATTTTGTTTCGATAGTTTCGAGTGGTTTAAATGCCGTTGGTATATTACATTTACGAAGTATCCTTGGTTGGTTTTTATTTGCCTTCGAAATCTTCTCTTGGTTTATTTTCCAGATTTTGTTGCAGATCAATCGCTTTTTTAATTGTCTTTCGTTTGTATCCATTTAGTTTCAGGGTAATTTTATTCAGTTCTTGGGTTTTGTGATTGTTATTCGTAAGACGTAGTGATCTGGAAATCAGGGTGTTTGCAACAGCTTGTATCTGCGATGGATGGTGTTGAGATTCGGCCACTATGTACCTATTAGTGTGAGTTGGCTTCCTATATACAGTTTGTCCCAATTTTCCATGCTCACCTCTCATGACAAGTACGTCTAGGAAGGGTAATTGGTTGTTATACTCAAGCTCTATAGTGAAGTTTATTCGTGGGTGGATGGAGTTCAGATGGTCCAGGAATTTTAGAAGTTTGTCTTTACCGAACGACCATACGACGAACACGACGTATATTTTTTCGACGTATATTTTCCATAGTTTAGGCTTCAGGTTTGTCTATTGCATAGCTTTCTTTTCAAAATAATTCATAAACAGATTGGCTACTGCGGGCGACAGGGACGATTCCATTGCTGCTCCGTCAACTTGTCGGTACATTTGTCCATCGTGCATAAAGTAGGCGTTATTTAAACAGTGTTCAGACAGCTCTATGATATGCGTTGGAAGTGTTTCGTTTGCTGCTATTTGTTGTAAGCTTCCTCTACCGTATGCTGGAATATAGAGATTCGACTTCAAAACTTTCGATGATGTCCTGTTAATCTATGGTGAGAGAGTCAAACAGCTGAGTAAAAGTGCTCTGAGTTTTTGAAATAGGAATCTGTTCCTTTCAATATGGGTTGTAGTATACAGGCCAGATATTTTTCCAAATTATATACTGGAGAGTTGAAAGCGCTGACGATAGGTCGAAGAGGGACTCCGTCTTTGTGGATTTTTGGGAGGCCGTAGAATTTTGGGCATCTGCTTGATTTTTCCCTAAGTATGAGTTTCTTCTTGTTTTCTTCGTCTATTGGCGATTCAATGATTTTGGACTCGGTTGTCTTTTCCAAGTATGTAGTGGGGTCTCTGGAGACAGGTTTGTAGCTTGGATCGTCTAAAAGGTTCTCTATTTTGGTGGTATAGTCTTCCGAGTTCATAACGACTGTAGCATTGCCTTTATCAGCTGGTAAAATCGTGATGGTTTTTTCTTTGTTAAGCTTTTTGACAGCTTGTTTCTCTTGGTAGGTTAGGTAAGATTTTAGAGGTTCAGCAGATCTCGAGATCCTTGTGACATCTTGTCGTACTTGCTCTGCTGTTTGTCAAACGAACGAAAATTCAGCGAAAAGGAATCGACCTCTTTGTAGCTACTCACAAATGCAGGTTTGTATCGTGAGTTTCTTTTTCTATTGTACAAATGTACCTGCTTAATATCTTTTGGAATAATCTAAATTGTCGGTTCAAAATTCCGTAAGGTATAAATATCACCCCATAAGCGTAAGATGATTTAGTCTTCAAAACCGGAGATATTCATTTCACGAGCTACAAAGAGGTAGATTCTTTTTCACTGAATTTCGTGTATTGTTTAATTTTCAAGTTATAACATCTGAATTTTGAACTGTGTCGTTCTGAGGAGAGCCTATAACTCGAAACATATGTCAACGGGTGTTACAAGTGCAGGTTTTTAGCGTGACTTTCTTTATATATATATATATATATATATATATATATATATATATATATATATATATATATATATGTGTGTGTGTGTGTGTGTGTGTGTGTGTGTGTGTGTGTGTGTGTGTGTGTGTGTGTGTGTGTGTGTGTGTGTGTGTTACAGGAATTTCAATAAGAGCCTCTCCTTGACTGCATTATATACAATATTTTAGGCTACCGTTATAAGTTTGAACTTACCTTACTAGGAAAAATAGGAAAATGACCCAAACAGTAAATATCACAAATGAAGCAGCACCAATGTAACTATTCATCAGAGGAAAAAATAGTCCGATGAAAAAATTACCTCCCCAGTTTGACATACTCCCCAAGGCCATGGCAATTGGTCTAGGTGCAACTTCAAATAGTTCTGACCCAATGAAATATGGAATAGGACCAAGTCCCAATCCATAAGAGAGAACGAAACCTAACACACCAACTATACTCAAATAAGGCATCCATGAGGCAGTGTCCTGTAAAATTCATACATTATGCAAAACTTAGAGAACAAAGCCATTTAGTCATTTTCTGAATCCGTATGTATATATACGATATATACATACATACATCGTTTGTATATATCTATACACATATATATATATATATATATATATATATATATATATATATATATATATATATATATATATATGTATATATAATATATATACATAGACATATGTATAGTCAATACTGAGACTCCTAATCGAAATATTGCAGATAAAACTCTCAGGGACCTGTCTACACAAATGTTGACAACGAGAACAAACATATTACTTTCGAGGGTGAATATTGAGTGCGCTTCGAAAAATTATCTAACTTGTTGAGTGATAATAAGATAAAACTGTTTCATCATTATTACGAATTATTAATCTTATTTGGTCAATCAAGAATCGATGACACCCCCAGGTCCTATATCCGAATAAAGAGAACATTAGTTCGTGAAATATTCACGTTCACTCCCTCTATCGAAGAAAAGACATAAAAAGTCTCTCCAGCATTTCAGACTCCTACTCATGAGATCATTACTGAGAGTACGTAGATGCTTTGTGGACATTTCATTCAAACACAACAGAGCTTTGTCTGTAATTTGTAAGAATGGTCTCCAGGCGTGACACCCAGGCGGGCAAAACAACTAGTTTCAAGATTCACGATTCATTCATATAATTCGTGATTATTAATTAATTCATAATAATAAATATTTACTCCCCAGAGTGATAGATTCGTTCTCCTTGACAACATTTGTGTAGACAGCTCCCTGAGAGTTTTATTTGAAATATTTCGAATGATTCTCAGTATATATATATATATATATATATATATATATATATATATATATATATATATATATATATATATATATATATATATATATATATATATATATATATATATATATATATATATATATATATATATATACATAATTTGTCGTTAACGATTCGCTACAAATTGTAAGAAACTTGTAACAAAACTCAAAAATAATTTTTCAAAAATGATTGCATAATACTTTCAATCATAGAAAACCATTTGTCTCAATGTTTTGACAAAGTTGCAATATAAAGAAATTCGGAGAAAAGAGCACAAAAAATTAAATTTTTAATTGTTTGCGAATTTTCATTAAAAATCCTCTAGAGACGGTAAAACTTTGGAGGATAACTGAAAAATATTGATTCTGTTGAAAGAGAAAGGTAAAATATGAAATCAAATTTGAATCTCCAATATATATATACTTACTAAAAATTTTATAGCTACTGCTAATAACAGCAGAAAGAAAGCTGTGCTACACAAACTCAATTGCATAATGAATCGCCTGTCAAACCTCTGCATGATAGGAACTGATATTATTGCCATAAATAGATTACAGATTCCAGCACCGATTGTTCCCAATTGCTGTCCCATTTCAGATAATCCTGCGGTCTTGTATATAGTGACTGAATAATAGAATACCTTGAAAAGAAAGAACATTTCAGAAGAAATTTATATTTCTATATATCTATATATATATATATATATATCCATATGTTTCTGAAATTATAAATATTGAATTTTACAATAGAAAAACATATTTTCAGTCAATTTCAATTAAATGATTTTCACAATTTTGCGTGATAATCTTTGGCTATGTTGCGTATTCGCTTCATTAAAACAAAATGCGAGTGAAACATCTACAGACAACACTGAAACATTTTATATAATTATGTTTATATATACATATATATTTATATATATATATATATATATATATATATATATATATATATATATATATATATATATATATATATATATATATATATATATATATAATAAGTGAAAATTTATCGACCCTTGAGTTGAATTTATAAAAGAAAATTTATCGGGAAAGGGGTCTGGTACCAAGAGTTGGATCCTTAATCTTTATTTCTCGATATTTCGTCCGTTTTTTGTGGACTTTTTCAAGAGACCTACAAATGAAAATTAAACAATCAAAACAATGAAAATGATCAACGTTCACAGAATACTCACAGACATGGAATGTGGTCAAGATTTAAAATTCAGTAACATAATAATTTAGAAAAACACGACTTAACAAAGAGAAGATTCAGCCAGTATATAAACGGCGTTATGAAAACGAATGGAAACAAACATGTGGTTTGCGTATTAACGACTGATACGGTTCAATATGTTACAATAAATACTACTTATATTATCTGTGTCGATCTTGAAATTGATGGCATTTGTATGCGCCCGAATGTGATACATCTCCAAGAATAACCGACATCTATAATTTAATTCACGTTCCAAGATTTTCACATTACACCATTCAAAATTAGGCCCAGTCTCTACACAATGCTTGGTTGCTGCGCATGATAACTTCTTTATACGCATATCACTGCGATGTTGAGTTATTCGGTTCTTTAACCACTGCTTAGTCTGGCCAATGTATACCCCTGAGCAATCCCTACAAGGTATTTTGTACACAACACTGCTGTTGAGATGAATTGGTGTTTCATCTTTTATTAGGGAGAACAAATCAATAATCTTCACAGGGTTTTACTTAGCCAATTTTATATTGCTATATTTACTGAAAATGGAAACCACTGAGTTTGTTAGTCCATGTATATATGGAATTTTTTTGTAATTGAATTCAACAGTAGTATCTTCAGTGGGACCATCATAAAATCGTGAGTTATAAATAAGCTTTTAAAGAATACGTCCTAGGTATCCGTTGTTACGAAAAATAAGGAACAATTTTCTCAGACTCTCTCGATGAAATCTCTCATCACAAATCCTCAAAACCCTATTCTTCATCGCCACAACCATGTTGAACTTTTGGCTAGTAGGGTGGATGGAATGAAAATTCAGAAATCTGCCTGAAGATGTTGGTTTCTGATAGCCATCTAAAGTAATTATGTGATTATTAATTTATGTTAATATTATCGAAATAGAGAATAAAAGAGGCGTACCCTTTCTTGATACGTTGGTAATAAGGTCCGATAATAATAATAATGGTAATTATAATAATGGTAATAAGGTCTGCCTGAAAGTTACTGTCTGAATGTTCTCTTTGTTAAGTCGTGTTGTTTTTCTAAATTATTATGTTACTAAATTTTAAATCTTGAGCACATTCCATGTCTGTGAGTATTCTGTGACTGTTGATCATTTTCATTGTTTTAATTGTTTAATTTTTATTTGTAGATCTCTTGAAAAAGTCCACAAAAAACGGACGAAATATCGAGAAATAAAGACTAAGGATCTAAACTCTTGGTACCTGACCCCTTTCCCGATAACTTTTCCTTTATATATATATATATATAATATATATATATATATATATATATATATATATATATATATATATATATATATATATATATATATATATATATATATATATATATATATATATATATATATATATATATATATATATATTTACTACATATACATCCAATTGATTTTACATGTTCAATTTCATAACGTTCTGTATAACTCGCTTTCTTTTGCACCATCGGAGTTTTGACTCTTCTAATTTACAAACTATATCTCTCTTCTCTCACAAAATATGTCTAAATCGCGATAGGAGAACATCGAATTCCTAACTTTTGCAAAATTTAATTCTTGAAAAAAAAAAACAAAATGAGATCGTATCAAGTTAACATAACTATACTGATCTTTATATTACATAATTAGCAATAGGCGTTTAGTCTAACTCTAGAAAAAAAGGTCGTTTACTGATCATCTTTCAAAACCACATCATTAGTTTTCGTTAGTATTAGTTATATAAAATATTGAAGAATGAAAAGATCCAGTTTTTTGGAATAGATTATCTTGGTACACTTCAAATATATTTGAAGTGGATATATCCATTTTGAACAGAGTGGTAATTATTAACGTTAACCCGTTATCTATACGATTACGAGTCAAAATTTACTTGATTATTTCTAATCAAGTAAATTTTTATTTGAAGTGAGAATCCATATAAGTTCTGCTAACTCAACACTGGACAATTATACAAAAATAATTCTGTAACGATTATAGAATATGTATATAGCTTCCTATTCATAATTTACTACCGCAATTGACTGAACATTTATATAAGCAATAATAATGGACAATATAAAGATGATACAACCAAATAAAAACTCCTTAAATTATTCCATACAACAGTGAAATTCAATTTTCTACTTACAGCATTGATACCACTAAATTGTTGACCTGATGTTAGTACACATACTAATATGAGAGGAAGTCGAAGTTTTCGATCTTTTAGCACTCTCTTCATTGTCCAAACGTCATTATGTTGCGATTCTGATACTTGAAGTTCATTTTGTAATTCTTGTATTTCGTTATCCAGACTACTTATTGGCATGTTGCGAATTTTAGAAAGATCTACGAAAAAGCGAGCAAACATATGTTCATGAAAATAATATCACTTAAATCATCAAATTATTAGAAGTTGATAATTACAAGTTGAACAGCTTTCAGTATTTAAATTATCTAACTTCAATACCGAATATGAGATATACAAAATAACTTCGTTCGAAGAAATCATGTAGTTTATTATACCTCCGACTCATATCAGTGTAGTGTTTATACAGAAAATAAATTTTTAGCCGTATATAACGTTAGTCAACCATCGTAACGTCATAACGTTCAATTAATCATATTCATTCAGTTTGAAAAAAGATATGTCACACAAATACTTTCGATTTTAGTGGTGGGAGGGAAGTAATCTCTTAGGACAGAACTTTCTATAGTTGAATGAAGCCCTACAGCTACAACTTTCAACCTGTAATTGTTGTCCGATAACTGTTCCTCGAGATAATGAAAATAATTTGAATTTATTGATTTGTAATATTGTCTGTGGATAATTTTGAACTGTTAAATGTTGATTTATTACAAAACGTATATTTATAGGTCAATAAATTACATCATAACGTATTTTACAACTTAATTATTTATGCATCAGCAATAGTTTCACTTCAACTTTTACACCTGGTTCAATGTTGATTAATGTAATCTGTTTCACAATTTCTAATGGAGAATGAAGATCAATGACTCTATTATGAATTCTCATCTGGAATTTACCCAAAGTCTTTAAACCCTCTTCACAAGGAGTTTTACGTGTAGTAATAAGTAAGATTTTAGTGGGCATTCGTACTGGGCCTTTGACCTTGAATTTCTGGTTCTTTGCACTGATCAAATCGGCATAACCTTTCTCAAGAGATCTAACACGAAAGGTTAATTTTATTCTGATATGATGCACCTGTCCTGCTTCTTGTCCAGGTTTTTCAGAATTTACTTTTTTAGTAGCCATTATGGTATTATTTCTTCCCGGCCGATATAATCAACTCAATTCAGAATATGATCAGCGATGAGCAAGAACAACAACATAAAGTCATTTGGAAATAAACATTATTACTAAACCAATTTTTCTCTTTAACTTTGAATATGTAAATTGCTTCCATTGCAACACTTTCAGCAAATGCAGCCTTTGCTTTTTGTATATAATGCAATGTATTAAAATGAGCAAGGGATCTCGAGCGGCTATCGAAGTATAATATTGAATATCTTATCTAGTTTATCATTTATATGCAGATAAAAATACTACAATGTTATTCTATTTCTACTGGAAAAAAATATTTACCAAAAGATCATCACACAATGCATTTTAATTCAAAAAATGTTTATAATGTTGAGTACTTATACTTACTTTGTAAGGCAAGTTGATTATTCTTCTTTATAACAAACAAATATTTCGGACTCTCGGGTAGAAACGGAAAAAATACAGAACAGATTGTTAACGGAATTAAATAAAAGGCTAAACAGTATGACCAAAATGATTCATTTCCTGAAAATTCAAAACCATTTGATATTTGATGATGGGAGTTTTTTCCTACTCGCCTAATAAACTGGGAATTGACATCACTTGTCCAAGTAAAACTCCTGTACACACACCCAGTGGACATAATGCACCCAACGATCCTTTGAGATGGGTAGGAGATAGCTCCATTAAGTACATAGGCATGAGGCATGTGATCATCCCTGCAAAACGAGTACCAAAAGATAAATGAATACATATATGGTTCTATATTTCGACTACTTTGCAAACAAACGGATGTCATGTCTGTTTACATGGTCATAACATAATACATGGTCATAATATAATAAAAAATATATGTAGATAAAAATATATGTATATGTAGATACAATATACGTACTTCGAATTTCCTCGAAATAACAGAGGGGTATCTGATAGTCTATACTCTTTATACCAATCAGAAACCACTAACCAAATTTTGAGATAAGTTCTTGAATTGGAAGTCCTGTTGACGCACGATCAATGTATATATGTACTCATTATTCTCATTACGTAAAGATTTTTATGATTGTTAAGAATATTTTAGTGTGCTGAAGAAATATTATAATATACAGCCATTATAATACATTATAATTTCAAATATTTCAAAAAAAATGCTGCAATATAAGTGTTGTTGAAATGACTTAATGGCAATATAAACCGATTTGTTTCTACATTATTCATAATCGTCACATTTTGAAAAAAGATTTCTTCAAGATTTTTTCTAAAATATGAGCACATATTACCTGAAGATAAACCAGCTAACAGTCTACCGAGAAATAGAGTTTCCACAGAATGAATAGCATAGCTGAAAATAAATAACAGTCCAGCGATGAAGCCCAGAATCTGACATATAATTAATCCATTTTTTCTACCCAGTTTATCTGCAATAGAAGAACCACCAAGAGATCCAGCGGCCGCACCAACTAGAAAAATTGCCACTATGGACGACCATAAGAAATCTAATTGGCCAACAGAAAGAACAACGCCATATGTTTCATAGACACTACGGTTGCAGAAAGGTTTGATTACCTACAAAATATAAATATCATTGTTTGGTCTGTTTATTGAAATAAAAGTTGATGCTAAAATAAACAATTACTGTGGACTGATGAAAATAAATAACTTAAAGGAATTCGTAGATTACTTAAAATCAAAGTTTGATTTTATTGAATCGATAGACACCTATGTCACGAAATCCACTCATTATATTTCTTTTTATTACAGAAGTAATATTGGAATAAGATTAACTTAATTTCTAGATCACCTAATCCATTTTGGTTAATAGAAGAGTAGAAGATGAGCAAAGTTATCTTTTGAGACAGTTGGCAGACAACTTGAATTTTGCATTTAACAATTTGTCACCACGTTGATTTGATGAGACGAACGAAAGACACTTCAAGTGATTGAGTTGAGTGGCGGTGGGTGGAGTTAGGGACAAGATAAACTAAATCGATATCGTATTTGCCACATAATCTACACACTTATAGTTGTGGTTCATAGTTCTAAGTGGGATGGAATGTTGTTACCTATAAAGTCTTTCCGACCAAGTAATCTTCTGACGGATCGGTTAAAACGAGAAATTTGGGAACAAGGCTGCTCACAACATAATGAACCAGCTGGAGCTCATTCCTTCCATGTGCCGTATGAAACAGCACGTTTGTATATTATGTATGGAAGTAAAAGCATGCTATCAAATGCCACATAATTCATAACTTTGTTGCACTTTTGGAAATTTCCATAACCTTCTCTGGATATTCGACTTTTTAAATTATATTTAAAAAGCCATTGCTTATATTAAAACTCATTCTAGTAAAAGATTGTGCATTAACAACTGCCTCCAGAATTTAAAAATCATTAGCTAGGAATTGCCTAGATAAGGCAGCTCTTGCTTCGTTCATATTAGTTGCCCCTCGCTCGGAGAAATCCCAGCATCATAGGATGTTGGTTTTACACCTATCCATATCTCTACAGGAACGGTAGGAAGACTTAGCGGTAGAAAACTAACGGTAGAAGTAGCTAACTGCCACTTAGCGAAATCTTCCTGGCAGATTTTTTGGTCCTTTAAGTCGCAGATATCCATTTATCGAATAATAATGGAAATGGTTACGTAGTGTTTTTATTAAATTAAATTCATTCTGCAAATTCGTTATTGTGGGAAGCAATTCTCCTTTATCTCAATGAACTCCCATGTCATTAACATTTGTGCCTCCATATGACAATAAATTCCAGAATATTTGAAATTGCGTTTTTTAGTTAATAAATATATCCAATAACTACAGACACATTGTTCGTGAATTCAACACAAATTTTCTCTGCTATCTAATCGTAAGTGTAAGACAACACTCTGTGCTCTTCGCAACAAATTTCATCATCGTAGCTTCTTCATTTTCGGAGTAAATTGGTGGTGCACCAGTAATTTTTTCCAGAATATATAATGAAATAGTTAAATAGTTACATAGTGAATAATATACTGTGGAGATGCTCTTCTCAAAGTCAACTGATCTTCATGAAAACCTGAAAGATTTTTGAACAATCTTGGAATAATGCTAAAAACAATACCAACGTCGATGCAACGATGATCTTGCAATGATAAATCTTAATTACTCCACTGTAACATTGACCTCCTGAGTCAAAGTGTCCTCATCTATGACCCAATTTCAAAAAATTTTTGAAACAAAAATGAATACCAATACTTGATGATTAATACTTCGTGGCAATTCATTGAACAACTATCTCAAATACTGAAAAATTTAATGCTTATCTGAAATCATTTTTAACTAATGATAGTGGTATATTGAGGTGGATGTTTTTTCTTATGAGGTTAATTGCTTCTTTGCTAATATGGAAAGTGTATCCTGAAGCACCTAATGTTTGCGGAATAGCATCTTTGGCGAGAGATGAGAACCTTTTATGCAGAAAACTTTGCTAAGAATAAATTAAATGGATATCGCATTAGCTACATAATCTGCACAACTTATCGTCTAAGTGGGATAGAAAGTTGTCACCTACAAGGTCTTTCCGACCATGTAATCTTATGACGTGAGGTAAAAATGCTGCTTCTAAAAAGTTCCTGAGCGTTTCACGGGCAATCCCTTCACTAACGGTTCGGTTAAACTAGGTAACTTGTGATCCTAGATGTCACTTCTTTCGCATTGAGTTTCATCCAATATTACATAAGCAAGGCTAGAGAAAAACAATGTGGTGATATATGTACTAATAATAACAAGGGATATTTCACATCTCTGTATAATGACACTATACACGGTATAGTGATTATTTGCAAATATTTTGCATTTCGACAGAGACGAGATACAAAACTTCATTTTCTATACAGACTACGATATGAAGAGATGGTAGTTACTTCAGGATGGATTGAAAAGAATGAAAAGACTGATTCTTACACCAGCTGGAGTATTCACAACTCCAATATTATATCCAGCTGCGAGCGAGCCTCCTATAGTAGTTGAAAAACCAGCCAATACTAAAACTGTAGTCCATCCAACTGTAGGTTTCTGAAATTGAATGAAATATGTATAAATAAATAAAAAAGACGTAAGCCTATATGTTTTTAATATATATATATATATATATATATATATATATATATATATATATATATATATATATATATATATATATATATATATAAATACTGAGACTCTCAATCGAAATTTCGAAATATTTCAAATAAAACTCTCAGGGGGAAATAAAACCCTACATAAATGTTGTCAACGACAACGAACCCATCACTTTCGAGAGTGAATATGTTTCGAAAAATTCATCGATCTTGTTGAATAATAATAGGATACAATTGTTTCATCATTATTATGAATCATAAGTCCATATTTAATCCATCAATCAAGAATCGATGAGTTTCAAAACAAACATAGGTCCTATACCAAATTGAGGGGAATGTTTCCTAGTGAAATATTCACGTAGATTCCCTCTATCGGAGAAAAGACGTATAAACTCTCCTATTCAAGATTCCTACTCATGACAACAGTAGCGCGAGTGAAAGGCTTTGTAGATATTTCATTGGAACACTACAGAAAGTTGTCCGCAATGTGTACGAATAATACCATGCCTAATCGCTCCAGATCACGCCCAGGCAGGCAAAAGTATAGCTAGTTTCAAAATTCACAGGTCATTCAATACTAGGAAATACTGAGACTCTTAATCGAAGTATCGAAATATTTCAAATAAAACTCTCATGGAGCTGTCTACACAAATGTTGTCAACGAGAACGAACACATCACTTTCGAGAGTGAATATTGAGAGCGTTTCGGAAAATTCATCGATCTTGTTGAATGATAATAGGATACAATTGTTTCATCATTATTATAAATCATCAGTGCATATTTAATCTATCAATCAAGAATCGATTACTTTCAAACCGAATATAGGTTCTATACCAAATTGAGGGGAATGTTTCCTAGTGAAAATATTCATATAGGCTCCCTCTATCGGAGAAAAGACGTATAAACTCTCCCTAGCGTTCAAGATTCCTACTCATGACAACAGTAACGCGAGTGAAAGGCTTTGTAGATATTTCATTCGAACACTACAGAAAGTTGTCCGCAATGTGTACGAATAATACCATGCCTAATCGCTCCAGATCACGCCCAGGCAGGCAAAAGTATAGCTAGTTTCAAGATTCACAGTTCATTCAATCGAGCTCCAGATCAAGCTTTTAGTTCATGATAAAATAGAAAATTGCAGTTATTTAAAATAAATGTACTGCTTTATCTCTATTAGAGATCAATATATCTATCTTAATATTCGAAACTTAGTTAAAATAGAAATAAAAAATACATTCGTGAGTTCACTCACAAGTACTGACATAAATTGACTGACGTGATTGGGAAGTCAGTACCGGTAGAAGAAAATATTACATGTAGAGGCTGTCACAGAAGGAGGTTGATTCGCCTTATCTATTTTCAATTGCATCGAAAATATTTGTTTGGAAGGAGAATTATTCCATATTTGGTTTCACTGTTTCAACTTGAGAATAATCCTATTCATTCTAATGTATTGGAGTTTTCTTTTGGAATATAGAAGTATTGAATTAATTATAGCGATTAATGTCAATCTATTAAGCACATTGAGTTAACAATGTAACAATCTCTTGCATTTCTTAATACGAAAATCTCGATTTTCGCATATTATTTTAAGAAATCAGTATTGAAAAATGCCAATTTGAATGAAAAGTAAAACACAAATTACATATAATGTGAATTTTGAGGTTAGTGTTTTTTGACAACTTGCCTTTATATTTGAACGAGAAAACGATAACTCTACTTTCATTTCATGATTTAGATTTAGAAGTTTGAACCTGTTTTCGTTTTTATGTTGTATGTGGTAAATTGTAATGACATACTTAGAGTTTTGAGGATAATAAAGAATTAAATTATTATTCTAAAACTAAGTCTCGGTTATTACCCACACACCGAAATTCGTCAGGTCTTGACAAACATAAAGAAAACCTCAGGTCCGAATTCATTTTAGTTATCGCAATTCTTATGTAGACAAGTTCTATCTTTTATTTAGCTGAAAGTAGAACATATTTTTTAAACTTTACTTCTCAAAATGTTTTGTTTACAGGGAACCGGTTTTAGAGGATGTAGGTACTCAAATTTCTATTCCACTTGTAATACCAGACCTATTTGTTCAAGTTCATCCTATAATTTTTGAAAGCGTGACGCAATGGAGTTAAAACATTTCGATAAATAAAGTTAAAAGATGTATTTCGATAAAATAGAGTAAAAAAGCCTCCCTTCCTTACGATAAAAAGTCTTAGTTGAAAAAATTTAAATCCAATGATTTTTTGTAATACCTAAGAAAATTACTACGTTCAAAAATACCATTTTTATAATTAACAAATATGCTGTGCTGATTTATGACTTCGAAATAAAATGAAACTTTAGAGTTATTTGAAATATTATTCCTTCACCTCTATTAGAGATAAATATATCTATTTTATCATATTCGAAACATAGCTGAAACCGAAATAAAAAATACATTCGTGAGTTTATTGAGATAATACATGTAGGTACATTTGTTTCAACGAAAATTGTATAAAATTTTGTTTAACTATCTCAATTTGCGAATAATTTTATTCATTTTAATGTATAGGATTGTTCTATCTAGACACTTTCGAACCGGATTCTGGTTATAGAAATTTAATATAAAATCAATATATATATATATATATATATATATATATATATATATATATATATATATATATATATATATAATGATTGGAAAATTTCTCGGGAAGCGGTCAGCTTAATGTGGTAATAAGTGAAAACTATTCTTTTATTTCTGCTCAATATTTCGCCATTTATTTGATGGCTTCATCAGGAGACTAAAATAATATAAATGTGAAAGTATGAGACAAACAAATTACTATTATATGACTTACATGATAAATAGTTCACGAAACAAAACAGATATGATCTCAGGAACAGATTTAAAACAGACTGACTGATAGTAAACGGTATCAGTTCCAAAGGGGATAAAACACATGTAATACACAACAGATAACACCCAAATAAAATTGCTATTTGGGAATTTGTTTCTAATTCAATATGTTGAAATAAATATTACTTAGTTGTTCGGTATCTTGAAATTAACGGTGTTCTTTGTTTTTTTGATGTGATACATTTCCAGGAATAGTCTCTTTTTATAATTGCTTTCCTGTTCTAAAATTTTCACGTTTTGAAAGTCAAACTGGTGACATGTTTTTATGTGATGTTCTGCCAGGGCACAGGATCTCTTTTCCAATCTACAATCGCTCTTATGTTGAGTAGTACGTTGTCCCATCCACTCTTTGGTTTGACCAATGTAACAGCAGTCACATTCCAAGCAAGATATTTTATAAACTACATTACTTCGATAATTTGTTGGAGTTTTATCTTTCAGTTTAGTGAAGAGATCGCGACCATTAATCGTATTGTATTTCACCAATTTTATGTTTTTGAACTCTCTAAACATTGCTACTATTGAGTCTGTTAGTCCTGCTATGTTGGAAATCTTTAAAAACTTTACGTCTGCGTTTACCTGGTCATCGGTTTGGCCATCAAATGAATCACTATGGAAGATTAATCTTCTCAGTAGTCCCTTTGGGTATCCACTATTATGAAACAAGTCAAAGAGTCTATTCAAATTATACGATAAGAACCTTTGGTGACAAATGGTTTTTACTCGGTTCTTCATTGCTACAACGCTATTATATTTCTGATTTTGTGGGTGGTTTGAATAGAAATTTAGAAATCTGCCTGAGGAAGTTGGTTTAGTATACCAATCTAAAATTATCAGATTGTCATCAGTTCTTATCACCTTGGTGTCCAGAAATGGAACCCACATTCCTTCCTCCACTTCAATCGTAAATTGTAGACTACTGTTGTAACCGTTGAACATATCCACCGTAGTTTTTATTTGGTCTGCAGGTACACACGTTACAACATCATCCACAAACTTATATATGAAGGGTAATTCGAAAGGTAATTTCGGAATAACACTATCCAATAACGAATCCAACGTTATGATGGCCACAATTGGGCTGATAGGTGACCCCATCGGTGTGCCAAATGTCTGCATATAAAACTCTGTATTAAAGCTGAAGTATGTATTACGGAACACGAAAGAGATGAGAGTGAGGAAGTTTTGTTCAGTAATGGTTGTGTATTGTCGTATTCTTTTCCATTTTCCTTTTAGAATTTTGACAAAGTGTTCCGTGGGTATATTAGTGAACAAAGAAATCGCATCCAGAGAAACCAACCGATAATTGTCTGGCAACCGTTTTTTACTCATTATGTCTACAAATGTAAAGGTGTCCTTTATATTATATTCGCTTTCATTGCCTAATGCAAGAGTCAAAATGTTTGCCAAATATTTCGCGATGTTGTAAGTTACAGAATTCACTGAGGAAACAATAGGTCTGAGAGGAATTCCCTCTTTGTGAATTTTCGGTAAGCAATATAATCTAGGACATGATGCATTGTATATCATCAAGTTTCTATACTCCTGTTCTGGCAGTTCATTTTTGCTGTTTATATAATATAAACTGTTATATATATATATATATATATATATATATATATATATATATATATATATATATATATATATATATATATATATATATGTTTTATATAATATAAACAGCAAAAATGAACTGCCAGAACAGGAGTATAGAAACTTGATGATATACAATGCATCATGTCCTAGATTATATTGCTTACCGAAAATTCACAAAGAGGGAATTCCTCTCAGACCTATTGTTTCCTCAGTGAATTCTGTAACTTACAACATCGCGAAATATTTGGCAAACATTTTGACTCTTGCATTAGGCAATGAAAGCGAATATAATATAAAGGGCACCTTTACAATTGTAGACATAATGAGTAAAAAACGGTTGCCAGACAATTATCGGTTGGTTTCTCTGGATGCGATTTCTTTGTTCACTAATATACCCACGGAACACTTTGTCAAAATTCTAAAAGGAAAATGGAATAGAATACGACAATACACAACCATTACTGAACAAAACTTCCTCACTCTCATCTCTTTCGTGTTCCGTAATACATACTTCAGCTTTGATACAGAGTTTTATATGCAGACATTTGGCACACCGATGGGGTCACCTATCAGCCCAATTGTGGCCATCATAACGTTGGATTCGTTATTGGATAGTGTTATTCCGAAATTACCTTTCGAATTATCCTTCATATATAAGTTTGTGGATGATGTTGTAACGTGTGTACCTGCAGACCAAATAAAAACTACGGTGGATATGTTCAACGGTTACAACAGTAGTCTACAATTTACGATTGAAGTGGAGGAAGAAATGTGGGTTCCATTTCTGGACACCAAGGTGATAAGAACTGATGACAATTTGATAATTTTAGATTGGTATACTAAACCAACTTCCTCAGGCAGATTTCTAAATTTCTATTCAAACCACCCACAAAATCAGAAATATAATAGCGTTGTAGCAATGAAGAACCGAGTAAAAACCATTTGTCACCAAAGGTTCTTATCGTATAATTTGAATAGACTCTTTGACTTGTTTCATAATAATGGATACCCAAAGGGACTACTGAGAAGATTAATCTTCCATAGTGATTCATTTGATGGCCAAACCGATGACCAGGTAAACGCAGACGTAAAGTTTTTAAAGATTTCCAACATAGCAGGACTAACAGACTCAATAGTAGCAATGTTTAGAAAGTTCAAAAACATAAAATTGGTGAAATACAATACGATTAATGGTCGCGATCTCTTCACTAAACTGAAAGATAAAACTCCAACAAATTATCGAAGTAATGTAGTTTATAAAATATCTTGCTTGGAATGTGACTGCTGTTACATTGGTCAAACCAAACAGTGGATGGGACAACGTACTACTCAACATAAGAGCGATTGTAGATTGGAAAAGAGATCCTGTGCCCTGGTAGAACATCACATAAAAACATGTCACCAGTTTGACTTTCAAAACGTGAAAATTTTAGAACAGGAAAGCAATTATAAAAAGAGACTATTCCTGGAAATGTATCACATCAAAAAAACAAAGAACACCGTTAATTTCAAGAAGGATACCGAACAACTAAGTAATATTTATTTCAACATATTGAATTAGAAACAAATTCCCAAATAGCAATTTTATATGGGTGTTATCTGTTGTGTATTACATGTGTTTTATCCCCTTTGGAACTGATACCGTTTACTATCAGTCAGTCTGTTTTAAATCTGTTCCTGAGATCATATCTGTTTTGTTTCGTGAACTATTTATCATGTAAGTCATATAATAGTAATTTGTTTGTCTCATACTTTCACATTTATATTATTTTAGTCTCCTGATGAAGCCATCAAATAAATGGCGAAATATTGAGCAGAAATAAAAGAATAGTTTTCACTTATTACCACATTAAACTGACCGCTTCCCGAGAAATTTTCCAATCATTAAATTAAATTACGGTCGAAAGCATCTGTTACTATATATATATATATATATATATATATATATATATATATATATATATATATATATATATATATATATATATATATCAGGTAAATTGCATAAAGGGAAAAAGAGGAAATGTGCAACTATAAAATGTCTAGTTGAGCAATGGGATTTTTCTAGATGATTTGAGTATTATAGAAGCATGAACCAATTGGAGAACTGTATAGCATCTCTGTCCAGAAATTTGGTACTAAGAATAATCCATGAATTTTATTCATGGATTATTCTGATAGTTTCTTTTCGAATAAAGAATTATTGAATTAAATCTTTGAATTCCCATAATATTTGAGGGAATGATTAAGTATTAGAAAATGCGTATTTGACTGAAACAGTTGATGAATTATCAGGAGTATTGTAAGCGAAATGTTATCAAAACTCGCAAACTCAAAGAAACTGAGCCTTTCGAACAGAATTCTGTTTTAAAAAATTCGTCAGGGTAATTGTATATATGGAGAAAGAAAAGATGTGCAACCGTAACATATCTAGTTCACCAACGGGCTTTCTGTTAGGGTTTCCAGTATTGTAAATGTCAATCTATTTAGCACATTGACTAAAGAAATCTCTGATTCTCGAATAAAATTTTATGAAATATGTCAAAATTCAAAATGTCTATTTGAATGAAAAGGTTGTTAAACTAACAGAAGTAGACTATCCAAGCATCTGTGAATGAAATGTAAACTAAACTCACGCACAATAGATTAAGTTGTAAAACGGTATACAGAAACGATGCTGATTTAAAAGATAGGAAAATTATTGCCATAAACTTCATAACTTTGGCCCATCGAAGCGAGGCATTTCGATATTGAATACTAGCGGTAAGATGTTTAAGTTGTGACGGAATGAAGGCTCTAATATAATAATAATAGTTATTTAGCTCATGCTATACAAAAGATTCACATATTTGAAAAGTCAATTTTGAATTATAACCTTATCTCTTCATCTAAAATATAATTTTCAGCTGACGCTTGAATATCTTAACACTAGTACAAGTTTTCAAGATACTTTGTAAACTATTGAAAGCATTACATCCGTGATAGCATATACTATTTAGCGTATAAAGCTCACAACTTTGGATGTAAAAAGTGTCAGTATTTCAACTATTATATCCATGCACATATGTTACATTTTTAAACATCACATACATGGAAGTAGATGATTTATAATTTTAAATGTGAATGAATATATATGACGACAATGATTGGATGCAGACATTATAGAAGTTTCCAAATTTTCAACGTAGTATGGTAAAATATATTCCTCAGTCTCATCCTCGAAATTACATGGGGAAAAATTATTCCCCATCTTCTGAAATTTCTATCTGGAATTGTACATACTGAGTAACTAGTAACGATTCGAAGACTTTTATACCGATCGAGCTCGCGCCGACCGGTATTAAAATTGCGGCGACTAGTCACATCCTGCCACTGGATGCACCAACCGATAGACTAGTCACAGCAAGAAAGAAAAAGAAAAGACGACTGCGCATGCTCGGGACGCAACCTTAGGAGAAGACAACAAGATCTCGTCGACTTCGGCGCTAGTCGCCAAGCAGTCAATATGACTGTCATCTACAAACATTATTGGTGCACTTAAATGTATTTAGTTGTAAATAGTTATGTTAAAAAAAGTTGTTCATACTGAACAGAGTTTGGGTGTACATCCTAACAAAACCCCAACATTGGTGACCCCTGACGTGATCGACTAACGACCAACTATAGTACAGAGGTAAGGACAATTAGTTAAATCTTCTCATAGTGGTCATATTTTTATACTGAAATACTCACAAAAAAATTTTTTTGTTAGAATTTGCATTTCACATCGACATCAATAAGGTATTGAAATTATTGTATCTTATTATATCTTTGCTTTATTTTTCTGCTTCTTTTTTATTGAAGTTCACTTCATATTGATCAGAATATTTCTTATTTCACACATAAATAAGTAATATTTATTCATATGAACATATTTGATGTAGAAACATAAAAAAACTCTTTAATTAACTCTAGTTATATTCTACATAATCTTTTATTCAAATATGAATAACGAAAACGATGCCCGTCAATTGCACGTGTTTCATTAAAATTGCAACCAATTTGGTAAAACAGTACAAAACTTTGGTTTACTCAAGCCGTAAGTAAAGCCATATATACCAATGGGGTATCGGCGCCAGGTTTTTGAAACATTGCACATTTCTGATATAGAAATTGGGGCTACGAACAAATTTATTAAATTGTTTTTCACTTGACTTTATATCAATGAAGATTGCAACGAATGGTCGAGTCAATGTTAAGTTGTAGAAAAGCAGAGTTTACGTTACACAGTAAATTCACTCACCGATCAATTGAAAAGATTTGACTATGTCCACCTCGATATAGTAGTTCCTCTACCTTCTTCAGAAGATACAAGTTATTATTTGACAATGACAGATGAATTCACACAATGGCCCGAAGCTGTTCTAATTACAGATATCACAGCAGATACAATTGCGACAAAATTCTACGAGAATTGGATATCACGTATTGGAGAACCTTCGCGATTCGCCTTCCAAGGACGGCAGTTGAAAAGTAATTTCTCACAGCAATTAGCTCATCCACAAGGGATTCAAAAATAGGGACCACTCCTTACTATCCACAATTGAACGGCCTCATCGAAGAATTCCACCGTCCACTGAAATCAGCCATAATTGCAACGAACATTGGACTACATTGCCAACCATATTAGATTTTCGAAAAGTATACAGGGAGGTTAGTACGTTCCCCACATGTTATGCTAACTATGTGTAACACTGCGGGGGGAGTATGCGGCGACTAGTCACATCCTGCCACTGGATGCACCAACCGATAGACTAGTTACAGCAAGGAAGAAGAAGAAAAGACGACTGCGCATGCTCGGGACGCAACCTCAGGAGAAGACAACAAGATCTCTTCGACTTCGCCGCTAGTCGCCAAGCAGTCAACATGACTGTCATCTACGAACATTATTGGTGCACTTAAATGTATTTAGTTGTAAATAGTTATGTTAAATAAAGTTGTTCATACTGAACAGAGTTTGGGTGTACATCCCAATAAAACCCAACAAAGTCTTCGCCCGAATCCCCGGACGGCGGCGGCGCTCGGACAACCGCTAAACGCGCGTAGGTCGATGCGCGTAATCGCGTCTAGATTGCTAGTCGGTAACTAAGTTACTATTACTGAGTCACTAGCACCAGCTGAGTACAATTCCTTCTTGAAACCCAAGTCTTTGATTTATGTTGAGAATTCATCTTCAAAGGATTCAAAAAGACCGAGTTAGATAATTTCGATTGATATAATATAGTATCTGATTGAGCATGTAACAAATACAGGTTAATATTTCAAAACAACTTGTAGTAATAAGAGCTTGCAGACATGTGGGAGAATTTGGTAGTAGTCTCATATGTTTCGTAATTTTTTGAAAGTATTGCTAATTTTTCAATGAAAAGTATGGAATTTTTAGACCACTGTTTGTCATGTAATATACAAACACTGCTTCGTATATTTGAAAAATTGCAGTACTTCATTTTCAAACACGTTTACTGCTTACCTTAGTGATAAGACTCGCAATAAGATTAAAAAGATCATAAGTTATTAGAATATGGATAAAATAATATAATTTTTTATCTCACGTGGCAATATTCGTGAGCTAAAAACGTGAATGATGACGCAAAATGGAGTATATAAATTAGAAGATATTGCGTCTCATCATCAAGACAGTCGCTTTCGTATCGGTAATCAAACACAATTCACAGCGATTTACAACTCACACAGTCGAAAGCCTTTTTGTATATTGTGAATTCTCCTGACTTCTCAATTATTTATTTGTCTAATATTGAAGGTCTCTGGCTCCACTTTCTTTCACAAAGCTTGGTTGAGACTCCAGAGAACAATTTAGTCTTTGGTCTATTAATCTCAACAGAATATTGCTTGTATATGAAATTAGTGAAATTGTTATGTAGTGTTCGCACTTCTTAGTGGAGCCTTTAATTAAATAATTTCATTAAATTAATTGTCATAACTTGACGCTTGTCGTCGGAAAATTCGACTTTTTCAGACGTTTACAGAACGTTTTCAGCGTCTAAATTCAATCTTATTCTGTTAGCGTCTAATTCATTCAATACTTTTGCACAATTTGGTCTATTCCTAGAACTTCGTATGTTTTCAAGTGTTGCATCGACTCCACATCTCCTCCTTTATAATGCTCGATTCCTCACTTACTCTTCTAGTTTTCTGATGTGCGTTGCCTTTTAAAACCTTGTATTTTTTCCATAACAATTCGAATCGTGCTCAAATTACTTTGTCAATTAAGTTGACCTTTCTGAAGGTCTCGAGTTTGGTTGGTATTATTCTGTCACTCAATTTCATCACATATATCCCTTATGAATACATTTTTTATTTTTCGGCATTTTTCTGGATTTCTCAGACAAGTTAAACGTAATTTTCTATTTCTCTTTGTAATTATTCCCTCTATTCCTTCCATCGATTTTTAGGGTGTCTTCTGTTATTCAATGTCAATTCGGTCAGTTCTCAACATTTTGCTTCGACTTCTTCTGAAGTTGCCTTATAGTGCTTTCTATGCTGTCTTCGAATCTTGTCCATTTTATCCGACACTATATATATATATATATATATATATATATATATATATATATATATATATATATATATATATATATATATATATATATATATATATATATATATATATATATATATATATATATATATATATATATATATATATATATATATATATATATATATATATATATATATATATATATATATATATATATATATATAAATTAAATGTTTGGATATCAGGATAGCGGTTTGTGTGAAATACTTTATTTTCCTATACACTCAATATTTCGTCACTATTTCGTGACTTCTTCAGGAGTATACTAAAAACAAATGAAGGTACATGAGTCATCACAATTTGTAAAAATAAAATCATTAAAACTTACAGATCTAAAAGTTTAAATATCAAAAACACATACACGGTTCATACTTTGTCGGCAGGCCAGAGAGCAGTGACTGACACGAGCAATATATCATTAGCGATGGTCCGGTTTTTTAATTCTTTATCTTTAATAGATTGCAGTATATGTTACTTAATTGACCAGTGTCAGATTTATAGTTAACGCAGTTCTCATCTTTTCTTATGTGACACATTTCAAGGAAAAGCCTGGTCTTGTAATTGTAGTGTTGGTCAAGAATTTTCACGTTAGAGAAATCAAACATATGTCCTGTATTTTTCAGATGTTGAACAACAGCACATGAGTTCTTCATGAGACGGCAGTCGCTTTTGTGTTGGGTTAATCGTTGTTTTAGCCATTGGTTGGTTTGGCCTATATACGTGCCTTCACATCCCAAGCATGACAACCTGTATACGACGTTATTGTTGAGTAGAGTTGGTGTCCGGTCCTTGAGTTTTGAGAAGATTGTTTTTATAGTTACTGTGCTATATGGTGCCATTCTGATCTCAGGTATGTCTCTGAATAGGGTGGTAATGCGATGTGTCAAGTGGTCTATGTGAGGTATCTTCTTGTAATTTGTGATTCGTCCATCAACTACCTCAGTGGAACCATCATAAAAATTTGTGTTATAAATCAGTTTTTTTAAGATATGCTTTGGATATCCATTGTTGATAAACGTGTTAAATAGCTGTTTTAAATTATTTTGAAGAAACCTCTCATCACATATATGTGTTAACCTATTTTTCATCGCCATCACGGTGTTATATTTCTGCCTTTTTGGATGGTTCGACCAATAATTGAGAAATCGTCCTGATGCTGTGGGTTTTTGGTACCAATCCAGAATTATACTACCATCATCCAGTCTAATCACTCTCGTATCCAAGAAAGTTACGCTTTGTTCTGTTTCCAGTTCAATAGTAAACTGAAGGTTGATATCAAACGAATTAAAGATCTCCAAAGTGGTCTGTTCTCTACCAGCTGGAATAGCACAGATGATGTCATCTACGTATTTAAAAATGAACGGTAATTCATATGGCAGTTTAAGGGTGACCTCTTTCAGGAGATGATCAAGAACAATTTTGGCAAGAATATTGCTGATAGGTGAACCCATCGGTGTACCAAATATTTGGTTATAATGCTGGTTGTTGAAAACAAAGAAAGTATTGTTGAATATGAAGTCAATCAGCTTGAAAAAAACTGTCTTTTGAGAGTGTTGTGTGATCTTTTATATTATTCCATTTTGATTTCAAAATGTTCACAACTAAATCCAGTGGTATATTGGTGAAGAGAGAAATCACATCCAAAGAAACCAGTACATAATTTGGAGGTAATCTGAATTCTCGGATTGTGTTGACAAAGGAGAATGTATCCTTGATGTTATAGTCAGTATCCCCATCATGAGCATTGTCCAGGATATCTGATAGAAACTTGGCAATGTTGTTTGTTATAGAGTTTACAGAGCTTATGATGGGCCTCAGTGGGATGTTATGTTTATGGATTTTTGGCAGGCAGTATAGTTTGGAACTTGACGAGTTGTATATGGTAAATTTCTTATAAAGTTGGTAGGTTGTCATGCTTGGGATGGGAAGGCACGTATATAGGCCAAACCAACCAATGGCTAAAACAACGATTAACCCAACACAAAAGCGACTGCCGTCTCATGAAGAACTCATGTGCTGTTGTTCAACATCTGAAAAATACAGGACATATGTTTGATTTCTCTAACGTGAAAATTCTTGACCAACACTACAATTACAAGACCAGGCTTTTCCTTGAAATGTGTCACATAAGAAAAGATGAGAACTGCGTTAACTATAAATCTGACACTGGTCAATTAAGTAACATATACTGCAATCTATTAAAGATAAAGAATTAAAAAACCGGACCATCGCTAATGATATATTGCTCGTGTCAGTCACTGCTCTCTGGCCTGCCGACAAAGTATGAACCGTGTATGTGTTTTTGATATTTAAACTTTTAGATCTGTAAGTTTTAATGATTTTATTTTTACAAATTCTGATGACTCATGTACCTTCATTTGTTTTTAGTATACTCCTGAAGAAGTCACGAAATAGTGACGAAATATTGAGTGTATAGGAAAATAAAGTATTTCACACAAACCGCTATCCTGATATCCAAACATTTAATTTTCATAAATTGTACGGTTGAAATAATAACGATCAATATATATATATATATATATATATATATATATATATATATATATATATATATATATATATATATATATATATATATATATATATATATATATATATATATATATATATATATATAGATGAAATTAATTATTTCTTTAAGTATTAAAAATATATATGTCTATGTAAGGCAAGAGTAAAATTCTTGTTATATCCCGCTATTTAATTGGAAGCAGCAGTTGACAGTTGACCAAGTTCAACCTGGATATGGAATCAATAAACGACCTATGAAGGAACTCTCCGGGTTTGGAGATGTGGTCAATGTATCGCCTTTGTGGCGACTAGTTATCCTTTACGGAGTCTTCAATCGAGAAAGTGAACGACGAATGAAACAAGTTATTACCGCAAAGAATTTTTCATTCGTTATATATATATATATATATATATATATATATATATATATATATATATATATATATATATATATATATATATATATATATATATATATATATATATATATATATATATATATATATATATATATATATATATATATATATATATATATATATATATATATATATATATATATATATATAAAGCAAAAAAGTGGTGGATGAATAGAGAAATAATGGATTAATATTTCAATCGAAATAATCAAAGAACGGATTTAATATTTGAAATAGTACAAAATGGGTGTTTTGTAAATAGTATCTACGAAAATTATATTGAAATTGACAAGATTTCTGAGAACATCATTATATAATCCCAAGATTCCCGTTTGTTTTCACTTCGTTGGACAAAAAAATAAAACTTTATATTACTGCTCATTGTTCATTGTTTCATTTATCACAATTATTTTTGAATTAATAATCACGTAACAATACAATTTGTGAAATATTAGTAAAAATACACAAAATTTCCAAATATAATTTATTGTGTAAAAAGGAGAAAAAGTACAAAGCTATGCTTCGATAAAATCACAGAATCATTAAATAACATACTGAACTAAACATACGAAGAATATAATACTGCCTAATATTTCTTCTTGTACAGAACATTTAAAATAACACAAGTGTCGTAAACGATCGGTAGAAGGCATCCAAATCCAAGGATCCACCAAAACCATCCACACTGCCATCCCTCGAATATGAAATAGCTCCAAGCGACAGAAGCAAATGAATGGCACACTATAGCTACACCAATTGTTAAGAATAAATCAACGAAAAGATCTAGATCACATAAATATTCAGTGTGAAGAAATTAAAAAAGCTATGCCTTCTCATTCATTCTCTTTCGATTTTCGCAATAAAACATATATTCAAACAATATTTATCTACTACAGAAAACTAAATCTCAACAATTTTTTTTGCATCAACGGTTTTTTATGATTGAGAAAACCTTGATTTTTGTCCAAGTTTATTTGCGAATGGTAACTTTGAAGAAACTTTCAAATAATTGCTTAATTATTTGATATTTGTGATTTTTTTTTTTTCTGAATTATTCAATTGCTGAAATTATTAAAAAAACTAATCATATCCACCAGGTAATAAAATTCAGAAAATAAATAAATAATATATATATATATATATATATATATATATATATATATATATATATATATATATATATATATATATATATATATATATATATATATATATATATATATATATATATATATATATATATATATATATATATATATATATATATATATATATATATATATATATATATATATATATATATATATATATATATATATATATATATATATATATATATATATATATATATATATATATATATATATATATATATATATATATATATATATATATATATATACGCATGATGGAAAACAAGATCAAAGTATCACTACCCCAGGCACCAGTCGAAAGACTGGCTTCACCTGATCATCGGATTCTGGGGGATCAGGGACACCATGCGGAGAAGAATCGGAGCTTCTCAAAAACCTTCCATTATCTCAAGATCAAACAAAAACATCACATCGGTACAATTAACGTTAATACACTCGCTAAAACAGGTAAACTGAAGCAGCTCACCAACACCATGAGAAAGTTCAATCTCAAAATCACCGCTCTCCAAGAAACACGATTCATGGACGAGAATCATTTCGATACCGACAGTTTCAGAATCTACAAGGGGAAACCTGCCGTGAAAGTAATGGGCAAATTACCGCTTTTAGGTACCGGATTCGCGGTATACAATTCCATACTAGAGTCGGTTATTAATTTCACATCGCCCAACGAGAGAGTCTCATTGCTTTCTATTAAATCAGCTAATAAAGCTTACACTTTAATCAACGTGCACGCTCCCATTAATCACCACAACAAAACCGTTACAGAAAGCGTACAAGATTTTTGGGAAACATTGGAAGAAACAACCAATAAAATACCAAAACACCACGTGAAAATCTTGCTAGGAGATTTTAACGCACAGCTAGGTAAGGAAAGGAAATTCAGAGATACTACGGGTCCCCATACTAAACACAAACGAACCAACAAGAACGGTGAAAGGTTAATCGCGTTCTGTAGGAACTTCGAACTCAAAATCATGAGTACTCAATTTCAAAAACCTGCACATGAGCTAACTACTTGGATATCGCCCAGTCTCAAGCAGGGTGAATATCAAATTGATCATGTCGCAATTTCCAAGAACAACGTAAAGGAAATTTTAAATGTCAGAACTCGTAAAGGCGTCTTTGATTCGAATCACTATCTCCTCCAAATAAAAACAAAATTTCAACCCAACAGAAATAAAAAATTTTCACCCAGAAAAGTTAGGTCCGATCCCGAATATCTGAAACTTCACAAGGATACAATCATTGCACAAATTAATCAGGAAGAATCGACAAATTGGGAAATCCTTACAAAGAATATTCAGACAGCCATCACACTAGGGCAACCTCCTCGCACCAGGAAACACCGCTGGTGGAACTTAATCTGTGACCAAGCAGTCGACAAGAGAATAACTGCATGGAAACAATCTAACGGCCATAAAAATGACGAAAACTGGGGGAATTTCCTTACAACTCAAAAACAGGCCTCCAAAGTAATTAGAAGAGAAAAACGGAGATATGATAATAATAGGTGTCACGAAATACAGAAGGATTTCACTAATAATAATACTAGAGATTTTCACAAAACTTTCAGAGAAAACTTGCGAGGATACCAAGCGCCCACTCTTTGCTTCAAAAAATCCGATGGCGCGTTGGAAACTAACACAAAAAATAACTGCAAAATGTTAGCCGAATATTTCAGCACCCTTCTCAACTGCAATCCTCCCCAAGAAAAACTTAAGTTCGACTTTTCGGGGTTTACGCAACCAGACTCGCAAGCCCCTGATATGGAAGAGATTACAGCAATTATCAAGCAACTCAAAAACGACAAAGCAGCAGGAGAAGATGGGATTATTGCGGAACTCTGGAAACTGAACAATACTACTTTGACCCAAAAACTTCACCATTTAATATCAGAAATCTGGAGAACGGAACAGATACCAGAGGATTGAAAATGCGCGTTGATACATCCATTGCACAAAAAGGGGGACAAAATGGATATCAATAATTACAGGGGAATTTCCTTACTCCCGGTTGCGTACAAAATACTTTCTAAAGCACTTCTAAACAGAGTAGAACACCAAGCGGATCCATTAATTGGGGAATACCAAGCTAGATTCAGAAAAGGCCGATCATGTGCTGAACAGATCTGGACTTTGAAGACGATATTACAGATGAGGAAATGTAGAAATACAGTGATCACATTCATTGACTTCAAGAAAGCATATGACTCGGTAGACCGCGAAACCCTTTTCGAAATCATGAAAGAATTTGGAATCGATCGAAAGACCCGAACAATTATAGAACAGACACTTACAGGTTCCTCACCTGTACACTTACACTTCTTTTCAATATTGTTTTAGAAAAGATCATAAAGGAATGGGAACTTCACGTGAAGGGCATACAAGTGGGTATCAAAAAAGAAAATAGAATAAATATCAAATGTCTCGCCTTTGCAAACGATATTGCTATCATCACAGACAACAGAACTGAAGCCAATCGCGCCGTGGAAAAACTACTTGAAATTGCGCAGAAAACCGGGTTACAAATTTCTTATGATAAAACCAAATACATGAAAAGAAAACCAAAAAGTAAATCTTCTCTTATGACAAAACATGGTGAAATTCTGCAAGTAGGCCACTTTAAATACCTCGGGGAAGTTATACAGTCCCCAGGTTTAAACCGAATCGCTAATGAACAGAGAATAACCAAGCTCCAAAGGGCCTACAAACTGACATGGGCTCACTATAACAAAAAGTGCATTTCGAGAGGCGCCAAATTGAGGCATTATAACACAACGATTCTTCCAGAAGCAATCTACGCAGCTGAAACAATGGTTATTGGCGGCCATTCAAGAATTAGAGAAATAGAAAAACAAGAACGAAAAATTCTCAGAAAGATTTACGGGCCAATCAATAGAAACGGTATTTAGATGAAAAGACCTCAAAATGAACTGTATAAAAAGACAAATACGATAACGGAATAAATCAGAAAACGACGAGCAAAGTTCTATGCACATGTCTACAGAATGAAACAGTCCAGAATACCGAAGAAACTACTCAATATAAATATGAATAGTAAATGCGGAACAGAGTGGCTAAAAGAGGTCCAAGAGGATCTACAACAGATCAATATAAAAAATCTCGAAGATCGCACTGAATGCCGCTATAAAATCGCACATATAAAGTTTAAGCAAAAAGTAAATCGTCAGCCTGGGGTAAAGTGGACAGATGAACGGAAGAAAGAGCATTCAGAGAGGATGAAGCGTTTTTGGGAGGCAAAAAAGATGAAGCAAAATTCCTGAAGCATGAATGATTGCGAATTCAAGTTCAGTCGCTCTCCTCATGGGGAACAATCGAAATAATAATAATAATAATATATATATATATATATATATATATATATTTCTTGTGAAATATATTGCCCGTTTAAGATATTTTATTTCGGAAGTTTTTAGCAATAACAGGCTTTTTTGATATGAAAAAGTTTATTTTTGTTGACGTTTCGTTGTTATATTACAACTTTGTCAAAACTAATTAATTTTTTTTTGTATCAACGGTCTTTTTTGATTGAGAAAACCAATTAATTCAATATTGATTCATTAATTAATTTTAATAAAAATTAATTAGTTTTGACAAAGTTGTAATATAACAACGAAACGTCAACAAAAATAAACTTTTTCATATCAAAAAAAGCCTGTTATTGCTAAAAACTTAAAAAAAAAAAAAAAAATATATATATATATATAAAATGCTTTTTCATTTATCAACACATTGTTTTTTGTACAGCGACATCGATTTAAATTTTCCCAACATTATCCATTGAAGGATGATGGTCTTTTGACCAATTTCAATTTTTTTAATGAATATTCTAGTCTTTTCTTGAAAATATATATCAAAATTATTATTATAAATTATTTCATCTCCACAAATTTTCTATAGACTCAAATCATGAAATTAATGTCTTCACATGCTATTAATTCATATGTTCATATTTATATCAATGAAACATGAAACCGTAATGCGATGCCTACAATTGGAAATTAAAATTTCAATAAATGTTTAAATGGAATCAGATTTTAAAAATGACTTATTAGACTTACTTCACTTCGCTCTTCCGAAAAACTAAACTGATTCACCATGTCCACCAGTTTAGAAAATCATAACACAATAAATAGTTAATTAGCCTTGAACGTATCTGAATGCACGGGTATAACATACAAAAAGTTATGTCAACGCGCATTGATAAAATGTAGACCCGATGTGATTCTAATTAGAAATTAATTCATTTTCAAAAAGAAGGCAACAGCCGATTACCATCGGAAACGTACGATGTTACCGATTGTTAGACACTAACAGATAAGTTGCCAATTTCATATTCTATTCCTCATTATTACCGTCACAATTATTGCTCAAAATGCATTCATTACTAATAATTAAAATGAAACTATTAACTCAGTTAGCACTTTCACAACTAGTACGTTAAAAAATATCATTGCTGGATTTTATATAATATAAATATATACAATCAATTTTTCATTTACAGGTGTATGCACATTTTGATATCTATAGTAATTCATAGAATTCAATTATTCATTAGTTTTGACAAAGCTGTGATATACAACGAAACGTCAACAAAAATGAAGTTCTTCATATTGAAAGAAGCCTGTTATTGCTAAAAACATTCAAAATAATAAATATATATATATATATATATATATATATATATATATATATATATATATATATATATATATATATATATATATATATTATTTTGAAAGTTTTTAGCAATAACAGGTTTGTTTTGATATGAAAAAGTTTATTTTTGTTATCGTTTCGTTGTTATATTACAACTTTAATATAAAAAATATTAAATATATATAATATACTTAATATTTATATATTTATTTATTTATATAAATAAATATATAAATGATAAAGTTGTAGTATAACAACGAAACGTTAACAAAAATTAACTTCTTCATATCAAAACAAGCCTGTTATTGCTAAAAATTTTCGAAATAAAATATCTCAAACAGGCAATAAATCAATTTCAAGATATATATATATATATATATATATATATATATATATATATATATATATATAAAAGATGTCACAACTGGGCGAAAGTACTTTTTTTGTACTCTTTCCTTGTTCAAATTAAAAAATTTAATATCTATCACTTTTTGTTATGTATTGATCAAGCGTTCAAACACCTCCTACAATAATTGCTTTGCGGCATTTTGATATGGAAAATTTCGATACATTTTATAACAAAATTTTAACATGAAATACAATATTCCACTGAATAATTCTCTGACAAGAAAACTGCCCACTTTACGGTCTGACTGAGCGCTACTTAAACGATAGATATCTCATTTGTTAATTTAAAAATCAATCCGATTCTTTTAGTTATTCATAACTACGTTGAAAATGCATCATCTGAAAATATAAACATTGTATTATAGAGAAAATAACTTTGTTTTTTATCACTATATTTGTTATTTCGTATTATCACTAAATTTCTGGCCTACACTCTACATTCTACTTTTTCCCTATAATACTATGCATTATAACAATGTAACCGACGAACGTATCCAATATTATTATTGTTATACAGGCTGACCCTGTATAACACTAAAGATAATGAAGAATTAACTACCTTTTAATGTTTTAACATTTTAATGTCTTGTTTAAGTTTTACTATTTTAATATCATTGAATTCTGAGTAAAAAATATTTCAGTTTTGTTCAATTCGAAATATTCTAAAACTTGAACAGTAAGAATAGATGATTTTCCTATCGATTGCCTAACTTAATACCACTTATTGAGTATGTTTTGACCATTAGTGCCTAGTAAGTTCATTTGAGAATGAACGAAATGAGAAAAAATTTTTTTTCAAATGACACTCCATTCATGAAGGTACACTATAAAAGAGCGTGTTGAATAAATACTATGTTAACATATGATAAGAAATTTCACCAAGTAGATGGAGATTCTCACTATCAAAATATACTTAAGGGCCTAAATAGAGAGAAATCAATTTACAAATGAATCGGGACATTTTGAATATTCTATTTTTGGATGAAGCGTGATTCAAGAGAAATGAACCTGTCAATAAACATAATACGCATTCACTAAAAATTCTCATTGGCTCAGAACGTCAATATAAAGTATTGAATGCAAGGAAAGAAAATTGGGTTGGGGTAATAATTGGGTTGGCTCCTTTTTTGACTTTGTGCTGACTGATGATAATGTTATGTTAGTGAGGGTTAACAATTTCTTCAAGTATGGCCCTTCTTTGCTACTCTACAGATAGACTTGAACATATTGGTTACATGGTGTCCAAAACAGCTTTTATTCAGAATTCACTGACAAATTGAATTTTTGTTTTTTCCACAGACTCTCGTAAAAAACGACAATATTTTCTAATTATGTAGTATCAACGTAACTATCGGCTACGAAAAAAATGATATTGATTGCTGAAATATCAAATGACAAATCGAGCAATCATGAATTATTATATAATATATTTATAGTACATTTTGATGAAGCTCATTGAAAAACTTTTCTTGCTATTTTAGTTAAAATTTTGTAAACAATGAAATCGAAAACTCTTATACATATTTCAGGTAATGACTACTCTAAAATAATTAGAAAAGGATACAAAGTAACGCCGATGTAGAGTTAAACATAGTTAATCCCAGTAAAAAAGCAGTCATCTCCAAAAAAATCATTCCAACAGCAACACTCATGCCTAGTACAAACCTGCAATAATTTTTTCAATATTATAATAGAACTGTATTTTATTTCGTACAGGTAAAAACCCAGTACAGAAAATATTTGATTAAACTTAATACAATATACTTTGAGATATAATGAAAAATTATATTTTAATAAATTTTTCTAAGAATAACATAAGACAATTCAAAAGGTAATAAATACATGAAGAACACTTCAAAACATATATAGAAATTATTCCAAAAAAAAATCATAGTGAGCACATACATTTGTACTATCTAATAGACCCTATGAGAGAATGGATCCCATGAGAAAATTGATATTCGGACTGCTTAATGAAAAATTGGTTTGGCCGTAAATTTACTGAAGGCACATGAAATTATATACAGGTAGAACAGTTTAGATGACAAGTATCGGCAAGAGGTTGAACAGAAATTTCAAGTACAAAATTTTTTTATAATTTCAAGTAGTTCTGCCCCAAATTCATCAACAAAAAGATTTAGTCACAGCATGAATAAATGTAGAACTTTTTATGTATACTAAAAGTATCCCTTATAAAACACAACATCATATGGTTTGAATACAGCTTAAATATTCTCAAAAAATCATAGTATGAAAGAGAATGTCTAATGAATATCAAGGTTTCGAATGGAGATTACTACAAGACAATGTTACTAATGTAATGTAACTATGCTACTATATTTCATGATGTTATTTTAACATCATGACAAATTTTTTTATTAATTCAAAATTTCATATAACTTGTAAATGTTAAATTTGTAACTTTCATTACAAATATTCTGGGTTCTTACATTTAAAAAGCTTATATGGTTAGGTATATAAGAAAAATGTAATCCAGTCTTTAGTTGATTTTCATCTAAGGTGCTACATACAGATACGATGACATCTAGGTTCGTGCCTAGAAAAGCAGAAAACAAACCCTATTCAAAAGTTCTTCATTTTTTCAGCCTTTCTTTGTTATATTCGTTCAAAATCCCAGGAAAAATAAAGCTGTTGATGAGTGGGTAAAAAAGAGCTCTGGGCCGATTTAAAATCTACATCATGAAAATGATTCCCACAAAACAACAGCTTCATGATTTCAGTTTGAAACAGGTTTAACAATCTTATATACCTGTATCTCGAAATTGAATATATCGATTATAAGAAGAATGAGTAGTTTTTTATTAAATCCGTCATCTGATTCTATCAATAACGAAGTTCAGCTCATAAGATTTTCACAACAAATGGACATTTGGAGTTGAAGTATATTATCTAAATAAATTTTACATTTCCGAAATCAACAGCTTGTATGATAGAATTTGAAGTATTGGAACTTAACCGTCTTCATTCAGTGTTTTCTTTTTTCCGTATAACTTAAAATAGATTTGTACGGATATATATAATTATAATTTGAAGAGACAGAAATCCTAACGTTTATATGGTTATATTTTGATAGAATCTGTTCCTCCTTAAACCGATATCGAAAAAAATTTGATTATTCATATCAATAAATACGACCGAGTTGTGTATTTTCAAACTGAAAGGATAAGGTTATCAAGCGTATGATTGGGAAATTCATAATTCACATTCGCAGATGACGATATTGAATTAACAAGATTAGAAGAGATTAGGAAGAATATGATAACCTCAAAATGGCAAAAATAAGAACGAAAATAAAACTTTCATTGTTTGATCAAAATTCAAATTGAAACGCAACATTTATAATCGGAAACTTTCATCCAAATAATTCCTCGTCGATATTGATACAGGTGCGTAAAGTTAAAGCATACAAAATTTTCACCTCAATTGTCAACAAGAGAATATTCCGAAAGATATTCAAGAGAACGAAAAATGTTTATGTTTATTTATTATATGATACAAGGAAACTCAAATTACACAGGCCTACAACGATTTTGGTGCCGATGATTTTACACCTGATTTTAAGTATGTCCTATATGGCGATATCAAAAATGTTACCGGTTTTTTTCTATCAGCTCTAGGTCTCGAGATAAAGAAAAATACACTTTTCACAAAAAAACATTATTTTGTTGGCTTTTAACTTCAAGAAATTGCCTTTTGACTGATTTTCTTGAGTGAAACTGACATGGGCAATTTCGCATGATTCCACAGCAATATTCAGCCATCATATGAGTGTTGCACCTTCCTTAGTAGGTATCTATTCTCCATCGTCGCTAGATCTTACTGGAAACGTTCTCCTTGCTCTTCGCATAGATCTCGGAAATATAGTGTTGGAATTTATCTATATGACTATTGAGATTGAGTGCAATTTTATACTCATATTACAGCCTAAATCTTTGAAACGAACTAGCATTTCCTTTACTAATTCTATACAGTTGTCAGCCTTATTATTCTCAAGGAAATTTTGTGCAACTGCTGCAAATGATTTCCACGCAAGTCATTACAGATCATTCATTGAATTCTCAAAATTGTGGTGTTTTCATTAATTGACCTATTTGAGGTCCGTCAAAAATACCTGCTTTCAGGTTTTCAGAACTTAAACCAGGAAATTTCTGTGAAATAAACCGAAAACATTAAACTGAAAAAGAATTGCCCTCATTTTATATGCAAAGGCAGAATAATGATTTTTTTCTCTTGAAACTAATGGTTTATTGATAACATTCCTTTCCCCAACAAAAATAGCATTTCTCATAGGCCAATTTCTTTTAATACAATTATGTGATTTTTTTGAACAAAAAACTGAAATAAGCTTCGTTCTCTCGTGCGATATGTAGACACTCGAACGTCTGAGGAAAGACAATTTTTTTATTTTAACCTTGACGTTTAGCTCTAGCTAATAAAATGAGGTCATTAAGCTCATTCTGCGCAAATGTCTTAGGATTTGATGTTTTTCCGCAGTATTCAAAGTCATCATCTACTTGACAAGAAATAGGTATTTCAGCTTGATCGTCCTTCGATTTCGACAATACCCGGTGAAAAGCCGGTATTGGAACATTTTCTGAATGAGGAATAGGTCTTTCTGTTGCAGAAATATTAGGGTATATCCATTTATGACTATTCTTTTTGTTGATACCCACTATATTAGTCATAAAAAACTAACAGTTGTCATAATGATTTTTTTGTTCTCGCCATATCATAGACACTCCAAACTTCAAAGACTTAAGTTTCTCTTTCCTCCATTGTCGCAAATATTCAATGCATATTTTACATACACAATGAAGTGCTCACACTTTTTTTTGGTGTCTATTTTCAATACCGAAGTAAGCAAAATACAAACGATTCACAGTGTTTGTGATCTATTTACACTGATTTTTCACTATATATTCACCACAAACATAACAAAACATATCAGGATGGTTAACACAACATCTGAACGAGTTAGCCATAATGAAATAGTAACATAAACTTTATCCATGTTATCGTAATAATGACTATTTACGAACAAGACCGGTAAACATCTAAAATGAGGGTTGTACAAAAACTAGAGCTAATGAGTTAAAATGACATATGTCAATATATTGTACATTACCTAGTTTATCGACCATAGCCACAAACAAAGCTGCACCAAGAAAAAAAAAATTTTTTTGTAGGCCTGTGTTATGAATGAAAAAAACATTGTGATGTGCTTCAAGCTTAAGTTGAGATTCTTTGAGGATACATAAAGGTAGGAAAAAAACTGGTGTTCCATGCTCAATATTAATAAAATACACGAATTTTTTACTTTGATTCATATAAATATAATCAATATGCTTTCATTTCTTGACAAAAATTCAAGTTTTTTGGATATTGAAATTCTGGCAATACACAACGGAATAGTTTGTATTGTGCTTCCATCTAGAACAATATGGATTTCTATATTTTCCAACATTCTCCGAAGAATAGTCGTGGTGTCAAATCCGCACAGCTCATACAGCCACCACAACTTGACTTTAGTTTTTGATTATACATATATAATTAATTGTAATTATACTTAAAAAATTTGTCTTCAGAAACTTTCTTCTAGTAAGTACAGATATTTCACATAAACAACTAAAACTTGGAAGCTATTTCGTTATTCATAGATATTCCAACTGATCTCATTTATAAAAATATAATAGAAATATAATTAGGGTTTGAGTGGCAGAACAGAGGAATCGTTGCATACCATCTGAACTCCGACCTGAGATTGTTTTTACGTTATTTCATGATGCTTTGAGAGTTAATGAAATTTTTTTATTTCTGTTACTCTTTTGCTGTTATGAAATGAATGAGCCCTAAAAATAAAGCCCTATTATTTTTGTTATTAAATATTAAATTTTACACAAAAATTGAAAAAATATATTTTCTGCACCTTCTTACTTAAATTCTCAAGTCAATTTATTTCAGTTTCAATTATGAATATTACAAATGTAAATTAAAAACAGTTATTTAGTACTCCTGTGGGCTCCGTTTCCATCGAGTCCTATTTTAGCAGTGATTGTTCTAGATCATGGATTAGATTATGTTACCATACATTTACTTCTTGACGTACCATTCATTTATGTATTGAAGATCAGCATACGCCATTTTGAGTTCCAGGTGCTTTTGCGGTAAGAAAACAATGTCTTCACTTGGAATAAGCAAATGGAAAAAGATGAAAAGGAGTGGAGGCTTTAGTAGCAACAACAGAGTCGATAATCAGTTTATCAGTTCTTTACCGTATAACAGTCCTAACCAGAATGATCCAATTTTAATGAGTGTATCAAATCTCAATCCAACTGTAAATAACATGAGAAGTGATGTCGATTTATAGTTGAGAAGTGATGCCGATTTCCAATTATTTTCGAAACAAAATGTTATCAGCAATTGCTGTAAGGAGAAGGAGGAAGATGCGACACACAATTGAATAGAATATATAAAACTAAATTTAGGAACTTTGTTACATGCTAGAAGTGGAAAAAAATGCAGAGTTCAGCATATTAGATCATGGGCCGTTTCATTCAACGTGACACATTTGGCACTTAAAAGTTTACTTCAAAATATAAACAACCGATTTCCAAGCTCCCACAAGATCCGAGAAGTCTATTAAAAACCTACCAGACAGTTGTAATGACGAAAGTTGGCAATGGAAGCTACTTGCATCACGGTTTCGAGTTAAGTTTAAGACAAATATTTTTGAAAGATGGTTAACATTCCCAAAACAATTTCTTGCAATATGAGCGTTTACCAATATACAAAAGCATTAAATGAGAGTTTCGGCCTATAAAATTCATCAATTACCTAAATTAAAACCCATGGTGATCGGTATAAACTGTAGAAAAAGAAAACCTTCGGACTTAACGGCCTATCTGAAACTGAAGAATTTTGTCGAAGAAGCAATTTGAAATAATTTGAGGTTATATACAGTTGAAAAAGCTCGCAAGAAATCTTTTCTATATATTCTCTACAGAACATTTCAAACACTAAATTGCTGTGTAAGAGTTATCGAAGCGGCCGTTATGAAGACATTTCATACAATTGTTTCGTTTGTGTATCAACAAATGCTACTATTGGGCAAAACTATTTTTTAAAGCTTTATAACAGGTATTTGTGATATTTCAAAATGATACTACGACACTTGAAATCGAAAACAAATTTTCTCAGACAGGACCGTATTGAATCTTAATGATGTAATTATTGTTAAACTCATTTCAAATTAAGCTGAATTCTCGAGAACTTTACTTGTAAATTTAACAAGTAAAATTCAGCTAAAATAGGCACTTATTCTTCATTATGATGATTTATTTGTTACGTTCTTCACTATACATTAATATACTTCGTCTATTCATTAATCGGTCTGTCTGTTTGCCGTGGCCACGACAACTTTTGAAGGATTGAGCTATTGACACAAATAACGAGTTTTCAACAAAAATCATAATTTGAGCAGGCCGTGGAAATGACATCTTATGGTCCGTTACTTTGTTGTTGTGTATTATCTGCAATGTTGCGTAGTTGTAATAAATAAATAATTTATTCGACCAATTTTGATAACAATTTGAATATAATATATTGTGCAACAAGTAAGGCAATGTGGCACATTATAATATGAAAACATTTCTTGAAGGTTAAATTATCATCTATTGCAACTATAAGAAGTTAGGACAATTAAAAAATCTGAAAATTTTAAGTTGTCGAATTATTGTTTGCATAGGTTACTACTACAATTTTTCAGATCGAAAATTAGATTTTATAATACTAAAATTATTGTTTTAAATAGCGTAATTGATACCGATATTTTGTCTTTTAAATCATTGAATATCAAGCAATTTAGAGCTCGTATGTTTTGATACTATTACTCTAGATATAATACATAATACTCCGAAAATGAAACGTTTTTACCCTTTACTGTATTACTGTGGTTCTGTGGGAATGTGGCTGAGTGATTTCATTATCTTCATAATCTGTCGATTTATACATTACTATTATTGTTTTTTTTTCTCTTTTCTTTGGCCTTTCTTTATTCTTTATTATTTATTTTTTAATTTTTCTTTAATTCTTTAATTTTCAATTTTTTTTTGAATTTATCTCTATGTTTTTCATTCCATTCATAAAATTGAGCATGTAACGCCGAAATATATTTGAGAATCACGAAAACATGTACGGGTTAAATGGAGCAGGATGAAATAGCCTAGGTGATTCCATCACTGGCATTATATATGTGGAAATATAACCCTTATTAAAAAGTACTAGCATAGTACTAAAACAATATCCAACAGTTATTCGAAATACATACTTGTTTTCTTTTTGACAGTGCGCAATGATCGGTAATGTGAGTGCATAATGGTCGGTAACTGTGCGCAAGGGTGGCAATGTCGTCTTTTCTAATACTCTGAACAACATGGAGAAACAACACAGGCCAACAAAATGAAAAAAAAAAATTTGGTGCCAGAAATCTAACATCTGATTTTAGATGTTTTTAATGTGCCGATTCCAAAAATGCCACCAGATTTCTTCTATCAGCTCTAGTTTTTGAGATACACGTTACAGGTTAAATGATATATTTTTTCTGATAAAGGACAACAAATAAAGAGATAAATATGTACTTAATCGTCAAAATAGAAATTTCCCAGAATGTAATTAGCCAAATGGATACCTGGAATTGTCCCTGACCCAATGTTCCTATACTAGGAACTACTCAATACAATGCTCTTAATTACTTTTATACCTGTAATTGCCTATGACCCGATCCTTCTATACCTGCTTGGCTGTACTTGATTTAGTAGATTACTGAGTTTTCCCAAGTAAAGTTGTGCTATCATTTTGTGTAAATTTTGGTCTTTTTGTAGTATCAAGACACTAAACTGAAACAATGGCATCCACAAGCAGACGTACCTGTGTAAATCATCCCGATGTTTTTTGTTATGTGTGTGGTGAACACACTTTGAAAGAGAGCAGAAAAACGATTTCTGACTTTGTGAAAAGAGCTTATCTTGCCTATTTTGGCGTTCATTTAGAAGATCAAGATAAATCTTGGGCCCCACATTTCATATCTAAAACATGAATTGAACATTTGCGACAGTGGACAACTGGAAAGAGGAAGTGCCTAAAGTTTGGTGTACCAATGGTTTGGAGAGAACCGCGGAACCATCATGACGACTGCTATTTTTGTCTCGTTAATATTAAAGGCATAAATAGAAAGAATAGACACAAATGGACATATCCTGATCTAGATTCTGCAAGAACGCCTGTAGTGCATTCGGAAGAAATACCCGTTCCATCATTCAGCAGTCTACCTGAACTGACAGAAGATGATACAGAAACATCAACGTCTGACGAAGTTGAAAGAATTCAATCAGAAAACGACAGCGATTTTGAAGCAGATTTAGCAACTCCGCAGTGTTTCAATCAAGAAGAACTAAAGGATCTTATAAGAGACCTGAATCTCTCAAAGGAATCCGCTGAATTACTTGCATCCAGATTAAAAGAAAAAAAATCTACTTTGTCGAGGTACTAATATTACATTTTATCGTAAAAGAGATAAGGATCTGCTGCCTTTTTTCACTCAGGAAAATGACTTGGTATTCTGTAACAATATAATAGGGCTCTTAGAAAAAATGGGTTTGCCTGAATACACTCCAGATGATTGGCGCCTTTTTATTGACAGTTCAAAACGTAGTTTAAAATGTGGTATTTTACATAACGGTAACAAATATGGCTCAATTCCTATTGGTCATTCTACTACCATGAAGGAAGAATATGAAACAATAGCATTAGTTTTGAGAAAAATTAAATACGAAGAACATCAGTGGTCAATTTGTGTTGATTTGAAAATGATTAACTTCCTTCGGTATATTTGATGGTCCTCAAATAAGGCAACTTGTTAAAGATCCACAATTCACCACATCAATGAACGAGACTGAATCTAACGCTTGGAGTTCGTTTGTTAAAGTAGTACAAAATTTTCTTGGCAATCATAAAGCAGAGAATTACGTAGAATTAGTGGAAACTATGCTTTCAAATTTTAATATTCTCGGGTGTAACATGAGTATAAAAGTTCACTACCTCCACAGCCACCTAGATCGTTTTCCAGAAAACTTAGGTGATTGTAGCGAAGAACAGGGGGAAAGATTCCACCAGGATATTAAAACTATGGAAGATCGTTATCAAGGACGATGGGATAGCCACATGATGGCGGACTACTGCTGGAGCCTTCAGCGAGACTGCCCTAGTAAACTCCATTCTAGAAAATCTTATAAAAGAAAATTTTTATGCGATTAGTGACTAATGTAATTATGTAAATTAAGTTTTTGCAATAAATACTTAAATCCATGTGTCTTTGTTTTTTTTAACTGTCAATAGTAATATTATATATTATAACAGTTATAACGTAAATTATATACACAATTTTTTGAAAAAGCTCAAAAACTAGATCTGATAGACAAAATCTGAGAACTTTTTTACATTCTGCATCCAAAAATTACTCAGGAACAGTTAAAAAATCGCAGGCACCAAAATGTGTGTTGGCCTGTGAATTCATATTCCATATACGTCGTAATGAATTATTTACTTATTTTCATTTTGTTGCAGTATAATTTCGACACTGTAAATATTATCTAGAATGAAAACGTCAAGTAAAAAATATTACTCCATATCACTCTCTGAACGAAACTGATAGAACGAACCTTAAAATTTGGGTCCATAGTCTGCCTAAATTGTGACATTTGATCACTCGTTGTGGTCGGGAACCTATAAATACCTAAAACATTAGGTACGTGAAAAATCACCAGTGCTTAACAAGTATAGGTATAATGACAAAGCCATTAATATTTCATGGTCTCAGTACTTTGTCGGAAGTGATGTGGACTTAATCTGATATGTTTAAGTAGGTTTTAGCAACATATATCGTCCCTCATAATAGATTTATTCAGAAAGATCGCTTAGCGCCATCGACATGATTGTTTTTACCAGAGATTTTTAATTCACAACAGCTTTCTTGAAAAATGTGTAGTTGGGTTGTCCCATTAAATTTTCCCATATTATGAAATTCCCTGATCCACAATCGAGCGGATAATACAAAAATGAATTCTTCAATGTAAGACATACGAGTAAGTCCAGCATAGAAGTCATGGTGCAAGCTGGGATCTATTAGGGCTGCATTACTCACATCAACTTACTGAAATACGCCCCTGCTCATCTCAAAAATTCAAATGTTTCAAAAAGTGTCTTAAGAAGTAAAATTGCTTTATACCGGCTGCAGTAGTGACAAAATGTATTTATAGAGTTGATGAATCGCCATGTTTCCAGGATTGACTAGGATGTTCTTGGAAGCCATTTTGCATGCATAATCAACACCGAACTAATTCATACAAAAATATCTATCATCTTTCAATTTTTGCATAAAATAAACATTTTTAAACATATCTCCTGTAATAAAGAACGGGTTTGGCGTATAAAAATGCATAACCTAGAAAGTGTGATATTCAGGCCAATTTTCAAAATTTTGAAAGTGTATATTATTGAATTGGCCCTTTAAAATTTTTCCATATTTTTAAACATTATGCACGGAATTATTTTTTTCGCAAATAAAATTCATATTGCTGTTCGCCAAGTATAAACTCTCTTAAAGTGTTATTGTGCTACATTACGTTTACGCCATGATGTTATAGCATATTCATACTATACCGCCATTTTAAAGCACTTTCGGGATAAAATACTCTCAAGCAAAACAGATTACTCCTAATAGCGTTGCAACATGCAACGAAAGAGTTTCAATTGGGGCAATAACAATACCCTAATTAAACAATGTTTTATAAGATTTTCATCGCCGTTTTCATCATGTTTACATAATTAATAAAAGACTCTAGTTTCATACCGGTCCTTTACAAAACTATTGTATAGGTGTTATACACATACCAATCATATTGCGGCTTGGTAAAGGTTTTTGGGGTTGTGTTATAACTACTCTCACAGCAGTAATAAAACAGGCCTTGGACTGAATTGATAAACCTGTGCCTATTTTGGCTTTGTAAGGGGCGATTTGAGCGTTTTGAAAATGTTTATAGCAACAAACATGTTTTACAACAGAAGTTTTGTAAACGTTCTCTCGGCTATATTACAACATTCAATTGTTAGTTGGGTGGCTTAGTCGGGAAAACATTAGACTATGTTGCGGTACGTTCGGGTTCGAGCCCTGGTAAAGGCATAGGTGTAGGTGTTTGTCTATCATTTGATTAAGTTTAACGATGATAATTGTTGGGTGATGTACATTGGTTACAATCGCATTGGCCGTTCGAAACCGGAGTTAAACTGTAGATCCACTAAATTAAAAAAAAAAGAAAATCATCCTCAGGGAAAAATCGTCCTGTTCCTCGAAAACACCTGAGTAATCGACAATATACAAAATGAATAGACCGATAAGAAGCACCGTAAGGTGAATAGGATGCAACTTCTACAAGAAGCAAGCAAGCTTTCTGACCAAAATATTACAAAAAAAATTGAAAATTCAGAATTAGTTGTCAAAAACACTGTTTGGGCGACATCAAATCTTCCAATTGCCTATAATTACAAACAAGGTATAACATACTCCCAGGTAAATTGTTGTTTATTGCACCGGCTAGCTCTAAAATTTTGGAGGACGTATATAAGTTCACCTGATTGAGTTACAATATAGACAGTGAAATTACGTAATTCTATTTGAATTTTCTATTCAAAATCTTTTGATTCAAGATCACAAATGAATTTGGATGGAAGATCTCTCTTATCTTTAATCCGGTTGCTCTCTGCTTGCTCAGAAAGCCTATTTTCACTTTCCACATGAATGATGGAATTCAAAGAGAGCCACTCAAAATTTCGAAAATTTTTCGAAAAGAACCTCAAACTGTAATTCTATTTCCACTCCCGGGGATATAATGAAGCCTCAACTCCAAGGGATATAGCGCTTATAAATGCACTGAAAATTTATGAAGAGAAAAGATATTTAACAACCAAAAAACTAATCAGTAGCAACACTCGATACAAGAAATCCAAAATCGGAATGAATCTATAACCAGAATATCATTTTATCTCTTTCCAAGGTGATAGAGAAAATTGTTTTCGCCAGAATGATGAGTTATCTCAATAGATTCAAAATAATTGACTGCGCGCAACATGGATTCAGAAGCGGCCACTCAACTCAATCAACTGCAGTTGTTTTTTGAATCCGTCTACGAGTGTTTGGATAAACACTTGTTTGTTGGAATTATTTTTTGCTTTATCTTCCGCATTTGATTCACTATCCTTTAAATTTTTACTTGATAAATGCTACAATTTAGGTTTTAGAGGTGTGTTTCTGAATTGGTTACGTAGTTATCTTGAAGAAAGAACAATGTTAGTGAAAATAGGCGAGAGTTATTCTCAGAGACATGATATTGCTCTTGGGGTGCCGCAAGGCTCTGTACTCGGACCTCTTCTATTCATATTGTTCATAAACGATCTGCCTGCGAAGTTGTCCCGGTTTTTAGTGACACTATTTGCCGATGATTCTGGCAGGACTCCTGAAGAACTTCTGAAGGCATATGAATGCATTGTGAGGGAGTTTGTAAGTTGGTGTCAAATGAACAATCTGATGGTGAACGTTGATAAAACTGTATATGTTCAGTTTTGTCTGAAGCACAATGGAATTAGTGCCTTGGATGTTAAATATGGGGACAACACTATATCATCATCCCAATCAACAAAGTTTCTTGGTGTAGAAAGAAATTTGAGATGGACATCACACATTGAGGTCGTATGTAAAAAATTGAGTAACTCATTTTTTGCAATCTCTAGAATCGAGAACATCGTACCTAGAAACTGTGTTATGAATGTGTATTACAGTCTTGTATATAGTCATCTAAATTATAATATTCTGATGTGGCGCTGCTCTACAGAAATAAATAGGTTGTTTATTACACAGAAGCGAATAGTTCGATTAATATTCATTATTCATCAGCGAACATCTTGTAAACCTATCTTCATTAATAATTACATACTCACCTTACCGTGTTTATATATTTATAGATGTTTGTTATATGTTAAAGGAAATGAAGACAGGTTTATGAAATTGAATAGTAATCATGAGTATTCAACAAGAAACAGGGATGTGCTACTTATTCCTATGCATAAAACAGCTAAATTTGAGCACTCTCTCTATTGTCAGAGCATTAAAATTTTCAACCATTTACCATCGTATTTGAAAGCACTGAAAGCTCATTTGTTTAAGAGCAGAGTTAAATCTCTGCTCTCAACAAAGGCATACTATAGTGTGTCAGAGTACTTCGATGATTCGGATGTAGGCAATAATGTATGATTCAATTTTTTGTATCATATGTTTGTATATTTTTTTAACACAAATGTTCTTCACCATGTGAAATTGTCTCAAATGTTTAATATCTCTGAGGAAATTTTTTTTCTTTTCTTTTCAATCAAAGTTATATATTATTGTAAATATAAATTTAACCAAGATTTTTGTTTGCACCAATATTTTTGCTCGAGGGCTGAATGGAAGATCAGACTCTAAACTGAATTCGGTCCTTTTGAGAGCATTTCTCTTAGTTGTAATTATTGTATCAATTGAAATGAATGTAATTTTACAATGTAAGGAATGTTTCTCAATAAATTTATATTATTATTATATTATTATTATCATGAGTACTTACATCGGTGCATTTCGAACTACCGATTATTTCATGCGATGCGGTCTTAACATTTATCAATCAGTATAAGGAATTTCAAAACGTTACAAAGCACACGACTAAAAACACCGAATCATTTATATGGAAATGACGACGTAGCAATAAGGCACAAGTGACTATACCAACTACAGAATAAACTAACTCCGTTTGAAAACATTACTGACATCGCCAAGCCTAATGGACCAATCAAACAAAAAAGAGAATCGTGATAAATACATTCCGCAACATAAATCAACAGAAAAAGTAACACAAGTTTTTTTTTTTTAATTCAGTGGACCTACAATTTAGCACTGGTTCCAAACGGCCAATGTGCTTGTAAACAATGTACATTTCTTAACTATTATCATCATTAAACTACTTAAGTCACAGACAAACACATACCCATGCCTTCACCAGGGCTTGAACCCGAACCTACCGCACCATAGTCGGGTGTTTTCCCGACTAAGCCACAAACAAACCAATCAATGAACAAAACCTATCAATGAACGATACCAATAGGAACAAGCATGATGATCTCAATAAACTAAATTGACCGTCTGTAAAAGTCTCACCGGGCATATCTGTAAACATAGTAATCCAACGAAATATATAGACTGGGCATATAAAATAATCTGGGTTAGACTGGAATAATAATAAAAATAATCTGTCCAATGACCTAACGTAGAAAATTTTGTGGAACCTTTAAATCGTAACAGTTTCTCAAATTTCACAAATAATCATTGAATGCCCACAACATATTTATCGGGCTGCAAGCTAGCTTATTGTCAAGAATTGACACAACTAAAACCTCACCAGTTGAATATAAACGCTTCGCAGTGTGTCTGAAACATATGTATAACAAGTGAATTGAATAATTTTTCTGCAATTTAGCAGTGTTTTGAATTATATTAAATCATATGTTTCATAGGAATTATATTACAAGAACAACAAAAGCTTCATCTTACGTAGAAACCATCATACACGAAACAAATAAGATAACGAATACATACTCAATGTCAACTCAAATCAAGAAGAGATTAAAAATACAGATAATAAATTAGGAGATCGCATTACCGAACGAAATTTATTTCCAACTAGTTGACCCGGCGAACTTTTTTAAAAGAAACTTGTACGCCCATTTATATTCATCTGAAAACCGTAAAGACATGTTCTACTATTTGTGCTGCACTATCTTGTTTTTAATATAAATCCCCTGCAGCCAGGGACTTACTCACTTACGAAGGGACTGCAATACTTCCTGTCATTTCAAATCATTCGAATTATCAAAAAATTCCTATATTAACACGTTTGGTGTATTGAAAGTGATTAACCTGTCCGTTCTATAGTTGAACGGCATTTTCCTAATTTCGTAGCAAGTACTTGTCCCTTATTAATGGCCATCATTAGTTATATGAGATATTTTCTGGGTATAAGTCAAAAAATTTCCACAATTTAGTCCATTCGCGGAAACCAATGTATATAGTGGCTCTAGTGTACCAATAGCGTCTATTTGAATTGACTTTTCGCGCAATATTTTGTCGCATCATTGGTGGTATTTTCTTATCAATAACAACTAAACTTTGAGTTGTCATATTGACACACAACAGTCATTGGTCCAATAGCAACGATTTGTTGGGAACTGTAAACTATTTCAACGCTATAATTGATTGCAAGTCGATAGTAGTTAAACGCAACCTCTTCATATTGTTAATTTCGATTCCGTCGATTCAGTTCAACTTCATTGCGAGCTTCGAGTTGATCGTCAGTTTGACTTACTCTTTTACCTATATCTTTGACTTGCTGCATTGCGAGTTCTGCGACTTAAGTTTGTACATCTGATAGCTAGAGCAATTAATATAAACGAAATTCCATCTGTAAATTAATGAAAACTATGTATTCTTCTTCATAATCAAATATACCACGTGCTATGTTAGTAACGTGTATGTTAGTCTATTTAAACTTACCAAAATTTTAAATTAAATTGAGGTTTTAATATTGGTCGTGATAGCTCAGAACTAACCGAAATATGTGATAAGATATTCAGTTTTTTTACATCCTCTTTTTGAGAATTGATAATTATTTCTTACTTATATTATTAAGTAAGTATTCTCAAATTTTTTAATTTTATACGCAATTTTTAAAATTGTTTTGGTTCAGTTGTTGACTCTATACTTTAGTTAGAAAACGTTTGTATGGAAAACATAAATGGACAGTTTTTAGGGTTTTCCTAATTTAGGCAATTATTGGAATTTCTCTCGCCGTAAAAACCATCCTTGGATTTCATCGAACATTTTAAGAAAAGAATTGGCAAAATTGGTCCAAGCGTTGTTGAGCTATGCGCTTACCAAGACATTTTGCGATTCATTTTTATATTATAGATTTATATTTATTATCATTCTATGGATGAGGTGACTTGAATGATTCACCATCAGTAAAGTGATAGTTTTCATTTTAGAATTTTTCATTGATTTATAATCATTTATTTGGAAATCGGTTCCATTTCACGCAAATTAGTGAGATACATTGAAGCTAATAAAAATTTAGAATAACAGAACTGCTGATCTATTTTACAAATAAGTCTCGGACCTTCTAATATTCCAGTCCAGTTTAATTTAAAAGGAAATATAGCAGAATAATGAAAATATATTTACTGAGCGCTGAGCCCAGCTTTACCACTCAACTGAAGCATTTAGCAACATGTTCTGTCGAAATAATGCCTTTATGAGTATTTTGTGTTATCCTATTCACCATAAAAATATCCTCGCTATTTAAATTGAAACCTAGATTCTGAGATCCATTTGTTGAAATGTGTAAAATAGAGTCAGTAAAATCAGTGAACATCTTATGGTTTACTTTTTAATGGATAAGGGCAGGAATAATAACATTTAGAATGAAATGTTATTATTCCTTAATAACATTTATTAATTTATTTATTAATTTTATTTATTTTATGAAATGAATATCTTTGTTTCGATTTATTTTTTGAAGACTTGTCTGAAATATATTTTTCGTAACTTTTGCTGCAATTGTCGAAAAAAACAATTTTTATGATTAAAGTATAATCCAGTCAAAATAGACTAAATTATGATGCAAGTTTGCATTAATTCCCAACAAGCTGAATTTTTGTGTAGGCCTTGAGTACGTCATTATAAATGATATGTCAAAAGTCCCCATCGATATCGCTTGTGCATTGTTTTTTATTCGAGGTCAAAGGTCACAAATTTGCGTTTTTTGCGTATATCTCTGAAACAACGAGATTTATCGAAAAATGGTTTGAACAAAGTTTGTAGATCGTAAAATTGTCTACAAAAAATATTTCAACACTTATCTTCTACAAAGCATTGTTTTCGAGATATCGTGACTTTAGACCGCAGGAAAATCGTATTTTCGACTATATGCACACATTTCCGCACCACCTCTAAGGTAGTGTACACCACGTTTTTTTTTAACGTGGTTTGCCCAGTAGGAATACTCCACAATAAATTTTGATCGAGGAAAGATAATGGGACAATATTTTATTGATGAAATTTTTTTTCATTCAAATTTAATGAAAATTTTAACAGCAAGAAAATTACATCATCATTCATCATCAAATTCTTCATAGTCACTCGTTTCTTCCTCTTCAGTATCTTCTTCCTCTTCTTGCTCGATTTGTGTAGACTGCTCCAAGAAGAGAGATATATCAGTTATATCCTCATCAATTTCGAAACAATCTTCATCTGTTGCATTTGATTCAATCTTGGTGCAAGATTGGCCTTGATAATTGGTACATACCGATGAACAATACAATCCAACTTTTCTGCACCCACAATTGTTTGTGCAGCCTTTTTTGCAATTACAAAAAATTGTATGGAGTAATTTTTCTGGAGCATGTGGCAGTAAAGTCTGGATTGGCTTCAAACTATTATTCATCAATTTCCAGCCCCAATTTTCAGCATTTAGATCATTGCCTAGCCACACTTGCACTTGGTAGAACACACGAAACAAGTGTTGATTAGCAGAAGCAGATATTGGAGGGAGACAAGATAACTGCACTCTCTTATTGTTTCTTGTATTTTTCACAAAACTCAAATATCTGTACTTGTCTATCGATTCCATTTTTTTGGAGCTCCATACATACGGCAAGGAGAACACGAATTTCATTTGTCTTCACGTTTTTCAAACAATTTCAATACTGTATTTTTGCCTCTTTTGAAAATTGCTGATGTCGTATTGCAGCCAGTTATTGCATGAAGGAATAATATATGAGGCTGACATTTTGGATATGCAATTAAACTTTGTGAAGAATATATTTTCGTTTGACCTTGAGCTCTCCCAGGTTTTAAAAAGTAAATGATCTTATCACTAGCCGGTCTCCGTAGCTTAGTCGGTAGAACTCCCGACTATGGTTCGGAAGAACTCGGGTTCGAGCCCCGCTGAAGGCATGGGTGTTTGTGTTTGTCTATGATTAAAGTAGTTTGAATAATGAAATATGCTGGGTAATGTACATTGATTACAAGCCCAATGGCCGTTCGGAACCGGCGTTAAACTGTAGGTCCACTGAATTAAAAAAAAAAATCTTATCACTAGGTGTTCGTGCAGTTAATATTATTAACAAATCTACAAAGTTTTCAAGCTTATCTTCAAATGTCTTCGTAATACTCATGCGTTGAAATAATAATACAGGATCTATTGGGACCTCCTCATCATGAATCTTCATGGTACTGTTCATAGATAATAGAGGTAGTACTTTATCAGCACGTTTTAATTTAATATTATTATAAATGTTTGGCCCATCATTTTACTCATAGATGCAATAGCCACTTCACGAGCATTATGATTTGCACAATTGATTTTATCATCCCCTACGACTCCATTGGCAATGGACATGATTTTGTGCAATTTAGGAAGAGGATCATGTGATGACTCATGTGTGGATCATGACTCGCTCAGAATTGTATATTTTTCACGTACTTGTGTGCATGGGGCAAATAAAACTATGTTCCAATATTTTTTGTGTAAATGCACCCGATGATGCATACTGGTCACGTCGTGTTTTCTATGTTTAAAATAGCCATAATTCGAGAAGAGTGCACTGTACAAGAAAAAGTGTTGAGATATTTTTTCTAGACAATTTTACGATCTACAAACTTTGTTCGAACCATTTTTCGATAACTCTCGTTGTTTCAGAGATATAAGCAAAAAACGCAAATTTGTGACCTTTGACCTCGAATAAAATTGGGATCGATGGGGACTTTTGACATATCATTTGTAATGACGTATTCAAGGCCTGTACAAAAATCCAGCTTGTTGGGAATTAATGCAAACTAGAATGTCTATTTGGACTAGACTAGTATTGATTGACATTATTTATAGAATGTCGTTTTCAAACCGATATTTCTTTAACGTTTGTTTTAGAATTAATTTTGTTAAATTTGCTGAATTTGAATATTACTATTCATTCTTTTGAAATTCTTTTTTATACTTCTCAAATGTTGATAATTATTCTCAATTTTGCTCATTTCGTAGATAACCGTAATTGTAATAATCTTCGTAGAGTTTCAGTTATCCATTAACTGACTGACAAATACTAAAATTCGTTTTATTCATAAAGTAATTGTCATGTTTACGAACTGAAAAATTGATGGCACGTTGAAAAACGGAAATTTGATGGTACATTGTTAACAATTTTTTTAACCTGTGATAACGTGTTTCGTTTTACCGTTTTTTAATCGTTTCACTTCGGCGACATTCAATTTTCACAAATTCCTTGAAACATCAATTAACTGAAATACCAACTACATCGAAATTTTATTTCAGTTAGCTGAAACTTGTGTTGAAAAAGTTAAAGTGCTGTTGTTGACTGAAGCTAACTACATTGCTCATATCAGAACGACGATTCAAATCGACAAACTAGTATTATGAAGTGATAAATTCATAATGAAAAATGAGAGCGCATGAACTTCTGAGACTTTTTTCAGAACTGACCCAATAGCAAAATGATAATCTACTTTACCACACAAAAGCTCACAGAACAGAAAGAAGGAACTCGAAACACGTGTCAACGGGTGCTTCCAATTGCTGACGGACAATTGGAACAATTCTACTTTTGTTTATATATATATATATATATATATATATATATATATATATAAAAATAAATATATAATTTAGGTTTTCTTGGGAATGCTGGTTCAAAGTAGTAGTTAATAATCCATTACAAAACTTTTTATTTCAAAACGTTTCGACCAACACATGTAGTCTTCTTCAGTTACTTATAAATATTACAATCTACGGAAAAACAGAAAACTTACAGCTTTCACAAGAAAAGGAAATCTCCACCTCGACGATTTACACTTATTGGACCTCTCAAAAAACATTAAAACAAGATAACATTCACAGACACTAAAATTAGACGTCAAAACTAGAAGGCTCGTTTATATGGTTCATTCATTACGACTTTGCTTCGACTGGATTTAATTATTCGGAAACGTATAAGGTATGCATATTTTCGGGTTTTTTTTTGGCGATTTCAGTTATTCATTAATAATCATGTGTTCGATCGAAACATTCGGTGACTTTTTTTTTCTTTCTCTTCCACAAATTTCAAAGTAAGTTGAAATATACTTGGTTCAGATTTTTGATGTCCGTTTTTTCATTCACACAGTTTGGGTTTTTCTTTATATGGATCATTTCGAGGAATTCTCTTTTATTTTTATTGCTTTCGGTTGTAAGGATTTTCATTTCATTGAAATTGAATGTGTGTTTTTTTCCTCTTCATGATTTGTCAAAGCAGTTCTGTTTCCTTTGTCATATCAGTGGCCATTTAGGCGGTTATGAAGGTATGGTGATGTTTGTCCAATATATACACTAGGGCAATTCAGACATGGTATTTCGTATAGGGTATTGATTGTTTTGTTTGCAAATGTTGGCCGAATATTTCAACACCCCTTTTTAACTGCAATGCACCTCAAGAAATACTTAACTTCGACTTTTCGATAATTACGCATCCAGACTCGCAAGCTTCTGATATGGAAGAGATTACGGCAATTATCAAGCAACTCAAAAACAACAAAGCAGCAAAACAACAAAGCTGGATTCAGAAATGGCCGATCATGTGCTGAAGATGATATTAAAGATGAGAAAATGTAGAAATACAATGATCACATTCATCGACTGCAAGAAGGCATATGATTCGGTAGACCGCTAAACCTTTTTTAAAATCATGAAAGAATTTGAGATTGATCGAAATACCAGAAAAATTATAGAACAAACGCTTACAGGTACAACCACCAAGGTAAAATTTACAAGGTAAAATTCATGGGCGAAGTATCAGATCCATTTGAAACAAAACCGGTGTGCGGCAAGAGGACGGACTTTTGACAATCCTTTTCAATTTTGTTTTAGATAAGATCATTAGGGAATGGGACCTTCAAGTGAAGGGATAACAAGTGGGTATCGAAAAAAAAATAGAAATATAAAATATCCCGCCTTTGCAGATGGTATTGCTATTATCACAAACAACAGAACTGAAGCCATTCTCGCCGTTGAAAAACTACATAAAATTGCACAGAAAACCGGGATACAAATTTCTTATGATAAAACCAAATACATGAAAAGGAAAGCAAAAAATAAATCTTCTCTTATCACAAAACATGGTAAAATTCTACAAGTCGACCGTTTCAGATACCTCGGAGAAGTTATACAGTCCTCAGGTTTAAATCGAATCGCTAATGAACAGAGAATAGCCAAGCTACAAAGGGCCTACAAGCTAACATGGGCTTACTATAACAAAAAGTGCATTTTGAGAGGCGACAAATTGAGGCATTATAACACAACGATTACACCAGAAGCAATCTACGCATCTGAACCAATGGTTATTGACGGTAATTCAGGAATTATAGAAATAGAAAAACAAGAACGAAAAATTCTTAGAAATAATTACGGGACAATCAATACAAGCGGCATTTCGATGAAAAGACCTCAGAATGATCTTTATCAAAAGACAAATACGATAACGGAATAAATCAGAAAACGACGAGCAAAGATCTATGTACATGTCTACAGAATGAAACAGTCCTGAATACTGAAGAAACTACTCGATATAATTATGAAGAGTAAATGCGGAACATAGTGGCTAAAAGAAGTCCAAACAGATCTACAACAGATCCAATATAAAAAATCTCGAAGATCGCACTGAATGTAGCTATAAAATCGCACATGTGAAGTTTGAGCAAAAATCAATTCGTCAACCTGAAATAAAATGGACAGATGAACGGAAGAAAGAGCATTCAGAGAGGATGAAGCGTTTTTGGGAGGCAAAAAAGATGAAGCAAAAGTCCTAAATTCGAAGTTCATGAACTAATGTTCTCCTCATTCGAATATAGGACCTGAAGGCGTTTTGAATGTCATCGATTCTTGATTGATTGATTGAATATGACTGATAATTCCTAGGATGAAACAATTGTATCATATTGAAGTATTCCATAAGTACGGTGATTTTGTGAAGCGCAATTAATATTGACTCACGAAAGTTATAGGTTCGTTCTCGTTGACAACATTTGTATAGACGCCTTCCTGAGAATTTTATTTGAAAATTTCGATATTTCGATTAGAGTATCAGTATTGAGTGAGTATGAATGATTCGTGAATCTCGTTAATATATATATATATATATATATATATATATATATATATATATATATATATATATATATATATATATATATATATATATATATATATATATATATATATATATATATATATATATATATATTTAAAGTTATATAATATAATGCATATTATTTTTTCAATACCTATTTTGTTTTAGGATTATTCTCTGAAATAAAAGGAACATATTATTAGGCAGATTACTTCTCTGTATAGCTTATATCAAAAATGATCAATACAAAATCGATGATCAAAAAAACCGTAATTGAACCAATTGAGCTCGCCTGTAACTATTATATTTCTATTAAGAGTCTCAGTATTTGAATGCATTGAATCCTGCATTAAATATACCTACTGTTTCTAGATTTAGAAAACGCATATACTTGCATAATCTAAACTGTCGGCATTTCTAGTGTTAAAAGTGTGCACATCGCTGATACACCTTACATTTTCTTTACGTCACATGGGAACAATTTATTTTCAATTTCAAATATGAATCTGCGTGTAGCATATAATTATTATCAGTTAAATTGACAATATTGTAAGCAATTCAACAGTCTCTCGATTAGAGAATATCTATTACATTCCATAATTGTTCACATAGGCCTATTCTGCAATTTTTGTAGCTATTGAGTTTTTCCTTTGCTGAAACTGAATAACGGAGTGAAACAATATTCAAAGTTTATTATCACTAACTTGAAACAGCAACAACTTCACGTATGTGATCAGATTTCTTCTAATTCGTTTCAGAAATTTCATTATTTTTTCATGATTTTAGACGAAATTAATTCAACGTGATCATTTAATCTTACTTTGTTTCTAACATAAGGTCCAAATATCTAACAACTCTTACCCTCTCAATATTCACATTTTCAATTTTAGTATTTATATCCTTGTTTAAATGTACCTGAGTTTTACCTATTATCAATAATTTTATTTTCTATTATCTCAAAATCTATTCCGTTTGAAATATTGAAGGTAACTCTATCTGTTCTACTGTTTGCACTTAAGCAATTTTGAGAAAATTGAAACTGTCTAATTCGATTTCATTTTCAAAAACATTGAGTTTGAAACATTGAAATTGAAAACAAAAATATCGAGATTATTCATATATTTTATGATGATGTTCAATTCATCTGCATAATCCTTTTATTACTGATCAGTTTATTAATAACTCTAAAACATTTTTGTAGATATTCAATTGTTTTTCGCTTCTTTTTATCACTGATCAGTTTATTAATGACTCTAAAACATTTTTGTAGATATTCTTTTTCGCTATATCTATCTTGTTATATCTTTTGTAGATATAATTGTTTTTCGGTTTTCAATGAATGCTTCTTTTCAACGATATAAAACATGTTGAATATACAGGGGCTATATTTTTCCCTTGAAAATTTCCTCAACACACAAATGCAAAAGTGGAAGCATATCTGAGGATAACTTTTAATTTCCACCAACATGCTTTTTCAATCAAAAACATGTTATGTTTAGCTAGATATGGTGCTCTTTTATAAATACTTTGTAGGTGACATTCATAGATTTAATATTTAAATAACACTCCGGGAAATAATTACACAACCTTTTACTTAATAAATGAGAATTAGTTTGGTCTAATTTCAATTATACCTCATATACGTAATTTTCGACTATAAATTTTCTACATTCACGCTCAGATCTTCAGATAAGTTACAATTTACGTCAAATTTACATTGGAAGAGTTTCTCATACTTAGAAGAGCTCTAAATTGATTTATATAACAATTATATGAAAACACCAATAAGAATAGCCAGCAGACACAACAAAGAATCATTAAAGGGCATACTTAATTAGATCAGTATAATAAAAAATAACGCCGAATTCACATGGAAGAATGTATAATTTATTCATTTTCAACAGTGTAAAAGCTCTTAATTCTTGGCTCTTGCATTCAAAAGGTCTTGGATTTTGATAGATATATGGAACCTTTGAAATATAAACTACTTCACGAAATGTGAATGTAATAAAAAAATTAGGATTTAATAATAAACTAATACGGTTTTGTCAAGCTGAATTCACTGAAAATCATAGCAGGTGAAAAATCACAGAAAAGCCTCTGGCTAAAAATCATACAGATACAATGAGCAGAATTAAAGAAATTGGCCAAAACTATTTTGATTCTGACATACAAGTCAAAATGATATGTGCTGACGCCAATGTACAGGATGAAAATAGTGTTATGAATATAATATATATATATATATATATATATATATATATATATATATATATATATATATATATATATTCTATGTAATAATTATAAGTAATTAATTCACATAATTTTACTTATATCAAAATGCATTTACATGCATTGTATCAAATTAAATATAACTAGTGCCACAATTGTTAGCTTGAATTTAGAGATTTACACATGACTTTCCTTTATATACTGATTTGATACTACACAAAAATGTCACAGTATGAACTCAAATACTCAGAAGAATAAGTATTATGAGTCCATACAAGAAATATATGATGAATCTACAAAACTACTTACATTGTTTGATTTCTCCACTGGAATTGAACTTGGCTTTCCTTCAACTTCAGTTGGTAGCATAGGTGTGAATTGTCTTTCTGACTCCATAGTATTGTGGTACAAATTATAAAGTGGGAAACCAAAATTAAAAATCGACTAGGAATCAGTCCAGTTGAATTGTACATCACCTACGATAACCACAGGAAACTTACTAATCTGCAGCATAAATAAATTGATTATAAATTCATTAGAATCTTCATTAGCTTTATGATTCATACCTTATGATTGAAATACTATATTGTCTAAACAATAAATAATTTCTTTACATTGTCAAGAGCATTGGTATGGAGTTGTTGCCATTGGCAATGATATATTCCCTACATACACATAATAGCCTTATTTCTATTTGTTGTGATGGAGACGATATGATGTATGTATACAAATATTGCAGACCGGTCGGTCAGTTAATATGTTGTGAATCGACTGTTTGTCAACTTGGTTAACTCTAACCTCAAATTCAATTTCTTACACTGCGTTCTGCGATAACATCGGTCTGTTATGCTGTTTCAGAGTAGGTACGTTCCAGATTAAGTAATTGTAACTTGACAGGTAAGTAATGCAGGATACAGTTAATGATTCTAAATAATGGGCATTAGCATTCTCACTATCCCACAATCCTAAAGTTCAGTGTCAATATTAGAGTTCATTAAATTCTGTTATCTTAATAGACTCCAAATTTTACTCAAACTATCACAAAATATAGACGCAAAAACTTACAAGTCGGAAAAAACCACCAATGAGCAGAACTTAATCATTTTTTATCAGTAATTCGTTGGGATTAAATGTGATACCTCCAAGTGCGGCAATAGCGTTATATACTACTTTTGTATATAAATATAAATTTGCAGTACATTGTTTCTCATAATTACTGATTATCAACTGATTATTTGATATTTTCCATCCAGTGGAATGAAATAATACTATAAATTTAATTAACTAGATATTTAATTGAATGTCATTAAAAATTTGAGACTCATTAAATAATGAGTCATAAAATTGTAATGACTAGTGTTTTATTTGCTTGCTTCATTGCTAAGTGAATTTGTCACCTCACATTGAATGAGCGGTCTTTCATTGACTTTCGTTAAGTTAAAATTTTAAAATAATTATGTCTCACAAATATCACTGAACATAATAATAATTATAATAAGATCTTTATTGCATGAAAGCATACATATATACATACACATATACATAGAAATGGCTACCGACCTTGTAGTGTCCTCCAGCCTAATTAATGTGCAATTATATATTAACTTAGTGCTTGAAGTAGAGTCTTTATAGGGAATTTTCTTTTTTATGTGGTTTCTTTGGTAAGCAGTGTGGAACAGTGGTAAAATAAATTCACGCAAAATAGGACTATTGAGAACCCTAATCAACTTGCGTCTAAACAACTGCAATTCAATGGAATCGTACATCAATCAGGTTATTGAAACTTCTCAGAAATTAAGAAGAACAGGTTTCAAGATTGATGATGAATGGGTAGGATCGCTTCTTTTAGCTGGTCTTCCAGAAAAGTTTTCTCCAATGATAATGGCTATAGAAAACAGTGGTTTGGATATAACTACAGATTCTATCAAAACTAAACTGCTAGACATGCAGACAGATGGTAGTAGTAGCGGACCGTCAAATGGAGCATTCGTAGCTAAAGGAACTTTCCGGAAATATCCAAAAGAGGGTACCACAGGTAACAAGAAGTTCCAAAACAAAACAAATAAATATGACGTAATATGTTATGGTTGTAAAGAACGTGGTCATTTTGTAACAAAATGCCCAAACAGACAAAAACATAACCCTAAAAATTCGAAGTCTAAAACTTCAACTGTAGAAGACATGAATGCTTTTAATGCAATATTCATGAGTGGACAGTTCGATGATAGTGATATTTATGTAGATTCTGGAGCGAGTGTACATCTTACTGCTAGAAAGGATTGGTTACAGAACATCAAAACAGATGGAAAAGTAAAGGAAATAACAGTTGCTAATAAATCGAAAATGACAACTTCAATTTATGGTACTGTGTATATCAAAACAGTTATTGGGAAAGAAGAACATAGCATTAAGATTGATAATGTTTATTATTGCCCAGGTATAACAACCAATCTTTTGTCAGTAGGCCAAATTATCAAAAATGGCAATAAAGTGGAATTTACAGAAAATGGTTGTATCATCACCAATAAACTGGGAAAGGTAGTGGCTACTGCAGACTCTTTGGGTCATGTGTTCAAATTGAACTATGAGAAAGATACACTGCAAAGTTGTCCCAGTGCTTCTGTAAATCTAGCAGTTAATGATGAGACTTGGCATCGCAGGTTTGGACATATGAATTACAAAAACTTACAAATAATGAATGATAAAGATACTGTAGATGGTTTACAAATTAATGGAAAGGTATCGAAGAAATTTTGTGAAGTTTGCTGTGAAGGTAAACAAACCAAATTACCATTCTCTAACAAAGGCCATAGAGCAACTGCTTTCTTAGAAATAATACATGCAGACTTATGTGGACCAATGGAAATGTTATCACTAGGAAAAAGTAAGTACTTTCTACTTTTAGAAGATGATTACAGTCGTATGGTTTTTGTGTACTTCCTAAAAAGCAAAGATGAAGCTTTCCAACGATTTAAAGAATTCAAAATGTTAGTGGAAAATCAGAAGAATGAAAAACTAAAAATTTTGAGAACTGATGGTGGAGGTGAATTTTGTAGTATTGAATTTGAAAATTTCCTGAGATACTGTGGAATTATTCATCAGCAGACAAATCCCTTCACGCCACAACAAAATGGATTAAGTGAAAGAATGAATCGTTCTATAATTGAAAAAAGTAGATGTTTGTTGTTTGATGCAGGCCTCGACAAATCTTTTTGGGCAGAAGCTGTTAACACAGCAGTATTTCTGATAAACAGGTCAGTAACATCATGTTTGGATAACAAAACACCTTATGAGGTTTGGCATAGTAGGAAACCAAATGTTGAAAAATTGAGAATTTTTGGTAGCAAAGCTATGGTCCATATACCTAAGGAGAAACGTCGAAAGTGGGACAAGAAAACTACGAGCATGATATTTGTTGGCTATTCTGAAAACATAAAAGGCTTTCGTCTATATGATCCAACTACAAGAAAGATAGTAACCAGCAGAGATGTGACTATTGATGAGAGGCACCCTGAGGTTAAAGTGATCATCCAAGAACACAGTAATGAACTCTTCGAACATGAAGATTCAGTGGGGGATTCAAGCTCTGATGAAAGTAATCAAATCGATGCAGAGATAAATGACCAGTCAGATGCTGATTATATCCCTGAAGATGTCACACTTGATGTCGAACAAGTTAGACGATCAACTAGACAGCCTAAAACCAAAATATATCCTGATCATGTCACATATCTTTGTTCACCAGGTTATGTAGAGACAATCTTGGAAGATGTTCCTTTAACTGTACCAGAAGCATTATCAAGTCCCGATGCAGAAAAGTGGAAAGTGGCCATGCTTAACGAGATGCATTCCTTTGAAGAAAATGATACGTGGGAGTTAGTGAAACCACCGAAAGAAGGAACTGTTGTTGAGTGCAAGTGGGTATATAAACTAAAGAGTGGAAATGACAATAGTGTAGTGTATCGTGCGAGGTTAGTGGCGAAAGGTTACACACAGAAAGAAAACGTTGACTATAAAGAAACTTTTGCTCCTGTAGTGAGACACTCTACGTTGAAACTCCTTCTGAGTTTATCAGTTAAATTAGATTTAGATATTACTCACTTAGATGTAACTACTGCTTTTCTCAATGGTTTTCTTGAAGAAACTGTATATATGAGACAGCCAGAAGGTTTTGTCAAAAAGGGTTTTGAAAACCATGTATTCAAATTGAAAAAAGCTATTTATGGCTTGAAGCAAGCTTCTAGAGCTTGGTACATGAGAGTAGATGAAATTTTATTGTCATTAGATTATTTAAAGTCTCAACATGAGCCATGTTTGTACTATAAAAGAAAAAAGGAGTCCATTACCATAATAGCTCTATATGTAGACGATTTTTTTGTTTTTTCAAATGATATCAATGAGTCTGTTAATTTGAAAAGTTGCTTAAAGTCAAAATTTAAGGTGAAAGATTTAGGACATGCTAAACAAATTTTAGGTGTAAAAATAACCAGAGACCAAGACAACAAATGTTTATATTTAGATCAAGAAAGTTACATTGATAGTCTATTGTCAAAATTTAAAATGACAGAATGTAAAGGGATGAAAACGCCCTTAGATACAAGTTTAGATTTCAATAAGGTTGATGAGAATATTTGTGATCCCAATATTCCATATCAGAACTTGATCGGAGGTCTCATGTACTTGGCTATTTTAACATGTCCAGATATTGCTTTCTCAGTTAGTTTCTTGAGTCAATACAATAACAAGTATACTAATGTACATTGGCAAAGTGCTAAGAGAATATTGAGATATTTGAAACAAACAAAGAAATTGAAATTGAAATATTTTAAGAATGATATCGATTTGCAGGGTTTTGCTGATGCGGATTGGGCAAATGATAAAAATGACAGACGGTCTTATACCGGTTTTGTATTCAGATTATCTGGAGGTGCCATTTCATGGCAAAGCACAAAACAAAAGACAGTTGCTTTATCGAGTACTGAGGCAGAGTACATGGCCTTAAGTGAAGCAGCTAAGGAGGCAATATATTTGAAAAATCTGCTTTTTGAACTTTTTCATTTCAAAGACAAGATTGTTGTTTTCAATGACAATCAAGCTGCCCAGAAATTGTCTGCCAACCAATCCAATCACTGCAGAACTAAGCACATTGATGTGAGACATCATTTTATTAGAGATTGTGTAGATCAAAAACTAAAATATATTCTTGTTTTCTAATCCTGTGTAGAATTTTTGGTTTAGTTAGTGAAGTTTTTGGATCGGGTCTATGTTGGTTTTTGCGTATAGTAGTTCATTGGATGGGTTGTACCACAGCCTAACTCTACTAACAAGCCATGAACATAGAATTGGCAACGCCGCATCTCCTCAATCCGGTAGACCGATCGATCTTCGAACATCGATCTACTGCATGTTAATAATTGCCTTTTCAGAAAAATTTTCAGCGAAACGGTACTTTGTATGAAAAAATAGTTGTAACAAAAATTGTAGATTATACAATTATCTATAGAAATTAATAATACACTTTTTTTCTAAGAAGAACTATGTCTGAGTTATAGCGATTCAAATGTTGTTTTTTAGTATGTACACTAAAAAGTTCACTTTATCAATTAGAATTGACAATGCGCTATAAATTTCATTATTTTTCATTCTCAGGTGAGAGTAAGTTTAATGCGTCAATTCCGTTAAACATTTATTGAGATGTGTACAGTAATTTGGATGGTAGAATGATTCTAATATCATATTTGTAACGAGCAAGCAAATTTTCCGTTGAGACTATCTAGTTAATTTCAGTTGTAAAATCCATTTTAATTCATTAGGAGACAGTTTATTTGTATTGATAAAAACATTGACATGCATATCTGAATCTACTAAAATTTGATTAATAGTTTGTAAACTGTTTAATTGTGAACATGCAGTTACGTTGGTTGGAAAAACTAGAGTGTGAAAAAATGCTGTTAGTTTCAAAAGTTTTTATATTCCACGATTTACATATTAAAATCTTTCTGTATAATTGGATGTTAAATAAACAAAATTACAATTTAATCTGAGTTTTCAAAGGCTTCATTCGATTTCTCACAACGTTCCTTCAATGCCGGTTCTTTCAGCTGGATATTCTCTTTGAGAGAGTACTGTTTTTGATAAGTAGGGGTAAATAAAGAAAAATACTTGGCACCGCATTTAAACTTTTTTTTGAGTTTAACTTAATCAATCTAGCCTTCTTGTCTTCTGTTGATCAATCTAACAAACGATGAATACTTTCTCTAGTAAGTGCTCCCTCTGGAAAATGTTTGGCACAAACTACAGAATATTTTGTGGGGGTCCATGATACCCTAGGAATATTTTTTAGCCATTGATTCGTTAGATTACCATCCTATGGAAAACAAAATACAGAAACTGGTGGTTCGCCGGCCTCGAGGTAAGTTTTGTAGTTCGACTTGCATCCAGGCACACAGCAATGACTTCGCATGTTAATTTTTGTGCTAATATCAAGAACAAGACCTATAACTAAGAGATTAGTTCTAAATAACTACTAAATCTAACAAAGGTAAGTAACTCTACTAATTATAAAAAAGGAACAATTCTAGCAAATAATGCTTTTGTTAATGTCTGAACTACTCAGTCAAAATAACAGTAATCGGTAGCTATTTACATACAAATTTCAAAGGTATTCCTTAGTCTGTTGCTGAAAAAAACACAGTAGCACTTTCTACACACTATACATCACATAATAGCACAACAAATAATACGCGGATTTTTGTTTTTACACAATTATGAGATGGTAAAAGTTATGGTATAACCATAAAAAAGCACAACTTAAAACACAACAGATATTCCTCTTTATATAAGACATTTGCGGGAAATTTCTTTTGCTTGTTCTTCACAACTTCAAACAATAGCACTTTTCACAACTTATTTTTGGATTTGAATGTTATTTCTCTCGTTAAATAGCGATTTATTCAGCAGCAATGACCAGAAACCATTACAACGCCTTTACAGCATCATTATTTGTGGGTCTTGCTTGGATGTTGCCAGATTTCCTAGTTCATGGCTTGTAAGTAGAGTTAGGCTGTGGTTGTACAATCTGTTTAGTGGGTGTTTTATTCTTGTGATTGTTTGCAGAGCTAATCTTTCTGGTACTTCTATGTTTTTGAGCGTTGATGTTCTGCAGTTAGCGTAAATTGTATGTGCATACTCTATCAGAGGTCTACATATTGTTTTATATACCTATTTCACCTGCATCTTTAAGGCTTATCCCTGTGTTCTCGTATGTTAGGTATCTGAAATGTTTAGCTCTGGGTATTGCTTTTTTCTTGACTAACTGTGAGTAGAGCTTGAAACTTATTTTGTTTCGAATACGATTCCCAGATATTTAATGGACGATGCTGATGTTACATTCATTCTGTTTTTTAATACTGTTGGTGAATTAACTGTCATCTTCTGGTTGTAAATAATTTAATGGCATTTATTAGGGTTTGGTTTTAGGTGCCACTTTGAGAGCCATAAGTTTGTTTTGTCCATGAGTTTTTGTATTTTGTTAGAGCATTTCTCTAATGTTTTTTACGTGTTACTAATGAGGAGTCGTCGGCATACTGTAGGACATATTGGCTAGGGTTGAATTCAGGGCATATATCGGAGCAGTATATATTGTACCTATAGTGTCGAAGACAGAGGTGATCCTGGGGATGTTCCTTGGTTTGGGGAAAAGTATTCAGACGTTGTATTATGTATTCTAACTGTTAGTTGTCTATTTTCTAGGAACAGTTTTATTATCTTCACTAGGTATTTGGGAGTTTTTAGTTTCTTTCATTTATAAAGTAGTCCCTTATGTCACATGCTATCAAATGCTTTATTTATGTCTATCGCTAGTGTTTCAATTATCATATTGTTCAATTGTGCATTTTAAATGTTTGATTTAAGTATTGTAAGTGGGTGTATAGTAGACTTCTCATTACGGAATCCAAACTGAAAATAAGGCATGACTTTTTCGAGGTGCTTTTCTAGTTTTATTTTAATGCTTTTAAGGGTAGTAGAGTGATGGGTCAATAGTTTTGGACTTTTTTATTGTCTAGATTTTGTTTTGCAATTGTCGTTATAGTGCCGGTTTTCTAGATCTGTGGGAAAATTTGGTTGTTTAGACAATATTAAAAAATTTTTATAATGTGTATGTTATTTCATGGTTAAGTTGTTTGGTAATTCTCCATGTTATCTGGTCTATTCCTGGTGCGCTATTATTACTTTTGATTAGTATTTCATAGTGAGTATTTTCTTCTATTTTGATATTTGTTGGTTCCTCTATTCCATCTTTCCCAAAAGCATGTTCATACTATTCATCAACAAGTGTTTCTGTTGCATTGTCATATTCTACATTTTCCTCATATTTATATGCGTCTTGAAAATGTGTAGCAAACAGATCTGCTTTCTCCTGACTTGATCTATATTCTCTATTGTTATCTTCAAAGCTGGTATTTCTTGGCATTTTTTATATCTTTATAATTTATTAACCTGTTCTCAAAAAAATTTTCTTCTTGGTTTTGATTTTTTCGCATGCGTGTATCCAAATGTGTTCCCTTTATTGCTTTATCGTACGTTGAATGTTTTTATTGTATTCGTTCAGATGTTTTTTGTAATTCTGATCTGGATTAGAGCAATATTCCTTGTTTTTGTTTTATCAGATGTAAGTATTATGAATTTCGGTAGCTCATCGAGAAAGGGATGGATGTCTTGTTATTTTTGAACAGCTTTTCTTGATACTTCAACTTGAAATCTCCAACAATTTCGTTTAATTTTTATATGTTACATCTATTAAAGGCATAGGTATGCGGTTTTTTGGGGTATTTCTTGGGGTTTTTTCATATCAAGCTCTATAACCATCGCTAGATGGTCTGATCTCAGGTCAGATATGAGTTCAATGCTTATAAAGTTATCCTTAAGGTTTGATGAGTGTAGTATCAGATCAGGTGTATTGTCTGGGTTATTCTCTAAGAGAAATGTTGGCTGGGTATTCACTTTTGTAAATAATTGCGTCTGTAGGAATTTGTTTAATTGTTTGTGTTTTTCTTTGTTTATATTAAAGTCGCCTATTATTATTGAATATTTATACACTACCACTTTGGTAAATATCGGTCCTTCTATTCGTGAGTGAGGGTGCATGTATACCAGGAAAATATGTAATTTTTCGTTCATAAATGGAATTGTGAAGTGTATGGTTTCATTTAAGCGGTTGTATAATATTGGTGGATTCGCTTTTTCCATTCTTAAACTTGGACGGAATTCAACAATGCTTCCTTCTCTAGTATTTTGATAGAGGAGGAAGCATTCTTCTACCTTCTTCAGAATATTCCAGTCTCTATATTTCACCTCTTGTCCTTCTTTGATTTTTTATTCTAAAAATAAAGTGCAATGTATATTGTTCTGTTCTTTGAAATTGTTGATCAGATATTGTTTTGGGAAGTAGCTGTAAATATTGTTCTAAAGGATTTTTATTTTAGAGTTGAATCTGTCTATTGTAAAGTGTGCCTAAGGGTTCTGTAGGTGAATCAACTTCAGGATCCCCTATATCAAAAATAAGTATATAGACTCTGTTTCCTGAGAAAATAGCAGTGGTGTATATTTTTTACTGGGTTATGAAGAGTCTTTTCAGTTTAGTCAGCAATTCTTCTCTATTTGAGTATTTTGGTTTGTTTATTTTCCTTATATGTGTATTTATTATTTAATCGTGGATTGGAAGTGATTGTGGAATGTATCCTTCCCTTTTTCTTCAATAGATCTTCAATAGATTTTTGTGTTTAGTGATCTTATGGTTGCATTTGGAATTCCGTCAACAGGTTTTTTGGATGATTAGGGCATTTCAGTGACCAAGCTTGATGGCTCTCATCTCCGCATGAAGTGCGTTTAGGTATCAGTGTTATTTTGCATGTAATTGTTTAATGTGGTCCATAGCATTTTGTTCATTGTGTTGGATTGGTGCATTTTTCTTCTATAGTTATGATCAAATTTTACACAGAATTTGCATGGTATAGGAGTAGGTTCAGGTGGGTTGTTAGGGTAAACTGCATAGTGCCTCATGGTGAAGAAGACTTAGAGTTCCGAAGTGAATGCTTAGCCAGAAATATTCCTCTTAATTATAAAAAAACAAAAAAGCCAATTTGATATTTTTCAAAAAACAAGTTTGACGTTTTGATATCTATAGTAATTTATAAAATTCAATTATTCATTAGTTTGATAAAAGTTGTGATATACAACGAAACGTCAACGAAAATAACGTTTTTAACATTGAAAATAGCCTGTTATTGCTAAAAATTGTTGAATGTGATTGTGTTGAATGGAAATACCATACAATTGTTTCATCCTTGTTAGTAATCTGCAGTTATATTCATACAAACAATTAAGTTTCTTCTAAAGTATGAGACAAACATTCATCTGTAAACTAAACGAAGAAACGACATAAACTCCCTCGGGTATTGTAATCGCTTTCTCGTGACAAGATCAACGAAAGTACGCGGGAGCTTTGCAGGCAAAGGACCATTCTAACACATCTTTAGACAAAGTTCTGAGGTGTTTAAACGAAATGTCCACAAAGCCTGTACGTACTTTCATTTATATTTTCACGAGAAAGCGATCCAGAATGCTTGAGAGAGCTTATGTGGATTCTTCGTTGAGTGGAATGGTCACGTTATTAGTTCACGATTGAATATTCACCTTGAAACAATAGAAATTCAATTGTTTGGATGTATATCACAGAAGATTCCCTATGAGGGTGAAACAATTGTATGTTATTTCCATGTATCAAATTCGATGATTTTTTGGAACCACTTAATTATCACTCTCGAAAGTGATAGGTTGTATTTGTGTAGACACCTCCCTGAGAGCTGTCTATACAAATTGAGCTTAGAGTTTCATTTGAACTATTTCGATATTTCGAATGAAAATATTATTGACTATGAAGGGATTCGTGAAACTGGAAACTAAAGGTATATAAAATGATTTTCGGAAGAGGAGATAAATAACATTAAATTTTGTTTATTTCATCTATTTATATATTGACTAATATCATATAAAAATATTCCCATATAATAAACAAACCTGATGTCTCAGGCTAAACAAATTGAAAAAGAAGCTCTACATTTTGAAAATACTGTATTAATATGAAACGGAATGGATTTTCAAAAATTTCATTGCAATGTCATCAAGAAATTTTTATGTTTCTTGTTTAATAAAAATAATCTAATATAATGTTAGTACTTTCTTAAAATATGCGGTCGAATTTATTATTATTAATATCGAACATCTATATCCAAAATATGTTTAAGTACACTTTTTTGCATAATCGAAGTACAAACATACAATTATCTACTTTATTATAGCAAGAGGACAAAATTGACAAATTCTAAATATTTCACCAAATATCAAATCACCTCAAATAGTGACATTTCTAGAAATTATAAAGGAGAATTTCCATTTTAAGAATAGAATTTTATCGGAAAAGCAAGCTTCAAATCTCGTGAATATGAAATAAATAGTGCAACTATTCACTATGAGTTACTGAACAAATGTATATGATAAGGTAAATGAAGAACATGTTGATAGTCTATAAAAATTCGAAATACAACTAACGATAAGCATGTAAAAGTAAGATTTTCTGTTATATTATTCCTGAATAATCTTAAATTGTCTGATTTCGATTGATTTTCAACTTGAAGAGACACTTTTTGGAAACCAGCATAAAATGTTCAGTAATGCCTTATATTTTCTCTAAGTATATGAAAATATTTTATTGAAATCTCACACCTTAGGTAAGGATGGAGGAATTGGTGAATCATTTTCACCAATTCCTAATATTGGGCAACTATTAAAACTATAACTATATTAAAACTTTCAAATATAACGGAAATCGATAAATAGCTTCCAAATTTCATGAAGTTGTAGATCATTTCTCATAATAATTATTCCAGGTGTATTCTCACAATAATATTTCGAGGCCTTCAGGTGTAAGAATCTTCAGAATACACGTATATTAGTACTTCACAAACTTTGCCAGAATAACACTCCATTTTTTGCAATGCGCATTTCGATCGTCTTTCTTGTTCATCTCTTCGAATAAGAGATACAACTCTTATTACTCCACAAATGTTGATTAACATCTGAGTCCGTCAGATGTACGTAATGCAACATATGGCGTGTATCATGTGAAGCAAATAGTTAACTTAAATCAGAAAATTCCGGATTGAGAAAAAATAGAGCAGAGTATAGACAAAAAACCAATCACAGCCGATAATGCTACAATTGAATGTCAAAGAGACGCATTGAAGACATCACTGATCATTCAACCAATGTTTGTAATATAAAAACATATGTCTTGCAAACTCCTTATCAAGATTACATCTGCATAAAAGCATATTGAACATTTCACAATGGAAATAATTTCCAAATTAATATATTTTCTCAATTATTGAATGTTTTTTTATGTACTGTGCTAATGTTTTTCAATTTCATATTTTCATTTGTCAGATGAATTACAAATATTTTTGACATATCTCAATAAAAAAAGAAACCATCAATGCTCTTTAACGAAGGATACTTTCAGTATTTCTAATTCAGGATACAATAAAAATTAATATCTTATTAGAATTGGAAATGAACATTCGAAACTTAAACTCTAGAATCAGGTTAGAATTTTGTAGAACTGTGACACTGTTTTAATATTCACGTTAATATTCATAAATGTTGTGATCTGCTGTGTTCTTCTTCTGACTCGTCGTTCTCCCGTAAAAGGGGACTTCCATCTTCCAATTTACCTTTAACTTTTTGATTATTCGAGGGATTACGCTTGTATGAGGAAAAATTGGGAACAATATTTCCACTAGGAGTAGTAGGCGCTGATTTAGAGAACCAACCTCTAGAGAAAATTTTAGCACTATTCGGCGAACTTTTACTTTTAGAATTAGTAGGCCCTTCATTAAGTGGCATGTACATAGTTTTTGCCTTAACTTTATGAAAATATAATTTACTCTTATTTTCCTGAAGGGAAGGAGGCGAAGTTTGGTTTTGTGTATGCTTTTGTATTTTGTTAGAGACCTCTTTATTCATTTTATGAGAATTATTTCCAGAATGAGATTCTGTAACTGAACATTTATCTTTGACACTGGAATTTGTTCCATCTTTGCTATTGGATCTGAACTGTTGAAAATTGCATTGAATATCGGAATCATTATTTGAGGCATTCAAAGCGCAAGCTAAAGTATTCAAAACTTCAGCTAACTCAAGTTCATTCTCAAATTCTTGATTGCTGGCTGTTAAAATTCGTGTAGATGAATTTCTATGTGCTTTAATGGAAGAATCACAGACAGTTTTCTCTGATGGAGTTTGTGAATTTCGTACTTCCTGTTCTTGTGGAAAGTCTCTGGAAGAAATAAAATTAAGTGGACTCGTAGGTACATGGGTAAAACATGGATTATCTCTGATTGAAACTACAGATTGTGGCCTGGATTGTGATCTCGACGGTGGACGATGAGCAGGTGTATTTTGTAAAGACGAGGGAATGTGATAAGTTGGGGACGAATAGACCTGATTAAAATCGGAACTGGGACTCGAAGAAATAGATCGAGGTATGGGAAATCTGTCTTGGTTGTTGTTCACTGTAACTTCTTCTAAACTACTGATGCCAGAGTATGGTGGAGGTACTATGTTAGCCTGAAAAGGAAGAAATTGTTAGTTTATATCTTCATAAATAGAATAGATAGATACTATTATGTTTCATTTTATACATTCTACTCATAAAAAATTTTTGTAGATTTTCTTAAAAATTAATCAATTGTACATATCAGTTATACTCAGTTACACTCGCAATGTGCGAAACATTGTCTCAGATATTTGAGAGGAACTGAGGGCCTTTTTGAAGTTCACCAAAGGTGTTTCTAACTCAATAAGATTTGCAGATGCTGATTGGGTATCAGAGAAAATGAACAGAAAGTTTTTCAAGGGCTATATTTAAATTCTCTGGGGGTTCAAGTTCATGGAAAGTTTTGAACAGTAGCATTGTAAATGACTGAAGCTGAGTATATCGCCTTGAGCGATGCAGAGAATGCGGTTATATATTGAGAAAAAACGGAATTTTTGTTACGGAATTTTTTGATTTCATACAACATGATTTTGTGGGTAATCTGTATGAAGAAGTGTTTTGAACAAGAAACTGATGGAATGAAAAATATTAATTTCGATATGCTTCAACATTTAACCTTAAAAAGATAATGGAAGATTCACATTGTGTATGTTTCCATTGGCAGCTTCACTAAGAGAACCTTTTGATCAATTTGTATTTTTCGAACGGATGACGTGTTCATATTTCATTCAGGCCCATTAGGTATACCACCAATTATCTAAGGACTTAATAACCCAAGGAAATCGATCAAGACAATATATATATATATATGTTTATACAAGTTGAAGAAATCAAAAACTTCCTAAATAGTATCTATATATATATATATATATATATATATATATATATATATATATATATATATATATATATATATATATATATATATATATATATATATATATATATATATATATATATATATATATATATATATATATATATATATATATATATATATATATATATATATATATATATATATATATATATAGGGTTGTTTTCGACTCAATTGAGCAATTATTGTTTGTACTCTTTTTTCTCAGTCAAGCTTTCGCAATATTTTATTGCATCTTCAGGACTTCAAATTTGAGGTTAAAATATAAACATGACACATCTACAACAGTAGCTATGATAATGATAACATGTACAAGAAGTACTTAAATTATGTAAAAGAAATTTTCAAAATAAACGATTCATTAGAATTTTCTCAACACTGTAACCAGTTTAGTATGAAATGTCAATATGTCATATTGACATACTAAACTGGTTACAGTGTTGAGAAAATTCTAATGAATCGTTTATTTTGAAAATTTCTTTTACATAATTTAAGTACTTCTTGTACATGTTATCATTATCATAGCTACTGTTGTAGATGTGTCATGTTTATATTTTAACCTCAAATTTGAAGTCCTGAAGATGCAATAAAATATTGCGAAAGCTTGACTGAGAAAAAAAAAAGATAATTACAAACAATAATTGCTCAATTGAGTCGAAAACTATACTATATATATATATATACCCTAACCTATATATATACTATATCATTAAATACGACTCTGAAAACTATACTATATATATATATATATATATATATATATATATATATATATATATATATATATATATATATATATCGTTTAGTTTTCCGCCGCATCGAATATTACTCATACTCAAATCATTCGAAGATTCGTGAGTCTTGAAACTAGCTATCCTTTTGCCCGCCGGGGAGCGATCTACAGCCATTAGGCACCGGACCATTCTTACACATTGCAGACAGATTTCTGTCATGTTCGAATGAAATGTCCACGAAGCCTCACGAACTCGCACTAATGTTGTCATCAGTACGAATCTAGAACGCTATGGAGAGTTCATAGCTCTTTTCTTTGATAGAGTGAGCTCACGTGAATTTTCTCAAAGCGTTGTTTACCGCTCAGTCGGATATAGGACCTGTGTGAGCTCTCATTATCATCAATTCTTGATTGATTGATTAAATATAGACTATTGATAATACTAATAATAATAAATTCATTCCCAAGAGATAAACAACCAATTGCAGAGAAAAAATAACAAATTGTACACAAATAATAATAAATAAGCAAAAATTAACGAGAAAATAAACAAAAAAAGGGAGTATAAGCGAATATACACAACGAAAAAATTAAATTACAAAAAATTGAAATAGTATTGAACAATAACCAGATAACTGAAAACAAAACAAAATATTGTCTATTACAAAGTAAAGTATGGTCAGCAGAAGTTGACCATATAGTAACGAAATATATTTGATGAATAAAAATTAAATTAAAATCGATTGCAATAGTACTATATAGTAAACAAATGAAACAACTAAAATTAAAATAATATTTATAACTAGGTCATATGTAGGCAACAGAAGTTCATGAAAATAGGTATTACATCCCATTGCGCTGTTCTGAGTGGCATGCCAAGATAACTGATAGCCGATTAAACTAGACATCATATCGACCGCAACACTCATCATAAAGATTGCTTATAATATACAGTTGATAGGAGAACGTGACATAATATTTGATCTGCTGTAATTGACATAAAATGTATTATTCCACCTCAGACCAGACCTTGGTACGCGAATATTTATTTTGCTGAGAATAAATGGCGAGTCAATCGAATTGTGCAAAATTTTGAAGAGAAACGTTACGCCGAACCGTTCACGCCTCAAAAGTGATAGGTTCGTTCTCGTTGTATCAGTATTTACTAGTATGAATGATTGGTAAGTCGTGAATATATATATATATATATATATATATATATATATATATATATATATATATATATATATATATATATATATATATATATATATATATGACCATGACCATGACCATGACCAAATAACATGGAAAGAAAAATTTTGTGAGTTAGTAGATTGAAATGTATGTCAAGTTCTTTACGAGCAATATCTTGTGTATTTTTAAGCTTTCAATAAAAGCTAAGGTATTTTATAATTATACGGCGATAGAGATGGTAAAAAACTGAACATTTTGTCTTTAGTAGATAATCTTCGTCATAACATATTATCACATAGTGTCGACAGAGACCAAAAACAATTTGAGTATAAAAGCGTATAACTTACCTCATTTGTTGCATTGCAAATGAAACTCGAACTAAGAGAATCTAGAGTACTCGTAGCAGATAAAGATCCTGAAAAAATTCATAACAAAACTTCCATAATTATCGGATTCGAAATACGAAATAGTTTACTCACCAACTGGCCTTACTATGAAATTTCTAAAGTATTGAACCATGAAATAGCCTGTTGAACCATTGTTGGCCTTAATGACAGGATCACCGTTGAAATTTATGACTAACGGATACAAGTCTGGTTTTGAAGTCACCTGCAAGCAATAACAGGCTGTGTTCATTTGTTCGACGTGAATTTTTTATATGCATAACTTCATTGAAGAATGAGTCCTGACAATGATTCACGAAATTTGTTAAAAATAAACTCGAGTAATATTTACTCGAAACCTTGTAAATATACTTGTGATGATAATAATAATAATAACTTTTATTAGCAACATATTGCTATACAATAAAATTTACATAAAAATTACAATATATCATTAGTTTATATGCCACCTTCAATATAAATATTCTATATGTATACAAATCTATGAAACTTTCATATCATCAATATATTTTGTAACTAAAGTTCTCTTAAATTTATTTACACTTTGCATTTTAAATGTCGACGGTAGCTTGTTGTATGCTAGCGTTGCCTTGAAAAAAATTGAATTCTGTCCTGATCTTGTTTTTTTGTGGTCAAGCATGAAGTTTTCTCTATTCCTTGTATTATGTTCATGGACTTCACTGAATTTAGTAAGCCTGTTTTTAAGATAATTAGGTGTTAATCCTAAGCTAATCTTATGAACAAAGTGCAAAGCATTTATTTCAAGCATATCTTTTACTTCTATCCATTCTAATGCATGTAACATTGTTCTTACACTTGTCTCTCTTTTACAGTTCAAAATAACTCGCATTGCCCTGTTCTGCAACAATTGCAATCTATTTATGCCCGATGTGTTGGCCAAATATAATACTGTACTGGCAAAATGATAGTGTGGCAATATTATTGTGTTATACACAGTCAATTTACTATATTTAGATAGATAGCTAGATGTTCTTTGTAATACCCCTATTTTCTTAGCTATTTTTTTACATGCATAATCAATGTGATCACTAAATTTTAATTGTCTATCAATTATTATTCCCAAGTATTTGACTCTTTCTACTTGTTCTATTACGGTCATTCCAATTTTTATTGTAAAAGACTCAGCCTTGCCAATAACCATCATTTTAGTCTTCTCAGTATTTAACTTGAGTATATTCTGTTTAAACCACTTACTAATGTCTTCCAAATCTTCATTCAGTTTCTTTTCTATTTCATCTTTGTCTTTTCCCGTTATATATACAACTGTATCATCGGCAAAAAGGTGTATCATCGAATACTTTAATACTTTCACTATATCGTTTATATATAAAACGAATAAAAGTGGACCCAATGTGCTGCCTTGTGGCACGCCATCTTCAGCCTTTTTGTTTTTAGAAAGTTTATCTTCACATCTCACATTCTGCCTTCTCTCATGTAAGTAGCACTCTATCCACCTCAGTACATTACCTTTCATCCCGTAATTACTCAATTTTAGAAGTGATCTCTTTCTGTCTACTGTTTCAAATGCCCGTCTTATATCTAAAAACACAATTACTGTATACAATCCAGTATCACTACTTTGTTTCCAATCATTCAGCACAAATTGTATAGCTGTCTCACAATTACAGTTTTGTCTGTATGCAGACTGATATTCACTCAAGATATTATTTCTATTTACAAATTCCTGTATTTGCAAATAAACAACTTTTTCCAATAACTTGGCAAGGGATGGTAATATATTTATAGGTCTAAATTCAGTTGCATTAATAGTTCCTGCCACTTTTCGGACAGGCACCACAGTTGAGGTTTTTAGTTTTTCTGATGGTATTTCACCCATTTCCAACGAACTATTTACAAAATTGAGCAACATTTCCTTTATATTTTCAAAACAGTTTCGCAGCAGCTCTATTGTCACTCCATCTGGACTGCTTTTTAGAGGCATAGAATATAATAATTTTTTTAATTCATTAAAATCAAGCATTTTAAAAGAATCTAATATTGCAGTACCACTTCCCCACTCTTGCAAATCAGAGTTATTAGTTTTACCGATTGAACTTATTAATATTTTAACACTATCAATATAATAGCTATTAAATTTTTCAATAATTGAGATTTTATCACTACATACAATTCCATCAAATTCAATCAAATCATACATACTCTCATTTCTTCCTGATATTAACTTCTTTAATGTCTTCCACATTTCCTTAGGTCTATTTTTATTTCCATCTACTTGATCTCTATAATACCTGTATTTTTGATTTCTTATGAGTTTCGTAACATTGTTTCTGGTTTTTGTATAATCTAGCCTGTCTTTTTCTTCATTGCTCAGAAGCCACAATATGTATTTATAATTACGTTCCTTAATTGCGTTTAAAATTTCAGAACCAAACCAATGTTTGTATTTTTTTCCAACTGTTATTTCTTTTTCTGGCATAAATTTATCGATAGCCAATAATAAATGTTCATAGAAATATTCAAATCTTTTAGAAAAACATTCATGATAATTATACCCCTCTGATATCCTGAGGATCATTTCCTTAAACTTTTCCACATCGGTTAATTTAGATCTTCTAATTATCTTCCTTTCTTTATTTTCTTCTCCTAGTACATTTAGTTTTATAAGTGCATGTCTATTGAAGTTGTAGTTCCGTAAAATCTCACACTCCATGTCACAGTAATTTGTTATGATTAAATCTATCATTGATTTACTGCCTAACGGCGACACATGGGTATACTCATTCACCAACTGTACCATCCCAGAATCTTGAACACACTTTTTCAGTCTTCTTCCATATGTACAGTCTGTATTATAGTGTATATTGAAGTCTCCAGCGAGAATCACTGCATCACTTTGATTTTCCACTATTTCGTCACAAAGTTCTTCAAAGTCTACCAAAAAATCACTATGGGACGCACTAGGGGAGTGGTACACTACCCCGATCACAAATTTTAGTTTGTTTATTACCACCTTGATTATTAAAATCCAATAGTTCATTTGAACACTTAATTTTTTTATGATCTTATACTTCAAATCTTTTCTTATGTACATTAACACTCCACCAGTAGATCTACTTTCTGAATCGGTTCTGCAAATGTTGTAATCATCCATATAAATCTCAAAATTATTGATTTCTTCAGTCAAATGTGTTTCTGTCAAACACATAACAGCTGGTTTCTGCTTTATTACAAAATATTGCAATTCATCAAAATTCGCTATTAAGCTCTGAATATTCTGTAAATAAATTTCCTCTTTTCCATTAGACTTATACTCTAGCTTATTTAGTTGCTATTGTTCACCACAATAATCAACTTTTCTTTTTTCTGTCTCTAGTTTTTTCTTCAATACTTCGCATTCACTATTATCATAAGGGCAATGGTCAGTTTTGAACGTCAATTTATACTCATCATTCACTTCACAGCAGTTTGGACACCTTTTACCTGTATTTTGACACTCATCTTCTTTGTGATCTTCGTTACCACATTTCATGCAGACTGCCTTCTTTGTACAATTATTTGCAACATGGTGAAATCCAGCACATCTATAACATCTAAGAAGACTCACATGTTCAAATACTGAGCACACTGCAAAACCAATGTTTAACATACCCTGTTTCATGATGTTTTCAAAAGTTTCCGAATCAACTTCAACAATTGCATACCACCGTTTCATCATTCTTTTTACCTTGATTAATTTCAGGTATGATTCCTTTTTGATATAAGGATTTTGATACCGCATGCTTTTAATTATTTCCTCATCCTGCATTTCTTCTTCTATACCTACTATTTTAATTTTAGGTTTTTTATATCTTGTAACATTAATTTTATAAGCATCACCTAATGCCCTTTCTGATTCCTTCTTGATTTTCTCAATACTTTCTTTATTTTTACATCCAATTAATACCCCCCCTCCTTTGGTATTCTTTACTTCACATATGTTCGAACTTAATCCAATAGGATCAATATGCTTTCTTAATTCTTCCTTTGTAATCTCACTTGTCTGTTCACTATTTGGTTTAATAACTATTACATTTTTTTTTGTAATTACACTTTCTGAATACGTTTTTTTCTTATCTATTTCTACACTTTTTACTGTTTTTCCATTTTTAACAGTATTTTTATTCATTATCTCTTGCCGCAGAAGTTTTATTTCTTCACTCTGTGTTTCAATAAGCTGATATAATTTTCCTATCATTTCGGCAATTTTAATAAATTTTATATCATTTATATCTAATCTGTCCATACCTTCATTTTTTCGTGATAAACCAATAGTTATCTTATTCATTATTTCAGGAATATTCTTTTTTTGATTGCTTTGCAAGTTTTCATCTATAATGTTGATATTTGCTGAAACCTCAGGCATAACCTTACTTTTACATGTTTCACATACAAATCTTCTTTTGCCTTTTTCAACTGCTTTTACATCTTCGTTTGAAAGTTCGGTACATTTTTTGTGAAACCATCCACTACATTCACCATCACATTGAACACTGTAGTCTCTGCCAGAAAATTTTCTCCCGCATTTGCGACACGCATCATCTCCGTTTTTATTCATTATTTCCACCACATGCAGCTTATCCCTTCTGCCTTCAACTGCACCAGTTCCCAACTATAATGATACGAATTGAATTAATGTAAACAATTTTGAGAGGGATATTTTGATCGAAATGTTCATTCATATACGTCATACAAGATTCACAGAATCCTCAAAATCAATTCAACTATCAAGAATTTCTGAATTTCAGCCTAAGAATGACTTTGTGAAAGACTGTTTTATTTCATTGACGTTTTGGAAAAACCAAGTGCTAAAACTGATTGTTTTAATACGAATATTAGTTGACGTTAGAATATAATTGAATTCAGAGAAGTACAGTTAAGACATTCATACCTATAATACGTTGATAATTGATAGGATGTCTTGATTACACTAACATATCGTGCGAATAATTGGATAAAATCATTAGTAGAACATGTAGTATATTATGCTTTATATAAGGTGATACTCTGGATATTTTCGATATCCAGAGTATTAGGTATATAATTCTCTCAACAATTCTCTCGCTAATTGCTCTATGCTATAATCGAATATCGAATTAATTAAATTTTGATCAATGCAATACATATTTGTATCTAATAATTCATCCACTCTCTTCGGTGAATTAAATTTTAGAAATTGCAAAAAAGTTTGATTTTCAGGAAATAGGCATCTCGAGCACAAATCTTTGAAACATTGTTTTGAATAACTTATATGTATTCTTCAAAATCCACGTCCTGTGTTCGAACCCAAGGCTAGGTATGCCCGGCTTGCTTCCCTGTAAATTGAGTATTTACATTGAACATTAATGAAGGACATATCTTACAAGATTACAGCTGAAATGTTTCGTCGAACTTAGGTTTCAGTTTCACAACTACTGAAATAAATACGTTATTTTCTTCGTGGTTCTATTCAGATGAGTAAAAATGGATTACCCATCTGATTATTCTTTTTATCTCACCTCTGAATAGGGCGGAGGAGGTTGATAAAAACTGTTGCATCTACTATATTGCGGAGGAGCATAAAATGATCCATTGGACTCTGGTTCGGAAGCTCTTTCATCTCTCGAGGAATTTCGACAGCAGATTCCTCCTTGATTGTGACGTTTCCATAATGAGCATGCGCAAAGAATGCCAGCTACAGTCGCAGTAACAGCCAACCAAAAGTACCTGACGATGGTAAAAGAAAAGTTAATCTATCATTACATTATATTTATTCAACAGGAAAATACACCACATTTTAAGACTTCGAAAGGAAGCTGTATGCCAGTTTTCACCGTAAATGCTGCAACTGAATCTAATGTTTATTGCACATCAATCAATATTGAAGAAGGAAAATTGATCATGTGTACGAAATATAGCAAAAATTTATATAGATAAATGAATAGTGATAAGAGTCAAATCGATTTTCAGTAGAAAAATGAGAATTATAATATGTAACAATAAAAATCCATGAGAGTTTGGAGGGAATAAAATCTTTGTACGTGAGTGATATTTTGCATCAAATAATATTTTTATCTTTGTACTTCGAATAAATTATGAACATTTTTCGATATTATATTGAAATTTTCTGAAAAATGCCCCTATTTAATTCGATTAGCAAATAGCTTTTAATTATTGTAATTGTAATATCAATTGTAATGCATTGATTATCTTATAATATAAGTATCACATTCATATTTATTTCAATTACTACTCAATTAATACTCACTTCGATTTTAGTCTTACTTGTAACTGACATGGACTTCATTCGATATCAAAATGAATAATAAATAAATAATAATAAATCTGAACCGTTGGGTCAAGATTTCTGGATTAAAAGACTTTCAAATATATATAAATTGGGTTGTTTGAATAACTTGTTCAGCTTACCCACTCTTTTTTTCTGAAGTGAAAAACATTGCAATTCGAATTACTATCTAATACTCATGAATTCGAAAAACTCATACCTACCAGTGTCCCAGAAATAATGGATTGACAATATTTCCAGACTGTAGAACTGGCGCTCGCACTGAATTTGTTAACAGAAAACAGCATCCCTGCTTACAGCATTCTTTAGGAGGAGAACAAGTATAATGGCCGCCATCACAATTTCTGCCTACTAGCTAAAATGAAGAAATATGTCATTATCAACTGAAAAAATATGAACAGTCTGTGTATAAAATAGGATAATGTGGAAAAGTTTTATGAATTGATTTGGTACGAAATTAATAAAAACCAAATTCATTACAAACAATATTAATAATAAAACTTTAAATTAATATTAATTTTCATCTACTGTTGAATATTCTGTGAGATATTCCACTCTTTTATATTAACATTCATTGCATCCCACAAACTGACTCCTAGTCGTCATTAACTCTGTAAAGTTAGCAGCGATAATTTTCTTGTTAGTTCTGGAATATATATTTGTTATATCAGTAAATTCATGTAAATAACTGAAATATCTCAGACTTCAAAATGTTTTAACTGTAAGTTGAAAGCATTCTTAAAATCAACCAGTCCTTGTTCTCATAGGAACATTACATATTTTACTAGTGATACCCGAAAATTGAAACTGCTATTAAAGATGTCAATCTTTATACCAAAACAGTCAAAAAAAGAATAACTTCAACCCTTGATTTAAATCAACTTTTATGCAACTTATACACAAGATTGTTTGATAATCTCGAAATATGTTTTCCCTAATACCTCATGTGGAAACATTATACAGCACAGGGTCTGCTTAATGTGAAAATAGCCTATATGTATTATTCTGGATTTGATGAACGCATCACAATGAAATGATATATTCAAATGACACAGTACGTTTGATAAAACAATGCCCGCTTTTTTTTTGAGCAGGCATTGAAGTTTTGAATTGACATTTTGCGTCTGTAAATTCAACTTATCATATATAATTATAAGAATAACATCTCACGTTTTATAGATCAAAGATACCTTCATAGATATTGACGATCAATGTACCAACTCCACCAAAAATTCACGAAAATACGAATACACCCAAAAACAATTTCTTCCATAGAAGGAAATACGAAAATAGAAGCTTCATTTCCGAAAACGTTTTACTTACATATATAGTCCATTAGACTGTAAAGCTCACCGTAAAAGACACAACACTCGATGTTATTTATATATTATAGCATAGTTATTTCTAAACTTACGAAACCCAATGCGTTTTTGAAATGAAAAAGTGGCGAATATAAACCGAAAAATCCAGGATTTTCAAACAAGAAATTGATAATTTTTTTAATGACACTGCTGGTGAGATTCATTTTGAGTTTGTGCTAATAATGTCGATATCTAGTGCTTATCACAAGCACGAGCTTAACCAGTCATGAACGAATGACATAAAATATTTAAGGAGTAGGGCTTCCAATAAAATTAATATTACAAAAAGCAAGTTCACTATAAACGAAAAGTTTAACAGCATGTAAGAAACATATGCCAATACAAGACAGTTACCTAGTGAATAATGCTTTTTCTTGATTGTTTAATCAAAAAAGCAAAAAAAAAATAGGTATCAATATAGCTAGAAATATATTCAAAATATTGCCTGAATTTTGGAATCTAAAGGATCCTGAAAAATACCCTAACTCGCATAGGGGTTGGAGGTCGTCCAGAGTTGAAAAAAATATATTGGTTCCGCTAAAAACAAATGGAATATTGCAAAAAATAATTGGTACGTTCAGCAGTATTTCAAATGTAGTCGTACAACCGAAGTCCATTCTGGGACTTCAGGAATTCATTGCAAATTCCATTGAAATTTTCTAATTGTCATTTATATATTGTAATAACAATAGAAATTCTTTCGATTTCTATAGTTCTAAGTAGTTCTTTGTTATTATTCGGCTATATTTCATACTCATTCATTATTTTTCTGTATTAAGTAAACAGTAAATTTTATATATCAATAGAGGCCCATATTAATTAATGCACATATCATTGTTTGATATGTGCATTATTCTGTGGATGTCGGTAAATAATATAAATTACTTTTGTAATGTATAAATGCCTTTTGAAAATCGGTGGATTTTTCTACTGATGTGAAATAGTTCTTTATTCTACTAACGATCTTCATAATATTCAATATTTAATAATGTTGGTGTTTACTTGATGTAAATCCATTATAATTGAATATAAACTTAAATTGAAACACTTGAACTTATGATTTACACTTTATTGACTACATGCATGACTCGTTTCGTCGTTACAAACGACTTTTTCAGATACTTACAGAATAATGTTCATTATTCTGTAACGAGTCATGCTATGTAGTCAATAAAGTGTAAATCATAAGTTCAAGTGTTTGAATTTAAGTTTATATTCAATTCATAATATTCATTTCCTTATTTCATTTGATCTAATGAAGATCTTAAAATAGTGCTTTATTCTAATGAATTATAAGTTTTAATAGCCTGAAATATATATGTATCAAATAATTCCATGAATTTATGTTAACTGTCTTCAATTATACCAGAAATGCATCAAAAAATCTTCAAGAAGTATTGTGTAAGGAATCGATTGACACTATCAAGAGATTCAGTCATTTAAAATAGAAATATTAACAAATATTCAACCTCGGTTATAAAAACCACTGATGACTTTGGGAATTGAAACATAAATCACTGCTCAAATTATTGATCATTATCATTGTATAAATCGATGAAATAGTAAGTTAGTTTGTATCTCAGGTTTCTCTCCATTCTGGAGTGCGGTGATGTAGCCCTGCGTAACGTTAGTGATTACTGAGAATCATTCCAATACATTTTATCAACAAATACTGGGAATCTGAATGTAAGTATACACGGGACCACAAGACAGAAGCTGTAATAAACGCACATAAAATTTATAAATATAATTTATTATACATTTTGTCGCAGTCAAAAATGGGGCACCCCGCAGAATATCATAGTGTACAATCTGAGACATATCTCAAGATTTGTCTGTTGGCATAATAGTTACACTACAGGACTGTGCTCAATGAGTACTAGATTTTTGTTCAGTAGTACAAAACCCGTATTACCTCTATATGGTGAATACAGAAATTCTGAAGGCTGTTTATCGATCAACTTTCGTCTCCAAGCCTAGTGATGTTCAAATAAACCAGGAATAGATTTAACCTCTCTAATAAAAAGTTTCAAATGGTTTTCAGTCACACTTGAGGCGTTGTGAGTTATATTATTCCAGATCGTAGGAATTTGGATTATTTTCCTGTGTACCTACGTTTAGAAGTAGCTGTCCCTTCTAACGAAAAATGCAAACCAATGCTACATTGTATTTATAGTCATGACACGAAGGTTTCGTTTATTTCATATCATATTCTGTGAAACTTAAGCCAAGTGTTTTCATTTTAATTTACTAGTACGTACATATATACTCAATAAGAAGTATTAACCGTTCGTAGTAGATGTTGAAATATATTGCTAGAGTATTTTGCTATACTTTCTTCTATTTTTATTGTTAGTAGAACCAGTTATTTGTTTGTTCTCGTGAAAATATCTCAGCAATTTATGTGTTCAATGAAAACTTCATCATGTTTATTACGGAATTATTTCAACAGTAAAAATCTCCTTGAATTCATAATTGAAAAGCAAACGTGAACCAGAGATAACTTATATGGTGCCTAAAATAAAACTGACATGTCTTAAAAATTAATTGAATATCTTACCGACCGATGTTACTTACTCACATGCCTGAGCCGAACTGAAACCAAAGATTTCGAACCATCTCACCTAATTGTATCTAAAACCTAAAATATACTAAGTGCACTTAAAACTCGATAACAGTACTAAATACACAAGAGAGCGAAACAAGAGGAACAAATTTCTTATTTAATTTATACAAGTATGAATGCGAAGATACACCATTGCAATTGAATACGATTAATTTTTAATTACTTACCGTAGTCATGAGCACAGGAAATACTGTAGAGTTGCCAATAGCGCAACATATAATTGTCGCATTGCACCTCCCTCTACGGGAATCTAAACCAGGAGCCAGCGGAAAGAATGAGTTCTGACCTGAAAAAAAAATCATGAAAAAATCTTAAAAAATTCAACTTCTGAGTTTCTTCTTCAAATTCGTAGCTTCCGCGAAGTTTTGAAATAAGTAATTTCAACCGATTGACAATAATGAAGTGAAATGATCATCAAAATTCAGCAATCTTGTACCTTTATATATTAGAGGAGAATATTTTTGACATGAGAAAACCTCTGAAAACATCGTACCTCCGAAATGTAATCTTTAAATGCAGTACTTACTCATAATTATATATATATATATATATATATATATATATATATATATATATATATATATAATATATATATATATATATATATATATATATATATATATATATATATATATATTTATATACATAATTGATAGATGAAAATAATATTGAATCATCTGTAATTTAGATATTCATCTGTTGTGTAGGATTCAGTTTCAATTAGTTGTCGCTTCAACTCCTTTTCGAATTCCATTGGATTCATATTCTTTACGTTTTCTGGCAATTTGTTGTAAAAAAGTATAGAAGAATACAATGGACTTTTTTCGTAAGGGCTAAGATGATTCTTTGGTAAGTTATAATGTAGTCTCCGGGTGGTGTACCTGCTGTTGCGCTGGTATGCATTGGCAATATGCGAATTTTTGCGCAGAAATACCACCACCTCAAAAACATACAGAGCAACGACTGTAAGAATATTTAGTCTCCCATAATAGCATATCTCATAAGTGACACCATATTTGCACGACACACCATCCGGTGAAAATTTTGGTTAACGTTCTTCCTGAGAACGCACAACGCATAACATACTTTGCCAAGTTTATTACTCAATTCGTCTATATGTTTTGTCCAAGTTAAGGTGTCATCAACATGAATTCCCAAAAATTTTGCATCATTCACCAGTATTAGGTATATCGTTAGTGTTTGTTAATTTATTAATGGAATCAATTTTAGAAGAAGGTTGTTTAGTTTTGAAAACTATCATATTAGTTTTTGAATGGTTTATCTTCATTCCGTTGGTAGTAAACCATTCCTCAGCTTATTTCATCAGGATGTTTGCCTCATGAACCATCGATTGCAGGTTGCTTGATTCGATTATTATATTTGTGACATCTGCGTAACTTACAAGTGGGCACATTGGATTGATTTCATTTACCAGATCATTGGTGTAGATAACAAATAAGAGAGGCCCAAGTATGCTTTCTTGAGGAACACCCACATTCGGCCGCATAGGATCAGACAGGAAGTACCTACAGCCATCTCTTATGATTTTTACAATCTGGATACGATTCGATAATAATGAAGTTAGCCATTTCAGGGGAACCCCCCTTATACCTAACCGTTCCATTTTTGTCAACAGAATCTCATGCACAACACTTTCAAATGCCCTAGTGAGATCCAGGATATATATATATATATATATATATATATATATATATATATATATATATATATATATATATATATATATATATATATATATTTATTTATATTATATATAGATAAATATACAAACCCTAAATTAACACAAGATTTGAATTGGCTGCCATTTATGCAGTAAGGTCTTGGCAAGCCTAAAAAGCAAAAAATCTGCAGCTGACAGTTTGGGGTTCGGAAAAATAAGGAGTTACAAGATAAAACAACGTGTCTTCATTATTGAACAAAATTTCAAAAATGATGATAGCTTGACGCCGCAGGTAAAATTTCATACGAAATATAGTCGGAATAATGTTTTAAATTCGTCAACTGTAAAGAGATCAATTGAAAAATTCTGGGAGACAGGATCCGTTGAAGACGCGAAACACCTGGTCGTCCAAAAACAAACTATTCAAATGTCAATATCGAAGAAGTGCGTGGAATATCATTGACATTCCAGGAACATCAACGGAAGTCTAATGAGCAATGCATAACGAAGAGAGTTTGCAGAATGGATTATTGAGTATCAACAAATGGATGCTGACTTTTCAAACAAAAACATCCTAAGCGACGAAGCACATTCTCACCTAGATGGGTTTGTTAATCGCCAAAATTGCCACTTCTGGGGTTCTAAGAACCCACATGTGATGTTGAAAATCAAATGCATCCACAACGTGTCACTGTTTGGTGTGGATTTTGGGCAAGGGGCATAACTGGACTATACTTTTTTAAAATGATATTGTTGTAGTTAATATGTAATTTCAACAATACATGCCACATTCCATAGAGCTCGAGAAACGCTTCAATTACTGCATGAGTAATTTCCAGATCATGTACTCTATATAGGTGATCAGAATTTGCTCCCTAGATCGTCCTAGGTTTAACAACTTTAAATTTCTTTTTATGGAGTTACTTAAAATCACAGGTCTATGCCAACAAGCTCATGACCACACGTGCATCAAAGGAGTAGATTCAACGCCGCATCAAAAAATTTCAGTCACATGTATGCAGAATGGTCATGGAAATTTTCGACAAACAGTTTCATATGTCATTAACCGATTGGGTCGATACTTGATGAAAATCTAAATACATAATTTAATTAAAACTGAGTAGTTTTCTGATTTTTCCTATAATTAAGTTAAAACATAACAATATTGTTCAGCCAAAACAGTGGCTTCATCAGATGTATATGATAAACAGTGTAAGCGAAACAATATTGTTATGTTTTAACTTAATTATAGCGAAAATCATAAAACTACTTAGTTTTATTTGAATTAAGTGCATATATGTATGCAAAACCGTAGAAGCTATTTGCCCGACGTGTTATTCCATAAATAACCCTATTCTATGTACCTTACGAATCAATAAAACACTTTCAATCAAAGTACTAAAAACTGTGTTTTCTATTCAACTCAAATATTGCGTTAAGTCTGGGACACCCGTTCTTTTATATATGATAAACCTACCTGATATATATATATATATATATATATATATATATATATATATATATATATATATATATATATATATATATATATATATATATATTATATCAGCCCCAAAACTGACACAAAATTTGAATTCAATAAAACGTACTCTTTTCTTGAACATAAATTGAAATAGGGTTATTTATGCATTAGCACAATGGTCGAATGTCTTTACGACTTTGCTGTTACATAAAAAAATTTGAATATAAAGTTTTCAAAGCTACTCTGCATAATTATAGCAATTTGTTGAGGAATCATTCCTCAACTAATGCTCAAACTAATCTAATGTGATGTTTTAGTGATTATGAGCTTATTGAAATATACATTCAAATAATCCTAAAATATCGAATAATCGAAATGTTTTGCCGACTACATGGCATATGACGCCGTTTCGATGAAACTTATTTCAATTAATATTATGTAGCTAAGTACGACTAATACTACGTATTTGACCACCCTCTTTTTAATAGTAAAACGTGTGGACAATATCTAACACTGATATATTTGCCTCACGAAAGATCCCATAACACGATGTGAGTGTCTCTAAAATACAAAGAATTAAATAACACTATAATGGACAAAAACCTGTCAAAAACGTGCATACACCAAAATGAAACTACTGAATTTGTTAAAATAAGCATAGAGATTTGAAATAAAGAAATAGAATAGAAATAAAAAAATATTGATTTCCTCTGGCTCTGTAATTACAATGTGTGGGAAAATCCAATGGAAGTATGGAAATAACATAAATGACCATGTTACATGTAACAAACTATAATATATAGGCTAAATTGAGTTATAAATGATTTGAAGCAAGTGCAAGGAATACGGCAGACAATGGGCACGATAAATGATATAATTAATGTTTTACTAGAATACTCTTCAAGAAGGAAGTACGTTGCTAATAATCCGGCTGTGTGAGACAAGATCGTCGCTGAAATATAAGAATATTGCAATTTTCAACGAAATATGAAATATTCTGGTATACTGAAACCTGTAGCCAAAGCATTAGAATCGATGAGTATCGATATGTACACATGTGTGAATCATATGAAGAGAATTGTTTGCAAATCCAGCGCGTTGCATGTTGCCAAAATCACCCAGCTGGGAGCTTATGCGATTTCTGGAAGCGATCAATTATTATCATTCCTGATTAAGATTCCATGACATCCGCACTCAAACAGCGGTTTTCTAATGAACAGTTACCAGCCTTTAGACCAATGTTGATACATCGTAGATCGATGTTTACTATCTCAATGGTTAATTTAAATTTAATAACAATATCGCAAGATTCTTGGTAGTAAGTACTATGATCTTCATCTCTTTGTCATGAAGCGAAATAATTATATAAACTAAGAGCTTAAGAGTGAGATTAGAAAAATTTGCCTTTACTGATGTATTGAAAAAGGCGGACTTTTTCTTCTCGGAGAAAAAAAGCAATTCTCATTTCATTGGCACGACCGTGTACAACAAGTAATATAACAAGCTCTTTTTCCACCCTGCGACGTGTCACAACGTGGCTGAGGTCTACAGTAACCTGGAACTCCATGAAAAAGTTTATGTATATTAAGCGTATACCCGAAAATTGACCCAAAAAAATATTGACATTGAGAAACAAGTTTTGAATAGATCTTGTAAAAACCACGTAGATTACTGATCAAGTAATGAAGCAAACTCAGGTTGTTATATTTTCTTTTTCATATTCCCCTCACCTACACTACTCATGTCAGATACTCGTATGTTAAAAAGCACGATTAAAACAATATAGTCCATGATTTTCTTCAGCTGTCCTTCTAGTATACAGAATCCTGTCTAAGCCACAGCTTATTCGTAGAAAAAATATTTCAATTGGAATATTGGAGTATGGAGTTGGAAAATATTTCAACTACAATGCGTACTACTATTCTAGGTGGCCCATTTTGAAAACTGTCTGCACTAGTAATGTGACGTATCTCTTCATGAAAGGTTGCAGCAGTGAAGTGAGAGATACCTGCAATAATAACAGCTATATTCCGGATCTGTACAAACTGACGCCCATTACGTAAACAAATTCGATCACTGAATATGGAGTATTCGGCTTCATTTGAATTTCAGATAGGGTAAAGATATCATGCATTATTAGGTAGATTATTAGGTAGAAATTCATCATGAAATCGTAATATATATATATATATATATATATATATATATATATATATATATATATATATATATATATATATATAAAACATATATATATATTTCAGAATTTATGCAGGAGTTAGTGATTCATTTTTTCTATAACATCTTGATCTTTCTTTCTGTATTACTACATTAATTAATTGGAAATATAATGTATTTTGACAATAAAAAATAAAAACCAGGTACTGTAAGTACGAACAAGGAGTGCGGGGGGTGCAAACCGGACAATTCGCGCGTGGACCGCGCGGGGCAGTGCACTATTGTCTTTCGAGGTGAACTGTCGCACGCGCGCAATTAAAACATAACTGAAACATTGTTTTTGTTAAATATGGAAAAAACTCGTAGTGCTTCTAAATGCCCACTATTTGGTGAATGATGTGAGTTAAAGAAAAATGTTCTACCTACCTACGAAGATGTTGTGAAACATTACGAATGGACGAGGCAAAGCATGAAAACGAGCAAACAGGAGCCAAATTTTCAGGAATTTCCGATAAAATTGTGCCTGAAATCGAGAGCATATGGCAAGCGGCATCTTTACCAACAGTGACTAGTACCAGAATTATACAAATGTTGAAAACTTTTCACGAGAAGCGGAAAAATCTACTTATTTCGATGAAAAAGAATTCCTAGCAAACTTCAGAAAATTTTATGAAAAATAAAAAGTTACTTTTTGATATATCAGCTTGTAAATGCAAAGATTTTAACTGTTGCACGTGTCCAAAAGAAAAGAAGGTACAGCTTAATAAACCACTTCAGTGGATAATTTGTTTATTGCACATGAATGAGTTACTTTTACGTCATTTATTTTTTCATCTTGATGGTTCAACTTCAGGACCCAAGTCTTACAATGGTCCCTTAGGCAAAGCATTAGAAAATTGTGAAGAACTCCCAGTGATAAAATATAAAATAATTGAAGGAGATATGCTACTTGAAATGCCCAACGATCTAAGTACAGACCAGAAGTACTTGCATAGAATTGTTTCAGCAATTATTACAGGCACTTTTTCTGACGATTTAGGACAGAAGTCTCCAGGAAAATCGTCTCATGCGCGCTGGCTTACGCGTGCAAATAGACTTTTGCGCCTTTACGTCACTACCGAAAACCCAACATCTGCCTTGGTTACTTTAACTACATTTATTGTTAAAGTATATGCGCCTTCCTGGTTAGCAATTAGGAGTAAACCTTCTTGTCAAGATGGTTCCCGCCATTCATTCAATATAATATATTCTTCAAGATACTTACCAGATGATTTGAAAGGTATCGTTGACACTGTAATTCAAAGGAGAGCATATTTCGCGCATGCTGTCGGTTATCATAGCCAATGTATTATTGGCTATGATAACCGACGAAAAGAAACATATACGTGAATTGGCTGCCCGGCGTATTTTGAAGGCTCGTAGTAGTGCGGTACAAGCTCCAAGGCTTTTCGCTGTACCAAAAATTAATTTTGATGCATCGAATTATATCGAGATGATAAATTGGAAAACGAGATAACTGAACCTCCAATTTTTAAAAACTTGTCGACAGAAGAAATTTCCTGTATTGTTCAGTCTGGTGGCGAAGCCAGCTATCATTTTTGCGTCTTCCGTGACATACCCAGCCTGTAGAGCGAGCCGTGAAGATCACAACAGAAGCTGCTATGTCTCAGTGTACGAAAAAATCGCGACTAGGTGCCATGAAGGCAAAATTAGAGTCAAGAGCCCAAATGCCAAAATTTGATACAAAATGTCATTTTAAACCAAAGTAAAAGGTGTTCCTAGCATTTCTTTCATATGTTTCATTTACTTCTTTTTGCATTTATTACATACTTGCTTGTCTGATTATTGCTTTGTGTATTATTTCACATCCATTTTTCCGTCATTTCCACTAAATATAGATTTGAACAAAGAAGTCAGTTTTTTCAAGAATTTCGAAATTTTAGAGGCGATTCGGAGGTAAAAAGAAATTTTCAATAATTACTAAAATTGGCATATGTTCATGTTTTTACATAAGGTTTAAATCCCCTCCATTTAGAAATCAAAAATATTAAAAAAAAATTTCGCCATACATTCGTGCTCCACCCTAATATATATATATATATATATATATATATATATATATATATATATATATATATATATATATATATATATATATATATATATGTTGAATGTTTCACGACAGTAGATATATATTTTCAGTGTTTAATTGGGATTGCAGCCTAAGACAGGAAAACCAGTTACCCCTTTAGTATTTTTGAAGCTTTCGAAAATGTTTATTTTCTTCTTCAGTTCTAAAATAGTACAAAAATTAACAGTTTATATAGCAAGGCATTATAAAAAAATTTTTCTTACAATTACTGTGAAGTTAGTCCGAAAGTACATTAGTTTTTGAATTTTGAAAATAAGTTCAAGTGTTACCAAATGTATTGGGTTTGAATTTGGGAACATTTGTACTTATTTTCAAAATTCATAAAACTAATGTACTTTCGGACTAACTTATAGTAATTGTGAAAAAAAATTTTTTATAGTGCCTTGGTATATAAACTGTTAATTTTTGTACTATTTTAGGCCTGAAGAAGAAAATAAACATTTTCGAAAGCTTGAAAAATACTAAAGAGGAAACTGGTTTTCCTGTCCTAGACTGCAATCCCAATTAAACACTGAAATACTTAAACAATGAAAAACTTAGTTTTTGTTGACGTTTCGTTGTATATCACAACTTTTTCAAAACTATATATATATACATATATATATATATATATATATATATATATATATATATATATATATATATATATATAGTTTTGACAAATTCTTGATATACAAAGAAACGTGTTAACGAAAATAAAGTTTTTTCATTTTGAAAGAAGCCTGTTATTGCTAACAGATTTCAATAAACTATAGAATATATATGGAAACTATATATATATATATATATATATATATATATATATATATATATATATATATATATATATATATATATATATATATATATATATATATATATATATATATATATATATATATATATATATATATATATATAATATAAACTACAAAAAGTCAAAAACAATCCTTTGAAACCCAATGTGAATAATTCTAAAGTGAAAAGGTTAAAACATCAACTAGATATATTGCTAGCCATTTCTAGGATAGATTCGACATACAGGAATTCATACAAAAATTTGAAAATTGAATATGATAGAACGATTTCTGCACTAAGAAAAGAGTATTATGGTGACAAAATTGCAAAATCCAATAACAAATCCAAGACAACATGGAATGTTATCAATCATATTTCAGGTCAATCTCGTGAGAATAATTTTCAAATTGGTGGAGATATTTCTGAGGTTGTAGAGAGGTTTAATGAACATTTTATTAGAGCAGCGCCTAACCTAGTTTCTAAATTGCCAAAATCTTGTAGCAGAGAACTTGAAGGTCGGGAAAGATCTTTCTTTATGTTTGAGGTCCAAAAGTCTGAAATTTATCATGCTGTGAAACAATTAAAAAATAAGAAATCATGCGGACATGATCAGATTCCGATGAGTGTTATTAAGCACTGTTTGGAGTTCATAATGGATCCGCTTTGTCATATTATAAACCTTTCTTTTCAGTCAGGTATCTTTCCAGATGACCTCAAAGTGGCTGTGGTAAAGCCTCTCTTCAAAAAAGGCTCGACAAATAATTTCAGTAATTATAGACCTATAAGTCTGTTATCTTCTTTCTCAAAAGTGTTTGCGAAGGTTCTGGCTGGTAGGTTGGTAAAATTTTTTTGGAAGTTCAATGTTTTTGTTGGCTGCCAGCATGGTTTCATGAAGGGAAAGAGTACCGAAACTGCTGTTTTCGAACTTACTTGTAGCATCTTAGAATCGCTTGAGCAAGGCGAAGTACCCCTAGCTATTGTGCTTGATTTGGCCAAAGCATTTGACAGTGTTAGTCATAAACTTTTGCTCTACAAGCTGAGTGTCTACGGTATAAGGGACAAGCAACTAGAATTGATCGAGAGCTACCTCCAGAATAGAAGACAAAGGGTCTTTGTTTCTGCTGGAAACCGTGAATACCTGTCTTCAGAGAAGCTTATCGACTTAGGCGTGCCACAAGGCAATATCTTGGGACCATTGCTTTTTGTTATTTTCATTAATGACCTCCCTAACATTTTCTTTTCTAGTTCTATCAGGTCTTTGTTGTTTGCGGACGATGCAGACATCATCATATCTGCATTGAACATTTCGAATGGTATAAGTAAATTTGAGGATGCCATGGATAGAGTAAACGAATGGTGTATAGAAAATCAGCTTGTGCTTAATAATGATAAGACCCAATGTATCATTTTTAAAACTGATAGAGCAAACCGTAACTATCCAGAAAGCATAGCCTATTGTAATGCTGAAGTACCAATCAGTGAAACTGTTAAATTTCTGGGAGTTTATATAGACAGTTTCATGAAATATTACAGCCATGTCGAAGAAATTAATAATAAATTGAAATCGGTTATTTATGCATTGAGGGTGCTTAGAGATCAGGTTGATGTAGCTGTATTAAAAACGGTGTATTATGCTATGTTCCAGTCACTATTGAGTTATGGTATCATTTTTTGGGGAACCAGTTCGGGGTCTCGTCAGATTATGAGAACGCAAAAGTTAGCCTTGAGATCTATATTCCGTCTAGGTTTCAGGGAATCGTGTCGAGGGTTCTTCAGGAGAAATGACATTTTGACAGTTTATGGATTGTACATCTATAAAATCTTGATGTTTATGCATAAAAACAAGCATTATTTCGGTAGACATTCAAATGTAAATAACACAAGAAGAATGCATCCATTCATTTTTCCGATTCATTCTCTGTCTCTAACTGAAAAAGGCCCCATGTATATGGGCATTAAACTGTTTAACAGTTTACCAGTAAACATACAAAAGTTGTATTGTCATTCATCTTTCGGGAAGTCTCTTTATCGTTTTCTTGTACAGCTTGAGCCATACAATATTGAAGAATTTTATGGTTCATGTAGTGACAGTGTAGTCAATATTTGAAAATTTTTTTTTCCTTTTCTTGTATTTTTTGGAATGACCTGTTTTCCTTTCTACTTTGTGTATTTGGAAAATCAATAAATTATTATTATCATTATCAACGAGAACGAACCCATCACTTTCGAGATTATTAAGAGCGTTTCGAAAAATTCATCGATCTTGTTATGATATTATTATTTCATCATTATTTACATACTCACTCTACCTTGTTTATATATCTATAAATATTCACTCTATGTTGAAGAAAATTGAGATAGGTTTATTAAATTGAATAGTAATCATGAGTATTCAACAAGGAATAGTGATGTGCTACTTATTTCTACACATAAAACAGCTAAATTCGAACAGTCACTCTATTATCAGAGTATTAAATTCTTCATTTTAACATTTATCATCAAATTTGAAATTAGTGAGAGCTCATTTGTTTAAGAAGAGAGTTAAGTCATTGATGTTAAAAAAGGCATACTATAGTGTGGCAGAGTATTTCGATGATTCGAATGTAGGCAATAATGTATGAAACAATTTTTTGTATCATATGTTTGTTTATTTTTTTACCACGAATGTCCTTCATCATGTCAAATTGTCTTAAATGTATAATATTTCTGAGGTAATTTTTTTTAAATGTGGTTGTATATTATTGTAAATATAAATTGAACCACTATTTTTGTTCGAGGGCTGAATAGAAGATCATTTTATATATTTATATAAGAAATCAATAAATATTATATATATATATATATATATATATATATATATATATATATATATATATATATATATTACCGATTGAATTAAGATGTTTGGTATCTGTTCTTTCATTTATAGTATTCTCTAAATTTTGACAAATGTCTACAAAAGGTCTATATTATGTGCATCATTATTTTATCTTAAATCCTCCTGAAAGTTTCTAACGGAAAATGGGTTTTTCATTTCTAATGAATTTTTCATTTGTATATTTTTTGTAAAAATGTTTCCACTAGTTTTTTCAATACCTAAGTGTATGAAATTTGTTTAAAAATAACAAATAATTTTTCGAGCGCATTTATTCATTCAATTTCACCAATTTATTCTGATAGTTTTGTCGTCACTATGTTGCAACCGAACACGCGTTTTTGTAACTTTCCGAAACTAAAGAAATGATAACTTGTTTCTTACAGAAGTCTGAGTTATGGAGTTCTCCGAGATTCTCAAGAAGATATTAAGAGCCAAAGTCTGTAAATTATTTAATCATGAACATTGTCTCTAACCGAGTTCATTAGTGATGTCGATTTCGCTTCAAATTATAAGTTGCAGAATCAATGTTTTGTCCCTCATTGAACAGTTCATTTACTAAACTCACGGTCAGCAAGAAAGGGGACCTTGTTATGAAAATTCTCAGATTATTTAGCTCGCAAAATACCCTCTGACTTAGAGAAAGGGGGACTATAGAAATTTGTATGAATGTATCATTAGCGATTGTGGATAACAATGCAATTTGATTTATGTGTCATTATGTAATACTTTATTTCAGCGCTGTGTGCTTGTTCGGAACTATCAATATGGAGATGCATGGGTCATTTTATCCGTCTTAGAACAACTCACAAATGGCTTGGTCATTTACCGTAACCCAAAGAGCTAGGCAATACATGAAAAGAAATGAAGGAAATTTCTGTGAACTGAGTCATTCTATATTCTGAACAGATTAAATACTTCGGTCACTGTGCACCGGCAATTCAGTGTTGTTTTCAGTGTTTTTATATATGTATATATATATATATATATATATATATATATATATATATATATATATATATATATATTTATATACCATTTTGTTATGTCTAGATATTTTTCGAATAAAAAAACTTTTTGAACTGGAATTTTAATATTAATAAGTCTCACAATGAAAAATCAAACTTCATTAATGTAATTAATTGGTTCGTCTTTACTAAATTGTTATGAATGATAGTTGATGATGGACGAAATATAATATCTTCAGTTTACTTAATTTTCTTTATCACTTTAAAGCATGCATACGCATTATACTTAAACCGTTCCATTGTTTACCATACGACCATCCTGAATACCTCCTTTTAATATTAAAGTGAAGTGTCGTATGTACATGAATTATATTAAATTACTTTGTTTTATTCATTATATTACTTTGCATTTAAACATATTTATTCTCAGTACATTGTTTGACGAATTAGCTTGTCCTTAAAATTAAAATACAGTCCACTTTCTACTTATACTACTTACCTATACGTTTACAATACATTACAAAAACCTAATGGACAGCAACAGCCGTTTTCTTCTTTTCAGCAGTTTTCTTCTTTTTCCCAGCCTTTTCAGGAGTTTCTGGAGCAGACTCGCCTTCTGTCAACCAAAGTTCAATATGACATGGACAAGACATGTATGGATTTATCCCACCATGGGCACGGTAGGTACGCCTTCTTAAACATGGTGCTCTATTAACCTGAATGTGTTCTACAACTAGCCTGTCAACATCTAGCCCACTATAATCTGCATTACTTTCTGCATTTCTCAATAACTGAAGCAAGAATTCTGCTGATTTTTAGGCCATCTGCCTTGGGTTGTTACAAACTGTTTGGCTTGTGCACAACGACCCACACCACCATTGAACCGTCTGAATGAAACACATTCTTTGTGTTCAATTACATTTTTAAGATACGCTACTGCATGCTTCAGAGGCATTTGTCTGATAGCATTTGCAGTCTCACACGTATTCTTAAAATGAACCTCAGATTTAAACCACGTGCTTCGCACGATTTTGTTGCATTATCCGGCTCTCTCATACCGACCCATTTTTAATTATCTACACTAAATATATTTCTGGAATTCCTTATAAACGGCGCATCGAAACAATACCCCCAAAACGAAGTTCATTCAGTACGCTGCACAGTGGTCAAATAGAGCTAATGGGTGCTGTTTAAGGATGCACTGTTGAACATACGATAAAAGTCACTAAAAGTTCAGCTGCCGCCATATATTTCATCCATCATTTTGTTTAAATCCTTGTCCAGATTCTTGCATGTGGTGGTCATAGTGGTTTTTGTGATACTTTCAGGAATCAAATCTACTATATGATTGCAACACAAAAACTCTTCGATTCACGATTATACTTTGTTAAATATATTGAATAAATAACACTCAGCTTGGTTCCACAAAAATTTCATTAAATTATTTTCATATTATGACAATTTGTTATTTTCTTAAAAATTATTCCGAGCACGTACCTATACTCAAAACTCCCTAACAATAATACTTTTTTCCTGTAGAAGAAGTCTTCTTGCTCATGAAATGAACTTTATGCATCTTATTATCTTCAGGATCTGGTTGGAGTAGCATAACAGAGTAGCACAGCACCGTCACCTATGGAACCAGCGTCTGTGTAAAGTTATGTTCAATAATTTGGCTTGTAAGTTTTTAGTACAGGTGAACTACATAGGTAGTATTTTAGTTCTTCAAATGCTTTCTCACAAGCGTCATCAAAATCGAATGTTTCATTCTTTTTAATCAAATCATTAAGCGATTTCGCAATCAATGAGTAATGAATTTGTTTATGAATTTTACTTATAAATTTTTTGAAGTATACCGTGAGACCGAGAAATAACTGAAAAGATTTGACATCTATGTCCCTTGCAAACTTTGACACATTATTCATCTTTTCCTTTGATGGCTGAACTTTTTTTTCACTAATTATATAGCCCAGATATTCTATTTATCTCTTCGTGAAAGTACATTTCGGTCACTTGAGTTCTAGTCCAAACTATTCAGCATTTTTTCTATAGATGCTTGTTTCAGTTCCTTCAATCGTTCATTCTCAGTCTTCAAAGATTCAATCAAGACATGAAGGTAAGCAAGGACTACACCGTTTGATGTCAAGTCATGAAAGATGTTGATGAATCGTTGGGAAATGGACGTGATCGTGAAAGGTACAAACAGCATTTTCGAAAAGTGATACTGGCCTTAAGGTGTTACTGAGGCTGAAAGCTCTAGCTTTCTTTGTGGACGTTCAAATGCAAACCCATTCCTTCAATTTAAAGCAGTAAACTGCTTCGCATCTTTCAGCTGGTTTAGTTGATCTTACATAATCAGCAACGGATATCGTTTTCAAATAATATTTGATTACAAAGTCAATGCATACATCAACGATATTCACCTTTTTCACGATTTTATATTATCCCGTAAATTTAAAGCATTTACCGATGAAAATACAAAATCAATTAATTAAAATTTTTAATGATACGGAAAAAGCTTTACAATTACCAGAACAATTTCTTCAAAAATTAAACACAAAATAAGAACAAAAGATGAAATACCAATACATGCAAAAATATATAGATATCTAGAAAAATATCGTCATGAAAGTCAAAGACAAATAAAAGATATGTTAGACAAAAATATTATTCGACCAATTATATCACCCTGGTCATTTCCAGTAACTACTGGTAAACTAATGGTAAAGAAAAAAGAAGACCAATCAGGTGAAGAAAAATGGCATGTGGCCATAGATTACAGACAGTTGAATGAAAAACCGATTGATGACAAATATCCAATCCCTCAGATTGATTGTGTATCAGACAAATTAAAAGGAGCCAGATATTTTTCAGCCTTAGATTTAGGATCTGGTTTATTCAACTTGATGAAAGTAGTATTGAACACAGCTTTACAAAAGGAGAATTTGAAAATTCAATTAGATAAATCTACTTTTTTCAAAACAGAAATTGAGTTTTTAGGACATATCATTATACCAGAAGGTATCAAACCTAATAAAAGAGAGATTGAAATAATCCAGAAATTTCCATTACCACGATTTTAAAGAAATTGAATCATATTTAGGAATGTTGAGTTACTATCGAAAATTCATTCCAAATTTCGGTAAAGTCACAGAACCTATGACGAAATACCTAAGGAAAGATGCAAAAATTGACGTGACAGATTTGAATTATAAAGAAGCATTCATAACTTCTAAAAATTTATTATTAAATCATCTAATTCTAATATATCCTGATTTTTCAAAAATGTTTAATTTAACCACTGACTCATCTAATTATGCAATTGGAGCAATTACTGTTCAAATACAAATCACACGATATGTTCCTAGTTCCAATTTGCCAATAGCTATGCAAGCAGCTAATCGAGCCCGAAATAAAATATTCCACAATTGAAAAAGAACTATTAGCCATTGTATGGGCAACTAAACATTTAAGACCTCATTTATATAGTACAAAATTCATAATTTCACGGATCATAAACCTTTATTTTGGTTGAACTCATTAAAAGAACCAAATTCCAGACTAATGCGATGGAAATTGAAAGTAGAAGAAGGATCTACAGGAAAATGGAAATGCTTATTTGAAACAACCGTTTCAATCTACAATGAAAGATCCATATAAAAAGATACCTATAAACATTATAAGTGACATAACGATAAAAAATCCACAGAATAAACATATTTATCACAAAAATAGGATGAACCAAAGAAAACACTAATTAGTTTCCTAGTTTTCAGATGTACTCCGTATCCTTCATCTTTTTTATCGTGCTAATTAGGGGTTACACATTTTCCGTTCAAGAAAAACCTCTGAAGAAACGTTCAATTTCTTCAATTTCATTTTAATTTTCTTCCGCATCAAATAATATTATTTATAATATTATTTATATATTTTTCAACGTCTCGGCTTAGAGCATCCTTTGAAGGATAAATAGTCACCTCACGGGCAAAGCAGTTTTCAATTTCCCAATCCGGAAAGAACAAACGCGTAGCCTAAAATGTTGCGACTTCCTTCAGAGGTTGTCTGTTTTTCTCAGTTTTTCTTATTGTGTTCTTTACCTCCAGGTTCCTACAACTAGAACTTGGCTACGCCGTTCTGAGGAGAGCCAATAAGCTCGAAACACGTGTCAGCGTCTGATATCAATTTGCGGGATATACGGATAATCTTCAATTTCATTTTAATTTTTTTCCGCATTAAATAATATTATTTATATATTTTTATATTTATATATATATATATATATATATATATATATATATATATATATATATATATATATATATATATATAATATAATATAATACTCGTATATTATATTCAGTTATTCTGCATATTCTTGAAACACAGTAAATATTATCCTCATTTATAGGGCGCTAATTAGACATCACGGTCCAATTACTTTCAGGAGAATTTCATGAATAATGATGATACCCTTGTAGAGTTCACTGTATTTCGAGGAGCTGATCAAGTAACAAGCTCAGAACCTCATCGATAACTGTCAGTCAGGCTACTTTAATGTCTTGCATTAAAAAGAGACACAACAGAGGTTCGAAATTATAGACCTCCATATCAATTAATTTTCATTCCGTCAATTTGGCCGATAAACATGAATTAACGTTGAATACTTCGATAAATTCGAAAACAAATTCGTAAATGTCACAAATGCCAGACAATGAAAAAATCCGAATTTAAGAATCGTATATCCTAAACAATAAACAGTTTTGTTTGAATTCATCGACATGATTTTCCTTCCATACAGTTTCAAAAACTCTAGAATTTGAATAAGTATTGAATACGATATTGAAATTCAAAGTATAATGAAAATATTTGGTTCTGAAAGAGTTTTCACTGTGTAAAATTTATGGGAAATCTTTATAAATCTAACCTCTTTCGCCGACAACAGTTATCGTTGATTATCTCTTTTCTGGTTCATCTCAGACGAACAGATATAAAAACAAAATCGAACTAACAATAATTTCATATGGCGAATTCTTTTTTTTCTCATCTATTGTGTTGTCATGCGATCGTTGAGAATTCAGCTCAAAATTTTGGTGAAAAGGGTGATAATACATAATAAATAAGTGTAAAAATATACATCAGAGTCTGTTGGATATTAGATAAATAATAATAAACCATTGGTCTGGCGGTTAACCTTCATCTTTTTCAATGAATTTTTTCATCCGAAAGTTATATAAAAAAATTTAATATATAACACAGGCCTACAAAAAAAATTTTTTTCTTGGTGCAGCTATGTTTGTGCGTATGGTCGATAAAGTAGGTAATGTACAATATATTGACATGTGTCATTTTAACTCATCAGCTCTAGTTTTTCTACTACCGTCATTTCAAATGTTTGCGGGTCTTGTTCGTAAATAGTCATTATAACGATAACATGGATGAAGTTTATGTTACTAATTCATTATGACTAACTCGTTCAGATGTCGGATTTACCATCCTGATATGTTTTGTTATATTTGTGGTGAATATATACTGAAAAATCAGTGTAAATCGATCACAAACACTGTGAATCGTTTGTATTTTGCTTACTTCGGTATTCAAAATCGACACCAAGAAAAAGTGTGGGCGCTTCATAGTGTATGTGAAATATGCATTGAACATTTGCGACAATGGGGGAAAGGGACACGTAAGTCTTTGAGTTTTGGAGTGCCTATAGAACAAAAAAATCATTATGACGACTATTACTTTTTTATGACTAATATAGTGGGCATCAACAAAAACAATCGCCATAATTCGATTTACCCTAATATTTCTTCAACAGAAAGACCTATTCCTCATTCAGAAAATGTTCCAATACCGGCTTTTCACCTGGTATTGTCGTTATTTCAGGAGGATCAAGCTGAAATACCTATTCTTTTCAAGTAGATGATAACTTTGAATACTGCGGAAAAACAACAAATCCTACAACATTCGCGCTGAATGAGCTTAATGGCCTCATTTTATTAGCTGTAGCTAGGCGCTAGAGTTACTAGCGTCAAGATTAAAATAAAAAAATTGTCTTTCCTCAGACGTTCGAGTCTGTTCATATCGCCTGAGAGAACGATGTTTATTTCAGTTTTTTGTTCAAAAAAAACACATCATTGGATTCAAAAAAATTGGCCTATGAGAAATGCTATTCTAGTTGCGGAAATAATAGTTATCAATAAACCATTAGTTTCAAGAAAAAAAATCATTCTTCTGGCATTGTATATATAATTAGAGCTATTCGTTTTCACTTCAATGTTTTCAGTTCATTCCACAAAAAATTCCTGGTTTAAGTACTGAAAACAGGTATCTTTGACGGACCTCAAATACGCCAATTAATGAAAAACACCACAACTTTGAGAAGTCAATAAATGATCTGGAGAGACTTGCGTGGAAATCATTTGTAGCAGTTTTCACAAATTTTTCAGGTAAATACCTGAAAAACCTGTCACCGAAGGCCGATTATTGATGGTTTATTCACATTAATTCACCTGACCGAGATGTTACAGACGGCGCTCTCCCGTGATTCTTGTATATTTGTTAACGTAAACGTCTAATATTTTCAGTTTTTGATTTTAATGTTCTCAATTCGTTTGTGTGATCGATGTTTGGGGAAAGAGAATTTTTTCTATGAAGTATTGCTGCGTTTATCCTTATGTTCAACCTCGTAGTTAGTAAATTTCAATTTATATTATACAATTGTACGTTTTATTTTCAAAACTCTCATTGTCTTCCAGATGTCTTGAAAAAAAAAATAAAACTTTTCGAAAGCTCGACAAATTAACAAAGAGTTTTTCCTTACACTGGCCGTTTATTCAATTGACTGCAACCTCAGAAAAAATACCATAAGTTGTTTTTTTCTAGAACTAAGATTTATATATATTTATATATATATATATATATATATATATATATATATATATATATATATATATATATATATATATATATATTTATGTATATGTGAGATGATGAAACACTTTGAAGTTGTCTGCCTGAATACCGCAGACGTGATATTACTGACGTTAAGAAGCTTTTCGTCTTATGGAAATGGTTTCCAATTAAAATATTGAGTAAATGGGAACAAGAGCGGCGGCCTTAATACCCGGGAAGATAGCAAGTTGAGAATTTTTGGAAGAAAAACAAGAAACCCAATTATAGTTCAAATTTTAATATAAAATTGCATACTTTCTAGTTCAACTTCAGAAAAAAAAATTAAATTCAACATATAAGCCCAGAAAGGATGATAGGAAAGTAAAATATAACTGTAGCTGAAGGAATACGTTGAGAAATTATTATAATTGGATGGTAATTGTGGTAGATTTTTTATTTTTCCATTTCAAAGCTTGCTAATGAATGCTGATTATCACTTCAGTAGCACTATGTGCTTGTGCGAAAGTAGGATCTATAGTTTAATGCTGATTGCGAGCAGTTCAAGAACATGGTGGGAAACGAACTCACCAGCACCATTAAACCTAGTATATAGGAACACTCTACCGCTCAGCTAACGACCATGTAAATGATGAATGAACTCAGTATTTTCAGTAATGAAAAAGATAAATATCAAGCCGAACAAATGAATAAATTTAAACAAATCTGGAGTGGAATAATAATTTCACTCCCGAAATTATATCAACTAGTCATATCATATTGATACCGATAACAAAAATTTTTTCAAGAAACAATTCGTATAATAAATATTTTGTTAATGGTTTTGTATCGGCCATTTGAGTTTTCACGACTGTATTGAGTTTAACATAAGTGGGCCGTGATATATTTTTTTGTGAGAAGATTGTCAAGGTCATGGTACTCAAGATCATTTCGTTGTTGTACTTCAAATTCATTCAACTTTCCAATTCATTATGATAGAAACATGTATATTTATCACTTTAAGAAGTATAACACAATGAAATGTGCCGATGACATTTCAGTGAAACATCGTGGAAATTCAAATTACCTTTCACTAAAGGAACGCTTTCATACAAATATATATATATATATATATATATATATATATATATATATATATATATATATATATATATATAATATATATATATATATATATATATATATATATATATATATATAGTTTCGAGATACACAGATCATTCATACGCAGTCAATACTGAGACTCTTAATCGAAATATCGAAATATCGAAATATTTCAAATAGAACTCTCAGGCAGCTGTCTACACATATGTTGTCAACAAGAACGAACTTATCCCTTTCGAAAGTTGTTAAATGATAATAAGATACAATTGTTTCATCATCATTAGGAATCATCAGTCTTATATCAGTTCGTAAGCTAATCGTGAGCTCTCTCTATCGGAGAAAAGACATATAAACTCTCTCTAGCATTTTAGATTTCTCATCTTGACAACATTAGTGAGAGTAAGTGAGGCTGTGAAGACATTTCATTCAAACACTACAGAGCTTTGTCTGTAATGTGTAAGAATGGTCCAATGCCTAATCGCTCCAGATGACCAAGGCGTGCAAAAAGTTCACTAGCTTCGAGATTCAAGGAGCATTCATACTTAGTCAATACTGAGACAAAACTTAGCCAAAACTCTCAGGGAGCTGTCTATACAATAGAATCGTTCCAGTTGACAATATTTGTGTAGACAGCTTCCTGAAAGTTTTATTTGACATATTTAGATACTTCGATTAATAGTCATATATACATACATATATTTTCCAAATTAATTTATTGCCTTCAGATCATTCAGATATTGCTTCAGATTGTTATATTTTTCTATATATATTTATCTTTATATATATATATATATATATATATATATATATATATATATATATATATATATATATATATGTATTCTTCTCTTATCACAAAACATGGTGAAATTCTGCAAGTAGGCCATTTTAAATACCTCGGGGAAGTTATACAGTCCTCAGGTTTAAACCGAATCGCTAATGAACAGAGAATAACCAAGCTCCAACGGGCTTACAAACTAACATGGGCTCACTATAACAAAAAGTGCATTTCGAGAAGCGCCAAATTGATGCATTATAACACAACAATTCTTCCGGAAGCAATCTACGCAGCTGAAACAATGGTTATTGGTGGCCATTCAAGACTTAGAGAAATAGAAAAACAAGAACGAAAAATTCTCAGAAAGATTTACGGGCCAATCAATAGAAACGGTATTTGGATGAGAAGACCTCAAAATGAACTGTATCAGAAGACAAATACGATAACGGAAGAAATCAGAAAACGACGAGCAAAGTTCTATGCACATGTCTACAGAATGAAACAGTCCAGAATACCGAAGAAACTACTCAATATAATTATGAATAGTAAATGCGGAACAAAGTGGCTAAAAGAGGTTCAAAAGTATCTACAACAGATCAATATAAAAAATCTCGAAGATCGCACTGAGTGTCACCATAAAATCGAACATGTAAAGTTCACATGATCGTCAACCTGGAGTAAAGTGGACAGATGAACGGAAGAAAGAGCATTCAGAGAGGATGAAGCGTTTTTGGTAGGCAAAAAATATGAAGCAAAATTCCTAATGATTGCGAATTCAAGTTCAGTCGCTCTCCTCATGAGGAACAATCGAAAAAATAATAATAATAATATATATATATATATATATATATATATATATATATATATATATATATATATATAAATATATATATATATATATATATATATATATATATATATATATATATATATATATATATATATATATATATATATATATATATATATATATATATATATATATATATATATATATATATATATATATATATATATATATATATATATATATATATATATATATATATATATATATATATACAGTAGAAACTCGATTATCCGGCCCACAGTTATACGGATTCGCGATTATCCGGACTGCCAACCGCGGCAAATGTATTCTTGCAACATGAATATGTCGGAACTGGCATTACGCCCAAATCATACGTACATCAAGTACCATTTCTTGATAAATGTTGATTTTAAAATAAATTAAACTCTTGGCTTAATGTTTCACGATTTATTTAACAATATGTATAGTCAACATGTTTCGAGCGTTAGCTCATTTTCAAGACTCTTTGAGTCTTGAAAATACTATACATATTATTAAATAAATCGTGAAACATTAAGCCAAGAGTTTAATTTATTTTAATATTCAATTATGTTTCACCAAGAGTTAAGCGAGAATTCAATCTCATTAATGTTGATTTCCGTTGATATGTATTTGTTGATTTTAATAAACACATAATATTACATATGTATGTACATACTACATATACAAAAAACGCGCTTTTCTTCATACATTCGATTATCCGGATTTTCGATTATCCGCATGACTAACGACAACAATTAGTCCGGTTAGTTTTTACTATATATATATATATATATATATATATATATATATATATATATATATATATATATATATATATATATATATATATATATATATATATATATATATATATATATATATATATATATATGTTTATATAAATCACACTTATTAGAATCACCTGGCTTACCATGAGATTTTCAGAGGTTTCCTCATGGTGAAGAAGACTGAAACTTACGAAGCGAATGCTAAGCCAGAAATATACCTCTGATACTAAAAATGAATATGTGAAAATACAAAAAAAATAATTTGATTTTTTTCAAAAAAATTAATTTGATTTTTTTTCATTGAATTCATAAAATTCAATTATTCATTAGTTTTGCTAAGTTGTGATATACAACGAAACGTCAACAAAGATAAAGTTTTTCATATTAAAATAAGCCTGTTATTGATAAAAACATAAAATATATATATATATATATATATATATATATATATATATATATATATATATATATATATACATATAAAATGAAAAGTAGTTTAGTGCAAGAGAAAGTACAAAAACAAAGATGGAAATTATCGTTATAGTCCACAATTGAAAGCAGCCGTTGACACGTGTTTCGATGTTGTTGACTGTCTTCAAAACGCGGTAGCCACGTTCAAGGTGTACGAATCTGGAGGTGGAAAAAACAAGAACAAAAGAACACTCCTGCAAAGGAATTCGACACTGTCAGGCTTCCACATGAAGTTTCCTGATTGGGAGATTTGGTCATTGCTTCGCCTTTACGGCGACTACTTATCCTATCCGAATTTGAACAATTAATAAATTAAAAGAAGTTCAATGCGGGAGAAAGTACAAACAAAGGTAGAAATAATCGGTAGAGCCCACAATTGGACGAAGCCGTTGACCCGTGTGTCGTCCTTTCTTCAATTTATATAATTCCTTGAAAGTTTTTGTGCGATTTGATTGAAATATATACTTGTGTATTTCACTTTTCTCGATTATTCCTTGTGAATGTTTTTGAAATTATTTTGTTGAATACCTTTTAGAAAACTATACTGAAACACATAACCAGTGCTTCTGTACATTTGGATTTATCAGACACATCTCATTATACTCGTATCTGAGTAGATTCTTGACCTATTGGTCTACACTTTCTTAAGATCTTTTTTCTACACATTACTTCCACATACTTCCACGGAAATTCTGATACCAATTAGTTACTTATTCAACATTTCCTTTCGTCAATGTATATGTCCACACTAGCTTTCAGTTTGATCTTTCGATACAGACTTTTATCACAACTATTGTTGATATCTTGACTTTGATACCGCATTCGATAAGATGATATTATTGAAATTTATGTTGAATACAAGCAATGTGTTTATTCAGGTATTAATTCATCCGTAGGTTTATCGTCGTGCATCTTGTTCCTGACAAAATCTTTCATCCAGTATTCGTTCATTATCAATATTGATGTTAAAAAAACTATTTTTCATCATGTTGTTCGCTTAGATAGATAAAATAAAACCATTAGCAATAAAATATCAATTGGGTGAACGGATTTGTATCAAATTCATTTCTTATGATTATTTCAATTCATTCACAACCTTATTTCAACTATAATAGGAATCAGAACTTGTGACCACATCAGATTCTACTGGTAGCTGAGGTAGATGGTCGAATCAGAGTTTATGTGAAGCTTAGTACATTTATTCCTCTTTCTCCCTTTCTCTGAATTTTTTCAACCCATTAGAACTCAGTAAAATTTCTCTACAAAGTGTAGTGAACAACTTTGCAATGTATTGAAAATTTCTCCAGTGAATATATCATTTAATTATAACAAAATAGAAATATAACACCATGAGTATATGACTTGAATAAATTATAACCTCGAAAAATCGACTAATAAAATAGCTCGAAACTGAATGAAATTTATTGGAGACATACAACTGTACTGACACAATAAAGGGGCCTATAATATTTCTATATGAATAATTCAGCCAAGGAAAACAAAATATTTGAAAAGGGAAATTCACTAAAAGAAGTTTCCATGTTATTTTCTCGAAGTATTCGTTTTGGCTCTCCTACTCAATATTGTGTGTGGGCTATGCTGCAACAATCTAGAATTATCCCAAGAACACACGAAATTATTACACAAAAAAAACCTGCCGAGGAGAAATATATGAAATTTTTGATATTTCTAATGATTTACATAAAACAAAATAAAATCAACTTTCAGGCTCAATTACTATTGCTATTTCTGAGGAATCATCGAAAATATATTAAAAATATATTAATAGCACTACATCATCAATATGAAGTTCATCCTCTCGATAATATAAATATCTCTTTATCGCAAAATTGAGACATGAATATCACATCAAGGTTTGCCATTGAAAATAAAATCCCTCCTGAAATGTTTGTTTCAATTTGTGATCTACATTTCTCAAATGTAGAATTTTATGACTTTCACTGACTTTGTTGAACATGATATTTCTTCACCATCAAAATGTCCTAATCAGATGTAAATAGAAAACAATGTAAAGAGAACTAATTACTACAGTTTAACCAAAATGATAGATGAAGAAATTGTTAAATTGCATATATATACATATATATATATATATATATATATATATATATATATATATATATATATATATATATATATATATATATATATATATATATATATATATATATATATATATATATATATATATATATATATATATATATATATATATATATATATATATATATATATATATATATATATATATATATATATATATATAGTAAATACTTAAACTCTGAATCGAAATATTATTATTATTATTATTATCGAAATAGGCAGATGTTTTGGATATTAGACAGCTCTTTTTTTTGAAGTGTGTAATCGTAAAATATGAGGAACGGCTGAAATTAAATTATATTGTCATATAATACGACTATCATACCAGAAGTGTTACTCAGCAGAAAACTAGAACAGCCTTTTGCTCCACTACTGTGGGGCGCCGATCTCTCGAATATCTGGGAAATAGATTATTTAATTTTCTACCACATGAAATAAGAAATCTGAAAACTAGGAAAAAATTCGTAGTTAGAACGAAAACGTTTCTCATGGAGCGATCTAGAAATCTCATCGGCTCCTTGATGGAATGAGTGGTTGGAAGCGCTCTGTCTGGGGTGTTGACTTTGGGTTTGTTTTCTGAATGAATGATGTTACTTTGAATTATTTATATTTTGAATTATTGTTTTGGTTGAAGAAATTATTGTTTAAGTTGAGGAAATTGTTATCCCACGCTCTGGCAAAGCCTTTGTGGGAATAGAGTAGTTTTTGTTTATTTACATTTTGGATTTGACAGTAGGAAAGTCATATTATTGAAAACAATGTGCCAATTTATATTATATATATTATAGAAATATCGAAATATTTGAAATAAAATTCAGTTAGCTGTCTACGCAAATGTTGTCAACAAGAACGAACCTATCATTTCGTGAGAGTGAAAATAAAGTGCGCTTCGAAAACTCATTGATCTTGTTGAATGATAATAGGATAGAATTGTTCCATCATTATTATGAAACATCAGTCGTTATTTAATCAATCAATTAAGAATCGATTACTTTCAAAACGAACATAGGTCCTATATACGAATGAGGAGCACATCACTCTGTGAACATTGACGTGAGCTCCCTCTTTCGAAAAAAAGACGTATAAACTTTCCCTAGTGTTCTATATTCCTACTCATGACAACATTAGTGCGAGTACGTAGAGGCTTTCGTAGACATTTCTTTCAAATAAAACAGAAATCTGTCTGCGATGTGCCAAATAATGTAAATATATAAATAATATGAAATAGTACCATGCCTAATAGCTCCAGATCAGGCCCAGTCATGAGTAGTAATCTAGAACTAAGAATCTAAGGAAAGTTTATACGTCTTTTCTTCGATAGAGGAAACTCACGTGAATGTTCACAAAGATGTTCTCCTCTTTCGGATATAATACCTGTGGGTGTATCGATTCTGGATTGATTAAATATGCACTGGTGATTAATAATAATGATGAAACAATTGTATCCTATTATCATTGAACAAGATCGATAATTTTTCGAAGCGCACTTAATATTCACTCTCGAAAGTGGTTAGTTCGTTCTCAACAACTTGACAACATTTGTGTAGACAGATCCCTGATAGTTTTATCTGAAATTTTTCGATATTTGGATTAAGAGTCTCAGTATTTACTAGTATGAATGATTTGTGAATCTTGAAACTATTATATATATGATCAACATATCATAAAAAATGTATAGGAAGTCAAAAGTGTTCAGTCAATATGTAGATAGAATGGAAGTATATAATCGGATGTTTTGTTATGAAAGGGTATCTTGGGAAAATTCTGCCAGATTACAGCTTTTAAAAACTGAGAGAGATGGAGGAGTCGAAACGTCCTTCAGGACTCCTGGCGCCAGGATCTTTCATCGATGGCGCCAGCTGTATTCCTGCCATCGAACGCCAGGATAACTTTAATTCGTAGTGACCTCAATCTGGGAGATAGAGTTTGTTCTTATAAATAATATATACTTCACTTCAGGTGAATCATTCCTATTTTCTTTCGAAAATTTTCTTACGAAAAATATTAAATATTTCCTGCTTGCAGTAATTAGAAAGAGAATCCCAGGATTATATGAAAGCTTGTCTTCAAAAGTTTTTATCGAATGGAGCCATATAACGTATTGTTGAGAATCTCTTTGTATCAATAAAAATGAAAAGACTGTTCATCTTCTCGGTGATTGAATACTTACGAAAATGTTAAGTTACTAGTGTTGGTTTTAACATGAAACTAAAATGTATCATGTACTTTCAACATGAAACCAACTTATACTAAATCTGGTTATCAGTAGAATATTTAGCTACAAGTAAGTTAATAAATCTCATCTATTCAGAAATACGTGAAAAATTCGTTCAATTATTTTTCAAAGCATTGAGACTTTTCGAAAAATGAAATCCATTTTAATTCAGAAATTATATGCAATTCAACTTCTGACTTTAATTAACGAAGCTTTTCACAACATATATCATCATGCAACAAATTTCCAAATAATTTTCTTTCATATTCTTGAGTAGACAAATATCAAACTACACATAACTGTATAAAACTTTCTCTATCTATATAATTCATCTTCTGAAAATACTACTCCTGAAGAGAAATTTCAAATTCAAATCGTGTATCTGTCATTTGTATACAAATGAAAGAACATAAAATTTGTTATTTCTATACAAACATTCACAAATTACTCCTATCTAATTATATTCATTCTTATAAAACAAAGAATTCAGATATTTTTTGATAATATTTATCGTTTTTGTTTCAATGGAAACAGTTAATATTTTTAGAAATATAATATTTCTCTTCCTACACTATTTTCATGGGTTTTTTCTAGAGCTTCTAGAGATTTCACAAAAAAATTGTTTCCGCTGAACCAAATAGACAATTTCATTTACATTCAATTTGAATGACTCTTACAGTTTATATACTATCAAAAAAGATTATATAATTGCTTATAATTTAAAATGAACCCTCGAAAACCATCTCAGAGATTTTTTTTGGAGTGTTTTTCTGTGATTAGGGTCTGATCAGGTTTTCATAATCTTCTCGAAGGATCAATGGATTACATAAGTATTTTGTTGTCAAAATTAGATTGCATTTGCGAAGAGTACTTAGAGCACAACCGGATATTGAGACGGAATAGACTTTCATAAAAAATAAACATAATTTTTTTCCATCGTGATAGAAATGGGTTGTTCTTATTGATATTGTATGGGTTGTTTGTATTGCACACGTAAGTAATACATTAGATTGATTAAATAGACCAGCAATGCTGGACTTCGCCGAGGGTATTAAAAATAAAAACCTCTTATCACTATTATTACAGGATGATCGGTTTTCAACTATTCAATAGTAATATCTACTAATCAAATTAGTGTTGTCGAAATTCAGAAATTCAACTGCAAATTCGAAACAACTCCGTATTTTTCAATGTTTTATTAGTTTCATGGTGTATTGAATAGCATTGTTGACTATTTGAACATGTACGATGTGACGCCTACATCATTCTTTGAGGAATGAATGTTAGAAAATATTGAATTCGATGCCACACTTGATGGAAGCGTTAGATAGACTGTTCCGTTCTACAAAGGACTCATCAGTGGTGCCACCTCCTCTGAGAAGTGAGGCAAACACTTTCCTATGACACCAAAGTGATGAAATGCCAGGTAATGAATATTTCGGAATTCAATTTATATAAATCAATGAAAAACGTCTCTCAGATCATAACACATCTAACACAAAATTGACACAAGTCCATACCAGAAAGTATAATTCTCATCCATCCCTTGTACGATAATATAGGCATCATATCGTACTTATTCACGTAGCCAGATCTAAGGTGACATTTGTTTCATTAAGCACTGGAACTAGAAAGTATATAAAAGAATATAGAAGTTGGCATATATTCAACATTTTTATATATCATCGAAAATATAAAATCACTCAATATATGAACAAAAAGTACAAGTAGGTACGGCGCATACTTGAGGAAAAATAATTATCTTGCATTATTTTTGAACAATATATAATTGTTCATATGAAAAGTTGTGAGGTTAATGCACGTTTATACAAAAAACACATTTTCATTTTGCTTGCTAGTGCGAGATCTTCGAATCGTTCACGATGACTTTTCTTGCTCGAGCTTTCCCTGAATTATTTTTTCTGATTTTAACAGAGCTTTTCGAAATAGTTAGTTTAAAAGTCTCTTTTAATAATTATTATTTCTATTTCTAATTATTACATATTATTACTTTTGCTTACTGTTATATCTTTCTGCTACTTGTTGGCGACTTGCTAAAGGATATTATTTAAGTATAATAAACAACTAGTCCAGTTTGTCCAAAATAGTTCACTAGTCAATAATAAAAATATTGAATAGCTAATAGCATACAACACAATCAATGTATAAGATCCTCCAGTTTCACATAACTGCTTACATAATAAGTTCCCGAGTTATTATCGCATGCCTATTGAAATCAATACATTATGTGGTATTTTGAGCAGCAGAACACCTAAAAGATTCTGTATTTTGGAACGTTGAAATTTTGTTATCTCTCCATAAACCTTAATCGTAAATTAATATCAAATACACAACATGTACAAAATGAGATGATGTTGACGACACGTGTCCACTTGACTTATATCGAAGCACCATTAAAAAACGGAAAATGTTTTGGTTGCAATATAAAAATACATTAGTTTTGACTGTCAAACTGGGCTATGATATCCAACTTTAGAAAATCTGATATATATAACTCGGATATAGGATCAGAGAATCCGTTAGTTAGGAACTTATGAATCTACTAAGATCCTAAACGATGGAAAATATTGTACCGAATAGTGATGGCGTTTACTTGATGTAAATCCATTTTAATTGAATATAAACTTAAATTCAAACACTTGAACTTTCGATTTATACTTTTACTGATCACATAGCATGACGCGTTTCGTCGTTACATATGATTACTTGAGATGCTTCTAGAATACTAGTACTGCTAATCTACTAGTACAAATTCAGTATTCTAGTAGCATCTGAAGAAGTCGTTTGTAACGACGAAAGGCGTCATGCTTTGTTATCAATAAAGGTGTAAATCAAAAGTTCAAGTGTTTGAATTTTAGTATACATTCCAGGAGAATGTTGTATTGAACATTAAATCTTTTTGAGATGAATTATATTGAAATGTGATAATTTCTGCTGAAATCATTTTTATATTACTGTTTGTATCAAACATTTTTTAACATAGACCTTCAACCATCGTCTCCCAAATAAATTAGTCCAAATAGAGAATTGAATTCACATCAATTTTATATATTTCTACACATTATCTCCAATCAATCAAACATTATTAAATAATAATAATAATGAATATATTTATTGAATAAATTATTGCATATAAATATCACATACAACATTACATTAGATTTTCCAATATGATTTCGATATAGAGAGAAATTGATTTCATGAGATATTTCAAAATTCGATATTTCTTCAGAAATAGTTTGTTGGCAATACAGTGATGATTAAATTATCATCATTCTACTTGTGATAGTAATTGAAGAATGAAATTCAATGTGACATTTTCGATGGACAGACTGGTCAGACTGAAGCGTGGAAATATTATCATCAACTTTAGAGTCTTGAATTAACTCTTTTCAATTGATTTGAATGATATATTTACTTTAAATGGTGACAATCGTCTACGAGATAATTCGCTGAAACTGAAACGCGAAAGTTTTAAAACTACCATTAGACCATTGTTTTTAACTAATCGAGTTTTTGGTGTGCGGAACTCTCTAGACCAGCGGTTCCCAACCTGTGGGCCGCTGGCAGTGTGGTACCGGGCCGCGCGTTCTGGTCAAAAGAATGATGAAAAATAAAAACAAAATGAAAAACAACTATCAAAGTTTCAACAGTTAATATCAGATTAGACATGATACCTAACAATTAAATTAATATTGAATAAAATAAAGTTCTTTTATCTATGAATTCTTAAAATTGTTGTTTGTTTAATCGTTGTATATGTTAACGGAAATGTATGTAATCTGTCATTGTGTACAATTCCTAGGAAATGTATGTAATTCCTGAAATCGCACGGAAATGTGTGAAATGAATTATATTATACTTACACATTACACATTTCCTAGGAAATCTATACATTTCCTAAATAGCAATCGGAAATGTAAAACATATAAGATATTGGTGGGTGTAAAGTAAAAGTTGGTTTACAGTTACCCAATGATTTCACGCAAAATGTTGAAACTGAAGAAGATTTGGAGAAAATCATACAGGACATCACAGCTCCTGGACATCATGGTTGTTCAATTCAGGAATGAAAAAGTTAGTAATCATGGCTCTATAACGATCACCATTGACTGTAACGTTCTGGCCATCATCGTTTTTGAAGAAGTACCGACGAATGATTCCACCAGCCCATAAAGCGCACCAAACAGTCAGTTTTTCTGGACGTAACGGTGTTTTGACATACACTTGAGGATTATCTTCACTCCAAATGCGGCAGTTTTGTTTGGTGACGTAGCCATTCTACCAGAAGTGCGCTTCATCGCTAAACAAAATTCGCTTATGAAAATCGGGAAATACGTCAATCTCGTTTTGGGTTCATTCGACGAATTTACGCCTTGCTGGATGATCGTTTGGCTTCAATTCTTGCACGAATTGGATTTTGTAAGCACGCAAACCAAGATCCGTCCGCAAAATCTTCCGCAATTCCTGTGCTCGATGGCGGATGGACTCATTCGGGTCTTCCTCAATGCTACGCTCTATAGTAGCAATAGCTTCTTCTGTACGCACCGTATGGCGTCCCTGGGGATGCGAGTTCCCCATCGATCAATAAGATCAATACGAGTACACGTGGTGCGAGAACGTTCCATGGTTAATCGAATTAACTGCTCTGATGGACGATTTTGTCGACGATAAAATGGACGTAGTGCGCGATACGTATTCCGCACAGAACCATTATTTTCGAAATGAAATTGCACTACTTGCAAGCGTTGTTGGTTGAGGTGTGAGTTTATTCATGATGAATTGCCAAACCAAACTGAGAATAAATTATTTCTCAGCTGTTGAATCGGTCGCCATCTTCAACAGTAATGCCAACTTAAAGTTCTGTACCGCAAAAAAAAACACCCGTTAGGAGCAACTTATATAGACATCTGTCCTCCGGTCTTTGAACAATGATAATACTACTATAATTACTACTACTAAGACATGAAGTACTAAGACGTACTAGCCGTCGTTGTGAGCTGCAATCGCGCTAATTAGGACGGAATAAGTCGATAATATATCAAACTGGTGATAGAACTGTGAAGTAAATAAAACAAAGGAAGCTGACGCCAAATATTGTCCATTATGATATATGTCCTGATGATATTATGATCTTAGTCCATTTCCTTGGACTAAGATCATAATATCATCAGCACAACCCAATGGATTACGTTCATCTGCATAAGTGTTTCAAGTAAATCTTTCATGACTTGGTACTACAGCAAGCAGGAAAAATATACCCTCAGAAAACCGTCTTGTTTCAGTACTGTCGTTATTTTCGCAGAATATGCAATCAATTAAGATGTGAAAATTGTTTTTCCCTGTACCTAATATGTCACCGATTCTTTTTCTGTTACAAGTGAGTATTATTAGGTTATTTCTGTGGAATTACCTGATTAACTCTTTGCTGTTCAAACGCTAAACAAAAACAGAAATATTAAACAATCAAGTAACCCTTGACTATTACCATCAAGAAATATGGTATAATATTTTTTTGAAGTATGATCGCATGAAAACGTCAACAATAGCAGTAGGAAAGAAATTATTGTACAGAATGCTGAACGGCACTGAATATGAAGTAATGTGGCCTATCTCTCAAAAATTGAATACGAAAGTAGGATTATAATTGCTTCGAGATACTCACCAAAAAAAATATTCAGACAGAAATTGAAAAACTGTCCTTTCAGAAGCCGAAACTTTGAGGAAGAACTATGAATGTTCTGAAACAAACAGAAGGAGAATATGGTTTTTCAAGCATTTGGATGTCAACTGTATCAAAGATCAAGACACCAACACCAATAAAAAGCTTGCTTTTAACTTTGTCAGTTTATTTTCATTCGCGCTCAAGCAGATGATCAAGTAGGAAATCTTTGTAATAACAATACTGCGTCCTTTAATGATATATTATTTTCTTCGATTTCCAATCTTACGGATCTTTAACACCCCCTCTCAGAGGAACTTCCACTCATACCAGATCTTATATCGACAGCGATTATCCTCTATGGGACTGTTCCAAATGGTGGTGGCTGTGTCCATCGCGGCGACCTACTTGTCGGTTTTCGTTATGTATCAAAATTCCCTATAAGTCAATGCTATTGCAAGCACCCCTGATTTTTTACCATTCAGCTTCACCGGTAATTCCTTATGAAGATGTTCGACAAGTCCTAGCTTTCTGATGTTTAATAGGAGATTTTTGAAATATTTTGCATATTGTGTGGAACTGTTTGATCATGGTAAGATAGTGCAATCCAGTAGAGTCCAATCTCGTCATTCACCAAAATTGATTTCGAAAATATTATTTTTGTCATATTGAATATAATTATAGTTCAAAGAGCCTATATTTAGAGACCCATAAAGCACCAATATTTGGACCGACTTAATCGACTTCAACGCCGATTCCGAATGCGGCTGCCAATGAGCATTCTGAGAATCCAACCGAACAACATCCGTGAGCTGAAAAAGTTGGGGTCTATAATGAGGGGTTTTATAGGGTCTATAAAAAATTATATCTCTCGATTTTGTTATATATATATATATATATATATATATATATATATATATATATATATATATATATATATATATATATATATATATATAAATAAAATAATTATTCTAAGAATTATATTTAATGCAGGCAAACTAAAATTAAGTAAAAGAAGAAACTTACGTTGAAAACCTACACATTTTTTTTTTTTATATAACAGCCGTTTACATATGTTTCAAGGTTATTGCCTATCGTCAGAACGGCGTAGTTCAAGTTAAAGATGAAAGTACTTGAAGAGATATATAAAAAATTAATATATAAAACCCTGTGTTTCGTGACTTATAAGTTCTTACTTCCATAGAATAATGTGTTATTGTATTGTTCTTTGATTAGAATAACAATTGCAAGCGATATTCGGCATATTATTCGATGAGAACAACCGTGATTTGAAAATTCCCTAAACTAGTTCTAAAATCGTTCGTGGGTCGAAATAATTCCGAACCAGTTCATAACCGAGCATGCGTATTAAATCAATCCCGAATCAGTTATGAATTAGTTCTGAATCGGTTCAGAATCCTTACCGCGAACCAAGCTAATAACTTCATTTTTGTTGTCTGTGATAATAGCAATATCGTCTGTAAAAGGTTCGTGTGTAAAGGGTTTATTGTTCCTTGATGACTTCAAAATTTTTCATTAGGTTTCCAACATTGGTGTGATATGTGCACTGTGAACGCATTGCCAGAAACTTGCGTAGTCTCAACAACTGGTGTGATCTCAACAAATTAACCCTCAACATCTTTAAATGTCATGTTATGTCGTTCTCCACAAAATATTATTCGATAAATTTCAACTATGAAATATTAATATTTTGGGAAGGCCTAATACATTTATTGACCTTGGCGTGACCTTCGATTCTCAACTAACTGTTGTGCCACATATATCTAATGCTACAGTAACCGCTGCCTGTAGAGTATATGGTTTCATTGTTCGCATTAGTAAGGAATTTAGCAATATATCATCTCTGAAAACATTGTATTGTGATTTCCTAAGATCTAAACTTGAATACGGATCAACAGTCTAGAATTCTTGTTATCAGTTATATATTGATCAACTGGAGTCTATACAACTAAAGTTCCTGAAACTTTAGAGCTTCAGAATTAATGGAATATATCCACCTCTAGGCAAACAACATGAAACACTTAAAAGTCGACATAATGTGGACACACTCAGTGCGAGAAGGAAATACCATGAAGCAATCTTCTGGCATAAATAAATTAACAATAAAATGAAATGTCAGGAATGATTGCAAAAGCTTAACTTTATTGTTCCAAGAGTTTCTTCCAGAAGTGAATTCACGTTCTACCTTCCAGTAGCTTGAACGAATGATCCAAAATTTTCTCCATTGCACACGATGTGTGAACAATGTCATATTTTGGGAGCTAAGGTGTATATTTTCAACTGTTCTGTTACTGATATCAAAGCAAGTTTCCTTGATATGCAAAATCTCTGCCAGAACAATCATTTATGTGTATTCAGGTACATGATTCATATTCACTCTATTCTTGTATGTGTGTATAAGTGTTAATATGTGAATGTATATGTATGTGTCTGTTTATCTTTACCTATATGTATTTATAAGTTTGGTCAGCATTTAAGTTTTTTTTATTCCTATAATTATATTTCATTTTATCAGTTGTGATTCAGATCACAAACTGTTTCTTTTAAAATTGAACTTTAAAATTTGAACCTACAAAATTGAAACTTTTGAACTTTTGTACTACCAATTTGTTTTTAGTGTCTGTTGTTTGCTATTTTGTAATTAGGACCTATCTTGTAAAAAATTGTATGCTAAATAAATAAACACGAATTATATGTGCACACAGCGTGTTTTAGTAAAAAAATCGATAGTTATTCAGAAAACATTCATTAACATTGAAATGAGTTTGAATTCAGAAGTTTTGATAATTCATCACTGAAAAGCTCTAAGTTCATAAAAATTTCTCTTTAAGTTCAAAATTTGAGTAATTTAATTCTTGAATCACAATTCTCTAGTGACAACGGATTAATCGTTTTCAGTTTTCACGTAAAAAAGAGTTCTCAGTTTTCACTTGAGAACGGTTAAAGATACATTACTATCCGAAACGTCCTGTTAATTCGATTTCTAATTCAACCATCTGTTTGTTCATTGATATTGTATATTAGCTAATTTTATTTTATATCATTTTATTCTCATTTGATATTTCAGTTTCAGCCTTCAGGGAATAATTATTCATCTTTCAATTCAATTAATTTCACCATTTAATATTTATTTAATCATAGTTTGTTTCAGAATATACATTCCCAAAACCCCTAAATAAAAACATGAACATCAAAATCTAAAATTCAAAATCTAAATTCCTTTTCATATTTTTGTTAATCAGATCATCCAGTTTTTTGTGATTACTGAATGGCCAAATTGGGCTCTGTATAAGAAACATAACTGCCAAATATCAAAAAAATGTACGGATTGGTATGCCAGTAATGGACCTCAAAAATAAAGTAGCTAACCTGCAAAATAACCTGTATCTTGGTTACTGAGATTGTCAGACCCAACAAATGGGGTACTCATAGAACCACCTCGGTGACCTGCTCTATTCACCCTATAAGTATTTTCGTTAACTAATGAAACACTGTATACCTGTATTTAGTTATATATAACCATATCATCCTTCATTCAATATTTTTCGATCATTTAGTCACCTAAGCAATTGCTTTACCAGGGTTCAAAATGTTAATTTGTTTCGCATTTTATTTCGCAAAAATAAAATATATAATCAATGAAAATATAATTTTTGATCATTTCCCTCATTTTCTTTGTTACAAGTTTATCTCAACGCATATTATATGGAATCATTCATTAATCAAATTATAACTAAATAAAATTCTCAAATTGCATTGAAAATTTTTTCAAAAATTTATTAATTTATCGAAAAAAATCTCATAAATAAATATGAAAATTTCATAAATTATACAGTAGATCCTCATGGATTTATTATTCATATTGTACACAAAACAATATATAAACAAATTATATATAAGTATACAATATATATATTTAAATAGAAAAAGAAGCTTACGGTATAGACCTTCAGTTTTTTGAACAGCCGTTGACATATGTTTCGAGCTATTAGCTCTCTTCAGAACGGCGCAGTTCAAGTTTTAGATGTTCGAACTTGGAAGTTAATCTAATCATCTAAAACTTGAACTGCGCCGTTCTGAAGAGAGCCAATAGCTCGAAACATATGTCAACGACTGTTACAAAAAACTGCAGATCTATACCGTGAGCTTCTTTTTCTATTTTCATAAAATGTACCTGTATAAACCCTCTCGAATTATTTAAATTGTCAGTACAAAATTTAGGCATAAATATCGCCTCATTGGCAGATAAGTGAATCAGTTTCCAGAACAGAGTCAAACAGAACTCTAACAGAGACATTCATTTCAAGCCACAAAGAAGTCGATTCTTCACGTAGAATTTTGTGTTTGGTGTTTTTTTTTAATTAACTTCCAAGTACAAACATTTAAAACTTGAACTGCGCCGTTCTGAAGAGAGTCAATAGGTCGAAACATATGTAAACGGCTATTACAAAAAACTGCAGGTCTATACCGTAAGCTTCTTTTTCTATTTTCATAAAATGTACCTGTATAAATCTTTTTGAATATATATATATATATATATATATATATATATATATATATATATATATATATATATATATATATATATATATATATATATATATATATATATAATATATATATATATATATATATATATATATATATATATATATATATATATATATATATATATATATATATATATATATATATATATATATAATATATATATATATATATATATATATATATATATATATATATATATATATATATATATATATATATATATATATATATATATATATATATATATATATATATACAATAATGGAAGTAATTAATTTTAAGTACACACACTCCTGTTGATGGTGTTGGCCAAACTTTTTACCTAGTTAGCCGTAAGTTGTTAAATAAGATTTTATCATGATATTTTTGGTAACATCTGTTATTTTAAAGTCCTGATGAAGACTATGATCATAGTCGAAATATAGACCAGGCAAACAAATTGGTTAAAATTTATTCATAGTGGTCTCCTATTTTTCCGACAACTCATAATATTTCTGCTTATAAATATGCTTATATATATATATATATATATATATATATATATATATATATATATATATATATATATATATATATATATATATATATATATATATATATAGGTAGGTAACTATTTTGTTGCAGAGATTCGACACGAAATTGAGTGTCAATTTCCCACTTCTTATCTTCATCCCCGTCCATTACGAAGAACGTCCCCGAAAAAGTGAAAGTCTATAAATGCTGCTTGCTCCAATTTTACCCTGACGTAAACTTATCCTTGAATAACGATAAGTCGTTGCAGTTGCATGTGGCCTTCATATTCCAAAAATCGATTCCAATTATTCTGATAACTTTGATAAAAATTCGCAACAATTTTTCAACCAAAGCGAAATTAATCTATCAATGTATCTATTGATTATAAGTTTCATTTGTATAATTGAAAATTGATAAGAAAATTCAATTACCATTATGGAATATGTACTAACTACGGATTTCCCAGTGGACTTATTCCCATAACCAACAAATAACCAGAAACATCAGCAGGTATACTTTCTTTTCGTCCTCATTCACTAACAGATACGCAATGGCCCTAAATATTATTGATTATTTTTAACCTAAATACCCGAAATTGGAGCAATGTCAGAATGCTAACACTAATTCTTCAAATCTAATCCTAAACGTTCAATCACCCCCACATGATTTAATTATGCTAATGAGAGCGATCGTGTCCACAGCCAAGAATAAAGAGACATACAGTAATGAATATATTCACATTTTTAAAATATTTCGAAATAACACTTAAATAAAATTTAATCAGAGCTTACCTTGGTATTTTCGTGAAGCTGAAAAATCGAAACGATGTTTACGAGGAATACATGCAGGTGGACCTGAAACGTCGCCGATTTTATCGTTCTCACAGATGAGAGTCGACTGACGCCATCGTAAGGGAGAGTGACCGAAGCGCCACGGCGCTTTGTCATCCGTTGTGTGCAGCTTCAGGCATCTGCAGATCGACACGGGGGCTGACAAGACCCTCGCTACGTGTAGGACTATATGGTTATTGAATATGTACGTAGTAGATGAATAATATGGTGGTGTTTCTTTAAGACTCTAGGTTACAGACTTGATGGCTTATCTATCCATTATTTAAAAATACTTGCGAAAAAAAAGGTTTTCGAATTACAAAAACTTTATATGTAAGGTACATGAGGGCATTAAGGCCTAGCTAAGGGGAATTAGTTGTGAAATATTAAAAAAAACTTAATCAACTACATTTATTGGTAATCAGTCGTTTATTTATAGTACTACAAAAGAGAACAAAAAAATAGCAACTTCTGCTTACAACATACATAAAATTGAACTTCTTTTGAAACACTCCCAATAGGCCTTATTATAATTAGGTAGGGTAACAAGGCCTTTATTTCATATTATATAAGTAATCAACTTAAACATTAAAATTTGGTTCTTGAGGTCAGTGAACCTTATATAAAATAGCACAACAATATATAAGTATTCTAATAATAAAATACATGGCCTCTTTTAACATCCAGCATGACATATGAAGTCATCACAATCATCCACTGACAAACCGACGCACTCCTCATGATACATACCACTTAAAACATTGAGAGCACTCCCTCATGTCATCTATGTGGTCTTTTTAACAGGCATGAGAGTATCAACTCGCTTGATTGTCTACAGTGTACTTGGTTCTAGTGAATCCGTGAGAAGACGATTTGCTTTAGTTGCTTTTGTCGTGAATTCAATTTTTGAAAACCCTGGGTCCCTTTTCTTTTTCTCTTTTTCTTTTGTACTATACTTTTCTTTCCTGCATTGTTTTTTTGACCTTCATTGAATTTTTCAAAAAGATCTTTGGAAACTGGAGTAACTCGGTAATTGATAGCCTTCTGTAGGACAATAGGTGTTTCTTGAATTTTGGTAAGTGTGGGCATGAGATTATGAAACCCAGATTTTATTTGAATAAGTGGCACATCGTCTTCAGAATAACTTAGAAGTCCCATAAATTTGGCACTAATAGCTGCGTGTTACGGTTGGTTGGCTTGGGATCCGCTGATTTGGTCATCCTTCTGATAACAATTTGGCTGGCGATCTAAAACATGTAGAACGTTCAGGAGTCAAACAGGAGTTTGGCCGAGAATAATCAGCAGGGGGCACATTCTCTTTTCCAACATCAGGTGATAATATCTTCGGAGAATTTGACAGCAACCTACTATCAGCTTCTGGAGTCTTTTGTCTAGTATAATCTACATGTGACACATTCTCTTGTACGAGTTCAGGAGCTTAACGCCTCTGCCAAAATTGATGGTGATTAGCGTTTCGGAGTTCCGATGCCACAATTATCAAGAGGTTTTATGTTTCCTTGATCACCATCAGCAGGCGTTGGTAAATTGACTTGAAAAAAGAATATACAAGAAGTATAAAAAACTAGAAGTATAATAAGGCCTACTACAAATTTGAATAGGCCTTATTACCCATGGGCAACGTATTTAGGAAAAACGAAATAAATAAAATTGGTATTGTAAAATGTTATTTATTTAGACAGTATGGTACAAGCGTAAATTGACACAAATACAGACAGTAAGTGTAAATAGATAAGTATAATAATAACACTAGTACTCACGTTTTACCGGAGTCAATTTTTATTAAATCGTCACGGTCTACTACTCCTAACAACGTTTGGCTCGCCCTATGCCGAGCGGTAGGGGAGGAAGTCAACTCTTGTCGTGTAATATGCTTGTACGTGTAATATGCATGTGTGAGTGTTACCTTCATAGCAAAATCGTATTTTAAAGAAGATTTCGAACGTTTAGGCCTTATTAGCCGACAGTCTTTAATACCCGCATGTAACTTACATTTATCCAGATGACGAAAATCTAAAATCATAATCTAACTTTTCCTTCTGAATGCAACCTAATTAAAATGAAATAAGGAACAGTGCGAAGAATTATATGATTTTTACTATATATTATTGTTGAGAGATAATAATAGTTTCGTTAAAACATTAGCATTATTAGGTCTTATACAGTAAATGATATACAGATGGTAGCTATACAGATAGGATACACCCGATCATTTCACCTGAGTTCTTGTTGCATCCATATCAATTATTCAAATACGCATTTAAAGCGAGTCTGAATATGACCAATGAAAGTATCATCTGAAGGAAATACAGATGTTTTAAAAAATTCTGTGAAGGATATGAGCGCCCCCTGATATGAATCACTAATAATGTTCAATGGATGCTTTGTGAATTTTCGAAATTTTAATTCTTCATTTTCAAATAAGAGCGCCTCAATTTGACAAGGCAGTTTCTTGAAACACAAGAAAACTTGAAATAGTTACAAGAGACGACTGGTGACTATTCGAATTATACGAATGATTTTCTAAATTGTTTGACCGACTTCGTTAAATCAAAATATTCATATACACAAGGATTATATATATATATATATATATATATATATATATATATATATATATATATATATATTTATATTTGAAATTGATTTTAGATTAGTTTTGACAAAGTTGTAATATAACAACGAAACGTCAACAGAAATAAACTTTTTCATATTAAAAAAGCCTGTTAATGCTAAAAACTTTCAAAATATATATTTATATATATATATATATATATATATATATATATATATATATATATATATATATATATATATATATATATATATATATATATATATATATATATATATATATATATATATATATATATATATTATTTTCATTGTTTTTAGCAATTACAGGCTTATTTTAATGTTAATAACTTCATTTTCATTGACGCTTCGTTGTATATCACAACTTTATCGAAACTGTTAATTATTAGTTTTGACAAAGATGTGATATACATCGAAACGTCAACGAACGAACATAAAGTTTTTAACATTAAAATAAGCCTGTTAATGCTAAAAACATTGAAAATAAACTATCTAAAACAGGCAATAAATCAATTTGAAAAAAAAAATTTATAAATGTATATATATATATATATATATATATATATATATATATATATATATATATATATATATATATATATATATATATATATATATATATATATATATATATATATATATATATATATATATATATATATATATATATATATATATATATATATATATATATATATATATATATATATATATGTCTCGCCATTGCAGACGATATTGCTATCATCACAGACAACAGAACTGAAGCCATTCTTGCCGTAGAAAAACTATATGAAATTGCGCAAAAAACCGGGTTACAAATTTCTTATGATGGAACCAAATACATGGAAAGAAAACCAAAAAATAAATCCTCTCTCATCACAGAACCTGGTGAAATTCTGCAAGTCGGCCATTTTAAATACCTCGGGGAAGTTATACAGTCCTCAGGTTTGAACCAAATCGCTAATGAACAGAGAATTGTCAAGCTCCAAAGGGCCTACAAACTAACATGGGCTCACTGTAACAAAAATTGCATTTCCAGAGGCACCAAATTGAGTCATTATAACACAACAATTCTTCCAGAAGCAATCTACGCATCTGAAACAATGGTTATTGGCGGTTATTCGAGAATTAGAGAAATAGAAAAATAAAAACGAAAAATTCTCAGAATGATTTACAGGCCAATCAATAGAAACGGCATTTGGATGAAAATATATATATATATATATATATATATATATATATATATATATATATATATATATATATATATATATATATATATATATATGTGTATATATATATATATATATATTATTATTTTATTTTGAAAGTTTTTAGCAATAACAGGCTTTTTTTGATATGAAAAAGTTTATTTTTGTTGACGTTTCGTTGTTATATTACAACTTTGTCAAAACTAAAAAAAAAAAAAACTTTCAAAATAAAATATCTTAAACAGGCAATAAATCAATTTCAAGAAATATATATATATTTATATATATATATATATATATATATATATATATATATATATATATATATATATATATATCTCAAAATTGATTTATTGCCTGTTTAAGATATTTCATTTTGAATGTTTTTAGCAATAACAGGCTTCTTTTGATATGAAAAACTTTATTTTTGTTAACGTTTCGTTGTTATATTACAACTCTGTCAAAACTTATGAATAATTGAATTTATGAGTTTCTATAGATATCAAAATGTCAAACTTATTTCTGAGGAAAATCAAATTATTTTTTTTGTATCTTCACTCATTGATTTTCATTATCACAGGAATATTTCTGGCTCAGCATTCGCTTCGGAAGTTTTAGTCTTCTTCACCATGAGGAAACCTCTGAAAAACTCATGGTAAGCCAGGTGATTCTAATAAGTGTGATTTATATTTACATATATATAATTACATATAGTTTTTTATACTTATCCAGAATATGTATATTGTTGGTTTATGTGTGTGAAACTGAAGGTAGATCTGGAAAAAATGAGTTTTGAGATGTGATGTTTGGTGATTGTTGTGTGTTTATTTTATGAGTGTTATTTGTGAGGTTTATTAAGTTGTTGTAAATAGAATTAAGATGTTTAATGTCTGTTCTTTCATTTACTGTGTTTTCTAAATTTTTACGAATGTTTAACATTTCTAAAATTTTTCTACTTTTCTTGTCCCTTTTAGTTGCCAAAATCTTCGTATTTTTGTAATCAGAATCGTGTTTTTCTGTTATTTTATGTTTATGTAAGGCTGTTATTTTTGCGTATTTATGCGCTTCGATTCTCTCTTCGAGATTTTGTAATGTTTGTCCGATATAGCTTTTATTGCAATTGTTACACAGTGTATTATCAACCGTATGAGTTTTTTTTTGAGTTACAGTTTTACTTTTTAATTTTGTATATATTTCTTCGAAATGATTTTTGGCAGTATGTGCTATTCTTAAATTATAAGGTTTTAATATTCTAGCAATGTTTGTACTTAATTTTGGAATATATGGTAAGGGAATGTAACTATTTTCGTTAGATGTACTTCTTTTTGAATGTAAAGTATTATATAATTCATGAATTCTGTTTTCCATGATTTTGTTGATTAAATTTAATGGGTAATTATTTTTCATGAGAAGAGTACGAACTTCTTTAAGTGTTTCATGTCGTAAACATGATGATGTTAATTTTAGTGATCTATCTATAAAATTAATTATTATGCCTTTTTTCTGGGAATAGTGATGATTACTTATATAATTTATTGTTCGTTGCGAATTTATTTCTTTTCTGTACCATCTTGTAAAAATTTTGTAATCTTTCCTTATAATTGTTATATCAAGAAAATTTAATTTTTCATCTTTTTCTTCTTCAAGTGTGAATTGTAATTTATTATGAAAACTATTGAAACGTTCTTGTATATTATTAATATGATCTTTAACTGTATTAATAAATAATCATCAACATATCTTTCATATAATAAAATATTTTCTTTCAAATCTTTTATCACATCTTCTTCTAAAAATTCCATCACTAATTGTGCAATAATACTTGATATTGGACTGCCCATTGCGACACCATCAAATTGTTAATAAAATTCATTTTTATATAGAAAAAAATTTGTTCCTAAAGTGAATTTCACTGCTTTTATGAATTCATTTTTTGGAATACAAGTGAAATTTTTTTAAATATTCCATTTTAGATCTATTATGTTTGGAACCATTGCATTAGGTATATAAGTATATAGTGAGATTACATCTAAAGAATATAATTTATGATTTTCATTAAGTTGTAAATTTTTCAGATTATCAACTAAATGATAAGAGTTCTTGATATAAAATTGATTTTGATTTATTAAATTTTTTAAAATTGAAGAAAGAAATTTAGAAAGATTATATAGAGGAAATTGAATATATGAAACAATTGGTCTCAATGGAATGTTATTTTTATGTATTTTAGGTAAACCATAAAATTTGGGTGGTAAACTATTATGCTGTACTAAGTCTTCAGATGTTTTTGGTGATATAAAACAATTTGTTTCCCATTTTTTAATTAGTTTGTTAGTTTCATTCTGTAAAGTTTTTGTTAGATCTCTCCTAATTTTTTTATGCGTAATTGTATCACTAAGCATTCCGTTAATTTTTTGTTCATATTTATCACTTTCTAGAATGACTGTTTCATTTCCTTTATCGGATTTTATAATAATTTTCAAAATATAAAAAATACATCTGAAAATAAACTTCTGATGAAAAATTTAATTAAAACGAAATCATTCCTAAAATCTAATCCACAATTAACTATAACAAAATTCGATAAAAGAAATAAAACAGTCATTCTAGAAACTAATAAATATGAGCAAAAAATTAACGAAATGCTTAGTGATACAATTACATATAAAAAAATTAAGGGAGATCAACATCAACACTTGTATTACACTGTAAAAAATTGAAAAATATAGAATTTATACCAAAAGCACAAATTATTTAACTTCAAACTGCAAAAGTTTTGGGAAGCGTCTTATTTGCTTTAGTATACCAGCCCAACTAATGGCGGGATTGTTATATCTTATTGTGACCTTGTGATGGTGGCCTTGGCTATATCTTATTCTAGCAAAGAAATTTACCTTTTTGGGCATTTTGCTAGCAATGTTATTCACATGACTGTGAAATCTTAAAAATCACCCAGATACTTAATTTCACCAACTCGTTCGTTGTTCTGACATTCTATTTTTACAAATGAATCATTTAAGTTGCGATTAGACAACTCATTCCTAAAACCTATCAACATAAATTTCGATTTTTTAAATATCAACTTTGAGATTATTATTACACAAAAAAAAAGTCTATCCAAATCATCATTGCTTAATTTAAACATACGATCTACATTATCTCCAGAAAAAAAAATCAGTGTATCATCAGCAAATAACGATATTTCACAATTCAACGCATATTTGAAAATATCATTCATTTACAACAAAAACAACAATGGCCCCAACACCGTGTCCTGTGGAACTCTCTGATCATTTATCTTGCTGGAGGAAAAGAAATTTCCAAATTTTATTTTTTGATCTCTACCGTTTAATACGATTCAAACCATCTAAGTACATTTCCCGTAAGTCCCATTTTTTCTAGTTTTTTCAATAATAATTTTCTATCAACCGTCTCAAATGCCCTCTGAAAGTCAAGAAATACCACCAAAATCATTTTACTTTTGTCAATATCCTTCATTTACTTATCACAATTATTCAAAATCTTTTTGATTTAGCAAAAAAACTCTTTTTTTACTGAGATTTCAAGAACTTTTTCAAAAACCGGTAAAATATTTATACCACGGAACTGTTCACACAAAATCGTACCATCAACTTTTTGGATTGTCACCATTGTAGCTGCCTTCCATTGTTGAGGGAACCCCCGTACTTCAACGAAGTATTCACCAGATCCAGAAATCTATTTCCCACCACTCGAAAGACATCGTCCACAGCCGCGGTATTAATACCATCATCCTTGCTGCAGGTACTCTTCATGGAAGCAACAATCTGTTTCATATCTGTCATGTCAAGTGTACCAAATTTTGAAAATTCTTCATAAATTCCAATGTTGTCTAGATATCGTTCATAAGTATAATACTTCCTTATTGTCTTGCTTATATCAATAATGCTTCTCACGAAGTAACAATTGAATTCCTCAGCAATTTCTGATCCATTCACCAGAATTCCGTTTCCAAATTCAATTCTATCCACAACATCCCCATCTTTGCCCGGTAATAAACTCTTAAGCTTCCTCCAAATATCATGATCCGAGCCTTGTCGAACAACCCTATCAAAGAACCTCCTCTCAGCATCCCTAATTTTATAAGTAACACTATTCCTCATCTTTTTATAATCCTTCCATAATCGATAAAATCTCATCAAAACAACTTTCTCATACAAAATATCTTTCCCTCATATTTTGCAAGATTTCTTCATTGAACCCTTTAGATAAATTATTTCTGTATTTGATATCTATTTTAGGGTACATTTCAACAACTAAAGATTTTATTGTCTCGATAAATTCAGAAAGCAAAACTGTATTTTTCTTTATATTATTCCATCTCCATCAAACGATCCTGTAATAGGCTCACATTATATCTCTTGGAACAACGTGATGTACGAAATCTCTCCTTTGGTTTCCCAAGAAGACCCAACTCGATTGAAAGTATGGTCAGATATCCTGGGAGTAAGAAGAACAGAGTGTCGAAGATCCTTCCTATTCGTGACGATATAATCGATTATAGTTGAGCTTTTCTTAGTAATTCTTGTAAAATCAGTTACTATTTGATTCAATCCGACTTGACAAGTTATGTTTCTACATTTGTTTACATAAAATGAATCTTTCTTCCAATCCAACTTGAAATCTCCGGTGCATGAAATCGTACTATCGAATTCTCCCATTTCATCGAGTAACTCCTCAAAATCGTTCGAAAAATTTGCGTCCTGAACAGCTGAAGGATAATATATAGTAGAAACCAGATACTTTTGTTCACCAAACTTTAACTCAATTATTATTATCCATAAATAACCACCTTTGCATTCATTATATCTTACTTTGTGTATGACTGACTCTTTTAAAAACATTAAAACACCACCTGTACTTTTATTTTCGGATGTACAATTTATTGTCTTATATCCAATTCATTTATGGTTATATCTTCCGTTACATGTGTTTTTGATAATCAAAGAACAATGGGTCTCAACTCTGAAATAAGTACTTCTAAGTTGTATTTATTGTTCAGGAAGTCCCTGCAGTTGACACATAGAACGCTCTGAGTCAGTAGTTGCTATTCTTTACCTAAATACAATTTTTTATTGATACTTTCAATAATCCTCTTGTAGCACGGACAGTTTGGATACGACATTTGATGGTCTATGTCGAGGTTTTTCTTAAATTTTTCAACATTTCTGGCACAGTTAATACACAGATTAATCACAGTTAATAATCAGTATTGCACTCTCTAGTATCATGTCCTCCAGCGCACTTGAAGCAAATTCTATCATTTCTACAGTCTCTTGATAAGTGGTTGTAGTCACCACATTTATAAAATCTTACTATATTGATATTAATATTCATATTAATCTGCCACAAAGCATTTTCTCCATCCTATATTCAATTTTTCTTTCGATTTTATAACATCATATAGAGAATCATCAATTTCAAGAACAATATGACAAGAATTGTTTTTTAAATTATTTTCGTGTTTATGTAACACTTTTTAATTTTTTCTGCTACATTCTCATGAATAGTCTTCAGATTGTTTTGTTCAATTATGCAATTTAGGATGTCATCATTATTTTTTTATGTCAGACTTCTGTTCCTTTACCGGTTTTATGAGTAGAACTGTGTAGCTTTGCCTTTGTTGTTTTGCCGAAACCACACCTGTGAAATTCAGATTTTCCTTGATAAAATTCATATCTATCAATTGTTGCTTTTTGTTCCTCCATCTTCATCAAACAAGTATGCAGCATCTCCTTGAGTTCACTTATATTTGTTACCTTATTGCATGTATAACAATGGTATTGAATATTTTCGTTTTCCGAAATAAGTTTCAGATCCTCATCTTTGATGTTTACGCATTGTCCATGGAATTTATTTTCACATACTGCGCATACCAACTTCTCCACGTTTCTTTTTGTCTCCTATTTACATTTGCAACACTTATACCCAGGTAGCAGAGTGACGGTAATATGACGTCATATATTGGTTTCAACATGTCGGAAAAGACGTCGACAGAGACGTCTCACTGACCATGCAGTGACGTCGAAATGTCATAGTCTCAAGACGTCATTTTGAGCCGTTCAAAAGACGTCATTAAACTACGTTAAAAAGACGTCACTAAATAGAGTAAAATAGACGTCGTAAAGACGTTCTTCAGAGCCTATATTGTAAGGGTTCCATAATTTAAATAAAACAATTTTTTTCATTAAACATTTATTTGAAAAATTATATTTTAAAGATTAGTTTTATTTCATTTGAAACAAATTATCAATTAAAAATTTAGCTTTTAAACCAAATATGTTATGACTCACCTATTAAAACAAAGAAAATTTTTCATTGTCATTTGAATAACTTTCAAAAATACAAACTTTTTCTTCAGTTCCAATATTAAGATCAGGTAGAATACTCAGAGATGTCCTTTTGTTCTCTAATTTATATCAGTAATAAGAATCACTCCGACTTACTGAACTGAAAGAAAAAGAACTGAAATTTTTTTTTAATGTAACCTAACACTGTCTTAATATACAAATAACATTTAGGTACATTATGATGTGAGAAGTTTTACCTGTTGTTGTATATTCATTATTCACTCGTGATGACACTGGAGTATTGCATGTTGAAGTACTGGCTGTTCTTAAGAACATTATAATGTTGACATTATCTCAGTTTCAAATCAGCAACCTTCCAGCGCAACATGTATGATCACCGTAAGTTCGCACATGTAAACAACTATATTGTTATCTTCGAATGCACCTGTGTCTTATATACACAGAGATATATGTCTTATATACAAATGGAGAATACTCGAATATAACACAATCGAATTTAATTAGTTATATTCACGAAATGAAAAATGTGTCCTCGCACAAAAGAAAAACTGAAATGCCGGAAAACCCAAATTCACTTTGATACCAAAATCATATTACTATTCGTTGTATAATCTTGGAAACAATCTACGAGAGCGATATGAAAACGTTATATGACCACATCTCATATAATCCAAACTAATCCTTAAAATGTTGTAAACCCATCTTCATGAAAGCCCTAATTTCACTCCATAATACTTTATGGAGTGAAAAGAATTCGGTCCAAGGGTCTCATTTCTCCTCCTGTTCACTTTACAGCTATGTTTGAAAGATAATTTTTTTTTACAATTCACAAATTAATCAATAACCTACATGCCTTTGTCCCGAAACATATAAAATTAAAAACCACAGTTATCCTTAATAAAATACGTAAACATCTCTTAGACTGCCAAAAGTGAGCTCATGTTTTCATTTATATTCTTGCTGCATCACAAACCTCTCCTGAATGCTCGCTCGCGCCATGCTCGACACGAACCAGCTTTTATTTTTATTTTTCTTATTTTTCCTATTTTGTATTTCTATTGATTGTTTTTATTTTCATTTCATTTTGTACGTTAGGCATTTCTCTACACATAAACAATTAATCTTCATTTCAAAGTTCAATGGATGAGCAATTTATTTGAATTGCGCCTTGTGATTGTCTCTAGCTTATATCTTTTTAATTTTAATGAATATTTTCTGTTTTTCTTACTGTATACATATTTTTATTTTTTTTTCATTTTCGATGTAATCTGTATCGCCGCTTGAGAACAATAAAGACATATTATTAAAATTTTATAATAATAATAATAATAATAATGTATTTATTTAGCAGAATTTTATATGTGATATGACGTCACATCAGACCTTAACGTACTGTTTTGAGCACGTCTAATATCTACTAATATTACTGAACAAAATCTAAGCCCTAAGCGCCCTTGTGTTCAGAAGACGTAATAAATAACACTGTTAAGTCTCGGGTTTGCTTGGTAATATTCGTCTGCTTAATAGGTTTCAATATTGGTTCTTCAAATCATCCTTATGCGTGCGAGCTATGCGTAATATTACCGAAAACACAGAACAACAAAACAGTACACCATGGGTTCCAAACCTGTGGGCCGCGGGCAGTATGGTACTAGGCCGCGGGTTCTGGTCAAAAGAATAATAAAAAATAAAAACAAAATGAAAAAACTGTCGTGAGTTTCAACAGTTAATATCAGAATAGAGATGGTAACAATTAAATTCAAACATTCAAGTCACTCGAGTGTGAACTATTGAATAGTTCACAATGGTACAAACTTTAACCATCGAACAATACAATCGAATAGTTACTATTCGATTGTATTCTTCGATGGTTTAAGTTTATAACAAGTGAGTTCACTGTTAGCGGACAGGGGGAAGAAAGTGATGACTCGTCATACGTCAAGGTCAATGCTCTTTTTTTATTCGAAAGATAATCTTGTGGCATTACATTTTAAATATGATTTCTGGCATATGACCGCCAGGGCTGGCTCGGATGTAGTCCAATCTGGACGTCCAATTTTCGATGCCTTTTTCCAACATTTGTGGCCGTATATCGGCAATAACACGGCGAATATTGTCTTCCAAATGGTCAGCGTTTGTGGCTTATCCGCATAAACCAATGACTTCACATAGCCCCACAGAAAGTAGTCTAGCGGTGTTAAATCACAAGATCTTGGAGGCCAATTCACAGGTCCAAAACGTGAAATTAGGCGGTCACCAAACGTGTCTTTTAATAAATCGATTATGGTGCGAGCTGTGTGACATGTTGCGCCGTCTTGTTGAAACCACAGCTCCTGGACATCATGGTTGTTCAATTCAGGAATGAAAAAGTTAGTAATCATGGCTCTATACCGATCACCATTGACTGTAACGTTCTGGCCATCATCGTTTTTGAAGAAGTACGGACCAATGATTCCACCAGCCCACAAAGCGCACCAAACAGTCAGTTTTTTGGGTGTAACGGTGTTTTGACATACACTTGAGAATTATCTTCACTCCAAATGCGGCAGTTTTGTCAGTGTGTGATATGTTTCAAAACTCTGTCTAACGAGTGTATGAAACTCTCAAAACTTGAAAATCTGTCAACTAAAAATCCTGAATATGTAGGAAAGTCTCCCGATTTCTTTCAAATCAAGAAACGGAGTTTTTGTATCTATAAATCCACCATGGAAAAATCTACAAAACAGGATAAACTAAATACTAGAGTGTCTTATGAGCTTTCTTTGCTAATAGGAAAGAAGGGATTAACTCACACGGTGGGAGAAAAAGTAATGTTACCAACAGCAAAAATAATAAGTAGTGCTTTGTTTGACAAAAAATGTACCAACAAAATAAATGATATTCCGTTATCAAATACAACTGTGAAAAGACGAATTGATAAAATGTCAGAAAATATGGAAGAAGCTGTCATCACCATGTTGAAACAAAGCGAATATTTTTCGCTACAGATCGATGAGAGTACAGACATTGCTGGCCAGGCTAATTTTTTAGCTATTGTACGTTTTGAGTTCAACGGTAATATTGAAGAAGAAATGCTGTTTTGACAGTCTTTGCCAACAAAAACAACTGGCAATTCTGCAGGGCAAGGACGTTAATAAGGTTTTGGTGCAGAACAAAGTGGAAGCTATGGTAATAAAACTTCAACGTTGGGCTTCAAAAGTGGAACTTGGTTCTTTCGACACATTTCCAATCCTACATGATTTTCTGGAAACCAACGAAGTGGAAATTGACGAAACAGCAGCTACAACCATCGAAGATCACCTTGAATCTTTGGACTCCAACCTCAGGTAATTCAAAATTACTTTATTTGTTTTCTTAATGTTATACTAATATTTTCAAAAGGCCTAATCTTATTAAAAACATGAATTTTTTAAAACAGAAACTTTAAAAAATAATTCACATTCTTTTATTTCAGCTTCTTTTATCAAACTGTTCTCATATATTTTATTCTTCATTCATCTAAATGAGAAATATACTGGATGTCCTAGAACTAGAGCCGATATTAAGCCTTTACATGTTTTTTCAGTAAGTACTTCCCTGAAATGGAATATAAGATTTTATGGATCAGGAATCCATTTGAAGAAGACTACTCGAAAAAGTTGAAATTGTCTTCCAGTAAAGAAGACTCGTTGATTCAACTTTCATGTGACCAGTTTTTGTCTTAAATCGTTTTTTAAAACAACGTCACTGTTCCCGTTCTGGATCAAACTTCGTCAAGACTATCCAGCAATCGCCAAAATTGCTCTGAAGCACTTGATGGGATTTTCCACAACCTACCTATGTGAACGAGCCTTTTCAACTTTAGTTTTTTTGAAAAATAAATACAGAAATAAATTGGACGCTGAAAGTAATTTAAGATTAGAACTATCCAGTTTCAATCCCGATATTGTCTCTCTCTTAAGAGACAAACAATGTCAAAAATTCCATTGATTTTTTTTTCGCTTTGAACACTTGTGTTTAAGGTTTTGCAACAAAGTAAATAAACTAAAGTTCTTTAATTTATGAATTCTTAAAATTGTTGTTTGTTTAATCCTTGTATACATAAAGGGTGATTCATTCACAGGAATTTTTTGTTGAATAAAAAAATGAATAAAATCAGTTTTATTTTATAATTTTTATTTTCAAACAAAAGAACCATTCTTTGCAAATATTTTTTAAAGATAATTTCTTTCAAATGTTGTCCGCGACTACGGTTAACAACGTCCATTCTGTAATTCCAATTTTCAATGATGCGTATTTCGAGTGGTATTTGGCGAATGATTCGAATAGTATTGGTCTCCAATGCCTCAATTGTAGCCAACTTATCCACGTAGACTTTGGACTTCACTTAGCCCCAAAGGAAAAAGTCAAGAGGTGTAATGTCACATGATCTCTAGCCGGTCAATTCACTGGTTCAAAACGTGAAATGAGCTATTCGCCGAATCGCTCTCGCAGTAAAGCCATGGTTTCACGGGCTGTATGACAATTGGCGCCATTTTGTTGGAACTAAATTTCGTCGAGACCACGGGCTTCAATTTCTGGTATCAGATAGTCTGTCATGGCGCGATACCTGTCACCATTCACAGTAATGTTCTGGCGGGCCTCTGTTTTGAGGAAATATTGACCGATTTATACGCCGACCCATAAACCACATCAAACAGTTGTTTTTTCTGGGTTTAATGGCAGCTCTTGAACCTCTTCGGGTTGTTCATCGCCCCAAATACGGGCATTTTGTTTATTCACGAACCCATTAAGCCTAAGATGGGACTCATCGTTCAACAATATTTTTGTCGAAAAGAGTGGATCTTCTGGAAGCTTGTCAAGAGCCCAGCGACTCAAAGTGCAGAATAAAACACTCTCAAACTCCAAAAATTGTGGAGACCAATTGGTCTCACATCTTTAGTTTGAGTATTTATGACGTCTATTGTTACAGTGTATGAATGTTCTCTTTCAAAACTATAATACTTGAACCTAAACGACATAGACTCGTACCTAAACACAGATGTGTAGGACGTCTAGTGTATTTATGCGTGTGATAGTTTGTGCGAATGGGTGTGCGAGTGGATGTGTACTTACACATAATGAGCTTATACAAATTTATTTTTCTTATGCGTAACATAATGCAAAATGCCTCCAAAATTTAATCCCGAGTATAACTGAAATCCATTCAAAACTAGCAGCTTTTTTTTTAGCAAACTAGCGATTGGTGGGTGCAATTCCTAACGAGTTCTGGATCAGTTCGGAATCGTCGTTAAATTGTAGGTCCAACGACGAAACACTAACAACAGTGTACTCCACCAAAGAAGCCATTAAGCATTTTTGGAATGAAAAGTTATATTGATATTTTATATGAGATATTTTCTTTCTTTCTCTTCTATATATTCTAATTTCTATAATTGTATTTATATTCTAATATTCTATATTTCTTAGCAAAGTCCATAAAGTTACGGTCCCACAAAAAGTAAAGTCTCTGAGCTTTTGGCAGAGTGCTCAATTGAAACAGATATCTGTTCTTGTTCAATAATTTTCCTTTCCCCCCTCTCGTGAATACACGTACACTGCGGAACGATTACTATGCTTCGACCAAGAAATATACATACACTATTCATCTCTATTATATAGGTTTATCTTTTAATTTACTCAAATCTAATAATTCATAATTTCCGACTTAAAATTCTAGAAAAATATCTCCTATGTCGGCTGATTTTTACGACAACATCCAAGAAAAACAATCAAGTCGGTATAAGAATCTTTATACCGCCTAATATTTCTATCTCTGAAAGACTGCCGGACTTCTAACATATGTTCAGCAGAATTAATCGCTATTCTCCCAGCCTTAGACCTCATCGAAGCACAATTCTTTCAGAAATACTTTGTAATTTCAGATTATAAAAGCTAGAGAAGATCAACAACTGGAAAGTTAACGCCAAAAATGATAACATTACCCTTCAAATCCGTGCTAAAATATGATCATTACGTCAGAATTATGTTGTAATTCTATTAGTACACAAGTATATCAGGAGAAATCAAGTTCCTCTTCAATATATCAAGTCTGTTATTTTGGCCAATATTTCGGAGGGTAATTTGGAAACGATGCAAAAAAGAGTGGTTGGAGTCGGGCTCTATCAAGGGCTCTTTGTATACTTCCAAAATCAAACTGAATTCATTTTATATTAAACTATGGTCCCTATTCCTATGAAGAACTTACTATTTAAACCTACAAGTCAATCAGTTAAATTAGCTACTGATGTCCTTTCAATATCAAAAGTTAAATTATAATAATATAGATAAATCGCTTCGTAATAGTTTTGCTTTCATTATTCTCTTCCTCATTTTTTTCCCATTATTAGGTAAATTTATGTATCGATAGTGTAATGTTTAAGGGCAAACTCCACATGCTATTTTCTATTTGAAACTCTCCAAATAAAATCTAATCTTGTGACAAGCAAAATACTCAAGTCAATATTACAAATATCACAACAATTCCACCCGGTATTGAACATCAATTCAAGATCCGTAGTTATACAGGTGTAGTGATTTACTCAGTTTATTGTGTAGTCACGCAACCGGCCATATAGTTAAAATATCGAAGAAGAAAATATAGAATGTTCTATGCCTGACATTAAGCACAGCCTAACTCTACTTACCATAGGATGGTAATCTAACGAATCAATAGCTAAAAAATATTCCTAGGACATCATGGACCTCCACAAAATATTCTGTAGTTTGTGCCAAACCTTTTCCAGAGGGAGCACTTACTAGCGAAGGTATTCATTGTTTTCTAGATTGATCAACAGAAGGCATGAAGGCTAGTTTGATAAAGTTAAACTCAATTTAAATGCAGTGCCAAGTATTTTTCTTCATTTACCCCTGCTTATCAAAAACAGTCCACTTTCAAAGAGAATATCCAGCTGAAAGAACCAGTCAGTATTGAAGGAACCTTGTGAGAAACTGAATGAAGCCTTTGAAAACTCAGATTCAATTTGTAATTTTGTTGATTTAACATCCAATTATAAAAAAGATTTTAATTTGTTATTCGTGGAATATAAAAACTTTTGAAACTAACAGCATTTTTTTACACTCTAGTTTTTCCATCCAACGTAACTGAATGTTCACAAATAAATAGTATATAAATTATTAATCAGAATTCAGTTGATTCAGATATGCATGTAAATGTTTTTATCTATAAAAATAAACTGTCTCCTAATGATTCAAAATGAATTTTACAACTGAAATTAACTAAATAGTCTCAACTGGAAAACTTGCTTGCTCGTTACAAATATGATATCAGAATTATTCTACCGTCCAAATTACTGTACACATCTCAATAAAGGTTTAAAGGAATTGACGCATTAAACTTACTCTCACCTGAGAATGAAAAATAATGAAACTTATAGCATATTGTCAATTCTAATTGATAAAGTGAACTTGTTAGTGTACATACTAAAAAACCACATTTGAATCGCTATAACTCAGACATAGTTCTTCTTAGAAAAAAAGTGTATTAATAATTTTTATAGATAATTGTATGATCTACAATTTTTGTCAAAACTATTTTTCTATACAAAGTACCGTTTCGCTGAAAATTTTTCTGAAAAGGCAATTATTAACATGCAGTAGACCGATGTTCGAAGATCGATCGGTCTACCGGATTGAGCAGATGCGGCGTTGCCAAGTTTATGTTCATGGCTTGTAAGTAGAGTTAGGCTGTGCATTAAGTGACAAGCATAGAATATACCATTTTTGGGTATGTTCTGTGGTGAAAAGTATAGTAGTCCACAGCCTAACTCTACTTACAAGCCATGAACTAGGAAATCTGGCAACATCCAAGCAAGACCCATAATAGAGATACTGTAATGGGCGTTGCAATGGTTTCTGCTCATTGCTGCTGAATAAATCGTTATTTAACGGGGGAAATAACATTCAAATCCAAAAATAAGTTGTGAAAAGTGCTATTGTTTGAAGTTGTGGAGAACAAGCAAAAGAAATTTCCCGCAAATTTCGTATATAAACAGGAATATCTGTTATGCTTTTTTTTGGTTATACCAGGAGAGGTAGAAGTAACACCTAACTTTCTCCATCTTATAATTGTGTAAAAACAAAAATCCGCGTTTTACTTGTTGTGCTATTATGTGATGTTTAGAGTGTAGAAAGTGCTACTGTGTTTTTTCAGCAATACACTAAGGAATACCTTTGAAAATTGTATGTAAATAGCTACCTGTCACTGACGTTTTGACTGAGTAGTTCAGACAAAACAAAAAGATTATTTTATTTATTAAAAACAAAAGCATTATTTGCTAGAATTGTTCCTTTTTTGTGATAAGTAGACTTACTTACCCTTTGTTAGATTTAGTAGTTATTTAGAACTAATCTCTTATAGATCTTGTTCTTGATAATAGCACAAAAATGCCAAGTCGTTGCTGTGTGCCTGGATGCAAGTCGTTTTCCATAGGATGAAAATCTAATGAACCAATGTCTAAAAAATATTTCTAGGGCATTATGGACCCCCACAAAATATTCTGTAGTTTGTGCCCAACATTTTCCAGAGGGTACACTTATTAGAGAAGGTATTCATCGTTTGCCAGATGGATCAGCAAAGGCAATATCTGCTCAAGTTAAACTCAATTTAAAAGCAGTGCCAAGTATTTTTCCATATTTACCCCTACTTATCAAAAACAGTCCACGCTCAAAGAAGAGATCCAGCTGCAAGAACCATAGCATTGAAGGGACGTTGTGAGAAATTGAATGAAGCCTTTGAAAACTCGGATTCAGTTTGTAATTTTGTTGATTTAACATTCAGTTATAAAAGATTTCAATATGTAAATCGTGGAATACAAAATTTTTTGAAAATAGCATTTTTTTACACTCGAGACATTTGATCAAACGTATCTGAATGTTCACAAATAAAGACAAATAATTAATCAGATTTTAGTAGATTCAGATATGTATGTAAATGATTTTATCAATAAAAATAAAGTGTCTCCTAATAATTTAAAATGGGTTTTACAACTGAAATTAACTAGATGGCCTCAACTGGAAAATTTGCTTGCTCGTTACAAATATGATATCAGAATCATTCAACCATCCAAATTATTGTACATCTCAATAAAGGTTTAAAGGAATTGACATATGCATTCAACTTACTCCCACCTGAGAATGAAAAATAATTAAATTTATAGCATATTGTCAATTCTAATTGATAAAAAGAACTTGTTGTATATACTATAAAAAGAACTTTTGAATCGCTATAACTCAGACATAGTTCTTCTTAGGAAAAAAGTGTATTAATAACTTCTATAGATAATTGCATGATCTACAATTTTTGTTTAAACTATTTTTTAATACAAAGTACCGTTTCGCTGAAAAATTTTCTGAAAAGGCAATTATAACATGCAGTAGACCGATGTTCGAAGATCGATCGGTCTACCGGAATGAGCTGATGCGGCGTTGCCAAGTCTATGTTCATGGCTTGTAAGTAGAGTTAGGCTGTGAGTAGTCGTTGTCACAGAACATAACAACTGATATTATATTCTGTGGTCATGTTGAATTTTCAAATTTGTATATAAATAATGTAATAGTTCATTAATTCATTCTCAAAAAGTTATTGATATTCTCCTAACCATAAAGTTGCAACAAAATTGAAAATATATTATTCAAGCTGTTGAACATATTAATAAATCAATAAATGAAAAAAATTAAATTTCATTTTTCAGTTTCTAAGATAACCTCATTTCGAAAAATTCACTACTAATATTTTGTATTCATTCTTTGCGAAAAAACAGGAAACCAAAATGAGATACGCCCAATTGGTAATAGGACCTGCAGGTTGTGGAAAGGTAAGCCTAATATAATTTTTAATGAATTGGAATAACTTAGATGAATGAATTTCAGTCCACTTATTGCAGTGCTATGCAGCAGCATTGTATTGATATTAAGAGAAATATAGAAGTTGTAAATTTAGATCCAGCTGCAGAACATTTCAGTTATAACCCTTTGATCGATATCAGAGAACTAATTAATGTACAAGACACAATGGAAGATGAAGAACTTCAATTTGGACCAAATGGAGGTTTAGTATACTGCATAGAATATCTATTGGAAAACTCAGATTGGTTACATGACAAATTAGGTGATCAAGAGGACGACTACATTCTGTTTGATTGTCCTGGACAAATAGAACTATATACACATTTAACTGCTATGAAAAAATTAGTTTCACATCTTCTTAATTGGAATTTTAGCATTTGTTGTGTATTTTTAGTTGATGTACAGTTCATGACAGATGGTGCTAAATTTCTCTCAGGTAATAATACATTTCACATATTTCTTCAAATGTTATAAAAATATAAGTTGGTTCAAAAAATGTAAATTTGTTCATACTTGAATACCGGTTAATTTTATATGGCATAAGGCAAAACATTCTAGTGATATTTCCATTGAATACATACAGATTATACAAGGGTGTATGTGTGTGCGAAAATCATATTCTAGCTAATAATATTCCATATCTATTTCTTATTCCATGAAGCATGATGTGATGTACTGAATTTAATCTTGCTGTTTTCTTATACAGTCTTAGTTTTGTATATATGAATTCAGTATAGTCAACTGAAATTGGTGTTGTTTAATGCACATATTCATATTGTAAAATACATTGTTCAGAGCTATGTACTGTATCAATGTTACTGCTAAATCTTCTGTATAGAAGGGAAGAAAGATGTTATCCTTGTAGAAATGTAGAGTATGCTTGTAAGTAACAAAAATGATGGTTTTCAAATCATTTATTGCAATTTTGATACAATTTCAATATTGTGAAAATGTATGATATACCTACTTGGGAATATAAATCTTCTAGGTATAATTTGAAGATTTAAGGTCAAATTCGGAGTTGCCACTTATACTCAAAGTTCACTCAATGTAGATTACATTCAATCAACTCTTATTCAATTTGGAATTCAAAAACATAAAATACTCAAATTGACATTGTGAATTCAATGATCCCTACATTATTGAGGTCTTTTTTATAACTGCATATTTCACTGTTTGTTACAAAGTTTTAGAAATGCAAGTCAGTTTTAGAATAGAAATTTATGTTGCTCAGATAAATAATCGGCTCAGATTTGATAATATTTCTAATTAATTCTATGAGGTTTTTCAATATTTTTTGTGGAAGATGATGTCACCTATTAACCTATTCCAATTTAAGTTGAATTAGCCTATTTACTAATTCCAAGGCAAATCATTAATGATTTTCATTATATTATGTCATGAATTGTGCCCAATGGTATCCATTTTAGGTGAGAACAACATAAGTACAAGAAACCTCTAAAAGTCAAATAATAAATAGTTAATATCAGAAATACAATTTATATTTGTACAGTATTATTATTATTATTATTTGAACAGTTTTATTGGCAATGGTGTTCCAGTTATCATCAAGAACTCAAATAACAGACCATCAATTTAATCTCTTGCAAAACTGTAATATTTTTATGTTTTATGCCACTGAAGTTACCAGGTGTGACATTGTATTGACAACCTCAGAAAAGTAACATTATTGTTATTATTTTTTTATATTACTAAGGTGCAATAAAGCAAATTTATATGTGCAACAGGGATATGATACAAAAAATATCTTTGTGTGCAGCCATATTTAACAAACAAAAAACAAAATCCTATGTAGAAAAAAGAACCAGATATCAAATTCTAAATCACATTGTGATTTTATGCAAGATTAATTTTAGAAACCTTTTGAATATGAGCTGAGACATAGAATACAAGCCAATTCTGGTGTGAACTGTGTTGAAATGAGGGCACATTGAAATATTGAAATATATATTTCAATTTGCTATTCTAATGCAGTTAAAATTTTGGTTAGAGTCTTGGTGTGTAATGTGTTCTACCTGTAGCATCAATATTCCTGTTGTATTCGTTAATCTTAATTTTCCAATAGGGGTATGAAGCAAGAGTACTTCATGTACATCTCTGTTTGAATGGAATATAGAAATAGATGTTTTGCCATTGGTTTAAAGCTTACTGTGAAAAACATTATTGTTAAGACATACTGTTAAAGAATTTCAGAACACATTAATACGTGAAAAATTTTCATAAATTTCATTGCCTGGCTCAGCATGAGTTTTTGAGTTTTTTCAGAGATTCAAAAGAAAATAATGAACTTCTGAAGAGAATCAGTATTTTCCAGGTATATATATATATATATATATATATATATATATATATATATATATATATATATATATAAAAACTAGATAACCAAATTTTAATGATTAATGATTCATTTATATATATATATATATATATATATATATATATATATATATATATATATATATATATATATATATATATATATATATATATATATATATATTATTATTATTATTTCGATTGTTCCCCATGAGGAGAGCGACTGAACTTGAATTCGCAATCATTAGGAATTTTGCTTCATCTTTTTTGCCTCCCAAAAACGCTTCATCCTCTCTGAATGCTCTTTCTTCCGTTCATCTGTCCACTTTACTCCAGGTTGACGATTTACTTTTTGCTCAAACTTTATATGTGCGATTTTATAGCGGCATTCAGTGCGATGTTCGAGATTTTTTATATTGATCTGTTGTAGATCCTCTTGGACCTCTTTTAGCCACTCTGTTTCACATTTACTAATCATAATTATATTGAGTAGTTTCTTCGGTATTCTGGACTGTTTCATTCTGTAGACATGTGCATAGAACTTTGCTCGTCGTTTTCTGATTTCTGCCGCTATCGTATTTGTCTTTTGATACAGTTCATTTTGAGGTCTTTTCATCCAAATACCGTTTCTATTGATTGGCCCGTAAATCTTTCTGAGAATTTCTCGTTCTTGTTTTTCTATTTCTCTAATTCTTGAATGGCCACCAATAACCATTGTTTCAGCTGCGTAGATTGCTTCTGGAAGAATCGTTGTGTTATAATGCCTCAATTTGGCGCCTCTCGAAATGCACTTTTTGTTATAGTGAGCCCATGTTAGTTTGGAGGCCCTTTGGAGCTGGGTTATTCTCTGTTCATTAGCGATTCGGTTTAAACCTGAGGACTGTATAACTTCCCCGAGGTATTTAAAATGGCCTACTTGCAGAATTTCGCCATGTTTTGTCATAAGAGAAGATTTATCTTTTGGTTTTCTTTCCATGTATTTGGTTTTATCATAAGAAATTTGTAACCCGGTTTTCTGCGCAATTTCATGTAGTTTTTCCACGGCGCGAATGGCTTCAGTTCTGTTGTCTGTGATGATAGCAATATCGTCTGCAAAGGCGAGACATTTGACATTTATTCTATTTTCTTTTTTGATACCCACTTGTATGCCCTTCACGTGAAGTTCCCTTTCCCTTATGATCTTTTCTAAAACAATATTGAAAAGAATTGGCGAAAGTCCGTCCCCCTGCCGCACACCGGTTTTGATTTCAAAGGGATCTGATATTTCGCCCATAAATTTTACCTTGGAAGTTGTACCTGTAAGTGTCTGTTTTATAATTGTTCGGGTCTTTCGATCGATTCCAAATTCTTTCATGATTTCGAAAAGGGTTTCGCGGTCTACCGAATCATATGCTTTTTTGAAGTCAATGAATGTGATCACTGTATTTCTACATTTCCTCATCTGTAATATCGTCTTCAAAGTCCAGATCTGTTCAGCACATGATCGGCCTTTTCTGAATCCAGCTTGGTATTCCCCAATTAGTGGATCCGCTTGGTGTTCTACTCTGTTTAGGAGTGCTTTAGAAAGTATTTTGTACGCAACCGGGAGTAAGGAAATTCCCCTGTAATTATTGATATCCATTTTGTCCCCCTTTTTGTGCAATGGATGTATCAACGCGCATTTCCAATCCTCTAGTATCTGTTCCGTTCTCCAGATTTCTGATATTAAATGATGAAGTTTTTGGGTCAAAGTAGTATCGTTCAGTTTCCAGAGTTCCGCAATAATCCCATCTTCTCCTGCTGCTTTGTTGTTTTTGAGTTGCTTGATAATTGCCGTAATCTCTTCCATATCAGGGGCTTGCGAGTCTGAATGCCTAAACCCCGAAAAGTCGCACATAAGTTTTTCTTGGGGTGGACTGCAGTTGAGAAGGGTGTTGAGATATTCGGCTAACATTTTGCAGTTATTTTTTGTGTTAGTTTCCAACGCGCCATCGGATTTTCTGAAGCAAAGAGTGGGCGCTTGGTATCCTCGCAAGTTTTCTCTGAAAGTTTTGTAAAAATCTCTAGTATTATTATTGGTGAAATCCTTCTGTATTTCGTGACACCTATTATTATCGTATCTCCGTTTTTCTCTTCTAATTACTTTGGAGGCCTGTTTTTGAGTTGTAAGGAAATTCTCCCAGTTTTCCTCATTTTTAGGGCCGTTAAATTTTTTCCATGCAGTTATTCTCTTGTCGACTGCTTGGTCGCAGATTAAGTTCCACCAGCGGTGTTTCCTGGTGCGAGGAGGTTGTCCTAGTGTGATGGCTTTCTGAATATTCTTTGTAAGGATTTCCCAATTCGTCGATTCTTCCTGATTGATTTGTGCAATGATTGTATCCTTGTGAAGTTTCAGATATTCTGGATCGGACCTAACTTTTCTGGGTGTAAATTTTTTATTTCTGTTGGGTTGAAATTTTATTTTTATTTGGAGGAGATAGTGATCCGAATCAAAGACGCCTTTACGAGTTCTAACATTCAAAATTTCCTTTACGTTGTTCTTGGAAATTGCGACATGATCAATTTGATATTCACCCTGCTTGAGACTGGGCGATCTCCAAGTAGTTAGCTTATGTGCAGGTTTTTGAAATTGAGTACATACTCATGATTTTGAGTTCGAAGTTCCTACAGAACGCGATTAACCTTTCACCGTTCTTGTTGGTACGTTTGTGTTTAGTATGGGGACCCGTAGTATCTCTGAATTTCCTTTCCTTACCTAGCTGTGCGTTAAAATCTCCTAGCAAGATTTTCACGTGATGTTTTGGTATTTTATTGGTTGTTTCTTCCAATGTTTCCCAAAAATCTTGTACGCTTTCTGGAACGGTTTTGTTGTGGTGATTAATGGAGCGTGCACGTTGATTAAAGTGTAAGCTTTATTAGCTTAATTATTATGGAATTGTGTATCGCGAATCCGGTACCTAAAAGCGGTAATTTGCCCATTACGTTCACGGCAGGTTTCCCTTTGTAGATTCTGAAGCTGTCGGTGTCGAAATGATTCTCGTCCATGAATCGTGTTTCTTGGAGAGCGGTGATTTTGAGATTGAACTTTCTCATGGTGTTGGTGAGCTGCTTCAGTTTACCTGTTTTAGCGAGTGTATTAACGTTAATTGTACCGATGTGATGTTTTTGTTTGATCTTGAGATAATGGAAGGTTTTTGAGAAGCTCCGATTCTTCTCCGCATGGTGTCCCTGATCCCCCAGAATCCGATGATCAGGTGAAGCCAGTCTTTCGACTGGTGCCTGGGGTAGTGATACTTTGATCTTGTTTTCCATCATGCGTTCAAGCTGAATAGAGCTAGGGGTGGTCTCAGTTGAGACCACAGGGTGTACGACTCGATTTTTGAGTTCGAGAAGATTGAAATACAGCCGCCTCAACTAGAGAAACAGACGCTGACCACTGGCCGTCAGATACTGAACAGACGCCAATGGATTTGTTTAGTTAGTTTTTGGTCCGCCCTGTGTATCAGTGTCTCCTATATCTAGGAGACTTTCCCCTATCCGCCACGTGGGGAGGCGCCCGATGGGGGTACTAACAACCCCACACGAGATATATATATATATATTTATATATATATATATATATATATATATATATATATATATATATATATTTATATATATTTATATATATATATATATATATATATATATATATATATATATATATATATATATATATATATATATATATATATATATATATATATATATATATATATATATATATATATATATATATATATATATATATATATATATATATATATATATATATATATATATATATATATATATATATATATATATATATATATATATATATATATATATATATATATATATATATATATGAAAGGAAATGAAATTGTTTTGTGCTTATGGCACTGAATGAAATATTTAAGAAACTGAACACTATTTGAAATATTTTAACAATCGCAGATTTCTTTATTTTAGAAATCTAGCTCTACTGTAACATTATCTTGGTTAATTTGAATTTTTCAAGTGAATGTTCTGGTGTTCATTTTGTTAAATATTTCATTCCGTGCCATAAGCACAAAAAAATTTCATTTCTTATATATATATGGTATATATATATATATATATATATATATATATATATATATATATATATATATATATATATATATATCGATGAATTTTTCGAAACGCTCTTAATATTCACTCTCGAAAGTGATGGGTTCGTTCTCGTTGACAACATTTGTGTAGACAGCTCCCTGAGAGTTTTATTTGAAATATTTCGATATTTCGATTAAGAGTCTCAGTATTTACTAGTATTGAATTATCTGTGAATCTTTGAACTAGCTACACTTTTGCCCGCCTGGGCGTGATCTGGAGCGATTAGGCATGGGATCATTCGTACACATTTCAGACAATTTTCTGTTGTGTTCGAATGAAATATCTACAAAGCCTTCCACTCGCACTCTTGTTGTCATGAGTAGGAATCTTGAACTCTAGGGAGTGTTTATACGTCCTTTCGCCGATAGAGGGAGCCTACGTGAGTATTTCACTCTCTAGAACTTCTCTTAATTTGGTATAGGACCTATGTTCGTTTTGAAAGTCATCGATTCTTGATTGATAGATTGAATATGGACTGATGATTCATAATAATGATGAAACAATTGTATCCTATTATCATTCAACAAGATCGAAGAATTTTTCGAAACGCTCTTAATATTCACTCTCGAAAGTGATGGGTTCGTTCTCGTTGACAACATTTGTGTAGACAGCTTCCTGAGAGTTTTATTTGAAATATTTCGATATTTCGATTAAGAGTCTCATTATTCACTAGTATTGAATTACCTGTGAATCTTTGAACTAGCTACACTTTTGCCCGCCTGGGCGTTATCTGGAGCGATTAGGCATGGGATCATTCGTACACATTTCAGACAATTTTCTGTTGTGTTCGAATGAAATATCTACAAAGCCTTCAACTCGCACTCTTGTTGTCATGAGTAGGAATCTTGAACGCTAGGGAGTGTTTATACGTCCTTTCGCCGATAGAGGGAGCCTACGTGAGTATTTCACTCTCTAGAACTTCTCTTAATTTGGTATAGGACCTATGTTCGTTTTGAAAGTCATTGATTCTTGATTGATAGATTAAATATGGACTGATGATTCATAATAATGATGAAACAATTGTATCCTATTATCATTCAACAAGATCGATGAATTTTTCGAAACGTTCTTAATATTCACTCTCGAAAGTGATGGGTTCTTTCTCGTTGACAACATTTGTGTAGACAGCTCCCTGAGAGTTTTATTTGAAATATTTCGATTAAGAGTCTCAGTATTTACTATATATATATATATATATATATATATATATATATATATATATATATATATATATATATATATATATATATATATATATATATATATATATATATATATATATATATATATATATATATATATATATATATATATATAAACTCATGGAATGTAACAATTATTTTAATTTTCAGGTACAATGGCTGCTTTAAGTGTAATGGTGAATTTAGAATTACCACATGTAAATATCTTATCCAAAATGGATTTATTAACTAAATCTGCTAGGAAGAGGTTGGACCGATTTTTAGAACCAGATTGTCATTCGATTTTAGGGGACATTGAAGTCAGTGGTATTACAGCCTTCAATGATAAGCATAGAAAATTGAGTGAGTCAATAGGTAATCTCATTGAACATTATTCTCTAGTTGAATTTATTCCTTTGAACCTAAAAGATCAAGACAATATCGCTGGTGTCTTGGTTACTATAGATAATGTTATACAATTTGGTGAGGATCAAGATGTGAAAACCAACGATTTTGAAGAAATAGAAGAAGAATAAAATCAATTAACTGCAGATGTATCAAGAACAGCAAATTTTGACTCAAATAATAAAGAAAAGGACAGAAAGATAAAAAGAAAGGCCTGTTTTAAAAAGTTTGATATAAAAACTCAAATAAATATCTAAGATGTTTTCTTTATTGTTTAATATACATATATATACACATATATATATATATATATATATATATATATATATATATATATATATATATATATATATATATATAAATATAATAAAATGGGTGTAAAAGATTTATAGGCCCTTCACTTTTGTATGGGTTGATTGATTTGGTGAAATTTGGATTAGTTATATCAAACCTTATTTCAAGTGTTTGACAGATGAAATCAATATTGAAAGTTATAAATTCAATTCTAAAAATTTTATGGTTTAACTGCAAACCATACAAAATTCAAACGGAACACCCTGCATATTTGTGGGTGTTTTGATCTAAACTTTATTTCAAACCAAAAGAGTATTTTCTAAATATATATGTGCTTACGTGTATATTAAATAGATTCTTCAAAATTATTCACCAATACCCTGTGCGTCTGAAGTCGACTCTGTCCACGAAAAATTTTAAGTTTTAGAAAGAGAAACGTTTTATGAATACGTTTGCAATACCGAAAAAGTCGATGCTTTCAAATGCATTGCGCCCGCTGAATATCATTATGACTGACAGTCTTACCCCCATCAAAAATAGTGCTGACAATTAATAAATAAATCTGACAATAAAATAAATCTATTTCTCAAATTTTCAACCACGTTTTCAAAGTGGTTCAATCACGCGACTGAGATAAAACCTTCCTCGTGAATACAGCTGGTGATTATTTTTAAAGAATGCAATTGAAACAATAATTCAATAAATTTTTGCTCAGTTTGAAAATTATATCTGAATTTATAATCAAAATGATTCTCTCCACATCAGGCAATGTCATGTCTCAAACAAAACGTTAACTAATATATCAAAGAAAATTCAACATCTCGCGTTGATCCTTTAGATTGAAGTTTGCTTTCAGAAGTAGTACATAATTTGGTGCTTTCGTTATTAAAGGCATGTAGTGGTTCCGTGTCAAATATTGGAGTTATCTCTTATAAAAATATAATTAAAAACAAATTACAAAAATTCATTAATGGAAAACAAACTTAAAATTATTCAATGGAATGTAAGATCTCTTATTGCAAATAGAAGCAGCCTTGAAAAATACATGTAGGCAGATTTTGATATCAGTTTACTGAGTGCAGCATGGCTAAAGCATTCCCTACAAGTAACTTAATCAAGTTACAATATATTCAAACAGGATCGGCCTAATGGCAAAGAAGGAGTACCTATACCTCTCAAAAAATGTTACTCATTTGAAATACTGAAGGTACCTCAGATTTCGAATGTTGAATTATTCGCTTTATCTTTGAAAATTACGGATGTTAAAAATCTTATAATATTTCCTAATTCATTCCCCCTAATTCGAATATTGAGGTCTCTGTCTGGAATATCTTGTTGAATCATATGGGTAGTTATTCGATTGTTGGTGGCGATTTTAATCGGCATCATCCTTTTTTGGGCTCCTGAATGGATCAAGCAAGCCACAGAACATACCACATAATTTGGTATAATCTGTGGTGCAAACTGTTCTAAACTCCTCCACGGCCACCTACAATACAGGCCATGAAATGAACATCTGTTAAAAGAAGATAGTGGTCCAACGGTCCCGCCTTTAGTTGAGCTGGTATACTAATGCAAATAGGACGCTTCCCAAAAGTTTCACAGTTTGAAGTTGAATAATTTGAGCTTTTGGTAAAAATTCTATATTTTTCAATTGAGTACAGTGTAATACAAGTGTTGATGTTGATAATTTGATGAAATCTCAACATCAAACTATGAAGAACAAAGTGTTCAGTTTGTTTACAAATTTCAGTGAATCGAAAGCAATTTTGTGACTAGGGGGTAGAACACTGTGCACAATTTGGCAACACCGAGGGACTACGCTCTTCATGGCCTGTATTAACGGCCTTCGGTGGCCGTGCCACAGCCACGACCACCTTAACTACAGGCCATGCAATGAATATCTGACGTATGTCACAAGATTGCCTTATATTCCCGCCATTTCTTGTAGTGGTATACTAAAGCAAACAGGACGCTTCCCAAAACTTTCGCAGTTTGAAGTTAAATAATTTGAGCTTTCGGTATAACTATATTTGTCAATAGTGTACAGTGTATTACAAGTGTTGATGTTAATAATTTGTTGAAATCTCAACATCAAACACTAAAAAACGAAGTGTTTAGTTTGTTTACAAATTTCAGTGAAACGAAATCAATTTTGTGTTGTTCAAGACTTTCGTAGTATGAAGTTGAATATTTTACGATTTCAGTTCTAATACTCGATTCATCAATTTTCTATAGTGTTATTTACGTGCTAGTGTTGATAGTTTGTGGATAACATAACATCAAATTATAAAAACGAAGTGTTTTGTGTGTACCGATTTAATCGAATGGAATTTGTGTTGTGTTTTGAGTACGGATTACTTACAAATAATTTGTTTGTGAAATATAATGTACAGGATAGGTATTCCGTAGATGATTCAGTAAGTTTCAAGCTTGGGATAGGTGAGTTTATTTATAGTAATAAGTATATTTTCTAACCTATTTATTAACGATAACCATCGAATAAACAGATCGCTTTTCACAAATCTAACTAACAATAACACATTCTTTTGAAATCCAAACTTTCTTCAAAACAGAATTTTTAGAAGCTATGATTTTATTTATTATTGATAATATTTTAATTATTTGCAACGGGGAGGACTGAATATACCTACAGATTCAATTAAAAATGTCTTATTTCACATGTGTTCCATATTTGAAAAAATTATTTTAAGAGTGTCATTGGATGAGTCCTTAAAGATTTTTGTTGTTGCTGTTTATGTGATGAAGACAACAAAAATATTCTGAACATGCTGTGTTCCATTTTTTCGAATATCTTATTGAATGATTAGACAAAAAAAATAATGAAGCCGGACACGAGAAAACTGAATCAAAAAATAAACGAAGAAAGCTCAATACTTTCATAAAGTAGTTTGTTGGTTGCTCTAACCAGAAATAATAATATTTATTTATATTAAGGTAAATAATTCAATTTGAGTAATTCCTACAGCGTTTCTTTCAAGGTTCCTATTCTCTCAAATAATTTAATAAATTTGGTTAGGCAACTTTTCATATAAATAAATCCCACTGACTAATACAGGTATTTTTTACGCAGTGGGGCTTTATCGAAAACATCGTTGTTTTCTTGCAATAATAAATGTTTTACAGTTTTCTGTTACAGAAATATGTGCTCACAATACCCAATATAATATTCTATATATTATACATACTAATAATATTCATTGTTTGTTCACAATATACAAAAATAGTTGAAATAATACTTGAAAGCTTGGAACATACGACTAGGATAGTATACAACTAAGCACAATTTGGCAACACCGAGGGACTCCGCTCTTCATGGCCTGTAGTAAAGGTGGTCGTGCCACAGCCTAACTCTACATACAAGCCATGAACATAAACTTGGCAACGCCGCATGAGCTCATTCCGGTTCATCTTCGAACAATCTTCGACCGATCAATCTTCGAACATCGGTCTACTGCAGTAGTCTTCAACCCGCGGGCCGCTTGCGGCCCTCCGTTAATATTTTTTTGGCCCGCCGAATGATTTTGTTTCCAAACAAATAGGAGAAACATTGCAGCACCGAAGTTGGCCAATCGCTTCGGCCGTAGTGGGGAATTCGTTAAGTGGCACGTGTGGCAACCCTGACACTCAAGGTCACTTGTAGCATCGCAACCCGCGCCAGTGTCACTGTCTCAGTCAACTTTGTTTGTGGTAGAATCAAGTACTACAGGAACAGGTCGACTTCACACATTTTCCAACACTGTCGCAATGTGAAGTTCAAAACGATGAAATATATAGTGAAGCACTCTCCATGTTACAACAAGATTTTGTCAACAGGTTTTTTGAGTTCAAGCAAAATAAAAATATGATTAAACTTTTTTGTGCTCCTTTCAGTGTTAATGTGGAAAACTATTCCGGAAATAAGTATACAAATGGAACTTATTGACTTTCAGTGCAATAGCGATTTACAGGAGACATTTAAAAACTTTGGACTTCTGGAGTTTTACTCATTGTATGTTGAAGGTGATCGATTTCCAGCAATCAGATCTCATGCCTGCCACAGCATCTCTTTTTGGCAGCACTTACATCTGTGAGCACCTTTTTTCCAGAATGAAGGACGTGAAATTGAAACTGAGCAACCGTATTTCTGACACTCATTTAGAGAACTCTCTTCGAATTGCCACTTCTGACATAAAAGCCAATGTTGACAGATTAGTAAAAGAGAAAAAATATCAAGTTTCTCAGTAAATTACCAAAGTCACAAATTTGATATTTTCAGTTTCATTTTGAGTTTTATAACATGTTTAAATATATGTCGAGTAGGTCTATATTGTATTGACAAAATTCAAAAATTCACACACACACACACACACACACACATATATATATATATATATATATATATATATATATATATATATATATATATATATATATATATATATATATATATATATATATATATATATATATATATATTATCTTGAAATTGATTTATTGCCTGTTTGAGGTATTTATTTTGAAAGTTTTTAGCATTAACAGGCTTTTTTAATATGAAAAAGTTTATTTCTGTTGACGTTTCGTTGTTATATTACAACTTTGTCAAAACTAATGAATAATTGAATTTATGAGTTACTATGGATATCAAATGTCAAACTTAATTTTTTGAAAAATCAAATTAGTTTTTTTTGTATATTCACTTATTGATTTTCATTATCAGAGGAATATTTCTGGCTCAGCATTCGCTTCGGAAGTTTTAGTCTTCTTCACCATGAGGAAACCTCTGAAAAACTCATGGTAAGCCAGGTGATTCTTAAGTGTGATTATATTTACATATATACAATTACATATAGTTTTTTATATACTTATCCAGAATGTGTATATTGTTCGTTTATGTGTGTGAAATTGAAGGTAGATCTGGAAAGAATGAGTTGTGAGATGTGATGTTTTGTGATTGTTGTGTGTTTATTTTGCGAGTGTTATTTGTGAGGTTTATTAAGTTGTTGTAGATAGAATTTAGATGTTTAATGTCCGTTCTTTCATTGACTGTGTTTTCCAAATTTTTACGAATGTGTAACATTTCTAAAATTTCTCTACATTTTTGTCTCTTTCAGTTGCCAAAATTTTCGTATTTTTGTAATCAAAATCATGTTTTTCTGTTATTTTATGTTTATTTAAGGCTGTGATTTGAGTTTTCGCGTATTTATGTGCTTTGATTCTTTCTTCGAGATTTTGTGCTGTTTGACCGATATAGCTTTTATTGCAATTGTTACACGGAATATTATAAACTGTATGAGTTTTTCTCTGAATTGCAGTTTTACTTTTTAATTTTGTATATATTTCTTTGATTTGATTTTTGGCAGTATGTGCTATTCTTAAATTATAAGGTTTTAATATTTTAGCAATATTTGTACTTAGTTTTGGAATATATGGTAAGGGAATGTAATTATTTTCGTTAGATTCATTTCTTTTTGAATTTAAAGTATTATATAATTTATGAATTCTGCTTTTCATGATTTTGTTGATTAAATTTGATGAGTAATTGTTTTTCATGAGAAGAGTACGAACTTCTTCAAGTGTTTCATGTCGTAAACATGGTGATGTTAATTTTAGTGATCTATCTATAAAATTAATTATTATACCTTTTTTCTGGGAATAATGATGATTACTTATATAATTTATTTTAAATTCAAAAAGAGATGAATCTAACGAAAATAATTACATTCCCTTACCATATATTCCAAAACTAAGTACAAATATTGCTAAAATATTAAAACCTTATAATTTAAGAATAGCACATACTGCCAAAAATCAAATCAAAGAAATATATACAAAATTAAAAAGTAAAACTGCAATTCAGAGAAAAACTCATACAGTTTATAATATTCCGTGTAACAATTGCAATAAAAGCTATATCGGTCAAACAGCACAAAATCTCGAAGAAAGAATCAAAGCACATAAATACGCGAAAACTCAAATCACAGCCTTAAATAAATATAAAATAACAGAAAAACATGATTTTGATTACAAAAATACGAAAATTTTGGCAACTGAAAGAGACAAAAAATGTAGAGAAATTTTAGAAATGTTACACATTCGTAAAAATTTGGAAAACACAGTCAATGAAAGAACGGACATTAAACATCTAAATTCTATCTACAACAACTTAATAAACCTCACAAATAACACTCGCAAAATAAACACACAACAATCACAAAACATCACATCTCACAACTCATTCTTTCCAGATCTACCTTCAATTTCACACACATAAACGAACAATATACACATTCTGGATAAGTATATAAAAAACTATATGTAATTGTATATTTGATATATTATATTATATTACATATAATCAATATATTTTAATATATTGATTATATGTAAATATAATCACACTTAAGAATCACCTGGCTTACCATGAGTTTTTCAGAGGTTTCCTCATGGTGAAGAAGACTAAAACTTCCGAAGCGAATGCTGAGCCAGAAATATTCCTCTGATAATGAAAATCAATAAGTGAATATACAAAAAAAACTAATTTGATTTTTCAAAAAATTAAGTTTGACATTTGATATCCATAGTAACTCATAAATTCAATTATTCATTAGTTTTGACAAAGTTGTAATATAACAACGAAACGTCAACAGAAATAAACTTTTTCATATTAAAAAGCCTGTTAATGCTAAAAACTTTCATATGTATATATATATATATATATATATATATATATATATATATATATATATATATATATATATATATATATATATATATATATATATATATATATAGATAGATGTTCGGTTGTTCGGTTTGGGTTCGGCTAAGTGGTGGTTGTGTTGTAGAGCACTCTTCGAAATTTGTCTATTTCAGATAGATAAATTGGAAGTTTAGAGTAAAATTTAATACCGTATCGCAGATTATGTTATAGATATTACGTAAATAATTGAAACTGTTTAAAATTCTAATCATTAATCGAGTTCTTCATAAAAATTGTGTTGGAATCATCGTTTTCAAGTTACCGAAGTTCAATAATTGCGGCCCTTTTAACATCTGGTAAACGTCTAGTGACTAGTGCGACCGATAAGACCCTTGATTCTAAGAATCCTTTCCGGAGTATTGCCATAATTCTTTGAAAAAGGAAACCTACGATCTGTGCTTCGTTATCAATTCGTTCTACTTGTCACTTTGAAAGTTTATGGGTGAAAGAATAATTCTGACATTAATGGTGAATTGTACTGCCTGTTCATCAGCTGTTAACAAAAAAAACCATCTGTTTCGTGCGATGCGTGTAAAAAGCCCTATCACGTTGTCTGCGTTACTGAAAGAGAGAACCTATTGGAGCTTTTACGAAATATACCGGGGTTATCATGGAAGTGTATGAGCTGCATCAAAAGTTGCATTACACTCAATTCTGAGGAACTTATTAATCTGCTGTATAACAGAATTAAAAATGCAGTCGCATCATTGGAGAGTCAAATTGTGACTATGAAATCGGACATGGCAAAAAATTCTGACTGTTCCCTTCCTATACAGCCCAAAGTTAAAAAATATTCAGATGTCCTCAAAGACAAATCCCAACCTGCTGTCATTATAAGACCAAGAAAAAACGATCAACCATTAGTGCAAACCAAATCTGACATATTGCGACACTTAAATCCTACTAGTGAAAACCTCCAGTTGACAAAAGTTAAAACAGTCAAAGATGGAGGATTATTGATAGCATACCATGATAATTCAAAAGTGAAAGAAATTATTGAAGGAGAATTGGCAGACACCTATGAGATCAAAGAGGTCAGTGGTATCCATCCTCGTTTGAGGGTTGTTGGTATGGCCGAAAATTTGTCTGAAAACAATCTTCGTAGCAATATATTTTCGACGAATTCAAAAATATTTCAAAATGGCTCTGAATTCAAGGTGGTGAAAATCTTTCCAACTAAAAAAAATCCCAACATTTGGCAGTCAATAATTCAAGTAAATAAATCTGACTACGAACGGGCTCTGCAATCAGGTAACGTGTTTGTTGGCTTGACCAATTGTTCTGTCTATGACGCAGTTGAACCTCATCGATGCTTCAAATGCAACGAATTCAATCATACATCGCGGAGTTGCAGGAAAACACTTTCCTGTCCGTTATGCAGTGAGGCTCATGGGTTGAAAGAGTGCAAGTCACAGAGCAAAAAATGCTCAAACTGTGTCAAACTACCCAATAAAGATATTGATATTCATCATGCAGTTTGGAAAAAACATAAATGTACATCTTATGTAGAATCTTGTAAAAAGTTTAGAATTAGTAACTTTAACATTAAGTTGCAACTAGGTGCCGAATTGCAGAATTCTCTCCAGTGTAGTGAAAGCTCCAAATTAAATATGGGTAAGAGTGAAACTTGTCTTAATATCTATTATCAGAATACGCGGGGACTTCGAACAAAAACAGTACAGTTTCATAATAATATCGTACAGCATCAATTTGACTTAGTAGCTTTAACGGAAACCTGGCTGGATTCGTCCTTTTCGGGTAGAGAACTTTTCTCGGAAGATTATAATGTTTTCAGAGCTGATAGAAAATTTTCGAAAACTGAATTGTCACGCGGATGAGGTGTGCTCTTGGCTGTTTATCATGACATCTTAGCGTCTCAGATTAAGCTTCCTACAGTTTTCTCTGGTTTTACTCTAGTAGATATTTTATTGATTAAACTAAAGATGTCAACTGGAAATCTTTTCATTTTAATTATGTATATACCTCCAAGCACAACTGTAAATGTCTTTGAACAACTGTTTGATGCAATGCAGTCATGTGACTTCATGTACGAACATAAAGTTATTATTCTGGGAGATTTTAACATAACAGGTTATGCTTAATCCTTAGTTAATAACAATCAAAACCTTAACACATATACTGACCTACTCAATAATTTTGCTAATATTTTTAACATCACTCAATTCAATTTTGTGCATAACAACTTCGATAAAGTTCTTGATTTGGTGTTTTATAACCGTGATTGTGAGGTAGTGAAATTTTTTGATCCTTGTGTGACTGAAGACTCACACCATCCAGCTCTTCATATACACTGCAATATTAATAAAAAATTTGTTAGAACAAAAAACTTCCAGATATCTTTTGATAAATGTTATAACTTTCGTAAAGCAAACTATCCGATGATGTATGACCTGATATGTAATGCTGACTGAAAGTTTCTGGAGACAGCTGTAAATGCTGAAGATGCGTGTAGCTATTTATATGGAAAGTTATACAGTATATTTGATAAATGTGTGCCGATGCTTAGCGGGAAACACAAAAATCGATATCCTCCGTGGTTTAATTCTTCGGTTATTAGAGATATTCGTTGTAAAGCAAAATGTCATATCCTGTTTAGGAAAACAGGCAACCATGAAGCGTATATTGAATTCTTCAGACTAAGAGCCAAAATAAAAGCAGATATTTCTCGTTTGCACAGTGATTACGTTAAATCTCTTGAATCAAATATAAATCAGAATAAATAAATCAGAAGTTCTGGGCGTTTTTCAATAACGTGAAATATGATACAACGGTTTCTAACATAATGAGTTACAATGATAATTTACTAAATACTCCGGAAGAAATATTGAATGGGTTCGCAGATTATTTCAGTAAATCGTACATAACATCATCTCAGTTCGATAGAGAAACAACAAACAACACATCGGCTCAGTTATTAAATATATCCGAATTCAATGAAAATGAAATTTTAGTGGCTCTTAAAAAAGTTAAACCTAAAAAGACAACCGGCCCTGACGATGTCCCTGCCTTTATTTTAAAAGATTGTGCCTATATTCTTGCCCGTCCTCTTATGTTGTTGTTCAACACATGCATAAAATCGTGTACGATTCCTTCATTGTAGAAACAATCAAAAGTTTGCCCAGTATTTAAGAAAGGCGATAAATCAGATATTTGTAATTTTATGCCAATCTCGATCATTTGTGATTTCTGCAAAGTATTTGAAAGTGTTTTACATGAAAAAATTTCGCATCATGTTAATCCCATGATTTCATCACTCCAACATGGTTTTATGAAAGGTCGTTCAACAATTTCTAATCTAACATGTATTACTCAGTACATTGCTGAGGGTATTGATAATCTCAAACAGACTGATGTGATATACATGGACTTCTCTAAAGCGCTTGACAGGCTTGACCACGGTATTCTATTGAATAAACTAGCGACTTTCGGGCTTTCGACATCGCTCATCAAACTTTTCGAATCGTATTTGATAGGCAGAAAGCAACGCGTTTTTAGCCGTGGGTATACATAATACTGTGCTTCATCTGGAGTGCCCCAAGACCTCTGCTTTTTACAATGTTTATAAATGATATAACCGAAGTCATTGATGTTGAGGGTTTATTGTTCGCAGACTTTAAGATTTTTCATTATGTTTTCAGCATCGGTGACTGTGAACGCATCGCAAGAAACTTGCGTAATGTTGTAAATTGGTGTGACTTCAACATATTAAACCTCAACATCTCCAAATGTCATGTAATGTCGTTCTCCACAAAATATAATTTGATTAATTTCAACTATGAAATTGGTGATAATATTCTGGAAAGACCCAATACATTTATTGACCTTGGCGTAGACTTTGATTCTCAACTAACTTTCGTGCCACATATCAATGCTACAGTAACCGCTGCCTGTAGAGTATATGGTTTCATTGTTCGTGTTGGAAAGGAATTTAGCAATATATCAACTCTGAAAACATTGTATTGTGGTTTCGTAAGATCTAAACTCGAATACGGATCAACAGTCTGGAATCCTGGTTATCAGTTACACATTGATCAACTGGAATCCATACAACGAAAGTTCCTGAAACTTTTGAGCTTCAGAATTGATGGAATATATCCACCTATAGGTATATAACATGAAACGCTTACAAGTCGACATAATGTGGACACACTCAGTACGCGAAGGAAATGCTATGCAATAATCTTTTTGCATAAAATAATTGACAATAAAGTGAAATGTCAGGAATTATTGCAAAAGCTTAATTTCATTGTCCCAAGAGTTTCTTCCAGAAGCGCATTCACGTTCTATCTTCCAGCAGCTAGAACGAAATTTTCGCCATTGTACACGATGTGTGAACAATGTAATATTTTAGGAACTAAGGTGGATATTTTAAACTGTTCTGTTACTGATATTAAGGCAAGTTTCCTTGATGTACATAATCTCTAATAAAACAATTCATATTCAATAAGAGATTTCATATTCACTCATATAATTATGTGTGTATAAGTGTTAATATGTGAATGTATTTTTATTTGTGTGTTTGAATTTATATGTATGTATAAGTTTGGTCAGCATTTAAGATTTTCTTTTTTTTACTTCTATAACTATTTTATCTCATTCCATCAGTTATGATTCATATCACAAACTCTTTCATCAAAATCTACCAATTTTGTTTTTGTATATGTTGTTTTTCCTGTTTTGTAATTAGGACTTGTCCTGTAAAACAGTGTATGTTAATAAATAAGAAATAATCAGTTATATATATATATATATATATATATATATATATATATATATATATATATATATATATATATATATATATATATATATATATATATATATATATATATATATATATATATATATATATATATATATATATATATATAACACAATAATATAACACTATATAATGCAAATGTATGTATATATACATGTATACGGGCCTATATATATGAGCAATATGAGCTTAATCAATGCGGCCCTCCAAGTCCTCCAGGAAAATAATTTGGCCCTTAAATATTAAAAGGTTGAAGTCCACTGGTCTACTGCATGTTATAATTACCTTTTTAGAAAACTTTTCAGCGAAACGGTAATTTGTATAAAAAAATAGTTTTAACAAAAATTTTGTAGATCATACAATTATCTATATATAATAATTATGTCATTCATGTTATACACTCTTTCTCCTTGTGCTTATGATTTAATGCGGAATAACTTCAATTTTCCGACAAAAAGATATCTTCAATATTTGTCTGCAAATCTAATGTTGCCCCAAGGGCTTCAGCACTTGGTAACATAATATTTGATAACCATCGAATAAACAGACAGCTATAAACAAATCTAACTAAAAATACCATATTCTTTCAAAACCCAAACTTTCCTCAAAACAGAATATTTGTAAGCTATGATATTGTACATTTATTCAAAAATATTATTAATAACTGGAGAAATTTAAACAATTTAGATAATACTTTTTTATATCCTAAATTCGAAAATTTTGGACAGGTAAGATACGCGAAGTTTCAGGGCATTAAAAATGTAGACATTCTCTACATGGCAGAAAAAGATATGGTTATAAAAAAGGCGTACAAGCTGCATCACAAACTATTTATCCAAATAACCTTGAAAAGCAAAAAGTTTATTTAGCTGATAATATCTTTGATTATTCCACAATTTCGTCTCTAAAAGAACTAGGATATTATGATGACTTTTTAGAAATTATACGACATTGGTGGGATATGATGAATAATACAAGTGTCACCAAGACCTATCACAAAAAAAATAAATACTGCCACTGACTAATAGAAGTATTTTTTACGCAGTGGGGCTTTATCGAAAACATAGGTATTTTCTTGAAATAATAAATGTTTCACATTCGTCTTTTACAGAACGATGTGCGCACAATACCCAATATAATATTCTATATTCTAAATGTTATAAATACGAATTATATTTCTTATTCGTTCGCAATATACAAAAAGAGTTGAAATAATGTTCGAAACTTTGGGAACAACCAACTAGGGGAGTAGACCACTTTGTACAATTTGGCAACACCGAGGGTCTACGTTCTTTATGGCCTGTATTAAAGGTGGCCGTGCCACAGCCTAACTCTACTTACAAGCCATGATCTAGGAAATCTGGCAACATCCAAGCAAGACCCATAATACAGATGCTGTAATGGCGTTGCAATTGTTTCTGATCATTTCTGCTGAATAAATCGTTATTTAACGAAAGAAATAACATTCAAACCCAAAAATAAGTTGTGAAAATAATGTTACGAGATAAGATGCTAACAGAATAATGTATTATTCTGTAAGCATCTGAAGAAGTCGTTTGTAACGACGAAACGCGTCATGCTATGTAGTTAATAAAGTGTAAATCATAAATTCAAGTGTTTGAATTTAAGTTTATATTCAATTATAATGGATTTACATCAAGTAAACGCCAACACTATAAAAAAAAACTACCTTAGAGCATGTGTCATGGATAGACCGATGTGATAGTCCGAAATTGGTTCAAGAATTTGTACTCGAAGAAAATGATCTTTTTGACGACCATGAACTAGAGGGAGCTGACTTAGTTTCACACCGAATTGATACAGGGAATGCTTACCCTATTTGTCAAGCCCCACGAATACTTCCACTAGCTAAACAAGGGGAAGTTGCTGAATTGATTGAATCCATGAAAGAGAAGGGAGTTATAGAAGAATCATCAAGTCCATGGTTAGCATTTGTTGTTCTGATCAAGAAGAAGAATGGCTCAACAAAATTTTTTGTGGATTATCCAAAGCTCAATGATGTCACTAAGAAAGATAGCGATCCATTACCCAGAATTGATGACACATTAACAACATTGGCAGGATCGAAATAGTTTTCTACATTAGATCTGAAAAGTGGCTATAGGCAAGTGAAGATCTATCCTGATGACAAGGAAAAAACAGCCTTTTCAACTGGAAGTGGATTGTATCAATTCAATGTTATGCCTTTTGGATTATGCAATGCACCAGCGACATTTGAAAGACTAATAGAAATGATTCTAAAAGGACTGACTTGGAAAACCTGTTTAGTCTACCTCGATGGTGTAATGGTGATGAGATCATCATTTGAAGACCATTTGAAAAATCTAAAATAAATATTCTGTAGATTCCGGAATGCTCATTTGAAGCTGAACTATAAACAGTGCTGCCTATTTCAAAATGAGGTGCCATTTTTAGGACAACGTATTTCATTTACTGGTATACACACCACGGAGTATAAGATTAAGGCAGTGAGGGATTGGCCAACACCTAAATATAAACATGAAGTAAGAAGTTTTCTAGGATTATGCATTGCCATAGCCAAACCATTACATACCCTCACCGAAAACAAAATCAACTTCAGCTGGACAAGACAATGTGAAGCAGCATTTCGCCAACATAAAGCTGCACTCTGCTCTAACCCTATTTTGTCCTACCTACACACTACTGGACTCTTTATTTTGATACCGATGCAAGCAATAGGGGCATCGGATCTGTATTATCGCATACTAATATAACAAAGTGCAAGATGGCGAGGAAAGAGTCATTGAATACTATTGCAAAATACAATATACTTATATTTCCTACCATATAAAGTACTTATGTGGTAGGAAATTTCTTATTCCTGCATATCATGCAGCATTGAAATGGTTACTGCAAATGAAAATACCTGAAGATCAAATCGCAAGGTGGATTAAAAGACTACAGCAATATGACTTTAAAGTAGAACATCAGCGGGGCAAGATCCATAACAATGCTGACGCTTTATCCAGACCACCATGTAAGGAAGCATGTGGCCACTGTAGAGAAGTAGAGAAGAAAGAAGGCATTGTCAATCTAAGAAGGACTACAACCGAATTGAGACAAGGATGGTCTACAGAAGAACTGATTGAGGCACAAGAAGCAGACCCAGATATAAAACTTCTTGGAGAATGGAAAAGAGATAACCGAAGACCTACCTGGAAAGACATTTCAACAATGGGATCCATTACGAAAGGCACAATGGGCACAATAGGACTCGTTAGTTATAGAAAATGGGCTGCTCAAGCGGAAATGGGAAAGTACAGATGGGAGAGAAGTCAAAACTCTCTTAGTTGTACCCAGGAACAAGATAGAAGAACTTCTCAAGGAAATGCATGGTGGAACATCCGGTGCACATTTTGGTGTCAATAAGGCCATTGCAAGAATCACATAAAGATTTTACTGGGTGTATTGCCGTGACGACGTAGAAGCCTGGTGCAGGGAATGCACCACATGTGCAGCTACAAAAGGACCACCGAAGAAAACCTATGTCAGTATATATCACAATACGGAGTTCCATTGGAATTACATTCAGACCAAGGACGAATTTTTTGAAAGCGATGTCTTTAAGAAAGTTATGGAGATACTGAACATCCGAAAGACAAAAACAACTCCTTTACATCCACAGTCTGATGGAATGGTAGATAGATTTGATCGTACAATGGAACAGTATTTGTCAAAGGTAGTAGTTTATCATCAAAAAGATTGGAACAAACATTTACTAGTACTGCTGATGGCTTATCGAGGATCAGTTCATGACACTGCAGGTCACAATCCCGCGAAGGTACTTTTTGGGAGAGAACTACGATTGCCATGTGATCTATTGTTTAGTAGCCCCGAATAAGTACGCTTGGAAGTGGGCACATATGCAGATGAGCTGAAACTGCGTTTGAATAAGATACATGAACTAGTTCGAGATAAGATTGAAGCAAGCACTGACCAAATGGAAACCAGAGACGATCTAAAAGCAAATTCAGTCGGATTTAAAAAGGGGACTTGGTGTGGTTGTACAACCCACAACGGAAAAAAGGTTTATCCCCGAAATTAACACAGGCCTGGGAAGAAGCCTATTCGTTTCATAATATGGAATTCCTCCATATTATGAAACGAATAAATGACGTCGTTCACAGAATCCAACGCACCCCAAGATCTAAGCCGAAAGTTGTACATTTGCATAAGTTGGCGAAATACTTCGAAGTGAGCATAGTAGAAACTTGTGACTCTGATCGGGACGATCGAAACTAAGAGTGGAGAGTGTTAAAAAAAAGATCTGAATTTGATCTGAAAGAAAAAAGATCTGAAGCTATTTCTGTGTTATCTGAAACATTCCGAAAAATGTGATGTAACAACGGCTCCTATGTTCTGGGAATCGAACCTTCTCGAAATGGAATCTTTTAGAAAAACTCTAGGGTATATAATGAACCAGGACGGAAGATGGCAGGTCAGAGTTAGATGACTGCTATCTAGAAAGCAGGGAAATAGACATAAGTGTGACATAGGCTGTATTGGCATTTGTTGTGTTTAATTTCAGTTTGTGAATAAAGGATTATTTATTGATTGTTAAAAGTTAGTTATTGGAATTCATCCGTCAAAACCCATAATCGTTGCAATATTTTCATATAATTTGACCATACTGACTACATGGCCAAGTATCTAGGTGATGAAATAGATTTACAAAAATTAAGGGTATAATCTGTGGTGTGTACATATCGGTGAGTAAATATCTTGATCATATCTATGACTTTAACCTTTAAAACATATTCAAATTTTCCATGTATTAAAGATGTTCAGAAATTTTTATAAATTGTTTTCAGCATGTAATAATGAATTCACGGTTACTTCTAAAATCACAGGGCAAAAAAACTTCAATGTGAGTTAATTATTATACTTTGATGTCTTTTTAATTGTTTTCAACTCATGTTATATTTCAGGATATTAGACGTACCTCAAAAAGATTATTTAAAAGACATTATTCCAATGCGAAAGATCCAAATATTGGAGAAGAAAAAAAAGAGGTTGGTAAAGGTATAGGACCAGTGTCTTGGAAAAATCTTGCTATTACTGCTACTCTAGGAGGTGGCCTATATGGATTTATGATGTATTTGAAGAAAGAGAAAGATACTGGTATGTACATAATATATTTAAGAAGGGTATCTTATACTCAAGAAATAAAAAAAACAAATTTTGCAAATATTATTTTGCCTTGAAATATTGATTAAGTATTATTTGTTATTAGGTTGCTGTTTTTTCTGTCTGGATAAAGTCAGATTTTTTCAGTTTATAAAGTGTTACTATTACTATTTAAATGTCACAATCTGAGTAAAATGTTTAAGAGGGGCAGCAGGACTATTGTAGAAGTAATCTAAACCTGCACTTTACTATTTTTTCACAATGTCAGATATATGTTGATACTACAAGTTGTCAACAAAGAGTAGAAAATGTACATTGTGGAAAATAAAGTTATTATATATATATATATATATATATATATATATATATATATATATATATATATATATATATATATATATATATATTCTATATATAATTATTTTTATACTTATTTATCAATATTTATCTTTATTTCATTATTCACTTGAAGCCATTGCTAAGGAAAGACAAAAGATGTTAGGAAAAGTATCAATAGGTGGGAAATTTGAACTGGTTGATGTTGATGGTAAAATAAGGACGAGTGATGAGTTTTTAGGAAAATGGTTATTGATTTATTTTGGTTTCACTCATTGTCCTGATGTTTGTCCAGATGAACTAGAAAAAATGTCTGCTGTGGTGAATGCAATGGGTAAGTAGTTTAAGCTAATAATGAAATGCTGTTATTTTGCTCCTGTAAAGTTGAGTACCTGTTTCAGTATGAATATAAGAAAACTTATTGAATATAAAGAGTATATTACAAATTTCTTTTAAATATAGTCATATACAAGTATATTTGAGTTTAGGTGAAAAATTAAAATGTTTAAAAAAATATAGTGTTTTGTTTGAGACAATATCGTTTTGCCAACACAGTGGCTTCATCAGATGTTGATGATAAACTTAGTATTATATTGTAGACTGCATATATTTATCCTAAAGTGTGTGGGGTGGAAATGACCATAGAACACTGTTCTTCTTTTATAGGGGAATGACTATAGAACAGGGCTTCTTAAACTTTTTTATATAGCGATCCCCTTCAAGCTTAGGAAATTTTAAACGACCCCCTCCTCCTCCATATAATGAAATATATATTAACCGTAGATGTAGATGTAATATCGCACTATTTTACAATGTAAATAAAATAAGTATTAAAGAATACGAATCCATTAATTTCACATATATATATATATATATATATATATATATATATATATATATATATATATATATATATATATATATATATATATATATATATATATATATATATATATATATATATATATATATATATATATATATATATATATATATATATATATATATATATATATATATATATATATATATATATATATATAAATATATATATATAATATATAAATATATATATATATATATATATATTTGGATATTTTTTTTTCCTAGGTTAGGGTCAATTTATAACAATTATTACATTAATATTTAACTTTATTTACGCGTTTCGACTACTGTCATTTTCAAAATAATACATATCAACACTACATTCACAATTAATTTCAGTATATCGTCTCACTCCCTCTCAAGTCACGTGGTCTCTGTCATTTCGATGAATGATGTTGTGGTAAATTCGTCCGAAGTTTTCTATGTCTGCTCTTGAATTAACTGTTCTTTTTTCTTCTTTTTGGATAGCTATCATTTCAAATACATTTCTTTTAAGTTGGTTTCTCTCTTTTTTTATAATTTCTGTGTTTTCAAAATCAATTGAGTGTAGTTGTTCGATTGCATGCTTTGCAAGTGCTGTGGATTTTTTATTTGTTTGTATTGAATATTTATGTTCATATATTCTTTTATGTAAATATTGTTTAGTGTTACCAATGTAACAGGCATCACACTCACTACAATTCATTTTGTATACCGTATGTGTTTCATTTCGTTGTTCAATTCTTGGTTTGACTTGAGTGAATATTGATGCCGTTACATTATTTGGCTTGTGACTTATTTTTATATCATATTTTTTCATGACGTTACTTATTTTGTAAGAAAGTTCAGGTATAAATTCCAATCCCAAATATTTTATTTCATGTTTATTGTTTTGTGTTTCATGCGAGCCTCGATTATATATTTGGTGAATTCTTTTCTTGATTAATGGTTCGTAAAATTTTTTTGGATATGCATTTTTTTCAAGCGTTTCTTTGATTTTTTTAATATTTTTTGGTCTAATTTCGGGATCTGAAAATATAACTGCCCTATCTGTGAGTGAATTCACCACACTTTTTTTATATTTTGTTGGAACAAGAGATTCATAATTTAGGTATCTTTCAGACCATGTTCCTTTATTATACCAATCTGTAATAAGTGATCCGTCATTTTTTCTAATTATTGTCATATCTAAAAAATTCATTTTGCCATCTTCTTCTTCTTCTTTTGTAAATTGTAATCTTTCATGATATGCATTGAAAGCGTTTAATAATTCATTAATATGTTCTGGGTTTATTGCCGTTATGCAATCATCTACAAACCTTTTGAAAAAATGTGGTTTGTTTTTTATATTCTTTATTACTGTGGTTTCAAAAGGTTTGTAGATGATTGCATAACGGCAATAAACCCAGAACATATTAATGAATTATTAAACGCTTTCAATGCATATCATGAAAGATTACAATTTACAAAAGAAGAAGAAGAAGATGGCAAAATGAATTTTTTAGATATGACAATAATTAGAAAAAATGACGGATCACTTATTACAGATTGGTATAATAAAGGAACATGGTCTGAAAGATACCTAAATTATGAATCTCTTGTTCCAACAAAGTATAAAAAAAGTGTGGTGAATTCACTCACAGATAGGGCAGTTATATTTTCAGATCCCGAAATTAGACCAAAAAATATTAAAAAAATCAAAGAAACGCTTGAAAAAAATGCATATCCAAAAAATTTTACGAACCATTAATCAAGAAAAGAATTCACCAAATATATAATCGAGGCTCGCATGAAACACAAAACAATAAACATGAAATAAAATATTTGGGATTGGAATTTATACCTGAACTTTCTTACAAAATAAGTAACGTCATGAAAAAATATGATATAAAAATAAGTCACAAGCCAAATAATGTAACGGCATCAATATTCACTCAAGTCAAACCAAGAATTGAACAACGAAATGAAACACATACGGTATACAAAATGAATTGTAGTGAGTGTGATGCCTGTTACATTGGTAACACTAAACAATATTTACATAAAAGAATATATGAACATAAATATTCAATACAAACAAATAAAAAATCCACAGCACTTGCAAAGCATGCAATCGAACAACTACACTCAATTGATTTTGAAAACACAGAAATTATAAAAAAAGAGAGAAACCAACTTAAAAGAAATGTATTTGAAATGATAGCTATCCAAAAAGAAGAAAAAAGAACAGTTAATTCAAGAGCAGACATAGAAAACTTCGGACGAATTTACCACAACATCATTCATCGAAATGACAGAGACCACGTGACTTGAGAGGGAGTGAGACGATATACTGAAATTAATTGTGAATGTAGTGTTGATATGTATTATTTTGAAAATGACAGTAGTCGAAACGCGTAAATAAAGTTAAATATTAATGTAATAATTGTTATAAATTGACCCTAACCTAGGAAAAAAAATATCCAAATGTATAATAAGAGTGGTCAGTAAAGATACGAAGTAAATATATATATATATATATATATATATATATATATATATATATATATATATATATATATATATATAAAATTGGAAACGTTGACGGGATATCGGTCGTAATCAAACACAATAAATAGAATGACATGAAACTATATATATATATATATATATATATATATATATATATATATATATATATATATATATATATATATATATATATATATATATATATATTATTCAATAGAAAAATAAACTTTTGTAACAATTTTTTTATAAGAAAACATAAAACTATATGTACGTAGTGTGTATACTAATTTTAAAATTTTATTTATAATGATTGAAAAGTATCAGATTTTTGCGACCCCCTTTCAGTAGTCTCGCGACCCCCAGGGGGGTCGCGACCCACAGTTTAAGAAGCCCTGCTATAGAACATATTTCTTCTGAATTGGATGACTATAGAATACTTTCTTCGATTTCATTTTTACTGGAATAAATTTAATAAAGGAGAATTATTGATTAAAACTTGAATAATTTAATAAACTGTTCGATTTCTTCCTCTTATTGATTTCCATGGCTTCTAACAGGGTTAGTTTATAACCTTTACACTCTGTATGCAATATTTTAAAATGGGTTGTCGAAGACATGGTTCTCTTCTAAAAGATGTGTTGCATATGTGGAATCAGTTTTATTTTTTGCAAAGCATCTTTGGTGTTCAGATATTCTAAGGTTAAAATTCCTGCCAGTTTAGCCAACATATACTTTGGGACAAGTACCGCAACTCAACTCATAGATCAAAATCTAATTTTAATCTTTCAAATTTTAATCTAATCAAATTTTATCTTTCGCATTTCTGATGTGTCTACCCACGGTATTCTGGATTTTGAAGGCTATCGTTAAATTTCTATCACATAAAAACTTCGAGATTTTTGATACAGGGTTGCCTTAATACGTTGATGTTCTGGACTTTTTGTTACTATCTGTTACTTTAGGATATACTTGAGAAATGGCCTTATTATATAATATTTTACGTAAAATGTTATCAACGAAACAATGATGACATCCATTGTTTTGTGTGATTTGCTTAATGATGTTCAATTCATGAGAATAATTATCTGCTGATAAAGGCATATTTATCAGTCTATGAATTATACTGTTGTACGCCGCTGATTTGTGATGGAACAGATGTGAGGACGAGTAATGTATTGTTTGATCAGAATATGAGGGTTTTCGGAAAATTGAGAACTCATGTTTATTATTGTTTCTTTTTATTGTAAGGTCCAAGAAGTTTATAGAGCCTTCCAATTCTATTTCTTTCGTGAGTTCTATATTTGGATGAAGTGAATTAATGAATTTTCAAAAAGAATTAACCTGTCGTCGACATATCTATACCAATAGATACATTTCCCATAATGTTGGCTACTATGAATAGAATTTTTTATATTATCCATGAATATTTCCGCTAAGAGAGGGCTTAGAGGGTTTACCATAAATAAACCCTCATTACTAATGTAAAAGGTATCATTGAATTGAAAATATTTTTGGTTTAAGCACATTTCTAACAGATTTAAAATCTCTTCCTCAACTAAAGGGTTCACATTACAGTGGACCCCCGGTAATCCGGCAAACATTATGCAGGGCAGTGTCGGACTATCGAATTTGTCGGATTATAAAGCACTGCCTAAGACCCCCATAGTCCGGATTTTTTTACGAAAGAGTACCTTGTAATCCGACAAATTACATATCTAATGTCGAGAGTTATATATGTATTATAGTCTATTATAGAGTCTATATATTATACGTACATATGTATGTACTTTGAAGTACAAATCAGACTTAATTTATGTAAGTCGAATTTAGTAAATTAAATAACAATTGAGAGCTTACATTTTATTATAAAATTAAGCATAAATGCACATACATATCTACCAAAATAATCAAGAATTATTAATCAAAATCATGTAGTGAATACTATGTATATCAAATTATGAAGCTTTGAAATATTCATCAATTTTTTTTTGTTTAAGGTTGTTATAACGCGAGATCAGAGCTTTGTCCCTCAGTCTTCTCAAAAGTAAAAGTTCGTTGTAGGATGTACCATTCTCTTCAGCCCATTGTAAACCTAGCTCAAACGCGTTAACTGCGTCTTGATCTGTGACTTGTGGAGCAGTTGCAATCACGTCGTCGTTATCTTCCTGATCGTTTGTTGTATTATTAGAAACCTCTCTTATAATATCTTCGTCAGACATTTCAAAAAAAACATTTTCTTCTTTATCCATTCCACGGCACCAGACTTCCAAATCTGCCGGACTTATCTGTGTTTCAGTAGAGACTTGTTCTATAACTTCCGAAGTTACACTGATTTGTGGATCGTTGCTAGGAGTGGTGATTATATCTGGCCATAACTTTTTCCAAGACGATTCAATAGTTGATGACGGTAACGCACTCCACGACTGACTAAGAGCAAAAACCAAGTCTTTCATATTAAATTCTTTTAAAGTTTTTTCTATTGGTTGGTCTTTTGATACGGCTCTCAAAAGTAGGTTTTTTTTATAGTCTTGCTTAACAAACTGAATGATGTTCTGGTCCATTGGTTGAATCAGTGCAGTGCAATTTGGCGGAAGAAACATCGCAGTGATGCATTTATCCTCAGTTGTCAGTTCTTCTTCAGACGGATGACCGGGAGCGTTATCAAGAAGCAACAACGCTTTTTGAGGGAAATTATGATCTTTTAACCATTTTCTAACTTCAGGAACGAAGCATTCATCAAACCACTTTTTGAAAAGGTCTTTTGTCATCCATGCACTTTTTTGTCCGTAATAGTGTACAGGTAAATCAATGTTTTTGAATGCCCTTGGTTTATTAGATTTCCCAATGACCACCATTTTAAGCGCGTGTGTACCTGCAGCATTAGCACATGGTAGTATGGTTACACGCTCTTTACTCACTTTTCGACCAGGTACGCCTTTTTCGTTACAAGAAACGAAAGTTTTGTTAGGCATCACACGCCAAAAAAGCCCTGATTCGTCTGCATTATACACCTGTGACGGGTCAAGATTTAAATCGTTTACCTTTTGCAAAAATCTTAATTTAAAGGGCTCTATGCAGGTGGCATCGTTAGAAAGTTTCTCTCCTGTAATAGTCAATAAACGTATGCCATGACGACTTTTAAAACGTTCTAGCCATCCTTTGCTGGCCACAAAATCATCTTTGTTTGTTATTTCCTTATAAAAAAACTTAGCTTTCATCGCCAACATGGGTCCCGAAATTGGTGCATGCCTGTTTCTTTCCTGAAGAAACCACATGTACAAAGCTTCTTCCACTTCTGGATGTTCAGCTTTCTTGAGTGTCTGTCTCTTGCCTGGCCCGCAGTCAGTAGTTGACACGAACTTCTTAATCTTCTCGTGGTTTTTTTTGATGTCATAAATTGTAGATCGGCCTACGCCGTATTCACTTGCTAAACTACTGAAAGTTTCATTGCGATTTAAGCGATCTAAAATATCACATTTTTCTCTAATTGTCAACGTTTTGTGCTTTCGCTTCTGGGTTTGTGACGACATTACTAGGTACTACATATACCTAATACACAATGAATAAATATGTAGTAAACAATGAACGTACGCTAGGCCGTACCGCTATCACTAGTAGTCAAATTCAAACTAAATAAAACAATGCATACGCGTCGAGCACAATAGCGGTGGCGCGTACGAGTTGTGACCTGTTCAAACTTGCGTGATCTATATTAGCAAAGATTGTCAAACATAATTCTGTCATGTCGGATTACAGGGGGCGCCGGATTAGACAGGGGCCGGATTATCGGGGGTCCACTGTATTTCTTTCTAAAAGATTTTTGACTAATAAAATGGTTTCTTTTGAGGGTATAATAGGGAGAACATATTTGAGGGTTCATGTTGATATCTTTAAATTTTTCATTGGGTTGATAAGGATGGGATAATTATCTATTGCGTTTTTTATTTCTTTTTGAAAAGAACTAGTTGGGTTATGAGAAAGTTTTTTGTATGTGCCTGATTCTAAAAAAGTTACATTTATTTATTCTTAGAAACAATGCTACTTTTGTAATGATACACAGCAAATATCATCATAAGCACTCATCTGTGCAAAATCTGTGAATTTCTATAAAGTTGAGCTATTAATATCAGAACATCTTGGCAAAAAATGAAGGTCTTGATGAAGGACTTGAAATGAAGTATGATTAAAGTTTATTAAAGTTAAAGTTTAAGATTAAAATAATTTAATTTATTGACTTTAATACTCTACTGTCATAATATTAATTTAAACATCTTTGCTAAGCATGCAATTTTACTGATAATAAAGGTCTGTATTTTTAAAATCCTTGACATAGTACAGTATTACTGATCTACTTATCCGAGAAATACATGATAACTAAGTCACTAAGTGTTGCAGTCTAAACAAGGTTCTTCTAATTCTCTATAGCTATGGAATGGTATTATGAACTTTTTTCTAAATAATACTGCTAATTTTTTTTACAGGCATTAGAGGAATTAATTGTGAGAAGGCCTGTGATTGAGGTTTATATTTTATAATTTTTCTATGAGTTATTGACAATATTATGTATATAACAATTAGTTGAATATACATGTGAATGCATCATGCGGTATATGCTCTTGAGTAAGAGTTTAAATTGAGGTGGAGAAACGCAAAAGCTTCATTTATAAAGTAGATGAGAGTGAACATATGAAAACCAAGTTTCGTGCTACTAGAATCAAGACAAAACTTATTATTATTATGACTTGATAATAAGAACAACTTGATATGGGGTCATTTATATTTGAGTTTGATATTGATTGAAACAAATCACACTCGCGTCCTTATGATCACCATATGTAGCCAGTCAAGATAGACATTGACCATTGCATCAATTCACAAGCTAAAAATTTACAGTAGCCATTGATTAAAATTTTTATTCTAGGTCAAGGGTCACAAAAGGGGTATTTTGGATTTTTTAACCCAACAGTTAGTGTTATGATAAAATAGCTTAGAATGAAATTAAAGATCAGGTAATTATCCACCGAAATTGTCTCGTTACTGTGTTCTCTGTAAAATGTGATTACCATTTATGAGGAAAAGCCATTCGAAAGTTAGCTGTACCACGCTGTCTCTGAACTTATGGACGCGTATTACAAGTAAAATTTTATTTTTATTATGTAGCTTTCAAATTCAGTTTTCCTGAATGACCATCATTTAACAGTTCTAACGAAGATATAATTCGATGCACAACCTGTACAAAAAATGAAATTTTCAATTTTGAAGTCTGTTATTGGCTAAGAATACAAATATATATTATAGAACTTCTTTTGAATCACTGTTTAGAAAATTAGGTTATATGCAGAAAATAATGATGAATTTTAAACAGTTTGTTTGGCTGTTTTTTATCCTCAAGAGAATGTAATGGCGACGATGCTGTTGGATATGTCGAATTAAGAGGAGACCTGGGTTTGTGTACCATTAAATGTCGTATAATAGTTGCGTCAATGAAGCCTTTGCTTCGGAAGTCGTCAAGAACAGCTCCGATTTTGATGAAATTTTTTTTTAAATTTTGTTTTTTTATATTATTTAAAATCAGAAACCTCTTAGAGCGGGGACGGAACTATTTATATTGTTCAAACAATATCAACGACATTTATATAAACAATTCAGTTTGGTCTCTATTTTTTGGTAAAAAAATCTTCATATATTAATCTGATTGTAACAAATAGTAGAACTATTTATAATAGTAGAATAGTAGTATTGAATAGTAGAATTCAATACTCAAGGGCATCCCCTCAAGGGAATTGAGCCTGAATTGAGTACACTGCCGTGTACTCAATTTTAATTCTTAGATAATCTCTTTTTTTCTCAATTATTTGATGTTCTGGCCCTCTAGAATATGTGTAAACATCTGTATTTGTAAAATTGTATCAGTGTTAATTAGATCTCAAGAAGTTGTACTTCGAAACGCGCATCCTGCGTTTTATTTAATATATTAAACATTCAAATTAGTGTTTCATTATTGTACTATATTTTGAGTTATAGAATGAACTTGTTTTGATTCTGAAATATCACTAGTTTGTGAAGCAATTCTCGAGTGAATAAGTTCCTTTTACCTTGGTGTCCATTGAACCTATGTGGATTTGTTCTTAGCAACGTCACAACCTAAAAAAGTATAGAGCATGTTTGTTAAGTTAAACATGTTTAGCAGAGCACTCGTTAATATTTCCGTTGAGAGCTGTCTAATATCACAATACTTAATCTCAATATAGTTTTTTACTTTAACAAGCATCGCAACCAACCGGGTCTGTCTTTGGATTGACAAGAACAACTAATGAGTTTGTAACCTGTGATCTGTATTTGCTTAGTTGGTCGATATCCTTCTAATACTCTCTAATTTATTTGTATTATGACAGGTCGAGTTCTGCTTGAAACGCCTAAGATTTTCCGAGAAACAATAATTCATAATTATAGTTATACCCTTCTGGTCTTATTATATTGCCAAAGAGACTCCTATGTTTGTTTAACAATTATCCACATTTTTTATTTGGTTAACCAAAAATGACATGTGTCTGTGAACTGATCTCTTTGAGTGTATTTTCAAAGATTGGTAAATGATATTTTGTACCTACATTATGCGAGACGTTCTTGTTATATTTAAGATTCTTCCTCCAATTTTTCTATTTATAGTGGCTATTTATAAAGTAGTACCAATATTTATAAAGATGATTTTTCAATATTCCATTCTCTTTAATGAACTCATTTATATTATCATTTTTTACACGACATTTTCAGTTACATAATATTTGATTTCAGTAGATTTCTTAATATGTGATGGATTATCACATGTGACACATTGGTCGATTTAGAAAGGCAGAGTTAATGAAATTTTTCTATCAATTCACTAGTATAAAAGTTTTCAACTTCTGTTTTCAATAATTCTTATTTTTTTCTTGTAATATTTGCAGAAATTTCTCATCACTCTACATTCCCTGTGGTCCATATTTTGTAGGATTTCACCAAATCAGAAATCATAAGTAAATTGTGAAAATTAGGAACATAAAAATAAATATACAGTATTCTCAACAATTTTCAGTGAATGCATTAGAAATATGAGAGTATTAATATAACGACCATCGATTTTTGATAGTATACTTGATACCTGTTTTTATGATTTCAGATAAGTCCGAAGATTTTCCCAAAATTCAACCTCTATTTATCACTGTAGATCCGTATAGGGATACACCTGAAATTGTCAAGAAATATTGTGCAGAATTCAGTCCACGATTACTGGGGCTAACGGGAAATGAAGAACAGATTGCGCAAGCTTGTAAAGCATATAGAGTTTATTTCAGTGCCGGCCCGAAGGATAACGACAATGATTATATTGTAAGTAGGCGTTTTTATAATTTTATCTGTTAATTTTATTCAATTCAATTTGTCATTTCTATGATTTAATTTAGAATCATGAATCATAACAATAACAGACAGATTTAAAATATTAGTATTAATGATTGGTTGGTTCATTAATAATTTTTATCTCAAGGTTTTACTAAAACAATTTAAAAAATATATATATATATATATATATATATATATATATATATATATATATATATATATATATATATATATATATATATATATACTAGCAAACCCGGCGAACTCCGTTTCGCCACCAGATGGATTCGTTTTATGTAACATTTCGTTTGGTGATTAAAAGATGAAGAAAAACTTTTTTATATTTGAAAAGGAAAAATTTTATTTCATTTCACAACAGTAATGAATTAATTTCGATTACAAAAATGAAGTGTTATTTAGTTGACTTCTCTAAGTAAATGAAAGTGAATGCAAAGTAAGAATGAATATAAACTTTATACGTGTCCGCAAATTATTCGTTTCATTGAAGTGCTCTGTGGTAAATCACATCTTTTGTTGTTTGGTCTGACGTTAACACAAACAAAGATTGTGTTAAAGTCAGACCACGATTGTTTCCCAACTCGTGAACACGCAACGTATAACTGCCCTTGTGAAAAACAATGATTTTCTAAATTTATCCCGCAAACACTTAGCGATTGGCCTTGCGACTTGTGAATTGTCATTGCGAACGCAAGGCGAACTGGAAATTGCAATCGTTTGAAGTCAAACGGAAGATCAGTCGGAATCATGGTATTCGAGGAATACATACATTTTCACCTGCGTACTTTCCGTTAATAATGGTTGCCTCAATCAAATTCGGCATAAGTCTTTTTACCGAAAGTCGAATACCGTTACAAAGTCGCAGTGGATTCAAATTACGCAATATCATAATAACTGTACCAACTTTGAGTTGCAAGTTATGTGGTGGAAATCCTGGTAACTCCAGAGAGTTCAGAAACTCCGTTGGATAATTTACTACATCATCTGGATTTGTTATGGAATCAACGGATTTGTATGTTACCAAATCGCCAGAAATTTTTGATTGAATGGTGAAATTCAGTGCGTGTACATCATTATTCTTTGCGGCAAGAATTGCTCGTTGATTTAACCAAGCATAATTCTGATAATTCTCACTAATGTTTGGGAAAACATTTTCAATAAGAGCTAATTGAGAGTCTACAAATCGGCAAAAGTCGTTGGTAAGAGTAATTAATCCAGATGTCGCATCAACTGGGACTTTGATCATTTTGAAGTTGAACTCTCATATTAGTGGTTAGCGATAATGTTCTTACGTTATTCCATAAAGGTGATGCCTTTAGGCAAGCATTCAATTCATCTGGAGGCGTTCCACGGGGAATTACTGGCAACGTCTGCCTGAAATCGCCTGCCAACAATATCATCAAGCCGCCAAAGAAATAAACAGCTATAAAAAATAAGGGTTGATCGTAGAAGGGTGAAAATTTAGGGTTGCATGTATTTTTGTATATTGTATCATGAAAAAATAAAAACTGAAAATTTAAAAAAAAAAATAAAAAAAAAATTTAGGGGTGGCCTACCCCTAACATTTAGGGGGGTGAAAAATAGATGTTGGCCGATTTTCAGACCTACTCAATAAGCTCACAAAATTTCATGAGAATCGGTCAAGCGGTTTCGGAGGAGTTCGATTACGTACCCCGTGACACAAGAATTTTATATATTAGATTATATTAGATATATATATATATATATATATATATATATATATATATATATATATATATATATATATATATATATATATATATATATATATATATATATATTTAAATTTTCTTCTTTGGGTACTCGGCAGTAGAGGCGAAATTAAGAACACACAATCTTCAATCTGTCATCTATATTTCGGAAACTAATGCGGTCCTTCATCAGGATGCTAAAATTCAAATATAAAAATACAATTCAACAAAACTGCATTGGAAACACTTACATTTGACATGTGGTAAAGACCAAAAAACACACGAAGAAAACTCATCTACAAGAGACAGGTGTCTCGGACGTCAAAAATACACAATAATAAAATATTCAGATTTTCTTTTAAAAAGCTAACAATCATCAAAATACTTATAACAATATCGAGGTTAATAACCAGGTTGGCTCTGATTAACAACCGGCAAAACAGAAACATGAACGTCACACTTCACTGATGGACTCCTCTCCACGGACAGGCCGGCCAGTATGCCTGTTTAATGACAAAAGGTAATTATATATGTTACTCAAACCGTTGATGTCCGTCCTTTTGTTGATGTTGTTGTCGTGCACATTGATATAGCACATTTCTAAAAAAATTCTTACATAATATATTTGTGTCATCAAAATTGAAATTATGGCCCAAATTCGAAGCATGGCCAGTCGCTGGGTACAACCCTTTTCAGATAAGGAGACCACAAAATTAAAAGACGATATTCCAGCAATGTCGAAGTCAGCTTGTGTCTATCTCGTCCCTTGTGCCAATTGTCCATCAGTTTATGTGGGACAAACCTCACAAAGTCTCAAGCGTCGTATTGCCCTGCACAAAAGCGATGTGAGATTACACCCCGATAGATGTGCTTTGGCTAGCCATGCTTCGAATTTGGGCCATAATTTCAATTTTGATGACACAAATATATTATGTAACAGCTCGAACCTCAATAAAAGAATTTTTTTAGAAATTTGCTATATCAATTAGCACGACAACAATATCAACAAAAGGACGGATATCAACGGTTTGAGTAACATATATAATTATCTTTTGTCATTGGACAGGCATACTGGCCGGCCTGTCCGTGGAGAGGAGTCCATCAGAGAAGTGTGACGTTCGTGTTTCTGTTTTGCCGGTTGTCAATCAGAGCTAACCTGGTTATTAACCTCGATATTGTTATAAGTATTTTGATGATTGTTAGCTTTTTAAAAGAAAATCTGAATATTTTATTATTTTGTATTTTCGACGTCCGAGACACCTGTCTCTTGTAGATGAGTTTTCTTCGTGTGTTTTTTGGTCTTTACCATAGGTCAAATGTAGTTTTGTTGAATTGTATTTTTATATTTGAATTTTAGCATCCTGATGAAGGACCGCATTAGTGTCCGAAATATAGTTGACAGATTGAAGATTGTGTGTTCTTAATTTCGCCTCTACTGCCGAGTACCCAAAGAAGAAAATTTAAATAATAGACGATACGGCAACTTTTCTTATAATAAATATGTATATATATATATATATATATATATATATATATATATATATATATATATATATATATATATATATATATATATATATATATATATATATAAGAAAATGAACACTAGAACATTCATTAGAAAAATTGAAATTAATCAAGAGAATGTTATAGTAGAGCTAGATATGTGAACGTGTACGATGTGATGTCTCCATTATCCTTCAAGGGATAAATGTTAGAAAAATATTAAAATCGATGCCACACCTGTTGGAAGTGCGAGACATATATGTTTCGTTCTGCAAGGAACTCGTCAGTCGCACCACGTCCATCGAAGTGAGGCAACGACTTCAACCTCCAAGCATCTTGTGACTTCAAGCGGAAGATCGTAGAGTAATGAATACTCTACAATTCCATCTATAGAAATAAGTAGAAAATACCTCTCTCAGATTACAGACACACCAAGCATCGAAATTTCACATATCTTCTATACCCGTAGGTATCTACTAAATTGCAATGTCTATTTGACAAATATCATCGAACGATGTTTTTAAATGTCAATAGGTTGCGTTAGTAGTACGCTCGCGTTTATTCCCGTATTTGGTTGATACCTACGGGTATAGAAGATATGTGAAATTTCGATGCTTGGTGTGTCTGTAATCTGAGAGAGGTGTTTTCTACTGATTTCTATAGATGGAATTGTAGAGTATTCATTACTCTACGATCTTCCGCTTAAAGTTACAAGAAGATGCTTGGAGGTTGAAGTCGTTGCCTCACTTCGATGCACGTGGTGCGACTGACGAGTTCCTTGCAGAACGAAACATATATGTCTCGCACTTCCAACAGGTGTGGCATCGATTTTAATATTTCTCTAACATTTATCCCTTGAAGGATAATGGAGACATCACATCGTACACGTTCACATATCTAGCTCTACTATAACATTCTCTTGATTAACTTCAATTTTTCAAATGAATGTTCTAGTGTTCATTTTCTTAAATATTTCATTCAGTGCTATAAGCACAAAAAAAAATTCATTTATATATATATATATATATATATATATATATATATATATATATATATATATATATATATATATATATATATATATATATATATATATATATATATATATATATATATATATATATATATATATATATATGAATGAACAACAAAGTACATACGAAAAATATCATACGTATTGAAATTATCGAATTAACTCAAACACAATAATGATCTTGTCGAGTCTAAGTAGGAAGTATTGCAGCGACGGTATGTGCCCCTCTCCAACGCCTGCGCCGTAGGAATCGGCAGTTTTGGATATACAGTAAAAGCTCCTTATTCGCACTTCCATTATTCGCGTTTTTACTATTCGCGGATTTTTTGTTTTGGAAGTTCAAACCTATTTAAAAAAAAGAATATAGATTTTGAGCAGATCTCGTTTCGGATAATGTGAACTTGAAATTATACATCCAAATATAAAAGTGACATTTTTTTCCTCCCAACATGTCGGCTTGCTTCAACCTATGGAGCAAGGTATAATCCAGGCCTTTAAGCTCCATTACATTAGACGAACCTTGAAAATCATATTGGATAAAATGGAATGTGATCCTGATATAAATGTTATGGAATGCTGGAAGTATAGTGACATAGCAAAATGCATAGTAAACATAAAAGAATCATTGGAAGAACTGAAGCTATACAAATACAACTTCATTACTGGCAGAAGTGTTTTTACAAGACTTAAAGATAAAGTACCTCCATCATTAACATCACATTGCATCTACAGTGTTTATATAGGTAAAACTTCTCAGACCATTAAAAGAAGAATAACTCTTCATAATGTTAGACTTCGCCCTGACAGATGTGCCTTAGCACTACATTCCTCACAACAGGGACATCGTTTTGACTTTGATAATGTAGGAATACTAGATGTAGCTGTTATTTACCAGAAAATGATTTTTTTGGAAATGGTCCACATTAATAATAACCCCAACAGCATCAATAAGAAGACTGACGTTTCCAGACTTAGCTGCGTTTGTAGTTACTTACTCTCAAATCATTTTAAGTAACCTTCGCAACTTCGCAGACATCTCACAACTTTAATAGACTTTTATGTGTTACGTGCGTAGTATGACATTTGTTACTACGGTGATTTTACTCTCTCACCTCTGTGTCGTTTTTCAGTGTCAAAGTTTCTCTGTGCTCCTGTCATTTCTATTCTATTATTTTCCTATCATTGTTTGTAGTTAGTACATAAGAATATTTTTACATCTATAATTTAATTCAACTTATTTTTAAGAAACACATTCCTGTTTGATGGTTTTTGGCCATACCTTTTATACCTAGTTAGCCGTAAGTTGTCAATCATAATTTTTATCAGTACAATTGTATAAACATCTTTTTCAGAGTCCTGATGAAGACTGAAAACACAGTCGAAATATAGACCAGGTTTTCCAAAATGTAAAAATTTTTTATTCGTGGGAATTGTGAAATTTATTTGAGTTAACTTTCTCACAAGGTGGAATCTTTTTATGTAATTTTAAAAAAATAATTTCTCTGATGAATATACATACTTTAATTACAACAAGAATTAAAAAAATACTAAACAAAAAAAACTCTCAACCCCTAAAATTAAAATAATCTTAATATTAAATTTGAAATGGCTTTTGTATGAAGTTGATAATTGATTAAAAATTTACTTTAGGCACCTCTTTCTTCGAGGTCTCTTGATTTCTTTTACGCCAGCACTACAGAACTTCTTTTCAAATTATTATAAATTTTCTATACTGCTATTTTCAAATTAATTTCGCCTCGTAGGTTGGAATCTTTTTATGTAAAAAGATAATTTCCAATAACCTTACAAATGATACAACCTTCCCAACTGCACGAACTAATTGCTTGCGCATTCCTATTCAGCCTACGAGTTTACCAAGAGCATCGGATATGTTTCGCCTTTTTTTTATCGCACCGGCTAGTTTATTCAAAACTTCTTGCCAATCATTATTCAAAGTAGATTTTCCATAGAAATCAGGCTCAGTTGAGTAGTGAAAATTTCACATTTTTCTCTATTAGGAAACATAAGATGAAAATAGCTTAGGTTACTGAGGTACTAAATCATGCTTCTGATGAAATCAATTATCTCCTTGAAGAAATAATTTCTTTACTAACTGAAATGAAATATACAGACTTGAAAGCAGATGATCAGTGCAATAGAATTTTTCATTTTTTAATAACTTGATTTCTTTAAAAAATCTATATTTAATGTTCACCAGTTTGTGGAGCTGAGAGGAATATTCTAACGTTAGCTCCAGCGACGGATTATTTTTGATATACAAGATTCATTTATGGTGGTGTAAATTAGTAATATCAACCTAATGTTCTATTTTTTCTCTTATTCAAGGATTATTGTCGCATAAACCATAAGGGTTGCTGGCGACGGTACCTACAGGAATTTAAATATAAGAGTAAAGTTTGGTTAACCTAATGAACCTAAATGAATTTCAAACATTCCTTGAGTTAACTGACTAACAGACTTTTTATTACTGCAACCAAACCCAATTTGAACTTAGTCAATTTATTTTATAGGTGGATCATACCATAATAATGTATCTAGTGAATCCAGATGGGCAATTTGTGGACTATTACGGACAAAATCGATCGGCAGAAGACGTTGAATTTTCAATAAAATTCAATATGACCAAGTTTGATCAACTCAAGAAAGCAGGATGGATATAGTTTTCTCAATTTGTAATTAAGTTGTTACAAAACAGTATTTAAGTATTGCCTTCGTTACTGTTTAAAAATAACCTCAATTAGTGATACTATAAAAATATAATATTAAGTTACCTACTTATGAATTAAATGATTCATTATGTAAATTTTCATTGATATACATCAATTCTGGGGATTGTCCTTACTCGAGATAGTTAATTATGTGACACAAGTAGCAATTTGGTTATTGATGAATGAAATCGTTGTGACTTGCGTTTATATAAAAGAAAGATCCTAGAGTTATATTTCATTTCAGAAAAAATGAGGTTATTGTTGAGTTTTGCTTTGTGCACGTTTTTCTTGTATCGAGAAACGGAAGGAGCGGTGAGTACTTCTTTAAAATCTATAAAATATTTTCACGAAACAAATAACGTATGTTTGTTCAGAATGAACAAATTTCAAAAATATCTTCTGAAGATTGCTGTCAATACTTTAATCACGTAATTATAATTTTTCGTGTATATTTCGAGGTTTATTGATACATAATGAGGATATTGATTGTCAATTGAACAGTTAGGATTAAATCAGTACGATGCCAAATAATTGATAATTTCTACTGTGCAAGCAAAAGTGAAATCTTGGTTAGATGTTTACATTAATATGTTTTAAATAAGAACTTTAACTGTGATGTCGTGTAATCGTCAGTCGTCATGCCATTACATTGGAGATTGGTGTGTAGATTTTCAATAACTATGAAGAGAACGAACCCATCACTTTTGAGATTGAATTTATATTCATTTCTACTAATGTAGAAAGAGATGGGTTCGTTCTCGTTGACAACATTTGTATAAGCAGCTCCCTGAAATTTTTATTTGAAATATTTCGATTAAGAGACTCAGTATTCACTAGTATGAATCATTTGTGAATCTTGAAACTAGCTATACTTTTGATCTCAAGCGATTAGGCATGGGACCATTCTTACACATTACGGACAGTTTTCTGTAGTGTTCGAATGAAATGTCTACAAAGCCTTACAGTCGCACTACTGTTGTCATGAGTAGGAATCTAGGACGCTAGGGAGAGTTTATACGTCTTTTCGCCGATAGAGAGAGCTCACGTGAATTTTCACTGAGAACAATTCCCCTTATTCTGGTATAGCACCAACAATAGTTTTGAAAGCCGTCGATTCTTGATTGATAGATTAAATATGTACTGATGATTCATAATAATAGTGAAAGAATTGTATCCTATTATCATTCAACAAGATCGATAAATTTTTCGAAACGCTCTTAATATCAAGTCTCGAAAGTGATGGGTTCGTTCTCGTTGACAATTTGACATTTGTGTAGACAGCTCCCTGAGAGTTTTATTTGAAATATTTCGATATAGTCTCAGTATTTACTAGTGTGAATCATTTTTGAATCTTGAAACTAGCTATACTTTTGCCCGTCGGGGCGTAATCTGGAGCGATTAGGCATGGGACCAGTCTTACACATTGTGGACAGTTTTAATTTGTGAATCTTGACTCTATATATATATATATATATATATATATATATATATATATATATATATATATATATATATATATATATGTATATACATACAGGGTGAGTCAAGGTAGACGCGATGGTCTGTTATTACGAAATGGTTAATTTTTGAAATAAAATGACCACACAGTCATGTGGGGATTTAGCAAGGGTACATTCTAAAAATAATTTGAAACATACAGGATGTACCAGAAATGTGGGACATACCAATGTTATGTTTTTCTTATGGAACGTCGCCCTGTATTTGTCTACGTTTTTGGGTTTTACGTAAAAAATAAGATGTGTCATATACCTAATAATTATAGTTTTTGAAATATTTCGATTTATCGGAAATTGGAGAGTCCACAAAAAAAGATAACATCTCTGAAACAATGACAAGTGAAATTTTTTGTGTGAATAAAAGAGCGATTACGGAAAGTTTTAATGAATTCACATTCACTTAAAGTTCTACAGGGTGTCCAAAATTTGATGTTCCTCTGCTAACATATTCAAACTACAATATCATGCTTGTTTTAAATGGGACACACTGTATTTTTCAATCCCATCATGTAGCAAATTACATTCTCTTGTTTCATGTTTCGTATCTAGCTATGAAATCTCGCACTTCCACAAAACATATTCAATAATTATATACGAATTTTCCTTATATGCATTCAGTGCTTTGTTATTCATTTTAACTGCACTGAGCTACACAGTACAACTACACAGCACTGAACTACAAAGTGGGTAAAGGGGCTAATTGAGATGAAGCATGTTATATTGTTTTATATAATATGTTATAATGTTTTATATTATATGTTTCGTTCTGCAAGGAACTCGTCAGTGCACCACGTCCCTCGAATTTTTCTATTTAGAAGATTTTCAGTATGATTTAAATATGAAGTATCACAGAGTTGATTCATCGTCCATTGAATTTAATTTTCAAATTCGTTAATTATTATTCGAAAAGGCCCTCAATTATTTTATTTCACTTCTTTCATATTTTAACATTATTTAATAATCAAAAGAACCACAACCTTGTAATGTAGGTGTGTAGTCTTTATAGGGACTACATAAAAACCACACATTATAGTATTTTCAAATATATTAAAATTATAGCTAGCATGTTAACATGATTATAGTCTTGATATTTTCAACCATGTTATATGCAGCAAAACATGCTTCATCTCATGTAGGCCCTTTACCCACTTTGTAATTATCTCTCAGTGTAGTTAAAATGAATAACCATTCAGCGTTTGAGACAAGCACTGAATGCATAAAGGAAAATTCGTATATAATTATTGAATATGTTTTACGGAAGTGCAAGATTTCATAGCTAGATACGAAACTATGCCATACTGATGTTCATTGTGTTATTTGTCAACTAATAACAAAGTGGAAAAATCAAAGATAAATTTTTTGTGAACAGATATTCAAATACCTATAATCATTATTAATAAAACCTTGAATGCATTATAATGAACGTCTAGTAAATACTTAGTAAATATTTAGTAAATACTAGAAAAATTTTAATAACAGGTAGAAATGAAAACTAATGAATGAAATTGCTAGTGTTGTGTAATTTCTACCTAGACCTCATTCAAAAAATCTTACTTACTGTGTCAATCCTAATTCACTGGGTAGTCAATAAGGTTCGTGATATTATATCATTTGATATGTGATTTCATATATTTATGTCATTTTCTGTAGTTGCCTATAAGGTTTTTTCAATAAATTCAAAGAATTGTCCAAATTGATTTTCAGAAGTTGACGATAATAAAAAATTAATGTAGGAATAATTTCGAAAGAAAATATTGTCTTCTATATCTGAATGAAATTAATGAAACTAATATCGCGAATCTAAAATTAAATATGAATATGTTGTAAATATGTATTTTACATGCAAAATAAGTTTTGTTACAGTTGCGTACCAGAAGGGAATCCGATCGGACATGTGTTATAATTTTGCATTAAATAAAACTCACGAAATATTAAAAAGTTTGAAACTAGCCTGGTGAAGTTTTCACAATGTCAAATTGTTGAACCTCCAGATAAGGGAGGAGTAAATAATCCAGCATTTAGTGATCACAGTCTTTCACAGTGTTGCCAGAAGAGGAAATGGATATTCCTCAGCCAGTTAATTCCCAGAAAATCTCGGCGAGTTCGTTCCACTTATATAATAAGACAGGATCAGGAACGTTTACGAATTCTAATAATGAGAAAAAAGCCTCTACTAGAAAAACATCTAATAATATAACCAAAGTCAATGAAACGGAAAGTCCACAGTTTAATTAGGAAATGTTCGATTCAGGTCCATATGTTGTTTATTTCGAGAGCGCACAAAAAACATCGCCTACATCCTATGTCTGTGGGGAAACTTATATATCGACAAAATAATATTTCAGAAAATATTATTTTTATTGAACGAGCGGGGTTTAATAGAATTAAAAGAGCTTTTCCAACATATACAGCCGCAAATAATTTTCTAGAGTCAGAATGTTTAAAAAAAGAAAAGTTGGATGCATACATTCCATCATACATGATGAAACGACAAAAGTTATTTGATTTAGATACTTCTGATCAAGAAATGAAAAATAAAATTGAAGTGTCAGAAGGAAATTTTTTCAAAACTTTGAGGTTAAGAGAATGAATAAAAAAGTTATTGAGGAAGATACTACAGTCGAATTTATTCCTACTACTTATATTAGTTACGTTCAGAGGTCAAACACTTCCTGATAAAATTGCACTTTTTGGATGCGTAAGGGATGTCCATCCTTTCATACAAAGAGCTATTCAGTGTAGACGATGTTTTCATTTTGGTCACATAGATAAAAATTGTCGTAGCGATATAACGTGCAGTAAATGAAGAGCGGATTATCGTATTAAAGGTTGTGATGTCGACCATTTTTGTTGTTTACAATCAGTAAAGTTTGAATTCAGCAGATTCGCGCATATGTCCTGCTCTAGCAAAACAGAAACAAATTAAAAAGATTATGGCATAGCAAAATATATCTTATTGGGAGGCTTCTAAACAAAAGGAAAAAAGATTTCCGGGTATTTTAGCAGAGCAAAATACTGAGAATAATAAACAACGTTCTAAAAATTATTGATTCAAAATATAACACCAATGTTCCTCCTCTGAATACAAAAAAGCGTAAAACGAATGTAGATGGTAATGCCAAAATTATTAATTTTCCTCAGTATTGGCTAGGCAATGGCACATTCCTAAATGTAATTCAAAGTTCATTATCAATGAAAAAGCATTGGATAGCAAAAATAATAGCTCATCTGGCTTAATTAATTATAGTTTTGAATTATTTATTTCATTCCTACAAGAAATCAGAGGTTCTAAATCTTAAGTAATGAATGACGATCAAGAAGTTTTACGGACTAGATTGGTAACACTATTATCACAACCAAAATGAAAATTATAGAATATCAGATCGATTATTTTGATCAGAAGAAATCTAGAAATATATGTATATATATTTGATAACAATATAGATATATGTTTGCATAGTGCCTCAAACCTCACTAAATAATTTCATTTTCTGGTTACAATACTATCCGATCAAATAGGTTAGGTAGAATGGGTGAAGGCGTTGCAATTGTTTTGAGAAAAAGTATTCCTTTTCATATAAATAACAGTGTGCCTATGAGAAATGCAAAAGGGGTATCTGTGTCGATTAAAATTGATAATGGGAGGAAACTTAACCTTTATGCAATATACTACCTAACGTGGTTATTAGCGAACAAGATTGGAACAACTTTTTTCAGGGAATGGGAGAGCATTTCATACTAGGGGGAGATTTCGATATGCACAATTTCTCATGGGTATCTGAAATATCCACTAACGCTAGCACTGTTGAATGCGGTTGATCATAATCAATCTTTCGTATTGAACGATGGCTGCGCAACAAACCAGGAGAAGCCAAGTCAGCCATAGACTTAACTTTTTGTTCTCCTTCTGTGATGACATTGCGACAATGGGGAGTAGGCCATGAATTTTTGGGGTCAGATCATTAAGTAATCAAAATAGGACTTTTGACAAAAAATTATTACTTGACAAGCAGTAGGTAGCACTAGAAAGTATAATACAAAAAAGCCAACTGGTTATCTTTCTCTTTCTCGATGTATCCGTCAACACTAAATTCCATTAAACAATAATAAGATAACTTACGATGAATTTATGAGTAATTTAGTAACAACAGCGGATCTATGTATTCCTATCTATAAAAGCAGTACGCCAACCAAATTCAGGAAAGCTTGGTGGAATGAACGATGTAAACAAGCTATCACCTCTAAGAGGCAGGCTTGCCAGACATATATTAGATCATGAAATGTACAAAATTACCTGAACTTCAAAAGGCCATAATGCGTAAAATAATTATAAAGAGTAAACGTAATTCGTGGATGGATTTTTGCTCGAAACTAAATAGAATGAATCCAATATCTACAGTATGGAATAATATTAAAAAAAATTAAAAATGAGCTGGGTAGTTTTTCACAGCCATTAGTCGAAGGGGATTGCACAGAAACCTTCTCGAATAAATTAGCATCACCCTCTAGATATGAAAGAGACTAAAATATTAATATTAATGACGATTACAATGACCCAATATACAAACCATTTTTATTATCGGAGCTTGATAGGGCTCTCAAGCCTAATACGAGGGCGGTTTGATAAGTCGGTGACTTTTTGAATTTCCTGCGCAGTGAATTTCAAGCCTCCAGCCAGCATTTCCAACCTCGTGAATTTTTAAGAAAATGGAAAAAAGTGAATTTCGTGTGCTGATTAAGCAGTACTTTTTACGTAAAAAAACCATCACTGAAACTAAGAATAAGCTTGAAAAATACTACGGGGACTCGGCACCATCAATTTCAATGGTAAAGAAGTGGTTTACAGAGTCCCGTTGTGGTCGTACCAGCACTAGTGACGCCGAACGTTCAGGTCGCCCAAAAGAAGTGATCACGCCGGAAATCGTCGATAAAATCCATGAAATGATATTGGATGATCGGAGAATGAAAGTTGGCTCATGCTGTAGGTATCTCAACTGAACGGGTACATCATATTTTACGCGAATATTTGGACATGAGAAAACTCTCCGCGAGATGGGTGCCGTGATTGCTCATACTCGACCATAAGCGCAATCGTGTGACAACTTCAAAAGAGTGTTTAGCGATGTTCAGCCGTAATCTGGACGAATTTTTGCGCCGTTTTGTTATTGTGGCCGAAACATGGATCCATCGCAACACGCCAGAGACCAAGGAACAATCGAAACAGTGGGTTGCTCGTGGTGAACGTGGACCAAAGAAGGCCAAACAGAGTCTGTCATCCAACAGACATGGACACAGCTTTTTGGGATGCACGCGGTGCCATTCACATTGATTACCTCGAGAAAGGTAAAACAATCACCGGCGAATATTATTCAAGGCTTTTGGACAGATTCGACGTTGACTTGAAGCAAAAACGGCCGTATTTGGCAAAGAAGAAAGTGCTGTTTCATCAAGACAATGCACGTGTGCACACTTGTTTAGTCACGATGGCCAAAATCCGCGAATTGAGATACGAACTGCTACCCCATCCAGCATATTTTCGAGATTTCGCCCCCTGCGACTATTATCTGTTTCCAAACCTAAAGAAATGGCTGGGTGGTAAGAGATTTGAGTCTAATGAAGAAGTCATTACCGAAACAAACGCGTATTTTGAAAGCCTTGAGAAAACCTATTATTTGGAGGGTATAAAAAAATTAGAAAAACGCTGGACTAAATGTATCGAGCTGAAAGGTGTTTATGTAGAAAAATAAAATGTTTATTTCTTACTGACTTATCAAACCGCCCTCGTACAAATACATCACCTGGAGCAACCATATATAGTATATTATGCGTTTTAAGTTGCCACTAAATGCTAAGAAAATTCTACTGAATATATTCAATGATATATGGGGAAAAGGCATATTTGCACTACAATGGAAAAAGTAGGTAATAACTGTTCCGATCCTCCAACCCAATAAAGACCCAAATAATTCTGACTCCTATTAGCCCACCTCTCTAAGTTCATGTTGTCTTAAAACACTAGAAAGGATGATAAAATTAGGTTAGAGTGTTGGTTAAAATATAATCATAAGTTTCCTACCATACAATGTGGGCTCAGAAAGGAATAATCGGTACAAGATAATTTGGCAACTTTTATAACACACATAAATATAGCTTTCGCACATAATAAATATATTGTGGCCCTATTCATATTCGATTAGAATCTTTAATAGAAGAAATGGTAGAGTTAAGGTTATACGTTAAGTCCGCTAGATTAATTTTCAACTTGTGTAGAGAGCGTAGAATATCCATTCGGATAAAAAATACTAATATTGGACCCAGGTTAATCAGTCAAGGACTTCCGCAAGGCGGAATTTTGTCTCCACTATTATATATCATCCTGTACGATAAATTAGATAAAACGTTTCAAGGACTAGACGTTCGAGTGCTACAATATGCAAATGATATTGTTATTTATACAGAGAACAACGATTTTAAAGTTTGTAACCAGCTTCATCAACAGCTTTCTCTAGATTTCAAAAATTTTTGTCTGACAGAGCTCATGACATATCTTACCAGAAATCATCACTTTGCGAACTGAATTCGATCCTTGTAATACAAGTTCCTTGAACAATAAAAATATAGCGCACAAAGATGTTAAATTCCTGGGTATTATCTCGGATAGGAAATTTGAGATGGATATTGAGATAAATATATAGATAATATAGTAGAGAGTTCTACTAGATTGATGCAAATTCTGAAATATATATGTGCTGATAAGAACATAGCGCTGTTAATTTATCGTAGCTTCGTTCGATCAAACTTATATTATGGATGCTATTTCTATGGAGAAGCTGCAGAGAACTTGCTGAAGAGATTGGACAGCAAAGCTCAATTAAAATTTGTTTAGGTTTACTGAAAAGTACTTCGAGACCGTAGTGCTATCTGCTACAGAACTACCTCTGTCACTGAGAAGAATAACATTAACACATAAATTTCTCCTTAAGAAAATTACTTTCTCACCGCAGATAATAGAAAAAATTCACAGCTTTTTTATTGCATCCTTAACTCATCGGTATTGGATAACAAAAAAAGATCAGTTCCTAATTCACTGTTACAGTTAAATTGAAAATCTATATAATGTTATTGTGAAAAACCAGGGCCTATATTATCACTATATGAGACATCCTTATCATGCATCTAAAAATACATATACCAACATATGAGCTAGGAAGAGAGAAAAGTGTTTTTTTTTAGGATAATTTATGAAAATTACAGGAACCTCGTTCTTATATACACCGACGCATCTAAAATCAATGATAATGTAGGAATTGCATTTTACAGCAAAAAACTTTTAAATGTCAACATAGCGCACTCGTTGGATTATAGGGACTCCACATATTCAGCTGACCCGTAGCATATAACAGAAGTCTTGTCATGTATAGCTTCAGCCACCCATATTTCAAATTGTAATAGCGTTATTATAACTGATTGCAAAAGTGCCTTTCATTCTTTCAAAATCATAAAATATGATTTTAGGCTCTCGTTCCTTCATTGCCGAATCCTAAACAAATTATATTATTTAAACTCTCGTAGCATTAGTGTGAGCTTCCTTTGATGTAAAGCTCATGTTGGTATAAATGGTAATAAAATAGTAGATAGAACCGCAAAAGAGGCAGCTATTTTGGCCCCAAAGCTTAAACAAGGTTTAGTCTACTCAGATTTATTTCTATTTTGTGAAGAAAAGTGTCGACAAGAATGGATTAATACATATGGTTCTTTGGAAACTGATCAGAAATATAAAGAAATACAAAAAATTCCATTAAAAAGTTCATGGATCAGAAACTGTACAGAAGATAGAAACTTCATAAGGATTATTGGTAGACTAAAAAGTAGTCATGCTGATTCATTAACTTATCTCCACAGAATAGGAGTGAAAACTACTCCTCTATGTGGAGAGAATGGTACATTAGAACATCTCATTTTGCAATGTAGTAACTTCAGGCATCATTGTAGACAACTACTAGGTCGAATTTCGACTATTACTAAATATAAGCAGCCATATAATCTATGTTTTCTACTATCACTTTAAGAATATGGAAATTTATAGAGCTGTATACAATCATATCCGATCAATCAAGTTGGAGATTCGATATTGACGTGGCGTTTTTGAGGATTGATAGATAGCCTTTTGCAGCTGAGGTGCATTGGGTATTGCAGATCACTGGGCCATGTTAAAATTCTCGTAATAAGATTGATTCAAACTCGACAAAGCTACTTCTTTCTGTAAAATGTTATACCTTTCAATTTATATTTTCACTGTTTTAATCTATAATAGTACCATACTCTTCACATTTGAGTTCTGAAGTTGTTAAATTATTGAGTCATAGTTATTGTATATTTTTAGATATTTGTGTATAGATATAATTAAGATATCATGTATCCTGTTGGCTAATGATGTTTGTCAAGGCCAAATTTTTTTAAATAAAAAAAAGTTGCAAATATGATTAAGAAAATAGATATGTCCATAAATCATCAATAAATATCACAGTTTTATAATAATTCTTATTCTTCTGATGTTAGGAAAACATCTGAAATTAGTTATTTTCAGATGTCAGAAGCTCAGATGAAAGCAGCGCTTAAATTACTCAGAAATGTTTGTCAACCCAAGAATAAAGCTACAAATGGTAAGTAACTTTCATAGTGGAATAATTTATTGAGTTTCTTACTTATAGATCCACTAATAAACAAAATACACGTGTGAGTTCAGAGCCTCTTTATTTACAACTGTGCTTTAGATACATAGACAATTATACATACATAGACATAATTATAAGAGTTAATCTGCAGGTCTAAATTGTCATCTATATTGTTACGAAAATATCTGAAGACTTCTCTGTATGTTACTGGGAACATTCCGGCAAATGTGATGTAACAACGGCTGCTACGTTCTGGGAATCGAACCTTCTCGAAATTGAATCTTCTAGAAAAACTCTAGGGTATATAATGAACCAAGACGGAAGATGGCAGGTCAGAGTTAGATTACAGTTATCTAGAGTACAGTGAAATAGACAGAAGTGTGACATAAGCGATACTGACATTTGTTGTGTTTATTTTCCGTTTGTAAATAAAGAATTTTTATTGATTGTTAAAAGTTAGTGCTTGGAATTCATCCGTCGAAACTCATAATCGTAACAATATTAGAGCGATGCAGCTTACGATTACTGCAAAACCTAATTCGTTCTGTTTGTAGCTGTTCCTTATATCAAAACTGATCTAGAATTGGAAAGAAAACGTGAACTGTTATAATATTCTGATGAGGGCCACCTTGTATTTAATCTTACTGTGAACTTTTTTTAAATGTTTATTTTTATGAGATATTCAGATGTTTCCATACCCATACAATCTATAATATAAAAATGAATCGCAAAATGTGTTGGTAAGCGCATAACTCAACAATGCCTTGACCAATTTTGCCACTTCTTTTTTTGAAATGTTCGTTGAAGTCCAAGGATGGTTTCTAGGGCAAAATAAATTCGAATAATTGCCGGAAAACTCTAAAAAAAGCCCATTTCTTTTTCCCATACAAACGTTTTTTTACTAAAATATATATTTAACGGCTGGACCGATTTCACTATTTTTTTATAAAGCAAAATGGATCTCTTTTGACAAACTTGTTTCCTTCTATACCCAATGCAGAAATAAAAAATATTATAAATAGCACTTTAGATCTCAACAATGATATTTCACAAGTAATTAAAAAAGAAACAATGTCAGCATTATCCTTATATTTGAAGCAAAGTTATTTTAAATTCAATAACACGGTATATGAACAGTTAGACGGGCTACCTATGGGATCACCTTTATCACCCTTACTAAGTGAAATATTCATGAGTAGTTTAGAGAAAAAAATTTTCAGCTCCAACATCACGCTAACAAAAAACGTTTTCCTTTGGAAACGGTATGTAGACGATGTTTTCTGTATCTGGAGTGGGCCCGACAGACAATTAGATAACTTTTTGAAATATATTAACTCATTTCATAAATCCATTAAATTCACAAAAGAAATAGAAAATGACCAAAAAACATTAAACTTTTCATATTTGACCATTACTAGGAAAGATGATTCCCTAACCTTTGTTATATACAGAAAACCTACATGCGCAGATACCTTAATTCCTAAAGATAGTAGTCAACCACTAAATATTGAACTTAGCTCTTTTTATTCTTTTATACATAGACTTTTGTCCATTCTGCTGTCGAAAATTTTAACAAAGAGGTGAAAACTTTGAAACTTCTAGCAAATAATAACGGTTATGATGGAAACAATAGATAATCTTATAAGAAAAAAGCAACGGAAAATTCTTTTAAATTCAATTTATCCATCTCAAATTGTAAAAGGCGAACAAAAATATCATTTTATTAATTTCATACCTCAACTCAGCGAAAAAAATTGCGAAAGATTAAAGAAAAAAGAGATAAAAACAATTTGTACCAACAAAAGAAACATTAAGTCACTTTTAGTGAATAATAAAGAAAAGATAAATGTTGAAGACAAAAGCGGGATTTATAAAATTTTTTGTAATGAATGTCCAGCGTTCTATATTTGCTAAACAGGTAGAAAAATAAAAACTCGGGTTGACGAACATATAAGGTCGATTAGACTGTAGAATGTTAATAAAACTGGGTCCTCAGAACATTGTATTAACTCTAACCACTTTATAGACTTTGAGAAAACCAAGTGCTTACACGCAGGTAATAAAGGGAAACGTTTAGACCTTTTAGAGGCAATTGAAATTTGCAGTTCTTGGAAGAAAAAAGAATACATCGTAAATGAACACTTAGATTTTCAATTATCCCCCCTCCTTACATCCATTGTATAGATATAAATTTGTTGTTCGTTCCTTACTGTATTTTAGTCTTGAAAGTTAGCTCACGCTGGAAACATGTTGACAAATTCATATTGTTAAATATAATCGTGAAGCATTAAGCCAAGAGTTTAATTTAATTTAATATATATATATATATATATATATATATATATATATATATATATATATATATATATATATATATATTCACAAATGAAATATATAATTGTTTCGATTGATTAAATATATACAACGAGGAAAATATATTTGGGATAGCAGTCTTAGGGTGAAATGAGTGTACTCTTTTTTTTTACTCAAGCTTTCGAGAACTATATTTGTTTCTTCATCAGGAGCAGCTGCAGAATTGAAAATTTGAAAATGTCAAATACAAACAAACATGTCGTAACTTATGATTTGAGATTCAAACCAAGATATTAAAATTTGACAATTAATCATAAGAATAAATCAAAATCATAATTCACATACGACCATAATAGGGTGATAACTAGACATTAAAATTAGCACTTAGAGGATATGTAAACAATACAACTATAGCGGTTATGCTATATTATTGTGTATGGAAATATTAAACGACACTTGTATTGAGAATTTATATTTAAGATTATTTACATGGAAAGCCGGTCTCCGTAGCTTAGTCGGTAGAGCACCCGACTATGGTGCGGTAGAACTTGGGTTCGAGCCTCGATGAATGGGCGTTTGTGTATATCCTGATTCAGGTTGTTTAAATAATGATATATGCTGGGTAATGTACATTAATTACAAGCACAATGGTCGTTCAGAACCGGCGTTAAATTGTAGGCCACTGAATTGAAAGAAAAAATTTCAAGGAACGAACTATTGAATACGTGGTTATTATTGTTGTTTTGATGGAAGTGAGAGTGACATATTGTTGAAGATGAAAATGACAGTGAGAGAAGAGAGGGATTGTCTAAGGTCTGCACTGAGTTTTCTTGAGGTCTGGATTTATTTTTGGCCTCTTTTCTACGATTGTATTTGTGATTTTTCTTCACATATTATGTTTTAGTGCTTTTTTTCGCACTTCCTCTTTTTGCTCTGTTGAAAACTTTTCTCTTCCATTAGGATAGAGATGTTCTACCACCTGATGTTCTGAGCGTAATCTTTGTTGTTCTTCTTATGAGATTATTCCTTATTTTCAAGCATTTTCTTTCTCCTCAGTTTTATCATGTCCGTGAGTTTTTTGATTTTCAGTTCTTCATGCAGATTCTGGTTGGGTAAACATCTTGATGCTCATACGGCTGTGCGTACTAGTCTCTCAATTCGTGCGTTGTCCATTTCCCAAATTTCGCCTCCATAAAGGGGCCCTAGTATGATGATCGTTCTCATTATCTTAATTTTGTTTTCGTCTGACATCCTGCTCTCTTTGTTCCAAAGGGGGTACATGTATGCATGCATCTGTCTTGCTTCTTGACATTCTCAGAAATGTGTGATCTGTATGTCAAGTTTTCGTCCAGATATACTCCTATGTACTTCGCATTTTTATCCCACTGGATGGAAGGACCGTTGAAGATTATTCTTCAACGGTCTTTTCTCTAACCTTAGGTTTCTGGTTTGGTTGTGTCGCTGCCTCTAAAATTTGGAAAACACAGTGAATGAAAGAACAGACATTAAACATCTTAATTCTATTTACAACGATTTGATAAACCTTAACTCATAAAATGAATACACAACATTCACCAAACATCGCATCTCAAAACTCATTTTTTCCAGATCTACCTTCAATTTCACATAAACCAATTGATATACATATTCTGGATAAGTATAAAGCTCAACTATATGTAATATATATATATATATATATATATATATATATATATATATATATATATATATATATATATATATATATGTATATATAAATCACACTTATTATCACTTCTCTTACCATGAGTTTTTCAGAGGTTTTCTCATGGTGAAGAAGACTAAAACTTCCGAAGCGAATGCTAAGCCAGAAATATTCCTCTGATACTAAAAATCAATATGTGAAAATACAAAACTAATTTTATTTTTCTAAAAATTATGTTTGACATTTTGATATCTATAGTAATTCAAAAGATTCAATTATTCATTAGTTTTGACAAAGTTGTGATATACAACGAAACGTCAACGAAAATAATAGTAATATTAAAAGTATACTGTTACTGTTACTATTTTCTTGACAAATTATTCAAAAGAACATTATAACAAAGCAGGCTATGTGAAATATGAACAATGTGATGTCTCCATTATCCTTTTAGGGATAAATATTAGAGAAAAAAATTGAGGTCGATGCCTACATTTATTGGGAGCGTAAGAAAGTTACCTGTTTCGTACTACAAAGTATTCATCAGTTACGCCACGTCCAACAAATGAAAGGCAACGACTTCATCCCACATATTCTAATGTACATCTCGTATATTAGAAATAAATGAAAAGCACATGAATACATCAAACATTGAAAGTTTCACACGTTCTTATCAATTAGGATCAACGTACCTTGTAGTACAAAACAGTACACTGTCTCACACTTTCAATAAATATAGGCATCGATTTTAATATTCTCTAACATTTATCCCTAGAAATATAATGGCGAGATTACATTGTTCATGTTTCACATAGCCAGCACTGCTTTAATGTTCGTTTGAAAATTGTGTCAAAAAATTATCGAAAGAAAGTTATAGTATTCTTTTAATATCGAATATTTACAAGTGCGATAATATAGCACGAGAACTACTGAATTATTTTTCTTGTGCTATGCTTTTTATATATATATATATATATATATATATATATATATATATATATATATATATATATATATATAAATACAAAACGAACAAATATTATCGACCATATGTATCCAATAAAACATATGATTGTGCTTCGATGACTGAATAGTAAATAGGCTACAAATTTGATTCCCAAATTTTCGACGTTTAAAAAGATAACTACAATGCCTCCAATGAAAAAACGAAATGCTTTCTGAGCAGCGTGCTTTTCAACATGAAAAATTCGATATTTTTCGGTATTTTCGGTTTTTATTCGATATTTTCCTGGTTAAGCTCTGAAAAATTTTTTTTGTCAGAATTTGTGTCAAAAGTTTGTTCCGTTGTTCAGCTTGACCTTTATGACACTTTCTTCTTCCTATACGAACTGATTTTAATCATTATCTATTCTATAAAATTGTGCAGTACTTGATTATATCTCAACATTTTTGATCACTCGAATTGTATTATGAATTCTTTGAAGTTGTGTCAATTTATTTCTGGAAATTCTCAACGACTGTAGTATAGAGACAAATATTTGAAAAGATTATTAAATGTAGCTTGAATAAGCAAACAATCTTTGAGATCAAAAATGATCCCAGAACATATCTATCTTCTGTTCTACACCACACAGACGAAGATGAAGGGTGAAGATAACAAAACCTCAGTCACAATATCGAAATTAACAGTAGATATTGCAGAGGATGCGTATAATGAATATATGGCAGAGTTAGACGCCCGATAAATCTCCCTGGATGAAAAAAAAGCGTTGAAATAATTCATACAGTTCATAACCAAGTTTGAGGAAACTATAAACATTCACTATATGTTTTTATTGTGGGCAATTTCTTAGAGAAGTTGTAAAGTCTGGGAAGTCTTGATTTGAAAGTATGTAGCACCTTGTGTCGGAAAAACTGGTTTAGGTTGGGGAATCTTAAAACATCAAGGAGAAACAGTGTCAGTTTTTCATGAGTGCACCACAAATTTGTCTGCCAATAGTTATGGATGATGTCAGATCCTGGTGCCCTTCACTCGTGATTATTACCAATAACAACTTCGAGTTCCTCTTAAGTAACCGATGTTGTCTCACCTCATTGCTGGTGTTGTCGTCCATATTCCTCCATTCATTCCCCATCCGATGTGAATAAGCATGTTAAACATAATGCCGAATGGTTTTTTAGTGGGATACTATCCATTATTGTTAGCGCGATCATATTAACTGACTCAACAATCTGAGCTAGTCTTTTCGAAAAAATGAGCTTGGGCAAAACCAGCTTGCTGAGGTGATCTGTATTGCTATACTCCAGCCTTGATCTTCTTATTTCATTATGAAGCATCCTTGCTGATGCATGTTCGTTTTGTTGGTGTACTTCAGGCACCTCTTGCCTTTCTAACGTTAGTGGCTGTTTCAATTCGGGTGTAAGCTCGATTTGGTCGTTTATTGGGGCTGTACCTTCCTCACTGTTGTGTTATTCAATCATTTAGCATGATACATCATTCTTCAAGTGTGCTGACTCTTACTTCCTACACGACTTGTTTTCTCAAAATAACTCAATAACAAATTTCCGGTTATGTCCTGCAAAAATCTTCATAAAGATTGGTTCGGTTATGTCCTGATGCCGCATGTTGTCATGTTCAGCGTCGACTCCAGACGTTGACATGCCCTGACGAACCCAAAGCAGTGACCTTATCACCAGTTTCTCTCAGTCACCCAGCTAACTCGGACCCTTCTGGGTGACCCTTCCGAGAAGTGGGGTCCTCACTCCCCTAGAGCTTTTTCCAGTGATCCGCATGGGGGCTTTATTATTATATATTTATATGAATATTAGTTGTATGATTATTATTATTGTTCAAAGAGCGGAGCTCAGTAAGCTATATGGCTCCGATTGGATAAACAGTTTAACTACGTTTCCTAACCACCCAAGAACAATGTGGAAATCGAACGCATAAGCACCAGTAAACTGAAAGCGTATAGAATCAATATATCATTCAGCTAATGAGACTCTAATTGAGCTAAGGACTTGAATAAATTTTCATATAATTTATAATTTCAAATAAATAGAAACCTTATGTCCTCATATACTCTTATATAGGTTTTAAAACATAAAATTTAATATTTCTAGTGAGGAATACTCGATATAAAATTAACTACGATCAAATTTTATTTACGCAACAGGAACTTTGTGAAAAAGATACTTCTTTGGAAGTTTCAATTAATATGTCATATGATTCAATTTCTAAATAACTGGTAATAACCGGTAACTTCAAATATTCAGTAATAGTGTTACAAAAGAAGACAATAGTCGTCTAATGCATTGTGTAGTGTATATGATTTTGTTTAAAAAGTATTGTTAGTTTCTGTCATTTGAGCTCGTTCGAAAGACTGGCTTATTCGCATCCTGTTTGGACATATTAAGCTAGCCTCTCACTATAGACGTCTTAGCTATACGTCACTATAGGTGTCTCATTGTAAATCATATTTGGTGAGTCTTCTTTTGTAACACTATTACTGAATAAAGTTAAATTATTATTCAATTTCTAAATGGTTAGATGATATGATGTTAACTATAATAACTGTTTACGGTTGAAAAATCGCCCAAAGTCCAAATCAAAGTCAATCTAATGGTTCTTAAAATAATCAGCACTCTTTCTCAACCTCGACTGTTCCTTCATTGAAATGGTTCAAGCAATTCTTCTTTATGTTTAAGAGCAAATAGATGCTATGCACCGAGGTGATTGGAATCAAGACCGGAATGGAATGGTGAGTACGAAAATAATATATCACTTATTTGAGTTACCTGGCTTACCATGAGTTTTTAGAGGTTTCCTCTAAAACTGGTAAAAAAGGCTTCCTCATTACGAGACAAAAATTAGAAGCAAACATTCCTGAAGTGAATGCTAAGCCCAAAACATTCCTCTGAATATTAAAAAGGCAAAACAGCCAAGTTGATTGAGAAAATAACAATTGACTTTTGAATCCGTGGTAATTCATAAAATTCAATTATTCATCAGTTTTGACAAAGTTGTAATCAACAACGAAAATAGAGTTTTTTCTTATAATAAAGCCTGCTAGTGCTGAGAAAAAAAAAGAATATATATATATATATATATATATATATATATATATATATATATATATATATATATATATATATATATTTCTTGAAATTGATTTATTGCCTGTTTAAGATATTTTATTTCGAAAGTTTTTAGCAATAACAGGCTTTTTTTGATATGAAAAATAAAGTTTTTCATATCAAAAAAAGCCTGTTATTGCTAAAAACTTTCGAAATCGAATATATATATATATATATATATATATATATATATATATATATATATATATATATATATATATATATATATATATATATATATATATATATATATATATATATATATATATATATATATATATATATATATATATATATACATATATCGAAAAGGTTAATTTTAAAACAGAAAAAGCAATTGACGGTATATCCTCGCAATTTTAATCAGCCATTTACACGTGATTCGAACTTATTGGCTCTCATCAGAACGGCGTAGTTAAATTTCAGATGTACAAACTTGACGGACCTAACAGAAAAATAAAAATCACAAACGTAAACGGCTGATTAAAATTGCAGGGATATACCATGAATTTCGTTTTCTTCTATATATATATATATATATATATATATATATATATATATATATATATATATATATATATATATATATATATATATATATATATATATATATAATGGGTGATTATTTAAGCGTAGTTTTTTCAAATCGAATAAAATACTCAAATGGCATCATATATTCAAAATTTTTATTGAATTTGTCAGCTAGGCCTTTTACATTTTAAAGATAACTTGACAGAAATAAGCCTCATCGCTAAACACAATTTTTCGATTAAACAACGGATTCTCATTAAACAGTTTGTTCTAAGGCCCATTCACCAAAAATTAGACGTTGGGGGCTTCAATTCTTGCAGAAGTTGAATTTTATAGGCTTTCAAACCCAAATCAACACGTAAAATTTTCCATGTGGTTGAGTAACACATGACAAATTGCTGAGAACGACGACGAATTGACATTTCACGATCCTCATTAACACTGTACGATACGGCTGCAATATCCTCTTCAGTACGCACTGTACGCATGCGAGACAATGGTTTAATGTCCAATAAAGTAAACTTGGTGCGAAATTTGGTGATAACAGCACGAACTGTCGATTCACCAGGTCGATTATGACGACCATAATATGGTCGTAGCAAAAGATACACATTTTTCACAGAGCACGGATTTCGATAGTAAACTTGAACAATTTGCAATCGTTGCTCGTTTTTAAGTCTTTCCATGATAAAATAGCAGAGTTTACTGAAAACTTTTAACTTCGACAGATGACGTTTGGATGCCATTACCAACCAGTCCCGCCAACCTGAAAAACTTAACTCTTAAAAAATCACTAAAATGTACACTTTTACCGTAAAATGTGTACATTTCCCAAAAAGTAAGGTATGTGTGAACTGAATATAATATATATGTACATTTCCCGGCTAATGTGTACTCTAGGAATACAAATAAATTAAAAATGTTGTTGCAGTAAAAAAATTTTTTTCAAATAAACATAATACAAAATGCTTTAATAACGAGAATTATTTTAATTGAAAAATTAAAAGTCAAACAAAACATACCTTTCTTTGAATATTATATAATATGTCGTAGGTTAGGATCCCACTATTCATAAATACAATTTTCGTCGTAGGTTTTCAGGACCAATACGATGGGAATCAAACAAATAATAATAATAACATACTTTTCTTTATTGAAACAGTTAAATGCTATAAAACTATAAAGGAACATATATAAATTTCATAATGAAAAAAGTTTTATTTATTTGAGCAAGAATTGCTATTGTGGCACTTTGAATTACATAATATTCCAGCATTTTTACAACTGAATTTTTTTTAGGAACATGTTCCTTAACAGGTCATGTTTTAAAACCTTGTCCACCAGTAAGGGACTATATTCCTATAATTTGTCAACATCTTGAGGAACATCCTCGTATGAAATAAACTTTTGTTCGCAAATAGTGAATTCATGTCTAGAATAAGATTGTTTTAAAACTCCCTGTTTAGTTGTTTTGCTGCTTTTAACGCAGTTTTTGTTTTTAGTGTGCACAGTACAAGAAATTTGGTTAAATGATCTTGATAATTTAGAATGAATTTAAATTCATTATCTGGTTGTCTGTAAATCTATAAGATCCACTTGACACCTAGAATTAATTTCACTAGTCAAAATTGGTTTTGTCACAATTACTTTTTTCTTGCCCTTTGCCTTTTTTTGAAATGCTTCACATAAAGATAAATACAACATGGCTGCTGCAGTAGTAATGTTGTATTTGTTATTAATTTCTTTCAGTAATCTGTTTCGGCCACCATGGTCAGTTGCCAAATGAGCATCAGTATTATTCCATAAGTTTCTTCAATTGTTGCAAAATATTTCATGCTACCACCTTCTTTTAATGGACTTATTAATTTTTCTTCCTTCCCTACAAATATTATATCGTATCTTTTCAGCCGGCGCGTCGGTAATCTACATCCCTTTTATTCTTTTCTTTCAATTATACTGCCTTTACTTCCACTAGTATTTTTCATAGTGATGGTGGTTTAAATACATAATAATTTGTTTTTTAGTGATACAATCTGTTCTAGTTGGTTTTTAAATTTTTCTTTTTGTTCCATTATTTTTCAAAAATTCTAACTAAAAAAATATTTTTTTTGTAGAAAAATTAGAATTTCAATTCTATAATTATGAGAGTTTCAACTTACCAGAGTCTTATTTATCTAAATATCCTAAATTATATGCAGACATCGTCAGTACTATGGCATCAATTTGCAATGTAGTTACTGTAGGGTACATAAACATAATAAGAACATAAACATTATAGATAGAGCACTTGATGTGTAACGTGAAATAGCAGCGCCTACTGAAACGTTAGTTCGAAACTAGTCGAAACGTTAGTTCGCGTACCACTGCAAGTGCGCATGCGCACATATTACAGGCACTTCGTGTTTTGTATGCTCATATTTACCCTGTTGGGTATGTTTAGTTTTTATGATATTATCAGCAATAACAATGTTTTTTATCGAAAAATATTTATTTCAGTTATAAATGTGGGACGCCTCAGGATTTTGTAGGTAAGGGGCCATCCATAAAGTACGTCACACGAATTTCATGATTTTTTGAGCCCTCCCCCTGTCCTTGTCACAGGTGGTCACATTTCTGAGAGCCCCCCCTCCCTAGTGTGACGTCACATATTTTGCAATTTCACATCGAAAAATTATTAAATTAAAATAGCAGTTCCGAAATTAGTTTTATTTCCATTTGAATTAAATACTTTTTTATGAAATTTCAAAGTACGGGATTCAATATCTCTAGATATATTAGATTTTGAAATGTGATGTCACAAAACTCAGGACCCCTCCCACCCCTTGTCACACCATGTCACACTTTGTCGACCCCCTCCCCCCTCATTTACGTGTGACGTACTTTATGGATGACCCCTAACGATGACGGATGACACAAAATTATGAAGCGTTCGACTTGCTCAACTAAAATGCATATTTTTCAATCAACAATGCCTGTTATTGATAAGTAATATAATAGTAATAGGCTGTATTGCCACATTAAACTCGTCAGCTTATTTATTTATTTTTTATTTTCAGTGTTATATGCATTGTATCCTGAGTATGTACAAATTGGTGAGTAAAAGTAAAATACATTGAAATATAATATATACCAACAATATCATGCTGAAAGGCCTATTGAACGTTCTTTGTGAAACGCAAAGAATTCTGAAAAATTATCACGAATTACAGTTTCTGGTCGTACCAGAAGTTGAAATAAATTTTGTTATTTGTAATGATTATTTTAATGTTATTCAATTGCTAACTTAATTTCACATGAATGTCACCTTCAACGTATATAATGATTTTCGGTGGATTTTCAATTACAGACATACGTACTTCGTCAAGTTTTGACGGATAGAGAATTATACTACGATTACTATAATCATGGATTTCCTATTATCAAGGTTTCAGAACTGAGATATTGAGATAAATCTTTGAATCAGTGTTTAAGTTCGGCTGTAGAAAAAATATTCAACAAACTGGCAAAATTATGTGTGGTTGCTAGATTAGTGAATTGTAAACCAATAAATATCCTCCTTCTGTTGGTCAGTAACATAAATGTCTATGACAAGAAATGCATAATCAAATGAAGCTATAATGAATTTATTGATAAAATTTGTTGAATGGGAGTGAGATGTGGATAGTACATGCCAAAACTTTAAATGATTGTATCTTCGACTGCAGCTAATTAATCACCATCAAATTTTGGGAGTTCAAATCAATCTTCGGATGGATTTTGGATCCACATTTGTTTAATGAAATATCTTTTTATTTGGGACAGGCAACGATGACGAAAATTGTTTAAATTCTACCCCGAAATTACCATTCAATGCCTGATGTCATATCTATATTGATGTCAAGGATCTATATTCTATGATGACTTCTTTCGATTGAGGGAAGCCATCGAAATTTTGAATGATTAAAATTTTCAAACCTAGATGATTTCAAACCAGACAATGTATTTGTTGCCATTCTGACCTCATTCTTATTGATACGTCGTAGTAGGTTGAAAAAACATTCGAATACAATACCCCTACCCCTAGTATATATATATATATATATATATATATATATATATATATATATATATATATATATATATATACTTTTTGCCGCCTGGGCGTGATCTGGAGCGATTAGGCATGGGACCCTTCTTACACATTGCAGACAAAGTTCTGTTGTATTCGAATGAAATGTCTAAAAGGCCTCTACATATTCTTACTAATGTTGTCATGAGTAGGAATCTGGAATGCTGGGGAGAGTTTATATGTCTTTCCTTCTATAGAGGGAGCTAACGTGAATAGTTCATGAACTATTGTTTTCCTCATTCGGATATTGGACCTGAGGGAGATTTGAAAATCATCGATTCTTGATTGATGATCAAATAAGACTGATGATTCATAATAACGACGAAACAATTGTATCTTATGATCATTCAACAAGTTCGATTATTTTTCGTAGCGCCCTCAATATATACTCTCTAAAGTGATAGGTTCTCATTCCAAACATTTGTGTAGATTTCCTTTACAGGAGCCTTTTCTGTTGCTTTTCTCCCGCATTGATCTTCTTGATATTTTTTTTCTTATATGTATATATATATATATATTTTTTTTTTCTTCCCGTAGATAACGAAAGAAAATAAATTCGACTGGCAAGCAGGATTAACAGCAATAGAGGTTCAAGCTCCAGATTCTATAAAAGAAACAGCCATACATGGTATTAATTCTTGCAAAGATTCAGGTAAAAATTATGGAAATGCTTCATTCATCCATGCCTTTCTATGTTGAATACTATTAGGTTAAGTTATTTTTTTTATAATTTTGAAACATGTTATAAAAATCTCGCGACCAAATGTTGGAAGAAAATATTTATTATGTGGTAGAAAAATTTGCCAGATATCTATGAATATCTGAACAGCAGTTATATATATATATATATATATATATATATATATATATATATATATATATATATATATTTTCAAAATTGATTTATTGCCTGTTTGAGATAGTTCATTTTGAATGTTAAAAAAACAAAAACTCAGGAAAAAACTCATACGGTTTATAATATACCGTGTGATAATTGCAGTAAGTGCTATATATGACAAACATCACAAAATCTCGAAGAGGAAATCAAAGCGCATAAATACGCAAAAACTCTATTTGAGTAAGGCTGTTAACAGCCTTAAATAAATATAAAATAACAGAAAAACAAGAATTTGATTATAAAAATACGAAGATTTTAGCAACTGAAAAAGACAAAAAATGTAGAGAAATTTTAGAAATGTTACATATTCGTAAAAATTTAGAGAACACAGTAAATGAAAGAACAGACATTAAACATCTTAATTCTATTTACAACGATTTAATAAACCTTACAAATAACAATCATAAAATGAATACACAACAATCACCAAACATTACATCTCAAAACTCATTTTTTCCAGATCCACCTTCAATTTCACACACATAAACCAATAACATACATATTCTGGATAAGTATAAAACTCAACTATATGTAATTATATATATGTATATATAAATCACACCTATTAGAACCACCTGGCTTACCATGAGTTTTTCAGAGGTTGCCTCATGATAAAGAAGACTAAAACTTCCGAAGCGAATGCTAAGCCAGAAATATTCCTCTGATACTAATAAAAATCAATAAGTGAAAATACAAAAAAACTAATTTGATTTTTCTAAAACATAAGTTTGACTTTTTGATATCTGTAGTAATTCATAAATTCAATTATTCATTAGTTTTGACAAAGTTGTGATGTACAACGAAACGTCAACAAAAATAAAGTTTTTCATATTAAAAGAAGCCTGTTATTGATAAAAACATTCAAAATAAAGTTTTATATAATTTTCAAGAAAATGAATCCTCCTAGAACATTCTTTCGAAAAATTCAAATTAATCAGAAGAATGCTATAGTAGTGTTAGATATGTGAACGTGTAAGATGTGATGCCTCTATTATCCTTCTATGGATAAATGTTAGAGAAATATTGAAGCCGTGCTACATTTGATGGATTCATTCTGCAAGGACCTCGTCAGTAACACCAGGTCCATTGAAATGGGGCAACGAATTCAATCCCCAAGCATCTTCTTATGACTCCTAGTGGAGTAGTACCGTCAAGTAAGGAATACTTCACAATTTCATCTATAGGAATCAATAGAAAACATCTCTCAGATCATAGATAGTTTTTTATTGTGTATTTTTATATATTATTCAATATTTTTCATAATATTACTGTAACATTTATTCCTTGAAAGATAGTGGAGGAATCACACGGTACCTACACGTTCAAATAACACTGGATTATACCTCTACTATAATTCTTTTGATTAATTTCAATTTTTCCTATGAATGTTCTAGTATTCATAATCTTGTATTATATATATATATATATATATATATATATATATATATATATATATATATATATATATATATATATATATGTGTGTGTGTGTGTGTGTTTGGGTGTGAATATATGAAAATATTAATGTTCACAATTTTTCTCCTAGTAAAAACTCCTAGTGACAAATGCATAGCAGCCTTTGAAATAGCCCACTGCTTTTATTTGGATAATCCTGATGTGAGTTTCATTTTTATGTATGATATTTCATATTATATGGTTGTTTAATCCATTTCAGTTTCACGTTCGATCTGTCACTAATATATATATTTTCAGCATTAGAACCTGACCATGAGTAGGTGTATATATTTTTTACACACACAAACTAAGCCAAAAATATATCAAAAACCTTCATTGCATTGTCAAACATAAACAAAAAACTCTGCATTATCCTTATTTTCTGTCAGTGAAATGCCAATAAGATTAAGTAGTTTCAGATGAATATTATCTGATAATATTTTATACATGTAATACTCAGTATGATATACCTACATATATTCTGAGCAGCCTATAATTTACTAGTTTGAAAATTGTGAAACCGTAAGAGCTTAGTTTTTTGTCGGTACTCCAACGTTGTTGGAAACTGCCACTAAGTGAATCAAATATGTTCGAAAATATTTATATTTATTCCTAAACTGAATTTTTGACGAATAATATGAGAATTAAAATAATACAATGCATATCCCAGCTCTGCCCTTCTTCATTTTCATTTGAAATGATAACGTTTTCATCAAACATCAAAAGTTCTGGCTTCTTTGATTTTGTGAACTATCATGAAGTGTAAATGAAGAAAATGTTTCGCATGATTTATATTCTACTTAATGTATTATTAATGTATACAATATTTTTCATGCTAGAAAATTATAAAAAAATTGAATTCAATTTTCTTTCATTTCAAAATAGGTTTTCATCGAATGAATATTAACGTTAGAAACATTTCTTCATATTTTCTACCATTGACGTTACTTACGTCAATGGTAGAAGCTATAAAGAAATTTAAAACTTTCAATTTCATTATATTCAATTTTATCAGTTAACATAACGTTGATGAATGTTTTTTTTTCAGGCATATTTTCTACCATGATACATGAAGAATCGATTATATATCTAATATAGTACTTATTATTTATGATGCCACATGATAATATAAAATAACGTTCAAGATGAATTTTTTTATAAGTGAATTACCTACTCTAATTTTGTATATCCGTGGACGAATTTATAAATATTTATTAAACATATATTATATGTCTCCAAATTGTGATGTAGACGTTTCCATTGAAAAATTGTATGATACTGTTCAGAATGTAATAGTTGATTGCGTGCCGAGCAAAGAAATAAAGAATTCGGGTTTTTCTATTTGTTTTTCACCGAACACTGTCCGAACACAGGATTATGAGGTAAAGGGAGAAATTTCTTTGGAATTGAAAGAAATATAAGAATATTATGGATTATAATAACTTTTCCAGACTAAGAAAAATTGCTGAGGATAAAACTATAAATGATTATAGGAATTATGTACAATCAACCGAAAATAATTAAAAAATGATACTGAGCATTTCTAGTATTTTGAATCTAATGAAAAAATTTAGTAAATCAATGCCAGCTGAAATGCATCCAGAAGATAACGAGGCTACTAACAAACAATCGATTTCCAATCTCTTTTGTGATCACTGTATTGAACCACCGTTCAACAAAAATTTATTCAGAAATTGAAGTATTTGGACCGTCGACTACCCCTTCCTCGACAAGGTTGACTGCCCATATAATTTCAACATAACACATATTAGCAAGGCGGAGTGTTTAGAGGTCGTTGAAAATTTAGATGTCAACATGGGCCCTGGTCCGGATGATATACCACCAATATTTTTAAAAAAACTGCTTTTCATCCATCCTCACACTGCTCCATTTGATCTTGAAAAATGTGTAATTGAGGGAAAGTTCCCCTCAAGATGAAAGGTTGCACAGGTTGTTCCATGCACAAGTCAGTTGATAAAAGCGACGTTAAAAATTATAGACCTATTTCTCTGTTATGTCATATATGGAAAATATATATTTTATATCATATATATAGAATGGCCGATGGTGAATGTAGTGCGACAAACAAGTCCTTGCAAATGTTTCAAGAAAAGTGTAGGAATTAATAATCCCAAGAATGTAAAATGTGTGAAAAGGAAAGGTTTATATAATGGTTTTTGTGCACAGGGGGTTGGAACCCTAATAATGGTTAATGAACCTGAAAATTCCGTAAACATGTCCATTCCGAAATGGACCTCTTGTTAATGGGGAAAATGAAAATTTGAAAAATTATACGTCCATGAATGTCCAGTGATAATGCAGTGCAACCACATGTTTTACCAGTTCGTATAACATGGGCAAAAAACACCGACCCAATAATAAACCAACAGAGAACGCTTATGAATGAATCAATGAATGTGAATCATGACCAAACAGATGTTTATTTGACGAATGTTGACACCCACGACAGGTGGTTTTACCCAGGTAACACATAAAAGAAGAAACAGGAGTAATACCCCTTACATCTATGCCTAGGATAAAAAATATGGAGGCCAAAGGAATTGCAAATGTTTCTGAATCAGGCGTTTTCACAGCTTAACATATTAAAATGTGGCTTCATATCGGAAAAACAGTGCTATCGCATCATGAATAAATGTGATAGCACTGATGCAGATAAAGTCGAAGTTTACAAATTATCCTTCCTTGGAAAATCTCTCGCCTTTCAGGAAGGAGTTGATATCTCTCTGTTCAACAAGATTAACTGTGCTGACTTCGGGCCAAGAGGAATAGTAATCTGAAGGTTTCATTTTGACTTTAATAAAATGAAGAAGGAGTCTACTGGAAAGCAAAATTTTTTATATTTAATAGTGTTGGCGTTCACTTGATGTAAATTCATTATAATTGAATATAAACTTAAATCCAAACACTTGAAATTATGATTTACACTTTACTGACTACATAGCATGACGCGTTTCGTCGTTACAAACGACTTCTTCAGATGCTAACAGAGTAATTCTGTTAGCATCTGAAGAAGTCGTTCGTAGCGACGAAACGCGTCATGCTATGTAGTCAATAAAGTATAAATCATAGGTTAAAGTGTTTGAATTTAAGTTTATATTCAGGCAAAATTTTTTAACGAAACCTTCCAAAGAAGTAACACAGGAACCAGTCCAACTTAAATAGTAAATGACATAAGAGGAAATCAGGGAATTAATGACAATTTGAATAATAATTCAAGAACTATAGGTAACTCTGGTCACAAAAATAATTTAAAAATATAAGTTTCAAGCCTTTATCTCTCTTATTTCAAAATGTATACTGCTTGAATACAGCAATGAACCAATTAAACTTATTATTGTCAGAGAATTAAGTGGATATTTTGGCGATTGCTGAATTCTGGAAATCATGTGAAGAAATTACACAATATCATATTCAGGTTTGTAATTTGATCTCATACTCTTGCCGCGTGAAAGGTAGACGTGGGTGTACTGCCATTTATTGTAATAGAACTTAAAATCTTTGGATAGAACTGATTTCATGAGGTTTAGTGTAGTAAATGTAGTTGAATTCTCTGCTGTGCAAATTAACTTAGTTGATTTTTATGTGGTTGTTATTTGTATATATAGACCTAATTCAAAACCGCTTGAATGTAGATATTTTTCTTGAAACACTGAACTCAATACTTTTGAAATGTACCTTCTTCAGAAAAAGTTAATTTTGTAACTGCTGGAGACTTCAAAATTGATGTTCTGAGTGGGGTACTTGTCTTGATAATGTAATTTCAAACATAAAGGCATGTTTATAAATTCGAGAACTACACATATCTGTTCATGTTGATTTGTGTTTTGTACTTGATAATGTCCCTTTGAGTAGTATATCATTGTACGATAAATTAACTATAAGGTGCATTGGTGAACACAGAATTGACCAGTTCATTTCATCATTGTCCTCTGTTTCCTGGAATGATATTTATGATATGACTAAGGATGTTAACAAAATGTGGACTCTGTTTTCAAATCGTTGTAGGATGATTTTTGAGGTTTTTTTACATTAAAAGAAATTAGCCCCAGGCGTAATATATCAACTTGTAGATCCAGTCCGGATATACAAAGTAAAAAAAAATTCTTTATAATCTGCTGGTGATCTCTACGGTCACACCAGAGTTCAAAAATATTTATAGTAGGTAACTATAAGAGAATATATGACTGGGCGATTTCTTCGGCAAATAAGACTTTCCTCAGTAACTACATCGATAACTCCAATAATAAGTCTAAAGCATTATGGAAAGTGCTTGATTCCGTGTCAGGCAGGAGCTATTCTCCCTAATATCTTACCTCTCAGAACAGAATATCTATTCGTCCTATGTAACAATTTTAATGACTTCACTGGAGAATCATGCCCAGATGGCCCTCCTGCTACACCTCATGCTTCAAACTCAGGTAAAATCGAAAATTCATTCTTTTTCTTCAATATCACAGAGGAGGTGTTTACTGCAGTGAAATCTTTCAGAACCTCCAACTCTAGTGGATATGATGGTATTCCTATCTCTATCATACAAAAATCGATTCAACTCATCATTAAGCTTCTGGCACATATTATGAACTGTTCTTTTCATAATAGTTGTTTTCCTGATGATTTGAAAATTTATTCAGTAAAGCTTGTTTTTAAGAATGGAGACGCTAATGAATTGAGAAATTATAGACCTATTCATATTCTGTCAAGCTTTGCTAAAAATTTTCGGAAAAATATTGGCACTCAAACTCTTGCAGTTTTTAATGACTGAGATTGAATTCTCGCTTAACTCTTGATGAAACATAATTAAATATTAAATTAAATTAAACTCTTGGCTTAATGTTTCAAGATTATATTTAACAATATGAATTTGTCAACATGTTTCGAGCGTGAGCTCATTTTCAAGACTCAGTCTTGAAAACTCAGTCTAGAAAATGAGCTCACGCTCGAAACATGTTGACAAATTCATATTGTTAAATATAATCGTGAAACATTAAGCCAAGAGTTTAACCTACTTTAATATCTTCTAGTTTTTTCCAAATTTTAAGTGATATTGTGCCCTCAACATGGTTTCACAAAAAAACAACGGCATTGTTTATATACTTGAATATGGTGAGGACCCATTAGCATTGCTATTTGACCTATCCAAAGCCTTCGACTCTGTTATACACTCTATTCTTCTCGAAGGATTAGAGCTAAATGGTATTCAAGATATCTCTCTTAGATTCATTGAAAGCTATTTATAAAATAGGAAACAGAAAGTTATAATCAACTGAGGTAGTAAAATGTGCCAACCTGAAAACAGGGTCCTTTCAAGAGGAGTTCCCCAAGGAAGCGTACTCGACCTTCTACTTTTCATTATTTATATAAACACTCGTTCGAGAGTTGGTAGTACCCTTTCTTTTACACTGACGGTAGCAACTTCCTCATTGTTTTATTGACTCTAGATGGCCTGCACATTTTTAGACTAGCTCGTTTTTATTATCTGCAGAGAATACTTTGGCAAACTGTGAAATATCCTCAAAGTTTTCCAAAATTCTCAAGATATCAGAGGCTCGCATTATCCATTGAGTTGTGCAAAGTGATCGAAGATCAGTTATTACAAATAATACGGCATAATATAACAAATAATTTCCTCATATTATTGGTGGTGCTGAGTACCCCAAACAAGTAACCTACAAATTCAAATGCTCCGAAAAGACAACGAACATCCAATATAATTTTCATAAATATCTCTATGGAAGATATTTATGAAAATTATATTTTCATGATATAATTAGATTTTCATAAATATTATGACTGAAATGGAATTCTCGCTTATGTCTTGGTGAAACATAATTAAATATTGTCAACATATTTTGAAACATGTTGATAAATTCATGCTGTCAAATATGATCGTGAAACATTAAGTCAAGAGTTTAATTTAATTTGATAAAAATATTATCATATACATGCAAGAATACATAACCATCAGTGAAGGCGGATTCAAGCAAGGATTCATACATATTTGTTAGGTATGGCAAACCTCCAGGGGCACAGTAACCTTCCATTCGAATTACTTCTCAAGTTTGGAAGTGTCTGTTAACTATGAAAATCAGTACTAGAATTCATGAACGAAACGGTAGAATTTCTATTCAATGTTATGTATAATAGTTTGACATCCATGCGAAACTTTCAAAATCGAAACTCAATTGAAATTCATATATTGTCCACGATTTCCCTTCGTTTTCATCAGTGTTTGAATACTCTGAAAACTCAAGTAATTCGCCATCTTGGTTTAGTTCCACAGTTTTTGCGTTACATCATCCCATTTAAAAATGGAAGTAAATTTTCTAAAAATATTTTTAGAAAATTCCTTACGAATTAAAGTTATTGTATCGTTTACTATATTCTCATTTCAGAAATGAATATAATAATTTTACTCGAGAGCAAACGAAATACTTCCGTTCAATTGAAGTTATATAGAGGACAGAGTGTCTCGGATCGTAAAATACTGAAGACAATAGCAATAATGTATTTTTCAATATTTGATGATGATTTAAATTTCTGCATTCCTCATATTTTTAGCAAAACCTTCATTTTATTATGACTCAAATATAAATTAAACAGTAGGATCGCGGGCTTCAACCATTTTGGTATAGCCAGCAAAAACGTTAATCCTAAAAGCCATTGAACATCAGATGAAAAAATGCTGGTATTAGCATTATACTTGAGCGAACTTTCAGCGTTGATCCTCAATTTTGAGTATCAGATCATTGAGTTCTTTTTATTTTTTTGAGATTTCATTAAAAACGAAATACTTATAAACTTTCAGATCATTGAAACAAATCGTTTACTTTCCTCAGTTCTTAATTTTCCTCTGTTCTCAATATCTGACTTCATTTAAACCTCATGGAGTTATTCAATCCGTCATATTTTCTCTTGATTTCTTTAGAAGACGGTTTTTTTAATCTCTATTTTTTGACGGCTCTTAAAACTGGAAGCATATTCAACTGTTGAGGTGAGATCTCCTATTGTGCAGAACTAACAAGTCAAAATATTTATAGTCAGAATGTGAATTACACTCAGGTTAAATTTGAGAAAATCTTTTCAAAATTTCAAGATTAATGCTGTTGTATTCTAACTTGTTGCTTTTCAGTTACCTCTGTTTATTCAAGTACAAGTTAGTAACGAAAGCAATATTGTGCCTCTTTTCAACAATCCTTAGACCATATTCTCATTGGTGTTCACAATTCTTAAATTTTCGGAAAGTGAACTGAGTTGAATTCATTGTATTCAACTCTATCTTTATGTATTATTATCCGAAAAATATCGAATCGCTCATCAAAATATCTTGCTGTTAAATAGGTGAAATAACTGAACCATAGTTATCAACAATATTTATTCAACGACGATATTGAAAAAAAATGACAAAGCTGGTTTAGATCTGTTCGACACTTCTCCAATGTGTTTCTTGATCATGAAACGAATTTCTGAAACATGACATAATTTCCTATAAGTTCATCTCAAACTCGATCGAATTTATTCATACATAGGTGTTTTTACTTACACGTATTTGGTCACTATTATCGAAAAAACATTTGGATATTTCAGTTGCAGAAACACATTTGTCATCTAAAGATTTTGCTGAAAATAAGAAATAAATGAATATAAAAATGTTCAGAGCCATCACGATATGATGTATCAGTTTATAATATTTTTTTAATCTCCACTTCAATTAGTAAAAGTATGTGAAATTTATATTAGGGAGGATTAAAAAGTATTAGTGAAAATTTGATACGTGAAATTTGTTTCTTACTTAAATTATAACATATAGGATATTATAGATAAACTGTATTGTGATAATTTAGTGCACAACTAGTTCTTGTTCTATTGTTCAACTAGAATGATGCTTACTAGCTTTGTCTACAGTTTAGGAGTTAGATCAGAGCTGTCCAAACTATGGTCTGCGGCTTGAATCGATGTGGCCGCATAATCATTTCATCTTCTTTGTTAAAATATTTTAATAAGCAAATAATTTTTTTCTCGAAGAAACTCGAATCTGCGGCGTAATCGTAGTAAAGGTAGTGATATATTTGAAGCAGTTAAGAAAACTAGAGAAGAGTATGGAGGCTTCCGTAAGTGCTCTTGTATTGTGACTGATGGGGCAAAAGCTAGGACCGTGACAGTGACAGGATTCGCGGAACTTGTAAAACAAAATGGCATTGATTGCCCGTTGTTCCACTGCATCATACATCAAGAAGCCTTATGTGGAAAATCTTTGCCTCAAATGAATACTATGAATGTTGTTGTCAGAATAACCAATTTGATTAGAGGTGGAAACAGGGCATTAACACATAAAAAATTTAGGGAATTTTCAAGTAAAATTGATTCAACCTATGTAGATTTAGTATACATTCCGAAATCAGATGGCTAAGTGCTGGACAGTGCTTGCAACGCTTTTTCACTTTAAGAAGAGAAATACCTTTATTTCTAAAAAATAAAATACCATCTGACACTTCCGAACTACAAAGTAAACTGCAAGATCCTCAGTTCTTGGCTGATCTTGCGTTTTTAACTGATGTGACGCAACACTTGAACTCACAAATTAAAAATAAAGTTACAAGGCAAAAACCATAACATAGCCAACTTGTACGGACATGTTAATGGATTTAGAAGCAAACTGCTATTCAAAACGTCTCTATAATTTCTTTCCAAGTTGTAATGAACATTATTTAGAAATGAAGAATTTTGAGGAATGTGACTTTTTGGACCACTTCAATTACATGCACGAAATAATGGTCGAATTTTAGCAGCGTGAATTTCCGCAGATTTTGAAAAATTTTAAAGTGATATGTCACTCTTCACTCATCCATTAACGATCACAGTTGAGAGTGTGAAGATTGATTATCAACTGGAACTGTGTGATCTCAATCAGACCTCCTTTACAAGGGCAGAACAGAAATAGGAATTGAAAATTTTAAGCTCCTTGTTGAACGTTTCCCGAAACTGACGAATTTCTGCCTAAAAATGGACTCGATGATGGGCAGTAGGTACCCATCTTGTGAAAGCGCATATTCAACAGTGAAGTTCATAAAATCGAAATGCAGGTCTTCATTGACAGATGCGTCTAGCCACTACTAATATTATTGATGTTGTTGTTGACAGAATTGTAAAAGATAAATTATTGAAAAAGTAATGGAAAATAATGATACCTATTATACTTGTATTTTATATTATAAGTATTTTGCGGCCCCTCAATGTATTTAATTGACCTCTGGTCCTACCTAGTCTGGACAGCCCTGAATTAGATGATAGATTCATTGAACAACATATTTTAAAATTAATTTTTCAGTATCTACATATCTAAAAATTCCTGAAGACTAGCCAAAATAGCTAGGAGACCTGAAGATACCTCGAACCAAATAATTGTTCTTGATATGTAATTAGGAAAGGCACGTAATTAGTTAATTCAAACAAATTGCATAAATATAATTAGACATAAAATATAGATGTTCAGATGAACCATAACATGCATAAATCTACCGTAAATCGGTATGCTACCGATGATGTAATTAGGTGAGTGGACAAGACGAATACAAGTATATCTGAAGACAAAGAGGAGGATATGGTCATAATATAAGTTACTATTATTATTGTAACAGAAGTTGAGCAAGTGATTATTGTAACAGAATCTCACTTTCAATTTGAACATCTCTGGTGAGAAGACGTCTCTATGGTCCATCGCTGTCATTAAGATAATTTAAATGCAATTATGAGATTTATTTTTCATTCCTATAAACCTCCTCAGTTACACAACATTACAATATATAATTGTAATAAATCTTCATTTACCTGAATCTTTGCAGATACTGATAACTTCTTTTGCTTCTGTGTGATATTTTTCGGGTAACATTTTAGTAGCAGCTAAGCTTGCCGCTTCGTTGAAAGTATTGTCCTTATTTTGCTGCAATGAGAATGATTGAGAAGTGATATATATATATATATATATATATATATATATATATATATATATATATATATATATATATTTATAAATAGAAATATATATATATATATATATATATATATATATATATATATATATATATATATATATATATATATATATATATATATATTTCTTGAAATTGATTTATTGCCTGTTTATTTTAAGATATTTCATTTTGAAAGTTTTTAGCAAAAACAGGCTTCTTTTGATATGAAAAAGTTTATTTCTATTAACGTTTCGTTGTTATATAACAACTTTGTCAAAACTAATGAATAATTGAATTTATGAGTTACTATAGATATCAAAATGTCAAACTTATTTTGTAGAAAAATCAAATTAGTTTTTCTTTATCTTCACTCATTGATTTTCATTATCAGAGGAATATTTCTGGCTTAGCATTCGCTTTGGAAGTTTCAGTCTTCTTCACCATGAGGAAACCTCTGAAAAACTCATGGTAAGCCAGGTGATTCTAATAAGTGTGTTTTATATTTACATATATATAATTACATATAGTTTTTTATACTTATCCAGAATATGTATATTGTTGGTTTATCTGTGTGAAACTGAAGGTAGATCTGGAAAAAATGAGTTTTGAGATGTCATGTTTGGTGATTGTTGTGTGTTTATTTTATGAGTGTTATTTGTGAGGTTTATTGAAGTTGTTGTAAATAGAATTAAGATATTTAATGTCTGTTCTTTCATTCACTGTGTTTTCTGAATTTTAAAGAATGTGTTACATTTCTAAAATGTCTCTACTTTTTTGTCAAATAACAGCCTTACATAAACATAAAATAACAGAAAAACACGATTTTGATTACAAAAATACGAAGATTTTGGCAACTGAAAGGGACAGTATATTATTATACAGAAAAGAATCGATGAACATAAAAGATCAATACTGTTGAATAAACCTAATAAAGGTTTTTCTGAACAGTTCATTAAATATAATCATTTCTTGGAACTCAAGAAGACCTAAATAGTACACTCACGTAGTAAGGGCAAAAGATAAAATACCCTTGAAGTCTTGGCAATTTCGATAGCCAAAAAGGAGAATTCACCTATTTGTAATGATCAGGTGTATATGAGCAGTTATTTATTGTTGATTACTAGTAGGGCTATACTGCACAGTATGGCGCGTTTTGCCCCATACTATTAAGAAAACAGTTTCAACAAAAAGCACTGATAATATGTTGAAAAAAAATTAAAAACGTAGTGGCTGGTATATCACAGAAAATTTATCTTGTGATTTCTATTCTGAGGAATCAATATCTAAAAAAAAATGTTTTGCTGTTTTGAATTAGTATTTTTCAACTATCTGTGTTATGAAAGATTATCAAATTTAGGTAATTGTTAATTTTTTTTATATTAAATATCCCCTCCTATTTCTTGAATTTCATTAACGCGTGGAGCACTATGCGCGGTTTTAACCGATAGGATGGCTAGAATCGCGCAACTGCACCAGTCGATAATTTTTGAAAACTTCAGAAATCGTTTAATCAAAACATTGATGAGAGACACTCAAAATTTGATTGAAACTATTCCAGGTAATTAGAATATTTTTATATTTTTGGTAGCAGTAATGGTAAAATTTTGAAGATTTTCCATTAGGTGCATGGTATTCCCCCCTTTCCCCTATATATGTCTTTTCTCTCTCACTCTATCTAAATGTATATATATATATATATATATATATATATATATATATATATATATATATATATATATATATATATATATATATACGTGTGAAGGTTTCTTGGGAATGAGCACCATTCCCAAGAAACCTTCACACGTATGTTATTGAGCAAAGCACAAGAGAACTAAACGAATATATATATATATATATATATATATATATATATATATATATATATATATATATATATATATATATATATATATATATATATATATATATATATATATATATATATATATATATATATATATATATATATATTTAAGTGTGAAGGTTTCTTGGGAATGAGCACAGTGTAAACTTGATGGAGTAATTATTTATTCGACATATGTTTCGGCTCTAGGCCTTTTTCAAGAATATTATAGGTTTATTGTTGGTTGGAAATTGACTTCAATTTTACAAATCTTTCGTAAAACTGTTAAAGTTTTAAAGTGTAAAAGTTTTACGAAAGATTTGTGAAATTGAAGTCAATTTCCAACCAACAATAAACCTATAATATTCTTGAAAAGGGCCTAGAGCCGAAACATATGTCGAATAAATAATTACTCCATCAAGTTTACACTGTGCTCATTCCCAAGAAACCTTCACACTTATGTTATTAAGCAAAGTACAAGAAAACTAAACGAATTATATATATTTATATATATATATATATATATATATATATATATATATATATATATATATGTAGTCATTACAGAGATACAATTAATTATATACATATAAGATACAATTAATGCATCCTTATTAGGAATCATCAGTCTTATTTAATTAATCAATCACGAATCGACGGCTTTCAAAACTCCTCCAGATCCTATATCGGAATGAGGAGAACATTTAATTTAACATTAATGTTTGTTCATGTCAATATACAATAGTTGCAGTCAATTTACAGGTGAACTCGTATTATAGATATATCTGAAGTTACTATTTATTCAATTAATAGTGAATGATTATAAGTATATTTTCTCTTTGTGATAACATGAAAGTTTTGAAATTTAAAATCAAGATTATTTTATACAACCGTTACTTGAAATTTGCATACATTCGGCACTCAATCAATATCATATTGACGAAGATACTTTTATATAACTTACCCATTTGTTGCTGACCAAGACACAATTGAGGAAGCACTAAAATGAAGAAACTCATTATAACACTTGTCAAATTTTTCATTTAATTTAAAAATAATCACATGTTCTGGGTAAGATGATTTTGATGAGGTCATGAGATGAGATCATTTCACCCCTATTTATCAAATATCTAGAAGATGTGGCAATTTTTCCAATTCTTACCTAATATGAATCCTACTCAAATGGAGTGACGTCAATGGGAAGAAGCCATCGTAATAGTGTTAAATATTTATTCGTTATTTATTCATTCAGAAATATATCACTCAACAGCTTAGCCAATTACTGAGTAGAAAAATACAACAAAATTTACAGTTTACGTTGAACTGTAATAAAAACAAAACTGAAAATTTACAGTAAATAAAAGTGAAAATACAGAGACAGTGGCATATGAACTTAGTCAGGACTGTTCTAATTATCTGGGGATCCATTGGGATGGGATCCAATTCTTGCTACTTGCCACAGCAAGGACTGTCAGGAATTTTCCAGGGCATAACGGAAATCAACGCCACGAAGGTCACTGCCGTGAAAATCGCCGCAATGGAACCGCCGCCACGGGCCTGAGAATTTGGAAAGGGCCCCACAGAGCTTAATCCTTCTGATATATAATATCTGGGATAAGTGAAAGTTCCTCTGTGAGGGAGTGTGAACGCCGTAAGGCTTGAAATGGGGGATAGTAATGATGTCCACTTCTGAGTAGGTTCAGGGGTGCATAAATTTCAGATAGTATTGAATAGAATTCTCAGTTGTCTGAAAAGATTATACTAAATCATATAAGTGAGTTGGTTAAAGTTGACTATGTGCAAGCTATAGCAGATATGGTAAAGGCAAAAAACATTATAGCTATATTCAAAATCTCTAACAACCGAATATGCGTTTACGTTTTTGAAGCAAATCGAAACTGATCGAATTCGGGTGATGACTTCAAGTCAAATTATCTCGATTTTAACTATATTGTACCAGGTTCACACACACTCATTTGATCGAAGAAGAAAATGCTCCAATGTGCACGGAATGTGATCAAAATATGAACTTTGAACTTCAATCACATCCTCCTGAACTATCCAAAGTACCAACATCAACGGGATTAAACTGGTATGATGATCACCCCCCAACAGGCTCTAGAACCGAATCTGAAAAACTAGAATCCACTGTCAAATTTCTAGAAAGTCTTGAATTCTTCTCAACTCAATCGGAATGTGCTATATAATACTCTTTCTTTTCATGGAATGATATGTGAAATGTAATGAAAGCGAAATGTAAAAATGTGCAGTTGTGATAATGATCAAGTCATTGAACACACTAGCCTTAATAGAAAAAAAATACTTTGAATCACGCTTCACTTCATGAGCATTTTTTGATACGTGTTTGAATATGTAACATCATCAGAACGGTTTGAAGAAGTTTGATCAAACTTGCATCTGAAAAGCACAATACATAAACGAAACCATGAGACAATGTGTGAAATAATGAACGTATCAATATTATGATTAAATCGGGACATTTTATGGCATAAAAAATCAATTCATTTATCTAGGATTAATAAACATTTGGAGATCATTTTCGAAAAAAATTGTGATTTTCGCAATGCAACAAAAGAAAAAGGAAGTAAGTTCCGTAGCAACCATCTTTGCTGGTATAACTGGGTAAAAAAGCCTTTCACGAATCACCGAAATCATGTAATTTCCTTAAGGTTCACAAGACTTATCTGTGTAATCATTTCCCTAGTGATAGATTTGTACATTTGATTATGAATGAATAAATGGATAAATAATCCGCAAATGGTAATAGTAATTGCTACCTTGAAAATAATCAGAAATTATTATTTTCATTTTGTGTACTTTCGTTGAAGGAATTCAATTAATTCATAGAAAATGAAGTACTTTATTAAATTCACCATTAAATCGTGAAGCAAGAGCAGTAAAAAAATATAACTCACTTGTGCTTCTCGTGGAAGTCCATCGAAATTTCCGCTTTTCATTCTTGCTAAATCTTCTGTAAAATATAATGAAAAATCTATTATATCAAATGTTTTCTTTTTTTAATTATAAATTATATCTTTTTTTATTGGTGTTCTATCGTCGTCTTGGTACTGTGTTAGTGCTTCAACTTGAATTTTTTTTCGAGTTAGTATTTCTTAATACTAAAAAATGTATGTCTATAATATGAAACAATTTAATGAACAAAAAACTTTTCAAAAGAGCGGTTTCAGAAAATCTCTTTCAGAACATATTCTTATCAAAGAAAAGTCAATATTCAGTGTTTTAACATATATGGAGACACCTAGTTTAAAATTGAAATCACTTTAAGCAAGCTACAAGATTAATATTTCTTTTCGGACCACTAATAATATAGGTGACATAATCAAAAATAATAAACCAAAAATTAATAAAAATCAAATGTGTGGGGTATACAAAATTAAATGTGGTAGTTGTGAAAAATTTTATATAGGAAGAACTTTCAGAAATTTCCAAATTAGATTATCGGAACATGAACGTAGTTTTGAGAAACAGAAAAGAGATTCCCATTATGCTAACCATTTATTGAAGGAAAGTCATATATTTCGTTCAGAGTTTGAAATATTAAATAGAGAGAATAAAGGTTCCAAGCTAAATCTTCTAGAATCGTTACATATCAATAAATTCAAAACTCGGGACTTTTACTCAATAGCCAGTTAGAGGTTAACACTCTACTTACATAATATGTTCAATAAGAATATTTCAGGTAGTAGATCAGATTGATTGTCTAGTTTTTAGTTAATTTACTTTCAATTTTAGTTTTTCATGTTCAAAAATTTCAACTTTCCTTCATTTGTTCTTAGTTTTGTATTATTTGTATCTTTTCCTACATTTAGTTGATATACCTACCATATACCTGTCTCAAGAAATTGATTATTTATCTGTGTTCATTTCCAGGTATACGATTCTTTTTTGTTAAATATCAGTTGCATTCTATGATCCTCATACCAAGTTAGTCATAGAACATACCTGGTATTTTCTGTGAAAATATCTATAAGTAGTGAGTTTGTAAAATTACACCTAGAATTAATTCAGCATTTGATAAAGAAGGAGTACTCCGAAACGTCGTCATGCGTATTTGTATTAAATTATGAGAATATTCTAAATATTGTTTCATTATTATATATATATATATATATATATATATATATATATATATATATATATTTTTAATAAAATTCCATTGAAAACAAGACTGGAGTGAGTGGAGTTTAAAGATCAACCTTTCTTCGAATCAAGTCGGATGTTGTCATTTCGAACATTTATTCTTCTTTCAGTAAAATTGACGTATTCTGTAAATTATATTTTTCATTTTCAAAATTTCATGAATTTTCAAAATTTATTTACTGAATTTGCATAATTTCGAATGGAGCCTCTAAAATAGATGGTTAGTGTATGAACGCATTAATCTGTTTCATTAATTATTCACTTGTGAAGAAATCTTTTGAAGCATTTTCAACAAATATATTCAAAAAAACATTTTCTCTACTTACCGTCAGTAACGTTGGTTCGGGGCTTACAGATATTTGTGATCATTTTCTTAGCAGACTCAATTTGTTTTTCTGATAGCTGAAATACAAAAAATGTAATTAAATATCATTTTCCAATATTGAAGGTGTTTTTCAAACACGTTCAATTCAGTTATTCGTTCAAAACACATAACTGCAACTCACTGCTTCTTTAAATTAGATGCAATTCAACATATGAAATCCGGATATGCTTTCTATTTGTACTATTGCATATTCAATATATATATCGTATTTGAACTTAGCAATGCATAAAAATATATCAGATGGACTGATACACTGTGAGAAAGGAAAAATATCTGGGTATATATTTTGAGTTATTTGCATTTCTATTGTAAACTAATGAATATTTGTAGTTTTCAAGTGCGGAATTATAAATAAAAAATATTCAGAATTATCGTATTGATATTCAGTTGTATGTTAGGATTAGAGTTTTGGAGAGATCTTTCTTATCTTCTGATTCTCTAAAGATTATATTGTTATCATTCATAATTATTTAAATGTTATTAATTATTGATTATTGATAATAAAATAATCACCCTATTGACTAAATATATGTTGAACTGAATCTTACTATGAGATAATTTCTTGGTGAACTCAATGGTGAACACCGCATATAGGTAAATATCTAAAATCGTTTCTGTATTAAAGTATTTTTTGAAAATGTACATTTTCCAAGAAATGATGTAACTTTTCCCCTGTCAAATAATATTCTCTGTTTATATGAAAACACTACCATATCACTTATTTACGTGATAAAATTTGATAAAGTGAGTAAACAATATTTTCAGATGGTTTGTTTCAAGTCGTCAATAGTTATTAATGGAAAATCATTGTTTTCATGATACGATCTGTATATTCCTGTATATTTCAATAAGATTTGGAATTATCTGTAGAAAGATGTAGGTACAGACGAAGTTTAAGATTTTTCATTTGGAGTCACCTTTGAAATGTGTGGTACCATCCAGTGGCGTAGCTAGCATAGGTGGCACCCGGGGCGGATTTTATAGGTGTCACCCTAAAACTCAATCGAAACTGTTAAAATAAAAAAAAGTTATAATCATTTACGTTTTATTAAAATATGAGTACCTATAACAAATATTTGTTTATTATGTAAAACAAATTTAGTTAGTTAAAAATTAAAATTTCTTCCTTCTAGCTTTGACACTAGCGAACTCCGAAATCACGTCTTCAAAATTTATATTTTGTGTTGCTTCATGTTCTATCGTTAAAATACCAAGATTGTTTAATCTGGTTTCGGTCATTGTAGACCGCAAATAATTTTTAATTAATTTTAATTTGCTGAAACTTCTCTCACATGAAGCTACTGATGCACATATTGTTATAAATAACTTTAGTGCTACCGTTAGATTCGGAAGAGATTCTGTAAAATCCCATTCCACAATAAATTTCAAAAAGTCCAGTATCACCCAATTAGAGACAGTAATATTAGCCGCTTTTAAATGTCTTCTCAATCTTGGTATTTCTAAAAGGAGTTCTGTTTCTGATACTTCATCGTAAAGGTTAGTAAATTTTGATATAGCTAATTTTAACTGTTCAGTGTTTGCCGAAAGCAAGGTCTTTGACTGCACAACCTCAAACAATGAAGCTACGTCTTTAATGGACTTTACTCTTGTTTCGAGTTCAATATTGAATCTGTCAATGCATTCTAACATGTCCTTTTGAAGTTCCGCTCTAAGTGTAAGTCCAGCATCGGTGGACGACGCTAACTCACCGGGCATGCGTTTCTTGCGACGAATTCGTCGTTCCATCGAAATGTTGTATTTTTCCGATTTTTGTACAGCAAAATCTATTGCCTCTTCTGCTAGATGCAACCGTTTCTCTCCAATGAATAGACGAAGTGCTTCTAGTTTTATGATTATTTCATCAACACATAAACCTTTACTTTGTAATGCAATCTGAGCATTGTTCACTTCCCTTAGCACATCATTCCAAAAGAAAAGAAAACAAAGAAATGAGAAATTGCACACAGCAGACATAAGATTTTGTGCAGCACCTCTAGTTTCTAAATTTACGTCTTGGTCACATAGTTCCTCAATTGCAGATATTATCCCATCAAAATTTTCAGCCAATACTTTTACTGCACCGTAATGAGCACTCCATCGCGTTGTCGAAAGTCTTTTAACAGATGCTTTGCTGATGTGATTGAGGAGCACTTCCCAACGGCTTGTGGAAGTTGAAAAAAGTTAAATATTGTTTCCACTGCTCCGAAAAATGTAACACAAGTCACATTTTGTGCGAACGAATGTTGGCCGCATAAATTAATTGAATGATCTATACAACCAATAAAAATTGCTTTATTGTTTTTTTCTTTTATAATAGCTTGTACTCCTCCGTGTATACCACTCATAACTGCAGCATTATCATAACCTTGAGAACGACACATCATAATATCTAAGCCATCGTTTTCAAGCTTCTTTAGTATTTCAGCGCTTAAGTCGGCTGCTTTTTTTCCATGTAAAGGAAAGAATCCTAAGAATACTTCTTTGACTTCTACTTTTCTATTATTAATTTTTACATAACGAATCACTTCAGACATTTGATCAACATGTGAAACGTCAGGTGTGCTATCAAACATGATTCCGAAATATTTGGCCTATTTAATTTCGTTTACAAGCTGACATTTTACATGATTAGCTAAAACATTTATGAACTCATTTTGTATTTCTGGCGATAAATATGTTACTTTAGGTGATTTTTCCTGCTCCAAATATAGTATATGTTCTTTGAGTACTGCATCATACTTTGACAGCAGTTTAACTAGTTCTAAGAAATTACCTTTATTAGACGACCCTTTGGTTTCATCATGTCCACGAAATGCTAGGTTTTGTTTAGCCAAAAACAATGTTATATCGATGTTTAATATCGATATCAATGTTAATCAATATTAATCGAGATAAAAGATTTTTCCACTTCTGTTTTTCCGTATTCATTAATTGCAAGGCTGCATCATCTATTGTGGTGTGAGATTTTAATCTCATTTCCAAAGTTTTCCACTTTTCGAAATTTTCTAAATGTTCACATGAAGTTTCATGGTCCAATACTTTAGGATTTAGTTTCCACCACTTCTGAAATCCAGTTGTAAATGTTGTTTGTATGTTACTGACAGCAAATAAACGACAGCAAAAACAGTACAGGTTATTTGATATAGGAGAAAATACCATCCATGATCGTAGAATTTTTTCACCACTAGGCATCGGTTTATAAAACCATTCCTGTGAAAGATGACGAGAATCACCTTTAATCTTTGAACCATGACGAGATACAGTAGGAAACGGTCCTTCTTTGTTCTGGAAATGTTCACTGCCCTTTTTTATTATGTCAATGCGAACATTATCAGGTACCGGTAAACTCCAATGTGAAACATCTCTCAAGTGTTGAACTGATTCTTCAAAGCTAATGCTATCTCCGAAAGTAGCATTAACGGCGTCATTTTCATTATTTATTTTGATTCCGTCAAGGTCCTGGGTCGTCTTCATTGATTCTGTATTGTCGATGTTGCTATCTGAATGTGAGTCTCCAAGATGTGAATCATTACTTTCGTCAGCAGGAGACTCGGGTACTTTACTTGAACTTTGGCCGCTATCTGCTTTTGTGACATATTTGAAAAGAGAACCGGACATGCTCTGAATTTCATCCATTTTAGCCTTTTTGGCTTTTCTCTGTTGAAACCCGCTTTGTCTTTTCGAAGTATGAATTCCCCGAGGCATATTTCGTTCTGGGTATTCTAAAAAATATTTTTAGTTAGTAAGTGAAACGTTGATTTTATAAACTAATTATAACAGTAAATAAACACCTACACGTTACGTAACTAGCTTTGTGAAATATATTTTTCCCAGACGTAGGATTGTTAATTTATATTACCTAACAATCCTGCGTCTGGGTGTAAATATGTTTTTAAGTATTATTAGAAAAATATTAGTTAAAAACTCCACCGTTAATTGTGATATCCGTGCCACGAGTGCTCGAGCTGCTCATCTCGGAGCAAAATCAACGTACGCGAAGTTGTATGATATGATTATGATAACTTTCAATCAAAAATCTAAACTTAATGTATTCCGTTTTTGTAAACAAATCCCATTGCTATTAGATAGGAAAATATTAAGTAAGTTAATAATAAATAAGAATATTATTTACAATTAAACATTATTACCTAAAGTAATATCGTAAAACGTGTAGAAATATAAGTAAAATCTTTTTACACCAGCAAAGTCTTTAAAACCTATTTTAATAAATAAATACCTTTAGTAGATAAGTAATACTTGCCCAGGCTAAACAAAAAAATATTATTGCAATCCGTCTGAAATACCTTCTTTAGGTACCTATTTATCATTTAGGACGTCTCAATAATATAGTTTAAAATACACAGTAATTAAAAGAGAATAAAATTGAAGGGTTTTTCAAAATAATCTAAGATACTGCTATTAGAAACTAAATGGATAAAAAATGTAAGTATTACCTGTAATAACAAAAATAATTCACTTACCTTGTTTATTTTCTTCAAGAATCGACTTTTATACAAAAAATGTTGTTTATAATATCTAATAATTAACAAACACTTTGCACTAGACTTTCACACGTTCACGTAAGCGAATATTGAAATGAATGCGGTCGGAAACAAAAGAAGCCCAATCCACAATACAAGTGACGAGCGCTATATCGAGGGAATCCCCTGACTAGCGTTGGTTATGCGCGAACGGGGTATTAAATTTTGGGGGAATCCCTGATCGATTGACACTGTGCACATTGTTTTTTTTTAATATCAATTATTATGTTCGTGGTACGATATTATAGTTACCTAAATAATTTTATTAGTGGCGATTATGCTCTCTGCCGCAGATTTACGATTTTTTATAAATAGAAAAAACTATAACTGATGGTCATAGTCGGGCTCAGGTGTCACCCCTAAACGGGTGACACCCGGGGCGGGCCGCCCCCGCCGCCCCCCCTTAGCTACGCCACTGGTACCATCCATGGCTTCGAAACGCACTTTGAACAGCGGTCGCCAACCCGTCGATCGCAAGTTACTGGTAACCCGCCTAAGGAATTCATGTGGTGGCCCACAACGTATTTTTAATTTTGAATATTTGTATTATAATCAGGTATTTATAGTAGTAATATAATTCATTATGTTAATTCAAATTGGTGAATGAGGCAAATTAGTGAAATAAACAGGTACGTGTATGTTTACTATTAGGTAGCTACACTTTTTTTCATAAATTCACAAAGTAACTTGCTATATCGAAGAGGTTAGCGACCACTGTCCTAGGTTTGGAGCGGTAATTGAACAGCCAACAAATTAGAAATCCATAAGGCGGATAATTTAATAATAAATTTTTAAATAAGTTTCAAAGTATAAGTAATAAGTAAGTCTTTATTTAGCATCAACGCTACTACAAAAACAATAAAAAGTAGAGCAAATAAATCCAGGCAGAGCCATATATCAACTTATACGTAAATAATTCAATATTCCCAATCACAACATTACAATTGTCATTAATACTTTTTTAAATTTCTCTTGAATTCTTTGATATCCACACTCTTTTTGAAATCTTTTGGCAAACTATCAAACTTAACTAAACCTCCATGTAATACAGATTTATCTCTTAACGTTGTCCTATATCTTGGTAACCTGAAAACTTCTAAATTTTTAACGTTATAATTGCGGCAGTCATTTACATACTTCAAGTATGAAGTAAATTATTTCTAATTTTGTATTTGAAAACCAAGACATCAAAACATATTATATCGCTCACTGATAAGTCTAAAGTTTCTTGCATATTTCTAATCGGCGTATAACGATAACACTTCAATATTATTCTCATTGCTCTATCACATATTTCTTGTATGTGATTTATTTTATACTTTGGTAGATTAAACAAAATAGTAGAACAAAACTGCAGATGTGGCGACGCAATACTCTTGAAAGAAATAACTGCCTTAAAATAGACAAGCTTCTACAAGTTGTAGATATAAAATAGATTTTTTCAGATAACTCGTTTTTAATATATTCACAACATGAGTGAAAATTCAAATGACTGTCCATAACTATTCCGAAATATTTTATTTCTGTAACATATTCTATTTCTTCATTTTTGATCTTATGTTCACATATAAACTGTTGCAATTAAGCCATTGTTAACCTCAATATATATATATATATATATATATATATATATATATATATATATATATATATATATATATATATATACATATAGCATGGCATTGTCAGCAAATAGTTCCATTTTACAATTCAACTACCTTAACAATATCATATATGTAGAGTATAAATAGTATGGGACCTAATGTCGTTCCCTGCGGCACACCATACTTTATCTCAATTCTATAAGAATGCGCTGTGTCAAATTTAACCACTCTGTATCTATTATCCAAAAATGACTCAAATCACCGCCACACCCGATCAAATTTTTCAGTAGTAAGGGGTGTTTTTGTTAGAGGCATAGAACTACGTTGGCATTACTGTTGAAGATGGCGACCGATTTAACAGCTGAGAAGTGATTTATTTTCAGTTTGGTTTGGCAATTCATCACGAATAGACTCACACCTGAACAACGCTTGCAAATAGTGCAATTTTATTTCAAAAATAAAGGATCTCTGCGGAATACGTATCGCGCACTACGTTCATTTTATCGTCGACAAAATCGTCCATCAGAGCAGTTAATTCGATTAACCATGGAACGTTTTCGCACTACGTTTACTCTTATTGATAACTCGCATCCCCAGAGACGACGTACGGTGCGTACAGAAGAAGCTATTGCTACTGAAGAACGTAGCATTGAGGAAGACCCGAATAAGTCCATCCGCCATCGACCACAGGAATTGAATCTGTGTCCATCCACTTTATGGACGATTTTGCGGAAGGATCTTGGTTTGCGTGCTTACAAAATCCAACTTGTGCAAGAATTGAAGCCAAACGATCATCAAGCAGGGCGTAGATTCGTCGAATGGACCCAAAACGAGATTGCCGTTGTTCCCGATTTTTATAAGCGAATTTTGTTTAGCGATGAAGCGCACTTCTGGTTGAATGGCTACGTCAACAAACAAAACTGCCGCATTTGGAGTGAAGATAATCCTCAAGTGTATGTCAAAACACCGTTACATTCACAAAAAAACTGTTTGATGCGCTTTATGGGCTGGTGGAATCATTGGTCCGTACTTCTTCAAAAACGATGATGGCCAGAACGTTACAGTCAATGGTGATCGGTATAGAGCTATGATTACTAACTTTGTCATTCCTGAATTGAACAACCATGATGTCCAGGAGCTGTGGTTTCAACAAGACGGCGCAACACGTCACACAGCTCGTGCCACAATCGATTTATTGAAAGACGCGTTTGGTAAACGCCTAATTTCACGTTTTGGACCTGTGAATTGGCCTCCAAGATCTTGTGATTCAACACAAGACTACTAGACTGCTAGACGACTTTCTGTGAGGTTATGTAAAGTCATTGGTCTATGCGGATAAGCCACAAACGTCTGACCATTTGGAAGACAATATTCGTCGTGTTATTGCCGATATACGGCCACAAATGTTGGAAAAAGTCATCAAAAATTGGACGTCCAGATTGGATTACATCCGAGCCAGCCGTGGCGGTCATATGCCAGAAATCATATTAAAATTAAATGCCACAAGATTATCTTTCGAATAAAAAAAACATTCTTGTCAATCGAATGATTCATCGTTGTTTTATTGCAATTTTTAAAGTTCTATACCTCTAAAAAAACACCCTTCATTACTCCATTTATTTATTTCAAACGCTCTTTTAAAATCCAAAAAGACAGTTAAGATGAATTTACCTTGATCAATATCACATATATCAACAATGACCGATTCACAAGAGTGAATCACCACCTCTAAATGCCGACTGGTTATTTACTAGTATATTATTTTTTTTCACAATACTCCATTAAGAGTGACCACCTTTTCCACATTTTTTCTGAGTTACCTCGGTTCATATCAATTTGACTTTTATAAAATTTCTTTTATAAAAAAGAACATATCTTTTTCTCTTTTTTCCTTTTCAATTATTTCTACGATTTTTAAATATTTTCCAATCTTCCGTATTTTAAGTAATTTTATATGTCCTGTGCCTAACATTCATCATTTCCTTGTCGAACTCTCTTTGTTTCTATTGGACACATTTCATTCAATATCGCTGTAGCATTTGTCGACATATCTGTCAATTTCACACTCATTATTACATGGATTTTGTTTCTCAATCGTAGATATAATTTGTTCATCATTAAGCTCATGTTCATTTTTATTTACAAATACCACCTTCATTCTATTCCTATATGTTTTTGGTTTCGTAACTTCATAATTGGTTACAATTTTAATTTGTATTTCTTCTTGTATCTTACTGATTTCTTTGTCTTCGCCGAGGTTTAAAATTATTCCTCATTTTTCAAACCATTTTTTGGTTTTCTACCCATTGTCACTGTTGTCTCTATTTCCTCCGGGTTCACTTTTTGACGTAAGTCTTTCTTTATTTTATTTACTTCTCTTATGTTCTCTTTGGATTTCATAATCAATGCATTTATTTTTAAAACTTGTGCATACGCTTGTTTTCCTATTTCTTTAGGATTTATATGTTTATTCTGTATGGAAATCTGGAGTGCTATTTCCCTACCATAAATCTAAGAATGTTATAAAAATTATGAATGTTAGTAATCCCCAATTCCCCCGATTCTTGGAAATCGGTATGAAAGAGTTTGGTGTTGATAAGGCCTCAATCTGCCTACTCCTTGTCAGATGTTCATTAATTGCCTACCAGTGGACAACTAATGTAGGGCCCAATTCTCCCGATTCCTGGAAATCGGTATGAAAGGGTTCGTTGCTGACAAGGCCTCAATTGGCCTACTCCTTGTCATGAGAATGAGTTAACTACTGATGTACAACTGATTTTATTGAGAAAATAGTACCGAATTTATACATAAAATAAAACTGCATAATCTCTAAAATGAAGTTCATGACACTCATGCGAGTGTCGTGAACCGATGATATTCGCAATAGTTGCGTTAACCTACTCAATGCCTAATACATTATTATAAAATATTTCCTTATTCTAACTATGTAAATTTGTTCAAAATCTTGAAGATTTTGAACAAAATTCTTTATAATCTCCATCTCACGTATACCCTTTCTTTTCTCCAACATTCTTTCATTTGACTTCTGAAATGACTTTAGCAAAATTCAATACTTCACTAAGCATATTTTTATCTGCTACGTTTGTAATTTCATCTTTGTTCTCTATCAATACATGTTTCACAGTAGAATCTCATCACTCGTCCATCCTTGAGTTCAGTGACCTATATTTCCGAGGTTGATAAACCCCCACATAATTTACATAATGTTATCGAACATTTATCGCAGCATGCCATTTTTACTCTGTGAAACATTGCATCCTTTCTAGATTGGTAACATGTGTTTCACATAAACAGTTAATAATTATTCGATTTGAACTCCGAGTGAACTTCACTCTTCTTAAGCTTAGTTTTTTCACGATATCTTCACAAAATACAGTTTAGTTCTTATGCACATTTCCGTATAACTTTCAAAATTTAAAACGCCGTTATTCACTCAGAAGAGATCATATTATGATCGGTGGCTTGTAAGGGTAATGTCTTCTCCAAGTGGATGAACATTACTTCTTCTTCAGATGCACTTTAACAACTAATTGGATATTCAAATAGCCGGTTTCCGTGGCTTAGTCGGGAGAACACCCGACTAATACCGATGGGTATTTGTGTTTGTCTATGATTTAAGTAGTTCAAATAATGATATATGCTGGATAATGTACATTGATTACAAGCCCAATTGCCGTTCGGAACCTGCGTTAAACTGTAGGTTCACTGAATTAAAAAAAAAACAAATACTTGTATATAATCTAGAATTCGAACGAGAACAAGAAGAAGCAACCACAGAAATGAAATTGAAATCATTAAATGAGATCCTGACAACAGGTTCAAAACCTAAAAAAAGGTAAATCATGCAAGGAGAATCATGCATAATTGCAATATTTGCTTTCCAAAATGTACGAATCAATCATGATTGTTGGTAGAAGAGTTTAGTATGTCTAAAATGGATGCATGTACGCTGGTCCCTCAGACGAGTTTAATTAATAACAATTGAACAATTATTTATAAAACTTAGTAAGGAACTAACAAAACTAAACAATTATTTCCTTTTTATAGAACGAAAAAATCATGAACCGCCGTATTATCAATAGAAGTCAAATAAAACTTAAATTCACTTTTAATGAGGCTTATCGAATTTATATTCCTTAGGTACAATTTATGACTTTCTGGCAATGAATTGTAAAATTTCACGTTAAGGTGAGTGAATTGTCGTTGTGTAATCGCTATTTTAAAAATGTATATAATGAAGCTGATGCAACCCTGCTACGTGTAAGATTAGTGTGCTCGATATCCTGAAGTATTTCTTCATTATGGTAAGTATACATCAAACAGCTGTACATATAAAGTTGTCAGATATTGTATTGCAGGTTTTCATTATAAATAATTTTCAAAATTCTTTTCTGCACAACTTCAAGTTTATTTAGGAGGTTACTTACTGCGGCACCCCATGCAAGGATGCAATACTGTAATCTACTCTGTACAAGTACATAGTAGATAACACGCAGATGAGATATCCTCCAAAATCTGAACCTGAATAACAACAGTCGTGGAGTTCGCACAATATCACCAACGTGTTCGTCCCACCGCCAATGGCAATTCAATGTCACTCTTAGACACATTACATCGTTTTTTCGCTGTATTTTGATTACTTTGTTGTCTTTGTTGCCTGATCCTTAGGTATTCAAAATTCTGCAATTTATTACTGTATATAGAAAATGGTATAAAGAAGGTATTATCAAAATTCAACGTTAGACGTTTTGAGTTGAACCAATCAATGATATTCAATAAATCCACCTGCACAACTTCCTTAAGACTACTCCAAGATGTTCCTTCGTAATAAATTATTGTATCGTTAGCGAAAGTGATTATCGTTCCGGCTGAATCCAGATTTAGTAGGTGGTTGATAAAAATACAAAATAATGTAGGACCAAGTACCGTTCTCTATGGTATTCCTTCTGTAAGTTTTTCCTTTAGACTAAATTCAGAACCTATTTTCACACTCTGTACACGTTCCTGCGGATAATTTTGAAAATTTTAAGTTACAGATTGTGGTCCACAGTATCAAAAGTTTTACCCAAATCCATTAATACACATAATGCAGGGATACCATTGTCCATTGCGTTATTATTTTTTTTCAGTAATCTCCATAATGGCATCTCTTGTGGATAGACCTTTCTGAAATCCAAATTGTGGCGACGATATCAATTAAATTTTTTCCATCTAGGTTACCAGTCTAAGATTTAAAACTTCCTCAAAAATTTTTGAAAATGTAGAAGTCAAAGAAATTGGTCGATAATTTCCTAGTTAATTTTTTTCACATTTTTATATATGGGACCAACGACTGACTCTTTGAATAATGTTGGAACTTGGCCCAGCGTAAATATACACTTTACCAAATGCGTCAATAAAGAGATGATAGTAACTCAATTTCTTCAATAGTTTTAACTTGTATGCCATCCTTCCCGATTATGTATTGTCGTTTCTATTTCAGTTTCTGTTACTGGCTTGATGAAGAAAGATTTTTTTAGTGAACTTTCTTTATTAATTGTGGAATCTTTAGTGGATTTTTTAGGTGGTCTTAAGTTCGATGCCAATTTCTCACCTATTTGCTAAAAATATGAATTCAATTCATTTGCAATTAATTTAGGGTCTTGGGTAATCTGCCCCTGTTCCGTGATCAATTCCTTGAATCCATCGTCAACATCTGCAGAACTTCCTGCTTTGACAATCCTCCATAAAGTTTTCAAATTATTTTTATTTTCATTTATTTTTTGTTCATAATATTTTCTTTCTGCCGATTTTATTGTTTTCTCCAGTATTTTCCGATAATTTTCATATTGGGTTTTTTTACCTGATTATTTCGATCATTTCTATAAATTTTGTATAAAGTATTTCTTCTGGCTATAGAACCAACAATAGCTTTCGTTATCCATTTTTTCCTTCCATATGTACAGGTCTTTATTGTCAGTAAGGTAGTGTGTTTGTCAGTACCTATATTCCCTAATTGTATCAACCAAAAGATTTGTCTTTTAATCGATATGTTCAAGAGCGTAGAAAGCTGGCCAATTTAAATTTTGTAGAGAAGTACGTATTTCTTTATATTTGATGGATTTTGTTGTATGTAACGTGATCTTTTTTTTTGGCACAGGCAGATAAGACGTCGTTGCGATATGATCAGTAATTTGTGTATCACAACTTACGCTAGTACAGTTTTCATTAGTAATATTATCATTGTTATGAAAAATATGATCAATAGAGCTCTGCGAGTTTCCTTGCACTCTTGTAGTTCCGTTTATCAAGGAAGAAAAATTAAACTCAGCCATTACATTAAGATACTCAGAGGCTAAGTTCGAGTCTGCATCTATATTAATATTAATATCGCCAATAATAAATATATTTTCTATTCTTAGATATGCCCCTCTCCTTCTGCAAAAAGATGAAAACTTCATCTATGAACCCTGTCCCTTAATCAGTGGAGGTTTATATATGGAAGTAATCACAAGATTATCAGAGTAAATGTAATTAGATCAAAATCATGATTCAATTGCGATGAAAAAATTTGTAACATTTTCAGGTTCTGGGCAATACTGAGAATATTTTGGTGAATTTTCAGTTTTTTATTATTTTTAAATCAGGAGTATAAATCATTGATATTTTCCACTGAGTCGAATTTCAATGTTTCTATGGGTGAAAAATTTATATCCCTTTTATATTGGTCTACAGAAATACCAAAATTTAAAAATTGACTTACTTCTGTTCTATTGCAGTTCTAAATCTGTCTCATTCTGGACTCAAATAGCTCTACTATCTTCAGTCTTCTTGACCTTACGCGTTTTCGCAAATAGGTCTTGTTTTGCCTTTGTGATATCCTCATTGAAATAAATAGTATTCATCGCAGTAAATCTACAGTCATTCAATCTAATTGCCCCTCTGCTCCTTCTCGTTTCCAAAATTAGGTACCTTTCACTTATCTCCGTTGGCGTTATTAATATTGGTGCCAAATCTTTATTAGATAATCTCCTCGCCTCGAAACACTCCGGTCCTAATTTACAGCCGACATGCTCGATTATTACACTAACAACCTTTGAAAGGTTTTCGTCTTTTTACGCAGGAACATTATTCAAAATCTTATTTTCTCCTCTTGTCTCTTGTTCAAGAGCGTCTACGCATGCCTCAAGAATTTCAATTTTTTTTACTTTATTCTTCCCTCTCCTTAATTTCCTCTTACAATAATTGTCCGAGATTCTTATTTTCCATCTTAAGGTCATCATACGAGTCCGACAGAAACTGTACAGACTGCTGGATATCTGAGATCCTATTTTTGAGAATTTTAATTTCATTTTTCATCATGTCGTGGGTCTGTTCAATTTTCTTATGGATATCTGCATTGGTACATTGTTCCAATTCCTCATTACTACTCGCTTCAACCAAGCAGGGTGGAACTATAGATTTCCTGGACCTTTTCCTACAGAAATTCTCGCATATATATATATATATATATATATATATATATATATATATATATATATATATATATATATATATATATATATATATATATATATATATATATATATATATATATATATATATATATATATATATATATATATATATATATATATATTTCAAATTCGTCGTTTTTTACCTGTCGGTCGTATTACATACAGATGTTTGTTTGTGGTATAGCAGGTGTACTAGACTAATTAAACGTTGAATAATTAAAGGTTTAATGAACGTTTCAATGGAGTTTCCATCTTCTTCAGCTAAAATTTGAGACAAAAAACCTGATTAAAATTGAGACTGGGACAATTAGACTTGAATGAAGTTGAAAGAAACATCACAGGATAAAATACAAAACTATAAAAGCAACAAAATAAAAGAATAAAAGAAAAATTGTATCTCACCAGAATATTCGTCGGTAGTTTTCACATCACTGTTGGAAAAGGAAGGTTTGAGTTATGCGATATGTAGCGGTGCGCATGTGCCTATAGTATTATAATAATGGGGTATATATTGAACTTAGACCCTTTATATCCGTTTTGTTGTTAACTGTGTTATCTATGTTCATTTGAATAAAAATCATTTCTAGCATTTCTCGAGATTTAAGATTCCTCTCCGCTGTCAGTATTTTAGTTCTTCCGTAGTCGAAATCGTGTTTTTCAGATTGTTTGTGCTTGTTCAGTGCGGTGTTTGCAGTTTTAGCATATTTATGGCCTTTTAATCTGTCTTGTAGACGTTGAGCTGTTTGTCCGATGTATACTTTATCGCAATCCTTGCAGGGTATGCTATACACCAGGTGGGATCTTTTATCGATTGGAATTTTGCTCTTCAGATTGGTATACAGTTGTCTGATTTGGTTCTGCGGTTGGTGTGCTATCTGTACGTTGAAGGGTTTCAAAATGTTGATCACTTTGGGTGTTAAGTGTGTAACGTATGGCATCGGTATATATGTTTTTCTATCCGCTGAATCTGGTGTGTTAGTTCTTTGCACTGTGTTGTATGTCCTATGTACCCGACTCTTTAGGCTTTTCTGTATTATATGTGTAGGGTAATTGTTGAGTGTTAATAGTGATTTCGCTTTGTCAAGAGATTCTGGTCGATATTTGGGGGATGTCAATTTGATGGCTCGATATATGATACTGTCTACGATACTTCTTTTTTGTGATATATGATGTGCCGAGTGGAAGTTAATCAATCGGTTTGTGGCTGTATTCTTGGTATACCATTTTGTGTATAGCTTGTCCTTGTCACGGATTATTGTCATGTCTAGGAAATTGATGGATCCATTATTTTCGCGCTCAAGAGTGAACTGTAACTTCGGTTGAAAATTGTTGAAGTCGTTCAAAATCACATCCACGTCATTGGGGTCGATGATAAGCAAACAGTCATCTACATATCTTTTGTATAATGTGATCTTGAATTTTCTATTTGTTAGTATTTGTTCCTCAACGTATTCCATGACTATCTGGGCTGTTATACTCGAAATCGGACTGCCCATGGCTACACCGTCTGTTTGTTGGTAAAATTGATCTTTATATTGGAAGTAGTTGGTGTGGAGAGTAAATTGCAGGGCTTCGACAAACTCGTCCTGTGGAATAGATGTATGTTCGCGTAGTTGGGTCCATTTCTGTCCTATGACATCTGGTATTATTTGGTTTGGAATGTTCGTATACAATGAGATCACGTCCAATGAGTATAGTTGGTGGTTGTTGGGAACTACTATTTAGTCCAGTTCTGTTTTAAGTTCGATGGAGTTTTTTACGTAGTATTTGTTTTTGTTTGCGATGTTCGACAGAACTGTTGCAAGGTGTTTTGACAGATTATAAAGTGGGGATTGGATGGATGACACTATTGGGCGCAAAAAAACCAAAATTTTCTTACAACATAATCCGAACCTAGTTGTCGTAAAAGCGGACAAAGGCAACAAAACGGTCATTTTGGAACAAGACGTGTATGACCAAAAAATGAATACATTTCTGGCTGACACAAACACATATAAGAGGATAAAAAGAGATTTAACAAGCACGGTGGAAGCAGACAACAACAAACTTATAAAAAAATGGAAAGAGAAGGACTATATATCGCATACCTTATACAAACAATTACTAACCCACAACAGCATACCACCGAGAATATACGGACTCCCAAAAGTCCACAAACCAGGCATGCCTTTGCGCCCAATAGTGTCATCCATCCAATCCCCACTTTATAATCTGTCAAAACACTTTGCAACAGTTCTGCCGAACATCGCAAACAAAAACAAATACTACGTAAAAAACTCCATCGAACTTAAAACAGAACTGGACCAAATAGTAGTTCTCAACAACCACCAACTATACTCATTGGACGTGATCTCATTGTATACGAACATTCCAAACCAAATAATACCAGATGTCATAGGACAGAAATGGACCCAACTACGCGAACATACATCTATTCCACAGGACGAGTTTGTCGAAGCCCTGCAATTTACTCTCCACACCAACTACTTCCAATATAAAGATCAATTTTACCAACAAACAGACGGTGTAGCCATGGGCAGTCCGATTTCGAGTATAACAGCCCAGATAGTCATGGAATACGTTGAGGAACAAATACTAACAAATAGAAAATTCAAGATCACATTATACAAAAGATATGTAGATGACTGTTTGCTTATCATCGACCCCAATGACGTGGATGTGATTTTGAACGACTTCAACAATTTTCACCCGAAGTTACAGTTCACTCTTGAGCGCGAAAATAATGGATCCATCAATTTCCTAGACATGACAATAATCCGTGACAAGGACAAGCTATACACAAAATGGTATACCAAGAATACAGCCACAAACCGATTGATTAACTTCCACTCGGCACATCATATATCACAAAAAGAAGTATCGTAGACAGTATCATATATCGAGCCATCAAATTGACATCCCCCAAATATCGACCAGAATCTCTTGACAAAGCGAAATCACTATTAACACTCAACAATTACCCTACACATATAATACAGAAAAGCCTAAAGAGTCGGGTACATAGGACATACAACACAGTGCAAAGAACTAACACACCAGATTCAGCGGATAGAAAAACATATATACCGATGCCATACGTTACACACTTAACACCCAAAGTGATCAACATTTTGAAACCCTTCAACGTACAGATAGCACACCAACCGCAGAACCAAATCAGACAACTGTATACCAATCTGAGAGCAAAATTCCAATCGATAAAAGATCCCACCTGGTGTATAGCATACCCTGCAAGGATTGCGATAAAGTATACATCGGACAAACAGCTCAACGTCTACAAGACAGATTAAAAGGCCATAAATATGCTAAAACTGCAAACACCGCACTGAACAAGCACAAACAATCTGAAAAACACGATTTCGACTACGGAAGAACTAAAATACTGACAGCGGAGAGGAATCTTAAATCTCGAGAAATTCTAGAAATGATTTTTATTCAAATGAACATAGATAACACAGTTAACAACAAAACGGATATAAAGGGTCTAAGTTCAATATATACCCCATTATTATAATACTATAGGCACATGCGCACCGCTACATATCGCATAACTCAAACCTTCCTTTTCCAACAGTGATGTGAAAACTACCGACGAATATTCTGGTGAGATACAATTTTTCTTTTATTCTTTTATTTTGTTGCTTTTATAGTTTTGTATTTTATCCTGTGATGTTTCTTTCAACTTCATTCAAGTCTAATTGTCCCAGTCTCAATTTTAATCAGGTTTTTTGTCTCAAATTTTAGCTGAAGAAGATGGAAACTCCATTGAAACGTTCATTAAAACTTTAATTATTCAACGTTTAATTAGTCTAGTACACCTGCTATACCACAAACAAACATCTGTATATATATATATATATATATATATATATATATATATATATATATATATATATATATATTATTATATATATTTGTTTTTTTCAGTTTAATTTTTCTCTTTCATTTGAAATAAGCCGTTATATCTGTTTTCAGTTCGAATTGTTTGATATTTCTATATATATTTTTTACTTTCCTTGTTTCTTTTTTGTTATTGCATGATAAAGGGAAAAATGGTTGCGAAGTATCAGTTGCATGTGGCTCAGTTAAATACTCACTTTTGAATAATTTTTCAGAATTCAACGAAAATCTGTGTGAACATAATTTTGATATTTGCTGTGTTACTGAGACTTGGTTGGATAATGAACCTGATTTTGTTCTTGATATAGATCAATATGATTTTGTCAGAAATGATCGGTCAACCTACAGGCGGGGATACAGGTATTTATGTGAGTAAAAAATTTAAGTACAGAGAAATTAATTTCAACTTGAATCTTGAGAGCACTACTATTCTGATAGAGTCAATTGAATATGTTAATTTGTGTTATATACAGACCTCCTAATGTTCATAAAAATCTGTTCAGTTGATAGTACCGAGTGTGTCTCTTACCTGTCATCACTTGATAACTTTGGATTGACCCAGCTTATGAAGCTGCCAACTAGAAAGAATGCAATACTCGATCATATTATGACAAATATTCCTGAATCTTTAGAAAACATTGGAGTGGTTACCATTACAGTGATCATGATTTTACCAGTTTTACCGTCACTGTGGAGGTGTCGCGAGCTTGTCCTAAGTATGTCCCTTATAGAGAGTTTCGTAACTTTTAGTTCTTTTAGTGAGGAACTTGCTGAGTCTTCTCTGGATGACAACTTTTTCTTGAGAAACATTGATGACAAGGTGGCGTACCTGTCTGAGGTGCTTACGAGACTGTTTAATAAACATGCACCCATGAGGACCTGTCGTATTACGAAGCCTCCTGCTCCATGGATCACCGATAATGTTGAGGAACACATGATTATTCGTGACAAATCAAAGAGAAGATTCAGAAAATTACCTACTGAGGTAAATTGGAGGAACTACCAAGTATTGCGTAATTCAAGTACGACTGCGATTCGACTCGAAAAGAAACGATATTTTTCAACTGCGCTGATCTCTCATAACTCCTCGGATTTATGGAAGCATCTCAAGTATTTGAATATCAATAGAAAGAGCAAAACTGAGATTCCAGACGTGTTATGTGATGCTGGGAAATTCAACAATCATCTGAAAGATTGTTTACTTGAACCTGATAGACAATTGACAGAAAATCTTCGTACATTTTACTCCGCTAGAAGTTTTTGTCAGTTTCCTTAGCGAACTTCCTTTACATTGATTGATTTCAATGCCATTGAAGAATACTTGACGGAAATCAAGACGGGTGCTGCGGGGGTTACGCAGAAACATCTTGAGAAATTTCAAGTAATACCGGAATTGCAGTCTGGTTTTCACCCAGGTTTCAGTTGGACTAACTCATTATTGAAGGTCACTTATTACATATTTGGTGCAACTGATCGCGGATTCATAACAGTTCTAATTACGCTGGATTACTCTAAGGCGTTTGATATGTTGTTGCATGATGTTCTTTAAGATATGCTGGTTTTTCATCAGGTGCTGTATTGTTACTAGAAAGCTACTTGTCGGGCAGAAAACAGCGGGTTAAAATTGGTAACTGTGTATCTGAGCCCTTTGATATTTCCATAAGTGCTCAACAGGGCTCTATTCTAGAAACACTCCTTTTCATTCTGTACATGCATAATTTTAAAAACGCCCTATTTAATTGCAATGTTCAATTATATGCAGACGACACCCAGTTGTATCATAGTTTTCATTCTGAAAATATCGATGACGGTATCACAAAGAAAAATGAAGACCTCGATAGGGTCGCGGAGATATCGCTCATGCACAACTTAAGGATAAACGCAAGCAAATCTCAAGTCATTTTTTTCGGTGGTGATGGGATTTGTAATAGTTTACGAGAAACTGCCAGGATGAGTATTAAATCGGAAGATGTTCCAATTGTGTTATCTGTTCGCAATCTGGGATTCAAAATGGACAATTCTTTTCGATTTCGGACTCATGAACGACGGACTGGCTGTACCCAGCTATATGCGGTTAGTTTTATCGGCTTTTACTTACTGTTCGCAGGTATTCTTTCCATGTTTGGATCAAAGTTCACTATACAGAATACAGAAAGTTCAAAATAGTTATTTGCGTTTTATTTATGGGTTGAGAAAATTCGATAGAATAAGTCACAAATTAAAGGACGCGAGATGACTGAATATGCACAGTAGATTCAAGTTGGCTGCTTTGGTTTTATATCACAATATAGTGAAAACTAGGCAGCCACCATATCTCTATAGGAAAATTGGATTCAGGACTGATGTGCATACTTTGAATACAAGAAACAAGGGACTCATAACCCCCACATCGATTGGTCATCTTTGAGATATCTTTTCCATATTCTATCTACAAATATCATGATCAGTGTATTTCATCATCCCTCCAAGCTTTGACTACGCCTGTATTTAAAAGAAAATTTTGGGAGTATCTTTTTGAAAATCAATAACATTATCTTACATACTACGACAACTGTATCTCCATTTGTATTTTGTTATACCTTTGAATTTCTCTCACATAATGAGAAAACTGTACCTCAATTTGTCAATTGTTATACTTTTGAAAATCAATAACATTATTTTACACACTGGGACAACCGTACCTCAATTTGAAATTCGTTTTTTTTTTGTACAGCAATCTGTAAACTGTTATCTACTTATGAATGAATGGTTATATTTAGTTTATTATAACTGAAATGTTTATCTTTAATTCGGCAAGGCATTTGATTTCTTCAGTTTTTTTTTGGATTTTTGGATATATCAATTGTTTTTGAAAAAATTTTTATCTGGGTTTGGGTGGCAGAACAGAGATATCGTTTGCATACCATCTGAACTCCGGCCTGAGATTGTTTTTATACGTTGTTTCATGATGCTTTGTGAGTTAATAAATTTGTCTTATTTTTGATATATTTTTTCTTTTATGAAATGATTGTATATTTCAATAAAGCCCTATTATATATATATATATATATATATATATATATATATATATATATATATATATATATATATAATAGGGCATTATTTTTTAATTTTTAAATTGTGTTATTGCCTGTTTAAGATAGTTTATTTTCAATGTTTTTAGCAATAACAGGCTTAATTTTATTGAAATTGAATTATTTATTAAATTATTCATTAGTTTTGACAAAGTTGTGATATACAACGAAAATTAAGTTTTTAACATTAAAATAAGCCTGTTATTACTAAAAACATTAAATATACATATATATATATATATATATATATATATATATATATATATATATATATATTCCAATATATATATTTCAAAAAAGGTCAATGAATTTTTCGGATATGCGACTGAAAACTGTGATTATCACTTACCGCAGCATTTGTTCCATGAACAAGGCAACAACAGCATATTATAGCCAACAAGAAAATCTTGAAAGATATCATTCTAGTAAATTGAAATTTATAGAAGAAGAAGAAACTCTACTCAACCAGCTAGCACTGCCGATTCTGGTAGAATGATATATTACCTTCATTTCAAAAATTGAGCATTTTTCCTTAGTACTAATGGTAAAATAAAGACTATATTTGAAATTTATTACAAAATCATAACCTAGTGAATCTTTGCTAATTTGACCGCAACATTAATCATATTTTAATGGAGTTTAATGTTTATGTAATCCGTTCAAACGTAATTGATTGCGGGGGGAAAAATATGAAAAACTGTAGAAATCATCTTTCAAATGTATATTCTTTTCTATTTCACTGACTTGAAATAAAAATTGTTTTAATGATTCATATATAACAGAAGGCTAAGTAAATTCATTAATTACAACGGGAAAATATAATGGTTTGCAAATTTCACGACGAATGTTTTCATTTCATAGAAATAACCAGATTGATCTTCATGTGCCTTCTAACCATGAAACGTGAAATTAATATTATTTATATAATTTAAATTGACTCGAATTACTTTTTCTCCTAGAAACGTTTATTTATACGTTTCCGACTTTCAAAACTTTATATATTCGATTATATATATATATATATATATATATATATATATATATATATGAACATATATCAATTTATATAATATAGTTTGTATATATATATTTATTATTATATTAAGTTCAATTTAGTATTAAGGATTAAGAGTTTGTTAAATATTTTATTTATTTTTTGTTAAAATAAAATATGTGTATGTATATACAAATTCATCAGATATGTTATTGATTTAAAAAAAATTGAGATTTGAAAAAAAAATCCACCCTGAGAAAGAGTGAACTTAAATAAATTTCGAAATTCATAAGATAAAACTAATTATCGGAACTAATTTCAATAACCGCATTTTGAATACACAATTTAATTTCTTCAAATTTTTCTAACATAAATAACATACTCTTCCATCTTGTTTGACTATCTAATTTTAACGCTGTTTCTTTACCTAAAATTCTCTCACGTACTTTTAAAAATATTTATCATTTTTGGAAGGTGAATTTTGTTTAGTTAATCTAACTCTATAATAATTACATTACCATATTCTTCATTATCACTTCCATTGTTATCATCGTCATCGTCAACATCATTAACATCCTCATCATTATAATTTTGCTCCACAACATCAATATCCACACTCGGGTTCAAAGTTGGCTTATACAAAACATCAGTAATTGCTAATTGTATGCAATGTGCCATACATTGTTGATGTACAGCCTCTATAATTTTTCCTAATTTTACCATAACCGACGCACCGCCAGTAGTTACTTCAACTATGTCTATGTAAAAGACAGTGATTTGTTTTCCATCCAAGTTGATGAAAGCACGGACATTGCTGCTCTAGCAATCTTACTTGTTACTGCAAGGTATGTAAATCCCAACAAGGAGTTTGAAGAAAATCTGTTGCTGTGCCATGCATTAACTGAGCGTACTACAAGGGAAGATGTGTTCAATGTGATTCACAGCTACTTCTGTGAAAAAGGAATAGACTGGGGTAAATTATGTGGTATATGCACTGACGGAGGAAAATCAATGTCCGGCATATATGTTGGTCTTCGGGGGCGCGTAAAAGAAGTGGCCCCCCACGTAGCATGGAGCCATTGTTGCATCCACAGACAGAGTCTTGCAGCCAAAAAGTTGCCGTCTTCTTTGAATGATGTTCTCAATGAAGCAGTTAAAGTAGTCAACTTTGTTAAAGCCAATGCAACAAACTTCAGACTGTTCAAAGTTCTTTGTGAAGATATTCGTGGCATTCACTCCACGTTGCTTTTGCACACGGAAGTAAGGTGGCTACTTCCTCGAACCTTCCTCGCGGGAAGTTTCTTACAAGACTTTTTGAGCTCAGACATGAACTGCAAGTATTTTTTGAAGAGCATCCTTTCTATTTAGCCTCCAAGTTTCATGATAGTGACTGGCCTCAAAAGCTTACTTATTTAGCTGACATTAGAGTAAAAATCAAACTCAAACTCAACTTAGAGTTACAGAACAGCTCAATGACAGTATTCAAAGTTGCTGACAAAATAGAATTCATGCTGAAGAAAATTGATTTTTGGAAAACCTGTATTCAAAACAATCAAGCTGAAGTTTTTGGCACGCTTCATGATTTCTTGAGTGACAATAATCTGCCCATATCTAGCGAAGTTTGACAAACCTGAAGGACTCATTTAGAAAGTATTTTCCTAAACGAGGTGACGGAGAGAACTGAATTGCAGATCCTTTCAATGAGGAAAACGTCAAGACGGCTACATTGCCCGTTCATGAGATGGAAAAGCTCCTAGAACTTTCAAGTGACTCCTCCTTGAAGTCCGAGTTTAAGAAAAAACCCCTTGGACAATTCTGGGTGAGCATTAGGGATGAATATGGACCCTTAACCACAAAAGCCCTTCTAGTTTTAGTTCCTTTTACAAACAGAGAACTAGTTGAGAGATCGTTCTCTTCCTATGCTTTCATTAAGAATAAGTATAGGAATAAGCTAACTGCAAGTCCTGATTTAAGAGTGTATTTATCAAACTTTGATATTGATTTCAAAATATTATGGGCGACAAAACAGGCCCAAGGGTCACACTAAAACAGTTTTTACTTGTTTTAAGAGTAATTTTGATTTTTTTCGATAAACTTATTTGCTACCGGTAATTGTAGTATGATTTCGTGATGAGAAACGTTGTATTTACTTTGTTATTATTGGTTTACAGTTGGTATTTAGATTCAATAAGTTTACTAGAAACATATATAGGCCTAATTTTGAACAATAACTTTATTGTCAAATAAAAGATTGAAAAACTCTTGCGTAAATATTTACTTTCCATGATTAATATTCTTGCAACTTTTTTTCCTTGGGGGTACAATTTGAAATAAATTTATCACAAGGGGAACGGCATTGAAAAAAGGTTGGGAACCGCTGCTCCAACAGAATGTACATGAATGTTTATATAGCGCCGATTATGAATAGATGTCTATTCGTCAAATGTGATACTGAAACGTTTACCTTCCGATTTCAGTCTAGAAAATTCATGCACTGTAGACTGTTTAATAATTTAACTATATTCAAGTACCATATTTCTAGTAGTGACTGCAGATTTTGGTATGTCTTTGAATCCTTTAGCCTTTAAACCTTTTCTTATGTCATACGATTTTATAAAAATATTAAAGACAAACCATCGCGAACTGTCATTCGGGCAAGCACTTGTGAAAGTTTTTAGTTTTTATTATTTTTAAAATAATTTGTTATTAACAATTTAGGCTGTTTAGAAACACTTGATTCGACATCATAGGAGATTCACATTTCTTTTTAAGATTTAGTCCATATATTATTTTCAAGTGAATATGAAGGCCACTTGAGGATCCTCCTGTACATTTTATTTTTTTCGCGCACTTTTTACATTTAGTAACCTGTCCGTTTTTTTCAATCAAAAAATGATTCCAAACTGAAGTTTCGTCCTGTCCTTTTCGGTGCTCCGTAAATGTATTGTGATCTTTCAGGGGGTATAGCAGTTTATGCCTATTAATTTTAATATTCGTATATTAATTAGACTCTATCTTACATTAATACAAATATAAACTTACTGTATCATATAATTCATATGGATTAATCAGTATTTAAATACCGTTATATAATTTTCAATTATTCGAAATAAAATCAGAAAACAAGTCCATATAATACACACACCACAAGACAACGGAATGAAAAATAAAACTGAAAATATAAAATATAATTTTTACTTACAACTGATTTGCAAAATTAAACAATCTAATCTAAACTATTTAAGAATATTTGTGTAACACACTTTATGTATTTGTATAGATGTTAAACATAAACAATCGATTTATATTGCCGACACCCCCGCTTCTCGGTGGTGCCATACTCGGCTCGGTATGTGTAATAAATGTGCCCGACATAGATTTTAATACAATGAAGTTTGTTTGTCTCAAAAAAAATTTCTTGTAATTAATTAATAATATGTTAAATTAGATTTTTATTGTGCATAAATTCAATTTTTATTAACTAATGTAATACCAAAATACCGGTATTTTTACATAAATACCGGTTTTAATAACGGATAAAAATCTTCCAGGATTTCTGTATTCGAGATCCCGGAATCCCAGTATTGTAAGCCCTAGTTACACATTATATCATATGAAACTCAATAATGGTTCGACCGGTCTTAATTGTTATTGGTTGTCTTCTGGTAAAGCGTACCAACTTGGATTTTGATGAAGAAAAGTTGTATCCACTATTTTGAGCCCATATACTGACGTTATTCAGGGCGTTTTGATGTAGGGTGCAAGTACTCATTGTATTTATTCTCGAACAAAACAGTAACATGTCGTCCGCATACAGAGCTATCTTAACAGGGGCCTAAACAGTGTCAAATATTTAGTTAATGGCTAGTGAGAATAATGTAGCGCTTAATACAGATCCCTGAGTAATGGCATTTTGGGTAACGTAAGATAAAGACACTTTTCTATTGAGAATTACTTTGAAGTTTCTGTCTGTTATGAAGTTTTTCAGAAAGAAGTATATGTTGCCATTAAGATTCAGGTCCTTGAAGTTATTTATTAGAGTTGTTCGATTTGTATCAAAATGCGCTATCGATATCTAGTAATGCTGCTACGTCTTGCTGGTTTGCGAATGCGTATGCGATTTCAGTTTGAAGTAAAACAAGATTATCTATGGTGCTGCGATTTTAACTGAAACCTGATTGGGCGGAATATAAGAGATTATTTCCAGGTACCAGATTAGTCCCCTATTTACCACTTTTTCAAGAACTTTACATAGGGTACATGTTAACCAAAATTATCTAGATTAAAGTATGATATACACATCAAAGTTGATAATGCACCATTGGAACAAGTCAGTGGAATTGAGTATTTAGGTGTTATTATCGATGAAAATTTGAGTTTTAAAATTTATTTTAGATATGTTATGAGTAAAATTTCAAGAAAAGTAAGTTTTTTAGCTAGAGGATAAGTTATTATGTTAGTGTCCCTACAAAGTATTTAGTGTATAACAATAACATATAAACTTCTGTTCAGCTGTAATATACACCTTTCCTAAAAATTATATTCAAAAGTTGCGAAAGCTCCAAAATAGAGCAATAGAATTATATTGAAGTGCAATAGATACACACCTGTATCACTTATGTTAGAAACACTAAGTTGTTTAAATATTAGGCAGCATATAGTATATAAAACTCTAGACTTTGTTTATAAAATAAAATATGACAAGGTTCCTAACTATATCTTTGACCGTGTAAAATACATTGAAGATGTACATGGTTACCAAACAAGGTGTACGGAACAAAATGATTTCTATATTGATAAGTGCAGTACATCTAAATGCCCAAATAATTTATGTGCGAAAGGAATGATTTTATTTAATACTCTAGGTCCGAATCTAAAATTATGTAAGAATCATAATGATTTTAAAAAATTATTGTATCATTTTGTAAAAAATAATATCTAGGGTGAAATATGTTGTTTGATGTTGTATATATAACTTGTATTTTCTTTGTAAAGTGCATTAGCTGTGCTAAATAAACTTTACTAGAACTACTAACTTCACATAGAGCACAGGTCAGAGAGATTGGTCTAAAAGTATCGGGTGTTGGTTTTGGTTTTCCTGATTTTTTAATGAGTATTATGTGGGATTCTCCCCACTTGATGGGAAATTGATGACTTGTCCAGATTAGATTATATTTTTCAAGAAGTGTTTTGTTGTTGTTTCCTCATACAGATATTTCAAGAAAATCATTGGGAAATTTGTCTGGGTCTCCTACTGTGTTCTTCATGGAAAGAAGGGCCGAGTGTAGTTCTTGCATTGTGAAAGGTTTGATATATTTGTTCATGACACTTTTCATCAGGTTGTTCTTCCATATTGTTTGTATTATTCAGTGCTTTCTCGTGAAAGTATTTGGCCAAGCTGTTTGCTATGTCTTGACTATTAGTGATAACTTCATCATTTTCGTCCAATATTGAGGCTATTCTGTAGTTTTTTTGTTTTTGTGTATTTTGTCCTTTTATTTGTTTGATTTTATTCCAGACTTGGATTGGAGATGTATTTAATGTTATTATAGAAACGTATTCACAACAAGACCTCCGTTTTCTTTCTTTTAGTACTTTTCTGCAGATGGCCTTCAGCTTCTTGCAATTGATGAGACCTTCTTGTTTCAGGGTAATTCGGTATCTGTTTAATTCTCGTTTGCTTTCTTTAACGCCTTCATCGTAGCCTTGATTCCACCAAGGAACTCTTTTTTATTTGGTTGTAAGGTGAATTCACCAACATGTTTTTCAGCCGCTGTGATAATAATTCTGGTCAGCTGATTGATACTCTGGTTGCAGTTAGAAAATAATTTTACTTGTGAAACTTGAGTATTTATCTCTCCTGAAAATGAGTTTCATTTAGCGTTTGAAATCTTCCATTTGGTAATATTTTCAATGTGGGGAATATCATTGTCTGTACTATCGTATAGATTGTTCAAGGTTTTCCATGTTAGTTGAGTTGCTGTAAGTGGATCGCATAAATCTAAATCTGTTCACAAGAATTTTCAAGTGGATGGGTCAAAATTTGTATCGTCTCCGGTATTTGGAATATATATATCAAGATCTGTTATTATTGCTTCGATCAGTTTATTCAGATTAGCAAGGTTGCTAAATCAAATCAAAAACGTTTATAGAGTCTTTAGTAATGTACATTTCATGGAATTCATAAACAGTCACAAATGGGAAGTTATAAGGTATCGCGGCCCTTTTAAACCCTGTATTTTCAAAATATTATGTGAAAAAAACAAAAAATATATGTTCATATACTCATTTCAAGTTTACATAAATTGTTTTGCGTCTGTAGCTGACTTATTTATTACGTGCCATTTGGTCAAATGTCTGATTTTAAATTCATCAGATATTTGAAAAGGTTGCTTAGTTCTTAGTAGGTGACATTATGATGTGGTGATATGTAAATATTACAGATGGTGAGTTTTCGAGGACACCAGATGGTGATGCCTGACTGTTTCTAACGTGGTGTTTAGATACAGTTCTCTATAGTACAGATCTTGTATTACCAGTATTGAAACTCCTCCAATGGTCTACTATTTGAGTATCTAATTAAGTGAATACTTGAAAACTTTTTCAGGAATCAGGATTGGGTTTTGATAAGTTTTAAAGTTCGTTTCTTGAAAGCAAAGGAGGTCTGGAGAATTATCGGAGACAATTTGTTGAATTCCTTCCAATCGTGGGTAAAACCCATTGCAGTTCCATTGAGTTAATTTGAAGGCGTATATATTGATTAGATGGTTGATGTTTTCAGTTTTGGGATGGTTGAGAGCCATTATCTGAAAAGTCTTCGTCGTCCGTAATTGGACTGAGGCTATTCAAACTACAACATCCATTTCTTCATCCTTAAATTTGTCTCTTATATTTTTTGAGATTCTTGTAAATTTTGTGCTCTTTCAACATATGTGTATATAATATAAAGGTCGTGGAGTAGTGATTTGATGTCATCAGTGAACTTTGCTGTTTCGATGTGACGGGTAGATGTTCCATATGAATTTTCCAGAAAGGCGATTAGATTTTCATATTGAAGATTTAACTTTCCGTTATGCGTTTGTGATTGCGTTTTTGGTGGCTTCACTTAAAGCGTGATACTGGGGTATTTTTAGTTGGTATTTTCGGTGAGTTGGGCATGGAGTTGTCTTCGATAGGGCGGACTACTGATCAGATTCTGTTAAGCTGGTTTGGTCACTAGAGGTTAGAGTTTCAGATATCGTTCTTTTCAGAACTGCTGTGTCATTTGTTCGAGGTTTCAAGAATGTATCTTCAGTTTGTATGTCATCTGCTGGAGGTTGTGGTATTATTGGCAAACTTCTTCTTCTATTATTTTTTGGGTTCTAACAGTTAGATGCCATATGTCAGTCTGTCGACAGATAAAACACTCCATCCTGTCGGTTGAGAGGAATATTCTATTGTCGTTACCATCAAATTGAATTACTGCAGATGTTTGGAGTTCGTAGTTTTCATTCGGTGGAAAAATATATGCTTGTCTTCTAAAACTCAGAATATGCGAATACTCCTCTCCAGTGATTCCCGCTTTGAGTAAAGATGAGGGTGATGCAAGCTGTAGTCCGAGATTTTCTATAACCCCAGTTAATAGATCATGAGGGATACATGGAGAAATATGCGATATTACAATTCTTTTATTGGGCGATACCAGTCTTCTTATACTTAGTTTAGGTTCTCCTATAGTTACAACCGGGTGACTTTGATTGAGTAAGTTAAGCAGTCCTACGTTTGCTAGATATATGCATATCCTGTTGTTTGATATTCTTGAAGTGAAGCATATGTTTTTTTTTTTTGTATGATTTTACCTTTAGCTTGCTCATAATCATATAGCCTCAGGTTGTCTTCGGCAGATTCTCTTTTTGGGAAATTCATTCTTGGAATTGACTTCGCTGCAGCTACGTATGGAAACTTCTGTGAGGTCGTTGCTTGATCTATGTTTACGATCATTGTGTTGTTGGGTACGATGGAGTTATCAGTTGTCATTATTTACGTTCTTGTACTCAAAGGCGTTCGATGGTAATTTCTTATGTGAGTATTGATCAAATTATTAAATTATTGACATATCTGTATAAAACATTTTGTATTATTGGTTGCTTGCTTTGAAACGAACGACAACCAGGTTTATCCTTCGATATCTGATACATAACAAGAAATCAAAACAAGGAATTGTTTATCAACTCGCAATGCAGTCAAATATTTTAAATTGAGAAAAATATTTGTTCTCACTAATGGTGAACACTAGCACACACTTGTGTTATTCTCAGTTCAATTTCATTTTTAATAAGAATTAGTAATCTTTCTCTTCAATATCAATATTTCAGGATCTAGTTTAGCGTTGTTCACACCGTAAGCGTCAACTCGCGAATATAAAAATATACGTCTTCCGTTTGTAAGACGATACTTTTGCCCATATTCAACAAATATATTGAATTCAGAATCATAAAATATAAATGAAAGGAGAAAATATTACAGCGAAGTCAATGATGTCATCAGTCGACATCATAAACGTAAAATATCTTGCATCTATGACACCGGGCGGCTTCCTTAGCAACTATGTTTTTTGTTACTCTACGGCTCTGTCAGCGCTTCGTCTGGTTGCGGAAAACGTGTGAACTATTGATGTATGAAAAGTTACATAGTAACGGATTTATTTATGAATTTTCGATGGATTTTTGATGCAGTCCCGATTTCTCTGATAAGATTTCTAAAATAATCAATGAATGTCTTTCAGACCTTTAACAATTTGAAGTTGAATGAATTCTCTAGGGGATCAGATATTTTAAAATTGTCCAATATGAGAGTGAATATTTTTAATCAATTCCTAAATGGCGACAATTTATGCATGAAAAAAAGGAGCAATTTGAAATTTTGTTTTTTCAAAATATTGATGGAGTTCTTCAACTTTACAATCATCTACTGCCTTAGAGAAATTTAGGCCAAGATTCGGAAAAAGTTTTCAGATTCACGAAATTCGTTCCCGTTAAAAAATTCTATCAAATAAACCTAAGACTTGTTTCTTGGAAGGGACTAATCCCCAGCCAAAATGAAATTTTGATTATTGTTGACAAATAATATTTTATTTGATAATAAAATATAATTTATGTATTGAGGCTGAGGTTTAGTCCATTCTAAGAACCAAGTCTTAGGTTTCTTTGATAGGATTTTTGAACGAAATCGAATTTCGAGAATCTAAGAACTGTTTTCGAATCTTGAATATTTTCTACAGGGCACCAGATGATTTGAAAGTTGAAGAACTAAATCAATAGTTTGAGAAAACAAAATTACAAATTGCTCCTATTTTAATTAATTAAAAATATTCACTCTCATATAGGACAATTTTGAAATATCTTACCCCTACAGAATTTATTCAACTTCAAATTGATAGAGGTTTGAAGGCCAAATGAAGGCCGAAAACAAGAAGAGCTGAAAGACGAGAAATGACGAGAGTAGGACAAATTAATGGAAGAAAAACGACGAGAGCAGGAAAAATTAATGGAAGAAAAACGGCGAGAACAGGAAAAAATTGAAAAAGAGAAACGACAACGGTGAGAACGACAAAGACAGGAAGATAAACAGAACCTATCAAATATGATGGCAAATTTGGAACAACAAAGACAACAAGACAGACATCAATTACGAAATGAAATTAAATCAGAAATGAGTCAAGTATGGTTTGAATGATTTCATGAGCGAACTAAACCAGGTACAATATTATTTAGATAAACGATTAGCCATTGTTGAAAAACAAGAATCAAAGTCAAGCCAAGTGCCTGTACATAAATCTTCCAAGCCACCAATATTTGATGGAGAAATATCTTGGCCCATCTACAGGAGACACTTTGAAGCAGCAGCGTGTATAAAATGTTGGTCTGATAGTGTAAAAGCAGTGAAACTGGTTCTGTAACTGAGAGGTTAATCTGCTGAACTCCTGCAAAATCTGTCATGAAAAAAACAACAGGACTATGGGGCATTATGCAAAGCTTTGGAATTGACGTATGGTAATAGCCATAGGGAGGTGCTGTACCAAATTAATCTTGAAGGTAGTAGACAAGAAAGAAATTAATCTCTCCAGGAATTCCAATCTGAAATTGAAAAATTGACACGAATTTATTCCAGATACTAGTACCTGCAAGAACTTGTGTAAGAACCATGTAAGCTTGAGAACTATTCAAATTGTTGAAATACCTGCATATTCAGAACAAATTATTTATTGTAGACCTGAAAACGATCCTGGGTGGTGTGTTGGACTTGTTGAACCCAATTCAGACTCTACAGAATTTTTAACGGCAAGGATATTAATTCAAACAAATCAAGAAATTCTAATGAGAGTAACAAATATCAGTTCTGAAAACTTGAAAATTGGAAAAGGGAAAACAATAGCCACAATTGAACCAGTAACTTGGATACTCGTTGTGAAGAACCATCTGTTTCACCTACAAACAAGAAGAACCCCATCAACTTCTTAAAGTTAGAAGCATCCTGGAAACATTTATGCTCATAGCAAATGAAAATGGCAGGAAAATTATTAAGTGAAGAAAGTGATTTATTTGAAGATCAAATACTTGAGGGAACTGATTTTACTACTCACAGAATTGATACAGGAAATGCTCACCCTATTCGACAACCTCCTCGCAGACTTCCATTAGACAAACAAACAGAGGTAGCTGAGCTTATAGAAAACATGAAGCAGAATAAAATTATCGAAGAATCATCAAGTCCATGGTCTGCACCTGTGGTCTTAGATAGAAAGAAAGATGGTACAACAGGATTTTGTGTAGATTATCGCAGACTCAATGATATTACCAAAAAGGACTGCTATCCATTATCCAAAATGGATGACACATTAACAACGTTGTCAGGGTTTCAATGGTTTTCCACCCTAGATCTTAAAAGTGGCTGTTGGCAAGTAAAAATACATCCAGATGATAAAGAGAAAACTGCCTTCTCGACTGATAGTGGATTGTATCAGTTCAATGTGATGCCTTTCGGATTATTCAATGTACCTTTGAACGACTCATGAAACTGGTCTGAAAGGATTCACTTGGAAAACTAGTCTGGTGTATTTAGATGATGTAATGGTGATGGGATCTTCTTTCGAAGAGCAACTGAAGAACCTCAAAGAAGTATTTAGCAGATTCTGGAAATAAAATTCAAAATTGGAAATATAATTCAATTCGAAATAAAATTCAAATTGAATTATAAAAAGTGCTGCCTTTTTCAAAACCAAGTACATTTCGTAGGTCACACTGCATATCATCTGCAAGTATTCAAACATCTGAAGATCATATTGAAGCAGTAAAGGAATGGCCAAGACCAAAAGACAAACATGATGTTAGAAGTTTCTTGGGATTGTGCACATATTATCGCAGACTTGTTGATAAGTTTGCTGATCTAGCAAGACCTCTTCACAAACTGACGGATCAACTAGAGATTGCGAAACATCATTCCGACAACTAAAAGCTGCACTTTGCTCGAGCCGTATACTCTGTTATCCTCAGACTAAAGGATTATTTTTGCTAGACACTAATGCTAGCAATATGCGCATTGGAGCAGTCTTATGCCAAGTACAAGACGGCGAGGAGAAGGTCATCGAATATTATAGTAAAACTTCCAGTAAACTAGAAAGGAATTACTGTGTGATAAGTATGGAATTATTAGTTCTAGATGAAGCATTAGGTAATTAGAATTAGCTAATCGATAGAGTATTTCCATAAGTACCTTTATAGGAAGAGATTTTTAATTCGGAATGACCATGCAGCACTTAAGTGGTAACTCCAAATGAAGATTCCTGAACGTCAAATAGCAAGGTAGATTGCGAGACTGCAACAATATGACTTCAAGATCGATCAGCATTGTTGTGGCAGAATCCATAACAATGCTGATGCTTTGTCCAGAAGACCTTGCAAGGAAGATTGTCGTCATTGTAAGAAGATAGAATTGAAGGAAGGCATTATAGACGTTAGAAGAACTACAACTGAGTAACGTGGAGGATGGACGGCACGGAATTGATCCACCAACATCATCAAGATCCTGACATAAGACCTTTTCTCACATGGAAGACTAACAACCAAAGACCAATATGGAAAGATATATCGACCATGGAAGCGGTTACAAAAACCTTATATGCTCAATGGGATTCCTTAGTTCTTGAAAATGGTTTGCTTAAACGAAAATGGTAACGCCCGGATGGTAAAGAAGTTAAAACACTGCTGATAGTACCAACATCCAGAGGGGATGAGTTGCTTCAAGAGACGCATGATCGAGGTTCCGGATGCCATTTTGGTATAAACAAGACCATTGACAGAATAAAGGAAAGGTACTCTTGGGTTTACTGTCGCGAAGATGTTGAAGCTTGCTGCAGGAAATGTGAGACATGTGAAGCAACCAAAGGACCTCCCAAGAAATATCATGGAAAGATGCAGACAAACAATGTAGGGCTACCATTCGAGAGGATTGCCATAGATGTAGCAGGTCCATTTCCAATGACGGTGGAGGGAAATAAATACTTACTGGTCGCCATGGATTACTTCAGCAAGTGGCCTGAGGCACGGAAGAATCCACAGTCCAGGTCCATCAACGTGCATACACAAGACTGGCAACCAATAGAACCATCAGCGTCTATCAAGGGGCAGTCATACACGGAAGTATCCACAGTCCAGGTCCATCAACGTGAAATTATAAAACTAGCAACCAATACGACCATCAGCGTCTATCAAGGGGCAGTCAAACACGGAAGGATCCACAGTCCAGGTCCTTCAACGTGAAAATACAAGACTAGCAACCAATATGACCATCAGCGTCTATCAAGGGGCAGTCATACGCGGAAGGATCCACAGTCCAGGTCCTTCTACTAAACTACAAGGTCCTTCTACTAAACGAATACAAGTTGAAGTTCGCCGATAAAGAGAGCCAGATTGTAAACTGGGTCAGATGGGAAAATTTTGTACAACCATCGAAATGGAGCCCTTGGTGTTAGATCATCGGATCCCTCAGCATGTTCAGAATCTAGAAGATTTTGAACATGGGGTGACATTTGAAAACATTTGAACAAAGATTTTGATATTAATGAGAAACAAAATAAGCATAATAATAATTTGGATTATAAGTAATTACATGTAAAAATAAGTCAATTTCAATCAAAGGTTATATTGCAGTGTGATTGAGTTTTTTAAAAAGTAACCAATATCAACTATGCGATATCCACTTATCCTACTCGGTTCATTAGTATTCTCAATTTCAAGTTTTTCCTGTAATATTCTGAAAGCGACAATTAATTTTTCATTTCGAAATGCCCACGATTTTAATTATGTAATTACTCATTATAATCTTCAAGTGATCCCCAAGTAAAATCATATTCGACGACATTAATATTTCCTATATTTATGTTTCCGAGAGATCCTGCAGAAGTATTACCCCTTCGGCCTTGTAACAATTACCATTGTCTAACAGCCCTTCTCCGATTTCAATGATGACATGTTCAACGAAAACAAATTCACGCTCCCTCGTCTCCACAATATTCATCGCTGAACTGCAAATGTTAAATAATATATTCTCTTTAAATTTATCACAGTGTTGTTTATTTGCAGCAATTTCATGACATCGGCTTCTCTTTGAGCATTTCTTTTTGAGGTACCCAATTCCTTTCTCGACCCATTCGGAGAACGTAAAGTAAATTATTTTAAATTCGTAATATAATAATAAAATGTGTAATGTGTAAAATGTGTATCAAGAAACTTTTAGGGTATTATTCGTTTATAATCTAAATTATTAATTTTTTTTATATTAAATAGTGTTGGCGTTTACTCGATGTAAATCTATTATAATTGAATATGAATTTAAATTCAAACACTCGAACTTATGTTTTACACTTTATTGACTACATAGCACGATGCGTTTCATTCTGTAAGCATCTGAAGAAGTCGTTTGTAACGACGAAACGCGTCATGCTATGTAGTCAATAAAGTGTAAATCATAAGTTCAAGTGTTTGAATTTAAGTTTATAATCAATCTAAATTATTCGTTTAGAATCTAAACGAATCTACGCTTTAAGTATTCGGTATAAATAAACTTGCCGTAATTACAGTTTTGCTTCTGCTTATTCACTTAACACCAAAACACAATTATAATCCTCGTCGACAGATGGCGAATTATTCAAACTTGAAATTTCATCGAATTATGCGTGGTCGGCAACTCTTTATACATTATACAATTACGTAATATACAATCTCAAAACGATATCAATAACGCCATCTATTGACGCAACACAATTTAGAGTTTACTAGTCGATAATAGGCCATTGAGCATTATATACGTAAAAATAGATTTCTATATGAGTCCGTGTTAGTCAGTGACATGAACACCAGGTGGAATTCAGCCCGGCACACATACGATTACGTTTTTATGGTTCTGCATTATTAGTTACTGTTGTCATAGAAAAGGATTAAAGACAAACAGTCCACAGTATTAAATTTATTTTATCTGTCAGTTCATTGGAGCACTTGTTTTATCTTTACTTTACTATGGTTTGTAATTGACGATGTTGTAGTATGAAGACTATTGAATTTTAAACATACGATAACAAAGTTGTTATGGAAACTTACGAAAGTGTACTTTTGGTAAAACCAGAAGTTTTTGTGTTTAACATACCACCTAGATCTTCCAATCGAGGTTACAGGTGATCTTCATTTCTATAATCGATTTTCAAATATTTTATTTTCTGGCATATTATTATAGTAGTACGCCCACTTCCTGTTTCCTTTCATATATTTATCCACATAAAAATTACTTGCAGAATTGGAAATGATATTGTTTGTGTTATAGAGCAGCAGATTGGAATTTGGCAGAGCCTTCATGGACTGGTCGAATGCGACTGATTTCAAAAGGGGACGAATGCTCTATAAAACTTGAAGATAAAACAACTGGGGAACTTTTTGCAAAATGTCCCATTGAAAGCTATCCAGGCGTGTCCATTGAGTCTGTTTCAGATTCATCTAGATATTTTGTTCTTCGTATCCAAGATGACAATGGTATAAACCTTAAATATAAATATTTAGTTGAATTGTCAAATGTATCTCCAAAATTTTAGGTAGAACTGCATTTATTGGTGTTGGATTTGGTGATAGGTCAGACTCTTTTGATTTGAATGTTGCTCTACAAGATCATTTCAAATGGCTCAAAAAAGAAAAGCAAATAAATGAAGAACCTTCTTGTCCAGCTTTAGATTTAGGATTCAAAGAGGGAGAAACTATTAAAATAAATATGAAAATCAGTGTATGTGGTTATTATGGTCTAATAGATAATAGTTGAATGTTTCACGACTATACATATGTATTTTCAGTGTTTAATTGTTTCAATTCAAATTCAAATGTTTTCATGTTTTAGACTGCAATCCCAATTAAACACTGAAAAAAAAAAAAATATATATATATATATATATATATATATATATATATATATATATATATATATATATATATATATATATTTTGAAAGTTTTTAGCATTAACAGGCTTTTTTAATATGAAAAAACTTATTTCTGTTGAAGTTTCATTGTTATATTACAACTTTGTCAAAACTAATGAATAATTGAATTTATGAGTTACTATGGATATCAAATGTCAAACTTAATTTTTAAAAAAATCAAATTAGTTTTTTTGTATATTCACTTATTGATTTTCATTATCAGAGGAATATTTCTGGCTCAGCATTCGCTTCGGAAGTTTTAGTCTTCCGAAGCGAATGCTGAGCCAGAAATATTCCTCTGATAATGAAAATCAATAAGTGAATATACAAAAAAACTAATTTGATTTTTTTAAAAGTTAAGTTTGACATTTGATATCCATAGTAACTCATAAATTCAATTATTCATTAGTTTTGACAAAGTTGTAATATAACAACGAAACGTCAACAGAAATAAACTTTTTCATATTAAAAAGCCTGTTAATGCTAAAAACTTTCAAAATAAATACCTCAAACAGGCAATAAATCAATTTCAAGAAAATATATATATATATATATATATATATATATATATATATATATATATATATATATATATATATATATAGTTGCAAACTTCAAGAATCATGGTATATATTGAGAAATATTTCTATTGTTTTCTTAGAATCAATCCGTATATATTTTAGTTTTCAATTTTAATTTTTACTTATCATTTATTCAAAAATCACATTTCTTATGTATGATATAATACTGGATAAAATTGTTTGTTATAAAGCATGCATACAATAGTGAAAGAGTGTAAATAATTATAATATGTGAAATAATTACAACTTAGAGATTTCATCTCTTACCAGAATAGCGACTTATTCAGTATATTATTCAATAACGTTTGTTATATGGCAGAGTTTTCTTCAGTTGAAACAGTAAAGTTGAATGCTAAATTCCCAACGAATAATTCCAGCACATTGCCTGAGTATTCTATTTCACATAATTTTGTTGAACTTTTTGTGTCACATTTTTATATAACATCGAAGTTATGACTTGTTTATGAAGTTATATAAACTTTTGGTGAGTTAGGGGGCAAAAAAATATGACCAGTGAATTATATAATTTTTGTGGAATTAAGACAAAGTTTTTGGATTTTACTATTATTCTTTTCAACAATGTTCCACCAATTGATGTGAGAGATTATAAATGTTATATACATGTAACCCCGCTTCTTAAATTCCTGAACTTAGACCAAAACCGTTAATATTAATGCTTGGTTTAATGTTGAGTTCTTGGATATTAATTTGATAGTATACTGATTATTTATCTATGCTTATAACAGAATACTGTATTACGGGGTTATTCAATAACTTTGAAGATATTGATGCATCTCTTACTGAAGATACTATAATTTAATACTTGATGTAAATCGATAAACATAATAAAACAATTGTTCAGCCAAGATTTACACATATATTTTATTATTATTACACATTTATACATATATGTGTAAATCTTGGCTTAACAGTTGTTTCATTATACTATAATTTCTTTTCCATGGTGATTGGCATTCTAGCTCAAGTTCATAAACATTTACTAAGCGATCAGCATTGATCATTACTTCAATATGACTAGTTTTTTAATAGTTTATAATGTTAAACTATTTTCATGTGTGCAATTGAAAACAGTTCTTGTATTAACAAAATAAACACGTCACATAGTTTTTTTCTTTTTAATAAGCAGTACACTTTCTTATTTTATAGAAAAAAGATAGCAATGATGGATCTTCCAGAACTAAAGCAAGATCAACTATGGGTACACCCGGCCTCTTACCGCCACCTCCAGGAGGAAGCAAATTACCTGCTCCCCCCGGTAGTTCTCCAGCTAGCTCTCCTATTCATGCTCCTAAAACTCCAGCAGAAAATTGGGGGGAGTTTACTTCAGCTCAGACTTCGTAAGTCATTGGATGATTTTTTTCATTTGATAGACAATTTACTACATTATTTTATTCACCTTACTTTTAGTTAGCTACGTCCTTGTTATGTTTCAGTAGTTAATACACAGATTGGTTACAATTGATCTGTTTTAACAGAAAACTCATTATCCAGCTTGGTAAAAAATATTTTCTCAGCTAAACAATATGCAAACCGTTATTTGTGTTTTTACCTTTTTGAAATTCTCACAACTTCATTATTTCTAGAAATTTTCAGTCCTTTGAATATATTTGTAAATAATTTTTTTAGTGCGATCCAATGGCGTAGTCATAATGATTGTATAGTTTGCCAATTTCAACTGCCAACTATCAAGAAGCATAGCTTTCACAACTGAAAACTGTCGCTTGTATTAAATACAATTTATTAAAGAGCTATCCCCAAGTTAACCGAACCGTGACGGCGATTCCATTTATATCCCAAAATTTTACTAGCGATATGAGCATTAACTGAATACTCTTGATCATTAAATCACAATTTTCTGATATATTTAAGTTCTCGAATTTTATCCAGTGGATGCCAAAATAATTGTTAATATCTTAAGGGTGTTTATTTAACATTATCTTTGCAATTGTATTTCACAACCTTTATATTTCAGGTATTTTGAGTATTTTTTCAGTATCAATGTTCTCTTTGCAAGCTCTTTCATCTATCTGAACTACATCAGGTGTATTGTGAACAGTTTGATATATTAAGAGAATAAGGCCCCAATAGAATCTAATGTCCTTAGTTGTCTCTGATTGGAACCTTTGGATTCCTTAGCCAATGCTTCAAGAAATTTCAGAGTAAGAGAAATCTGGTCTTGAATCAGGTCATTCTTGTTTCAGTAAACATTTGACCAGAGACCATTTAATTTTTTGACGCTGTTTTGTCAACAAGCTTTTTCATGATCTCATTAATGTACTCTCAGGGAAGCATTCTCCTTTGTCAATTTCCGCTATGTGAATAAATAACGTTACATTAATTGATTAGATATTGTTGTTTTGCTACATACCTATGTTGTTTACATAAGTATGTAAACCTATGTAAAAACAAATGTATTGTAGTTCTTCAAATAGTCTATACTTTGTTATTATCATTATGCATATTGTTATTATTTAGATCCGAGTTCATTTCATTCACTAAATTGTATCTGATACAGAGATACTCATCTTGAATTTAACTAGTAATACTTTTTTTATTGAAATAAGAGACAGTTGGAAAAAATTTGGTTTTTTAATTTTTTATAATTTTTTGCATGTCTCAGATTACTTAAAATGTTGAATTAAATTTGTATTCAATTATTTTTAAATTTTGAATTAAAAACTTGATTACACTAAGAAATTAGTTACAGTAACATTCAGATCAAATCAACCTGTGAAATTAAAACATTTTTAGCCAACTCGGAAATCAAACGCCTAAAAAGATCTTCATAAATTTTGACTACAAACATCTCCATCACATCATTTGTCAAAAATTAAAAAAACTTCATCTTAAATTGGTCCATTTGTTGAGGGATTATTATGCCACAGAGAGCATGTAACCCCTTTATACATGTCCTTGTAACCCCTTGTATAATTATCTCAATTTAACCTTAGGGTCTACTGAAGTCATTCTGTTTATGGTTGGTTAGGTTAGGTTAGGTCATTCTGTTTATGGTTAGATGATGTGCTGGAATTTAAGCAAGGTGGTTTTACCAAATTTCGATCATATGTAATAATGGAGCAGTGTGACATGGAATCCTACATTGGCACAAAAAGAATAGATTGGTTAAACTTTTAATCTTGAGGAATTAAAAGAAAGCACAATATATTTTTGTTGTGGGTAGCATGTTAGAGAAATTAATTATTTTGATTCTCTTATGAATTTAGAACAGTGGTAGCCAAAATAATTAACATAAACCCCCTAAGGTGTATTGAATCTTATATAATATACTTATATAATAAATATAAACATCTATGAAATTGTTCTGAATAATATATGCATAACTGATTGTATTGAGGGGTTTTTGATAATTTGATTTTTATAAGGTCTTTCCACAATGTTATGATGAGACTTCTTTCTATCTTCTTGGTAAAAGTTCTAAAGATATTAATAAAATACCTTTGAAGTTTATAATCTCCATTATTAGAAATGCAGGGGCTGTGGAATAAAATATTATCTATAAGGGATGTATATAGTACATTGTGCAAAAACCCTTGGGAACCCCTTAATTATAAGCTATAATTTTGCAGCAAGATTGGCGTTCTTCAAAAGTCTTTTGGTAGGGCCCTAAATACACATACAAGTTAAAGCTGCTTGTTTTTGTTTTCAATGACTTTGATAAATAATCAAGGATCTAGTCTATTACCATCCTTTTGGTAATGTTCGATAATCTCTACTTTTGTTCTAGATCTGCATCTGCGAATGAACCCTCCCCTTCAAACAGCAACTGGGTACAATTCTAATTTTCATCATATTTTGTTATTAATAAGTGCAATATTTTCTGTATCTGACGCGTGTAGAGAATATGTTACTTAATAGTAGAAAAAAATCTTTGTGGGTGAATACTTGTAAATTTAATCTAATTATGAGTTCTTTCATTTAAAATTTGTGAAATATATAAATGTTCAAAGAAGTATACTTAATCATTTAAAATAAAATCATAAGCTAGTGTATTAATTTCCGATTGTATAATATTGATGTAGTTATGTGTACATTCCCTTTATTGTTCATTCTTAAAATGATATGAAATCAAATCTAGCTTTTAAAAAAAATTGATTATTAGAAAATTTTCATAATTGTATGGTTTAAAATAACATTAATATAAAAAATAGGCATTTATGAACTATCAGTGTAGAATTAGTTGTAGAACTATCAGTTTATGAACATCAGTGTTGATTTCATTACTTTAAGACTTTAAGTATCTAGGTATATATATATATATATATATATATATATATATATATATATATATATATATATATATATATATATATATATATATATATATATATATATATATATATATATATATATATATATATATATATATATCTGAATGTTTCACGACTGTAGATGTGTATTTTCAGTGTTTAATTGGGATTGCAGTCCAGGACAGGAAATAAGTTACGTCTTTAGTACTTTCCAAGCTTTTAAAAATGTTTATTTTCTTCTGCAGGGCTAAAATTGTACAATATAAACTGTTCATATTGTACAATTTTAGCCCTGAAGAAGAAAAACATTTTCGAAAGCTTGGGAAATACTAAAGAGGTAACTTATTTACCTGTACTGGACTGCAATCCCAATTAAACGCTGAAAATATGTATATATATTAGATATATATGTGTGGGTGTCTGTGTTAAATAGGATTTTTATTTTTATTGATTTTGTATTTCATTTTTAAATTGTTAACTTTATAAAAATATAAAGCCATTGTTATTCCAAGTATTATTTTTTCCTGGTTCTTCATTAATATATAGAATGTGACTCATTGGCTCATCCCTGGACCAATTAAATGTGGTGAAGGATACTAGGTGTTCAAATTGAAGTATTGCATTCTGGTAATAATCTCAAGAGTACTGCAATACCAAAAAGAATGAAATAGCACTTTGTGTAAGTTTCACTGTATTACAATAAAACATAATAAAAATAGCTCTACATGTTTTCTCCAATATTGAAATATATCTTTTAGCTTTTATGGACGATGCCATCTAAATCCAGTCCCAATAGGTAAAAAATTAATAAAATTTTTTGTTTCTTGTCAATCTTATAGGAAAATATCTAAATCCGACTTTATAAATATAAGTCGGAATAAAGAATTATAACTAACAATATATATGAGTTAAATATTAAAATCTTCCACTCTTGCTTTTTCAAATGCAAATTCTTCTACTAAATTAGTTACATCTTAGAAAAGGTGGTGTTATAGTCAACCTCAAGAATTCATAACACTTGATGAAATATTTTCACCATATCAGTCTGGCTATAGAAACAACTATAATTGTGAAACTGCACTTCAATTTGTGTTAAATGAATGTAAAGAAAGCAATGATAAAGGATTGTATAGAGTAGCGATTTTTTTAGGTTTAAAAAGGGCATTTGAAACAATAGACAGGCAGAGATTGGTGAGAAATCTGTGTTATTATGGAATAGGTGTCTTGTTTCATAGGCAGCAGAAAGTGAAGTGTGAAGAAATAACATCCAGCTGCAGAATGATTGACGATGGGGTGTCACATGAAGTATATTGGGTCCACTTCTCTTCGTACTTTACATAAATGATATGGAAACTATTTCGAATCAATTTAAGGTACATTTGTTTGCGGATGACATGTAATATATTGCACGGGAAATAATAAAGCTGATGTAGAACTAATATTAAACGAAAATCTTGAAAGAATGTGTACGTGGCTGGATCTTGATAAGTTGAAACTAAATTCTGATAAAACTAAGGCGATGGTATTTGGAGCAGAAAATGCAAAATTCGAATAAAGCAACAACAGGTAGAAGTGGTTGATGTGATAAAATATTTTGGAGTTGTAATTGATAAAAACCTGACATTTTCAGAGCACATAAGTTATGTCTATAAGAAAATTTAAAAAAAAAAGGTTTTTTAAACAGATCTAGTAGGTGTTTTACTAGAACTACAAGGAGAACTGTTTTTAATACTATTGTATTACCCCACTTCTGTTTCGCACGGTCTTGTATCTTGCTAACTCAACTAACGTCAAGAGGCTTCAATGATTGCAGAATAAAGCGATGAGAATTATACTAGGGAAAAGGAGATACACTAGGAGCGAAGACATGCTGAATGAGTTGGACTCGATGGAGGTTAAGGATATGCTGGAGATGAATGCTTTAAATTTTGTTCATAAGCTAAAGTTGAAGCTGGCACCAGACTACCTGAAAGACAAATTGACCATGTTTTCTGGAGTACATGATCACAACACCAGTGATTTCACCAAAATTCTCTCTTTGATCTGGAAACAACTCACTCATCTTTTTATTATAGATGTTCAACACTCAATGAAAATTGAGACAGAAAAAAGAAGTGAACAAGTAGAAGTAAAATAGCAACTAATAGATACCAATCAAAATGTCATAATATATTTCAATATACAAAGTCTTCCTTGCCATTTAGATGAACTAAATAAGTATGTAGATGAATTAAAATGTGAGCCGTTAATCATAGCTGTATCGGAAGCACGAGTCGCGGAACACTATTTTGATGGTGAAATTGAAATACAAGGTCATAAATTAGAAAGAGTAAATTCTGAAAATCGTAGAACAGGCGGGGTAGTGGTGTTTATAAAACAAAACATTAGATATAGAGTTAATAATACTACAGTTGTCGATAAGAATCTTTGGTATCTAGAAATACAAATATTTAACAAAAGAACACCTACTATTTTGGCATGTTTATACCACTCTCCAAGCAGTAGTCAAGGTGTATTTTTGCGACATCTTGAGTCAATACTAGAAGAATTGGCAAACAAAAATAAAAACATTGTATTATTAGCTGATTTTAATATAGTGTTACAGATTTGCCCCCAATGATTGATGGATGTTTGAAGAAATCATGAGGCTGTCGAGAACCGTCGTAGGCACGACCACAGAGCTCATCTAGTGATGCAGTGTCGATGTTCAGGACATCGAACTGCCTCGGCATTTCCAGTTGGAGATCGTCAGAGAAGAACAAGAGTAGCAACGCATTCCAGTTTGAGATCACAGCCTAACTCTACTTACAAGCCATGAACTAGGAAATCTGGCAACATCCAAGCTAGACCCACAGAAAGAGATGCTGTAATGGCGTTGTAATGGTTTCTGGTCATTGCTGCTGAATAAATCGCTATTTAATGAGAGAAATAACATTCAAATCCAAAAATAAGTTGTGAAAAGTGCTATTGTTTGAAGTTGTAAAGAACAAGCAAAAGAAATTTCCCGCAAATGTCTTATATAAACAGGAATATCTGTTGTGTTTTAAGTTGTGCTTTTTTTGGTTATACCTGGAGAGGTAGAAATAATACCTAACTTTTATCATCTCATAATTGTGTAAAAACAAAAATCTGCGTTTTAGTTGTTGTGCTGTTATGTGATGTATAGCGTGTAGAAAGTGCTACTGTGTTTTTTTCAGCTACAGACTAAGGAATACCTTTGATATTTGTATGTAAATAGCTACCGATTACTGATGTTTTGACTGAGTAGTTCAGACATTAACAAAAGCGTTATTTGCTAGAATTGTTCCTTTTTGTGATTAGTAGAGTTACTTACCCTTTGTTAGATTTAGTAGTTATTTAGAACTAGTCTCTTATAGGTCTTGTTCTTGATATTAGCACAAAAATTAACATGCCAAGTCATTGCTGTGTGCTTGGATGCAAGTCGAACACAAAAGATACCTCGAGGCCGGCGAACCACCAGTTTCTGTATTTCGTTTTCCATATGATGGAAATCTAATGAATCAATGGCTAAAAAATATTTCTAGGGCATTATGGACCCCCACAAAATATTCTGTAGTTTGTGCCAAACATTTTCCAGAGGGAGCATTTACTAGAGAAGGTATTCATCGTTTGCTAGATTGATCAACAGAAGGCTAGATGGATAAAGTTAAACTCAATTTAAATGTGCCAAGTATTTTTCTCTATTTACCCCTACTTATCAAAAACAGTACACTCTCAAAGATAATATCCAGCTGAAAGAACCAGCAATGAAGGAACGTTGTGAGAAATTGAATGAAGCCTTTGAAAACTCAGATTCAATTTGTAATTTTGTTGATTTAACATCCAATTATAAATAAAGATTTTAATATGTAAATCGTGGAATATAAAAACTTTTGAAACTAACAGCATTTTTTTACTCTCTAGTTTTTCCATCCGACGTAACTGAATGTTCACAAATAAACAGTATACAAATTATTAATCAGATTTTAGTATATTCATATATGCATGTAAATGTTTTTATCAATAAAAATAAACTGTCTCCTAATGATTTAAAATGGATTTTACAACTGAAATTAACTAGATAGTCTCAACTGGAAAATTTGCTTGCTCGTTACAAATATGATATCAGAATCATTCTATTGTCCAAATTATTGTACACATCTCAATAAAGGTTTAAAGGAATTGACGCATTAAACTTACTCTCACCTGAGAATGAAAAATAATGAAATTTATAGCATATTGTCAATTCTAATTGATAAAGTGAACTTGTTAGTGTACATACTAAAAAAACAACATTTGAATCGCTATAACTTAGACATAGTTCTTCTTAGAAAAAAAGTGTATTATTGATTTCTATAGATAATTGTATGATCTACAATTTTTGTTAAAACTATTTTTTTATACAAAGTACCGTTTCGCTGAAAATTTCTCTGAAAAGGCAATTATTAACATGTAGTAGACCGATGTTCGAAGATCGATCGGTCTACCGGATTGAGCAGATGCGGTGTTGCCACGTCTATGTTCATGGCTTGTAAGTAGAGTTAGGCTGTGTTGAGATCGTCAGAGAAGAACATAGAGTAACAACCACGTTTCGGCATAGTAGAGTTCTTTGCAAATAAGGGTTATACATAAGTGACATTGACATTGTTGTATTTATATTTTCAGTTGTTAATAAAGGATATTTATTGTTTGTTAAAAGTTATTGGAATTTATCCGTCGAAACCCATAATTCGTAACACTGGTGTCAGAAGTGGGATTCCAATAACTAAAAATATAAGAAATACAACAAAAATGGAGGCAATGTTAGAAAAATTTTTGCAAAAATTCACCGAGCTAGAAGAGCGACGAAAACAGGAAAAACTGGAGAAGGATAAACAGTGGGAACAGGAAAAACTAGAGAAGGAAAAACGTCGGCTGGAAAAAGAAAAACGTCGGCTGGAAAAAGAAAAACGTCAGCTGGAGAACGAAGAAAAACGCCAACAAGAAAGGTTAGAAGATAGGCAACACTTACTGAATTTTGTTGCAAATTTGGGAAAGGACAAAGGGAAATTACAGGTTGAATTGGAATGTGAAATGAGTCCAGTAAGCGATGAACTCATGTGTCCAGGAGATGTGATTTCTAATGAAACAGGTAAAAGGATTCCAGGTAATGTAGACAATGTAATGGGATTGGATCAAAATATGCTGAGTTATGACAGACAGCGAATAGACATACAGAATCGAGAGGAGGAAGGTCCAGAAAAGGTAGATTCTGATGTGACAGATAAGGTAGTATAAGTAATGTCTAATAACGATAGAAAAGTGACTAATCCAGCAACGGAAGGATTACAAGGTTTCGTCTGACAATTGTTCCAACACGCAGTGTAATAAAGTAATTAATGAAGAAGCTATGAAGGACCAAAGTAAAAGTAAAGGTAGGAGAAAAAGAAAGGATAAATCCCTTAAGGAATTCGTTATATTGAATCGTTTGACCTATGTATTGGCTCCGGAAGAAATGAGGGCACAACGGAGTAAAAGACCTGTTAAAGGGTTGAGGGACAGTCAACTCAGGGGACATCGGAAACTGAGAAGAGCAGTAACAGGACATGATGCTTCGGTGAGAGCCCCGAAATCTGAAGTAGCTAAAATATCAAGTACAAAGGTATTCGATCTGTATGATAAAAGACCCATTCTGAACGGTGAATGGAAGGGAATTATTGAAGATTTCGCAAATAATGGAGAGTCCTTTAAAGGAAAGACTTATTCCTGCGTTAAAGGTTTTGACAAGAAGTTATGGTTCAGTGTATGGAAATAAGACAAGGATTCGGATTGTAGAATATGGAATACTTCTTCCATATTCTAGTAAGCACTTGTGTCATAACCAATTTATTTGTTTTAGACTTGAAAATGATCCTAGGCGGTGTGTTGGAATTGTGGACCAAATTTAGACTTGTATACCATGTTGGACAAGGTAGAAGAACTTCTCAAGGAAATGCATGGGGGAACGTCCAGTGCACATTTTGGTGTCAATAAGACCATTGCAAAAATCAGAGAAAAGTTTTACTGGGTGTATTGCCGTGATGACGTAGAAGCCTGGTGCAGGAAATGTACCCCATGTGCAGCTACAAAGGGACCACCGCAGAAAACCCATGGGAAAATGGAGAAGTACAATGTCGGATTACCGTTTGAGAGGATTGCTGTCGATGTTGCCGGGCCTTTTCCCACCACCAACGATGGCAACAAGTACATACTGGTTGCTATGGATTATTTCAGCAAGTGGCCAGAAGCCTATGCCCTGCCGAATCAAGAAACTCAGACTATTGCATGTACATTGGTAGACCAGTTCATATCACGATACGGAGTTCCATTGGAATTACATTCAGACCAAGGACGAAATTTTGAAAGCGATGTCTTCAAGAAAGTTATGGAGATACTGAACATCCGAAAGACAAGAACAACTCCTTTACATCCACAGTCTGATGGAATGGTAGAGAGATTTAATCGTACAATGGAACAGTATTTGTCAAAGGTAGTAGCTGATCATCAAAAAGATTGGGACAAACATTTACCAGTACTGCTGATGGCTTATCGAGGATCAGTTCATGACACTACAGGTCACACTCCGGCGAAGGTACTCTTTGGAAGAGAATTACGATTGCCATGTGATCTATTGTTTGGTAGCCCCGAAGAAGTACGTTTGGAAGTAGGCACATATGCAGATGAGCTGAGACTGCATTGAATCAGATACATGAACTAGTTCGAGATAAGATTGAAGCAAGCACTGATCGAATGAAAACCAGATACGATCTAAAAGCAAATTCAGTTCGATTTAAAGAAGCCGGACGTTGTACATTTGGATAGGTTGGCAAAATACTACGAGGGGAGCATAGTGGAAAATTGTGTCGTTGATCGGGACGATCAAAGCTAAGAGGGGGGCAGTGTTACAGATTTGCCCCCAATGGTTGATGGATGTTTGAAGAAATCATGAGGCTGTCGAGAACCGTCGTAGGCACGACCACAGAGCTCATCTAGTGATGCAGTGTCGATGTTCAGGACATCGAACTGCCTCGGCATTTCCAGTTTGAGATCGTCAGAGAAGAACAAGAGTAGCAACGCATTCCAGTTTGAGATCGTCAGAGAAGAACATAGAGTAACAACCACGTGTCGGCATAGTAGAGTTCTTTGCAAATAAGGGTTATACATAAGTGACATTGACATTGTTGTATTTATATTTTCAGTTGTTAATAAAGGATATTTATTGTTTGTTAAAAGTTATTGGAATTTATCCGTCGAAACCCATAATTCGTAACAATAGCATGGAATAGTGACAATTCTTGTTATACTAACAAATTAAAAAATATGATTTCTGATTTTGATCTCTATCAGCATGTAAATGATATTACTCATCATACCCAAACTGGGGGTAACATAATCGACTTGGTGGTCAGCAATACAAAATATTAATTTTGTAGTTTTGAAAGAACCTATGATTAGTTCCCATAATCCTTTGCAAATCAATTGAAGTCGTGCAGTTTCAAATTGCGGTAAAAAAATTGCAGTCGACCAAAAGCTAAACAAAAAGCTTGAATATTGTAGTCAAAAGCTATTTTAAGAAGAAGTAGAGTAATCTACAGTCAAATTTCTCTTGAGATCGTAGAAAAAGTAGATTGGAACATATTGTTCAATCTAACTGATATTGACATGAAATATGGTTATTTCTATAAGGAGATAATAAATGTATTTAATAAGGTTGCTCCGAAAAAGATATCAAGTTAAAGTATAAAAATAAACCATGGATTTGGGAAGACACTATCAATATGATCGAAGAAAGAGACAATTGTTACAAAACATTTCTGTTATCAAAAGCAGTAGATACTTGGAATAAATATTCAAAACTTAGAAATTAAATTTTAAATGAGATTAGATATAATAAGCAACAATATTTTAAAAATATGATAGATGATAACAAACATAATTCAAAAAATATGTGGAGAACCTTAAAAGACTTAATGGATCAAAATAAATATACTGGTGTTTCTGAACTAAACTTTCAAGGAAAACTTGAAACTAACCATCATGTCATATCTAATGAATTGAATAATAATTTCATAAATAGTATTGAAGAGATAACAAAAAATATTACAAATAAGACAACTAACTTGGATTCTAAAATTATTGAAAACAATAAAATACTTTCAGATTTCAAGTTAATAGACATGAGTTAAAACAGTTAGTATCCAGATTCGAGAATAAAAGCAGTCCTGATGAAATAGATGTAAAATTTTTTAAACAATGTTTTGACGTAGTTTCTGATGGACTAATACATTTAGTAAATTGATCGCTAGTGGAAGGAAAATTGCCAATCAAACTGAAAACCTCAATTGTAATACCTATTAGGAAAGTAAAAAATACAACAAAATGTGAAGAGTTTAGGCCAATTAATATTTTTCCAACGATAGAAAAAATTATTGAAATAGTGGCATATCAACAAATTTATAATTTTTTTGAAGAAAACATTTTAATAGAACAACAATCTGGCTTCAGAAATAAGCACAGTTGTTAATGATGAAATATATGGTTTTATTTTATCTTATTTTAGGTTTTGAAATAAATCAATCCTCCAACTTCTAAACGCAAACTTGTTGCTTTATTAACCTCTTAACCTTGCAGCAGGCGCGCCTATGTATAAAGTGCGCCACTCGGAAATATTCGTGTACTATTTCGTAATACGGCTACTTAGAAGGCCATAGGCCTAGGAATACCTTCAATATGTTATTAGTAGTTAGCATGAAAAGTTGTGTCATTGTGCAAATTTCCGTACGTCTATTTTCATTCATTCAAGTGAGTCGTATCGTCGTTGGCGCACAAAGTGTTATACGCGCTCGGTCATGTGAGTGGATTTCTTTGTTATTATTATTATTATTATCTTCATTTATTCGTTCATTAAATCCATTTTGAGAAAACTGTTATATCATATAGGATATATATTATGTTTTTGCAATGAATAAAAATATGTTTCTTTTGTTTATAGGGCAAGAAGGTATCTGACAGATAAAGAACTTGAAATCATTTTGAACGAAGGTCCTGATATTCTAGCAGATGTTCCAGATAATCTTTTAGACGATGACTCAGAAGAAGATATGGAACATTTAGAATATCAAGACCATAATAGCGCGTCAGAAGACGAATATGTTCCGGAAGATTCAAGTGACTCCGATACTGATGTACAGAAAAAGAATGTTTTGTGGGAAAAGATAAGCAAACTTCTTGGTATAACAAGGAGTTTCGTACCACAAAAACTAAGAATGAGAATCTCTTGAAAAAAATCCCTTGTCCAAAATCTGGCGCACAAAACATCTCGAATTAAGTCGATGCATTTTTGCAGATTATCGATATGTACATTATAGACGACATTGTGACGTGTACAAATTCCTATATAATCCAAAAAGAAAAGTCTATTGAGTACAAAAGAGAAAGAGACGCAGGAATACAATGCATTACTGCATCATTCTCTTTTGTACAATGACGAAAAAAGAGAATGATGCAGGAATTGTTGATGAAGAAATGAACAAATCTGAAATAGTTTTAGACTATAATGCCACGAAAGGCACAGTTGACCAAATGAGTGGAACAATTCAGTAGCACGAATATCTAGAAGATGGCCGTTAATTGTTTTCTATTCATTAATGGATATAGCAGTAATAAATGTACAAATATTGTATTCGTTCAATCAGAATAATACAAAACTCTTCAGAAGGATTTTTCTGAACACTTCAGCATTAAATATTATGAAGCCTCATCTTGAAGAACGGTCAACAATTCTGACACTTCCAACTGATATAACGGTGTTTTTTGAGAGGTACAAACCTATAGCAGCATCAGATACAGATGAAGTTCCAAGAAAAAAACGTGGAAGGTGTTTTACGTGCGGACGAGCAAAAAACATCAACACCACCATCACTTGTGATGAATGTCATAAACATGTGTGCAAGAAACATGTGAGAATAACTAGTCTTTGTGCTACATGACTTGATAAACCAGAACATGATTCACAATAATAATCTGTTATTTCTTGATGAATATTTTAGTATTTTTGTACACAGACAACGTAAATTTTTTCGTCTTTTGTATTTTCATGGACTTTTGTAGTTATATTACGATAAAAATTGTTCAAACATATCAAAAGTATGTTATCATTTACTTAATCGAATAAAGATATCTTAACAAAGCATTATCTTTCAGAAAAAAGCAGTAAAAAATTGACATTTTCAAGGAATCTTTTCAAAAAAGGCCTGGCGCACTTAATGCTCCACGCGCCTGCTACTTTCATCGATATAAGCGCGCCCGCTGCAGGGTTAAACTTATATTGTCATCTTACATTCATAGAATTATATATTCCAATGATATTTCATAGAACATCGTTTCAAGCTAAGATTTGATTTTTATGGTCATTACATTTCAAAAAACTAAATATTACTCAACACCTTGTCCTAATGACCACAAAAAATTAAACAATAAATTCACTCAACCAATTCATTCTTATGCTTCGAGAACTTAACGCAATTCAAAGCTTTGGTAAATATATCTGCAATATTGTCCTCTGTGCATAAATATTTAACAGTGATCAGATCTTCATTGACTTTTTCATGTATAAAGTGAAATCTCACGTCTATATGTTTCGACCTTCTATTGAACTGAGCGTTCTTAATGATACTTATCGCACTCTGATTATCAATATTTAAAGTGACATTGATGTTTCTCAAAATCATACATTCAAATAATGATTTTAAATATAGTACCTCTTTGACACTTTCAGCCGCTGCAATAAATTCTGCTTCGGTGCTACTCAACGCTACTACTGGTTGCTTTCTCGAACTCCAGCTTACCGGTCCATTACTACAATATACAACATATCCAGTAGTGCTCTTTCTGGTCATCTTGTCTCCTGCGAAGTCACTATCACTGTACGCCTTCAACGTTTCTACATCGTCATCTGTCTTATATATAATTCCATGACTCCTTGTACCTGCCAGATATCTCAACAGCCTCTTGACATTATTTATATCTACTCTCGTTGGATTTTCTAGTTTTCGGCTGCAAAACCCAACTGCATAGGCTATATCTGGTCTCGTCTTATTAGATAGGTATAGCAAGCTCCCAACTGCTTCACGATAGGAAAATTTTTCTGGTTTGGGTTCTATCTTACAGTTATCATAATAATCGGTTATCGGTGTTGCTGCTGATTTAGCATTTTCCATACGGAATTTCTCCAAGACATTTTCTGTATATTTCTCCTGATCTAGTTTTATCCAGTTATCACCTCTCGTTAATTTAATGCCCAAGAACATATCAACTTCCTCAAACTTTTTAATCTCAAAATTATCTTCGAGATTTTTTAATAAATTGTCTATGTTCATTTCTTTCTCCTGCTACTAACCCATCATCTACATAAATAGCTAAAAATAAAGTCACATTTTGGTTTGTAAATATGCACTGATCAACACTCAAAGGTTTCATGCCATTTTCCTTCAAACATTTTGTAAAACATTCATTCCATTTCATTGGCCCTTGTTTCAACCCATATAATGACTTCTTGAGTTTGCATATTTTTCCTTCTTGTTTATCATATCCCTCTGGTATATTCATGTAGATATCTTCGGTTATTTTTCCGTAAAGGAATGCCGTCTTGATATCGAACTTTTTGAGTTTGAAGCTTCTTTTTACTGATACAGCTAATATCATCCGTAGAGAACTGATATTAACTACAGGACTAAATACCTCTGTATAATCAAGACCCTTTTGTTGTTGACATCCTCGCACTACAAGTCTTGCCTTAAAGGTCCCGTCATCTTTAATTTTAAATACCCACTTATTTGTAAGTATTTTTGTGCCCTTAACTTCCCGTTTGTCTATATATTCCCATGTCTGATTTTTCTCTAAAGATCCTTTCTCATCTTCTATCGCTTCCTTCCATCTGTCTCTATCTCCATTTTGCATTGCCTCATTGTATGTCAGCATAACATAATCATCATTGTACTTTGATTTGTTAATTTTTCTTCCTAGTTTGGTCCTAGTATCTTGCCTTTCGGTTGAATTCCCAAATTCAAGCCTTCTTCATCATCGCTGTCTGAACTTTCTCCATAAAAGTATTCTATTTCATTTTCACGAACTGGTGTAACATTTTGTTGTTCCCTGCTGTTTTCTGTCCAAGTATCTTGTTGAATACATTCTGATTCAATGTCTTGTTGTGCTTCGATGTCGTTTTCTTGTTCATTGTTGTCTTGAATACTCCTATCACATTCTTCGTTTTCTGCCAATACATGTTCATTTAACTTCCATCTTACCATATTTTCATTTTTATTTTCCTTCTTCTCAAATACAACATCCCTTCTTATAATTATTCTTTGCTTTCTCTCATCCCATAGACGGTATCCCGTTGGTGCATATCCCACGAACAGAAATTTTTCACTTCTGCTTTCTAGTTTTTTTAGATACCCTAAGGTTTTAGCGTATACTTCTGATCCAAAAATTTGTAGTCTTTTTAGATCTGGCTTATTACCCGTCCACATCTCTATTGGTGTTGAATTAAGGGATAAAGACTCTGTTGGGCTTCGATTTAGGATGTATGCCGCAACCCTGGCTGCTTCACCCCAAAACTTTTCATTTACGTTCATGTCAAATAATAGAGTTCTTACTTTTTCTATCAGCGTTCTGTTAAGACGTTCAGCTTTCCCATTCAATTGTGGCGAATAAGGTATAATGGGATCCATAATTATACCTTTCTCTTTACAGTAATTTTCTAATCTAGTATTTATATATTCTCCACCATTGTCACTCCTTATCTTTTTCACTTTAGTGTTTTTATCTCTCTCCATTTCTTCAACATATTCTTTTATATAATCAGTTGTCTCACTCTTGTATTCTAGAAGGTATATAACTACGATTAATACGTATAATAATAAGATAATGTGTATAATCGTCCATTAAAGTTAGAATATATTTCTTATTGTCCCATGTTGTTGGGTCTATTGGTCCACATAGATCCGTATGAATGATTTCCAGTGGTCTATCAGCTCTTGTTCTTTCTGTATTCAACGGAGCTCTCACCTGCTTTCCTTTCATGCAGATCTCACACGGTGTCTCAAAATAATCGCAATCTGTTGATTTAATATCCATTCCTGTTACCATTTGTTTATTGATAAGCTTCTTCATATCATTTATATTAATTGCCCCAACTTACTGTGCCAATTTTTTACTTTTTCTTCATTCGTTGTAACGAGGAAAGTTTCATCATTGTGGTATTCTTGTGTGAGATCTATCATGTACAGACCTTTCTCGTTCTTAGTTCCTTCTAGTATTGTTTTATTTCCCTTCATTATGTATACCTTTTCACCTTCAAATACTACCTGACCTTGATTTTCTGTGATAGCCTTTACTGAGAGAAGGTTTTTGCTTAAGTCCGGTACAAACAAAACGTCCTTCAATTTGCATTCCTTCGCTTCAATTTCTCCAACTCCCTTAGCTGTGATTCTAGTACCCTTCTTGGCTACACATATTTCACTGTCATCTTTCAGGAGATTTTTGAACAACTTTGGATCATTCACCATATGGGCAGTACTTCCAGAATCTAAGACGAACATGTTTTGACTAACTTCTGTGGAACTGCTGCTTTCTGTTAAAAAAGAAACTTTACTAGTACTTTGTTGGTCGGTTTTAGTATTATTCCCTTGTTTATCCCTAACGTAACAGTTATTTTCTGTATGGTTAGATTTCTTGCATATTTTACATTTTACTTCCTCAGTTATATGATGACTATTATTTCTAGCTTGATTTGCATACCGATTTTTTTCATTGTATGTAGAGTTTTTATTTTTACTTCTGCAAAAACGAGCAATATGTCCCACCTTTTTACAAATATAACACGTTTTGTCAACATTAGAACACTGAAAAGCTACAGGTGTCTCATTTCTTGAGTTTTATTCATAGTTTCTTCTAATAGCAATGTTGAAACTAGATTCGTCAATGTTTTCTCTGTATTTGTAGTAGATTCCCAAGCAGTCTTGAAGAATCTGTATTCTCCAGGTAATGTGCTCAAGATTTTTGACATCAACATTTCGTCGTTGACCTCCTGTTTTAATGATTTTAATCTGTAAGCTAAATTTTGTAGTCTACTTACATGAGTTGCAATATCACTTCCTCTTTCAAATTGAAAGCTGAAAAACTCCTGTAAAAGTCTACACTTTTGCTCCTCGTTATCCTTCTTAAATATTGTCTTCAATTTCTGGTACATTTCTGCAGACGTTTGGCAATTCAGCATGTGTACTAACACCTTTTTATCAACTGTGGAAATGATGATCTTCTGTGCCTTTGCATCTCTTTGAACCCACGACCTCTTATCTTTTTCCTCTGTTAGACCATCAAATTTTTCACTATTTGTCACTAAAGCATAAAGTCCACTTGCTTTGAAATAGACTGTTATTTGAAAATTCCACATCTCGAACGATTCAGCATCCACCAGCTTCTCTATTGAGCCCACTTCTTTGTTTCTTCCGACATGGTTACCTTTCTATATTGTATTGGGGGTTTGTTCGACGTTCTCACATTTGATCCAGAATTTCTTCTCCGGTTGGTTTCAATTTTATTTTTACTTTCGATGCACTTTAGGGCTTAAACTGGGCCCATAACCTGATGAAATATATGGTTTTATTTTATCTTATTTTAGGTTTTGAAATAAATCAATCCTCCAACTTCTAAACGCAAACTTGTTGCTTTATTAACCTCTTAAACTTATTTTCATCTTACATTCATAGAAATATATATTCCAATGATATTTCATAGAACATCGTTTCAAGCTAAGATTTGATTTTTATGGTCATTACATTTCAAAAAACTAAATATTACTCAACACGCGAAACCCTTTTTGAAATCATATAGGAATTTGGGATCCATCAAGACTCGAAAAATTATGGAACAGTCCCAGGTATAACTTCCAAATTAAAACTCATTGCTGAAGAGATATGAAATCAAAACTGGTGTGCGGCAGGAGTACAGACTTTTACTAATCCTTTTCAACATTGTTTGAGAGAAGATCATTTGGGAGTGGAAATCTCATATAAAGGGCATACAAGTCGGTATCAAAAAAGGAAATTGGATAAGTGGCAAATTTCTCTGTTTAGCAGACGAGACATTGCTATCACATACAGCGTAACAGAAGTGATTCTCTCAGAAGAAAAACTATATTATTATATCTGATGAATTAAATTGATCTTATGATCAATTTAATTTATCAAATTAAATTATATAATATTCAAATATTTTAATAATTATCAAAAATCTCTTATGATAACACATACATGGAAAGACAACCAGAAAATAAAAAAGGAAAAATTGATTTGCATTGGTAATCAGTTTCAGTATTTTCAGAAAAGTTTTAAAGTAGTTTAACCGGATAAGAATTCCAACTGAGAGGAAATATATTTTTGAATTCTCAAAAAGTTCATAGTAATATAAATAATAATGGAATTTTATTTAGCATTTTGCTATAACTGCAAAACTAAATTATCATCAAATTGTATCTTATTTTAATATTAACATAATATGATGATAATAGCCATACATACACTTGAATATATTGTTATTAACAAGTAATACAATTTAATATACAAATTATACAACATTTCTAAACATTTATTATACTACTCATTACATGCCAGCTATGCATAGCTCGGTTTTGTAATATCTGCAATCGGTTCACATCAGATTTATTGGCCAAATAGAGGATTGTTCCAGTATAATTAAAATTCGGTAGTATTATAGTATTGTACACCGTTTATTTAATCCATTGCGATAAAAATTTACTACGTCTGTTCAAGAATCCAATTTTTTTGGATATTTTCCTGCATACATAATTTATATGTTCATTTAACTCTAATAGGCTGCCCAACATGACTCTTTATCATAACTACTTCTTTTTTTTCTCCATCTAAAGTCAGATTTATCTCATTTCCTATAAGAGGGTTTTTTTCTACTACCATTATTTATGTTTTTGTTGCATTATTGAGTTTCAATTTATTTATCTTTAGCCATTCCACTATTAGATTTAGAGCATCTTGCAATTTATCAACTATTTCAAGAAAACATCCTGTAATAAATACCACTGTATCATCTGAAAATAGATGATATCTACAATATTTTAAATTACAGCCCAAGTCATTAATATACAGATTAAATAACATTGGACCCAGGACCGTTCCTTGTGGTATTCCGATATTGTTTTCTAGATTCACTAGATACAAAATTGCCACATTTGACAAGTTGCTTTCTATTCTGCAAATAGTTTCGAAACCACTCCAAAACTGGTCCTTCAACACCATATTCATTAAACTTTTTGTTTAATCGATCTCTATCATTAGTTTCAAATGCTCGTTTTAACTGTTGTGAAATTAATACTGTTGTTCTATTAATATATTATTTATATTTAAATGTAGAATGAACTGTTTACACACTACATTTTCTAAGAGTTTTGCTTCACTTGATATTGTGTTTATTGGTCTAAATTCTTCAATCAACTTAGTATTAAGAACTTTTTTGATTGGTACTATCGTAGTAATCTTAAGTTTACTTGGTATTACATCTGTTTCAAGTGAACAATTAATGATATTGATCAAGGGGTTTGAAACACTTTCAAAGTATTCTTTTATCATTGACATATCAACTTCATTAGGACTACTTTTATTTGGCAACTTCATTATCATTTCTTTCAGTTTATTTATATCCAAAAGATTGAAAGTTCTCCACTTAGTTTTAATCTGCCTTGGTTGTGCCGTTACTGCAATTGCACTTTGATGTGTATTAATACTTTTTACAAGTTGTTGAATGCTGTCTATGGAATAACCATTAAATATTTCCAGGAAATTCCATAAATTTGACCGTTATATTGAATTTCCTTACATGTACTTTCATCAAAATTAGCTGCCATCAAATTTTTTAAGTTTTCTACATTGATTTAGCATCACCTTTAACTAAGTCAATATTATTTTCATAAAATAGTTTTTTTTCATTTCTAATCATATTACTAATTCTATTGCTAATTAGCTTATAACTCTCCCATTCAACACTATCTTTGATATATTTAAAACGTTTGAATAAGTTATCTCGTTTTTTCATCTGTGATAAATTCGTTTGTAATCCATTTTTTGTATCTAGTATTACACAGCATGGTTTGTTTTGGCGTTAGCTGATTAATCACAGACATGTAATTATTGTAAACTAGCTGACCCGGCCAACGTTGTTTTGCCATATAAATTATTATAGTACTTATTATATAAGACTTATATAATATATATATATATAAATATATATATATATATATATATATATATATATATATATATATATATATATATATATATATATAAGTCGCTTTCTCTGTAAATCTGTAATATCTTCGAAAATATTCATTTAAATCATATGCTGTTAAGGGCTATATAAATCTATATAAAATCTACAATGTATTTAAGGTATATAATTGGATAAGGATTAATGTTGTATTGGTTAAATTCACTTCGAAAATTAGCCATTATTTGTAAAAAGTAAATGAGAAAAAAATTTTATTGTGGTATATCCATAAGAGATAGGCATATATCATAGCGGAGTTCTCTGTAGACCTTTTCAATGTATATAATACTTAGTACATTATTTTGATAAATCGTAGGGTTCAGCCTTCGTTTGCAATGTTAGCGAAAAAATGTAATTATTTACGACATCACATTAGAAACCTCAAAAATAACATTATTTGTCCACTATTTCATAGATTTGCCGCACCAGGCGGCCGGCCGGTACCGCCGCAAACGCTACGCCCCGCAATTTTTAAATCTGTAATATCTTCGAAAATATTCACTTAAATCATACGGTGTAAAGGGCCATATATATCTATATTAAATGAACAATGTATTTAATTGGTTAAGGATTAATGCGCTATGGGTTAAAATCGCTTCGAAAATTAGCCATTATTTGTCGCAAAAAGTAAATGACAAAAAAAGTTATTGTGGGTTATCCATAAGAGATAGACATATACCATCACGGACTTTTCTGTAGACCTTTTCAATGTGTACAATACTTAGTACATTATTTTGATAAAACTCGTAGGGTTCAGCCTGCGTTTGCAATGTAAGCGGAAAAAATGTAATTATTTACATCACATTAGAAACCTCAAAAATAACAGTACTTCTCCACTATTTAGTGGATGTTATTATACATATAAACCTTCCTCTTAAATCACTCTATCTATTAAAAAAAACCGCTTCAAAATCCGTTGCGTAGTTTCAAAGATTAAAGCGTACAAAGGGACAGAAAAAGCGACTTTGCTTTATACTATGTAGTGAAATGTCATATTTTAAATCTAAATTTATATTCCTATAATTAAACCTATTATATACACTTCCCAATTTCAACTTTATTTCTTCAGGATTTGCTAGGTTTTTTCTAAACGTAATGAGCTTATTTCTGTTCAAGCCAATGACTATTAAACACTGGCGTCTTAAGCTCTTCAACAGTCTACAATTGCACCATAGTTACATATAACAAGATCAATTTCAGACTCACAGCAGAGTACGATATATGCATATTCTCATTTACAATTTGCTTCAAACTATTGTCTTGTAATAAAATATTCAGCTGTCTAATATACAAGTCTTTTTTTTTCAACATTATCCACTTATTACAGAGAATCTAAAAAACTTATCCTACACTGAATCACGAAGTTTAAGTATTTACCTATATTTAATGAAAATAGAGTGAATTGTCAGCTCTCCCATGATACTAGAAAAGTTCACAAAGTTTATTATTTTGAAAGAAATGATTAATCTTTAATCCATCAAATTATGACAGGATTACTGAAAGTTACAAACTACTAGTGTAGTTGTGTACTAGTGACAAATTTGTAAAAATTGTCAATTACTTGACAAAGTTAAATGAAACTGACCCTTATAGTACTTTGACAGTTCAGCATTTAGCAATCAGTTTTGGGAAATGTTATAGATAGATCTAATCATTTTCAGAGAAATGTGTTGAAATGTATAGATTAGTCAAACTAATACAAACACATTGTTTTTTGTAATAAAAGGCACTATGAAACTTTAAAAGGTATACCTTTAAAATAATAAAAAATACAAATATTATAACCAAAAATAATTATATAGAAAAATATTTTCATGAATGAAAATTAATATGGCATTCAAGTATATACGCAAAGTATGATCTATTGAAGTAAAAATGTATGCAAAAATAAAACACTTTCTATACAACTTTTAAGTTCTTGTCTTGCAACTTTTTTTTTAAACGTTGAAGTTTTTTAATTCTTGATTTGGTTATAAGAAGTCTCTTCTCCAAATCTGTGCACAATGGTTTAGCAATTTGAGACACAATATGCAACAATTCTACAGTTTTGATAGCATTATTATGTATTAATGTTAATTCATCTCTTGAACCACTGCCTACTTCAGCATGGCGATTTATTTCTTCTTCAAAAAGAATCTTAGGTAACTTGACAATCCCTAAAAACAAAGAATTAAAAATTGAGGTGATTGAATTTCAATAACTGAATTGATTAAGGTGATATTAAATTTTAATAAATTACCAGGTATCTTGAAAATATAGTGTGAATATACTGTACCTTCTAAATTGTGAAATTCAAATGGTGAGATTCCAACTACAAGTTCAATTTCTCTTCTCTCATAATCTATGCCTGATTTAATTGCTTGAAAGCAAGTAACTTGAACATGATTAGCACTTGAACCTGCATCATTATGATATACAGAAAATATGAGTCCAACAAATAATGAATCTAACATTTGATAAGTAGATTGAGTTCGAACATCTGAAACAAAACATAATACATCACCTGAAAATTATTTATAGCAACACACTTGCCCACGTGACTTGGCCATACAGTTATATGAGGATGAGAGTGATACCATCCAAGAACTCTTATAGGTTTGTTAATTCTTTGGGAGATTTCTTCTGCATATGTTGTTGCAGTATAAATAAGCTCTGGAGAAATTTCAACCCTATCAGGTTGTTTATCACTTCTGAGAAGTATCATCGCTCCTGATATATGAGATATTCTTTCCTTTTCATCAACCTAAATGGAATAATTATCACTTATGTTACACGTTCAGTAATATAATTGAGCATTATATTACTCACTTCTCCTAGAAGTAGTCCCATTATTTCTTCTTTTTCAGTGGTCAAGGCATGTTGCAGACATATCATGTATACATCTGATGCTAGGATAACACGCTTGAGATAGTTCTGATCAGTTTCTACCATCTTCTAAATACAAGATGTCAAAAATAAACTAGATTAATTAAATTATAATAATTTTCACTATTCAATTCATACACATCAAAAATCAAAATGTATGCATATTTTTATAACGCAGTACCAAACGAGAAAATATTCATGTAGTAATTGATAACTAAAATTAATGAATATAGGAAGGTTCTATATCCTAAGAAATTATGAATTCCCTCGAAACTACAGCTTTGATTGTTTTACTAATTAATTAAATGATTAATAGTAGGCCTTTTCGTCACTCTACTCCTGCAAACGTGTGTGTGGTGAACCACAGAACATACTCTTAATTTGGTATGTTCTGTGGTGTGAACTGAGCATTAATATTAACCAAACTTTACTTACGTACGTACAGCTAGCAGTGTTGCCAGTTGGGTCTAGCCAATAAAATACCTGACGTATAAAAAAATGTAACCTTTTTGTATAAAAATAACCACTCATATTTTTTTACTGGAAAGGTACTAGAAGTTGATAGAATAGAAGATTTGTTGTATTGACTTACAGAAACATCGATGAGTATTTGAACATTTCGTGAATTATTCATATTGTTACGATTATGGGTTTCGACGGATGAATTCCAATAACTAAGTTTTAACAATCAATAAATAATCCTTTATTTACAAACTGAAAATAAACACAACAAATGTCAATATCGCTTATGTCACACTTCTGTCTATATCAATGTACTCTAGATAACTGTAATCTAATTCTGACCTGCCATCTTCCGTCGTGGTTCATTATATACCCTAGAGTTTTTCTAGAATATTCCATTTCGAGATAGTTCGATTCCCAGAACGTAGGAGCTGTTTTTACATCACATCTTGCCGGATTGTTCTAGTTAACACAGAGATGGCTTCAGGTATTTTCGTAACACTGCTCCCTTCTTGATCAAAGTCACAAGTTTCTACTATGCCCCCTTAGAGGTATTTCGCCAACCTATCCAAATGTACAACTTTCGGTTTCGTTCTTGTGGTGCGTTGGATTCTGTAAACGGCGTCATTTATTCGTTTCATAACCTTATAGGCTCCTTCCTAGGCCTGTGTTAATTTCGGGGATAAACCTTTTTTTCTTTGTGGGTTCTACAACCACACCAAGTCCCCTTTTTTAAATCCGACTGAATTTGCTTTCAGATTGTATCTGGTTTTCATTCGGTCTGAAGTGCTTGTTTCAATCTTATCTCGAACCTGTATCTCTGAACCATGTATCTTATTCGATGAAGTCTCAGCTCATCTGCATATGAGCTCAATTCCAAGCTTTCGTTCGGGGCTACCAAACAATAGATCACATGGCAATCGTAGTTCTCTTCCAAAAAGTACCTTCGCCGGAGTGTGACCTGTAGTGTCATGAACTGATCCTCGATAAGCCATCAGTAGTACTGGTAAATGTTTGTCTCAATCTTTTTGATGATCAGCTACTACCTTTGACAAATACTGTTCCATTGTACGATTAAATCTCTCTACCATTCCATCAGTCTGTGGATGTAAAGGAGTTGTTCTTGTCTTTCGGATGTTCAGTATCTCCATAACTATCTTAAAGACATCGCTTTCAAAATTCCGTCCTTGGTCTGAATTTAATTCCAATGGACCTCCTTATCGTGATATGAATTGACCTACCAAAGTACGTGCAATAGTCTTAGTTTCTTTATTCGACAGGACATAGGCTTCTGGTCACTTGCTGAAATAGTCCATTGCAATTAGTATGTACTTGTTGCCATCGTTGGTGATAGGAAAAGGCCCGGCAACATCGACAGCAATCCTCTCAAACGGTAATCAGACATTTTACTTCTCCATTTTCCCATGCGTTTACTTCAATGATCTCTTTGTAGCTGCACATGTGGTTCATTTCCTGCACCAGCCTTCTACGTAATCACAGCAATACACCCAGTAAAACCATTCTGATTCTTGCAATGGTCTTATTGACACCAAAATGTGCACCGGATGTTCCACCATGCATTTCTTTGGGAAGTTCTTCTACCTTGTCCCTGGGCACAACTGAGATAGTTTTGACTTCTCTCCCATCTGTACTTTACCATTTCCGCTTTAGCAGCCCATTTTATATAACTAACGAGTCCCATTGTGCCTAAAGCGTTTTCGTAATGGATCCCATTGTTGAAATATCTTTCTTGGTAGGCCTTCGGTTATCTCTTTTCCATTCTCTAAGAATTTTTATATCCGGGTCTGCTTCTTGTGCCTCAATCAGTTCTTCTGTAGACCATCTTTGTCTTAATTCGGTTGTAATCCTTCTTAGATTGTCAATTCTTTCTTTCTTCTCTTCTTCTTCTCTACTCCTCTACAGTGACCACATGCTTCCTTACATGGTCGTCTGGATAAAGCGTCAGCATTGTTATGGATTTTGCCCCGCTGATGTTCTACTTTAAAGTCATACTGCTGTAGTCTTTCAATCCACCTTGCGATTTCACCTCCAGATGTTTTCATTTGCAGTAACCATTTCAATGCTGCATGATCTGTACGAATAAGAAATCTCCTGCCATATAAGTATTTGTGAAAATGTTCTACAGATTTTATTAGAGTTAATAATTCCTTTCGAGTTACACAGTAATTCCTCTCAGATTTGTTGAAAATTTTGCTATAGTACCATGACTCTTTCCTCACCATCTTGCACTTGCGATAATACAGATCCGATGTCCCTATTGCTTGCATCTGTATCTAAAATAAAGAGTCCATAAGTGTATGGGCCACTTTTTCGATTCTGCCAATGTTGTTAATGTGTCATCAATTCTGGGATAGCTATCTTTCTTCGTGACATCATTGAGCTTTCGATAATCCACACAGAATCTTGATGTGCCATCCTTCTTCTTGGCCAGAACAACAGGTGCTGACCGTGAACTTGATGATTCTTCTATGACTCCCTTCTCTTTCATGGATTCAATCAATTCAGCAACTTCCCCTTGTTTAGGTAATGGAAGTCTTCGTGGGGCTTGACGAATAGCGTAAGCAGTTCCTGTATCAATTCGGTGTGAAACTAAGTCAGTTCCCTCTAGTTCATGGTCGTCAAAAAGATCATTTTCTTCAAGTACAAATTCTTGATCCAATTTCATGTGTTCTGGTGATAATAGTTTCCCTGATAACTCAAATTTGCTCAAATCAACATATTTCTTCTTTAGTTTCTGTAAACTAGATAGTTCTTCACATCGGACTATCCATGACACAGGCTCTAAGGTAGCTATTGGTTTTCCTTTTTGAATATCTAGTTTTTTGTTACTGATATTGGCGATTCTTACCGGTATTTCTCGTTTTACTGTGCATAAAGTCCTAGCCGTTAAAAATTCATTGTCAGGATTGACCCAGGATTGCTTTCGGGTGGAACATAGATAATTTGTTCAGAGCATTTCAGGGCATTTTATAAGCTTGTATCGTTTTAAGACCTACTTGTCCTTGGTTGGAGCAATCTTTTGGTATAAACTCTTCATTACCATTTTTCAAAATTCCAGAAACATTATCATACATAAGTCGATATCTCTTTACAAGGTCCATTCCCAAAATAATATCATCAGTTATATCAACCACAAGAACCTTATCCAATACCTCTCTCCAATTTCTAATGAAATCTCTGCTTGTCCATGAATATAACTTTTCTCTCCTGTTGCTGTCCTAAGAGATATTTGGTTTTCAAAGGTTTGTTTAGATACTTCGATATTATATCAGGCCTAACCAATGATATTTCAGCTCCTGCATCAACAATGATATTTACATTACCCCCTAAAATTAAACCACTCACTGATAAACTTCCACCTGCTAACCTTCTAATCCCAACGATTCTGGGGGCTATTGTATCCACAGCCACATTTCGCCCTCTTAATCTTTTACTATCATCATCTCTATTTCTTCTGGAACGGCATTCTCTTTTAGAGTGACCATACTTGCCACAAGCATAGCATTCACCTCTGAAGGACATTTTATTAATTCAGGATGATGAAACTACACCTTTTAATTGGTCTATGAGTTCTGAGATTTTCGTGTCCTTTTCGATCTCTACTAGTCTTACTTTATGACTAGTTCTGCCTTGGGTAGAAGTAACTTTTGCAGCTTCAAATTCCAGGGCCCTCACTAGTGCTTCGTTCCCTGTTTTTAGTCGAATAATCTTAAGATGTTGAATTAATTCTGAATCTCTTAGTCCACTAATGAATGATTCGATGCTGAATAATTCTAGCATGTCTTCAGATACCATTGGGTAGGCTAAGCGAGTCAATCTCTCAATATCAGCATGAAACTCCTGTAACGTTTCATTATGTTGTTGGCACCTACCTTCCAATTGGGCCTGGTGAAGCATTTCCTTGTGATTGTCCCCATACCTGGAATCCAGTGCCTTCATTACCAAAATACAGTCTTCTTGATCTCTCTCTGATCCTTTTTATAGTACATCAGCTGCTTTGCCTCTTAGAGATAAAATTAATGCTACATCTTTTATTTTGTCATTCCAACCATTTATTTGTACTGCTGCTTTGAAATGTTTTTTAAATACTAGCCAGGAAGTTTCTCCATCAAAGGTAGGTGGTTTTGAAGTACTTCTATATTGTATTTGATTTGATGTCATTCCATTTTCATGTTTTGTCATATTTAATAAACGTTCATCCATATCTTTAAGTACCTGTGACTTTAATTTGCCTAATTGTTCTTCTAGGTCCTCCTTAACATTTGCTATCTCAGTATTCATTTCAGTAGAAATTTCGAACCTTATACCAGTTTTTCATATCCTCTTGCCCACGTTATGCTAGATCTGCTAAAACATTTTCTAATAAGATTTTGTCTTCTAACCTTTCTTGTTGGCGTTTTTGTTCTTTCTCCAGCTTTTCCTGTTGACGTTGTTCTTCTTGCTCGGCGAATTTTTGCATAAGTTTTTCGAACATTGACTCCATTTTTATTGGATTTCTAGTTATGGGCATCCCACTTCTGACATCAGTTGTTACGATTATGGGTTTCGAGTTCGACGGATGAATTCCAATAACTAACTTTCAACAATCAATAAAAATCCTCTGTTTACAAACTGAAAAATAAACACAACAAATGTCAATATCGCTTATGTCACACTTCTGTCTATTTCACTGTACTCTAGATACCTAACTGTAATCTAACTCTGGTCTGCCATCATTATATACCCTAAAGTTTTTCTAGAAGATTCCATTTCGAGAAGGCTCGATTCCCAAAAAGTAGGAGCCGTTGTTACATCACATTTGCCGGAATGTTCTATATAACACAGAGATGGCTTCAGATATTTTCGTAACAATATTGATCCGATATAATAATATTGACGCATTAAGAATTGATATGAAGTTAAACGAGCATCGAAATATCGCAAAAATATGGTCCCTAAAATGTGCGTATTATGAATTCTAGTACATTACATATTAACATAATTTCTAATAATTTTTCTTCATTAGTTGTTATAATTCCAAGATTTATATTTTATATAATCAACTAGTGATCCTGAGGAATAAAATTAATAAGTACATATTCGTAAGTATACAATTCAAGATTTCTATATTAAAATGTTTGCATTGATACTGTTACGAATTATGGGTTTCGATGGATAAATTCCAATAACTAACTTTTAACAATAAATAAAAATCCTTTATTTATAAACTGAAAATAAACACAACAAATCTCAATATCGCTTAAGTCACACGTCTGTCTATTTCACTGTACTGTAGATGACTGTTGTGATATATTATTCTATGAGTGGAAATATTCAACGACACTAGTATTTTTGACTTATATTTATTCTTATTTGCAAAGCACCAACTATTCGACACGTGGTTGTTACTTGTTGTTCTCGAACGAATCTCAAACGGGTGTCCTAGAGGCAGTTCGATTTCCTGAACATCGAAAATGAAACTACTAGATGAGCTCTGTGGTCGTGCCTACGACGGTTCTCAACAGTCTCATCATTTCTCCAAACATCCATAAACCATAGAGGCGGCTTGGGGGCAAATCTGTAACACTGCCCCCTCTTAGTTTTGATCGTCCCGATCAACGTCACAATTTTCTACTATGCTCCCTTCTTGGCGTTGATCATTTCGATCAGCAGAATCTAACCCGACTTCTGGTGATAATCTTCCTCCTTGGTACCTCGCAAGACTATTGAGATGAACCACTTTTGCTTCGTCCTAGTGGTGCATTGGGTCCTGTATACCACATCATTGATTTACTTTATAACCTTTGTCGAGGCTTCCCAATTTTGAGCGACAATCCTTTCTTCCGCTGTGGACTACACAACCAGACTAGATATCATTCTCCGAAACCAGGTGAATTAGTCCTTAAGGTATACCTCGATTATTTTAACCATTCCTTACTGTTAAAAATGGTATACAAGTCCATATTTGGTTCACAATTCCAACACGCCGCACAGGATCGTTTTCAGGACTACAAATAAATTAATTTGTTATGGTTATTGCACAAGTTATTATTGGTACTAGCATCTGGAATAAATTTTCTATTTTCTATCATCCGAATCCCTGTATTATTCCCATATACTAAACCATAACTTCTTATCGAATCCTTTCTCCCAGGAATAAGACTTTCCTTTTAAGGACACTCTATTCTTTCCGATGGCCTCAATAATTCCATTCCATTCGCCGCTTATTGTGAGAAAAGGCTTTTTATCATCCAGATCGAATACTTTTGCACTTATTAATTTGGCTGCTTCAGATTCCAGGGCTCTTACCAAAGCATCATATCCTGTTGATGGTCTTCTCAGTTGTCGATGTCCCCTGGGTTGACAGTCCCTTAACCCTCTAACAGATCTTATACTTGGTTGTTCCCTCATTCCTTCCGGATCCAATGCATAGGCCAATCGATTGAACATTTCGATTTCAGTTTCGAATTCCTGAAAGGATTCATTCCTTTCTTTTCTCCTACCTTTACGTACAGTTTGGTCCAGCAACTCTTCATTACTATTACAATACCTCAATGTTTCATCTCTCACAGCTTCCTTATTACTTACTGGATCACTTTGTGTTTTAGGACAATAGGCAGAGGAAACCTGGTATTCATTCAAATGTTGCTTAGGATTAATCAATTTTCTATCTCTACTAGACATTTTTACTTCTGCTACGAGTATATCCGTTTCATCATAATTCCCTTTTTCTGGACTTTCTTCCTTTTGATTCTTTATGTCTATTCCTTGTCTGTCATCATTTACTAAGTTTTGATCTAATCGTATCAATAAATTATCTAAACTACCTGTAATCCTTTTATAGCCTGTCTCATCGAAAATCACGTCTCTTGGACAAATGAGTTCGCACTTGCATTAATCCCTTACTGGACACATTTCCAATTTCAATTCAACTTGTAATTTCCCTTTGTCTTGTTGTCCCCAATTTGCAATTATATTTAATGAGTGCTGCTTATCTTCCTGTCTTTGCTGTTGACGCCTTTGTTCTTTCTCTAGTCGTCGTTGTTCATTCTCCAGTTTTTCCTGTTCTCGTCGTTTTTGTTCGTCCTGTATTTCCTGTTTTCGTCGTCCTTCTTGCTCGGCGAATTTTTGCATAAGTTTTTCGAACATTGACTCCATTTTTGTTTTATTTCTAGTTATTGGAATCCCACTTCTGACACCAGTGTTACAAATAATGGATTTCAACGGATAAATTCCAATAACTAACTTTTAACAATCAATAAAAATCCTTTATTTATAAACTGAAAATAAACACAACAAATGTCAATATCGCTTATGTCACACGTCTGTCTATTTCACTGTACTGTAACGCAAAGGTACTGCAGTTGCAAAGCACCAACTATTCGACATGTGGTTGTTACTTGTTGTTCTCGAACGAATCTCAAACGGGAATCCCAGAGGCAGTTCGATCTCTTGAACATCGAAAATGAAACTACTAGATGAGCTCTCTGGCCATGCCTACGACGGTTTTCAACAGTCTCATCATTTCTCCAAACATCCATAAACCATAGAGGCGGCTTGAGGGCAAATCTGTAACAATAGTATAAATATTTTTTTACTGAGTATTAACTGTATGTTTGACTGCACCATAATTATGAATACTAAGTAGGTACAATAACGGGTAGTAGTACAAATTTATTGTATTGCGGCGACTAGTCACATCCTGCCACCGAATGCATCAACCGATAGACTAGTCACAGCAAGAAAAAAGAAGAAAAGTCACATGCTCAGGACGCAACCTCATGAGAAGTAGACAACAAGATCTCGTCGACTTCAAGAGCTGGTCGCCAAGCAGTCAATATGACTGTCATCTACAATCATTATTAGTGCACTTAAATGTATTTAGTTGTAAATAGTTATGCTAAATAAAGTTGTTCATACTGAACAGAGTTTGGGTAAACAAATCCTAAGAAACCCCAACATTGGTGAGCCCTGACGTGATCGACGCAAGGACCTACTAAAGTACAGAGGTAAGGACAATTAGTTGAATCTTCTTATATTGATCATTTTTATACTGAAATACTCACAAAAAATTTTTTTTGTTAGGATTTGCATTTCACATCGACATTAATAAGGTATCAAAATAAATTAAACTCTTGGCTTAATGTTTCACGATTTATTTAACAATATGAATAGTCAACATGTTTCGAGCGTTAGCTCATTTTCAAGACTCAGTTTTCTTTTCAGTCTCAAATCAAAATGATGACTGAAGAATACATGAACGAAGACAACACATCAGCATCACATTCGTGTAATATCACACAATCGTGCTACATAGAACCTACCTTAACTGTATATTCTGTGGTGCTGAAACTTCTTACCACGGAACATACCCTTAATTTGGTATGTTCTGTGCTTCTTACTGAACAGTTCATAGAGATATAATAATTATTGACACTCGATGAAACCGATTGCAAAGTTACAGAAATCTCTCTTCCGTCTATCAAGGATCTTCTTCGGACGAAGTTACTCGGTTCTGCGCCATATGTGAGACCTCCGGTAGGTTGTGACCGAGTTTCAATCTAGTCTACCCACAGAATATACCCTTAATTTGCTATGTTCTGTGGGTCTGCACATCTTCTAGATGCTCTCCACACATCCTAACTCTACGTACGTAGTAAGTAAAGTTAGGCTGTGCTGTCCACCACTTCTTCCTCTTTCTATCTTTCCCCTATCATCAGTTTCAGAATTACGAAATTCATTGGAATATGTTGTACCGAACTGTAGGCGAAATTGTATGCAGCTTTATAGCTTGAATAGTGTATACTACATTTTTCATAACTAGCAACTCGAATTAATATTTGTATGTGTATTGTCTTCGCTCACACATATTTGAAAATGACTGTAGTTCACTTGGGGAATGATATTAAATGAAACAATTATTATAATCGAAAATATATTAGGTGATTAAATTCATGTCCAAATTACTATGAGATCTGAAGTAACACAAGAACATCGTATAAGTATTACTGATACAAAATCTCAACACATCACATCGACTAAAAAACATTTGTTCATTCTTCATTGCGTTCTTCAATAACCTCGTTGTATATTCTTATTTTTAATTTATATATATGGTTTATAATAATAATAATAAAATAAATTTATTGAGAAACATTCCTTACATTGTAAAATGAAATTCATTTCAATTGATACAATAATTACAACTAAGAAGAATGCTCAAAAAGGATTGAATTCAGTTTTGAGTCTGATCTTCCATTCAGCCCTTGAGCAAAAATATTGGTTCAAACAAAAATATTGGTTAAATTTATATTTGAAATGATATACAACTTTATTGGAAAAAAAAAGAAAATTTAAAATTTCTCAGAAATATTAAATATTTTAGACAATTTCACATGGTGAAGAACATTTGTGTTGAAAAAATATAAAAACATATGATACAAAAAATTGATTCATACATTATTGCCTACATTCGAATCATCAAAGTATTCTGCCACACTATAGTATGCCTTTGATAAGAGTAGAGATTTAACTCTCCTCTTGAACAAATGAGCTTTCAGTACTTTCAAATTCGATGGTAAATAGTTGAAAATTTTAATACTCTGATAATAGAGAGAGTGCTCAAATTTAACTGATTTATGCATTGGAATAAGTAGCACATCCCTGTTCCTTGTTGAATACTTATGATTACTATTCAATTTAATAAACCTGTCTCCATTTTCTTTAACATATAACAAACATATATAAATATATAAACTCGGTAAGGTATGTAATTATTAATCAAGCTAGGTTTACAAAATGTTCGTTGATGAATATTGAATATTAATCGAAGTATTCTCTTCTGTGCAATAAACACCCTATTTATTTCTGTAGAGCAGCCCCACAGACGAATATTAAACAGCAATGATATGATATTTTGAATTTCGTGGGTAATAATACTGTTATCCATTATCTGTTAACAATAATTGCGGATACATTCATTCTTAGAATCTCATTCCGGCTTTCTTGATAGTTGTTTTGTCTGTTTATATTTAAATTGAAAATTAACATTTTTAGTGATAACAGACCTCAAAATGAACATAATTATTTCTAGTTTACGTTTCGCTACTAGTCCGGGAGGTAGCGTTGCATTTTTGACAGTGATTTTATGCCGATTCATTTCCGTCTTTTTCTCGAATGACTTATTAGTGAACTAGCTGACCCGGCCAACGTTGTTTTGCCATATAAATTATTATAATATATATATATATATATATATATATATATATATATATATATATATATATATATATATATATATATATATATAAGTACTTATTATATAAGACTTATATAATATATATATATAAGTCGCTCTCTCTGTAAATCTGTAATATCTTCGAAAATATTCATTTAAATCATATGCTGTTAAGGGCCATATATAAAATCTACAATGTATTTAAGGTATTCAATTGGATAAGGATTAATGTTGTATTGGTTAAATTCGTAATGTTAAATTCGCTTCGAAAATTAGCCATTATTTGTAAAAAGTAAATGAGAAAAAAATTTTATTGTGGTATATCTATAAGAGATAGGCATATACCATAGCGGAGTTCTCTGTAGACCTTTTCAATGTGTATAATATGTTAAATTCGCTTCGAAAATTAGCCATTATTTGTAAAAAGTAAATGAGAAAAAAATTTTATTGTGGTATATCTATAAGAGATAGGCATATACCATAGCGGAGTTCTCTGTAGACCTTAGTACATTATTTTGATAAATCTCGTAGGGTTCAGCCTTCGTTTGCAATGTTAGCGAAAAAATGTAATTATTTACGACATCACAATAGAAACCTCAAAAATAACATTATTTGTCCACTATTTCATGGATGCTCTTATACATATAAACCTTCCTCTTCAATCACTGTATCTACTAAAGAACACAACATCAAAATCCTTTGCGTAGTTTCAAAGATTTAAGCATACATGGGGATATAGGGACAGAGAAAGCAACTTTGTTTTATACTATGTAGTGAAGTATTGCTATTCCTCGCTGGAGAGCTCCGATATAATAAACGCGTCCGTTCGCTGCTAAATTCAAAGTGCTATAGGGAAAACCGCGGCCTCAGACGCGCTATTTATAGGCACGCACGCTTTTGCCGCACCGGGCGGCCGGCCGGTACCGCCGCAAACGCTACGCCCCGCAATTTTTAAATCTGTAATATCTTCGAAAATATTCACTTAAATCATACGGTGTAAAGGGCCATATATATCTATATTAAATGAACAATGTATTCAAGGTATTTAATTGGTTAAGGATTAATGCTGTATGGGTTAAAATCGCTTCGAAAATTAGCCATTATTTGTCGCAAAAAGTAAATGACAAAAAAAAGTTATTGTGGGTTATCCATAAGAGATAGACATATACCATCGCGGACTTTTCTGTAGACCTTTTCAATGTGTACAATACTTAGTACATTATTTTGATAAAACTCGTAGGGTTCAGCCTGCGTTTGCAATGTAAGCGGAAAAAATGTAATTATTTACGACATCACATTAGAAACCTCAAAAATAACAGTACTTCTCCACTATTTAGTGGATGTTATTATACGTATAAACCTTCCTCTTGAATCACTCTATCTATTAAAAAAAAACGCATCAAAATCCGTTGCGTAGTTTCAAAGATTAAAGCGTACAAAAGGACAAAGGGACAGAAAAAGCGACTTTGCTTTATACTATGTAGTGATGAAACGTCAGCTGACACACAAGAGGAGGGTGTAATATTGGAGCGTTGCGCAAGTGGTAAAAAAAAATTGAAAATTAAGTGATAGAATGCCAACTGAAACTTTTTTCACAAATACTTGACATCATACTACGCTGAAAAAAGTCGTTATGAGTAAAAACGTTACATGAACTTTAATTTGAAAATTGTCACCGACAAAAATTCCATACCACCAATATTTTCGCTGCTTTATGTTGTACTGTCGATTGATGGGAGTACTTGCTCTTTCTAGTTCCATTTGAAGACGTATTCTTCTTCTGTTTCTCCCATCCTCAGTCAGTGGGAGATAATTGAGAAGGTTCTTGAAGGTTGAGCATGTATAAGGTTCTTAGGGTGCGCTAAAATTAAATTTCACTTGTGAAATTCATAAAAATTTCACTTGTGAAATTTTTATGAATAGTTTAGAGAAAAAAATTTTCAGCTCTAACATCACGCTAACAAAAAACGTTTTTCTTTGGAGACGGTATGTGGATGATGTTTTCTGTATCTGGAGTGGGTCCGACAGACAATTAGATAACTTTTTAAAATATATCAACTCATTTTATACATCCATTAAATTCACAAAAGAAATAGAAAATGACCAAAAAACGTTGAACTTTTTAGATTTGACCATTACTAGGAAAGATGATTCTCTAACATTTGATATATACAGAAAACCAACATGCACAGATACCCTAATTCCTAAAGATAGCAGTCAACCGCTTAACATTAAACTCAGCTCTTTTTATTCTTTTATACATAGACTCACGACTATCCCGCTTTCCGAAGAAAATTTCAACAAAGAAGTGAAAACTTTGAAACTTTTAGCGAAAAATAACGGTTACGACGAAAATATAATAGATAATCTCATAAGAAAAAAACAACAAAAAATTCTTTTAGATTCAATTTATCCATCTCAAATTATTAAAAACGAACAAAAATATCATTTTATTAATTACATACCTCATCTGAGTGAAAAAATTTGCGAAAGATTAAAGAAGAGAGAAATTAAAACCATTTGTACAAACAAAAGGAATATTAAGTCACTTTTAGTAAATAATAAAGAAAAGACAAATGTTGAAGACAAAAGCGGTATTTATAAGATTTTTTGTAATGAATGTCCAGCATTTCATATCGGCCAAACAGGTAGAAAAATAAAAACTCGGGTTGATGAACATAAAAGGTCGATTTTGTACAATGTTAATAAAACTGGATTCTCAGAACATTGTATTAGCTCTAATCACTTCATAGATTTTGATAAAACTAAATGCCTACACTCAGGTAATGAAGGTAAACGTTTAGACCTTCTGGAAGCAATTGAAATTAGCAGTTCTTGGAAGAGAAAAGAAGAAATTGTAAAAGAACAAGTAGATTTTCAACTATCCTCCCTACTCACATCCATTTTGTAGATATAAATTTGTTGTACGTCTCTTATAGTAGTTTAGTCTTGAAAATGAGCTAACGCTCGAAACATGTTGACTATACATATTGTTAAATAAATCGTGAAACATTAAGCCAAGAGTTTAATTTATTTTATATATATATATATATATATATATATATATATATATATATATATATATATATATATATATATATATATATATATATATATATATATATATATATATATATATATATATATATATATATATATATATATATATATATATATATATATATATATATATATATATATATATATTTATATATATATATATATATATATATATATATATATATATATATATATATATATATATATATATATATATATATATATATATATATATATATATATATATATATATATATATATATATATATATATATATATATATATATATATATATATATATATATATATATATATATATATATATATATATATATATATATATATATATATATATATATATATATATATATATATATATATATATATATATATATGTATATTCAAGATATTCGAGATAATTCAAGATAGTGTCAGGTAGAAAAGCGACTAGGTACTCAATACCGATTGCCGAAAGTGATTAGTGCGCAAGTGCAGTGATTTCAAGACATACTCGAGAGTAGTCGACTGAATACGAAACGAGCGAACCTAAAACCGTGAGAGTTAGTGCCGCGATGCGTCTACACGCGCGCAGTGCCGCGAAAAGTGAGACAGAGACTCTGAATAAATTGAATTCGAAGAAAATTAGTTGTCAAGACAAACGGAAACAACATGATAAACATAGAAGAAGAAAAGAAGTACACCTCGGCAATATTAAATGGAGTCGTCCATCTATTGCTAATGGGCGTGGACATCGATAAGTTTAAGGAACAGTTATTTATATCACTTGGAAAGAAAAAAACAGGAGTTACAAGCAGTGAAGGAACCAACTCGGAACACCAATAAGAGACAAGTAAACGAAGACAGCTACACAATACCAAAAAAAAACAGCAAAGACGAGGGAAACAACAACAGAACCAATACCTAGTACAAGCAATAGATACAGTGCATTGAGTGACAGTGAGGAAGAGAACGAAATGGACTACGAAAACAACACCGACAAAGAGGAAGTGACCATCAACAACAAATCAAACAACATGACGCTACAGAAAAAGATACCACCCATAATATTAAGGGAAAAAGCGGAGTGGACGAGAATAAATCGACTCATGAAAAGGAAAAATATCAATATGACAAAGGCAAGAAACACTGCCGGGGTAATTAGCATAACGACAACAACAAGCGCAGACTGCAGGGAACTCACGAAGTTGTTAGACACAGACAAAGCAGAGTATCACACGTACAAACTGGAAGAAGATAAAAACCTGAAAGTGGTACTAAGGGGATCCCTTGCGAAGTTGAGGAAGAGGAAATAGCAGAAGACCTCAAAAACAAGGGATACCACCCAATCAAGGTGACTAGAATAAGAACAGGTCACAAGAGAAACCCTACACCCATGTTACTCGCCCAACTCCCCAGGACAGAAAGTAAGATATACAACGAAAGAACAATTCTGAACATAGTAATACAGGTCGAAAGTTGAGGAGAAAAGCAAACATTGGCCAGTGCTTCCAATGCCAAAAATTCGGACATGCACAAGCCCTCTGCACCGCTGAAATGAAATGTGTAAAATGCGGAGAAAAGCACTGGACGTTTGAATGTCTTAAACCAAGACATATGCCTGCAAAATGCGCTAACTGCAAGGGGCCACATCCAGCAAATTACAAAGGATGTACCCACTACCCCAAAAAGAACGCAAGCCAAGAAAGACCAAAATGAGACCAAGACGAGAGACATCAGAACATTCACACAAGTACTAACTAAAAATACAAATAAAAACGAGAAGAAAGAAAAGAGAATGAAATAGAAGAGATTAGACAGTCAATATCCGATCTCACCTCATCACTTCAAAAATTAATGACATAAATTAATAAGCTGTCCCATAATTGATGGTCCTAAACACCAGAAAACCGAAATCTCTACAAGTTATAAACTGGAACGCAGAAGGAATTCTTAACAAAAAACACGAGTTCCAAGAGCTACTCGAGCAATACAACATAGATGTGGCCCTGATAATTGAGTCACATCTAAAACCCTGCAAAAAGTTTAAAATTAGAAACTATATAACTTATAGAAACGATAGGTTAAACCGTCAATTGGGAGGAACAGCTATATTAATCAAGAAGAACATAGCACATCATGAATCAATAACAAGAACAATATAAAACTTCGAATACACAGAAATATACGTAGTAATGATAAACACAAGATTCAAATTAATCTCAATTTACAAGCCACCGCTGAAAGTGTTCTGACGTGAAGAAATGGACTCAACTAAAACATTCGACCGGAATATTTGCTGCAGACGTCGAAAAGGCGTTTGATAGCACCTGGCAGAATGGAATAATTTACAAAATGAAAACATCAAACATCAACAGGTCACTCAAATCACAAATTACACAAATTGATCAAATTAACGATGGAGAAGAGAAAAATTAGAATAAAAATTAACAATACAAAATCAGAATACAGGACATTAAGAGCAGGAGTTCCGCAAGGTTCACCTATCTCCCCAACACTGTATAATTTCTTTACATATGACTTACCACAAATGCCTCTTAATGTAGATATGGCGGTATACGCTGTGATGTGAAACGGATGTCATACGGATGATGTATACATCATCCAAAAACCTGAAAGCAATTGAGGAAAGATCACAAGTAGCAATAAACACATTTATAACATGGACCGAAAAATGGAGGATTAAAATAAACGTTGAAAAATGTGAAACGATCATGATTACAAACAAGAGAACTTAAAACGTAGAAAAACTGAAAATTTATGATCACGAAATTGATTGGAACAACCAGATGAAATATCCAGGAACTATCTTAGATAGAAACCTCATATGGAACAAACATATCGAACACATCAAGAAAAAAGTGAACACAGTCAAAAACCAACTTTTTCCGATCATAAACAGAAAGAGTAAAATGTCATTGAAAAATGAACTTTTGATTTATGAAACCATGATTCGGCCTATAATACTATATGGTTCTACAGTCTGGGGAAATACGTGTAACACGAACATGAAAACAATACAAACAATTCAGAACAAGTGCCTGAGAGTCATAGTTGTGGCTCCCTGGTTTGTCAAAAACTCGACAATACACAAGAACCTGGAGATGAAAACCATCATGGAGTGCATAAAAGAAAGAGCAGTAAAATGCTATGAAAAAACAGAAGAACACGAGAACGAACTTATTAGGAAGGAAACGGATTACGAAATAGACAAAAGATCAAGAAAAAGGCCAAGAATGATATTAGAAAGAGACCTCATCGATATATGAGGTCAAATAGATAGACGATTTCACTTTTATATTTAATTGCACAACATAGATACAACAGACGAAGAAGTAAAAGAAACCTAATTCTGACTTCATATTCCAAGAACCTCAAAGCAAGGTTCCTCATTCGAGGACAATCATCCACAGTGGAAGGACGTGTTCAGGTAGAAGCAGGTAGACGATATCACCGAACGACCATTCGTGCGCGGAGCATTAGCATTCTGCAACGTTGTGCTCAGATATATACAATCTTATAAATCTCAGGTTAAACGAAGTTGACGGAATACGGAACATAGTACCATGTGTTCCGATTTTTGAACTGACACAACAAGTAAAAGAACAAATAAGGGAGCATAGAACAAACCTATGGGACAGAAAGCTATAGAGTCACTGGAAAGTGAAAATACCTCACTCTGGCAGATGGCTAAAACACTAACGAACAAGAAGACAAAAAGAGAGATACTGAGGATCGTCCACGTAGACGGAGTTGCACTGACAGACGCCGCCAAAGCAGGAGTCTTCGTAATTCACCTGCAATCTCAGTTCACTAACAACCCGGAAAGCCGAGATGTCGATGTCAACTTCTATATGAATGTCAACAGAATAAGTACAAGAACAGAAATAGCGAACGAAAGAGAAGAAGACGAAGAAATAGAATAAATAAACGAACATGAGGTAAAAAACATTTTGAAGAACCTGAAAGCCAAGAAAGCGCCAGGGCCTGATGGAATACAAAATCAGGCACTGAAATACCTACCAGAAAACGCTATTCAAGAAATTACCGAACTAGCACGTAGAGTGTTCTGTACTAAATATTTCCCGAAAACCTGGAAGCGTTCAGTAGCAATAATGTTACACAAGAAAGGAAAATCAATCAACGAGATCAACAGTTACAGGCCTATAAACCTGTTGCCTGCATTAAGCAGAGTCATAGAGAGAACACTGTATAGAAGACTGAAAACTTTCGCAGAGAACAAGTGTATCCTTCCAGAACATCAATTCGGATTCAGAACAGAACACTCGACACTACATCAACGGGCTAGAATGACAGATGACATCAAGGACAAACTCAAAATATCAGTACCAATTGGTGCCATATTTTTGGATATAGAAAAAGCTTTTGACGAAGTGTGGCATCATGGTTCAATATACAAACTGAAAAGAGAACAATTCCCGAGGAAGTTAGTGAACATAATCCAGACCTACCTACATGGAAGAACCTTTACAGTGAGGATAGGAGAAAAACTATCAAACGAAAAGAATTTCAGTGCAGGAGTGCCCCAAGGATCAGTAGTTGGCTCACTTCTATACAACATATACACGGCAGACATACCTACCCCAGACAAATGCAGAATAGCCCACTTTGCTGATGACAATGCGCTCTACATATCAAGCAGAAGAAAAGATGGCGTTCAAAAGGGACTACAGGGACATCTGCTGATAATGCAAAAGTACTTCGAAAAATGGAAACTCAAAATGAACCCCAACAAAACAGTGGGGATCTACTTTGATCACAAGAAAAGGAAGAAGAAACCACCGGAAGTAATCTTCAATGACCACTCCATCCAGTTTTGTCATTTTGTTTTGTCATTATTGGAATAAGAACACGAAGTACTTAGGGGTATATCTGGACGAGAACTTGAAATTCAGAACCCAAATTTCTGAAAATATCAAGAAAGCCAGACAAATACATGCCTGTCTGTTTCCCCTTTTGAACAAAGAGAGCAGAATGTCAGTGGAAAACAAAATGAAGATAATTAAAAGAATCATCATTCCAGGGTTCATAAATGGGGGCGAAATCTGGGAAATGGACAACACGAAAATCGAGAAACTTCAAGGTGTTCTGAATAGAATTGTACGCTCAGCAGTAGGGGCACCAAGATACATGCCTAACCAGAATCTGTATGAAGAACTAAAACTTAAGAAACTCACGGAGACGATTAACGAAAGAAGAGCAAATATGATTGAACGCATGGAATCACACCATAACAATCTCATACGAGGTACAACAGAGATTACCCCAAGAACATCCGGCGGTAGAACATCTATGAACCAATGGAAAACAACGACGGAAGAAAAGAGCTCCCAAAACAGCAAGAAGAGGAAGTGCTAACAAAGCACTGAGCCCTAATGTGTGAAAACAAAATTCACAAAATCCAACAGAAGAAGAAAGCCGAAAAGACGATGAAGAGGTAAAGGATTTAAAATCCAGTCCTTGCAAAAATTCAGTGAAGACCTCAGGATGGATCCTCTAAAAATTCTAATTTGCGATGTTTTAAATCTTGTCAAACCAAAAGATCAACCGTAATTACTTGTTAAAATGTCTTTCACGGGTCTTGTTTGGACAGAGACTTTCCCAAGTTTAAAGAATTAGTGAGTGATTCAAGAATGGTCTATTATGTCACCGGAATTGGAAATATTGGAGATTTGTTCAGCGGCAATCATGGAAAGGAGGTTGATTTTCCAAACTAGGAGTCCTCTAGCAGTGGGTAGGTGGAATTTGATTCTCTCAGAGTTGAAATTGAATACCTGAAAGAATCGTTGTCGGAGAGTAAAAGTACCTAAACTCCTTGAAGAAAAAATTATACTTTTAGAACATCATATAAAACAAAAAAACAACGTAATCTCTAATGAATTCTTTGTGAACACGAAATCAGACTATAGAATCAGACACAGATGGATCCCGCGCAAAAACTTAAAAATTTAATTTTACGTCACGAAGTATAGATATATCTATACTTCGTGTTTTACGTACTGACGATAGAGAAGGACTGGAGCTAGAATCGCAGAAAATCCGTCGTCAATGTCATCAAATGTCACTGTCAAAGAAAACAAGAACAAATGACACAAACTTACTGCAGATAAAAGTAAAGCTCGTGTTCCAAAGAACGTGGCTGATTTCTTTAAGAATTTCGACACTAAGAATGAGCACACCTCAGAAACCCAATCTTCAATTACTGAATGGAGGACTGCAATTATCTCGGAAAAAACAAGGTAATGTCAATTGAGCTGAGATTATAACTTCTTCTGAGCCAAAATCAACAACTGCGACTGCAAAGTTCTCAGGTGCTTTAAAGAAAAAGTGGCTTTACGTAGGACGGAATGCTGGTAATGACGTTCCCGTAGAATCTATCAAGGAATATCTTGCACAAATAAATGGTTATGAGGAAATTGAAATAAAAAAACTTGAAAGCAAAGGTAGGAACTCTTCCTTCAGCATCGGTGTTCTCTCGAATGAAATCTTTGAGCGGCTAAATAGCGAGGACTTTTGGCCTAATGGTGTTATTGTGAGAGAGTTTTCTTTTCGGAATTTCTTTCTGAAACCCAATGCCAGCTAGAATTGGTGAATATGATAATCAGATGAAGTGTTAGATAGTTAATCTGAACACCCAATACATTTCTACCTCTTTTAATGCCTTACAACAATTTGTTCTTCATGAGGACTGGGATTTTTTGGCGGTTACCGAACATTGGCAAAGTCCAAAGCAACTGCTTAATTGTTGCAGGATACTCCCAGTTAGCAAGCTTTTGTCGTCCTTTACATTTGTCATTGTCATGCTATATGGTCAAAATAAATTTAAAAATTGTATTGTCAGGTCAGATATCAATAGTTTGAATTTACAATATGTCTTTGATAAAGTGCTATTCATTGTTTTGTTAATGTTAATTTTAAATTGAATTTAATTTGTATTTATAGGTTAGGATTTTTTAATATTTTAATTTAATTTTCAATTTGTATTTATAGGACCACTCTCGATACTGTAGATATATTTTTTTGAAAGACTCATGTCGTTTCTTAAGCTTCTTACTAAAGAAAAATCATGATTACTCTGACATGTTTCAAATCATTCGTACCTAATCTGTCTATGATAATCTTTGAAATAAATATTATATATATATATATATTATTTTTTCAGTGTAATTGGGATTGCATTTTAGGGCAGGAAAATAAGTTACCTCTTTAGTATTTTCCAAGCTTTCGAAAATAGTTATTTTCTTCTAAAACAATATTGTACAATTTTAACCCTGAAGAAGAAAATGAACATTTTCAAATGCTTGGAAAATACTAAAGGGGTAACTTATTTTGTAATAAGTATATATATATATATATATATATATATATATATATATATATATATATATATATATATATATATATATATATATATATATATATATATATATATATATATATATATATATATATATATATGTATAGGTATCATAGTTTAGTTATTACGGAATGGAGATATAAACTATCAAAATCAAAGATTTACTGAAATTAGATATCTAATATGAACACTTTCAAAATTAGTTTTCTTGATAAAAGAGAATGAAAAACTTTGTGATAATCCTTGAACAACTTCGTTATTTTTATTTTCATTTATAATATGAAATTACAAAAAAAAAGTTAGATTAAAAAAACCAAAATCAATTATTGACAGTTTTGAGTATACTTTGATTAGCTTCTTCTGACACTATATATTCTAACAGATCAACTGCTGTAATTATTCCAACAGCTTTATTCATTTCATCTGTTAAAACAATAAATGATTCCTTTTCTAGTGTGCGAGATACAACTCCTAAATTTCCTGTGGAAGATAGTTTTGGAAAAATCCTTTCCAAAATATTAGATATGTTATCAAATGCTGTGATTTTCTTTGCTATAAGTTTATTCATTAAACTCTGCATAGTCACTATCCCTATCAGTGTTTCATCATTAGTTGTGATTGGTATTTGATCATACCCATTTTTCTGCATAATTCTCATTATTTCAAAGCACTTCATATTCAATTTTCCTGTAACTAGAACTTTAAGACTGAGTTGAGAAATAGGCTTCTCCCACCACCAATGACTTTGAGTATTTATTGCTGGTTGGAAATTTCTTGCTTCCATCCATTGATCAGAAATAAATTTTGTTATATAATTTCTTATACTATCTGGTAAGAGAACTACCACCCTCTGCCCTTTCTTAAGATTTACAGCAGCTTTTAATGCACCAGCAACAACAGCCCCACTACTGCCTCCTGATAAAAGACCTTCTTCTTTTATAAGTGTCCTAGCCATAGGAAGAGCTTCTTTATCATCAACTTTAATCCAAACATCTACCACACTACGATCTAAAACAGTTGGTATAAAATCATAACCAATGCCTTCTACTTCATAAAAGTCAGTATCTGTTTCATTCAATGATTCTGGTAGAGCAAGAATAGATCCTACAGGATCAATACCCACTACAACAGTGTTAGGTGATTTTTCTTTTATTTTTCTCCCAATACCAGTTGTTGTACCACCGGTACCTGTTCCAATAACAATCATGTCTATTTGACCATCACATTGATCAAGTATTTCTTCAGCTGTGGTATCATAATGTGCTAGAGGATTACCAGGATTGCTGTATTGATCCAAAATCACAGAGTTTGGAATTTCTTTCTTAAGTCTATTTGATACTCCAAAGAGGCCTTCACTAGAATTAGAACTAGCTGATACTGGTGTTCTAACTATTTCAGCTCCAAGAGCTTTGAGAACATCCACTTTTTCATTTGACATTTTTTCTGACATAACAATCACACATCGATATCCCTTAACAGCAGCTGCCATTGCTAGTCCAATTCCTGTATTTCCTGATGTAGGCTCAATAATAGTTGCTCCAGGTTTTAAAATTCCAGCCTTTTCTGCATCTTCAATCAAACGATTAGCAATCCTATCCTTAACTGATCCACCAGGGTTTAAATATTCACATTTAGCAAGTAGTTCAAATTGAAGATTAAATTTTTTCATCAAATTATTTAACTTTACCATTGGAGTATTTCCAATCGAATGTAACACATTTGGTAAAATTTTTTGTGTCCTCTGCCATTCTGCTTTCCTATGAGGCGATTGGATATTTCCATTTTTGTGCCAAGTGCAAGCTGAAACTTTATCTGGAGTTTTGAAATTATCGTTAAGAGGAGACCAAAATTTATGCAATTTCTCTGAAAGAGCATCGCCAGTGTTGTGGTTCACCTCTTCCATTTTAAGTACGTATACAGTTCGAACAAAACTAAATACTGAAGCAGTAAGATACCAACTACGAAGTGTTTATAAATTAAGCAATATTACTCAACAATTATCAACGAAAAACAGTACTTTGATAATCGTTAACCTAACCTCTGTTGCAAGAAATATGTCAAGGCCGCTCACAAACATTAATTATTATAGACTGTAGTCGCTGAAAAGTAAAAGAGGATAAGATTCATTCGATTGCACCATTATCGAATCGACAATTTATTCCACTGGTGCATTACAAGGCATTACCATATTGAAGTATGGGTCTATATTGGCGTGTAGTTCTAAATATTCCTTTGAAAAAGTAAAGGGTATGTCAAGGAAACAAACAATTTTTTTAATGCAAAATCGGTAGACTTCACAATTGCAATTGTTGAATTGTACAATGTTTGATTGTCAATCAATTCACATTTCAAAACAGTCATATATAATAAAGTGAACACTTATATTTTGACAACGCTCTACAAAGACTTTGTAATGCGTTATTTGCATTTTGTCTAAATTTCGTATAAATTTCATTAAAGCTACAAAAATTCAATTCTTGCAGCTATTTTCTGTAGAAAATTCACTTGCGGAAATAGATCGAATCGAGAAAAGTCATTTTATGCATAGCACGTTCGTTTACCGAAAAAAAACAATTTGGGTTTGTTTCAAAAACAATTTTAAAACAAAATCCCAAAGTGTTTGGAGCTTTTGAAATATTTTATTTTTGGATGAAGCTACAGTCAAAATTAATGGATCTGTTAATGCACATTATTTTATGCCACCGAAAATCATCAGTAAGCCAGAAGTATGAATCACCAAAAGAAATAATCATTTTATAGGTATTTATATATATATATATATATATATATATATATATATATATATATATATATATATATATATATATATATATATATATATATATATATATATATATATATATATATATATATATATATATATATATATATATATATATATATATATATATATATATATATATATATATATGTATAGCTTTATGATGTTCGAACGTGATTGATCGTGTTGATTAGATCGCAATAAGCGGATTCATCTAAATTAGAAGGTGAAAAAATAGCATTCAACGAATTTTGTTTTTGATATACAATTCATTTTTGCAAACTATCTATATCAAAAAACAATAATTTATTCTGTAATATTTCTGAAATTTATTGTATATCAAAGTTAGAGTGTGAAATTTAATTTTTATATCAATATAAAACAAACTTCTACGTCTTTCGCGAATTAATTTGAATTGGAGCTCTCAGGTTTATCTGCAGTTCAAGCATATTCAACATAACGTGAAAGCACCGGTTTCCGACTGGCTTCCTCTATCCGATCATTTTGGTTTTTTTTACTCTAATACGCTTAAAATTTCGACCAAAAGTTGTGAAATAGAAAGCAATCAATTGAATCACTCATCTTATGTCACATATCAAAAGTTGTTTTTCATATGTTAACGGAAGGTCGGTCAATTCAACAAAATCTACGAGGGAGTTTGTATTTGTATTATGTGCATCTCGAAAAAATATTAATTAATGGAAATAAATATTTAGATTTTTCCGGAGAACGCTGTGGTTCTGGTTAGAAGTTCAGGAATATAGAAAAAAAATTTCACAATGCAACAAATCTATTGAATTTTCAGAATTGCCTACTTGTCGATACTGTCCGAAATTCCATTGAATTCGGAGAAATTGTGGAACATATGATTCCTAACTTGCTTTTAAACTGAAATAAGGTCCACTGTTATAATTTCCATTACAATTGAAATAAGACAAAATGAATTTTCGAACTGATAAGAACACTTTGTTCATGATATTTTATTAATGTCATTCAATAATATGAAAATTACTTTGGTATTCATTTATTCCTTTACTGAAGTAGGTGCAAATATTTATCATCTCTATTTTTTAAGAAATCAATTACCTCTGACGTCATTGTAGACTCTAATTATGTACTCTCAAACAGTGGTATTTCATCAGTAAGTTCTCTCAATCATCTTCATTTCTGAGTTGTATTATGATTTTAGGAAGTATCAATTTAGTCTTCCGAAATATTTAGTTCACCGGAGAAATCTTTCGAAAATTATCCGATGGAGTGTACAATATTGAAATTTTTCTTTCATGGTTCATTGGCCAGCTTCTTCTTTTTCTATGATTCTCATAGAAAAAGGAGAAGCTGGCCAATTCAAGGGCAAAACTAAAGATGAAATCAATTTGAACTCGGAAGAGAATTTGATGGATACTGCGAATTATGTAGAAAATGAAACAAATGAAATTACACATATTGAGAATGTACAAGTGGATTTCGAAACTGATCTGCCAACGAGGAACCTAATACTATGCTTCCTAAGTTACAAAAACAAGAGACATTTAGAGCGATGGACAGAAGAGCAGAAAAATACTGTTAAATCTCATTTTGAAAAACATATAACATCAAAAAAACCTACGAAAAAATCTGAATGATAAAATCTCATTTCAAAATATCCATAATTACTAAATATCCAGAACCAATATCAACTCAACTGAATAAAACTGATGAAACACAGTTTTGTTTTATATTTTTCTCACACTCATTTCTTCAATTCAATGTTACCCTGGTTTTTTGTATTATATTTCGAACTTTTACTCATCAAACAAATTTGGCATTATTTCGAAACAAACATTCATTTTCTAGAAACAGATTGATTATCGTTTCAAATAATAATAATTACTATCATTGACAAATATTGACTACTGACATAAATATCACAAGTAATTTTACAAAGAAATAAATCCCAATCTTCAGAAAGAGTGAATAATTTCATTTTTGAAATTCACAGCATAAGTTGTTCTAAAAACTAAGACAAAATGAAAGAGATCAAAAGTCTATAATATCTTGAATGCTTGAAGTTATTGGAAGATGCAAAATCATATTAAGGTATATCAGTTGAAAATTTCATACAATACATTGTTGCCAATACCGCGGAGGACTTATGTACCGTAAAAAAGAGAGCAATATTCTTAGGAGGACTGATTCACCGTAGTTTTGTTACTAATTATACTGGCGTTAATATTCATCTCACTAGCGACTCCGCAGAGTATGACGGAGAAGTCTCAAACTAAAATATACAAAAAATCCAAAACAGCGCTAACAGTCGTCCATTTATAACTTCGTCTAATGATCAAATATGATAAACTATATCGTTTAGCATTGAATGCGATAGCTCCTCCATATACGGAGGACTTAACGCACTGGAGGACTTAACAAATGCAAATGGTGTAGTATCGGAAGACCTATCCACCGCAGGATATATATATATATATATATATATATATATATATATGAGAAAACACGGAATATAATATTCTTTATGGGACTTTACCATTGTATGCTTTTTTTTAGCCTATTGTTGGATCTGCCCCCTTCTGTGAAGTCAGGACATTCTACTCTAGAAGGTTCTATCTCTAGAACGTAGAGACCGCTATATCACCGTTTCCTAGAATAATCTAGAGAAACACAGATTGTCCGTATAATAACACTGGCGCCTTTTAATTTTGATGATTCCGATCAATCTGACAGTTGTTTTTAATATTTCCAAATGAATACCTTTCAGCACTAAATAGAACTTTTAGTTATATCTAGTTTAGATCCCATACATGGTTCTTTCATTAGATCTTCTAAAAACAATTTAGAAAACAATTAGTCTCTTCGATCCTTTTTACGCTTCTTCCACTCAATAGGTAAGAAGTATTTGGTACGTATAAATTATTCATCTCTACTTTATTAACAACTAACTCCAACTTTTCGTGAATGCAACTTGTAAAATTAGCGACCCTACGCCGTTTACCGACTAAAGCCTTTTCAAAATATTTTGCCTACTTTCTTCTTTCTCATATCCGTCATCTTCCTTATCATATTCTTTTTCATTGGTCCTCCTGGTCCTATTTGTAGAATTTGTCATATTCAAAGTCAACTTCAAAATTTTCCTGAGCCTCTTGTAGAGTAGCTCCTCTCTTCTGTTCAGTGATTGGATGACCATCGTCATCAACAATGAAATCACCTGTTTCTGAGTATTCCCCATCTTCTTCTTCATCGCCCAATTGATCTGATTTAGGGACTGGCCCGTGGTTTATTTTTGATCGTTTTTCATGGGAATCATCAGAGAACAAATCCTTAACAATGTCATTTCTCTTGGCCTTCATCTCGTTTCTCGTTTCATCACTACCTTCTTCTTGCATTCTTTTCAGGTTTTTGAATATTTGAGACCAACTTTTACACTTAAATTTTCCTCTACTGAATCACAATCTTCATCTTCAAGGCTGTCATCCAATTCTTCATCGTTTGAATTTTTTCGTTTTTGCCCACCAGATCCATCAAACCTTTCCCCATCACTTTCTGGGGCCATCATCTTCACTGTTAACCGTAGACATGAATTTGCATACAGACAAGTTACTTGATTTCGTATTATTTTTAGATGTAAAGTCATTTTCCAAATCGACCCAAATCGACGATCCCTTTTAGGTCTTGAAGAGACGTAAAATGGATCATCAAGGCAAATTGTTTTCTGAAGATCTAATGATAGAAGCATATAGGAGACCTAAAGAACTAGAAGTTTTATTTGTTGCTGAAAGTTATACAATTTGAAAAATCAATAAAATGCCATGTGGGTGGCATATTAAAAAAACGGTGCGTTTGATCGGGATGCTCAAAATTAAGAGGGGGCAGTGTTATCATAACTGTCAATTTGTGTTCCTCTGGAACAGGGGTGTCCAACTGGCGGCCCGCCATGCCATTTTGTGCGGCCCGCAAATGATTTAAGTTAAAAATATCAGAAATTACTGGAAATCTTTTGAAAGCGATCTTAAAATTTAATAAATATAAATTATAAACTATTTCAAATATTTTGCTAGTTATTAGTGTATCAAAATTAAATATTAAATCATAATTTTAAGGTAAAACAAACGGTCAGGTACTGTTAACTTCACCAGTACAACTCGACAAGGCCACAGAGCACAAAAACAGACATAATAGTACTGGCAGTGGTAAGCTAGTCGCATGTAACCTTCGTTCTTGTTGGATTGTTTTTGTTTAGTGTTATTGTTCCTCGAGTATTTAAGCACAGCCTAAATCTACTTACTTAATTTAGAGTTAGGCTGTGATTTAAGTTTAAAAATGAGTAGGAAATCAGTAAAACGTAAAATTGATAGAGAAAACAGGAGTTACAAGTAAAGTTGGCAAAGTGATGCACACCAAACTGCAGTGTTTGGTGTGCATGCAAGTTGTTTCAATGTCGAAGGAATATAATATACGAAGACATTACTCAACAATGCAAATAAGTATGCCACATATGCTGATGAAAGTTTTGGTTAGAATTCAAAGTATTGGTTATTGATTGTATATTTAGTTATTGGATTCATTTACATTCATCCGTCGGTCCCCAAAGACGTAACAATACATTAGCTTTTCAAACATTGTATACTCACTCTGAATTCAAAAAAACAAAAGCGATCAAATAAAGGTAGTAAAGAAAAAGAAAAACTAGTTCATTTCTATAAATTTTCACATATTCTGTGTCTTATTGTTCGCGGGACGTAGTTTAAGTTTACAGACGTACTATTAGTATAGTAAGTAATGAATTGAAGTTTTATTGTGTATTAGTTTTGTTGATTATAGATTTTCCTCATTTATTTATTTAAAAGATTATATATCTGGATTTAGTTAAAATATGACATCCCATGGAGTCCTTCAACCTGTCGATGTTAATATTGATGAGGACAGATCTCCCGCCAGGTTTGTATATTTGCACATTTTGTGATTTCTTTTTATAATGAATTAAACTTGTAGTAAAAGAGCTAAGTATAGCGAATCAACTGAGAATTTACCTCACTGGAGTTTAAGTAATGAATTAGAGCTTCATGATATTATTGATCAAGGAGTAAAAAAATTAGAGTCTGAGACTGAGAATCAAGAAGATGATACAATTTTCAAGAAAGATAGGCCAGAATACATTGATGTTTCTTGTCATTCAATGAGCCCTGGAACTAAACAAAAGCAGGTAATTTAAATCCGTAAACGACCAATAATTTGTTTTGAACTATTACTATAGTGTCTGCCTATCTGAAAGGTTAAATATTGTTATCTACAAGAAATGTACTATGGATTCAATGAAAAATAGAGATAGCCCTCTATAATTGTATTTTGTGGATAATCTTTTAATAATTAAACAGCAATTTTCCTACTTAAAATATTCATTTTTGGAAATGTAGAAAATTTGAAATTTATTGAGTATTTACAATATTTTAACGATAAACTCCCTATAACATAGAAGTGAGAACAATTTGGTTGGTCTACCTTAAAACCCACACGTTTTAAAACATTTTATAATTCAGCAGCCTTTCTCTATTACGGATTTTTAAAATTTTGTTGCAGCAAATATTCCTTATTGGTATTATTGTTTATATTAACATCAGGTTACAAGATTTGACCGAAATGTGCCACAAAACCTTGATTAACATGCTGCAAGCAATGAATTTTGTATCAAAAGCTTACAATAGTGGTGTCAACCTTTTCAAGGTGGCGAGTTACATTGTTAATCTTGGAATTAAGAGTGAGCTAACTACTAGTAGATGTGCGTAAAACGTATAAGGTGTGATGTGATGTGATTGTTTTGTATGAAGTCTACTTTTTTATATTATGAGAATTTGAATTAATATGGAAATATATAATGTGATGGTGTTCTGTTATTCTATTAACTATTTGTGAAAATGAAAATTTTTTCTTTTTGACTAATTTTGTGAATTCATCTTTTATTATTCATTATTTATTATATTCTTATATATAAAGAATGAAGAATTTTCTTGCGGTGAAAAGTACAAATGACAAAAACACAATTATAATATAAGCCTAGCAGTGGAGACTTCCTTTGTAGGTGTGTTCTTTTGTTGTGGATGGTCACTTATATATAAATATATATATATATATATATATATATATATATATATATATATATATATATATATATATATATATATATATATATATATATATATATATATATATATATATATATATATATATATATATATATATATATATATCTTATATATAAAATTCTCGTGTCACAGTTTTCGTTTCCATACTCCTCCGAAACGGCTTGAGCGATTCTCATAAAATTTTGTGAGCGTATTGAGTAGGTCTGAGAATCGGCCAACATCTATTTTTCATCCCCCTAAATGTTAGGGGTAGTCCACCCCTGAATTTTGTTTTTATTTTTTAGACAAAATTTTCAGTTTTTATTTTTTTATGATACAACATACAAAAATACATACAATACTAAATTTTCACCCTTCTACGATCAACCCTTATTTTTTATAGCTGTTTATTTCTTTGGCGGCTTGATGATATTGTTGGCAGGCGATTTCAGGCAGACGTTGCCAGTAATTCCCCGTGGAACGCCTGCAGATGAATTGAATGCTTGCCTGATGGCATCACCTTTATATGTTACCGTTATTATGGAATAACGTAAAAACATTATCGCTAACCACTAATATGAGAATTCAACTTCAAAATGATCAAAGTGCTGCACAATTTTCCAAACAATTATTAGCTGTTGGAAATTGAAAAGTCCCAGTTGATGCGACATCTGGATAAATTACTCTTACCAACAACTTTTGCCGATTTGTAGACTCTCAATTAGCTTTTATTGAAGATGTTTTCCAAACATTAGTGAGAATTATCAGAATTATGCTTAGTTAAGTCAACGAACAATTCTTGCAGCAAAGAATAATGATATACACGCACTGAATTTCACCATTCAATCAAAAATTGCAGGCGATTTGGTGACATACAAATCCGTTGATTCCATAACAAATCCCGATGATGTAGTAAATTATCCAACGGAGTTTTTGAACTCTCTGGAGTTACCAGGATTTCCAGCACATAACTTGCAACTCAAAGATGGTACAGTTATTATGATATTGCGTAATTTGAATCCACCGCGACTTTGCAACGGTACTCGACTTTCGGTTAAAAGACATGCCGAATTTGATTGAGGCAACCATTATTAACGGAAAGTACGCAAGTGAAAATGTATGTATTCCTCGAATACCAATGATTCCGACTGATCTTCCGTTTGACTTCAAACGATTGCAATTTCCAGGTCGCCTTGCGTTCGCAATGACAATGAACAAGTCGCAAGGCCAATCGCTTAGTGTTTGCGGGATAAATTTAGAAAATCATTGTTTTTCACATGGGCAGTTATACGTTGCGTGTTCACGAGTTGGGAAACCATCCGCTTTGTTTGTGTTAACGTCAGACCAAAAAACAAAAAATGTGGTTACTTCAATGAAACGGATAATTTGCGGACACGGATATAATTCAGTATTTACTTTTGATTCACTTTCATTTACTTAGAGACGTTCAACTAAATAACACTTCATTTTTGTAATCGAAATGAATTCATTACTGTTGAGAAACGAAATAAAATTTTTCCTTTTCAAATATAAAACTTTTAATCACCAAACGAAATGTTACATAAAACGAAGCCATCTGGTGGCGAAACGGAGTTCGCCGGGTCTGCTAGTATATATATATATATATATATATATATATATATATATATATATATATATATATATATATATATATATATATATATATATATATATGACAAAAAAACACAATTATCGGTATAGCCCGCAACTCAATTGGAAGCAGCCGTTGACACGTGTTTCGAGCTTATTGGCTCTCCTCAGAACGACATAGCCAAGTTCAAGGTGTACGAACCTGGAGATGGAATCCACAACAAAAGAACACACCTGCAAAGGAAGTCCCCACTACTAGGCTTCCACGTGAACTCTCCGGGTTTGGAGATTTGGTCATCGTACCGCCAATGTGGCGACTATTTATCCTTTACGGAGTCTTCAACCGACTAAGTAAATAAGGAATGAAGAAGTTTCTTGCGGTGAAAAGTATAAATGACAAAAAAACACAATTATCGGTATAGCCCGCAACTCAATTGGAAGCAGCCGTACACCTTGAACTTGGCTACGCCGTTCTGAGGAGAGCCAATAAGCTCGAAACACGTGTCAACGGCTGCTTCCAATTGAGTTGCGAGCTATACCGATAATTGTGTTTTTTTGTCATTTATACTTTTCACCGCAAGAAACTTCTTCATTCCTTATATATATATATATATATATATATATATATATATATATATATATATATATATATATATATATATATATATATATATATATATATATATATATATATATATATATATATATATATATATATATATATATATATATATATATATATATATATATATATATATATATATATATATATATATATATATATATATATATATATATACACTGCTACTGATTTCGAGATCTTTTTCTCTGAAAGAATGTCTGATCTGACAGGAAAATCTTCCACGAAAAACTCGGAAAAATCGTCTGACGAAGACCCGTCATTTAAGAAATTTTGCAACAAAAAGGTGAATGATTACAAAATTTCCGAAGGGGAAATAGCCAGCCACGGTTCACAAAAAAAAGGTCAAAACGATAACAACATAGTTGCGATGTAGACGGAGATGGCCACGGGTAGTAGGACCTTTAGCAACGGGTCAGTAGCCACCTTTAGGCCACGGGTAGAAGGACCTTTATGAGGACATAAAGGTCCTCATACACGAAACGACGAACCTGTGGAGTTATCGCAAAGTAACAAACAAATCTACAAAAATGAGCTAATATAGAATGCATGAAATAAGTAGTATGGAATACAAACATTTATTTTATCTCACAGTAGACGTAAACAAAATAACAGACAGGATAAAAATGCCAAATGAATGGAACAAAAAGTTTCCTAAATCGACAGTTATAAAAACCAAAATTGGATTTTTAATCAAATCCAATAAGCAAAAAGCAGAATAAATCCAAGTATTAGAGAAAATGAAGACTGGGAAGGTAATAATAAGTTTCAAAGAAACTAAGCCATACCCCAAAGGAAGAGAAAGAATACTACCACAACAAACAAGAGAATAATCTCTAGAATAGAGATGGGCTGTAAAGCATTTTTTGAAAAACGTAACGGAACGGTTCCTTGACTGAAAACAACTGTTCCAAAAAACGGTTCCTTTTGAAACGGTTTTTTTGATTTTTAATACCATGAAGTATTCGAAAAATTAATTTGCTACTGTGCTATATTGTGATAACGCTGATAACAGTGTTATTCGCGGTTTATAGATTTGAATTATATAAATAAATGATATTTACGACGTCGATGTTATTGAATGACAATATAGTAACATGCAAATTTAATGGAGAAATTAATTAATGAAATGGAAGAAGAAAGTGAAAAAATTGAAGACATTGCGATGTTATTGAATGAGCTGATATTCACAGGTAAATTTAATGAAAACATGCATCAAATGAATGCCAAATGCGATTAGAAATGAATGTTCATATTATAAGTGGAATGATAAAAAAATATCTTTATTTTTATAAAACATATTGTTTTATATTTAGCATAACAGAGCTCAATTTTAGAAAATATCAAAGTTGAGCCATATGTCCATATACATATAATATATTTTACTATCATCAAAGAAACTTATTCCTTGCAACGTTTTATCTTTCGGCAAAACGTGATACGTTTCGAAGGAACGTCATTTTCTAAAAAATTTGGGAATATAAACTTTATGTTTGAATACATAATATACATTTTAGCAATATAGAAGGAGCTAGTCCCTGGCAACGTTATGTCTTTAGTTTCGAAGGAACGTTATTTTCTACAAAATTTGTGAATATAAACTTTATGTACGAATACATAAGATACATTTTAGCAATATCGAAGGAACTACTAGTCCATTGCAATGTTACGTCTTTCGTTTCGAAGGAACGTTATTTTCTTCAAAATTTGGGAATATATGTGAATCTTATGTCCTAATACATAAGATACATTTTAGCAATATCGAAGGAACTAGTCCCTTGCAACGTTGTTTTTCGTTTCGAAGGAACGTTCTTTTCTACAACATTTGGGAATATAAACCTTATGTCCAAATACATAAGATATATTTTAGCAATATCGAATTAACTAGTCCCGTCCAACGGTATGTCTTTAGTTTCGAAGGAACGTTATTTTCTACAAAATTTGTGAATATAAACTTTATGTACGAATACATAAGATACATTTTAGCAATATCGAAGGAACTACTAGTACATTGCAATGTTATGGCTTTCGTTTCGAAGGAACGTTATTTTCTTCAAAATTTGGGAATATTTGTAAATCTTATGTCCTAATACATGATACATTTTAGCAATATCGAAGGAACTAGTCCCTTGCAACGTTATGTTTTTCGTTTCGAAGGAACGTTCTTTTCTACAAAATTTGGGAATATGAACCTTATGTCCAAATACATAAGATATATTTTAGCAATATCGAAGGAACTTATCCCTTGCAAAGTTATGTCTTTCGTTTCGAAGGAACGTTATTTTCTACAAAATTTAGGAATATAAACCTTCTATCCAAATACATAAGATACATTTTAACAATATCGAAAGAACTTATTTCTTCCAACGTTATGTCCTTCGTTTCGAAAAAACGTTATTTTCTACATAATTTGGGAATATAAACCTTATGTCCAAATACGTAAAGTACATTTTAATATCTTCGTAGGAACGATTCCTCTCAACAAATCGTTCGTTGGTAGATCAGCATTTCGATTAATTTTATCAATTACACTCATTGCGCATGTACACTTTAACCTCTATAGTCACCTCATCTTTTAAAATGGCGACGGACGATCGAAGTAACTAGTTCCTTAAAATAACTGCTTCAACCAAACACAAAATAACGTTCGTTCGTACCGCATTGAATAACGGTTCCGTGGAACCGTTCCTGAAAATAACGCCCATTCCTACTCTAGAACATATAATACTCCTACTATGTACATAAGAATAATATTAGGTGAGGTTTCAACTTCTGAAAAACTTTTAAACACTGGTATGTTTTACAAAAACAGACACTATTCTGTATATACAAGTCATTCTCCGGAACCTAAACCTATTCCATGTAACAAATGTCTTTTTCCAAAAAATTTAACCATATAACAGAAAAATGCAACCAACAAGTTGAATGCACCAAGTGTCAAGGAACACACACAACAACACAATGCAAAACAAATCTTCAATCGAAATGTGCCGCATGTGGATCTGTGGATCATTCCGCGTGAACCAGAAACGCAGAAGTGTCCAAAACACCCAAAAAACCAATAAAAGGCATCCCGAATGTGACTATTGGGCCTCTCAGCGAGAAAACAAGAGAAATAGAAGAATTACACACGAAACAAAGCAGAATACATTCGCCGCTTTCATTAAGTGTCTGTAATCTGAGAGATGTTTTCTACTGATTCCTATAGATGGAATTCATGGAGTATTCATCACTCTACAATAGTTCACTTGGAGTCACAAGAAGGTGCTTGGAGATTGAAATCGTTGCCTCACTTCGATGGACGTGGTGCGGCTAACGAGTTCCTTGCAGAACGAAACATATATGTCTCGCACTTCCATCAGGTGTGTCATCGATTTCAATATTTCTCTAACATTTATCCCTTGAAGGATAATGGAGACATCACATCGTACACGTTCACATATCTAGCTCTACTATAACATTCTTTAGGTTAATTTGAATTTTTCGAATGAATGTTCTAGTGTTCATTTTCTTAAATATTTCATTCAGTGCCATAATCACAAAAAAAAACTTATATATATATATATATATATATATATATATATATATATATATATATATATATATATATATATATATATATATATATATATATATATATATATATATATATATATATATATATATATATATATATATATATATATATATATATATATATATATATATATATATATATATATATATATATATATTATTGAATGGAGTTCTTGGGTTATTAAGACTATTAGTAACTGTTGGTAACTATATTTTATTCACATATAGTTTTTAACGTTTCAACAAACTAATGTTGTCTTCAGAAATTTTTTTTTCCTTAAACAGCTCTTCTCTGCACATCATAGTGTTAAATTTTTTTAAAATTACATACAATACGATAATAAATATCACAGTCACAAAATGAACGTTTTAAATCAAACTGAATCATCAGGTAGGTACGGTGAATTAAAAATACTATCAATAAGCGATTTCCAACAGATTATTTATTTTTTGTCAAACTGCAGTTTGACAAAACTGCACTTCCAGAACAGAAAATTTCTTTGAAATGAGAGTGAGGATGGTATATGAAATTTCCCCAATTAAGTCTCAATAAATTTAACCACTAAAGGTCGAGTTTCATTGGAACATTAACCAAAACTGTAACGAATTTTTTTAATCAGTAAAATTCATTTTCAATATTCTGGTTGGCGTTTTTTTTGGCAGAGTCGATGAAACTTTCACTATTTTTTCAAAAATCAATTGTATTCAAGCCATTATTGGTAGAATTCTCAATGGAATTTCGATGGAAAATTTGTTTCTCTCTAATTTTCACAGAAGATATCTTTCATAATATCTGAAGGAAAGTAATTTCGTTTCGACGTTCAGCAAACTAATTAAGAGGCAATATTTTCCAAACCAGGTATCTAATAATAATATGACACTGAAAATTTCCAAAATCGTCTCAATTGTATTTTCCAAGGTTTTTTCGTAAAATATCAACGGTCACTACCCAATCAATAAATTTCGACTCGGTTACTTCAGGTTCATCTTCATTATAAAAAGTTTTAGCCAAAACCAGACGTATGCCGAGTTGTATGCAACATGATTTGTATGCCCAAGAGAACGGGTTCAATTCCCGGAGAAGTCCTTGAAAATATGGCGCGATATTTCTCGAAAGGCAAACCACCAAAAACATTCCTTTCAATAAATATCCTTGAAAGTTATAAGAACTTTCAAGTGACTATGCCACAGTCATTTGGAAGAGCGATGTTAGCATTCTGCAAAATTAATGTGATAAAGGAATATAAACTAGAATTCTGAACGAGCAAAAGAAGCTGACGGAAATCTTCAGAAGGTGGTTGTTTATGGACAAGAAAATTAATAATAAGAGTATCAGCAAGATAAGTAAAATCAAACAACCTTTTTATTAAGAAATCTGAAACAAGAAAGAACAGAACTGAAAAAATGCTGAAATTACAACAGAAACTCAATACGAAATATAAGGAATTAAAAAAAACAGATTAAATTGCTTGCTTTCACATGTATACACGTATAATAAAAACGAAACAATTTCAGGGAACTTTTACGAAGAAAGGTCCTTAAGAAAGCAGCAATATATATATATATATATATATATATATATATATATATATATATATATATATATATATATATATATATATATATATATATATATATATATATATATATATATATATATATATATATATATATATATATATATATATATATATATATATACATATACATATATATATATATATATATATATATATATATATATATATATATATATATATATATATATATATATATATATATATATATATATATATATATATATATAAAAAGAAAGACAGGGTAGAATGTCCGAAGAGTAATCAAAAAATCAACTCCACAGCAGGAAGAAAAAAATTTCCAGAAATAGATGATACTGAGTGAGAGGCTAATATTCTAGAAAGAATACAAGAAAACAAGGTACCCGGAAGACAAGAGGAAACCAAATAATGAACGACTTGAAAGAAGAGACATACAAATAAAAGAATAAGGCTATATCCAATAGAGAACGGAGAAAACTAGATGTTGAGGAATAATACAAGAATCGTTAAGGACGAAGAAGAAATATGGCCCACGGTAGAGAACCCGAAGAAGACTACGAGGAACGACCAACCGGGTAACCATAACGGCAATTCGAATTCCACAAATGAAACAACGAACGATGAACGAGTTGCAAGTTGAGAGAATAGACGACAAAATGAACAGACGAACCAAGAAATTGATAGAAGAAATTGAACAGTCCAAGAATGAAGAAGTGAGACGAATCATAAAAATTAAGTACATAAAGATAGACAAAGGACAAACATTAAAACAAAAGAACAGAAAAGGTGAAGGGAACATTTGTAACGAAACATAAGGGGAGGAATCCCGAATATTCGTCACTAAGAACTGCATCCTCAGAGAAGATCAAAAGGATCACTACTAATTGTCAGGTTCAATTTTTGAAAGTGGTGACACCGAAAATTCCAATCGGCCAGTTAATGTAATTCTGTGAAATTATGAAAAGTATTTTTACAGAACGTAAATCTGTGGAAGCTTTGATTCAACTAAAAAATATTCTTATATACTCTTAAATATTCGTGTAGTATTTCATCTTCTTCAACTTTCATACCTTGTATCCTCAGCAAAACGTTCAAATTTCGCCGCAAATTGTGGAAACTCATCACAGTAAATATAAATGGAATCAATTACAAATTCTTTACCGCAAAAACGTCTGGTTGAAATGATAACAAGCTATTCAAAAATATATAGGTACTCCAACACTCAGAAATTGCTCAGAGGAATAAAAATCCTGTGATGAGTTTCCACAGTTTGCGGCGAAATTTGAATGTTTTGCTGCATTTATTAATTATTTTCAGCACGTTCGTTGCTGTTTTTATTTCTTTTGACACTTATCGTTATTTTCTATAATTTTTGCTAGATTCATCGTAATTTAGTTTGTTGTTCTGCAATTTCAGTCCGTGTTCTTCCATCAACGTGCCCTGCTGCTTTCTTGAGGACCTTTCTTCGTAAAAGTTCCCCAAAATTGTTTCGTTTTTATTATATGTGTATACATGTGAATGCAAGCAATTTAATCTGTTTTTTTAAATACCTTATATTTCGTATTGAGTACTTTGAACTTCGATCGCGATTTGTCTTCCTCTTCCTTCAGTACTTTTCGTTATGTAGAATGTGTAGTTTCTTAGTTTGTAGTTTTTCGTCATCTTCATTTGTGTTTCCGAGAGAATCGTGACATCGATTTTGTGTTCTTAGTAAAAAAGTTGTCTGATTTTACTTATCTTGCTGATACTCTTATTATTGCTTTTCTTGTCCATAAACAACCTCCTTCTGAAGATTTCCGTCAGCTTCTTTTGCTCGTTCAGAATTCTAGTTGATATTCCTTTATCACATTAATTTTGAAGAATGCTAACATCACTCTTCCAAATGACTGTGGCATAGTCATTTGGAAGTTCTTTTAACTTTCGAGGATATTTATTGGAAGGAACGTTTTTGGTGGTTTGCCTTTCGAAAAATATCGCGCCATATTTTCAAGGACTTCTCTTGGAATTGAACCCGTTATCTTGGGCATACAAATCATGTTGCATACAACTCGGCACACCTCTGGTTTTGGCTAAAACTTTTTATAATGAAGATGAACCTGAAGTAACCGAGTCGATAATTTATTAATTGGGTAGTGACCAATGTATTTGAGTCGTTGAAATTTTACGAAAAAACCTTGGAAAATACAATTGAGACGATTTTGGAAATTTTCAGTATTTATTATTATATATTAATATTTTCATATTATTATTAGATAGCTGGATTGGAAAATATTGCCTCTTAATTAGTTTGCTGAACGTCGAAACGAAATTACTTTCCTTCAGATATTATGAAAGATATCTTCTGTGAAAATTAGAGAGAAACAAATTTTCCCGAAAAATAATGTTTTTTAACTTGTTGGAACAATTTGTCCTTGAATATTAGATTATATTATTTTAAAATTATTGTGATATGAATTTGTATCCTATGCAACATTTGTATTCATAGGTGTCGGAAACAACTCACTTGGTTCGGAGTACCTGCCGAAAAACCATAAAGAAATTATTTTCCACAATTATGATTTGATTTGGGTTATAAATTTCGTCTTAATTTCGCTTATACTAATGAACTTTTCTGCGATATTTACAATCAAATTTCGATACCATGAGAGATGAATCAATCTCAGAAACAGAAAAAATATTTGTGTAAAATGTTTAGGGTAATTCGGAGAGCGCGTATTGTCGAAAAGATGTAAGTACGCAACCCTTCAAGGAAAAAACAATTGTCTGCAATTATTCATAATATGCTATAATAAGGACAATTTTGCTAGCTCAAGTCTACCAGTAGGTACTCACTTCGAAATTAATTAAAAAGCTCATCAAGAGAAATGGCATTCACGATAAGTATAATATGATGCATGAAATGTGCATCAATTGTGAGAACTTTTCCGCTTATCTATTGTATGGGTAAAATCCTAAAAATGTAACGAAATTTTCAAAAGGAAACAACATTATCAAAAAAGTATTTCGATATGTGCATAATCCTTATAAATATAAAAAATTAATTGAATAATGTTTTTATTATTTGAGAGAACCTAAATAATAGAACAAGCTTTATGAAGAAATCACTAAAAATATATGAAATACTAAGTAATGAATATATTTTCACAGAGAATAAATAGAATGAATGTATGTATTCCTGAGATCAAAAGGAGCCAAAGTAGACTAATATTCGAAAAGAATTGATGACTCCAATTGTTAAAAATTCCAAATATATCCAATGAAGAAAAATATATCAAATATATTTTTGAGACCGAGATGAATCAAATTCATAAAACATCACTAAAAATATATTCGATAAATTCGAATATAAAGAATAAGTTCAATAATTATATTTCTGAGACCAAGAGATCCAAAATAAATAGCAGTTTACAACAAAACACCTGACAAAATGATAAATTACAGACTCTCTGTTTTGCGACACGAACAATTATTGTTGAAGTTAGATGTTAATAAAACGTTCGGCCGATATAGTTCACATTTTCCTGGAATTGAACATGTTGCCAAATGCCGCGTCGAATAACGAATAAAACGGTCGTCATATAGTCGGTAAACTGAAAGGAACTATACAGCAATCTATACGGCTTTTTGAAACGCCACCCGGCCGTCGACATGAAACCTGTGAACTAAAATTATACGAAAAATACGTCAGATCTACAATATGACGAACACAAAAAAATTGAGTTTTCAATTTTAGACGACATTTCATAACATAAGCAATCGTTTTAGAGTGCATGTAATTACGACGACCGTATATGGTCGTCGTAATTCCATGGTCTCCATAATGATGGTAAAACGTAAATGTATGGTCTTCATAATGATATATATATATATATATATATATATATATATATATATATATATATATATATATATATATATATATATATATATATATATATGTATTGGTATATAGATATACTTAATTGCAGTTCTTTAGATAATTTTTTCTTTTATTCAACAAGATATTGCATTTGTCTTCCAATAATTATTAATTTATTTGCTTTCAAAATATATAACATTTTTTTAAGAAACCGAAACAGTTTTGTACATTGCATTGATACTTTATGTTTGCAGATTGCTATTCTTGAATCCACACTTACTAAAGAAACATTAGAAAGACTTTCCATGGGAGAATGGTCAAATCTTTTAGTCGACACACCAATAATTCAGTCTCCACCTAAAATAAGTAAGTTTCAAGTAATATATTGCTTAACGGATGAAATCTAAAATAAGTTATTTCTCAGATTTTTTTGAAAGGTTATCTGATGAGGTGATATTACAAATATTTCACTGGATTCCTAAACGTCATTTAACTAATGTGGCCTCTTCATGTAAAAGATTTTATAGGCTTATACAGGATGAAAGTTTATGGACTAGAATGGATATATCAAATCGAAATTTAAGAATTGGATGTTTGGGTCAAATACTTAGCAAAAAAGTTGTTATTTTACGTTTGGCAAGGTCTGAGGTGAATATATTTTTATCATAAACTAGGAAACCTATTTTGTGTTGTTTTGTGTATATTTCGTTGTATATCATCACTTTGTCAAAACTTATAAATAACTTATTATATATATATATATATATATATATATATATATATATATATATTCATGTTTTTAGCAATAATATAAATAATTATGAATAATAATTAGTTTTGACAAAGTTGTGATAGACAACGAAACGTCAACGAATATAAAGTTTTTCACATTAAAATAAGCCTGTTATTGCTAAAAACATTGAAAACAAACTATCTTAAACATGCAATAAATAAATGAATAAATATATATATATATATATATATATATATATATATCTATGGAAAAATATATTTCTTCTGTTTGTATAATTTTGTTGCATCAGCTTCAATTCTACATGATTCATATGCTGTTTATACGAAATGTCTATTTCAATTTCAGATCTCCTACCCACCCATTTTACCCCATCAACCTGTGGCCTCTCCAGATTTCAGATGTAGATTATTGTTTTTAGATCTAAGTATGGCTTACATATCTACTGATAGTCTTATTAGTCTTTTCAACAAATGTCAAAGACTGAAGAAATTGAGTTTAGAACATGTTCCTGTGAATGATGAAGTTCTAGAGGCTCTGGCAGGAAACAAAGATTTAGAAATAATTAATTTAGCAATGGCGACAGGAATAAAAGAGCCAGGACTTCAGTATTTATTTAGAAATTGCAGAAAGTGAGTATTGAAAATATGATGAATGTTCTTTCACAATAATTTAACAATAATTATGTTGAAATTTGACATATTGAACTGAATGAAAACATGAAAATATTAATATGTTTTCTACATGTTCTCATGTCAATTTTATTTAGACCAATGCCAGTGACCAATTTCGAGTTGTTATTTTAAAAGTGACCAAAACTCACCATTCAATACCTATTTGACAATTAAAGTCATTTGTTGCAATTTCCATTGGCCGGAGTAGACTACCCTACAATTTCAGAGTTAGTAAAAAAAAAAGATTTAATTTTGTTCATCATTAGACACAACACTTTGGGAAATTATTTTTAATAATATTTTAAATAAATATCATAAAAATTTGCCAGAACTGTTTTTCGTCCCTCCTAATTGTTCCCAGAATGCTATAAATATTTGTTACAAATAACTGCACTGTCTCTAAGATGAAATTTTATATTCATTGTAGTTATGTTCTACAAATAATGTTTGTATGGAACAAATAAAGTAATCTATATAACATTACAAATTCATCAGATAAAGATACTAGATAAACTATGGAACAACAAAACCAATGGATCCATTTAATTGAAACATCGCGGTGTAGTTGTGTTTATTGTATCTTTCAGCCATGAATTTTATTTATTACGATAAAGTTCCACATCGACAGTCTCATCAGCGCGATTTAATTTCATGGCTGAAAGATACAATAAACGCGGCTGGACAAATTTCAGCTTCAATAAAATGTATCCATTGGTAGACTTTTAGAAGAAAATGTGTATTTTCATTTTTAAGGATTTTATATAATTTCTGGATGTTACTGTAAAGCTTATTATTTTTACATGTCTTCCTTCAAAATACTAATGAGTATAAAGCAATAATAGGTATCTATAACAGTTGCTATCTTGAATGCACAAACCGACTACCGAACATGGAATTACGGTCACGCCTTAATTTGAACATATTTTAGAAATCTTCATTATTTTTATATTTTTCCGGGTTACGTAGCTTGCCCGGAATAGTATCTTTACTGTAAAAGAATTTCTAATGTTGAATATATTTCTTTTTTTTTTGTTCCACAAAAACATCATATGTTTTAGAAATAAAAATAAATATGTTTACAATACAGTGAATATATAATTTTAAATTATACAAGTACCTACAACAAAGCAAACTACAAGAAAACAAGAATAGAATATAACGATTGACACGTGTATAAGCATGATTTATGAAGCTTCAAAGTAATTATAAGCATGATTTATGAAGCTTCAAACTAATTTTTCAGGCAAATAAATAGTTTAGACAAAGTACAACCAAAACAAAAAAATACGCTTATATAAACATGATTTACCAGCATTCTTTACATTTATCTCAACCACGATGTAAAGACAAATTTAAAATTTTTATGCAGAGTGGAATGGATTTTCAATTAGGTATACCAGTAATTTCTTCTTCGCACACAACAATGTCAAACATCTTTCATGTTTTTTGGAATATTATTAAATATCTTTATTAGAATGCAGTCGGCATTATCCTGTAGGTAACTATACTTAATAGTAATAATAATTTTATTTCTTGCAGACTTACATAAGAAAGTCACCACTTCATGAGTGGTGGTTAAATATTGTCCTTGTTTTTCTGTATGAAGTCATGGCAAAATCATGATTTACTAAAATAGAGATTTGTTGACATGCCTTTACAATCAAACATTTACTGAGTCGCTGATTTCAACATTCAATGTATCATCATGATTTTTTGAGTAATTAAGCTGTACCAGATGTCCCAATAAGAGTAGCCCTCGTCCATATCTCGAGAACTGTTCATAGTACAGCTTAGGAAAAAAACTACAACAAAATAATTTATAGAAAAACCTGGAAATTATTTACAGAATTCACCACTAGAGGGCGTAATTAAATACCAAAAATTGGAAAATATTAAATGGTATCATGCATCTTCAATCATGGAATATAAAAAAAGAGGGCCAAATTAGGAACATGATATCGAACCCCCATGTCAATATCTCTTTCCTATTCCAAGATATCTTAAGAAATGTGTAAATTTTGATCACTTTTCCTTTAAATATAAATTACTTAGGTTTTACTGAACGGATTTGAACAATTTTTAATATTACTGTTGCTCTAACCGGTAAATTGCGTTACGGAAGTTGAAGTGGAATTATATAAAAATAAGAGGCAGCCAAGGATCATCACCGTTAACCACCAAATCATCAGCAAACTAAACTAAATAGTTTTGAATGGCATCAGGAAGATCTTTAGTATATATAATAATAATAATAATAATGATAAGAATAAGTTCTTTATTCTCAACAGGTATAACATCCAATTACAGAAAATAATAACAGTGTTGAATACTAACTTAATAATTAAAATGAAAAAGATAAACAAAGAGCTCAATCTAATCTAAAAAAATAGTAACTAATAATTACATTATATCATTCAATGAAATATTATAAAGAACTCAATTTAAATCAATTCATTTTAGTCAATTTTCTTTGTTTGCATAATTCTTGATAATATATCCTATGGAGTCAAAGCGAATGTCACAATTATTGGAAACTCTATTGAATGTATACTCCATAAACCAAATGGGGGATTGTATTAGGGACTTGGTCCTCGGAGACTCTAGGTGGAATAATTATGTATCAATAATATACATCAGAGGCCCGACAACAGATCCCTGAGGTACCCAATCAATGTCAATGCGTTCATCAGAGCTTATTAATATCATTGGTTTCAGAATCATTTCGATCAGGCACTGATTTATCAGATATAACTTCATGAGCTGCAGTGGCACCCCTGACATAACATGTTCGTATTGTTTTTCATCATTTTCCGTGATTTTCCATCAGTCCGTTTCTGGTAATAACTCTATGTTAGTACATTTTGATTTCTGACCTTAAGCCAGTATTACATCTCCGTCAGTTTCATCACATTTGGGGGACGAGTTACCTAGCAGTTCTGGTTAGAAGTCGTAACTTCGATTTTTTCATTTAGTTTCAAATTCATAAGAGAACTGAGTTAATTTTTATTTTCCATCATTTCAATAGTTTCTACATCTGTAAATATTTTCTTGATTTCTTCTAGTTCCAATTCACATCTGGACTTTGCCTCATTTATCATATCAATTTTCCGCTGGTGTTCATCGCATTTTTGTCTCCAGTAATGCTTGTTGTCTGAAATTTCCACTTTTTCATTTTAGAAATTCAGTATATTACCGAGATACTTCTGAAATTTATCTGTCATCTTTTAAAATTTGCATTTATCTTCTGTAGTCGACCAATAAAATTCTCTCTTTCAAAAAACATCTGGAGAGACATCGTGTTGAATAAATTGACTTTTTGAATAACCCAGTTGTTTCACTGCAACTATCAAAAATGTTTTTCAGTCCTCATTTATCATTTCACATTATTATGACATATTTTCTCATCTATAGTTGGATATAAGTTTGATCATTTTTTAAGTAATATCATTTATTCACTTTATAAGTATATTAATAGGCGCAATATCTTTCACGACTATCACAGTTGAAAACTGTTCTAGTTATCCTTCAATGTAAAAAAAAATATTTTATGCAAAAGCACAAGTTTCATATTTGTCGTTACCTATTTGAAGCACAGGAAGTGAGAAGAGGTTATGAAACACAGATACTTGAAAGATCGCATTGAAAAAAATTAATTGATATTGGTGAAAGGTTTTTTACCTATTTCGGCTTTTTCATTGCAGTATTTCGTGTATTTCTATCTTTACATAGCTTTATATTTTTAAATAATGTGTTTTGTAAATTAAATTATTTAACTTCTAGTTGACAGACTTTTGTGTTGCAATTTTTTGTTTATCTATTGTAAATTGTTGGTGTATAACAAGTATAAATCTTCTTGTTATGGCAGTACTATGGCAACTTCAAAAGACAAGCCTACTGAACAATTATTTATTTGCATTTGGGAAAATTTTGCGATTATGAATTTTTAAATTGAAATCTCAACGCTCGATACTAATTTTACTTGTACTTAATTATAAAAATATTTTTTGCAGAATAAGAGAACTCAATATGGGCTGGACCTATTTGAATAAACCTACGATAGCTTATCTCTGCAATAATCTACCATCTAGTTTGGATAGAGTGAACCTGTCTGGGTGTAGAAAATTAATTAGTGATGGAGGTAAGTAAAACTTTTCACCGTCATTTGGGAGTAATTTCTTGTTGTTTTTAGATGTTGCAGCACTAGTCTGCAGTTGTCCTAACCTTAGAGAACTGGATTTATCTGATTGTACTGCTCTCACTGGCGAAGCTATTAAACAGATAACTGCCTTAGAGGATCTCAATTTTCTGGCATTATCAAGATGCTATGCTATTTCCTATAGATCTCTGTTGTGAGTATTTGATATATTCTTTGAGATTGTGAATAATTTAGTTTTCAAGAACTTCAACACTGAATCTGAAATATTGTTATTTTTAATTCAATTCTTACTGAAATGCAAATTGACTCCACAAAAAAACTCAAGTTTTTTGTGACCACATTGTGTAAATTTTTGAAATTATCGATACAAAGAAAATGGTTAAAAAAATATTTCATTGTGATCATTCTATGTTTCAAATATTCTGGACTTGGATTTTGAACAACAAATTTTCTATTTATGATGCGGAAATGCAGGAAAGCCGCCTGTTGTCAAGCTGGAACAATTTGATTTTTTACAGCAAGTTTTTTATGTTCCCAACGAAGATAACTTTGTTAGCTTCAGCTAGTACTGGGGTGGTAGTGATAGGGAATAATGATTATATCAATAGATAATGAAGACATTAATGCCATTAAAAATATCGAAGAATGTAGCAAAATCTTTATTAAGCCATAATTTATGGAGAGAGAACAATTTAGGAGAATTCCAAAAGGCTCTTGACATACGTCTTCCCACCAGTTATGATGATTCTTCATTAATATTTAATATATACAATGTACATGTATACATACATATATATATATATATATATATATATATATATATATATATATATATATATATATATATATATATATATATATATATATTCGCTATCAAAGTACACTATAACTTTCTTTCGATAATTTTATTGACAAATTATTCAAAAGAACATTATAGCAGACCTGGCTATGTGAAACATGAACAATGCAATGTCTCAGTTGTCCTTCTAGGGATCAATGTTAGAGAATATTGGAATTTCCATTATCCTTCTAGGGATAAATGTTAAAGAATCTTGAAATTGATGCCTACATTTATTGAAAGCGTGAGACAGTCACTGTTTCGTACTACAAGGTACTCATTAGTCACGCCACGTTCAACGAATGAAAGGCAACGATTTCAATCTTCACATACCCTCTCATCGATTGTAAGACAGAAATATAGAGTTTCGTATGCATATATAAATATAAACTTAATAATTAATTATAAATTATAATTAATTATAAATTGTAATTTATTATTATTGTTATTATTATTACATGTAATGCATAGATTAATGTACATCTCAAATCTTAGAATCGATGAAAAGCACATGAATACATCTACATTGCAAGTTTCACACGTCCTTATCAATTAAGATAAGGAAATACTGAATACAGATACTGAACTAACTAACCAGTTCAATTTATCATCAACATCTGATGAAGCCATGTCTTGGCGAAACGATATTGTCATGTTTTTCAATTAATTATAGTGAAAATCGAAAAACTACTCCATTTAAATTTATATAAATTACATGATATATCCTTAAAATAAATAAATATTCTTCTTCGTTTACAGGTTCAATCATATTTTTTATTTGTGTGATTCCAAGTTCATTTTGGTACCGTTGTTGTATATATTTTTTACGATTTGATCCGAAATCGGTGTTACAACTGTGTTGAATGTCTTTTTGAAATGAGATGCGAATACGTCGGAGATGTTCGTATATAAGCATAAAGTCCTGATATCTAACTAAATTGGTTCAGTTGCATTGACTCCTATATTTTTAGAGCTTCTTAATTGTATTCCCATATTATTGACCTCATTTTTCTTCTATTTCTTTACATTCTTAAGGATATTTATGTGAACTGTAGTTGCGGACTAATTGATAAATATTCTATTCAATTCATTTAATTGTCTCTTTGATTTTGGATATCTACGTTTCACTTTCCTTAATTTCAGAATATAAGCCGGAAGAGTCTGGCCATGGCATTTGGCTTGTTTCTATTCTCATATTGTTCTGAAAGTATTCTATATTATCGGTAGATTTCTGTGTCCCCATCAATCAACATTGGATTTCATGGAAATCATGTTGTATTTCTCGGTTCATTCACTCTATATTGTATTGTACTTTGTGTATTGTACTGGTGAGTTTTGATACGGCAACATATACGTTGCTGGTAGTTTTAGCTGCGACTTGGGTTGCTGTTTAGATCCATATTTTTCGATCGATAAGTCACTGACCAGTGATCACCCACCGGTATAACGGCGACCAGCCAGTCAACGTTTGTTTTAGAGGCGCGGTTTGATTTAGAGGCGACTTCTAGTCGCCGTTCAAGAGACAGACGATTATAACAATTCATATCAAAGTCAAAATAACTAAGCATCCATCATATCGACTAATAAAAACAGATATATTATTAAATATTCCGTCGATTGAAGTTAGGCGGGGCTATTCCTTCAGCATTGGCAATTTTTTAATTAGCGACTGTCAGGCTCTGAATGCCAGAACTAGGCTCTATCGTGTTAGAGTGTACTTTGTTTACTGGAGTGATGAATGTACTCCAAAAAAATGTATTTCTTCAGAATTGGACGGTATCATAAAATGAAGAACTTCTCAGATGTTTTTGAAGTGTTTGTGAAGAGCAACTGTTTTCTCTGTTTATACTATGTTTGCATATTGAATTCCGGTCCGTATAATTGGTTTAACTTTGTTTATTTTGATATTGTTTCTACAAACATTTTACATTTATTTCTTTCTGAGAACTTATAACCTGTTGCCGACGAAAGTTTGTACTGGATTTTTCGACAGGATGCCATAAATCGTTTTTGTTGTTTCTGATGTCTATCAGAGATAACTATTTCTGTTGTTTGTGAGTTATTGGCTATCAGAGTGTTTAGGTTTGTTAATTTCATTTATATAGGTTTTATTCATATGGCCATGTATTGTAAGTATTGGATGGATTCTATTTACTTATAAATATGTTTTTGTCTATTGTTGGGAATAAGCTTTTATAAAAACACTTTATATAATAACATGATGAGATTGGTGATGATAACACCATTTCACTTCTTTTATTGTATAACTTAATTGTTTTCTAATTGCCCACTAATCCAACCATCCTAATATTTGTTTCTGACTATAGCCTTGGTTCTGTCTTAGCATGGATTATTATACATGTTTTGTGAAAAATTATTTACTTTCTAACAATACATTTGGTAAACCTTCAGTTATTTTTACTTCTATATTTTCCTTATATAAAGATTTGCTGAAATTAAGTGTTAACAGAAATAAATAAAACATTAAACAATAATTCACTTATATAATACATGGAAATGGTATGAGTTGATACAATTCTACAAGAGTTCTATTAACTCTTGGAAATGGGTCAGTTATTCCTAACATATGTCAACATAACATAAACTTAGCCAAGTATTTTGAATTATATTATACGCTAATACTAAAATATTTTCTCCAAGTTTTGCGCGAGATGATAATTGATATTGAAAATTGAAATTAGTATAAGTTATTACTTATTCCAATCAAGTACTTACCTGAAGAATTATTTAATGTTGAATATCTTTGAATCTATTAACACAAATTATTTTATGCATAGGAAATTTCTGATCTTGGCAATCATTTAAATCCAGGTTCATATGTATATAATTTGACTCAAAACTTTTTTTAACCAGAAATAAATGCAGAATATATATTTTTCAGAGTTCTGAAAAAAATGTTATCATTGTCATTTTTGGATGTTCATGGCGGTTATATTGATGAAGAGGAACTGAATTACGTTCAAGAAGGACTTGGTGCTCGTGTCAACATCAACAAGTTTAAGTTTAGTTCAATTGCCAGGCCTACAGTAGGATTAAGAAGATCAAGTATTTGGAATATGAGAGTTAGAGACTAAGTCTGCTAGCAGCCAGCAAGAAGAAAAGAGACTGTATTGTGATTCAGCTATAGTCAGAAACAACCATTTGAGGTTATGTTTAAATTGTTGTAATATTTATGGAATAAGCCGAAATATAGTTTTATATTTATTTGCAAAAAATTAATGTCATCTTTTTTCTAAATAAACTAAATGCAATGATTTTCAGTTGATTAGAATAGAATGAATCACAGTTATATCTGTACAGAAAGACTTGAATCATGGATGTATAATCCATGAATCAATAATCTGGATATGAATGTAAGAAAAAGAAACAAAACAAATACAGTTGAACAAATTAGATCTTACGTAGATTATACATTAAAACTACTTGATTGTCAAAAAGGTGGTCAATATGCCTAAGAATATTATGTTCGAATATACATACAAAATCCAGGAGGAGAATTGTCTTATCAGTTCAGAATTGTCTAACAGTTGAACATTATTGAATAAGAAGCAAAGTCTCACTCCGCTATAGCAAATATTTCGTCTAAATCATGTGTGAACCTAACGACACCTTGAAGTTAGTCTTTGGATTGGTAACGGTTGTTTACAACTATTTGATTATTTATTTGACATTGTTTCAGGTTTGTGTTCACAAATATTCAAAACATTTAAGCAAATATCTGTAAACAATGGTTACCAACTAACAATAGTGGGTAACATTAAAAAAAAAGTTAAAAACCCTGTAAATGATGAATTTTCATTGAAAACCTTCCGCAAATTTAATTTTTATAGGGCGTTTAAGCCAAATGATTAAACAAATTTTTATCAAAATATCGTTACAATATATCTGTTCAAACGAACAATTAACTTTTGACAGAGCATGAGGTGACTTCGTAATCGGCATAAACGAGCTTGTAAGAATTTTTCAAAATGATGGAAGCAATGCAAACCAATTCAATCCAGGATATGAAATCTTGCATTCATTAAGTAGAGACCTACAATAAGATTTTTGGGAAACTCCAAGAATAAAGTGTAGACATGTTGAAGTAATGTTGGCAATACGACCCAAGTAATATCGCTATGTGGTGTGATGCAACTGGAACAGGAATCAAAATATCATTTCAGCACGATATAAGTCCAAACAGTGCAGTGAATACTGTTCTGTGCTATGGATAATTTGAGTCGATAGGGCCTATTGAATATACCAATTTGACCCAGAAAGCCCGAGATTAAACAAAGTGTTTTTACTTCTACACATAGCGCTGCCTTCATTTTGCACACTATTATTAGATATGTAGATATCTCAAAAGAATAATCATATGTAAAACCGAAATAATGTCCTTATACACATTCTGAGCACGATCAGAATGGAGAATGGATATTTATTAGTAGTAAGTAAGAATACATTTATTAATATTAAATATGTTTCAACAATAGTTAAGCGAGAATTCAATTTCAGTCATTAAGAATACATTTGTAAATGCCTATTGATCTTTAATTTACTCTAAGTATAATATTAGACCCTCTATTAAAAAGGATTTAGAAAATAAGGCAACAAAGTTATGAAATAGATAATACGTGTAATCTATACATATAACTGAATAAAAGTGCATTATCACAATGTTATCCATGTGTACCAAAGGTGTTGCAAAGTAATATGATGATAACATCACAGTCCACAGCCTCATGCGATCAACTATATCAGCAATCATGCTGGTCAGAGAGAATGTGATGGTGTGATTGTACTACTTTTGAAGTTGATGTGATATGAAATGAGATTGCACATTAACGTACTGTTTAGCGCTCGTCTAATAAACGGATATAAGAATTTCGAAAAGTTGCTGAATAACAAGCTGGAGCTAAACTTCTCTACATTACCAAATCTATTCTCCAAATGATCCTAATTGAAAGTTCTGAGTTCACCTAAAATTATATTATAAGTTGAAAAAAAATAAATACGTGTTTATGTCAATTTCTTGTAAATATGGTTGCTATTCAAATATTTTATCAATTCGAAGAAACCATCGAAATGGAGAAACGTGCATCACAATTGTATAATAAATTGCGAACATCGAGACAACTGTGTTTTGATGGAATTTTATTATTTTTAATCGGTTATTTTGTAATTGTGTTTTAATGCAGTAGTAATATGCGCGAAAGCTGACAATTTAGGTTTGAAGCTAAACATAATCAAAAATATATCTTAATGGGGACACGGTAGTGCTCCCATTATGTCCTAGAAATGGAGTCAATGTTCGAAAAACTTATGCAAAAATTCGCCGAGCAAGAACTACGTCAAAAGGAAAAACAGGATGAACAAAAACGACGAGAACAGGAAAAACTGGAGGACCTAGAAGAACAATTAGGCAAATTAGAGTCGAAGGTACTTAAAAATATGGAAAAACGTTTATTAAATATGACAAAACATGAAAATGGAATTGCATCACATTAAATACAAAATAGAACTACTTCAAAACCACCTACAATTGATGGAGAAACTTCCTGGCTAGTTTTAAAAAACAGTTCGAAGCAGCAGCACAAATAAATGGTTGGAACGACAAAAGAAAAGCTGTAAAATTAATTGTATCTCTAAGAGGTAAAGCAGCTGATGTACTACAAAAAGTATCAGAGAGAGATCAAGAAGACTATCTTTTGTTAATGAAGGCACTGGATTCCAGGTATGGGGACAATCACAAGGAAATGCTTTACCAGGCCCAATTGGAAGGTAGGTGCCAACAACGTAATTAAACGTTACAGGAGTTTCATGCTGATACTAAGAGATTGACTCGCTTAGCCTACCCAATGATAACTGAAGACATGATGGAATTATTCAGCATCAAATCATTTATTAATTGACTTAAGAGATTCAGAATTAATTCAACATCTTAAGATTATTCGACCGAAAACAGGGAATGAAGCACTATAGTGAGGGCCCTGGAATTTGAAGCTGCAAAAGCTACTTCTACCCAAAGCAGAACTAGTCATAAAGTAAGACAAGTAGAAATGGAAAAGGACACAACCATGTCAGAACTCATAGACCAATTAAAGGGTATAGTTTCATCATCCAGAATTAATAAAATGTCCTTCAGAGGTGAAGGCTATGCTTGTGGCAAGTATGGTCACTCTAAAAGAGAATGCCGTTCCAGAAAAAGTAGAGATGAAGATAGTAAAATATTAAGAGGTCGAACTCTGGCTGTGGATACAATAGCCCCCAGGATCGTTAGAGTTAGAAGCATAACAGGTGGGAGTTTATCAGTAAGTGGTACAATTTTAGGACGTACGTAATGTAAATATTATTGTTGATACAGGAGCTGAAATATCATTGGTTAGACCTGATATAATATCGAAGTCTATAATCAACTATTTGGAAAACCAAATAGCTCTTAGAACAGCAACAGGAGAGAAAAGTTATATTCATCGATAAGCAGCAATTTTATTAGAAATTGGAGAGAGGTTACATATTTTACATAAGGTTCTTGTGGCTGATATAACTCATGATTTTATTTTGGGAAAGGACCTTGCAAAGAGATATGGACTTATGTATGATAATGTTTCTGGAATTTTGAAGATTGGTAATGAAGAGTTTATACCAAAAGATTGCTCCAACCAAGGACAAGTAGGTCTTAAAACGATAGAAGCTTATAAAATACCTGCATGCTCTGAACAAATTATCAATGTTCCACCCGAAAGCAATCCTGGGAGGTGTGTTGGACTCCAGGGCCGCCAAAAGCGGACGTGCAAGGCGTGCACCGCACGCGGGCGGCACGACCAGGGGCGGCAAATTGAGCGACTTCTCCCGTACTTAATTAAAGTCATTGTCCTTGTACATTTTTCTTGAATAAAATAAATATTAAGTCATAGCATGTAAAAAATCTGACCAAGTTACGTTAACACCGACATCTATTGACATCCCTCAAAACTAAGATGCAACACCAAACGTCATCTCTACCATTCTATGGAAAACGGGACTATTGATGTTAGGGGAATCCCCTTTGAGCTTACTTTTCAATTCGCTCGCTATGATAGATAAATAGAAGGACCAGCACAATAAATTGCACTTATTTTTTAATAGTTCTTTTGAGGTGGGTTTCAGCTTAATTTATTTTTTTTTATATTTAAACTTGTCTAGTGTGATTATAATTCAATCATCCCTCAGTATGAAACAGAAGTGCAAAGGGATCGTAATTATGGTAAGTATTAACCTACGTTTATTTATAGACTTATTACTATTCAAGTAACATTATAAACGTTTTATTATAAAAAATTTGTCTTCAAATTCTCTTTGACTTATTTGTAGAAAATGTTACGTGGGTTCGAATCCTATTTGTCTAACTGAACTTTTCCAGCATTATTATTGTATGATTTTCAATAAAATTGTAATAATTTCAGGAACCGTAGAAAAGGAAAAAACTTTCTGGAGTACAATTTCGACACCAAAAACGAGAAAAATGGTCAAACAAAAAAAAAGCGGGTTCTATACTAACATTTTTTGGCAAGTCAGATAATAAGGAAACGGAATGCCACGAAGATATCGAGGCAGCTTGAATTAGCACAGCCTCACATCAAAGAGCTAATGATGTAACCGAAGAGAAAGATATATGTTCTTCGAAAGAAGCGTCAAGTAAAACAAGAGAAGGTACTAGTGAAGAACCTGTAAGCAGTTTATCTTCATCAGTATCATGCAGCACTTTAGATTGTGGTGAGGATCCCGGTTATTGTGCCCTGCAAGTATAATTAATGATCTTGATCATATTTTGGTTAATCATGTAATATTCATCCATGCGTCAATTGTTAACATGAAAATTGTAGTATAGTCAAGGTTATAAGGTGTCAATTGTTCTGTGGACTCATATTTCATGTTCTGCGTCTGCGTTGTTTTGCATTCACCGTATAAAGATGGACGAGTTGTGTTTGTGTTGTAATATATTTTTTGTGTTATAAAATATCTGTTAAGAATTATATCGAAATATATAAGAATGTACATCGAAATGGTCAGAGGCTCGAAATGTGGTATCGATCTTCCAAGAAATTGACCTAGTATATGAATGCAATAAACTATGCGGAAAAAGCAGATGTAATGTGCATACCAAGAGAAACCAGATGTCAACGAAATACCACTTCGAATAGTGTGAAATCTTTATGCATAAGAGTCAAATTCAAGTCTTGAAGACGATAAATTCTCCTTTGAACGAAAAATAGTTAAGTTAATTAGATACGAGTACATGTAATGCACAAATAGATAATGTTGCTTTAATTTTTTTTGCAAATATGAAAATTATTAGCAATATTTTTGAAAGAATTTCTATAATTTTCAGAGGCATAGTTTCACGTTCTTCGAGAGTAAATAATACAGAACAATAAAATCAGTCAGTACTTCAACAGGCAAATACTCCAGTTTCATCACGAGAGAATAATGAAAATACAACAACAGGTAAAACTTCTCACATCATAATGTAAATGTTATTTGTTTATAAAGACAGTGTTACATTAAAAACATTTTTCAGCCTTTTAAGAGAGAGTGATTCTATTACTGACTCAAATTAGAAAACAAAACTCAAAAATAATACAATGTACAAAGAGAATGAAAGGACATCTCTAAAGCAGTATTCTAACTGATCTTAATGTTGGAACAGAAGAAAAGCTCAATATTTTTGAAAGTTATTCAAATGGCAATGAAAAATTTAGTTTGTTGGTAAGTCATAACATATTTGATTTAAAAGCTAAATTTTTAATTAGTAATTTGTTTCAAGTGAAATACTTGTCGACATTTGATGGAGGGAATTCAACCAACTGAGTGAATCAAATTTTTAAACACTTATTGTTAGAAGCTGTTGCTTCTTTATTCAATTGCGATGGGAAAAGTCGGAGAAAAATCATAGTATTTGCTCCATTTAAAGACAGCTGTGACTGGTGAGTTTTTACTTATAAAGAAAAAATTTTGTAGGTTATTTTTATTTGAAGTTTTTGTGAACAAATTCCAGTATGATAATTAGTTGCTTCTTTATGTATTCATAACAATTTCTATCAATGTCTATCTCTTATATAAATAAGCTTGTGCTTTTTCAAATTTTGAGTTTGTGCTACACTTTCATTTTTTGAATCTTATTTAAAGAATTAACTTTGTTTCTAATGAAGGTTAGTAAAAATTCTCTTCATTTTTTGAGTAATACCATATTAATAGATTTTTAGGGAAACTATTTCAACTATATTATAATATTCCAGATAGTATTCATCTGACATCACCAAGAACTTCTGCACATGATATAAAATATAAAGTGCCATCAAGGTTTGCCCCAAACACGCCCTGGACGATTGAGACAAAAGGAATTAAGCACGTTGATTTAAACTAATCTTTAAAATATAATTTTTTCAATAAAAGTTTAATGATAAAAATTGTTTTATTTAAATTATGGAACCCCTACAATATAGGCTCTGAAGAACGTCTTTACGACGTCTTTTTTTCTCTACTTAGTGACGTCTTTTTAACGTACTTCAATGACGTCTTTTGAACGGCTCAATATGACGTCTTGAGGCTGTGACATTTCGACGTCATTGCATGGTCAGTGAGACGTCTCTGTCGACGTCTCTTACGACATGTTGAAACCAATATATGACGTCATATTACCGTCAGTCTGCTACCTGGGGGTACCGTACAGGCAACTGCAACTTTCCTATAAATGATCGCAGAAGAAAAGCAGAATGGCTTATTTACTCTATTTCGAAAGATTCATTGTTTTCGTTGTGAAATATTTGGTAAATCTGCTAGTAGTTTGTCTGCTTTGAACGGTTTTTCTGATTTTTAACATTTGTCATTAACATTGAAAAGACATGAAACAAATGTTTCCCACAGCAAAAATGTGAAATCGTGGGTACAATTAATTAATATGTTGAAAAATAAAACTACTAAAAATCATATGCAACTGAGACTATTAGAATCGGAAAAAAACAATGGTGTGATGTATTAGAAAGAATCATAGGCGTAATCAAGTATTTATCTCATCAGTGTCTGGTATTCAGAGGGTCGTCAAAAACATATGATCAGGATAATGGTAAATTTTTAAGAGCATTATTATATTTAGATTTAGATATATATATATATATATATATATATATATATATATATATATATATATATATATATATATATATATATATATATATATATATATATATATATATATATATATATATATATATATATATATATATATATATATATATATATATATATATATATATATATATATTTGTCCAGTATATATACTGGACAAAGTTAGGAAATCAAAATATTTTTCCATTATTTTGGATTTCACACCAGATGTAAGTCACACATAGCAAATGACTGTTGTACTTAGGCATGTAATTTTAAATGATGGAACAAAAAATTTTGAGATACGTGAAAATTTCATTGGTTTCTGTCCGATCACCAGCACCACAGGTGACGGTTCATTAAATTTTGTGTTGGATTTATTTTCAGAATTAAATCTCAATATTCAAAACTTACGTGGTTATGATATTATTTATTATGTGTGAAAACACAATGGACTACAAAAAAAATTTTTAGAAATCAATTTATGTGCCATGCTCGGTACTTAGTCTTAATTTGGTGGTGAACGATGCAGCAAATGTTACATATGAAAGTGTGAATTTCTTTAATATAATTCAAGAAATTTACGTTTTCTTTTCATCATCCACAAAAAAGTGGTGAAAAGATTCCAAAGTGGCTCACGAACTCAACGCAGAATCCGATTTCCCTCCAATAAATACAATCCGCTTAAAAAGAAAATCAACACAATTCAACTATGAATACAGTGATGAAGTTTTAGTAGACCCCAACATGAAATATAGAGTAGAGTTTCATTTTAGAATTATAGATCAAACAACTTCTTTAAAGGATAGATTCGACGAGTTAAAAACATTTTTCGACGTATTTGGCTTTTTTCAGCAATAACTTATTTAATTATTCCAATGATGAGTTAATGAAACATTGTAAAGATTCAAATCTAAAACTTAAGGATGATTTAAATAGAGAATCAGACATTGACGGTATTGATTTATTTAATGAAATCATTGCATTAAAGTTGCATTTGCCGAAAACGAGTATAATGATCCTCAAACTCTATTACAATATCTTTTTAGCAATTACTTAATTTTAACAATTCCAAACACATCAATAGCGCTAAGAATATTACTTACACTGCCGGTTTCAATTGCATCTGGTGAAAGATCTTATTCAAAATTATAAAGAACTATTTAAGATCAACAATGCTCCAGCATAGACTAAGTTTTTTAGCGATAATTTCAATTGAATATGAAAATTTAGACAGTTTGGACACAAGAAAGTTGATAGAAGATTTCGCAAATTTAAAAGCAAGAAGAGTACATTTTTTGTAGATAAATAGAAATAGAAAACGTAAGTTCAAAATTTTTCACATTAGTAAACAAAAATAACAAGTTAATTAAATTGATTATTTAAAATAAATGTTTTATCTTCGTTTAGCTGTTTTTTTCCCACCATAATAAAAAAAATATAAGAAAGAATTATCACTTTTTTGACGAAACTCTTATAGTAGGGCGGCATAATCGGTATTGCACGCGGGCGACGAAACAGCTAGCGGCGGGCCTGTTGGACTCATTGAACCAAAATATGACAATGACTTTTAGCGGCTAGGACTTTATGCACAGTAAAACGAGAAATACCAGTAAGAATCGCCAATATCAGTAACAAACAACTAGACATTCAAAAAGGAAAACCAATAGCTACCTTAGAGCCTGTGTCATGGATAGTCCGATGTGAAGAACTATCTAGTTTAGAGAAACCAAAGAAGATATATGTTGATTTGAGCAAATTTGAGTTATCATGGAAACATTTATCACCAGAACACATAAAATTGGCTCAAGAATTTGTACTTGAAGAAAATGATCTTTTTGACGACCATGAACTAGAGGGACCTGACTTAGTTTCACACCGAATTGATACAGGGACTGCTTACCCTATTCGTCAAGCCCCACGAAGACTTCCATTACCTAAACAAGGGGAAGTTGCTGAATTGATTGAATCCATGAAAGAGAAGGGAGTCATAGAAGAATCATCAAGTTCATGGTCAGCACCTGTTGTTCTGGTCAAGAAGAAGGATGGTACAACAAGATTTTATGTGGATTATCGAAAGCTCAATGATGTCACGAAGAAAGATAGCTATCCCTTACCTAGAATTGATGACACATTAACAACATTGGCAGGATCGAAATGGTTGTCTACATTAGATCTAAAAAGTAGTTATTGGCAAGTGAAGATCCATCCTGATGACAGAGAAAAAATATCCTTTTCAACTTGAAGTGGATTGTATCAATTCAATATTATGCCTTTTGGATAATGTAATGCATGAAAAACTAATGGAAATGATTCTAAAAGGACTGACTTGGAAAACCTGTTTAGTCTACCTAGATGATGTAATGGTGATGGGATCATCCTTTGAAGACCATTTGAAAAATCTAAAAGAAATATTCTGTAGATTCCGGAATGCTCATTTGAAGCTGAAATATAAAAAGTGTTGCCTGTTTCAAAATGAGGTGCAATTTTTAGGGCACACTATTTCGCCTACTGGTATACACATCTCAGAGGATAAGATCAAGGCAGTGAGGGATTGGCCAACACCTAAAGATAAACATGAAGTAAGAAGTTTTCTAGGATTTATGCACTTACTATAGAAGATTTGTCGATAAGTTTGCTGATATAGCCAAACCATTACATACCCTCACAGAAAACAAAATCAACTTCAGCTGGACAAGACAATGTGAAGCAGCATTTCGCCAACTTAAAGCTGCACTCTGCTCTAGCCCTGTTTTGTCCTACACACACACCTCTGGACTCTTTATTTTGATACTGATGCAAGCAATAGGGGCATTGGATCTGTATTATCGCAAGTGCAAGAATGTGAGGAATTGAATTCTATAGCAAAACTCTCAACAAATCTGAGAGGAATTACTGTGTAACTCGCAAGGAATTGTTAGCTATAATAAAATCTGTAGAGCATTTTCACAAATACTTATATTGCAGGAAATTTCTTATTCGTACAGATCATGCAGCATTGAACTTTATTCTTAAAGTTATATACAAAAAAAAAGATACCCAACGAAGTTCCTATACTGTCAAGAGGTGTTCGATATGCGTTCTCTCTACATACTACATACTTGCATATACATGCATAATATGGAAGACAGGAAAAATTACATAGAACATAATTATTCTACGAGAGGAGTTGCAAACATGCTTGTGAAGATTCCTAGTAAAAAGAAAAATATTAGCCTTGGATCTTTTGAATACTTGGCAGCAAAGTGTTATAATAACATTATAACAATATAATGTTATTATAACACATGTTCTTATCCTAATTAGAAATTAGGAAGATCAAGAATAATAAAAAGTTCAGTAAATGTTGTCGATGCTTTATACATCAGAATTTAGATAGGTTTGAATTTATTACGACTTGATTGGTTTTTATGCAATTTTTTTTTTAATTGAAAGGGGAGAGAGGAAATTCCATGCATCCTTGTTATTTAGCTTGAATCTATAAATATACTAACGTGTAGAATAAAAATAATTAGATTTGTCGAATGTAATGTACACATACAGCAATTTAGTTAGCTAGGTGTGCTATTTTTGTTTATTCATCCTTATGAATCACTTTCTTTTCCTTCTTTTTTTTTCTTTGTTAATTAAAATAATGATAGAATGTAATGTAATTGTTAATCAATTTGGATGAAATATATCTATCTATCTATTGAAATGGTTACTGCAAATGAAAATACCTGAAGGTCAAATCGCAAGATGTAAAACATAAAGTATAATATAATAATAATAAGTAGAACATCGACGAAGAATCAGAGAATGGTTTTACTGGATGTATTACTGTGACGACGTAGAAGCCTGAAGTGGCCAGAAGCCTATGCCCTGCCGAATCAAGAAACTCAGACTATTGCATGCACATTGGTAGATCAGTTCATATCACGATACGGAGTTCCATTGGAATTACATTCAGACCAATGATGGAATTTTGAAAGCGATATCTTTAAGAAAGTTATGGAGATACTGAACATCCGAAAGATCGTTTCAAGTCCTTTACATCCTCAGTCTGGTGGAATGGCAGAGAGATTTAATCGTACAATGGAACAGTATTTGTCAAAGGTAGCATCTGATCATCAAAAAGATTGGGACAAACATTTACGAGTACTGCTGACGGCTTATCGAGGATCAGTAAATGACACTACAGGTCACACTCCGGCGAAGGTACTTTTTGGAAGACAACTACGAATGCCATGTGATCTATTGTTTGGTGGCCCCGAAGAAGTACGCTTGGAAGTGGGCACATATGCAGATGAGCTGAGACTGCATTTGAATGAACTAGTTTGAGATAAGATTGAAGCAAGTACTGACCGAATGAAAACCAGACACGATCTAAAAGCCAATTCAGTCAGATTTAAAGAAGGGGACTTGGTGTGGTTGTATAACCCACAACGAAAAAAGGTTCATCCCCGAAATTGACACAGGCCTGGGAAGGAGTCTATAAGGTTATGAAACAAATAAATGACGTCGTTTAGAGAATCCAACGCACCCCAAGATCGAAGCCGAAAGTTGTACATTTGAATAGGTTGGCGAAATAGTTCAAAGGGAGCTTAGTACAAACTTGTGATTTTGATCGGAACAACCAAAACTAAGAGCGGGGGCAGTGTTACGAAAATATCTGAAGCCATCTCTGTGTTATTTAGAACATTCCGGCAAATGTGATGTAACAACGGCTCCTACGTTCTGGCAATCGAACCTTCTCGAAATGGAATCTTCTAGAAAAGCTCTAGGATATATAATGAAACAGGACGGAAGATGGCAGGTCAGAGTTGGATTACAGTTATCTAGACTACAGTGAAATAGACAGAAGTGTGACATAAGCGATATTGACATTTGTTGTGTTTATTTTCAGTTTGTAAATAAAAGATTATTTATTGATTGTTAAAACTTAGTTATTAGAATTCATCCGTCGAAACCCATAATCGTAACAATATATATTTATGATTGTTTACAAGGAACGAACTATTGAACACGTGGTTGTTGTTGTGTTACTCGATGGAAGTTAAAATGACAATTTGTTAAACATAGAAGTAACTGTCAGAGAAGAGCCCTGACTGAGAAGGGAGATTGGAATGTTGGTAGCCCTTTTTATATGCTGACAGTTGAAGGTGGGGCGTCCCAATGTGATAACAGAATACTATTCTGTAATATGTTTTCTTCCATCGAATGATAATGACAATTCCCTACAAGTTTTTTGATAATAACTCCTTTCCGGACATTTTACAGAAAAAAAACATATCAATACAAATGAAACTAGAGAAAATTCGGTACAATTTGTGTCACAACCTTTTTTTTTTCAAATTGATAGTTTCGGCGTACGAGTGCCGTAAAATGTAGTTCAATATACGTTTCGTCAGAAATACTCATTTCCATACCATCATGAGATAGCGAACGCTGCGCTGAGCGTTTTTTTTAAAGTGGTATCCCAGTAGGCCTAATCCATATATGACCCACTATTTCAAAATTTAGGTCAATCTCTGTCGCTTTTCTCTTGTTGACGGACCAGGTGTTGTGTTTTCATCGTCTTAAGTACTGATTGAAACATCAAAGACGGAGATTTCTTCTGTATCATCGGCGATGGTATCATCAGTTTCATCTCAATTCTCTTCATTCTCGATTTCGTCGTTCATTTGCTCGAGAATAGTGTCTGTTTCTTCTTCTTCAAATATTGTGATAGAAATTGCGAAATATCACAAGAACCACCACAGTAGGTGCACACAACTGAGCACCTTAGCCCTGCCTTTCTGTATCCGCAAGATTTTTGAAAACCTTTCTTGCATTTGCAAAAATAAGTTTCAAGAAGCTTTCCGGATTAAGGGGCTAGAGTGTAGTGGCAGGAATTAGCCCGTTATTGTCCCCATCCCCATTGCTCTACAGTTTGCTCGCTCACATATCACTTGATAGGGTCAAAACGAATATTGTCGTGCTGCTGCTTCTGTTGGTGGTAGCGACGCAATGTTGAATTTTATTTTATATGATGATGGTGTAAAGCATGCATATCTATAATTATTCAAAGATGTACTTTTATCCCTTTTCACATTTGTGTAAAATTTATATTAAGTATTAATTATACAGCTATAATAATTACTGCAGCTGTAACATTCAATGAGGAAAGGTTCTCCAGTGAAACAATGAGGATCAGCATTTGATTTTTGAACAATTCAATAACCTCGTTTAAATATGGATTTTTTGGAGTACTTTGGAGTACTTAATAAATTTTATTTTCCCTTGATAAAAAAATGCTGATGTGGCATCAAAAGCACTAAAGGTATGCAAAAATAAAATATGATCTGCGGCTGTTCTATCTTTCATACTATTTGTAGAGTGTATGTATAGCTTTTGCTGTGAAATTTTTCCTATTCCTGGTTTGAGGATATATATGTTTGGATGCGTAGATAGCGCCGTCGGAAGAACGACAAGATCTACATCTTCACCGACAACTACTACAAAATCAAATGTCGATGAAACGCTTATTGCGGTATTGATTATTAACGTATCTGCATCTTCGGTGGCTTGTTTAACCATAAAGTGTTCAGCTTCAAACTTTGTCTTCGGTTGTTGAGGCGGTTCTCGTTTGCATCATTACCCTGGAATTTACTTTGTGATACAGTTGGCGTCATTGATTCGTCAAAAAGAATATCTACTGAAGCAGTCTTTCGTGATCGTTGGGATCGTTCCGCATATTTGGTAGTACGGGTTGCAATATATTCTGGATATTCGTCAAATATGATAATGGCATTGGATGTATAATGCGATCGGACGTAGGTGATGTATTGAAATTTTCTCACAAATATATGAGAACGATTCGCCTTGTTGCCAAACGACTCGGTGAAATAAGTAACCTCTATCGAATATATGCATTGTATTTTCATTATATACAATAACATTATATGCATTACTTTGATACATTTTAATTTAATTCTCTGATATATATGACCCTGTTGAAATTTAGCAGTTTTGTGACTACGGAGAGCCAGTAAGTCGTTATTTCTCGTCGGATAACTATGAACCGCACTATGAGTTTTAAATGAATTGATGTTCTCCTTAATGTACAGAATACAGTTTAAAATATATATACATGGCGTCAAAATATATATGTCATGACATTCATCCGCCTGTCAGCGAGATAATCGCAGATCCACTCCAAAATAACACCCCTGAATCCTAAGTTGTAACAGTTTGCACCTTGCGAAACCGAAGTCAGTAGTATCAAAAGCGCGGGTTAAATCGAAGAAAATGCTCATTACATACTTTACCTCATCCAGATTTGTGCAAACAAACTCAACCAGACAACTGGCAGCGGACTGGGTAGATTTACCCAAACGGAAATCATGCTGACTTTCAGAGAGAATATTGTACTTTGATAAAAAGTCACACAGTCCGTTATACACAATCTTTTCGAAGATTTCAGAAAATACACTCAAAATAGATATTGGCCTGTAATTGACCATGTTTTCCGGATTACTCTTTTTGAGAATGGGTACGATCATTGCTGTTTTTAATGAAGTTGGGAACTTCCCAGCACTAATGGAGAGATTGATCGTTGAGAGATTGATTGATGAATGAACTCTTTCGAAGTACAGACGTGTTTCTAGTTAGCTCCGCTCTATTATTTTATTTGTGTAAATGTCTCAGACGAAAAATTATAATTTTCGCAGTAAAGATAGTGCCGTAACGGTCACACCAATTATTATGAGTGACTCAATCTTAGATGACATGAAAAAATTCATTGAAGAAAAAATATACAACGCTACTTTGGAACTTCGGCATAAAGTGAGTGATCTGAAATCGCAGATAGAAGATCTGTCTTTGATTAATAGAGAGCTTGCTGCTTTGGTGAGGTCGAGTGTGGGAGCTGTAAATGGTGAAACGAATTGTGATATACGTGATTTAAACATTAACCGCTCAACGTTTTCAAAGTCATCCGACGACACTGTATTATACACGGAAACAATTTCACAGCAAAAACCTTCTGAAATAACTAAAAAGGTGCAAGACGTAAAAAAGTGAAGAGTGCAAACAACACACCCATGTGGATACTAATCTGGAAGCCAGCGATTTCTCTCAGGAGTTGAATAAATCGGAGACAGCAAGTATTATATCATTGGTAAACATTTGGTTGATTTTTCAGATAAATTACATGCATCGTCCCGAAGAATTTGGTTGTACGTGGGTAGGTGTGAAAGAACGACTACTGAACAAGATCTACAGGATTATATCTTGAAGAGAATCGAGAATCCTGAATGCGTGTTTGATATCGAGAAATTTAATTCAAGAGGACTTAACTCATCTTTTAAAGTGGATGCGGATATGACTATGAAGGAGCAGCTTTATGATCCTGAATCTTGGCCGACTGATATTTTTGTGAAAAGGTACTTTTTTCGGACTAGAGCCTTGTAGGCTAGTGTCTTATAGAAGAGCCAAGACGAAGGTGGACAATGATGACAAATTAGACTTGAAGCTTCTTCATCTAAATGCGCAGAGTCTTCCAAATAAATTGAACAACTTGAGGTGCTACTTGTGGATGAGGCACCAGACATTATCAGTGTTGTTGAACACTGGTGTACTGCTGATGGCATTCCATTTATGTCGACTCCCGGATATGAGTTGGCCATATCTTTCAGTGTCGAGTGTCGACGTTTCTCGATTTTCGGAAGAAATGTCATTTGAATGTTGTGCTGTGAAGTTGCCCTTCAATGGTGGGTCTGCTTGTGGTTTGAGTATATATCGATCACCCGGAGATGTGAACTTTCGAGTTTTTTTTTTGAGATTGGATCTAGTTTTGGATCATGTACGTGAATATGACTATCTATTTCTTTGCAGTGATTTTAATATAGACTATCTTGTTGACACTATGCAGAAAAAGCTGCTTGTAGGCCTATTGTTGGGATACAACTCAATTGTGAGTTCTTGGAATCAACTAGAGTTGTCACTAATAAAAATAATGTAACGTCAACAAAGGTTGACTATATTTTGAGTAATTTTGATGCTCGTTATAATAATAATAAACATTTATTCCCAACAGATATACATCCAATTAAAGAAAAAAATTACAAAAAAATTACAATTTACAGAAAATTGCAAAATTGTACACAAATAATAATAAATAAGAAGAAAAATGAAAGAAAAAAAAAAAATAGGTAGTATAAGCGAATATATACAACGAAAAAATTAATTCAAAATAAATTGAAATAGTATTGAACAATAACCAGATAACTAAAAACAAAATGAAATATTGTCTATTACAAAGTTACGTATGGTCAGCAGAAGTTGACCATTTAGTAACGAAATATGTTTGATGAATAAAAATAAAATTAAAATCGATTGCGTTAGTATTATGTAGTAAACAAATAAAATAACTAAAATTAAAATAATATTTATAACTAAGACATATGTGGACGACAGAAGTTCAGGAAAATATCACGTCATCCCAATGCGCTGTTCTGAGTGACATGCCAAGATAACTGCTAGCCGATCAAAATAGATATCACATCGACCGCAACAAACATCATAAAGATTACATATAAAATTGATAGGAGAACGTGACATAACATTTGATCTGCTGTAATGACATAAAATGTATTATTCCGCCTCAGACCAGGCCTTGGTACGCGAATATTTATTTTGCTGAGAACAAATGGTGAGTCAATCGAATTGTGCAAAATTTTGAAGAGAAATGTTAGGCCGAACTGCTCATGCCTCAACTTCAATAATTCAATTCCCAAACTATCGGTTAGGATAGAATGGTCGAAGCCTGTAGAGGTATATTGCCCATAACATCTGAAGTACATATACTTCAAACATTTCCTCTGAACTGCCTCCAAGTCGACAATAGAATTTAATTGTACATAGGAGACCTATAATTATAGACGCATATTTCAGTTTACTGCGAATATAGGAGTATTAAAGCGTTTTCATTGTGTCAAGATTAACAAAGTTGACCCAATTTCTAACCAAATAACCCAGCATCCTAGAAGCAGAAGCCGTAATACAAGTTATATGTTCAGAGAAGGACAGCTTATAGTCGAAAAGTACCCCCAGATCCTTAAACTCAACATATCTATCTAGAATTTGACCTTCCAATGTATAACTATGATGAATTGGAAACAATTTTCGAGAAAATGATAAAATTTAACATTTACTGATATTCAGTTTCAGCACATTGCTGTTACAACACAAATTAACAGCGTCAAGGGAAGACTGTAATCTGACACAATCATGACGATCGTTAATAGCAGCAAATATTTTTAAATCATCTGCAAAAAACAGATGATGCAGTTAAGCTGTGAAGAAAGATCGTTTATTAGAATTATCGTTATGTTAGAACAAAGGTTTACGATGCGATTCAGTTTTTACAATAACTTGTGAACATTATTGTAAATATAATAAATCGAATAATGTTAGAAAATACAGAGACTTGTCGCATGATAATAAAAGTTATTTTTCTAAATTAGTGAACGAGACCGACTTTGGGAAGATTTATCACCATAAAGATGTTGATACTGATATTTTATGTTCATATGGTTCTAGTGATTGCAGACCACCGGGTTGGATTTTACCTGATATAAGAAAAGCCAGCCAGGACCTAAAAAAATTTTATTGGTTGTGTAAATGTTTGAACACTGTTGAATCTAGGCATACTTACCGAGTGGTTAAAATAAATTATAAGAATATGCTTGCTAGTGCTAGAAAGTATTACAACGAAACCCTGATCCGCAATTCTAACAATGAAATGAAAACTGTTTGGAATATTGTTAATCATGATCTTGGCAGGTGTACTATTCATCGCCCAAGGAATCTAATTGTTGAAGGTAGAGTGCACACACTTCCCAAAAATGTAGCAAATATTGTTGGTGTATATTTTGCCAACGTGACAGAGGAAATACTGCAGGATCACTTTGGGATCAGTAGATCTACGTCCTGTACCGTTTCCAGGATGAATATTCGATCGTTTTTCTTCCATCCTGTTACTTCATATGATTCATCATTATGTTGGCCGCCTTGAAGAATAAGCCCGGTGTGGGTCTTGATGGCATGTCGATTAAGCCGATAAAGCCCTATAATCGCTAGCATCGCTGAACTTTTCCCACATTTAATTAATCTCTCCATTAGTGTTGTTAATAAGTTGCCGAAAGCCTTTATCTTCTCATATGACAAGCCAGGAAATGGCGAAATGATATACTTAAAACAGTCGCGTTAGTTAACAAAGCTTTAACACATTGCTTCATGGGACCTAGTTTTTGTCATTTTGTTTTATATGCGCACTTCACTACTGCTGACATGCGTCAGGCGCATTGCCAACCTAGACTAAGTGGGCACCAAATATCACTAACACTCTCCCGTGTTTGGTAGCCCTTGAGATAAAACACAGAAAGTAAATTTGTCTCTATTGAGTGCCTTAGTTAAAGAGTCTGCTATCATTTCTTTAGTTCCAACACTTTTGAACACTTTGCCTTCGTTGACCTTCTCTCGTACAAAATGGTGTCTAATGTCTAAATGTTTAGTTCTAGATCGATTATTACCATTATTTAATGCCAAATTTCGCGCATCTGCGTTGTCAACATATATCACCATAGGTTGATGGATATCTGGCTCTTCAATTTCTTCAGATAGGCCTTTTAACCATATGGCCTCTTGTGTTGCTGCTGACATCGCCATATACTCTGCCTCTGTAGTCGATAATGCTATAGTGGGTTGCTTCCTGCTGTTCCATGATATGGCCCCTTTGTTTTTTATAAAAACAAAGCCTGTGGTGGACCTTCTTTCTTCGGAGTCACTTGCCCAATCTGCATCGCTGTACCCATGGATTTCGGAGTCTTTGATTGAACCATCGTATGTGAGTTTTTTACATGCAGTACCTTTCAGGTAACGGAAAACTCTCTTCACTGCCAACCAATGATCTGACCCAGAGCAATTATTAAAACGGCTGAGATAATTAACGCCAAAGTTTATGTCAGGCCGTGACACTTGAGAAGCAAATAATAAACTACCAATAGCTTCTCTATATGGAATATTTTCAGGTAACTCGGACTTTTCGTTCTTATTGAGCTTTAAATTTGTAACCATTGGCGTAGAGACTACGTTACAATTTTGCATAGTTATTGAATTTCTTCAGCATCTTTTCTATGTACATTTCTTGATTTATAGAAATTGTCTTATTCAAACGGTCACGTTCAATTTTAAAACCTAAAACATATTTGGCCTCTCCCATATCAGTCATGTTTAAAGCATTTTCTAACTGTTCTTTGATTTCAGTTTTGAGTTTCCCATCGTTTGAGAAGATTAGTATATCATCGACCCATACAGCAATGATGATTATACTTTTATTGATTCGTTTGAAATAAACACATGGACCAAAGCTTGACTGTTGCAAACCAATTTTATCCTTTACATAAGAATTTAATTTTGTGTTCCATATGCGACTTGCCTGCTTCAAACCATATAAACTCTTTTTCAAACTGCAAACTTTACCTGGCTGAATGTAACCAGGTGGCTGAAACATATAAAGTTCTTCTGTTAAATCACCTTGTAAAAAAGCTGAAATGGCATCCATCTGATCGACATCCAAATCAAGTTCTTCTGCTAGTGCTAACAAATATCTAACTGAGCTATATCTTACAACAGGTGAAAAGGTTTCGTCAAAGTCTAAACCCTTTTTCTGAGCGTAGCCTTTTGCAACTAGGCGCGCTTTGCATTTTATAATATTATCAGAAGCGTCTCGTTTCGTTCGAAATACCCATTTACACATGAGGGGTTTTTTACCTGGTGGCAGATCTACAAGTTTCCATGTACCATTTACTAGTTGCAAATTCATCTCGTCATCCATAGCTTTGCACCATAGATCCTTATCTGGTCTGTCCATAACTTCCTCAATATCAATGGGATCATTTTCATCACCTGCAATTGTAGAATAAACTATGAAGTCATCTAACGCTGCTGGTAATCCTCTTGCTCTTTCTCTCGGATTGAGAACAGGTGATTCATGATTAGCACTATTAACCGATTCATCATTATTTTCAATATTTTCTGGTGCATCTGCTTCGTCTTGTTCTAAATTTGTGGTATCTTCATTTGGCTCATATTCAGGCATTGTATAAAATGACTTTGTATTATTTTCTTCTAAGTTAAGCATTATACTTCCTCTTTCATTTTCTGAAAATGTAACGTCTCTTGATGTTAGTACAGATCGTTTTACTGGATCGTATAATCTGTAACCCTTCGAGTTCATGCTGTAGCCAACAAAGATATTTGGTGTAGCTCTCGGATCTAGCTTCTTTCTTTTCTGAGCAGGTATATGCACATACGCTTTACAAACAAATAGTTTTATATGAGATAAATTTGGCTTTTTGCCTGACCAAATTTCTTCCAGTGTGCTTTCTATACTATTACTTGGTGAATTGTTTAGTAAATATGAGGCAGTGTTTACTGCTTCAGCCCAAAAACTGTTTGGTAAGTTTGCTTCGGTCAGTAAACATCTGGCTTTATCCATCAAGCTTCGGTAGTATCTTTCAGCTTTACCATTTTGCTGACTTGTATATGCACAACTGGTTTGATGCAATATTCCAGATGATTCAATTATACTTTCGAATCTTTTATTGCAGTATTCGCCACCATTATCAGATCTCAATATTTTAATTTTTCTATTTGTTTGATTTTCTGCAAAATTCTTAAAAATTTCAAAATGCTGTGTAACTTGATCTTTCGATTCTAAAAAATACAAAAATGATTTGTGACTGAAATCATCTAAAAATAATAAAACATATTTCGACCCACCCAGTGATTCTTCTTCTACAGGACCAAGTACATCGGAATGGACCAATTCAAGTAAGCCTTTTGTTTTGGTATTGCTTGACTGAAACGGCAGTCTATGACTTTTTCCAATTTGACATGTTTCACAAATCTCATCGTGTGCCTCCCTGAATTCTATACCATCAACCAGAGTAGTCAATTTTACCAAACTTTTTGTATTCAGATGACCCATGCGTCGATGCCATAGATTTTGAGATACAGCTGCAAATAATTTGTGCTAAGGCATGTCCAATTTGAACAGGCTTCCTTCTAGTGATGCGGTAGCAATCAATTTTTTGTTTTTATTAAAAATTTTTGCTCCATTTTTGTTGAACTCAACAGTGTTGCCCTTCTTTACTATTTCACCAACAGACAACAAGTTCGTGTTTGTATTCGGCACGTGGTACACCTTGTTAACATTTACATCACTCACATGATTGCTTATTTTAACTGGGAGGTTCAGGTTGCCAGTTAAGTCTGTAACAACTTTATCGCCATTTGCAATTGTTATACTTAACTTATCGCACCTGTTCATTTCAGTGAGCAAATCTTTATTATTGCAAAAATGACCAGTTGCTCCTGAGTCTAGATAAAATTCATTGTCTCTATGAAAGCCACAAGAAAGTGTCACAGTTAATGCTCTGTCATTATTCTTGCTGAGACTCTTTTTATTAGTACAGTTTCTTGCTACATGCCCATATTTATTACAATTATAACATCTGGGGCCTTTAAATGGTCCTTTTTGCTTGGAAGTATATAAAGCTGAGGATTTATTTTCTCTAACAGGTTTTGTTACCTCTTGCAATAACTTTGTTTTGATTGCATCACCTGTGACCTGCATGCCCGAACTTTCTATGCCCATTATCATAGCATCGTACTGTTTGGGCAAGCCAGCGAGCAAAATGGTCCCGATCCATTCTTCTTCCACTTTCAGACCTATATTCGAAAGCTTGTGTGCAGTTTGAATTATTTTCGTTACATACTCTTCAATTGATGCACAATTTTCTAGCTTAGTCGTGATTAAAGTCTTTAACAAACTCACTCTTCTAGTTAACCCATCATCTTGGAATGCTTTCTTTAAATTTTCCTAGACTTCTTCCGCAGTTGTTGTAGTTTGTACATGCACGTAATTTATTGGATCTATTAACAGAATGATTTTTGCTCTGCACTTTTTAATTTTTTTAATGTCTGTTTCTTGGCCTGTGATCCCAAGTCTTCTAAATATACTTCCACGGCAAACTTCCAAGCATCATAGTTCCCGCGACCTTTTAAAAGTTCGATTTGCGGAGAACCCTGTGACGCCATTTTGTTCGTTATCAAAAAAGACACGGTCAAAGTTTTTATCACACTTATTCTCACTCTGTACACTGTACTCCTGGGTCCATAACCTGTCAGAGTTGAGTGGATTATTAATACAACTGTTCTAATAAGCAATATAATATACTGATAGTACAACTTAAGCATTTACAGTCTATACGATACAGAACCTTTTTCATCTTTTTTAATAATTAACGACATTTTGTTTTATATGCGCACTTCACTACTGCTGACATGCGTCAGGCGCATTGCCAACCTAGACTAAGTGGGCACCAAATATCACTAACAGTTTTATATGCAAAGGCAGAAATTTAATGTTTTTTCTGACGACAAGTGGCTGATTTAGAATGTTTGGATCACCAGGTTTCAGGTCAGATCTTCTTGGCCACTTTGACTGCACCCAATGCTCCTCACGAGCTTTGCTGTCCCACATACATAGAAAACAGGGATACTTTGTGAATCCGCATTGCTGGCCAAGGAGGAAACAAACCATTTTAAGTTCAACACATATGATCCATTGGTGTAAATTATATTGCAGCAAGTCAATGACCTTCTTCATGTCTTCTTATTCTTCATGCAAAGAAACTGAATTACCTATTAGGACTGTACCATATAAATTTCCATTGTGGAGGAGAACAAACTTCAAGCTTCAAGGAGTGCAGTAGGGCTTGAACAACTTGACGTGATGAAAAAAACTGATTGAAGTTTTGGAATCAGCATGCCAATTTACCTCAAAAACACCCTAAAAATCGAAGTCAACAGAAATTATGTTTTAAATTTTCCTCAGTGTTATATTTGAAATATTTTATTCAAAAGAAAGGACACCACGCGGTCGCTTTTGTCTTGTTTGTAGATAACTTATATAGTTGACGTGGCAACGTGCGTAAGCAAGGTTGTAAACTATCTACAAAAAGAAATACCATAAAAAACAAAACTTGTAAAAAAAGCCTAGTTCCACAACTCATTTGTTTTATCGTAAAAAATTGCGAAATTCATGTAACATCTGTTCGTTTGATTTATTCAATCTCTTCTTAATGGACTTAAGTTTCAAGAAACTTCACTTTAAGGAATCAAGGGACGTTTTTCCTTGATTTATACACTAAAAATGGGTGAATAGAAATGCATTTACACAAATAGAGTCCAACTCATTTAATGAGATAGCTATATTCTTTTCATAAAAAATTTCATAAAGAATTCGTTTCAATGACACACTGCTAACATATATATTTAAACTATTATGGTAACAATGTCTTTCTTATTTTCAAGTTGGCCTTGAAAACTACTCACTTTCCAAATGTGTGGAAAGAGGGCAAGATTTGCCCAATTTTTAAAAAAGGGAATAGAAACTCCGTTGAAGATTAAAGACCTATTACTATCATAAACAATTTTAGTAAAGTTTTTGAAATTGTTCTTCATAATATTTTGTTTTCGCACGTGAGGACCAAATTAACGAATGACCAACACGGCTTCACCTTCAGTAGGTAGGTGAACAGCTACTAACCGTAATTGTATAACACAATATATTGCAAATAGTTTTGGTCATTCGTCACAAGTAGACGTGATGTATACAGATTTTGTATTTGATAAGTTAGATCATGGTATTCTTCTCCAGAAACTCAGTCGCTTTGGACTCTCAGATAAATTTGTTATTTTTTTGTACCTAACGTCAAGACAATTATTTCAGTACAACGGTTTCAAGTCACAGAAATGTTTTGCCGAGTCAGGGGTTCTGTTTTGGGTCCACTTCTTTTCAATATTTTTGTGAACGACATTTCCTCCAACATGAACTGTAATTTTCTCCTATATGCGGACGATTGTAAGATATTTCAACAGTAGGTAAGTGATTGCCACATTCTTCAAGACGATATCTCAAATTTGAATCAGTGGTGTGAAAGAAATCTACCGACAGTGAATATTTCTAAATGTAACATAATGTCTTTTTCTCATAAAAAAGTATAGTTCATTTCGATTACAATGTGAATAGTAATACAATCAGATGTACCGAATTCAGAGATTTAGGAGTAACTTTCGACACAAAATTAACTTTTGCTACTCACATTAATGATATTGTTTCAAGTTGTTACAGAAAATTAGGTTTTGTAATAAGAAATTCTAAATGGCTCTCTCAATCTGAATCAACTATGCTCCTATACAATACCTTAATACGTTCAAAACTAGAATACGCTAGTGTCGTTTGGAATCTAGGATACTTGTGTAATATAAGGAATCTTGAATCCGTGCAAAGACGTTTTTTGAAATATTTTTGGTTTTGTTCCGACGGTGTGTATCCAGAACGAGGTATAAATCATGAGTTACTTACTACAAGATTTAATAGTTCATCACTTGAAACACGTAGGAAATATTTGAGAATAATGTTCTTATACAAGAGATAAGGTTTTCTGTTGATTGTTCTTTTCTTTTTTCCCTCATAAATTTCCGTGTCTCGAAAATAACTTGTAGAAATATGAACATTTTTTATTCACCTCTGGCTAGTACTAATGTTCTGGCTTTTTCACCACTTCATAAAATTTGTGGCGACTGAGTCTTTTCACGATGTCGTAGACATATTTGCATGCGTGCCTGTGATATCAGACGAGCTCTCGCCCGACTTAGTTACGTTTCTTAGATATTAGTTTTTCCTGTATCTTGTGGGCGAGTTTTAATGTCAGCTTGCCACAGAGCTTTCGTTCATGTGTATTGTTTGTAGATTGATATTCTTTCTAATTTAATTTTTTATAAGTTGTAAACTATATTGTATTTTCCCACTCAGTAATTGGCCCAAGCAGTTGAGTGGTGTATTTGTAAATAAATAAATAAATCGCAATACGCTAGGATGTGAATGGAAGATGAATTAAAGGACTTCAAAAAGTATTCAATGTTTATTTGAAGGTCATTAATCAAAATTTGTTTTTAGAAAAATCGGTCTTTATTATCATCATATGAAATTAAAGCACACTTGGTACATAAATTTTCATCACTAGAATAGAACCATTGCTAGCTTACTAAAATAAGAAAATGAAAACATTATTATACTCAACAATATATTTTTTCGTAAATACAAATTATAACTGAATCTCAGTGATGAAAACTATAAAATGTATTCGTTTCAGAAACGATATAAAAATAACAGTACAGATGGCACTCATGGAAAACCATGATAAATTTTATTAACAAAACTGATTTTTGTTTTTTTTATTTTTTGGTATAAACTGATACGGACTGGGCTTTATAAATGCTTAAAAGAAAGCTTAAAGAGTACCCGATTTAAAATATATCAATCACTCATTTCCATACATGCTTGGCAACATAAGCTCTATAACCCTTTGACAATCGTAAAATATTCCAAGGTATCACTATGAGTGAAAGAAGAATCCAAAACAATTAACTCTCAACGATTTACTCAGACCAAATAAATTCCTCAATAAAGTCAATTTGCATTACAAATGAATAGGTACTACAGAGAGAATATACTCAATTACTCAAAGCTTTTGTGCAACTGTTGTAAATTTCCGAAATATTCTTAATCACAGAAAGCTTCATAAATCACAATGTTTGATTTATTGTGTTAGTTAAATGATAGACGTAAAAATATCAAATAAAAATTTCTTAATGTAAGGAAATTACTTTATGTCATTCTAAGCAACTGGCCAATATTCATATAATTATTATGGTATTATGCTTACGAAAATTTTTAATTAAAATTGATTATTATACAAACTGACAATTTAGACAAGTTCTGTGGACTGAATGTGATAAATCGTAAATCGTTGTAGTACACTGTATTGGTTCAAATTCACACGGTATTATTCAGAATTATATTTGTCAATCAACAGAGCTAGAGATGACTTGAGCATTACAAAATGTTAAAAAAATATCCAAACATATTTAGGATTCTTAATACAAATATGGACTGTCTTCCTTCAGTACAATAATTGTTTGGAATCAGAATCCTTAATATTATCCTTCCGTATCTTCAAATTTTTAAGCAGGTACGGCTTGTCTACAGTCTCTATCGTGCACTAAACTGCACGGTCAAGATGCTTAATTTTTAATTATCACAAAGTAGACTGATGATTCCTCAATCTATCAACACATACAAAAGTATTAAAAATAGAAGCGCAGTAATAAATCTAGGCCATACTATCCTCACCAAAATAGGCCAGCCCTTAGTGAAAAATCAATACATTAGATGGTATAGTAATTTGTGAAATTGGCCAATATCACAACTGAAACAGTTTTGTTATACAGTTTTAAAATCAAAAGATTTTTAAATTATGTGCATTAGCGATTTCAATATGTTCACTGGTATCAATCAATGTTCTGTCAACAAGAGGAATGATCTTTCATTTGACCGATTTTTCTGTAGAGGACTGTCCTGATTGGTATTGTCAGATCCACATAAAGAAATTTAACCTTTCTGAAATTAAGGACATTTTTTCCTTGTTGAAATTGAAAACAATAAATCTGAGAACCAGGCATTCTATGAAAATTCATTTTAATGACATTTTAACTTAATTTTCAGAAGTGTAGATCTGACTTCCTGTCCTAGATCCCAGAAAATAGCTCAAACTGATACAGTAATGAAAAATTTAGAATCATTCCATCGAGATTTTTGAAAATGAAATATTAAAAAAATATTTTTTTTGTTGAATGTTATGGGTCAATTTTAACAAATGTTTAGTAGTTTCCAAAAATGGTGAATAAAAAAATTTCAACTTTACATTTGGCCAACAGAAAAAAATTAACAAATGAACGTTTCCTTAAAGAAAGAAAAGAAAAATGTGTGAGGAATATAATAACAATCACGATAAAAGATTGATGACCAACATAATTTTAACCACTTGGACTGGAGATCGCTTGAGGTGTAGTTGAAGCAGCACACAACATATACTGACACGACGTTCCTCTTTTACGCCTTTGCATCAGGTTACTCTCACTTGGTGGACTTAACCCAAGTATTGTAGCTGAACATGATATGGAATCTGTTCTTCTATATATTGTTGGACGTTCCAAGTAGTCCAAATTCATGCTGAAGTGCTGTTGCACTACTCTGTTCACAGCCATTGCGGACTCCGCAAATTGGGATAACCCCCGCACGGAGTTATTCCTTTTTATCACCGCTGGAGTGGTCAACGGTGCCGAATCACTGGCACATTTCAACCACGCATGTTCAAGGACGCGTTCAGCACTAATTCTTTTGCCAGCAGATTTAACTAATAGTGACCTATAAGAAAAAGAAAAATAAGTTCTATTGATTGACAGAAATTAATTACGCAAAGAATATACTCTAGCACACTATCAGTTTCACAATATAATTCAAATTTACATTTTAAACTGTGTTGTGCTCATTATCAGTTAACAATTATCTCAATTATCAATTAACATTATCAATTGTGCTCATTATCAATTGTGCTCATTATAATTAAAATTTTCTGCTCACAAGCTTTCTCAGATTAAATTCTACCTTGAGCAAATTTTTCAGTGCTTAAGGTAGCGAAATTTTATACTGATATGCGGGGGTTTTTCAATGACTAGACAGAATTTGTTGAGGTTTCGATTTTTTTTGTACAATTATGAGTTTATTGTTCATATATGTGAATATCATTTCAAATTCATGAAAAACTTGCAAAAAATTTGCTGAAGTGAATAGGAAAATCTGGTCCTGGTCATTTCGACATTTATCATAATAACACAATCTAAGTTTTTTTTACCTAATTAAATCCTTAGCTTCTTCCGAAATTCCATCCCAATCGCGTCCTGGGAAGTCATAACGTCCTTCCTGTATGCTATGAAACAGCAATTCCTGACAAGCATTACAGTTTTCACCACGCTCCCAGCCGCAATCCTTACCACATTTCCCAGAAAAGGGTGGATAACCACAAAGTAAAATATATGTTATCACTCCCAGAGACCATAAATCACATCGTTTATCATACACGGTTGAGTCACTATCTCCTATAAATGCTTCTACAACCTCTGGGGCCATGAATTCAGCGCTTCCAACCTGAAAATATAAAAATTTTCATGAAGAATGTGAAAAATTAAAGGTTAGAAACAATAATGTTTGCTAGGCAAGATAATTGTTAATAAAATGATTAAACAATGATTTCAAGTTTCATTTATTACTTATAAAAAGTTGTTGAAATGGTCTTAAATTGATAATTTTGAGAATATTCACATTAAAAATTGGAATTGACGTTAAATTACAATAAATCGGGAAGTGATTTCAGAAAGATCGGAAAAACCAACAGTTTTTGATTTAACCATGTAATGAGAATATTCACATTAAAAATTGGAATTGACGTTAAATTACAATAAATCGGGAAGTGATTTCAGAAAGAATGTAATACGTGAATCATACGGAAAAACCAACAGTTTTTGATTTAACCATGTTTAATTTTATTTATATCTACCATTTGTATTTCTATATCGTTATATATATTATAACTTTGTGACTTTTTTAGTGATGGTGCTATTTTTCTATTCTAGATAAGTTGCGATAAATAACGACGTATTTTTAATTTATTATTCTCAATGGAAATTTTTACCTATGATGATACATTTTCAAGGAGTAAGACAAAAGCCAATACATACCACCTTACCAACAAAGGACAAAAAAAATGCAACTTTTACCTTAGTTTCTACATTATTTTTGTTACATTTGTAATATGTATTGACAACATATTCATCATTCAGAACACTATACTTACAGGAGTTAACAGTTGAGGTGTTGCCAAAGGACTAGAAACACTGGTCTGGAAACGAATCCTGACCCCAAATCAAAATCACAAATTTTGATTGGACAAAGTCTATCTTTGTTCACACATAAAATGTTTTCTGGTTTGAGGTCTCTATGAGCTATTCCCTTGGCGTGCATGAATCTCAGGGCTGATGCAATTTCCCTGACAATCTCAGCAGCAGCAGCTTCACTGAAATACCTATGCTCTTGAATTCTCCTCAAGAGCTGTCCTCCATTAATCTGAAAAACGAATAATTTCTGCATAATGACTAATATCGTGTCTCAGAGAATTTCAATATGCAAAAATATACCAACGAAATATAGGGATCACAACACAATATGAATATCTTGAAATTTTATATAATATATAATTTCATAGTTTTGAAATAGTTATACAAGACTTATAGAAAAAACAATTTCATTTTATTGAGTTGTTTCATATTGGATCATAGAGTAACCATGTTAGCAAAAGGCAGTGATTTTCAACCACTGAGCCGCGAGATTCTTGAAGAATGTTACCCAATTTTAGGTATACATACTTACAAAAAAATAACGGTTGAGACATTTGGACAATGCATTTTGGACAAGTCTACATTTGAAAGATTTCTTTATTTACCTAATTGTTAGTGTGCAGACAAGTTTAAAAATCATAAAAAGTGTGTTGCCAAATTCGGAAATATTAAAAAAGTGTCTGAAAAAAAAAGTGGAGAATCTCTGGCATATGGAATGTTAACGTACATTTAAACATTATTAGTGTTAACTTATTCAGTCAGAATTCATTTATTTACGTTAGATTTCAATGGATTCTTTTATAAAACAGATTTAGTATGCCTATGTTTTATCAAATTGAATTTAGATTCAGAATAGATAAATAGTGAAGACTTGAAGTTTATATAGTCAAGCAACAACTTCCCAAATATGCAGAGTGTAAGATTTGTTATACTTTGTTTGTTGATTTATGTTCTTAAACGTATTTTAATTAATACGTATAAAAACATTTATTAGGTGTCCATGATGAGAAGGACATCGGAAGTAGAAGGGTTAGTTAGGAATTGAACATCATAATATAATGACAACTTATGTGATAGATTGAAAAAAATAAAGAAAGGTTTCTGTCCATCACTTTTTTCAAAATATTGTAAAAAGTAATATAGTATTTTAATTAAATTGTGCCAAATATCCAACATATATCATAATTATGTTTATTATGACTTATACTCTTATAGTAATTTATAATTGATATTAATATAACAATGAAATCTGTGAAGTTGGTTTAATTTATAATTGTACATATTCGCTGATGAATCTCATAAAAAGTTCAAAATCTTAACACAAATACTCGTATAACTTAGGTTTATTTTGACAGACTTGGAGTTAGTCAAAATAAATCTTCTGGAGTTGAAAGAAGAACCATATATTAAACTAATTTGCACATTAGGATAGAGTTCTTTATTATTGCAACAACAACAAGATATTGAGCATGAATAATGATATGCAGGACTCACCTTTTCAAAAACCAAGTAAAACTTTTCTTCGTCCTCGAAAAACTCTGTAAGCTGAATTATATTGGGATGATTCTGGCAATGATGGAACGTCTCAACTTCACGGAAAACTCTAGCTCTGGCGTGACCTGGTACTTTATCAATGAGTTTGACTGCAAACTCGAATCCAGTATAGATGTTAACACACGTTTGAACTCTAGCATACGCTCCTTCGCCAAGAACTTCACCCGTTAGTCGGTAGAGATCTGAAATAACAATTTGATAATGTAATATGAAGCTGTAATCGGAATACACACTAGAACATTATATATATATATATATATATATATATATATATATATATATATATATATATATATATATATATATATGTGTGTGTGTGGACAGTCCACTTCCAGAATCACAAATGGAACGACCTCTGAAGAAGCTCGCCACTCGTGCTAGCGAAACATTAGGAAGAAATTCCAATCGACGACGGCCCTTAGACCCGCCGTGGGGTGTGAATATGTTTTTTCAGTGTTTAACTGGGATTGCAGTCCAGGACATGAAAATGAGTTACCGATTTAGTAGGTACTTTCCCAGCTTTTGAAAATGTTTATTTTCTTCTTCAGGAAAATTTTAAAATATTGACCGTTTATTTAACACTATTGAAACTTTATTGTTTATTTAACAATAACTGCAAGGTTAGTCCAAAGGTAAATTTGTTCTTTGAATTTCAAATCTAAGTTTTCTCAAACAAATTGGGTTTAAATATAAAGGTACCCCAAAATTAATGCGAGATTTATTTGCGTTAATTTGCCGCAATTTATGCAGTAACGTGTTGGCAAAAAATATATATTTATTTTTTAGCAAATGATCTTTATATAACCTCACACTAACTGTAAGAATAATTTTCAATAGTGCCTTGTTAGATAAACTGTCAATATTTTATAATTTTATCACTGAAGAAGAAAATAAACATTTTTATATATATATATATATATATATATATATATATATATATATATATATATATATATATATATGCACCGATAATTGTGAATTAGTTATGTCCTGTTTTGTAAGAGCAATAACCGAGCAAATTTTCTGATCTATTGATGACAGATAATTCCACCTTTATATTTTTAACTGTTGCTACGCGCTCTCAATTGTTTATTACTGCCGTTATGTATTAGAATATCCTTGAAAGTTTACTTATCAGCGAAAATAAGATAAGTGAGAATGAAATCTGAATAGCTGCATTTCGTATAGTGAAAAACATGCAGATAGCAATTTTGATAATGCATTATAAATGTGACGAAAAAATAACAAAATTGTTTAAACAAATCCTTCTAGGTATATGTGTCTCAAGTAAAAGCATGGAATGGGAACAATGTTATGTGACATAGACTTTGCGAGGCTATACATTGAAATTAATTAAAATGTAAATATAAAAATGTTGTGCTTTCAACATAATGGGTATAACATAATACTTTACAATTTATATTTCTTCATATACTTGAAAAATTCCGAAATGTTTCCTTTTAGTACCCCGAGATATACTCAGATCTACGTGAAATTGAAATAAAATTTCCAGGTTTTCAAGGTTTTTTAGAAAATATTTATCAATCATATCAAAAAACAATTATCGGTAAATCACCTTATAGATCGGATTAGATTTATGATAAAGGGTCGATTATTTTAATATCTCGCCGCTCGATATTTCATACTTTTGGGCTTTACTTCTGTATCACTACTCAGTTGTGTTGTTTTTTTGGATTACAAATAAAATTGGATAGATGCTTTAATTAGTTCTATTTTGTGTGTTATTGAATAAGTATCAATATTAAGAGACCATGAAAATTGATATTTTTTATTTACGTATAGAATGTACATAGATATAAAACACTATACAGTACTGGTAATCCTATCAGAAATGCTACAATTTTCTCTCAACTCCACATTTAGATACAATCCTGCTATTACAAACATACAGCAATAATAGTTAATCATTTCACTATTATTGCATTATATATACATTCACATATATATCATATGAAGTTCTCTGCATATCTGATTATTTGGGATTGGATGAAAGGGAAGCATTACTTAAAGAGTTTACAATAAGAAATTTCTAATATATTACACTTTGACACTCTCATTGCAACATAAATAGGTTGAGTGGAGTAATGCTTCTTTGTTACTTGATGATGATTTATGATAACTCAAATATGACGCAAGACTTGTTAAAGAAATTTGTTCAAAAATTCACACCTCAAAGAGGTTTCAGTATCGAAACCCCTACAATCGACAGTTAATCAATTGAATTCTGAGAATGACACAAGGGGCTCATGATGAATGCTCAACTGATGAATTCATGCAAGTATTAATATTAGCAAAAATTTAAACATCTATGGCTTAAATATTCATATCAAACTGTTGTTGTAAATATAAGAAATATGTACCTACTTTATTATTACTACAACTTTACCACTTAGTTATTATTACTTCAGAGTATAGAAGAATTATAGTAGAATAGTAATAAAAAAATCTTCACTATAAGTTTGTACCCTTACGAAGGTTTTGCAAAAATGTTATCTCTGTCTTTGTTTATATGTATGTAATATTGAAAAATTTACTGTTAGAATTTATTGATTGTAATGTGCATATAAGAATAGAGATTATGATTATTATCGTTATTATTGAAATAAGAACCTCAAAATAAGAAATATTCGTGGCGAATATTCTTTAGCAGCATGATCGTATAAATTTAAAAAAATGTTATAACGGTATTGAACATCCGAAACGTGATAACAAGGTAATTTTCTCTCTGAGTGAATATAGTTCAGATTTTTGAGGCAAACTTTTCATATCTGTATAAGAAAACATTAGATCTGGTCACCATAACCTAGAGGCTCAATTAGAATCTTACAGAATAGCACAAAAAACAATGCGTCGTATACCGGCCAAATGGCAATTCGGAACCAGCGTTAAACTACTTATCTCGATCCAATCACTTATTAAGTACAAAATGGAAATCGGATAACTCAAGATTACATGATCGTAATGAGTCTTCTGTCTTCCCTCGAATTCCTGATGAACCGAATTAGATTAATTAGGTCGAGGTAATACCAAACAATTTCCTTATCTCACGACGATTCGGTTTATAGAACTATATATACGTAATACGAAAAATGTTGTGTGATGTTCTTATAGATATGTAATATTCACATGAAATGACCTATATAGTTTGAATACTTTGCCATGAAGTTAATAATAACTTTAATTTGTAGCAACTATAATAAATATTTAATAGTGCTGGCGTTTACTTGATGTAAATCCATTATAATTGAATATAAACTTAAATTCAAACACTAAATAGTGGAGAAGTACTGAACTTATGATTTACACTTTATTGACTACATAGCAATATGACGACAAATAATGGCTAATTTTCGTCGTTACAAACCTTATGATTTAAGTGAATATTTTCGAAGATATTACTTCTTCAGATGCTTACAGAATAATATTATTCTGTATTATAAATGATTATTCTGTAAGCATCTGAAGAAGTCGTTTGTAACGACGAAACGCGTCATGCTATGTAGTCAATAAAGTGTAAATCATAAGTTCATGTGTTTGAATTAAAGTTTATATTCAACTATAATAAAGCTAATTCAGTCTTGAGTGAAAAATTTTTATTTACAACGGAAATTTATATATTTTTTGAATCATAAATTTACGCAGTTATTAACCGAAATAACCAATCAAATTGGTTTTCTAAGTCGAATTAAAAAAAATTGTTATGAAACTTTACTAAATTTTATGATTTTTCACTAGGCAATCACTCTGCATCATTCAGTTCTAATCGAAATGAAATTTTCCACGAGCATTTTACATTTTTTACATGAAAGAATCGTTTCCATACCGCTATTAGATTTTACATAAATGTCAATACGCCCTATGTCTAATTCGAATAATATCAAAACACGTTTTTAATAATATTAGGAATTAAAATAGTGGTTTTATGAGTTAGTTGAAATAATTGTTTTCCTCATAAATAGATAAGAGATTTATGGAAAAAAACATGATAAATATAACAATTTGGTGAAGTCTCTGATAAAAGTTCATGTAATAATACATCATGCTCAACATCGAACGTACTCGAATAATTGCGTCTTAGTTACTCAATAACTGATGAACAACCCAAAACATTCAATATGTATTTATATTTTAATGAATAAATTGATGAATTATATATTATTATTATTATAACGATTGCTCCCCATGAGGAGAGCGATTGAACTTGAATTCGTAATTCTTAGGACATTTGCTTCATCTTTTTTACCTCCCAAAAACGCTTCATCCCTTCTGAATGCTCTTTCTTCCGTTCATCAGTTCATTATATTCCAGGTTGGCGATTTGATTTTTGTTCAAACTTCACATGTGCGATTTTATAGCGACATTCAGTGCGACCTTCGATATTTTTTATTATGATCTGTTTTAGATCTTTTTGGACCTCTTTCAGCCACTCTGTTCCGCATTTACTCTTCATATTTATATCGAGTAGTTTCTTCGGTATTCTGGACTGTTTCATTCTGTAGACATATGTATAGAACTTTGGGCATCGTTTTCGGATTTCTTCCGTTATCGTATTTGTCTTTTGATGAATATATATATATATATATATATATATATATATATATATATATATATATATATATTATAGAGTTATTAAACTAATAATAGTTATTAAACTAATAATAATCTCATATAAGATAACAATTATAATAAATAACCATTCTGTAACTGATATTTTAATTCAAATAAATCCAGTTTTTTCTTCAATAATTTTGGTATTGTTGATTATCTACTCACATATATTTTTCCGAATATTGATATTTTCTGTTTTTTCAGTCAATTAGAAATTTTTGGACCGAAGTAATTCACACTCCTTTGTGTGCGTAAACTTTTCATTTAAATCTTGATTAACATTAGTCCTTGTACCAATTGTATGATTAATATAATTGTTATATCAAGGATTAATGTTTGAAAATCTCGATATTTTTTTAAAATACAATTGTATAAGACTAAATACACCAGATTGCTTATATATTAAATCCAAGGAAAACAATTTATGCTTGAACGAAATTACTTTAAGAATATATTTTTAAGTTATGGCTGAATTACTGAGGTTACTAAACGCAGCACCCCAGCAAGCTTTCTCATTTTTATTTTTAAATATTCAGTATGCGCATTCCCCTTGAAATTATATTTTCAAATTTATTTTATATTTGATATTTTCTACTGATTTTATGCTGGTGAACACTCACAGCCATTGATCAAGGTACAATCTGTGGAATGGATATTCAGTTCATTTTTATTGTTTTTTTGTCTTCAATGACAAACATATAAATTATCACTTCTCAACGTTGAGTGTGAATTAATTAAAATCCATCCAAGCTTCGACATTTATCATCAATTATCGACATGCATCATCAATTTATCTCGGCTTTAACAAATGTTTTTTTCTAATTCTATAGTCTACAATTCTACACAATAATACTGTATCATGAGCAAAGTCGCTTCAGATCAACTGTTGTCGAAAATATCATCAAATATGTTGAAAATTTGTGTGTGTGTTAAAGTGGATTCAAGAATGGTTTAGATTCGCAATAGGACTCTGATAAAGTAGGTGATGCTACAATCGAGTTCTTGAAATATTCGCTTTACACATGCGTTACCAGGACGACTGTTCCATTCCTTTTCTACACGCCACTTCGCTTTCCAGCGTTCGCCCGCTTGGAGTCATGTTTGCGCCCAATTTTCGTGAATTTCCCAACATTTTATTGAAAAATCAAGATATACCTATATGTTTTTGCGCTTTTCATGAATTTTCAAAATCATTTTTCATAATTAACATCGGAACACCTTTCGAGCATACAGCTATTTTACAATTAATCGGTAATAAATAATTGAAATTGCAATAGCGACGACAATTTTTATGCCACGGCTTCCACTCTTTGCACATTTTAAGATTATTAATTGTACTAGTTGTGTACCAAGTCCCAGATTCCCAAGTTGAAAATTAACCGAGTTATTAGTTTATTTGTAAAATGTACAATTTTCCGGTTTTCACAGCCCTTATTTTTTCGAATAATTCGCTTGACGGCTCATTTTTTTCGTAATTCAATTGTCTACAACTTTTATATTGATACTACCCAGATTGTTTAAAAAAGTTACAAATAAAAATATGAAAAAAATCGCGATTTTTCGGTCCATTTTGTTAATAATAAATTAATAAATGCGAGTTCGTAGTAGAAAACATGGTATAATTAAACTATGGGGTACCTTCAACATGATGGCACAGTCGGTTTTCTGGTTCTATTAATGTCACAAAAACGCTTTTGTGATGCGCTGTTGCTTGGTCTATTAGGAGAAAGGAAAAAGGAGATAGAAACATGGATGTACAATAAAAATCATAATCGATAAAATAACTTGAAGAATCTTACAAGACATGAACTTAGTCACTGCTTAGTAAGGAACTCATTATGTTCTAACATTATGTTTTTTTTGTCTAGTTGTTCTTGTTATATATCCATATTTTTTCTGATATTTAACTTTCTCCTGATGAAGTCAAGGAAGAGTTGACGAAATATAAAGAATTTGAATAACGAATTAGTTGATTGCCATAGACCGCTTCCAGATAAATTAATCTTCGATATATATATTATATATATATATATATATATATATATATATATATATATATTTGACTATTCAATATATATATATTGAATGGCCAAATAAAATATTCCAAATAACAGTCTAAAGAGCTGTCTAGACAAATGTTGATAACAAGAACGAACCTTTCACTTTCAAGAGTGAATATTAAGTGCGTTTCGAAAAATCATCGAATTTGTTGAATGATGATGAGATACAATTGTTTCATCTTTATTAGGAATCATAAGTCTTATTCGAGCAATCAAGATTCGATGATCAGAACGCCAGGTTCTCTATACGAATGAGGAGAACATTAGTTCGTGATCTAATCACGTGAGCTTGCTCTATCGAAGAAGACGTATGAACTTTATATAGCCTTCTAGATTCCTCCTTGCGACAGGAAAAGCTCTGGGGTGTTGGAATGAAATGTCTACAAAGCCTCTACGTACTCTCTTCAATGTTGTCATGAGGAGAAATCTAGAATGCTTGAGAGACTTCATACGTCTTTTCCTCGATAGACGGAGCTCACGTGATTAGTTCACGAACTAATGTTCTCTTCATTCAAATATAGGACCTTTGTAAATAATAATAATATGCATTTATTCAAATCGTATTTTCATACAACTTATCTAATGGGGCGAGATTTAGCATCACCTACTCTTACACCTAACCCCTTACAAAATGAAGCAGCCAATACAAAATTATACAAGGAAAATAAATATAATATTATATAAAAATAAACCATATCATAAAAAGTGGGAAAAAAATGTATGTGGCATCAAAATAAGATTACATCCATTAAGTATGTGATAAAAAATTTGAACATAATATAAAATTAAATTATAATACTGTATAAAAATAAACTATATCATAAAAAGTTATTTATAAAAAAATAAATTATATTATTGTTATATTTTTATGTAATAATTATATCACATAAAAATATTTCGACCGAAATATGTGCGAAATATGTTGCCGGAACAAGTTGTACACTTGCCAACCTAGATAACAATTCATGTTATTTCCCAAAATCACATCTGAGTGAATATGGGTTTTTAGCAGTTTATGAAATTCCTGGACAACGTTTTACATAGATGTTTTTATATTTTATTTTTTCAATTAAAATTGTGTGGTCGTCGTTTTCGTCAATGAAAATTATAATTGAAGAACATGAAATCAGAAAAATTCAGAGATGCTTATGCAGTTTAAATTATGTTTTTGATGAAGTTGCAGAAATTAAATACGAATTTTCTTTTATCGCAACTATAAATTGAACAAAAATTTCATTACTTTTTTAAACTATTAAAATTAGTTCACTTTTAAGTCAACTGCTCAAAATCCAGTTCAGTCCATGAAGATAGGAGCAAAAAGATAAAATGCCGTCTTTCTTACCAAAAATTTAAGGAATAAACTTAACCGTTCCTACGATCAATAATAGTGAGCAAAAAAGTAGCTCTTAAAAATGTTGAAGTTTTGTTTTGCCGAAAATATTAATTAATAAAACTAGCTAATTTAAAAGTCATTTGCCGACTATTAGATGGCCCTGCTGTCCATCCGGTCCTAGTTCCGGTCCTGATGAATAATAATATAATGGCAGATTGTTAATCTCAATTTGAAACGATCATGAATTTTATAAATATTTATTCTAAATGTGATAACTTATCTTAACAAATAGCTCGTATATAAGACTATTTGAAAGCAGAAAAGTTTTAGCAGGATACACTTACGTTTGTGTTCGTGTTTTAAGTAACTGTTTTATAAGTCTGTGCAGATTATTATTGTTATCATATTTGTTCCAATCGATTGTAAACGATATTGAAACAAAATTTCTCTAATATTAAAATTTCATGTTAGCTAAAAAACTTTGTTGCATTAAGCTCAACAGAATAATGATAATATCTGAAGCCCAAAGTTAAGTTTTATTGGGAGCTCACAGTCCAAATGTTACATATTAATTTTGTTTACCAAAGCGAGACATCTGAAGAATAATATGATGTGAAATTTTTGTTGGTGCTTTACAAGTTTTTCATTATAGAATAACTCGAAATAATCAAAGCACTAAACGCAAAATAATGAAGATGGATACTAAGCCCCAGTAGTGTCGTGACTTGTAAGACCTATTTTTGAATTTGTCGTTTCAAAATATCTGGATTTATTTTTATTTATCTTCGTAATCAAGCATCTTGGATTTTTAACACTACTGCATGAAATGTCGTTGCTTGTGTGTGCAGAACATAAAACCAAAATTTTGAGATGCGATTTTCGAAAAGTGGCTTTGAAGTATTTAGGCATTTGTCGATATTGTTTTTCAAATGCTGAAACATTTTTATAATACCCTCAAGCGTGAGCATCAACGCAAATTACCTCGTTTTACTGAAAGCCCAGCAGTTTATGATATTATGTTAGTAGAGTCACAAAACACTTTCAAAGCTTCCATTCGAACGCTGTTTTTGAATAAAAATGAGTAAATTTTAAAAATGCATCATTCGATGTCCTCAGGAAGACAATTAGCGGCAATTTCGATCGTATGTGACTCTGTGGGCTCAACATCCAGTTACAATAAACTGCCTGTCGAGTATTTCGTTGAATTTCGAATTAAATTGAATTTGGGTAAATTCGATTTCAAATTATCGTTTGGTCTGTTTGTAAAAGCGGGACTATACCGACCTCGCTGGGGACACCGGGCCACACTGCCTGAAAGCAGGACGTATGGTCATGTTTTATATTTGTAAAAAAATCTTTTTTTTATTTTATAAATTGCCGAAGGAAAATTGATGTAGAGAATATAAATATGAGCACATATTTACCTTGGAAACATGATGATACGATCGAAGATGTAGTGCGCTTCTTCTTGCGCCTCTTTTTCTTAGCCTCCTCCTTGCGACGTTCCAATTCCCTCGCTCTAGTGTCGGCGTCCATTTGGTCTCCGCTATCGGAGGCACTTCCTCCTCCCAGACCTCCTCCAATGCTGCCCCCATTCGGACACCCAACACTACTCTCTGTGATAAAAAAAAATAGTTACTTTCGTCACTCTAATATAATTTTAATATAGCCAGTCTGAATACATAAAATGGTCAGTATACTGTTTCCTTTTATTGACTATAGGATAATTCACAAACTTGAATTTGGTTTGCAATTTTGTAGTCAAAACTGGAATCGTTTCGTCGGTACAACCGACTTCTCCAGACGTTAAGAGAACATGATATGATAAACAAATCTGACTGTACAAGTATTTACGAACAACAATAGAATTTATAAGTGCAACCATAGATTTCTTTTCAAACGCCATACAGAACAAGTTTTTTGCCTGAAAAGGGTCAACTATGGTGCTTTATTTAAAATCAATTGTTCATTAAGCAAATTGTCTCAATTTTTATGGCTATTGATTTATAAAATTTCCTATTAATCTAATTGTCTACTTGCATGAATTGTCTAGTGTAAAATTTCAAAATTTGAATAAAAAGTATGATTTTCTTTTAACAAAGGGTTTGAATATGTACAATTATTTTTATTATGTGTAAAACAATATTTGTGTTCTTCAATTTTAGAACCGAAATTCCTACTTAACTAATTCATACACTTGAATTTGATTTACACTTTCATTGCCATAACATGTCGCGTTTCGTCGGTATAACCGACTTCTTCAAACGATAACAGAATATGACTTAAATGATATATTAAATCATATTCTATTTGCACAAAATAAATGTTCAATACTTGAAAGTTCTACATATATTTTATATATACAAATATATATATATTTAATCCATTCTATATTTTTATTTAAAATCTCGGCACAAATGTCAACAAACATGGCAGTTTCGAAATATTTGGATTAAAAATTTGGATTAGAATATTTACTACACATCTGAGCTCAAAATTCTTCCTTTCTGTCCATCAAGTTACAAGGACACGTTTCTCTGAGAAACCGTTCTATTTAAATGAAAGCAACAAACAATACCCAGTTTTTTTTTTGACATTGCAAAGGATATCATTTGAATGAAATAATTAGGTCACTATGAAATTGGGTATCTCTTGGGAAATGGTATTACCATAAAGATAAAAAAAAACAGATATATTTCGACCTAGATTGTTTAAAATAGTGCGAAGAAGGAAAATTTGGTGAAATCTACATTTTATCTTTTCCGCGCACATTTTTTCATATTTCAATGATATATTGCGATAATATTTGTGAATCGAAAGCGTTTCGTATATCGGAATGAGAGCTCGAGTTGAATTAAGTATTAGCATAATAGGTACTTTGTTTTGAATCATTTTCATATCAAAGTTATCATCATTAACAGAAATGTTAAGAATAATCAATTTTTTTATTCAATGAACAGTGTTGATATCTTGACGATATTTCTTTTGTTGGTTTTTCACCTTCAATCTGAACTTTAAATTGCTGAACCCTTCCGTCGCTACTCGGTTCACAATGAAACCACCATTCTAAAAATGATTTAATTGAATCCCAGTGGTCAGATACCAAAACCAATACAATAATTAGTGGATAGCCTGAAACGCTCTCATGGTTTGTAGATAGTATATATGTAGATAAATATTGTCCTTTCATTGATTTCTTTGAAACCATTGGTTTGCAAAGGCACACAAATGAAGATAATATTATAACTGAATTACATATAGAGTTTTTATGTGTAATTATGTATTTTATAAATGTTTAGGACAAATAATAAGAATAAGAATATGCGCTTTCGCACCAAAACCACTAGTACTTACATTACTAAGTGCTGTGTTCCAGGTTTTTAAGGTAATTATTTCACTGGAAATAAGATAAATGTTTTCAGATTCCTGACAGATGAAGTTCTACATTCGTGATAGCTCGCCGCGAATTCGCGAACAAATTTCACTCTGAATAATACTACTAGAGTGTACCATTTACATTTTTCAGAAGGAGCAAAACAACGCAACCAATGAATTCAATTTGAAAACTAGAGAAATGTTGCGTTATAAATTCAAGCGTCCACGTTTAAAATCAAGTGCGGTACCTTATAAAAATTTCACAATTTATATTTAACAAATTTCAACAAAACCAATTCACTATCGATTGGCTAAATGAGAAAAATTAGAGATATTTGAGCTAGCACAAGTTTTCGAAGCTATAAAACAGTGAAATTGAGGTAGCCTACAATTGTACTGTAGGTGGTAATGGTACTTACCAAGTGTAAATTGTTACAGACAACTTATATGGCGACTTTCAAAGAATTAGAAAATATAAGTATTGATGACTCATCACACGACTATCCACGATCAAGTTAAAAGGACATTGATATTTGCGGGGATTGGAAAATATTTGTAGAAGAGGTCCAGGCCGAAAACGGCATTCATGGTTGTGCGATATCAAGAACCGGTGTGGAGTGAAAAACGTGGGTGATATATTCGCACTAGCTACGGAGGGACAATTACGTATTATAGAACGAGTGGATGATCGTCTACACACTGTAAGCGTTGGCACGAGAAGAAGAAGAAGGAAAATATTTCAGAAATTCCAATCTGCACAGGAAATGTAGATAACTTACAGAAAAATTTATCGAGACCTATCAGAAAGACCTATCGAGAAAAATTGTAGGAAAGAATCATGAATATTTTGATATTTATTTCGAATCTCTGGTCTTGATTTACGAACTACAAAGAGCAAAAATAAATAGATTTGGTACTGTTCGAAAAGAACGTAGAGGACTTCCCAAAAATCTGAAAGCTCACGAGAATTATATTCATTAAATGATGGTCGAAAATGGTTTTATTGAATTTTCAAAATCCTGAAATGGAAAGATGCCTTGAAATAAAAATAAAAGATGGTACCACCATACAAGTGTCCTGTCCAAATTTAGTGAAATATTACAGGGTTCTTGATGAATAGACTGAAAAACAAGAGATGAGAATTTTTTGGTATTTCATGGACGTAAACATTGTAAATTAGGCTTTCATTTTGTTTCGGAAAAGATGCGATGATAGATCTATGGAACTCAAAGATCCAGAATATCGCTAACTGGGATTGATAGGTAACTATTCAAACCTATAACAACTCAAACGACATGTGTGCCTAACGAAATACGTCAAAGGCAATTCGTACATAATGCCTGTATGGTGGTTAGCATAAATGACATAGGTAAATGACAGAAAAATTGTTTAATTGCTTTTCACATTGAATAATTATTGATTTCTTCTGTTGTTAGTGTCCTACATGTTACATGTCTTAGTGTCAAATGCAGATACATATCACCTTTCAATACAAATCTGCTGATGAAATTTTGTCAAATCACTACAATGTGGTTAAATTGTTGAATTTTTGAGATGAGAATATGAAATAAGTTATTATTTTTTAAATTTTTTAAAATTTAATTTGGGCCTGAAGGGTTAGGTAGTTCTAACGAAAGTTCGTCAAGAACAAAACCCATGTGAATGAGTTTCAATGTGTGTCATACATCAATCATGTAAATAGAAGGTACTTCGTTAGCTTTCAAATCAATAAAAAATAAACGTTCAACTTTCGTGGGGAAGTCTGCTTTAATTTCTGCGTTTGGCATAAGTACTGCCAATAGGTATCTATAAATGTTTTAATACTTTAATACGCTTATTTTAAAACATATTTGCCCATCTTTGCTATTTAGTTGTTGACAATATAAGTAGAAAAAATGTATCTGTGAAAAAATGTAGTTAACAGATTTATGCAGATATTTGTTTTCTAATTTTCATCCCAAAAACATAAATGTAATAATGTACAGAAACATTCGAAGTTTTATAACATCCAATGTATCAACTTTTCGTTTTTCATCAGGGTTAAATATATACTTGGATGTAATACAAAATAAAATTACCATAATTTCTGAAATGATGTTTTTTTTACCATTACGTTTGAATAAACTTTGGCTCAATATAAAATATAGTATTCTCCGATGCGGGGATTCTATTTTTGGAACGTTATGTGTCAACTATATAAAAGTCGTAATGTTTGGATGCATTGGATTGAAATTATTCTCATCTGTTTAAATATTCCATCAGAACAAATACGCAGTTCGAGTTGAAACAAACAACGGAGAAGCGAGCATAAAAAACGTTGCTTGGCAAGTTGAAGATAGTTAATAAGACGAGAATATAGCACCATCTCTCGATATCCTTGAATTCGAAAGTTTCGAACAACTCCGTCTTGTTTACGAAAAATTACTGCAATATGGCTGCGATTTACAAGTTGCGTCTCTCTCGACATTGAGTACCACACCAACGTAGTCACGCGTTCTTTCTTGTTCGTGCGTGTGTGTAGGAACAATGAAAGTGGATCGTTCGTCATACCCGAGTTCTACAACATGGATTTGGACATACCAAAAAATCCTGATAAAATTCAATAAGTTGCGATTTGTTCGAATTTCAAACTTAAATATAATATTTTATCAACATTTTTGGTTCAGCAAAAAATATTTTATGTGAATGTATAATTTATGTAGAAATTAATATGTGATTCTAATTGTTTCTAATTTGAACGTAATGCTTCATTATTGTTTCGATTTTACAATCTGGGAAATTAATATATATTTCTAATTGAAATGTAAAATATTCTAATATCAACGTGATGTTTTATCATTTTTTCGATTTCATCCACGATTTGTTTCATATTTTGTTTGTTTCAACATGTAGTTTCGTCTATTTATGCTATACATCAACATGTTTCTTAATGAAAACTCTCCATATATAATGTAAAAATACTGGAATTCATAAAAGCTATATTTTGATATACACAATTCTATTGACTAGGAAACATTTGACTTCGAAGAACCTCGAAGAATTGTCAAACAACAATATAATTCTGTAAAACTAAGACGAATGTTTTTATTCGATATATTAAATCATGTTTCACCAAGATATCAGTGAATATTCTCAATTTTATACCCAATTCTATAGTTAAGTATAACTTTAATAAATGTCAGTTTGTGTATTTTCTCGGACAATATGCAAAAATAGTAACGATATGTTAACCCTTCCCAAATTAACTTATTATTTGATCTCCATTAAGTACTGCAGCTATATAAATACAGTACTTCATTGGTTAAAATAGGCTGAAGTGTCAGATGCAGAACTCGTATATAAATGAACACACTTCAATATAAATTTATTGAAAACTTTATAGAATGAGCTTCATTACTCAAAATCAATTTCGTGAATATTTCTAAATAGAAAAATTATAATTATCCTCTGTATAAGCTATACAAAGAACTAATAAAAGTAGGCTAAATTGCATGGAAATTGTTGAATTCGCTCAAGGTTTGAAAATGTAACAATTTAATCATTTATAATATTGAGATTTCTTTCTATAATATTATCTAATTAACTAATTAATAATCTATATAATATAAAGATTATTAATTATCTATAATATTTTCAAAATGTATCAGGATTCAACAAAACCAATCTTCTATCATTCCAATAACTACGTCAGCATATGTACTTTAGATCAGACATCAACCAAGACTGAACGTAAAACTGCACAGATATGATAAACACCTGATATATTGAAGCCATCATTCAGAGAAATTATGAGCAACGAAATATTTGATGATATAAGATAAAGTTGCAGACACCTCTAAAGATGAACAAGGAGTAGCTTGCTCGATCATTAACGAGCAAAATACACCTGCACCCTACAAACTTCCAACTAACTGCAGCATACACATTGCCATCTATAGATCTCTTCTCAGTCTTATCGTCATAGGACATACGGTTGCAGTAGTCACAGACTCCCTTTCCTCCATACAATCCATAGCTGACATTTACTCGAAAAACCCACGAGTACAAAAAAGCCAAGAAAGATGCAACGCTCTAAAAAACAAGAAGAACATCTCCACTACCATGATCTGGATTCCATCTCATGTGAATATCACAGGGAATGAAGCAGTGGACCAATTCGTGAAGTTTGCAAAATCCTCTGATCTTGGTGTTACAAACGTTGTGTTCATACAGATCTAATTCAATCAATAAAGTATAGAATGAATCATTAAAGAAATGCAAATTCAATGGGAAAATGATACCAGTAAGCTGCAAAAAATTCAACCGTTAACTCACAAAGAAACAAGATTAGCCCTAAACAGACAAGACAAAATAGTAGCTAGGAGACTAAGAATAGGTCATACGAAACTGACCCACAGTTATCTGATGCATCAGGCGAACAACCCGAGTGCAAATACTGTGATAACATCCCTCTTACAGTAGAACATATACTCATTTGGTGTCCAAAACATGAGGCAGTTCGTAACCAACTAGGACTAAAATACAATATCAAAAACATTCTGACCACAACGGCCCAAGTAACATTAGAGATTACATTAAAATTGAAAAAGTGGATTATACAACCTTGTGTAGTTTACATATCTAGAAATAATACAATTCCATCTAATTTCACTACAAATATATTGTTAATTATATTTAAGTATCTGTAGCATATCTGTAAGCGTCTGTAAGGAACTGTAAGCATCTGTCAATGACCAAGTAGTCGAGACACGTTATTTCAAATTAAAAAAAAAAATAAACATTACAGAATATGAAATTGTATGACTACAATCAGAGTCTGAAATTGTTACCTATTCTTTATTATAAATGATTATTACTTCTTCGGATTTGTGGTTTCGTAGCAGGTAAAATCTGTCTTCTTTATACTACCGTACTAGGTATGTAAAAAGGAAATTCAAAAATAAATGTACTTTCTCTATTTTTCTTTTATATTTTTATTCAATTTCATTGGACCTACAGTTTAACGCCGGTTCCGAACGTCCAATGAAACTGAAATCCACGTACATTACCCAACAATTATCCTGATTAAATTATTTAAATCGTAGAAAATCACATACACGCATGCCTTCAGCGGGGCTCGAACCCGAGTTCTCCCGCACCGTATTCAGGTGTTTTCCCGACCAAGCTACGGAGGTCGGCTTCTTTTAAATTCGATTAAATCAACATACTATGAGAAAGTATTTCGATATTCTAATACAGAAATAGTCAATGAAAAATCACAATCTTCGCACATGTTATCTACATATATGCAAAAAAGTCACCAAAAATAATTTTCTAAGAGATAATATTATTATTCACAATATCACTGAATGTGAGTAGAATGATTCACGATTGCCTTTCGTGTTGAAATATTAATGATCACTGTATCTTAATTTTTTCGTATCACATGTTTATAAAAATGATGCAATATTTGTTTTTATTGAATAAGCCACATTGTCAAATTTATAGCTTATTTGTGAGAAATGTAAAATATTTTTTTTCCAATTGTGTCGCATTAGTCGTTGAACTTATGATTACATACATTTACGAGTATATAAATGCGACTATAGGACTGGAATAACTGGTTTCATTGAATCGTTGATTTAGTTTCCAATCTACGTTTCATAAAACATTTCAGGCGCTTTATTAAAATGGTAATTCCATGAGTAAGGTAAAATGATATATGCACCTGCTAATTTTTCTTATATAACAATCAGGAAGTATAGATAGTGTAATCCTATTTACAATAAAAGATAATACAATTATCATTTAATTCAGCAAGTTTTCCACTATAAATAGTTACATTGAGAACTATTGTTTTCCACAGAGACTTGATAAAAACTGTATTGTGCTATTGCTTTCGATTTCACCTTGAAATATATAAACTCTGAAACAATTCATTCTCAGCATTGAATACAAATTTATATTGAATGAGCCAATATTTACTCGATATAAAAGAGCTATTAATAAAAATATGGGAAGTAGCTTATACATTTATGTTGCGTTTAGTGCAGCATGAAAATTAAAACAGAAATAATTTGACAAATTCAAAAATTAGATACCCGAAACCAAATCAAACAACCAAGTATAGATCTTCAATTCGTTTATGCGTTAATGTTTATGCGATGGAACTGCCAAGTGAAACCAAAAACCCTAATTCCTTCTGAATTCCTACTCCAGAAGGCTGAATTTCTTCGAATTGTTTGATATGTTATTGAAAAACATATAACATACATATTTGCACAAATAAACTGTTTTTCTGATTCTTACACGTAAACGTGTCTTCGGTTCAATTTAAAAATCAATAGTTATGCTGAATGTTATGAAATGATAGAAGTATCGGTCTTCGAAATGTTGAATGAAAATATACTTATCCAGAATATGTATATTGAAATATTTTTATGGGTTTATGTGTGTGAAATTAATGGTAAGTTTTGAGAAATGATGATTGCTGATTGTTGTGTATTCATTAATTCATTTTACGAGTGTTATTTATAAGGTTTATCAAATCGTTGTAACTAGAATTAAGATATTTTATGTGTGTTCTTTCATTTACTGTGTTTGCAAATTTTTACGAATTTTCTAACATTTCTAAAATTTTCCTACATTTTTTGTCTTTCTCAGTTGCTAAAATATTTGTGTTGCTGTAATCAAAATCGTTTTTTCAGTTATTTTATGTTTATGTAAGGTTGTTATTTGAGTTTTTGCATATTTATGTGCTTTAATTCTTTCTTCAAGATCTTGCGATGTTTGACATGTAGCTACATATATAGGTCATTTGCTTCAATTATTGCAGGGTATAAAACAGTATGAGTTTATTTCCGAGTTATTGTTTCACTCTCCAACATTGTTTACATTTCTTTGATTTGATTTTGTGCAGTATGAGCTATTATTTAATCATAAAGTTTTAATATTTTTGCAATGTTTTTACTTAATCTTGGAATAATATGGTAGGGGAATATGATTACTTTCGTTGGATCTACTTTTTTTTTAACTGTAAAGTATCATATAGTTTATGAATTTTGTTTTTCAAATTATATGGGTAATTATTTTTATGAGAAGTGTACGAACTTCTTGAAGTGTTTCATGCCGTAGACATGAAAAATTAATAATAAATTAATTTTATATATATAATATATATATATATATATATATATATATATATATATATATATATATTATATATTATATATTATATAATATATATATATATATAGTTTTGAACTAGTTTGGAACTTCTGAATAGTTTTATTGCCTGTTAGATATTAGTTTTTACAATATTTTCAATAATACAGACTTTTTTGGTTGCACCTTGAGACATTTGTCAATCAATTAATTTAATAGAATTTTATTTGCAAATTGGAGAAATCATCGTGCAATATTTGCGACAAGCAACAACTAGTTCTTGTATTTTGTCTAGTACGATTTTCGAGGAAAACCTGCACGACGAAATAGTTCGGACTAGTTGATACCCGAATTTGACGAGTGGTTACTTGAAGAAACGGTAAAACTAGAATAATAGGCTTTATCATGGACAGCCATTTATGCTTACGACAGCTTCTTCGAAGATGCTCAGGTAAAAAATGTTCAGTAAACGTAGAGATCGTTATGGTCCTAAACCCATGAAATAGAAATATATTACATTTATATGGATTTGAGAGTGAACTGTCACCAAAGAGTCGGAACAACCTGAAAATACGTGGTCTCACAAAAATGACCCAGGATACTAGAACAAAATTACGTGTCCAACAATTATAAGCATAGATAAACTGGATGAAATAATATGACAGTCAACAGTTAGTTTCATCTTATTGGTTCACATTAAACCGAAAATTTAAGCTTGAAAAATTTAAAAAGGCTTGGAAATCCGTTTTCCTTTATATGGGAATTTCCAAACATTTGAATATATTTTATTTTTTTCTGAATATATAACATTATTATTATAGCGATTGTTCCCTATGAGGAGAGTGATTGAACTTGAATTCGCGATTCTTAGGACTTTTGATTAATTTTTACGTATTACCTATTTCGGAACTATTGAGAGGTCAACGCGTTTTTATAACGAATCACAACCGCTCACTAAACAAAACCAACGTCTATTAAGTGTATGAATGTATTATTAAGTGTAATACAAACAATCTAGACAATTACAACTTACTCAGAATCAGAAATAAGTGAAACAAAAGGGCCCCCATTACTTTGTAGGAAAGTTTGTTGCCTATTCTTATCGCTGCCGTTAAATTGGATATCTACTAAGACGGTGTGCAATTTTAGTAGGTATTTGTACATGAATCTCGTTTACCGCATATAGTGTGATAGTTTTTCTTATATAAATTTAGGCTTACTATTACGTATTAGGAAAAGTAATGAAATATGAAAAGAAACAAAAATAAAATTTGTGAAATATTCATGAATAAACTTGCCGTGCCGTCAAATTGACCGTCTCAGTGTTTCTAGTGTTAATTGAAAGTTAGAAAGTAAAATATTTTTTCTAACTGTTATGGTCTCCAGATGTGTTAAACTTTCTCAATTTGAATGCAAACTATTTTTGATTGAACAGGAAAAAGCTAGATTTGTAAAACTATAAAATATATTAGGTTTATTTTGTGAAATTATTGAGGATGATTAATTGAAAAAAAAACCATTTTGTCAAGAGAGTCAATGTTAAACCCTTGGTTTTCAGTTAAAATCATAATTACTTATGATTCGTAGCTTTAGATTATAATCTTTTATTGAGAAATATTGCAGAATAATGATTCTACTCTACGAGTTCGATTTGATGTTAAAAAGTATTACCATTATAAGTAACAACTATTGGTTATAAATACAAAAAACCTATATTGATATTTTTAATGGTTTATAGTTGCTAACTCCTATTTCCCTTTCAATGTTTCTACTAGATGTAACTGCGACAGCAAATAACTGAGTTGATCATAGTTCAGAGCTCAAAAAGAAGACGAGGCGCCAATATCAGATTTTTTATCAGTACCACAGTTTCGGCTGAGTCACTTCTAAATTGAATTTGGCCGTTGAAAGTTGATCATGGATGTACCCCATAAAACCATCTAAAACTAACCACGTTATATACGCATAGTATGTTCAAAAATATTCTGAGTTATAAAAATTAAATAAACCATTATATTTGTGATACTATAAATAACCTAAATGTCCTGCAGTAGATCTAATGATATATGCGTAAGTAATAAGTGTAAAGTATAAGTGTAAAGTATAAATGTCTTAAAGTAGATCTAATGATTTATGCGTTCTATACTGCTATTTTACAAAAACAAAATCGTATTCACTGAAATCGATAATCCGGAATTACTTTTGTATATTGTACTTCTTTGTATAGTTATACATCTATAAAATACCAAATATTCGACAACGCTTAAGTACTATCCGCAGGTGACGACAAGTCACTCGCGAGTTCAAACTTGCATAGCTGAAGTAGTACGTAGGGGCGGGTAGTTTTGTTCAAATACTCGAGAAATACAGCGAAGCTTGAACCACCACTCAATTTCGATGATAATAAAATATCTGCTTGCCATATTTCTTGGCACCTCTTTTGAAATACCCTTTTGAAACTTTCTTGGGAATACTTAAACAACAAAACAATAATTCTTTCAGATTTTCTGAAAAAGAGTTGTGATGAATCTAGTAGCCCGATGATGATTCATCTCCATTTCCAAAGAAAAGAAATGTCCGTGAAAACGATGAAACCATCGATGTAAACATTGAGGGAAACAATTCGTTCCAGAAAATGTATAAGGCGACGGTGTGCAACAGAAAAGTTCGGTTGTAAACGAATTTGATGTAACAGCAGATATATTAGTAAGATAGTTTAATATTAATATTAGTAGGATGGTTTTTCGTTTAGATACTATGTTTGTGTGAGTTGGTAATTCATTCAAATTATTACTTTATATCTTTTCTGTTTACATATTTTCAAGTACACCTGTAACGATAGGAAATTTGTAAAATGGCATGCCAGTAAATACATATATTCATATCTTATTAAACTGTATGAATAATTTTTCTTTCTATGTAAATTCTCAATGTATAATTTTAAGAATTAAGTTGTTCAGATGTAATTTCGAAAATAATGTCACATTATTCTTTGAAAATTGTTTTGAATGTTCAGAAAGAAATGATGCTACAAAAATATAAATTGCCAGACATTATTTTTTAAAAATTCTTCAACACAAAATCCTGTTACATAAAAGAATAATTTAGGATACTGGCACGAACTGACCCATTTTCTTAAACAAATCGGGAAGTATCTGATGTGGATACCTACGGGAATCGAAAGTAGGTTGCCATCGTCTCTGGCAGTATCTAATGTCGGAAGTCTACATATTATTGTTGCCAATGTTAAATTAAACAGAACTAAGCTGCTTCTTTTTTTGTTCGGATCTTACAAACATTAATTCATTAGAATATATATCTTCAGAATCTTCACACTTAAGAATTGTTTATAAATGAAGCGGTAATTACAAGGTCCGTTACATTAATTCATAATTTTTTGATAACAGGAAGATTTATTGAATCTAATGAGAATTGCTTGAAAAGCCTAAAACGAATGAGGAATTTTTCGCACTTTTGAATATTTCATGTTGAGTGTCACTTTCAGAATTGGTTATGTAAAATTGAACTGAAAATTTTGAATATGGTATGAAATGTCTCTTCAGAAAAGCAAACAATGAATTTAATGGTTAAAATTGAGCATTTGTATACCTGAGATTTATTTAGCTATCAATTATTTCGACTTTTAATTTTCATTCTTCCATTTATCACTTCAAATTAATATCTATTTATGCAAACATATTCACAAAGATTTGTATTTCGGACTGGAATCCGGCACCAATTGTGCAGACGATAAAACTTCGCCGTCTAGACAGATTTTACAAAGTATATAAATCAATTGTTTGTTACTATTATCAATAATCGTAAAATCGCATCAAATGATAAAAGGTATAGATAGAAGTTTAAATACAAGCATATGACATCAGTTTACTATTTACTACATACCGTGGCGTTCCATCATAATCGATTTAAAATTTTTATTCGACACGGCATATCCTCGACATGTATACTAACGAGATTGGATATGAATCTTCGCAACATTTACAGTTTTTAGTAAGCTTTGAAATATTGGTAATAGATGTCGCCCCTTTACTAAATAAACTTTGCACAGAAGAGCTTCAGGCCTATGACAAAACAATGCTAAATATAACTACTTCATAAAGTGTGTCTGATCGATACAACACTAATCTGACTATACTCAACATCATGTTTTAAAACTTCAATTCACTATGTTACTGATGCGTTATGACAATGTTACTGCTGTTCCACGATTTCTCATTTCTTGTAAAAATCATTGTCATCAATAGTAGAATTTCGTCATCAGAAGAGATCTCAAACCATTTGATTGGACATTCAGATCAAATGATATAAATGCACAATTAATCTAAAATGAAGTATTAATGACATAGGATAATTTATTATTATTATAAGGATATGGGAGTTGTAGCTCAAATCAAGCAAAGAAATTGATCCTAAAAACCATATAAAATGTGTGAAGTGTGTTACTTCTATACTTCAGTACACTTAATGATTCGAAATAAAATTTGATAAAATAATTAGTTTCAGAGGTCAAGATATTTCGAACAAGATGTGTTCATCCTAGATAATTAGACTTATAATCACAATTACAGAATTATTTTCGATACTTCAAAACAAAATTCTGGGAAAAATACAAATATTTCGGTGTACTTGTAAATTTTCCCTTAGATTACATAGAAACCTTATTTGTATCCTTGAACTTGTCAATTTAATACAAGAATCATAAGTACAAAAAAAATTCTGTCAAACCAATTATATACACTTTCACAACATACTGTCGAATTACGTGTCCTAATAGTAGGAGAGCTGGCACCAATTTTTTGGTAGATATTTGGGGTAAGCTGAAAACTTGTCACATATCTCTCCTGATATACCCAAATACGGAATTGCAGACCTGGCTGCTGTGTAACAGGGATAAATCAACCATTAAATTTTTAGGGGTTGGCAGCTACAAAGTCCCACCAAAATGATCCGTCTTTTTGGGAATCTTATTTTCTAGTTATAAATAATACTCCATTAAAATTTCAAGCTGCCTTGAATAAATTTTTTACAACTTTCTGCAAAATATTATTGCACGAGTCTGGAAATGTTAAAACCCCGATTAAATCGTCTGGCTTATGTTTTTTCGTATTCATTAATTTTCGTATACACTGCAACATATAGAAATTGCGTTTTGCGTCAAATATATTTTTGGGGAAAAAAATTATATTTTTGAAAATTTAGGAGTTGATTTAGCTCTGCTATTCACCAGCCAGGTCTGAAATTCCGGATTGGGGTATTCAGGAGAAGTATGTGACAAGTTTTCAGCTTGCCTCAAATACCTACCCGATAATTGGTGCTCTTGGACTATGAAATTCGTTCTACATAATATTCTTTTTTTCAATCAATAAACGAAACCAATTAGTGATTATTATATTTCATCAAATAAATATTTTTGGAATTCGTTTATGCTTTAGAACTGTTGAATATATATGGGCTATTTATATAATGAGGCATGAAATAAATAACCTATTTCATTTTAGATTCGCGAACAACTATTCTGCAACGTATTCATTTTGAGTACGTAATGGAATAGTTATGGCCATGCGGTCGATGCACCCAGCCAACAACCTCTGCTCAATGTAATTTCGTAATCGAAAGCAACTTCACTTTTCATTTTATTTATCACAATTATATATGTTTTTGCGAATATCCACAAGCATCCAGAAGTTTAAAGAGATAACGCTACCGTAAACAGTTATTAACAGGAACACTGAAATTGAATATATGCCAGAAAATATTTATCGATAAGGTCATGTGATATGACATTCTTAAGTACAGTCAACAGAGCGAATGTGACGCAAATCAAAGCACAGATTAGTAAAAGAAACTATATTATATAATATGGAATTGAAAATAATAAGCGAAAAATTAATCGAACTTGTTTCATTTAATTGTCATTATGTAGAGGACAAAAAACAAACAACTGAAGAAGCTAATAAATGTGAAAAAAATATTCACTTTGATTTTTAGATAAACGAGTTGGATTATTTCAGTTATATATTGAAATAAATTCAAGGGTTTTATTTTCATCATTATCAAATTCCAAATATCATTGATAATGTACGTATGTAGTACAGAGATAAGGAAGTACTCGATGTAAAGTCGATTGATAAAATCAGCAAAGGACAGCCAAATTCTAGGAAATCCAAAGAATTTTACAGTACTATGATTCAATGAAATCGAATTATATTGTTCGACTGAAACTTGAACTAAAGGCTCTGTGTTATGACGTTTTAATTAAATATAATCAGTTAATAGTAAAAATATAAAAAATAAAATGAAAAATAGTAAAAAGTTAATGAGTTCTGTGATTAATTCATTCATATATATATATATAAAATAATTAAAATGTACAGTATGTTGTATTGATAACATAAAAGATTGCGAATTTTTAAATATTAGCTATTCACACATAAGTAATCGTTTCAAAACAATAAATTTAAACTGTAATTTAAATAATTATAATTGAAATATGGTCCATATCCGTTCAGTATCCCCCAAAGCATTGAGATATGTATCTCAATGCTTGCTCTCCATATATATATATATATATATATATATATATATATATATATATATATATATATATATATATATGTATTTTTACAAACGTTTATGAATTGAATTATGTAGAATTAATATATCATTCAAGAATAGCTTTCCTTTTTTGTAAAAATTCAAATAACCAATGTCATTTCTTAAAAAAAACTTTCCAAAAATTTTTTTAATAATAAGACCTATTAACACTTTAATTCACTCAAATAATTAAAAATTTTTTCAAGTAAATAAAGGTTTAATTGTAAATAGTAGGTTGAATACTGCAATACATAAACATATTTTGTGTTGATTTATTTGTGTATCAAAATATGTAGGTACCTACATTCCTCATAAAATGAATTCAAATTTTGGAAAAATAGAAGAAAAATGTATGACGCAATAATTTTCGTTAAGACGCCATAATCTTTGGTTTCAATTAAGTACCAACTATACTTGATCAAATAAAGTAAAAATCATTTAAAATACTGAAAAAAGAGTTTTTGCATTCAAATGAATGCAATTTAAATTGAAAGATCTTCAAGCAATTAGCTCAAATAATCTCAACTCATAGACAATACAAAAAGAAGGACGCTATTCAAACATTTTCGAAAATTATGCGAGGTATGCCTTATATGATCTATTTGTTAAATCACCGAAAAGTTATAGTTACCTTCATTCAAAATTTAAAAAAAGATAACTTAATACACAAATATCACCATATAATCAATATATAATTTAAACAAAACAATAAAAGATTTCAAGAAATAATCGCTCATAGGAATTCTTTTACAAGCAATTGATAAATAATATCAAATTTCAGGGCCTTCATTCTTGCAACAACAAGTACCAAAATGCCAACGCCATCAAAATGTTTTGTTTGGGTACATCAGCTGACGTGAATACTTGTAATCATTGTTAGTTCACAAAAATTTTGGAAAGGTGTCTAGTTGAGTTTCAGTATTCCGTAGTTTCAATAACTGGTTCAAATCAAAACGATGAATACTTTGAATATTAGAAAATGCAAACACTTTTTTAAGCACAGACTCCTTTGTTTTGATTTTAACCCTTTGTAACAGCGATTCCAATTCATTCGTCCTCACGTCGGTACTGGAAGGGGCTTTGTTTACTAATCATTATTCTGACAATATAAAAATACATCGGCAGGTCAGCAGAAGATTCAACGTTTACTGATAATATTAAATTTATCATTGGTGTAAGTATAATGAGCAATTCATCAATTGACCCAGTTATTCGACTGCAATAAAATAATAAATCAAACTTGTTGAACCTCGTGATACAAAATTATCAATAGGAAAATAAATATATGCAATTTTCAATAGTTTCAACAGTTAAATCAGTAAGTGTGTGGAGCCGTAGAATAATCTAGAAGGCGTGCAATGTTTTACTCACTACGTACTATTTCGAGTTGGGATTTAGAACTCTTAAGATTAGGATTATTCACTTTATATTCAAACATGACTTACCCGATTCGTAATGCTCGTTTTCCTCCAAAATTTTCTCGACCATTTTTATTCAGATTGGTTAGAGTTGAAAAACAAAGTATAAACACCGTTTCGAAGAATAAAAGAAAACTTCTATGAATAAAAACGACCGGCCACTGTAATTTAATTAGGTACAAAGAAAAGATTTTATTTGGTTTGCGACACACTATCTGCCCATTTTTCGTTCCTTTCGCTTGCGATGTTATTTTCCGACTAAGCTTCATTGTTTTCATTTTTCAATCGCCATCCTCGCATCTGCTGCTAAGCAGTCACGTACGCAGCACGCCTGCGCTCTACAGAGATTACGTGGATATCGTATGATTTTTAGTTTACATTCGCGAAACGCGATGTAGACCGGCCGGAGTTTCCTGTTCCGTCGACGTTGCGACATTTCAGCATCCTTCTTTCATTCCCAGGAAATCATCTACATTTGTGAGCTGCTTCCACAAATATATTATGAAAGCTTAATTCTTAATTCTACCTTCAAATTCAAATCGCCTACCCATTTTTCATATATTAAATGCATGCCGCGTAGAAACATCGAAACCAATTATTTTATTTATACATATATAATTTCATATGAAAGTGGCCTCTTATCCACCTTTGTTAAATACATTTCCAAATAACAATCTATAATTTTTGAAGGTTAGGTAGGTATCCATTACTTTTGACTACAATTATATTGGCTGTTTCATTCAAATATGCCTGTGTTGTTTTGCGAATAAGTTTTTAACATAAATTTGTAGTCAAATTTTATGCATTTTATATACGGACCTATGAAATTGAAAAAGAATTATTCAATTTGATTCTTATTTCTTGAGATTTAGAATTCCAGAATTTTCATCTCTCATTCAACATTATACATATGAACAAATGGAAAAAAAACTTTCATATGATCAATAGCTTTGAATGAAACACTTTTGCTTAGAAGCTTTTTTGGACAATGTTTTATATTTATTATTTTAAAATGTAAAGAAGACATGAAATACAGAACAAAATTTTTTCTGGAAATATTCGAATTTACTGATATTTTTTGAAGGTTAATGTTGGCTTATAAGCTGCCTTTTATATAAATTTACAATTTAGTTCCAATGCAACTGGATTTGTTTTGCTCAGCAGATTTCTATTGTTTTAGCAAATCATTTATGGTGCAAAAATCTTACACAGCGAAATTTGAAAATGCAAGCGACAACAACAGTTTTATTTTTCTTGCACATCCCATAGAAATTCAATACATCATTTCAGCTTATTCATAAAAACATATTATCGCTCTTTTCATTCCCAGTTGAGATGGTAATAATTTGATTTGATTTATTGATGAGCAATAAAAAGAACAAGATCCACTTGGTGAAGAGTAACCATATATGGTATATCCATGGTATATGCCTAATGTGGAATACTACCAATTTTTGTTTACGATTAAATATATTTTTAAGAACTGAGATTGAATTCTCGCTTACCACTTGATGAAACACGATCAAATAATAATTTAAATTGAACTTTTGGCTTAATGTTTTACAAAAGTGAAACATTAACACAAGGCTCTACTTTATTCTATTGAATATACTTTTTATAGAGTATAAGAACTTCAAGTTGATTATACTGAGATCGAGCTTTGTTAAAGGAATTGACAATTGACCATATTTATTGTACCTATATAAGTAGCTATCCCACACGGCAACATCTCCAAGGTTCCTCAATAGCTCCACTTCTTTATTTAATTCATACATATGATATTCCACAACTGGAAAATTTACTCTCACAAATCTCCCTTTGCAGATGATACAGCGATCTGGACAGCGGCGAAGACATCGGCTACTTGTAGCCGCAATATACAGAGGCTACTAGATGTCTTCAATACGTGGACGAGCAATTGGAGAGTTAGTTACACCCAACCCAAAAAAAACTCAGTCCATACCATTCCAACACTATAATTATGCCCAATCTCCAAAATTCAATAGTAATGATGGCCGCCTGATACTCTGGGGTGAAAACCTCAGACTTCAGGATGAAATCAGTTACTTGGGTGTAACATTCTCTAAATGAATTAAAATTCTGGAAATTCGACCTGTAGAAAACTGTCAAAACACTTCGCAATAGAGAAAACCAACTGTACACCGTCAAAGGCAGAATTCGAGAATGCAATCGCAAAACTATACTGAACACTTACAAGACATTCCTTCGTCCTGTAATCACATGAAGATACTTGCTCTATGCTCTATGCCATGTTTAAAAACGTATCGTCAAACAGATTGAAAGCTGTCAAAGAGTACTTTGTCGCAGCATTTACCGAGTCCATTACCGATAAACTTCTCACCTTCTACATAACCACATAAAAATGTTCCCTTTTTTGATCTCATTAAAAAACTCCAAGCTCGATATGCCCAACATACTCTCCAAGGACCAAACCTAGAAGCCCGACCGTCGCTGATGGTTCCATGCTACGAACGCTGGCGTGCACTCTGTAGAAAATCAAAAAACAAATTTCCTTTCCCGCCAGCACGTATCCAGCAAACTCTTCATGAGCCCAACAACGAAGTTGTCGACCACCTGGGGAGCCACCTTTGTCCAAGCAAACACTCCTTTTGCTTGGTTTAGAGAATTTTTTATATTTGCAACTATAAATGCTCAATGTTGACTTTGCAAACTCATCACCTAAATGCTCGTATCAGAAAAAAAAGTGGAACATGGACAAAAAAAATTTAAATTACTCATCTTATAATTGGATACATACGTATATGTAATTTAATGTCTTGTCTGAGTATCTGAGAATCAAATTGGTCACTAATTTCGGTGAAATTTATTTTCTCCAAATGTTTTAAGATTAACAAAGAAAATGTTTGAATCTGAGAGTCCTTGTGTCATATAACTTCTGACGTATAATGTTAATAGTTTTCAATTTACTTTACTTTTTTCGACAAAAGCCACAGAAACAGTTCATGATCGAAAACCCTTATTGTTGAATATAAACTTAAATTCAAATACTTGAACTTATGATTAATATTTTATTCTCTACATAGCATGACGCGCTTCGTCGTTAAAAATGACTTCTTCAGATGCTAACCGAATAATAACAACAAATTGGAAAAAAAAGCTATAAATATCAGCGAATTTGAGATTCTATGAATTTGAGTTTTACCTAAGATATTCCATTCTGAAATCTAATTTTTATTATCTGAAAAGGATTAACAAGGGTTAATTGTTTAATTATATCTGTCCAATGAGCAAATTTCCAGAATTTTTATGCCGATTCATTTGCACTATTTCCCAAATATGTAATTGCCTACTTTTCTGTATATTATGTAAAATTTTGAAATTTGTATCAAAAATATGGTTTTCTGTTAATAAAGGGTTAGCATAATTAGAATTGCTTTTGTTATTTGCGAAACTATATTTATGTTCCTGGATTCTAGTGCCGAAATTTCTACGTGTTTAACCTATATATATATATATATATATATATATATATATATATATATATATATATATATATATATATATATATATATATATATATATTTACCGGGACATATTCCACAATTCGATTGGTAAACACCAGATTTGCATTCTCTTTTAATTTTGTTTTTATTGTTCTTAATGTGTCTCGATAAATTATTGTTCGTTTTAAATGAAATATTAAATTTATGTATTTTCAAAAAAGATTTTGACTTTTTGACTGACTGTTCCAAAGTATATTAAATTATTATATTTACGATTTCTATCCGACTGATGAGGAAATACTAATCGTAGAGCTTTCTGATAGACTTTTTTGAAGAATTTTAGACAGTAGTTCGCTCTCATAATTATTATTAACAGCAATCTGTTTGATGATGTTCAGTTCTTTATTGAAGTTTTCTTCTGATAAAGGTGTATATTAGTTAATGTATATGAGCTATGTATCGTACTATGGAAAGCTGCCATTTTATGTGGGTATGGGTGGCATAAGGAGTTGTGTGTTATAGTATCTGTATGGGAAGGCTTATGGAAAATAAAAAATCAAATTCAATCTTGTAATTGCCAAGTCTAAAAAATTTATGGATTTATCAGATTCTATTTCGGTTGTAAATTTTATATTAGGATGAACTTAATTAAAGAAATTCTCAAATTTTTTTAATAAACGATCGGAACCAGTAGAACAGGTGATTATATATATCATCTACATATCTGTACCAGAATACAAACTGTTTGAAATTCGGGTTTTTTTTAATACTATTTTCCAACTCAATCATAAATATCTCAGCTAAAAAAGGACTTAACGGATTTCCCATAATAAGACCACTCTTACTACTATAAATCTTATCATTAAACAAACATAGAGTAGGTACTTTTGACTCAAACAAATTTCCAATAACATGATTATTTCAGATTGAATTTCTTTATTTCCGTTATTTTCAATAAGCAAATCTTTAATTATTTCAATTGTATCGGAAGGTGGAATAATAGGTTAACTACATCGAAAGAGATAAGTTTACAATGAAAGGCAGTGTTACCTTTTCAATTTTATTGACTAATTCATAGGAATTCTTGATGGAAAATTTTGGTTCGAAAATAGAATACGGTTTTATAATATCTATGAGTCCTCTTGAGATTTTAGTGGAAGGGGCTGACGTGAAACTTACTGCTGGGCGAATAGGGATTTTTGTTTATGTCACCCTTATTGTTGTTCCACTTAAAATCTGAAAATAGGGAATAATTTTTTACTTACCTTCAAATATTTTAGGTATCTATTTTTCACCTGAAAAATATTTTTGAATGAATTTAGTTTATTACAGTTTTATAACTTCAATATAAAATTTTACGGAATGAGATTGAATTCTCGCTTAACTCTTGGTGAAACATAATTGAATATTAAAATAAATTAAACTCTTGGCTTAATGTTTCACGATTTATTTAACAATATGTATAGTCAACATGTTTCGAGCATTAGCTCATTTTCAAGACTCTTGAAAGTCTTGAAGACAGTCTTGAAAATGAGCTAACGCTCGAAACATGTTGACTATACATATTGTTAAATAAATCGTAAAACATTAAGCCAAGAGTTTAATTCATTTTAATATAAAATTTTACTTTCAAACTTTCTTACTCTTGTACCTATAAAATAATAAATAAATCCATGAGGCTTTCATGTGGTTATCATCATGTTGTGAAACTCATACAGAAACCAAAACATTGAATTGCATCATTCTGGTAAAAATATATAAAACTTTTTTTACATTATCCATTATATTGTTATAGTTTGGCATTGCCGAATTTGTCCTGTTTTTGTTATGGCTAACAAAAAATAGGAATGTGAGATGTATAAGTAAAGAGTAGGAATTGATGCACACACTCCCTTTTTCTTAAATTATACTAAATGGACATATATACGTTATATAGGTATGTCGTGTATAAAAATGTATATAAAAAATAAAGTGTAGGATGTTTTATGTTATGTTACACTAATAACCTCTATTTTTATTAGTAAACAACATCTGGCAAAAAGTTTATTCCACCATAATCAATTACTGCGTACAACTTCAATACAGAAATGGAAGATATTTAAATGAATTGCCGATTACTCTTATCAAATTTGTTTGCGCACTAACCGTAGGTATTGAAATTTATTATTATCAAACCGTATCACAAATTTATTTCTATTAATATTCTGTAATTCTTCGACCAGTATTGTTCAATCATACACGCATCATCAGGCGATCCTGATATACATTCAAGCCTGATACATGATAATAATAAATAACAAAACGTCTAGTTTATCGTTTGCTTAATTTTCATGGTTGATAATAACTTAAACGTAAAATTATATTAGTAAATTTCCGTTTGATAATAACGTTTCGACGAAATAACATTTCAAAAACTTTTCAGTAAATCTCAATAGACTATATGAAATAAATAGAAATGCACAACATATAGGTATGAATAGAAATATAATATTGAAATATTATATTGTAATATAATTCAAAGAAATTAATTAAATAATGATTATTGAAAATATAAAATGAATAATTGTACAACGATATGTAAATACGAGGTACTTTTAAGAATTATAACTTTCCCTGTAGCACAGTACAGAAAGTAAGGAAAACAGGCATATTTATAACTTTAAATTCACTAACGATCTACAACTGGTCGCATGGGCGCCGCCTGGATTATTTTCAAGGAGGTCTATCAGCATGTGCACGTGCTATTAACCAATATGAAATACAGAATTATAGATATAATTATGTGGATGAATAATAAATACAATGTCAAATTCAATTCACTTCGGTATTTAATGGAATAGTTTCGCTCAAAGGAACCATACTCATAACAGGCGGGGGGAGGTATATAAGTATATAAGGACAGTATATAAGAAATGGGGGAAGGGGTCCAGCATTTTTTCGACCTGTTTTTTTCCTTCACTTGTATTTAATTTGTTTCGCCATTTTTTTGATCTTGGTTTTCATCGGTCTCGGTCCCCAAAAATATTATATATATCCGCTACTGACTTAAGGTGATAATAATATATCAGGTGATATATATATATATATATATATATATATATATATATATATATATATATATATATATATATATATATATATATATATATATAATGAAATTGAAGATTATCGGCATATCCCGCAGATTGGTAGCAGCCGTTGACACGTGTTTCGAGCTTATTGGCTCTCCTCATAACGGGGTAGCCAAGTTCTAGTTGTAGAAACCTGAAACGCCTAGCCTAATATGTTGCGACTTCCTTCAGAGGTTGTCTGTTTTTCTTAGTTTTTCTTCTTGTGTTTTTCACCTACAGGTTCCTACAACTAGAACTTGGCTACGCCGTTCTGAGGAGAGCCCATAAACTCGAAACACGTGTCGACGGCTGTACCAATCTGCGGGATATGCCGATAATCTTCAATTTCATTTAAATTTTTTTCCACATCAAATATTATTTATATATTTTTCAACGTCTCGGCTTAGAGCATCCTTTGAAGGATAAATAGTCACCTCACGAGCAAAGCGGTTTCCAAATTTCCCAATCCGGAAAGAACAAACGCGTAGCCTAAAATGTTGCGACTTCCTTCAGAGGTTGTTCGTTTTTATTAGGTTTTCTTCTTGTGTTTTTCACCTCCAGGTTCCTACAACTAGAACTTGGCTACGCCGTTCTGAGGAGAGTCAATAAGCTCGAAACACGTGTCAACGGCTGCTACCAATCTGCGGGATATGCCGATAATCTTCAATTTCATTTTAATTTTCTTCCGCATCAAATATTATTTATATATATATATATATATATATATATATATATATATATATATATATATATATATATATATATATATATATATATATACATAAAGTCAATACTGGATACCCAACCGAAATATAGAAATATTTCAAATAAAACTCTCAGGGAGCTGTATACACAAATGTTGTCAACGAATCTATCACTTCTGGGAGTGAATATTATGTGCGTTCCGAAAAATCATCGAACTTGTTGAATGGAAGTATCATACGATTGTTTCATCTCCATTAGATAGCTTCAGTGATATTCATCGAAACAATCACGTTTCGATGAATTTTCAAACGACCCCAGGTCCCGTCTTCAGAACGAGAAAAACATTCATTCGCCAACTAATCAAGTGAGCTCCTTTTATGGAAGAAATGACATGAACTCTTTATACATTAGCATTCTAGATTTCTTGCTTGTGACAATAAGAGAGAGAGAGAGCATGTAGAGGCTTTGTAAACATTCCATTCAAACACATCTCCCCAAACAACTTTGTAGATGTGTAACAATTGACCCTTACCTTAAAGGCCGCCTTACACGGTCAATATTATTGAAGCAATATCGATATTGGTCAATATATTGATCGTGTAAGGAGTACATTGATACAATAATATTGATGGAAATAATATTGAAAGAAATAGAATCCGTTTGATTTTTATTGAAATATCAATATTATTGAGTCGTGTGAGGGCTACCGTTTTTTTACTATATATTGCTTCAGTAATATTGCTTCAATAATATTGACCGTGTAAGGCGGCCTTATCGCTCCACATCGCATCCTAGCGGACAACTCGATAAGTATTTACCAGATTCACGAATCCTTCATAATTAGTCAATACTGAGCCATAATCGAAAATGATAGGTTACGTTTTCGTTGACTCTTGTGTATACAGCTCTGTGAAAACTTTATTTGAAATATTTCGATTAGGAGTATCAGTATTGAAGGATTAGGAGTATCTACCTATGAAGGATTTGTGGACCCGGAAAGTATAAATGAGCACTAGAACATTCTTTCGAAAAATTCAAATTAATCAAAAGAATGTTATAGTAGAACAAGATATGTGAACGTGTGATGCCTCCATTATCCTTCAAGGGATAAATGTTAGGGAAATATTGAAATCGATGCCACACCTGATAGAAGTGCGAGACAGATGTTTCGTTTTGCAACCTGTTGACATTTGAAAACATCATATGGTAACATTTGTCAAACAGACATTGCAATTTAGTAGATACCTACGGGTATAGAAGAAATGTGAACATTCGATGCTTGGTGTATCTATAATCTGAGGGATGTTTTCTACTGATTCCTATAGATGGAATTGAGGAGTATTAATTACTCTACGGTATTCCACTTGGAGTTATAATTACATGCCTGGGGATTTAAATCGTTGTCTCACTTCCATGGACGTGGTGGGACTGACGAGTTCCTTGCAGAACGAAACATATGTCTCGCACTTCCATCAGGTGTGGCATCGATGTTAATATTTCTCTGAAATTTATCCCTTGAAAGATAATGGAGGCATCACATCGTACAAGTTCACATATCTAGCCCTACTATAATATTCTTTAGGTGAATTTGAATTTTTCGAATGAATGTTCTGGTGTTCATTTTGAGGCATTATTGAGCAATCTACGTAGCTGAAACAATGATTATTGGCGGCCATTCAAGAATTAGAGAAATAGAAAAACAAGAACGAAAAATTCTCAAAAAGATTTACGGGCCAATCAATATAAACGGCATTTGGATGAGAAGACCTCAGAATGAATTGTGTCAAAAGACAAATACGATAACGGAAGAAATCAGAAAACGACGAGCAAAGTTCTATGCACATGTTCACAGAATGAAACAGTCCAGAATACCGAAGAAACTACTCGATATAATTATGAATAGTAAATGCCGAACAGAGTGGCTAAAAGAGGTCCAAAAGGATCTACAACAGATCAATATAAAAAATCTCGAAGATCGCACTGAATGTCGCTATAAAATCGCACATGTGAAGTTTGATCAAAAATCAAACCGTCAACCTGGAGTAAAGTGGACAGATGAACGGAAGAAAGAGCATTCATAGAGGATGAAACGTTTTTTGGAGGCAAGAAAGATCAAGCAAAATTCCTAATGATTGCGAATTCAAGTTCAATCTCTCCTCATGGGGAAAAATCGTAATAATAATGATAATATGTGTGTGTGTGTGTGTGTGTGTATTGAAATATTCCACTTGTTTATATCAATGTCAGTTGAAAATGCATAGGTATACAAACTTCTTATCTTTCAATTTGTATTTTCATATATTGAAAAAAAAATTATGAAAATTACGCACAAATTATCATGACTCACAATAATCAGCCATTTTGACTGGACATCAGATAAAATTCAATATTACGGATATTTACTTCAATATGATCGAGAACACTCAATTAGGTAAGTCAATACGTTTTTTCAGATAAACGCTGCATGAAGAAAAAATGTGAAAAATTCTCCAAAGAGGATATCATGCACTAGTCCCAAGGTTGAACATCAAGTACGTGTTCATTGTTGATGACAACAGATGTTGTTGTTTATTTTCCAGACAATGAAACGAAATTAATGAACATAACGAAAGGTGAACTCTTCACACAATGACAGCATTCGACATAACATAAAAAGAATTAAAATATCCTTTAAAAATCCGAACTACCCTTTTGTTATGGGCGGACATTGTCAGAATATTTACCGCCTTCACAAAGTAAAAAAAACTTTCACTCCGATTTTCAGTATAAAGTACTGATACACGTTTCAGATAACTAAATGAAACATGATAACAACTGAAAAGCCGGACACTTAACGATACGATTGTCTTTGGGAGCACATCAAATGGGATAATTATTATCAATCAGTAACATCAAGGATAACCCAAATATCTTGAACTTCTTATCTATTTGAAGATGATGGACTATAGCGATATTTATTAATTGGAATACAGCGAGTATCTAGTAAAAGTCACAGATGCTAATTTTGGTTAACCACTGAAATTGTTATTCGGTTCCACATTTATATTATTAATTATAGAGTGTGTATTTTTAATTTGTATTGAAAATAATAGGATTTTTTTCCATTGAAAAAATTATTCTTTTTCTGAGTGCCGCAAATTTTTCGAATTTGCAAACGATTCATTTGTGGCACTCGCGCCATAGTTATCTCTACCCTAGAGTCTCGGTATTATTTAGAATTATGTATTATCAAATACGGTGGAAGATGTGATGTCAACAATAAAGAAAATTTACTCATAAAATAAAAAAAAAATAGTGAGGATAGACCTCATTACGTTTTGCGACAATCTGGAAAATTAAGATTCTGAAACGATTGAGAATTATCATTTCCTCATTTTTATAATCATAATTGACACTTCTTGTTCATTTAATATTTAGTTTTAATATCCTACCCCTATAAACACATTTCAAGGGCTTCCAATTCTATCAATTGCGTGAAAAGATTTTAGACCCATACAAAGGCTTAGCGAGGTACAGGCATGAAGGCAGCTAACATTTCCCTAGAAGAGGGGCCTGTCACTGGTAAACCGTAATGCTAACGAGAAAGAGAAAGAATCACTTGACTGATAACAGACGCATAGACAGTAAACCACAGTTCAGTTTAAAAACCATTCATGGAGAAAGAGTGAAGCATGTCGCATCACAATCATAAATCTGCAGTCACCGATGCAAAACAATTATCGGAGCAAATGCCCTGGATATAATGATGGAAACGGCTCTTCAGAAAGAATTAGATAAAAATAAAAACATAATGAAATCTATAATTCCTTTAGCTATAAATGTGTCACAACCGATTTGCCTTTGAGAGGTAAAGAAAATCATGAAGGCATTCTCTAAGACCTTTTAAATCTGAGAAATTAATCTGGCTAAAAAGATTTAAAACAGCACTTTAAACGTGGCAAAAAGACCATGTACTTTTCCACAAATTGAAAACGAAATCATGGATTTGTACGGTTTGACGTGAAGAATAAAATTATAGGGGTTACAAGTAAACTTAATCTTATAGTGTGATTGTATGTGACATAAATGGAAGAGATTCCTTTGGAATTAATTTCCATGACAAAGGTTTATGTATATGACTCGAGAAAAATTTCTAGGATCCGTAAAATTGATTGCAATCGATGATAATACTATAGAATCGGAAATTGATAAGTTTTTGGAAACGCAGGAAAACAGGTAACCAAGGTTACTATAGATGGTCTACAATGGTTGGAAGTATTGGCGCCGTTCAAAAAAAAACTGAGAGGGAAATATAAAATTTCTATATTCTCATCGATCAAGTCACAGTCAATGATCTGAATCCAGTACCATAAATACGGAACATAATCGGCACGATACAAGATAATTATAGTTGATTTTTTTTCGAGAATCTTCTTCAATAAAGAAATACGTTACTTATATTCCGACGTTATGTGAGACTCGCCGGACCCAAAAATATAAGGGTATTGTCTCTTTCAACACATCTGCAGACAGGAATCTGCAGAAGGAAATGTTGCAATAAAAAGTGCTTATCAGTTACATTGTGCTGTTGGTAAATCAGTATTCATTATGCGCATCACATTGATAGCCAAATAGTCGTGTATACTGGAACCTGTTGCCAATGCACTACAATCCAAGAGTACGCATGTGTCAATCATTTCAAGAGAATTATTTCTGTTATTAAAGGTCATCGTGGCAACGCAGATAGTCGCCATTACAATATTATTATATTATACTTCGGCTTTCACACTGCAACTGCTATTGGAACAGATTTCAAGACCCCCGCATTGCTTTACGTGTTCGAACAGCCTTTTTCTAATGAACGTTTACCAGATTTTCGATAAATGTCGCTACATTCTAGTTCGATTTTGAAAATATCATTGGTTGATTTATTGATATTTGGTTGATTTCAATGATTGTTTGAAATTTCTTGATTTCTGGATTGATTTCTATGATTGGTTGAAATATTACTATGATTTTAATCTTAACATGAAGCTGAATTATAAACTATGCAAAAAAAAGTTCATTTGACACAATCTTGTACAACAAGTAATATAGAAAAGTATGTTTCTACCCTGCAACGTGACAAAACGTGACTGAGGTCTACATTGACTGAAAACCGTTTGAAAGGGTTATGTATGTTAAGCGTACATCAGAAAATAGTCCAAGAAAAAATGATTTAATTTTACAAGTTTTGAAAATTTTTTATGAGGATCCGCGTAGATTACACTTCAAGTAATAAAACTATCTTTGCTTGCTATATTTTGTTTTTCATTTTTACCTCACTGCCACTACGGAAGTCAAATACTCAGTTGCCCCTTTATATAGAATCCTGGCTACAGCCGTACTAGAGGAGTCTATTACAGTTGTATCATCAAAATTAGAAGAGAAATTCATGCATATATACAAATGATGTAAAGAGGAATCATATATTCTCACCCTATTCAGCCAATAATCTGCTAATACACTCTTGTGTACTTTGAAAAGAACACTGAGTTTATTAACTCAGATTATTAACATTAATTCAACATTAACATTAATTCAAGAGCTCAGCATAAAAGGTCTTATGTACTTTATAATAATTTTCATTATTGAAATCATCCATTTAGATAATCATATACCTGTATAATTATCAAATTTTCATGGATCGCTCAACTGCGATTTCAGTTACGTCGCACAGACATCCTATTGATATATATCACGGTTTTTCATCTTTCCTAGAAAATATCAACTTTCCAATATGGAAATATCAAACAAATACTGCTCTTCCAGTGTATTTGATTCTTTCAAACGATGAAATCAATCTCCAGATTTCCAATCTGATAGACTGATATCTGATAGATTGATGTGATATACATGGACTTCTCTAAAGCGTCCGACATGCTTGACCACGGTATTCTATTGAATAAACTAGGCACTTTCGTTCTTTCGATATCCCTCATCAAACTTTTCGAATTGTACTTGATAGGCAGAAAGCAACGCGTTTTTATCTGGGGGTATACAATAATTGAATACCGTGATTCATATGGAGTGCCCCAAGGTTCCACACTTGATCCTTTGCTTTTACAATGTTCATAATAGATTTTGAGGGTTTAATGTTCGCTGATGACTTCATGATTTTTCATTATGTTTCCAGCAATGGTGACTGTGAACAAATTGCCAGAAACTTGCGTAATATTGTAAATTGGCGTGATCTCAACAAATTGACCGTCAACATTTCCAAATGTCATGTTATATCGTTCTCCACAAAATATAATTACTAATTAGACCTAAAACTTTCATTGACCTTGGCGTAACCTTCGATTCTCAACTAACTTTTGTGCCACATATCAATGCTACAGTAACCGCTGCCTGTAGAGCATATAGTTTCTTTATACGCATTGGTAAGGAATTTAGCAATATATCAACTCTGAAAACATTGTATTGTGCTTTCGTAAGATATAAACTTGAGTACGGATCAACAGCCTGGAATCCTGGTTATCAGTTATATATTGATCAACTGGAGTATATTCAACGAAAGTTCCTGAAACTTTTGAGCTTCAGAATTAATGGAATATATCCACCTATAGGCATACAACATGAAAAGTCGACATAATGTGGACACACTCAGTGCGAGAAGGAAATGCCATGAAGTAATCTTCTTGCATAAAATAATTAACAATAAAATGAAATGTCAGGAATGATTGCAAAGCTTAACTTCATTGTTCCAAGAGTTTCTTCCAGAAGGGAATTCACGTTCTACCTTCCAGCAGCTAGAACGAATGTTCTAAAATTTTCTCCATTGCACACGATGTGTGAACAATGTAATATTTTGGGAGCTAAGGTGGATATTTTCAACTGTTCTGTTACTGATATTAAGTTTCCTTGATATACATAATCTCTGCTAGAACAATCATTTATGTGTATTCACGTACTTAATTCATATTCACGCATATACTTGTATGTGTGTATATGTATTAATATGTGAATGTATATGTATGTGTGTGTTTATCGTTATATGTATGTATAAGTTTGGTCAGCATTTAAGTTTTTTTTATTCCTATAATTATATCTCATTTTATCAGTTGCGTATTCATATCACAAACTCTTTCATTTAAAATTTGAAAGTACAAAATTCAAACTTTTGAACTCTTGTACTACCAATTTTGTTTCTAGTATCTGTTGTCTTTCCTGATTTATAATTAGGACCTGTTCTGTAAAACAGTGTATGTTAAATAAATCAGTAAATAAGTCGATATCGTTTGATAACCAATTCTTCACAAAACATGAAATAGGTGGGATTTCTATAAAGAAACATTGTAATGACTGCCTAAGTCTGACGTCATAATGAACCAAACAAATAAGTTTATTAGTGTGAAATGCCATAAAAATATGTTCATCTAGAGTGTTCTCATTTTTGGTGTTAGAATAAGAACTTCAAATTCAGTTGAATGATTCGGCTTGAAAACTTTTTCTTTGAAATACAGGCTCCAAAACAAAATTTATAAAGGAGAAGCCTTATTGTGTCGCAAAATCATAAAAATGTGAAAACATCGAATAAAATATTTTTCGATGTTTTCAATGTTTTTTCAGTTTTTCCATCTTCGCATTTCCTCTAAACCAATTACAGGCAATTTGATGAAAGTTTCATTTGACCACAGTAGATATAAAAGAAAAAACTATAAGTAATTGAATTGTTGTAGATTTCTGCAGATAAATCTGAGAATTTCATGATAATTTTGTGCTAATGCTAATGCACAACCGAAGTTCAGGTGAAAGTTGTGCATTCGAGTAGAAGATAAACTGTAGATTCGAGCTTCGGATTAGACACGCCTTTTGAACTTGAGACCGTAGTTGTGTTGTGTCTTCAAATCAGGGAGTATAACACCTACAATGCACCTACATTGTACTTATATTCACTAATATATAAGTACTTATTTATTCATCTTTTACGATGGATGTGTTTTAATGGTCTTGAACAGTACCTATTCAATGAAGAGTAGAGGGCCGTCAACTCGGAAGTGCTAAGCTAATATATAGCATACCCAGATACAGATAAGCAACAACATCTATTTAATTACTTTTGATTTGTCTTCACCATGCCTATTTTACACGAAAGTTTTAAAGAATATATGCTTAAATATGTATTCTTACAGCTATAGATACCGCAGTTAGATAATATAAAAATTTTCTTTCAATATGCCTTCGACCCCCAAATGACTCGTTTTGCTTTATTGAGTCTTTAGTACATACGTTTCATAATATTACAGTATTTCAAGTAACGTTGTATAATTCCATTATATAGACAAAACTAATTATTGTGTCAGCTTTTCAGATAAAAAACTTGGTAAACCGAATGCTATACAACTTTTGTCACATAGTTTTTTCATCGCTAACATTATTTGAATTCTCATGTTTTAGTTATAAACGAACTCTATAACAAACATATCCACTTCGAAAATATAAGGCGCAATATACACTTTGCAGAATTTGTTCAACATATCGTAATAAATGAGGTTATTATGTAATTATTGCAGAAAATACAAGTACTTATATCGAATGAATTTATGGTAATAATTTTTAATGAACTCATAAGCGAGCAATATTACTGCTGTAGTGTTATCACAATATAAACATAAACAAACGAGTAGGTAATTTTTCTATGACTTTTCTACTATACATTCTTTCCATGGATTCAAATTTTTCGAATATGTGCCCTAGTATTTTTTTAATATTTCATTCAGTGACAATACGACAAAAAAATGATATATATGTGTGTGTGTGTGTTTTCAAGACTGTCTTGAAAATGAGCTAACACTCGAAACATGTTGACTAATTTATATTGTTAAATAAATCGTAAAACATTAAGCCAATAGTTTAATTGAATTTAATAACCAATTATGTTTCACCAAGAGTTAAGCGAGAATTCAATCTCAGTCATGTATTTCTATACTTCCTCAGAGGCTATTCAAGTATTAAGGAAGCAGATTTATTACAATTATTTACCCCTCCATCACCCTTGTCAGCAAAAGTACGCAAACCTCTTACACCGCCCCTCTCATGCATGTAAATTTGTGTTATAACTTCTGACCATATTCATGCGTAGAAATTATAATTCTGAAAATAACAATTCGGGTTTGTGATTGGTGATTCGGGTACCACGATACCCGAATCCATGACATTTTGTACTTTCGTATTTATATGAGATTTTTTAAAACTTTCAAACAATTTCTGGTATAACTTGGATTTGTCTATTTGAAGCGACATCTTATTTAAACATTAAACTTTGGTTATTGGAATCAACGGTAACAAAAATGTAAACTTGCTTTGCTATGCGTACACCACTTAATCCGTCTACTCGTTACAGTATCCAAACAAAACAATAAACTGTCAGAGGCAATTTAGACAAGTGAATAGCGCGCGGTAATTCCCCTGCTCTGTTCTAAGCCAGTGCCTAAACATATGAATTATTTGCGGAAATTCCAGAAAATGCGTTTAATTTTCAAGCAAAGACCACGTGAATTGCCATATGTGTAAAAAAGTAAATAACTACTGATGACGTAATCATCATCTAGACCCCCCTCCCCCCATCCAAAATAAGCAAAGCAAAGACCCCCCCGATCCCCTATAGTGTTTAAGTAATATTTGAACGCCCCTCATCTGTAATATCATCTTTGAAGTCTAGATCTGTTTAGCACATGACCGGCCTTTTCTTAATCCAGCCTGGTAATCCCCAATTAGTGCATCAGCTTGGTGTTCTACTCTGTTTAGTATTTTGTAAGCAACCGGGAGTGAGAAAATTCCTCTGTAATTGTTGATATACGTCTTGTCACCCTTTTGCAATAGATGAATTAGCGCTCATTTCTAATACTCTGGTACCTGTTCAGTTCTCAAGATCTCTGATATTGAATGATGAAGTTTCGTCAGAATAGGATCGTTCACTTTCCACAATTCCGCGATAATCCCATCTTCTCCTGCAACTTTGTTATTTTTGAGTTGCTTGATTATCTCCGTAATCTCTTCGATATCGTTTATTTTGTGTTAAGTTAAATTTTGCCATTCGACTTTCGACGACTTGGTCACAATTTCACCAGCTATGTTCCTTGGTGCAAGAATGTTGCCCTAGTTTAATGTCTTTCTGAATATTCTTTGTAAGAATCTACCAATCTATCGATTCTTCCTGATTGATTTGTGCAAATATTCTTTCGTTGTGGAATTTCAGGTTTTCAAAATCCGGCCTGAATTTTTTAGATGAAATTTTTTCATTATTATTGGGTTGAAACTTTCTTTCATTTGACATATAAAATTTACTTTATGGTTTTCTTGGAAATTAAGACATGGTCAATTTGGTATTCACACTGCCTAAGATGTTCATGTACGTAAATGGTGTGCAGGTTTTTGAAATTGGATTCTCATGATTTTAAGTCCGAAATTTCAACAGAACGCGATTGCTCTTTCACCATTCTTGTTGGTATGTTTGTGTTTGGTATGGGCATTCGTTGAGCTTCTGAATTTTCTTTCCTTACCCGTCTGTTCGTGGGTAAGGAAATTAAACGCTTGGCTTAATGTTTCACGATTATATTTAACAACATGAATTTGTCAACATGTTTCGAGCGTGAGGTCATTTTCAAGACTGATGTTTCAGTATATATCATATTCAGTATACATATATGTATATATGTATGTATATTGTCCTGTTGCAAAACCAAGACCAAGAGGTGACTTGGGAATTTTGGTATTGGTCTTGCTGTAAGAGTCTCATAAGTCTCATGAGTATGTGTTAGTTTGTTCCTACTTATTCTACACTCCAGTTTCGAATCAATATCAATATAAGAGGATCGAAATTAATGCACTCTCTTTATAATAATATATGAAAATAATAAATTTTCGAGGAAATTTCCATTATCGTTTCATTATGAATATTAATTTTCTCCAAGTATGAGCCTCATCAATCATAGATTATATTGATATGTCAGAACCGTGGAAATGAAAAAATATAATTCACGCTTCTCCCACGTATACAATGTGAAACAAATAATAATTTAGCAAAATGCAAGAATTATCATACTTGCACATTATGGAACAATCACGTTTTTTTTAGAAATAATCATTCATAATAGAAAAATTAAACACAAAACAATTAAAAGACTTTAAAGCATTTCATCCGAGAAAAACGCTATAAAGCCCCACCAAATCAATAGTTTAACTGGATAATATTTCAAAGTAGATATAGATAAACACATTTCGCATACAAAATATCATCTTCTCATAAAAACTTTGAAAAATAATGAATAAAAATACAGAAAAAACACCTATAATAACTTCGTAGTATGGTTAGTTGATGATAATTTTTTTGTTAAGAAACTAATGTGATGTAAACATATGAAAACAACTCTAAATTTTTTTCAATATAAGATAAAAATACAAACACTTGAGCTTTTGATTTATCTACACTTTTATTGACAACATAGCATCGTTGCAATGCTATGTTTGAATTTTATCTTGTATTCAATTATAATGGATTTACATCAAGTGAACGCCAACACTATTCAATAACATAATTATTTTCATACGATTTTTATTCTCACTGTCCTTTTACAACATGAATTGCGGGAGATTCATAAGACACATATATTGACCTACCAATAAGGCTCGGTTTTTCACTATAGAATATAAGCACCAAAACTTGCAACAGGAGTTGGTCGATATATAGAATAATAAACAATTTGAGTAATGTAGGACTTAGCTTCTTCTCTCTTATCTATCAACTGGGAAATATGAGCAATGATATATTATTTAACTTTACAATAAATTCTTTACCAACTTTAGTTTCCTGACAAATATATTTTATTCAAAAGTAAACCATGGCAGTTTGCGATATATTGCATGGGAAATTTATTTTATGTCGATTCATATTTTCTCGAAATTATTTACGCAATAAGTAGACATATTTTTTATATAAAAATAAAGATATATTCTATATTAAATTAAATTAAACTCTTGGCTTAATGTTACATGATTTATTTAACAATATGAATTAGTCAACATGTTTCGAGCGTTAGCTCATTTTCAAGACTCACAAGACTCACTCAGTCTTGAAAATGAGCTAACGCTCGAAACATGTTGACTAATTCATATTGTTAAATAAATCCTGAAACATTGAGCCAAGAGTTTAATTTAATTTAATATTCTCACAAGACTCACTCAGTCTTGAAAATGAGCTAACGCTCGAAACATGTTGACTAATTAATATTGTTAAATAAATCCTGAAACATTGAGCCAAGAGTTTAATTTAATTTAATATGCAGTTATGTTTCACCAAGAGTTAAGCAAGAATTCAATCCCAGTCATTAAAAATATGTTCTATTAATCGAAACGTATTTTTACGATTATTTTCTCATTGAATTATCAATTCATCAATTTTTATAGAAATAATTCAAAATAAACAGTTGGAATTTGAAATTTGAGTTTTTTGTATAGATACCTATTTCTCTAATTTATCAAAACTGATGAAATGTTCCGTTTATCAAGTTCAAATTTTCCTAAAATAATTCCATTTCTCAATGCAATTAGTATCCAATCTAAGCTCTCAAGAAAAATTTACCAAATGCATATAAGATATACATTTCAACAACATAATTATAAATTGATTATAATTATACATTCCATGTTAACGTGAACGATAATTGAATCCTAACTGTAAAGTGAATCACTACACAGTATAAAGCAAAGTCGCTTTTTCTGTCCCTTTGTCCCTTTGTACGCTTTAATCTTTGAAACTACGCAACGGATTTTGATGCGGTTTTTTTTAATAGATAGAGTGATTCAAGAGGAAGGTTTATATGTATAATAACATCCACTAAATAGTGGAGAAGTACTGTTATTTTTGAGGTTTCTAATGTGATGTCGTAAATAATTACATTTTTTCCGCTTACATTGCAAACGCAGGCTGAACCCTACGAGTTTTATCAAAATAATGTACTAAGTATTGTACACATTGAAAAGGTCTACAGAAAAGTCCGTGATGGTATATGTCTATCTCTTATGGATAACCCACAATAACTTTTTTTTGTCATTTACTTTTTGCGACAAATAATGGCTAATTTTCGAAGCGATTTCAACCAATACAGCATTAATCCTTATATAATTAAATACCTTAAATACATTGTTGATTCAATATGGATCTATATGGCCCTCTACAGCATATTATTTAAATGAACATGGCAAAACAACGTTGGCCGGGTCAGCTAGTATAGATATATATGGTCTTGCTCCAATTGATTTGGTATTAGGTGAATACGCCAATGAAATGAAGTTCAAAGTTAGATTCAATTAAAAAATGACAGTAGTCGAAATGGTCATCTGCCATTCTAAATGAAGGAATTTATACGGCAAATTAGATGAATTGATTTTCCTGTAGAAATTCATATAGTCGATTTCTTCACACACAGACGCGCACACATACACATATAAGTATATATGTATATATATATATATATATATATATATATATATATATATATATATATATATATATATATATATATATATATATATATATATATATATATATATATATATATATATATATATATATATATATATATATATATATATATATATATATATATATATATATATATATATATATATATATATATATATATATATATATATATATATATATATATATATATATATATATATATATCGTTGTTTACGCATCCATACTCGTAAGCTCCTGATATAGAAGAGATTACGGCAATTATCAAGCGACTCTAAAACAACAAAGCAGCAGGAGAAGATGGGATTAATGCGGAACTCTGGAAACTGAACGATCCTATTTTGACGAAAAAACTTAATATTTAATATCAGAAATCTGGCGGACGGAACAGATACCAAAGGATCGGAAATGCGTTCTGATACATCCATTGAACAAAAAGGGGGACAAGATGGATATCAATAACTACAGTAGATATAAAATACTTTCTAAAGCACTCCTAAACAGAGTAGAGCACAAAAGGGATTGACTAATTGGGGAATACCAGGCTGGATTCAGAAAAGGCTGATCATGTGCAGAACAGATCTGCACTTTAAAGATGATACTACAGATGAAGAAATGTAGAAATACAGTGATCGCATTCATTGACTTTAAGAAAGCGTATGATTCCGTAGACCTCGAAACCCTTTTTAAAATCATGAAAGAGTTGGGGATCGAACGAAAGACCTGAAAATTTATAGAACAGATACAACTTCCAAGGGAAAATTCATGTGCGAAGTATCAGATCCCTTTGAAATCTAAACCGGTGTGCCTCAGGGGGGCGGACTTTCGCCAATTCTTTTCGATATTGTTTTAGAAAAGATCATTATTGAATGGAAACTTCATGTGAAGGGCATACAAGTTGGTTTAAAAAAATAAATGTCGATGATGTTGCTATCATCACAGGCAACCGAACTGAAGCCATTCTCGCCGTAGAAAAACTACATGAAATTGCGCAGAAAACCGGGTTATAAATTTCTTATGACAAAACCAAATACATGGAAAGAAAACCATAACATGAATCTTCTCTTATCACAAAACATGGTGAAATTCTGCAAGTCAGCCATTTTAAATAACTCGGAGAAGTTATACAGTTATCAGATTTGAACCGAATCGCTAATGAAGAGAACTCTAAGCTCCAAAGACCATACAAGATAACACGGGCGTACTATAACACAAAGTGTATTTCGAAAGGCGCCAAATTGAGGAATTATAACAGAAATTATAACAGATTCTTCCAAAAGCAAACGTAGTTGAAACATAGGTTATTGACGGTCATTCAGAAATGGGAAATATAGAAAAACAAGAACGGAAAATTCTTAGAAAGATTTACGGGCCAATCAATAGAAACGTCATTTCTTTGAAAGACCTAAGAATGGAATTTATCAAAACACAAATACGATAACAGAAGAAATCAGAAAACGACCAGCAAAGTTGTATTCACATGTCTACAGAATGAAACACTCCAGACTACCGAAGAAACTACTCGATATAATTATGAAGATTAAATGCGGAACAGAGTAGTCAAAAGAAGTCCAGAAAGATCTACAACACATCAATATGAAAAGTGTCGATATAAAATCGCACGTTTCAAAATCCAGAAACTTGAGCAAAAATCAAATCGCCAACTTGGAATAAAATGGTCAGATAAACGGAAGAGAGAGCATTCAGAGAGGATGAAGAATTTTTGGGAGGCAAAAAAAATGAAGCAAAAGTTCTAATAATTGCGAATTCAAGTTCAATCTTCAAACTGGGTTTTTATATTCTATTTAGTTACTCTGCAGCTTCAGGAACACTATTTCTTCCATCTTCAGGAGCTACAAAAAACTAGTTGCAAAAACTAATTTGCAAATAAAATCACAAATCAACTTGCATGTCTGTTGAAACTGAAATTCATTGTGCAAATATATATATATATATATATATATATATATATATATATATATATATATATATATATATATATATATATATATATATATATAATTGCACACAATATATACATAACGCACAGTGTAAGGAAAGTCATTATAAATATAAATGGAATTAATTTACAATAGAATCCATAGAACATAATCTTTATGTTTTTCTTCTGCTTCGGAATAGCGCTAATCATCTTTCGATAAATATATGGATATTTATGGATAATAAATCATGAATAATATGATCACTAATTGTCCTCTCAACTTATAAATCTTATTATTGAAACCTTGAGGAAGATGGAAAGATTTAGACCTTTTCAATTATTATTGCTGCATATCTCACAATCCACTTTTTCATTTAAATATAGATAGATATATATATATATATATATATATATATATATATATATATATATATATATATATATATATATATATGTATAAAACTTGGTTCTCGGAATGAGCCGCGTTCTAGATTTATATAATCTCGACGTTTCGGCTTCCGTTGTGAAGCCATCTTCAGGAGTTGGAATAAATTAGTAAAGGTAAGGGTTACTCGGTTACGTGGCCTCAATCTGCCTACTCCACGAACTGAATGAAGGAAAATGAGGAAAGGTTACCTGGTTACGTGGCCTCAATCTGCCTACTCCACGAACCAAATGAGGGAAACTAGGAACGATAAGAAATAATTCGATTGCGTGGCCTCAATCTGCCTACTCCACGAGCCAAATCGTTTCTAATAGTTAACTCCGAAGTCTCAACTTGCCTACTCTTCGGAGTCAACTGAATAGGCAGTAGAGTAGGCAGGTTGAGACTTCGGAGTTAAGTATTAGAAACGATTTGGCTCGTGGAGTAGGCACATTGAGGCCAATTATTATATATATATATATATAATAATAACAGTTTTGCTCTATATTGTCATGTATATTGTTATGGCCAAAGCCATAAAGCAAGTTGTTAATTAAATTGAATTGTTGTGGTTGAAAACAACAAGAATGCTTCCGTTGTATCACAGAAGACGACTTTGTTTTCCAAACGTTTGTAATGGAATTAAATATAAGAATAAATTCAAAAAGTTAAAGAATATTGAAAATACAAACGAATCTATATGTTTTGTTAATATATAGAGACTAAACAATTGTTTTCTCATTTCAGTCCATCACACTTTTCGGAAGAATATATAATTATAAACAGATAAATTAAATCACACGTGATTGGATGTTTGAATAAGTCTTACTTCAAAAGAATTATTGAAGATACATTAAGACTTATTCAAGATTCACTAAGAGATAACTTATTCAAATAAGAACCGCAGCGAAAATAACCAGTAAAAAATCTTTTTAAGAGAACTGATCATAATATAGAACGAAAAACGAATCAGAATGAAGAATACCTTGATATGTATAAGATTGGTTTGAAGGATTCTCCAGAGTGCGAATGTGGTGAACTGGGAAACATTGATCATCTTTTATTGACCTGTAGTAATTTCAGACACCAATGAGACACCAACAACAAATGATATTCATATGAAATCTATAAATTAAATTGAAATTTTTCGAATATCTCATCAAAAACTTTTAAAATCCGTACACATGAAAGTTTGATGATGAATATCTTTTGAGAGGTTAATTTCATCGCCAAAATATAAGAAACCATTTTTATAGAGCAGTTAATTTCCAACACAAATTTGTATTGCGCATTTTGTAAAAGTCATTTGTTGTCGAGTTATAAAATGCATAAACAAAAATGAAATTTGTCTCAAAATAATCAAAATTAAATCCTTAATATCTTTCAAATGGTGAGGTTTACGAAAAAAATATAAGATACCTTTTTTGTTGAGCTTTCAATTTCCTAAAAATTCTCTCGAAACATTTTTCTGTTCAATCGATAAATGATGAGGTATGAATTTTTTTCAATTGGACTGAGAAAAAAATACAAAACTGCGTTGCGGAGGATCTTCCTATTAAAATGTGAACTAGGAAAAATTGATCATCTTTTATTGGCCTGTAGTAATTTCAGACACCAATGCATCGAATTGATTTCAAATATCAATAAAATCATCAAACTCTATCAACCCTACAATCAGAATTTCATATCATCTCTAAATAATTTGGAGGTACACGAGATGGTTTTAGAATATATTCAATCGCTAGGTATCAAAGTTTGAAATAGGCAACGTTGCATTTCCATGTTTCTTCCCATATGTGTTTAAGCCTTTTTCTCCGTGGCTCATTTCAGTTTGTGTAAGAAGAAAAAATTCACCTCGATGAGCCCCTTGGCGTACTACCCTGTAATTTCCTACGTGTTATAAGTTTCATTCACAACTTTTTTCTTATTGCTTGTATTCAAAGATTCAAATTATTTATTGTTATTAAAGAATCGTTGTCCTGCGAAGCTATTAGGATAAACGAATAAATGCATATACAAAAATTCACTCAAGTCGATCCAGCCGTTAAGTTGCAGTATATTAATAATAAATTGAAATTGAAACACTATCAACTCTACATATGTTTCGGGTGGTTAGTCCCTTATGATGAATATTACCTGAATTTCTGATTTAAGTTTTGAATTGACGTAAAATCAATATGCATTATTTCTGAATGCAAATTCCTGATTTCAATTTATTTCAAAATTAAATAGGAACTTCCTCAATTTCTGAAATAATTTTGAAATTACAGAAAGCATAATTTCTACTTGAAATCAGAAATTTTCAAAAAGATTGGATGGATTTTGATATTTCGTCAATTTTAAAATTGATTTAGAAATTAAGTTATTACTCTTAATAATGGGATAACCGCCCGGAAAATACTCGTGAGTAGAGTTGTTAAGTTTCACCCAGTGAAACTCAATCCAAATGTTTTATAATTCATTATTTTATTATATATCTTGTATTGTTAGATAGCTCTTTGCACATTTGATTGACTGCCACGACCTAAGTCTTCTGAAGGAATGCCGTCTTCTCCTCGGCATCGTAAATTGTAATTAATCAAAGTGAGAAAAGTTCTCGCGCACTTTGAGGTAAATTGTCACTATCACAAAAGGTCAACAAAAAAAGAGCACATAACTTGAAATGTCACTATCACAACGGATCACCGAAGTAAAGAAAGTTCAAGCGCACGTAGCGGTAATCGCAACTCACTAAGATAGAAGGATGCACTATTTGTATGAGGTATCGATCGACATAGACTCTAAGTCATAGAGGATAGATCGATATATAAGTTGATTGTCAAATGTCAAATATTATGGTAGCTTTCAGAAATTCAATTTGTGACAAACCTTAGTATTTATCAATCTACATAAAAATAATCTGATAGATAGTAAACAATTGTATTTAGCTAAAATTTAGTTAATTTTTTACCCCCTAAGAATAAATATGTAGTAAGAAAGATATAAAAATTCTAATTGGTTATTCATTTTAAACTATTCTTTCAATTTGATTTCTGAACGACGGGGGACACATATTTAATTCCGAGCATTTTCATATTTATTCACCTTCTAAATATTCTCTGGACTTTAACAAATAATTCAAGACCAAAATTAGCGAAATCGGTCCAGCCGCTCTATGTTTTAGCGAGACTTACGAACAGCAATTCATTTTTATATTATAGATTCATTTGAAACGATTCTATCAATTTGATTTCTGAACGACGGGGGTCACATCAAAGGAAAAACAAAAGTGTTGTTTTTATTTAATTCCGAGCATGCTGATATTTATTCACCTTTCAAACCTTCTCTGGTTTATTTATATATATATATATATATATATATATATATATATATATATATATATATATATATATATATATAAATGAATTGCTGTTCGTTAGTCTCGCGTCTCGCTAAAACTCGAGAACGGCTGGAACGATTTGCCTAATTTTGGTCTTGAATTATTTGTGAAAGTCCAGAGAAGGTTTGAAAGGTGAATAAATATCAGCATGCTCGGAATTAAATAAAAACAACACTTTTGTTTTTCCTTTGATGTGACCCCCGTCGTTCAGAAATCAAATTGATAGAATCGTTTCAAATGAATCTATAATATAAAAATGAATTGCTGTTCGTAAGTCTCGCTAAAACATAAAGTTTCGTGTTGACCTAATATAGTACAGAAATAAATATTAGCCCGATTCATCGACGATAACCAGTGCCGACTTGAGTTTTTAACATGTCCATATAAGTTGCGCGGGTGCAGCGCTGCGACCTGTTACTGCGAGTTTCAATTGTCATCTCATACGTGATTTCTAACATTATAAGTGCGTTGTTGTGTATTGTGTGAAGATGTCTGTGGAATTACGAAGTTATAAACAAAATATTTACCTTATCGGGCTGCCAAGCCACCACATAAACGGTGCAAAATTACCATCTAATCGACAAGTTCGACCGTTGTATTTCACAATATACCTACGTGAAGTCAAGTTGACAGTGAAAGTGCGAATCTTGTTATAAGAAAGTGCATTATATTTTGGGAAAAAGCCAGAATTCCTACGAAGGCCAATTATTGCTTTATTTGACGATAGAGAACAGCTTCTCGCAGTGCCAAAATTAGAGAGTTCTTCTGGAAAACATCAAACTAAAGCCATTTCAATTCACTCTTTGACTGGAACCTCGTTGATAAAGTACAGATAATGTGTGCTGCGGTACAACAGCTTCCAATACTGGCCGTTTCAGTGAAGCTTGTGCTATTTTGGAGTAGACTTCAGAAAGGGAATTACTGCTCTTTGCTTGTCGTCATCATATTCATGAGTTGGTCCTCAAAGCTGTTTTTGAAACCAAGGTAAAGCAAATTACAAGTAGTCCAGATATTCCAATTTTCAAAAAGTTAAGAGATAATCGTAAAAATATTAACACCGATTATATTGAACCACCTCTGAATTTCGTTAAAGCAAATATTGCTGAGACAAAAATTACATCTCTGTTAACTTTTTATAAGACTGAACTGGAAAAACCTTTTGTTGGAGACGATTACCGTGAATTGGTGGAACTATGCGTTGTGTTCTTAGGAGGAGATACAGATAATAAAGTGAAACTCAGGCCCCCTGGAGCTTTGCATCAAGCGCGATGTATGGCGAGAGCGATCTATTCTATAAAAATATGTTTGCTTCAATCGCAACTTAAAATTACTGCAAAAGACAAAAATGCTCTACAAGATGTGTGCTTATTTATCGCCATCTTGTATACTAAACCTTGGTTCGAATGCACATTGGCAATTAAAGCACCTTACAAGACTTATGCTTTTTGATAGCTCTGAAAGAATATGAAAAAGTAGATGCGACAAGTTACAAGGCATCCATGAGCAAGTTTGTTCATCATTTATGGTATTTGTGTGAAGAACCAGTCATATTATCACTCTTTGATGAAGAAGTTTATTTCAAAACAAAGACAAAAATAATTAATAATTTAAACAGAGATGAAAGTTCAGATTCTGCCAAACGCTGGAAGCGGTGGGAAATCCCACCGAAGGAAGAAATTACGCAACACTTCTTTAGTAAGCTTAATATTTTCTTGTTTCTTTTTCAAAGTTTCGTGGATTAGTTTTGTTTTTCGAAACTTTTTTTCTTCCTTTCAGATATGACGCTGGTTGATTTTGTGTCACAAAGAAGCAAAACAATCGATGACAGTTTTCTTCGAGATGATATATATTCTTGGGGTGACAAGCCTATTTTTTTGGTAGCTAGAAGACAAATAAGTCGTTTGAACGTCGTAAATGACACTGCTGAAAGAGCTGTTGAATAAACGAAAGATTTTAATGGACTTATCAGGGCTGAAGAAGAACAAAAACAGTTTTTTTTTGCGGTGTGTTCAGGAACATACAAATCTGTATCCAGACTGCCAAAAAACTGCACTAAAGAGAAGTTACCCTAATTAATTACAATTATAATTTGTACCTAAATAAAAGTTTATGTTGATCTTATGTTATTCTTACTCGTAGTTACTTTATTTGTTGCATTTTGATTAGTTTTGGATCAAACCAAAATGACAGGCCAAAACACCATTTTTTATTTTAAACTTTAGAGCTCGGTTGGCACGGGTTGCAATCATGCAATAAATATAAAATTTCATATTTGAGTACATTATAGCATTTATGAAAAAAGTAGAGGGTATGCGTTTCGAAATTCTGAAAAAATAAAAATATATATAAATATATATATATATATATATATATATATATATATATATATATATATATATATATATATATATATATATATATATATATATATATATATATATATATATATATATATATATATATATATATATATATAGAGATTTATTAATTTTGGTCATACATAATTGGGTGGTGGCTGATGACAATAACAGTCAAGACCAGATTGAGCGTGAGGCTCTCCCGTGAATTAAAAAAAAATTAACGAATTATAACCATGACTATAAAACTATTTCAAACTGAATTATAGTGCGTAATCAAAGATGATAAATTTATGCTTTTTACTAAAGCTCACATGGATCATCCGCAACAATCATATTTCCGTGTTTAATTTACGTAAGTAGTAACCTCCTCAATATAGAAATGACGTGAAAACACCGTTTTGATATATTTTTAAATGTACATTAACGTACGAATATTTCTCAACAAAAGTAGGGGCATAAGTCTGCCAGTTAGAGACAACTCGTCCGCCTACATGGATGACTTTTTATTTCGGTTCTATTAAAATGGATATTACGAGTCGCACATCGAAGTTTAATTATAACACACTGTGTAGAAATTCTCACGACTTGTTTCAAAATTTAGAATTTCATCTGATATTCTGTATCTGTATGATTTGACTCAAAATTTCAAACGTTAATGATACTAAATTCAGTTATTTCTACATGGCATACCATAATTTAATTTCAGATAACTTGAAAAAAATTCTGGTTTTCTTGAGGATATTGCTTAATTTTCTTAAAAAAAGTCTGTCAGACCTGGGACGGTTTAATGATTATTTCTTTAAGATTAATTTTTAATCGCTGGCCGAAATTTGAAAAACAAGATACATAACTTTATATATATATATATATATATATATATTATATATATATATAAGGTATATTCGTCCGGGAATACATCCGTTGATTTGTTGGATGCCTGTTGGAAACTGGCAGACGTTTCGTCAAGTTCTCACTTGACATTATCAATGCTTCAATTATTTATAGATTGCTCGAAATCTGGTGACTGAATAATTGATAATGTCAAGTGAGACCTTGACGAAACGTCTGCCAGTTTGCAACAGGCATCCAACAAATCAACGGATGTATTCCCGAACCAATATACCAATATATTTACGTTCAAACTGAGACTCTTAATCGAAAATATATATATATATAATATATATATATATATATATATATATATATATATATATATATATATATATATATATATATATATATATATATATATATATATATATATATATGAAACAATGCTGCGTCCATACGAAGGCTGATTAGCATACACTATTCCTGAATAATGGTGCTTCCGTATATTCGACGCAATAATATCAAACGTTGTTATCTGCCTCAATTGGCTGAAAATTTCAGATTTTGTTATGCAAGAAGATGGTTTGTTTTATGTAAAACGTGCAGTACAGACTACGAGCTAACAATTCAAGAAATTCCGTGTTATTTTCACTTGTAAAATGCAGGGTCGGGCGCAGTAATATCACATATTTGAAAAAAGAATGTATATATTCTAGTTCGATATTTTTCCAGTAAGAGTCCCACGAAATATTCTTAAAAATTAATGAGGTTAATCCGAAGGTACATCACAGTAATTTTAAGAAAAATTTTCAATAGTGCCTTGTTACATAAACTGTTCATATTGCACAATTTTAGCCCTGAAGAAGAAAATACACATTTTCGAAAGCTTGGAAAGCACTAAAGAGGTAACTTATTTTCCTGTCCTGGACTGCAATTCCAATTAAACAATGAAAATACATATCTACAGTCGAAACGACTGCCAACGAATGTTCTGCTGATGAAGATGATAACACCATCGAAAGTGTCAAATTTATGATATATAATGAATTTATAATATAAATATATATATATATATATATATATATATATATATATATATATATATATATATATATATATATATATATATATATATATTATTTTGAAAGAGTTTTTAGCAATAACAGGCTTTTTTTGATATGAAAAACTTTATTTTTGTTAACGTTTCGTTGTTATATTACAACTTTGTCAAAACTAATGAATAATTGAATTTATGAATTAGTAAGTATAGATATCAAATGTCAAACTTATTTTTTAGAAAAATCAAATTAGTTTTTTGTATCTTCACTCATTGATTTTCATAATCAGAGGAATATTTCTGCCTTAGCAATAGCTTCGGAAGTTTTAGTCTTCTTCACCATGAGGAAACCTCTGAAAAACTCATGGTAAGCCAGGTGATTCTAATAAGTGTGATTTATATTTACATATATATAATTACATATAGTTTTTTATACTTATTCAGAATATGTATATTGTTGGTTTGTGTGTGAAACTAAAGGTAGATCTGGAAAAAATGAGTTTTGAGATGTGATGTTTGGTGATTGTTGTGTGTTTATTTGTGAGCTTTATTAAGTTGTTGTAAATAGAATTAAGATGTTTAATGTCTGTTCTTTCATTTACTGCGTTTTCTAAATTTTTACGAATATGTAAGATTTCTAAAATTTCTCTACTTTTTTTGTCCCTTTCAGTTGCCAAAATTTTCGTATTTTGTAATCAAAATCGTGTTTTTCTGTTATTTTATGTTTATGTAAGGCTGTTATTTGAGTTTTTGCGTATCTATGCGCTTCGATTCTTTCTTCGAGATTTTGTGTTGTTTGTCCGATATAGCTTTTATTGCAATTGTTACACGGAATATTATAAACTACATGAGTTTTCCTCCGAATTGCAACTCTATAAAAACTATATGTAATTATATATATGTGAATATAAATCACACTTATTAGAATCACCTGGCTTACCATCAGTTTTTCAGAGATTCCTCATGCTGAAGAAGATTAAAACTTCCGAAGCGAATGCTAAGCCAGAAATATTCCTCTGATAATGAAAATCAATGAGTGAAGATACAAAAAAACTAATTTGATTTTTCTAAAAAATAAGTTTGACATTTTGATATCTATAGCAACTCATAAATTCAACTATTCATTAGTTTTGACAAAGTTGTAATATAACAACGAAACGTTAACACAAATAAACTTTTTCATATAAAAAAAAAGCCTGTTATTGCTAAAAACTTTCAAAATAAAATATCTTAAACAGGCAATAAATCAATTTCAAGAAATATATGTACATATATATAATATATATATATATATATATATATATATATATATATATATATATATATATATATATATATATATATATATATATATATATATATATATATATATATATATATATATATATATATATATATATAAGAAACTGACGGTATGAACCTAAAATTTTTGTGACAGCCGTTTACAAGCCGATTTTAAACGGCTGTCACAAAAATTTCAGGTTCATTCCGTAAGTTTCTTATTTTTTATTTTAATACCTGAATAATCCTTTTATATATATATATATATATATATATATATATATATATATATATATATATATATATATATATATATATATATATATATACAATTTATAACACTTATATATAACACAACTTATTGTTGTGTTGAAAATATTGTTGTGGCCTTTACCGGTGATCTTACCCCGGGACATTTGTTAAATAGATGAAAAATAGTGAGTTTAAAAAGTTTTTTCAAGAATTTTAGAGTCATATGACCAACATTAGAACTTCAAAAACTGAACAACTTAACACTCTGGAGAACAAGTTTGACACTTTTTTTTGGCTTCAAAAACCAAACATAGATCTCACATCCTGGAATCTAAGTACCTTCTGTGCACTAGTCGTTATCCCGATTCACCTACTAATTTTCGAATTCCCTTCCGATATCCTGGATGCAACCAATTTTCTCCCACATCATTTGCCTTCATTTACTTTTTCTCTGTTTCAGAAATCAGGGGGGAAAATATGGGTAGGTTCGAGTATAGTATCGGTACAGTGTTTCAACAAGTTTAGTAGCCAGAAATCATTAGAAATAAATTATTTAACCATATTTACATCTAACATATTTACCATTTTCAATCAAATTTGCTGTAGTAAACATATCCACAGGAGCTGATGAGATCCTTTCGGATTTTTTTCTCATGCATAAATTTGATTACATATGATCCAGAATTATCTACCAAGCAAGAGAAAACAACAAGCGTGAAAGGTATATTAATTTTTGTATTCCTCATTATTATAGCCCCAATCGACATTGAGGGCATAGCTGAGAGTTACTTTTTCGTCTTAAATATTTTATGTGGACTATTTGGAGAAAGAAAAGGATATTTGGTTATTATAATTATCTGTAAAATGTATTACATATTAGTATCTAACATTTTCTTCCCTTTCAAATATTTTTCTTATTTTAAAAGCATCTGTTGGTTATAACGCTTTATGAGCACATGATATTCTTGAGTTAATCACTGAAATGTGACCAATTTTTTGAAATTATAAATTAAGTTTTTGTGCTTCTGGCACTGAAGTAAATAATCAAGAAAAAAATTATTAAATTATTGATTAAGAGAATATTATATTATTTAAAAAAAAAGATTAGTTTATATAATCTGAGAGATGTTTTCTACTGATTTCTATAGATGGAATTGTGGAGTATTCATTACTCTACGCCCTACGGTATTCCACTTGGAGTCATGAGAAGATGCTTTGGGATTGAAATCGTTGCCTCACTTCGATGGGCGTGGTGCGACTGACGAGTTCCTTGAAGAACGAAACATATGTCTCGCACATTCATTAGGTATGGCATCGATTTCAATATTTCTCTAACATTTATCCCTTGAAGGATAATGGAGGCATCACATCGTACACGTTCACATATCCAGCTCTACTATAACATTCTTTTCGTTAATTTGAATTTTTCGAATGAATGTTTCTGGTGTTCATTTTCATTTTTCATATATCATATATATATATATATATATATATATATATATATATATATATATATATATATATATATATATATATATATATATATATATATATATATATATATATATATATATATATATATATATATATATAGAAATATTTTAACTAATTTGTTTGCCTGGTCTATATTTCGACTGTGTTTACAGTCTTCATCAGGACTCTGAAAAACAGATGTTTACACAAATATCGTGATAAAATTTTGTTTAACAACTTACGGCTAACTAGGTAAAAAGGGGTGTGGCCAATACCATCAACAGGAATGTGTGACTTAAAATGTATGTGATATTGCACAGGAAACTGAATATTACCTAATGTTAATATGTAAATTTTTCAAAAAGTATACAAATTATATTAACTAACCAAACAGCGATAGATAAATAATAGAGCAGATATGACAGGAGCACAGAAAACATTGTCGCCGAAAAAAGCACAGAGGTGAGAGAGCAAATAACCGTAACAACAAAAGTCATTTCAAAGTCACTGAGCCCTAAGCATATAAAGTCTATTAAAATTGTGGGCTGTCTGCGAGGGTTACTTAAAATGATCCGAAAGTAAATAACTATAAATTCAGCTATGCCTGGAAACGTCCGTCTTCTTATTAATGCTGTTGGTGTTGTTATTGATGTGGACCATTTCTAAAGAAATCCTTTTCTGGTAACTACCTGCTACATCAAGAATTCCAACATTTTCAAAGTCAAAACGATGTGCCTGTTTTGCCGAGTGTAGTTCTAAGGAACATCTGTCCGGGCGAAGTCTAACATCACTTCTATGAAGAGTTATTTTTCTTTTAATGGTCTGAGAAGTTTGACCGATATAGTGTTATCTAGACTCCTTCACAATCTAAGCACGGAACACTGTAGATGCAATCTGATGTTAAGTCTTGTAAAAGCACTTCTGACAGTAATGAAGTTATATTTGGCAAGTTTTAGCTCATCTATTGAACCGAAAATGTGACGCAGTGAAATATAGACCAGGAAAAAAAATTGGTTAAAATCTATTTATAGTGGTCTCCTTTTTTTGCCTATAACCCATAATATTTCTATTTAAATTGTTGTGATATACGTGATATAAACGTCAACGAAAATAAAGTTATTACATTACTTAGAGAACTTACATAGAGAATTTAAGACTGTTCGTGTTCTGACTTATTTCTCATTTTAATAAGGAAAAGAATTAAATTTTACTACTAAATGAGAACTATTAAGTGAAGTAATAGAGTACCGATCTATTAAAATATTGGAAGTATAAACTTTTAATTCTCGATTTTCTATTTTTAGGTTAGTAGATAACAATTCACAATGTGTAAATATTTTATCTCAATTAATTTTCTTGTTTTCTTTCCTATTTTTGGATAAATCAAATTGTGTGTTTACTTCCGTATCATCTTACATACTACATACATACATATATATATATATATACATATATATATATATATATATATATATATATATATATATATATATATATATATATATCTTATATCATATTCTTTGTAATTCCATAATTCCAGATTAATTCGAATAAACGCAGTTTTAGGAACCTAGAAATAGTTCAAACTGGAAATATTCAATGAGCTGAATTCTTGACAATACAGTCTATTATAGTATTGAATATACTAATTTTAAAGTTTCATTAGGTTATAAAGTTCCTTTATGAATTGATGCTGTAAATGATATTCAATTTTAAAGGACGTATTTAGCTCTTTTAAATTCTACAAAAACACAAAAGGACCTTTTTTTAGAGATTTTAGGGATTTATGACAAAGAGTAGTGTTGCATTACCTGATTTCATGTCCCCATTTCCAAAGTAAATGTGAAAACCTACGACTTCAACACACAAGCAAGAATCCACCAAAAGTAACGGATGGCACAATACAAATATCAGTTGCTGCTTCAAGCTGCATCAGGAATTATCTGGATACCTTTGGACAAATACAGCAACTTCTTTTTACAATATATGACAAGAGAAAAGAAGGCATGCGTAAAATGAGGAATATCGTATCTTCAATTTTATTGCGTTAATTTTCATACAGAAAAGTAAATATTTCTAGCAAATTTTATTTCATTATAGTGATTAACTATGCTAACAATAATTAAGAATGAGATGGATAAAATAATATGTAGACACAGATAAAGAATGAAACGTTTGAAAATAAATTAATGAAATGTAGTTTACTTAAAATATCTGACTTTACGTATAATGAATGCCGTTCATTTAATTTCAGTTCATTCTGTTTCTTTTTCCAAAATATTTTCATCGACAAAGGCTTTCAACTCTTCGTACGCTGAATCAAATTCATCATTCACAATAATTTTATCGAAATTTCCTGGTTCTAGTCCATACTCAATCTCATTTTTTGCTATTCGAAGACGTTCTTTCAAGCTCTCTTCAGTTTCGGTTCTTCTAGATCTTAGTCGTCTTTCCAACTCTTCTATAGACGGTGGCTGAATGAAGATATACCAAGGATTCAGGTCACTTTTCTTAATTTGTCGCACACCATTCACTTCAACATCTAGAATGCACATCATTCCACGATTAGTTATCTTCGCAACTTCTTCTTTACTGGTTCCATACAAGTTTCCACCATATTCTGCAGTTTCGATAAATTTTCCTTCGGATATCGCTTTTTGCATATCATGAACATTAGTGAAGCGATAATGTATGCCATTGATTTCCCCTTCTCGACGGTTCCTTGTAGTATGACTCGCACAGAACCCGAATTTGCTCGGATATTCACACATGAGTTTCACTAGTAACGAACTTTTACCAGAACCAGACGGACCACATATTACCAATGGACGCAAATTCGAGATAGCCGTTGCCTTGCACGCCATTTTAGTAATACTTCGGAAGAGCCCAATTTTGAAGATTCAATCGTCTAGATCTAAAAGGAAAATTGGAATTATGAGTAACTGCACGAATTAACGTAATTATATATATATATATATATATATATATATATATATATATATATATATATATATATATATATATGCACATACATTTTCATTGTTTAATTGGAATTGCAGTCCTTTTTTTCTTGAAGAACATCCACATTTATATATACTCAAATCAGGCAGTTGCTTTGGATAAAAATAATTATTTAGAAATGATAAAACAAATTATTTCAGACATAAACCAATATAGGAAACTAAAGAATGACCCCATTCCACATTACATCAAAAATCTAATAAACTTGTAACTAATTTGAAAAAGAAATTTGAAAATTTCAAAACTAATTTGAAAAAGAAATCTCTGTTGAAATTGCAAAACCTCTGACAATTTACAATTCCGTAGCTCCTAGATTTTACGGCCTACCATAAATACATAGACCTGAATTTTCCGTTCGTCCAATAATTTCCTCAATTAATGCTCCTAATAACAAATTATCGAAATTCCTAGCAGATATTTTCACAGCTGCATATGACAGAGAAAATTAATATTATATTAGAGACAGTTCAGATTTTTCCAAATTAGGAAAACACTAAGGAGGTAACTTATTTTCCTGTTCTCCTGTCCTGGACTGCAATCCCAACTAAACACTGAAAATACATATCTACAGTCGTGAAACATTCAAATATATATATATCTTCATATCATTTGTATATAGTTAGATTATAGTTTTATATAGTTACTGTAAAGAAGAATAAGAATTATATCTGTGAATCGGTATCTTTCAAGAGGAAGGGAGAAAATTCATTTTCAACAGACAGAATTGAATAGATCCCTTTTAAAACTAAGAGAGACATAGATAAGATGTAGATGTGAAATAATAGAAATAGATAGTGTTAAGATTGTATAGGATATAAGGACATTAAATTGATTTTTCTTTTAGAATAAATCAATCGTTTGAGATATACCTGAGTACAATCTTATATATATATATATATATATATATATATATATATATATATATATATATATATATATATATATATATATATATATATATATATATATATATATATATATAAAGCTTTATTTCCGTTGACGTTTCGTTGTATATCACAACTTTGTCAAAAATAATGAATAACTGAATTATTTTTGAATATATTGAATTACCATAGATATCAAAACGTCAAACTGATTTTGTTGAAAAAAAATCAAATTAGCTTTTTTGTTTAGTATTCAGAGGAATATTTCTATCTTAGTATTTTTATGTTTCTTTAGATGTAATATCACTGTATAACAAATATACCTAACGTAGTTCCAAACATAATAGATCAAAAATGTAACATTTTGAAAAATTTCACTTGTATGCCAAAAAATTGAAATATAGAAGTAGTAAAATTCACTTTAGGCACAATTTTTTTTTTAATATAAAGATGAATTTTAGCAACAAATTGATGGTATCGCCTTGGGCAGTCCTTTATCAAGTGTTATAGTTCAATTCGTTATGGAATTTTTAGAAGAAAATGTTGTGAAAGATTTGGAAGAAAATATTTTATTATACAATAGATATGTTGATTGTTTAATCATACCAGATAAAGATTATATTAATACTATACTAGAACGTTTCAATAATTTTCATTATAATTTACAATTTACACTTGAAGAAGAAAAAATGAAAAATTAAATTTTCTTGATATAACAACTATAAGGAAAGATGACAAAATTTTGACAAGATGCTATAAAAAAGAAATAAGTTTTCTACGAACAATAAATTGTATGAGTAATCATCTCTATTTCTAGAAAAAAGAAAAATAATTAGTTTTGTAGATAGATCACTAAAATTAAGATCATGTCTACGGCATGGAACACTCAGAAGTTCGAACACTTCTCATAAAAAATAACTACCCATTAAATTTGATTAACAAAATCATGAATAACAGAATTCATAAATTATATTATACATCATATCTCAAAACTCATTCTTTCCTGATCTAGCATCAATTTCACACACATAAACCCATGAAAATATGTCAATATACATATTCTGGAATAAGTATATACAATTGAACTATGTGAAATTATATGTATATATATAAATCACAATCATTTGAATCACCTGACATACCATGAGTTTTTCAGAGGTTTCCTCATGGTGAAGAAGATTAAAACTTCCAAAGCGAATGCTAAGCCAGAAATATTCCTATGAATACTGAACAAAACGGCCAATTTGATTTTTTTCCAAAAAAATAAGTTTGACCTTTTATCTATAAATTCATAATTCAATTAATAATTCATAAAATTCAATTACTCGTTAGTTTTGGCAGTTGTGATATACAACGAAACATCATCGGAAATAAAGGTTTTAACATTGGAAATAGCCTGTTATTGCTATAAAATATTAAATGCGTATATATATATATTTTTTTTCTTGACTGATTTTCTTGATTTATTAAGTCTGTAGATAATTGGTGGTATATTTATATTTTCATTCATATATAGATTTTCTAACGTTTCGGCAATTAATGTTGCATTCTTCAGAAAAATCTTTGTTTATTCTCAGTTAAAATTTTAATCAAAAAACATTTTAAAATGTTATAATAAATTCGAGGAACAAAAATAAATTACATTTACCTGTACAAAAGTGGCAAATTCTTTCAAAATTACGAAAATACGAAATTAAGAAGGACGTTCACGTTCGAATCTAAACTGAAATCCAAGGAGCGATAAATTAGAAATATTCATCATTTCCAACACATGTTTATTTTTTGTCAAACTATATATAAAATTTTAGCTAAGTATATACAAAGATTTTTTGGAGAAGGCCAAAAAGGTTAAAAAAATTTGTATATGAATGAAAATATAAATATACCACCTAAATCTACAGACTTAATAACGCAAGAAAATCATTTTTTATAGTGTTGGCGTTTACTTGATGTAAATCCATTATAATTGAATATAAACTTAAATTCAAACACTTGAACTTATGATTTATGTGAATATGATTATATATGAACTATTAATGTAGTCAATAAAGTGTGAATCATTAGTTCAAGTGTTTGAATTTAAGTTTATATCCAAGAAAATCAGTCAAGAAAAAAAAATATATTTATATATACCTATATAGTGTGTTCATTTTCGTAGAATGTAGAATGTTTTAATGATGATTTATGTGTGATCAAAACACTGTGTTTTTGTGTAAAGAACTAAAGTTTTTGTGTTTTGCCGCACTCTGTACAACAAAATAACGCTAAATTCTTAATAGGGTTAATTTTGAGCATACTCAACATTCAAATATGTACAATATGACTATAATGTATATTATAAGGTAAAACCCAACCGTAATAACCATTAATAGCACGTATACGGTAATTATCATAAAATAAAAAAATATTTCAATACAACTTGCTTTAACTACATATGTATATTATATCAAATTATTAAATGTTTAGGGATTATATTATTCTATTATGGTTTTCGATTGTCGAGTTGTTCTTCATTCACATAAAAAGCTTTCCGAGCCATAATTATTTCCTCTTTCAAGTCCACTTCAAATTACACATCAAATGACTGTAAGAAATAAACAACTTGAGGAGGAAAGAAACTATGGCTACAAGAGTGGTATGTGAATAAAGAATAATTCAACAACCAAAAATCATAACCGAATGTTATGAAGCATTAATACTTCCGTAAAATACAGTACGACTATTAATTAATAGAAATTCGAAGTTATTTCATTTCATTCGGTATTGGATTCATATGATTGCACCTTGTAGGTATTTTTGTGATTAACTTGTTAACCCATCAAAACAAAAAAATTCATTTACCCACTAACCGCCATTAAATCATATTTTCTTCAAATGTATATATATATATATATATATATATATATATATATATATATATATATATA